>OX387234.1:8260853-9633306 GCA_947561695.1 Tyria jacobaeae
ATTGCGAGGTATCCACCTAAACCACTCTCTAGAGCAAGCTTACAAAAAAAATATTTTTAAACACAACAAAACAAACTTCGCTTGTTTGAATGCCAGCTTGTCAGAAACTAATCCTTAGAATATAAACTTTCGTGAGTTACATTCATATTTATTTAAATATACACACTGATACCGTCGCGGGTGTACGACTTACTCCTTGAGAAAGGTCTCCTATCGGGACAGAAACTAGTCGGGTATCCCCTAAATACACGCGTGAGTAAAACAGTATACTTAATAAACTACTAATCCGCTTTCAAATGATATTTCTGAATTAGATTGATCGTTTATTGAGGAAGTTTAAAGGCTAGATATCATTATGGTACTACCGAGGGGTGTGGAGCTGAGGGAAAATTTTTCACTGCCAATGTTATGGCATGCCATACTCTCTAAAATTCACCAATAAATCATAATCCAGCGGATTGACGGACTCCAAATGTAATATTATGGTTTTTTTTATTGTAAAAGTATTTATGGCTAAAGTATTTATATTTATTGTATGTTACTTGTTTCTCCTGTTTTTGTTGTTTTTGTCATGCCCTGAACTGAACGGCTCAGAATTTTGACGTGTTAAGAGCTTCCTCTGCTGTCACACCTTTGATATAAGCCCGCCCGTTTCGAGTGCTTCTGCCTTGCAATTTTACAAAACATCGCTAATTTGATTTGATTTTTTGTCGGTCGAGCTTGTCGGTGAGCGACTAAGGGATCAGACTGTTACCTATCAGACAGTTGACGGCAATAGCCTTGGTACCTATTACGTTGGTGGGACCAAATTCTAATTGACAAAGTGTGGGTGTTAAACACACCTCTGAATCTCTCTCACTCACTCTCTAAATATTATATTTGTGGCTTTAAAAACAAATTTTAAGAGTCAGTTTTAGATGAATCATACCACCTATATTTGTTCTTGCATTATTAGTGGCAGTTAGCACTTAGGGTTATATTGAGAGAACACAATGGGTCACAGGGTCAATGACCGATAGTGTGGGGTGCCTCAATGGATGCTGGATCGATAGAGGACGTCTGTGCGCCTCTAGTGATGTAACACACGTGTTGTCGATAAAAACAAATTGGTTATTTTTAATTGGTATTAATTTATTGTTATAAGGATTTTATTTTAGAGTGAATTGCTGATAGATTGTAAGCTAAGTTTTTAAATAAATAGTTCAGATGTTGTGAATACTTATCTCTATTAAAAACGATAATAATAGATTAATAGCATCGTGTCTACACTAATATAGCGAAGCATCGGTACCGTGATGGCTGAGGCGTCGGACTTGCGATCAAGTGGTTGCGGGTTCAAACCCCACCCAGTGCACTACCGTCGTAAACCCACCCCTAACAATAGCATTTAGCTTAGCTGGGGAGTTAACAAGAATACTAGTAATGCGTGACCCACGTTGCTAGTTTAACGTTCATTGCGATGAGAGTACGAAGCGAAGTCGTTGTTCCCCGTGCGCTCGAATAGTCCCGTATCATCGCCGCGGTCGTAAATAATGATACAAGCTATCACCAGCAGTTTCATTTGCATATATGCTCACTGTTCCGCTCTTAAGGGTCGCAGCGCAGTGTTTATTTCATTTGTCAATAAATACAGTACGCAATTATAAAATAAAAATATACGGGCAGTCTTTGGGGACTGCCGATAGATGTGATAACTAAGGAACTTGTCAATTGTATCGTCGAGCTATTAGATTATACAAAGTATACATATAACTAGCTCATGGGAAGCGTGCGGTGACGATAACGCGAGTTTCACGTTTCATTCAAAAAGTACACATACATATATACAGAGTATACATATAGCTCATGGTAAGCGTTTGGTGACGATGACGCGGGTTCCAAGATTTCTGTTCACCCAAAAAGTGCTCAACGCGTCTAAAGAAGATCACTTCAATAATGATTCACTGATAATTACAGAAATAAGGTCGTTTAAAAAAACAAAAAATCCGTCCTCAGATTTATTATATAGGATTTTTAAACACATAAAATGCAATAATCCTTATTTCTATTGTAATCATGTCATTGTTCGTATGATCTGATAAATAACCGAAATGAAAGAAACACATATATGTATATGTGCTTTACAGATTCATAACAATAATTATTAAATATATTCGCCGGTATATACCCGAAATCACTAACAAAATTCAATGAAGAACTCAAATTGTGGACGAATTGCCTGTCCTATTTGTATAGTAGTTAGTGATTCTGATTGATAAGCCAGAAGTCTTCGTTTGACTGTGATGTGTGCTGAGCAGAATCCTTTTTGCTGTGTCTAGGTTGAAATGTATCTACATTACCTTTATAATTAAATATATATAAGTATGTTTATCGGCAATCTGGTTACTATAGTGCAAGCTATACTTAGTTGTGCATCAGACGGCAGTATGTAAGGTGTCTAAATATTACTACCCAGCCACCTTGACGTATGGTAACTGGTAAATTGACGAATTCACTATATTATCAATGCTTGCAGTACTATACACTTTCTTTGTTGTGCAAAACGATTTTTGAATTTATTTAGGTAGAAATACCACACAGCCCTACGCCATTGAATTGTTTCTGTTAATGATTAGTGTAGCAAGCTCTCTCAGAAGGGGAGGAACGGTTGTGTGTAAGTGACGTGACTAGTATTTTGACCAGTTTATAGCTATTTTAAGCGACTTTATAATCTAAGAAGGTCAGAATTCAGTTGTATGGTTTTGTAAAATTTAAGAAACAAAACGAGATTAAACATTCGTTCTCATTTAACTATGTATTCAAATCGTCCTTATGTTATGTCCATAAAAAATATTCAATAAGCTACCAGAAAATATTAGGAAGGAAACCAAACTTAATAATTACATTAATAAAATACTACAAAAATGTAATTATTCCGAAGTGATATAATCAACTACCTACTTAAATTAAACTTATTTCTACTATAAAATATTCACAATAACGATGCAAACCCTCCTCTCTTCTACTTTTGGTGCAATTTCTAATTTATTAAATGCACTTTTTCAATTTGTTGACTTATTTAAATGTATTTAGCTGTACTCGACAGGATTCATGATGAACTAATTACACTTTAATGTTAAATCTACCACCTAAATACACATTGTAGAATGCAAATAAATTATTGAGTATTGTGTATTATCGCATAACTTTTAATTAATAATTTTTAAAGTAGTCAAAGTACTTATACTGGTACAATTAATTTATAATAAGGTGGGCAGCGCATTTATGTCCCTTGAGTTAAAGGTGTCTATGGACGGCGGTTGTCACGTACCATCAGAAGACCCATCTGCTTGTGTGCATTATACCATAAATAAAACATATTATTTTCCAGAATATTACCTAACATGGATGGTGGTTCTCGATAGAGTAGAGTATTCTCGTTTTTTTTTTATTGTACTGTTATCGATCCGACAGCAAATATACAGTGCCCGGTTGCCGGTAAATACTCGTAAATGGGTTAAAATAGACTCAAACTATCTATCAAAAAAAGTAGATTGCAAAATTGTGATCTATATAATAACGAAGATTAATTAGTAAAGATTTTAAATAGACTCATCTAAGGTCTGTGATAAAATAATTATACTATTAACTCCACACATCTTCTATGTCTGATCCTATACTAATCAGAGCTTGTACTATGGTAACCAGACTGCTGATAAACATACTTATATATTTCTGAACACATATGTAATATAGATAAATTATACCTTGAGTTAGGTTAGTTCGGTAAGGAGTTAGGGGACAATAATTATATTACATTAAGAATAGCTCTTAAAATTTGACGTTTTTTATTATTTATCATGAAATTGAGGGTCTAAGGTCGTAGGAACAATTCCCAATTAGGACAAATATCAGTATGATGGGCATGATCATTTGTTCTTTGCTTTTTTTCTTTTTTTTATGCGATATGCCCCCTGCAAACGAGCATGGACACCCGTCCATGGGCGTCGGTAGTCAGTTACCATCAGGTGACCCGTTTGCTCGTTTGCATATGATAAAATAAGAAGAGAAAAAAAAGATACATTATTACGTACATAGAACCTGCCTTCTTTTTCTAAATCCCTTTTTAAAATGATGTATACTCGTATAACATCGCAGCTCTTACTATCATAGTTTAATATTCACCGATGCCGTCGAGTTATAATTGACATAAGCTTCGGCTGGTTACCTCTTCGTTACCTAATCGATGGGGTTGAGACATCACACTCGGATTAACTGCCCATCTTACCCTTAACTAGATTATCCACTAACTAATTTTACAAGATATTAACTAAGATGATGGTCTTTCGTATAAAATAATTGGAGGAAAAGTGGCAATCGTGACAAAATTCAAAGGGGTGATTTGAGGCATCTCAAACTTTCCTTTTTTTACCACCTATAATTAATCCCACTAACGCAGTAGGATCAAGTCTATTGCTGTCATCCAGGTACTGTATGTCTAGATATATACATACTATCTGATAGATGACAGTTCGATTCTTTAGCCGCCTTTTAACATACCCACCCACATAACATATGTTTTGCCGTCAAAATTTGATTTGAAGTTCCAGGAGCAATCTGTATGCTTTACTGGTGCTGCATGATAGATACTTGCTTTGTACTTCATATCCCCCTATACCAAAAAAAAAAAAACTCTACAGTACTCGGTAGCGTGATGCCTAGGCGACCCCTTAAATCTTTGAAGTTAAATAAAAAGATATAGACTAATTCATAGTTATAATTGTATTTGATACGTTTATAAAAGCCTCTTGTCATTTATCTGAAATTTCATATCAAAATTATCAATGAAAATTATTGAAATATACATATATTAATTGACATTATAAAAGGGGTCGGGGTCAACGCGACTTACTCGCACTCTTCTTCTTCCCAGCCTTAATATTTCCACGTCTATTGGGTTGGATTCTAGTCCAACCAGTTATTACCTGAATATCAGTTTTCCAAAGGAGGGACAGGCACAACAATTCGATAGTTGGACAGGACATTGGCTTCTCAATATCGACTGTCATAGATGTTCATGACAACCGGGCGTGACAGCTTAACGTGCGCTCCGAGACACGGGGGTGTGACACCCCAAACTGCCGAACTCCGGGCTGTTAGAGAATTGAGAATATTAATAGATAATATAAAAAGATATTAAATATTTATAGTGTTCTGGCTGCACAGATGGCGTAGCGGTTTCAGTGGTCACCTCGCCAGGAGCACACAGCAGCCGCAGGAATATCCTTATATTCCTGCGGCTGCTATATCCTTTTCTCCCTTCCCACATGCCTCCTCTCCTCTTTCACCTCCCCACATTAATTCCCCCAGCCTTCATCACCTTCAAAGGTGGGCAGCGCACTGACGACTCTTGAGTTGCAGGTGTCCACAGAAAGCGGTTGTTACTTACCATCAGGTGACTCGTCTGTTCGTCTGTCCCCCTATGTTACATAAAAAAAATCGTTACAGCGTTAAATAATATGTCAATCCACGTGCCATAGTATTAATATAAGATCTCCATCATATTTAAAGGCTGAATACAATTTCTTACTTGCCTGTCGAAATTTTCGTAATGATTTTTTTTTTCACACTTTCATTTGTTATTTGCAATTATTATTCACTTTCAAAACTAAATAATTAATTATCAGCCGCCATGATATACACAGAAACAAACGGATATCAGTGCCTCTAACAGTAAATAATGGAACTATTTCATGATATTATCACTAACGTTTGACCATATCGTGTTTTTAGCTGTTCATATAGTTAAACACTGATTATTTCATTATCTGGTATCACGATAATAATGACAAATTCACACATCCCACACAAGGTCGTCTAATTCCAAACTAAGCAGGGCTTGTACTTTGGTAACCAGACTGCTGGTAAACATATTTATATACTACTACATATATACTTTACATATAAGTTACACTTAGACACAAACACATTTCTGCCTACCCCTTTGAAGATATAGGCACAGTATATGTATGCATGGAATAAAAAGTAGCTAATGTTTCAAGAAATTGTAGGAAGCTATTTCATTCATCTCTCAATTGTGATAGTGAGATATTTTCTTCATTTTTTTCACAAATGGCCACGATATCGCATAACAAACACAAGCAAAAAATATTCACACGAATTGATAACTTTCTTTTTGAAGTCTATTAAAAACGCTAATATCGATATTAGCGTTTTTATCGCCCATCACTAGCAAGGATCCCCTTCCATTATACAAATTCCGCTACACACAAGCTTAGTATATTAATATACATAGTTCAAGAGTGAATATTGTGTAGGTATAATTCAAGTTTTAATTTTTTTCATTTAATGTTATAATATCTATTTTTAACCGAATTAAAGGATACAATTCATTATTGCCTTTACCTGCAATTTTTTTACTGTGACTTCCATAAGTTAGGGCATTTCCTTTTTATGATATACGGGGACAGACGGGTCACAGGATGGTAAATATTTTACACCACCCTAAGGTAGACTGGCAGAAAATGCCTTTGGCAATAAGTCCAACTATGTACATTTCGTGCATAAAGCATTAAATAAATAAATAGAAAATAAATGACAACCATCGCCCTTGGACACCTGCAACTCAAGAGTCGTAAGTGCTGTGCACGCTCATCATGGTGATGGGGAGGCATGAGGGGAGGGGAAAGAGTAGCGGGAGAGATGGCCTCAGGAAACTTACTCGGCAATACAATGCAAGCATTGTTTGTCTACCGGTTTTCTGTGATGCCTTAGTATTACTCAGGTCGAGCCGGCGTATATAATCATATAAAATAATTAAAAAAAAATGGATTATTAGTAAAACTGAAATCCTGCATAATTTTACATAATATACAACTATAACAACAAACTAAAAGATAGATTTCATTGTCATAGCCCGCACCTGTTTTCACCGATTTTCCCATTCATGGGTTTTATTAAAATCGTCTTGAGGGACAATTAAGGGAGTAAGTTAATAATGCCCTCGGGTTTTATATTTTTTTTATAATTTCATTTGTTTACTAATTCAGCTATACTTTTATATACACAATTATATTTAGCGTTATAACGCGCTATTTAACACATCGACCCCATCACACTTCGTTAAATTCACATTTAATTACACACATTACATCCTAAATACAAAATTAACTTCAAAAAAAGATTCAACTCCAACTATAACCGTTACGCGCGTTTAAAACGAGGCAGAGACATTTTCACAGACGGCCTTTACAAAAATATCTCATAATAAAAACTCAAGATAGAGCGGCGCAAATTACATTTTTACAAAGAGAGGGTGGCCTTTCCCACCCCTAGCAAATGAAAAAGTACAATCAATAGATAAAAGTGTACAGCGTATTGTGTGAAATAGAGAAGTATTAAGGTATATAACTTTGTCCAGGAGTTTTTTCGGATAAATTCTTTTTAATCTGTTCCATTTTTCGTAATGATTGATATCCCTGATGAGGATTTAATGATGTACCGTTTATAGAAACGTTGGTGTTAACAGGTAGCACGGTATTTTTAATGTCAAATGAATTTTTGGCTGGGGGTAATTGATTGTATCCGGGATACCATTTAACGCATTTTAATTTACGTACAAAATGTAGTTCCACTTTTAGCGCGTTGTGAAAATCGGCGGCCATATTGCGATGTGAATGTGAAGCTATTTACGAGACTCGTGGCGGCACTCACGGCCTAGAGCGTAGACGGCTAGATGGGTATCAACATGTGAGATACCATTTCAATAGTCTTAATAGCGAGAGTGAGATCCTATCTCTATAAAATTTAGGGGTACCGTAACCAAAAAAAAATTTGACGAAGTCATAAGTGCAGGTATTGAATTTCTTAAATAATTATGCTTTTAAGTGATTTTTAAACAATGGCCCTAAAATATAGCTTTTATTTTAATAAATAAACAAATTAATATTATTATATATTATGGTGAAAAATATTAAAAAGTAAAGAGAATTGTGTCTGTCCGTTTAAATGTTAACTAAAATTAAACATAGAAAGAAACACACATCCGAAATCAGAAAAATATATCATTTAAGCAAAAATATAATTTGATGTACAACTATGTGTTGTAATATAACCCTGTAAAAAGGAAAGACTGCCATTTACAAAATGGCAACACTAATATCATTGTCAAAAGTGACATTTAAATGTCACACTAATGTCAAATGTTCCCGCCATAGTTAAAGGAATTGTAATAGTGAAAGGTCGTGACGTGATTTAACTTACGTTATTCTGTATACTCGTATTTAACAAGCTTCGGATTTATTATTTTTTATGATACTAATGTCTTTTGCATGGAAGCACCAAAATTGCATAATATACTGTGATAGATAAGTCCGTTCTCTTAGTAACACAATCCAAAATATCTAATCTATGAATAGAGCAAACGTTTTTAAATTATTTACTGGTACTAATTGATAAAAACAGATTTACCGGCGAACCGGGAAGGCCGGGCGCCTGGCAATAGTTATAATAATAAATACATAGTGGAGCCTTCATGATGGCTAGAAATACATAAATATATTTAATTCCTAGTTTTAAGTCGTTTTTTCGATTACATTCCAATTTAAGGCCCAGAACTAAATATCACGAATCTATTACCAAATACCGATCAAAATATTCACTGAACTTGCTAAATGCTTTTTATGACCAAATAAATCAACACTGCATACTTTGAGCGAAGCTATTCGTGCTATTCGACGGTAGATGGCGTTGTACAGTAATTCTGCTGCCAACTATTCGATTGCATAGTTTCGCTCGTTTGGGGCTAAAACTTTGAATTTATGCGATATTATAACGTTTATAGACATTTTAGTCCGTCTAACTTGTAAGTTGGTTGCTGTAGATTAAAGTTTTGGAGAATAATTCTCTCGCAAACTCATTGTGCAAAATAAGCTGTGTTTGTGGTTAAATGTTGATAGCAAAAATCGGATTGCGGTCCCGGTTTTTGGATTCTTCGGTCTTTGATGTTTGTTTACACGAACTATGAGGTAAGAGGATTAGTAATTTTGTGTTATACAAGCTTCTAATAATACGTTTGTGACTTTAAAATTAAGTTTTAAGCATTTATCCATAGACAGCATTGTTTTATTTTTGTAATATACAAATTATGGAACAATAACGGGAAAAAATCTCCGTGCGTGATATGAACGCAAATTGTCATGCCTCGATAACATAACATTACATTAACACAAGTTATAAATTGTAAAACACTTCATATTTAATACGATAATTAAAATTAATTGTAGACTTAATCTCATCTCACGTGTCGAAATCGATCAAAGCGTTTAGGTTCTTCACAGTAACCAAATAGAATTATAAATACTGATAAAAAGTATTCTTACTACTCTTTTCTTACTTCAAATTCAATGAATTTCCTGATTTCAAGTTATCTAGTTGCACTCCGGGATTATATTCTAACCAATTATTAATAAGTCGATAAACGCTATTTACGACAACCCAAATCAGTTTTAGAAGCGAAGTTGTAATACACAAGGGTATGGATAGAAGTAGATGAATATTTAATGTTCAGATGAAAATGGATTGATGAAATTGAATCAAAGTTTGTATGTTTTGTGGTTTGTTCAGTTTTTGATCGTACTCATATTGATTAATTGTTACAAACAACTTATTTTTTTTTTTGTGTGTATTAGTATTTTGGCAACTCTTCGTTTTTAGTTATTTCTACTCACATAATAACAAGTAAAATTCTCACAGACTGTAATTTAAACTTGCAAATCCTCATGATTTACAGTTACTACATATTACCTAATGTTATATTACATTATATGCAAAATGTCCCAAAAGTCATCGTCAAGCGGGTACACGACGATACGGTAGGTTATACCAGTTCTGATTAAAATTATAATTAAATATAATTGACTTATTTATTACTTCACTTTGCCATAATACGACAATAGACAATAAGGCATATCATACTTTGATAATTTTTATTCGAGTTTTTAATGCTCTAAATGGTTGATAATCTTGACCCATTTATATCATCGTAAAATCTAAAATAAATCTCAATTTTTTTTAATTACTTGCCTAGTGTATTTTAGTACTTTTATTTAAATAAAGTGTCAATGTTAACTTGACTTAACCATGCTTTAATAAAACGTATTTTTTTTGTACTAAACTCACAATATTAATTGTTGGATTTGTGACTGCACTCAGTAGTAGATATACATAATTATTTAGGAACACATTTTTTTTTTAAATATCCTCTTGAAGTTGAATTTCAGGACAACCTGTCTATATATATATGCATGTTTTTCAGGGGTCAGGGATATATATAAGATTTTTTATTCCACCTTCACATTTTAATGCCTAAACGCCCACTTTTTGCCAACAATAATATAGTCCCATTTACGTGGGAGGGGCACAAACCTTGCTTGACGTCATCCGGGCCACTGTAGGATAATGTAATTTGTAAATGTAAATTGTCTGAAAGATAACAGTTTGAATGGGGCGGCCCTATTTTACTTTACCGAACACCACACAGGAAATATATTAATAATTACATTCTCTACATATCAATATTTGTATAGAAGCCTCTAAATTTACACCATTTTAAACTGATTTAACATATCAAAATATAAATTAAACAATATACACAATTCAAACAGATTTGTATCTTAAATCCGGCTATAGAGGCTCGGTGGAGAATGATCGTACTCGACTAATGACATTTGCACATCAAATGTCAGATTTAGCGCCAAGACCGATATGAACTGTCAATCCTTGGCGAGTAATCTAGCGTGCAATCAAAATGGCTGCTCTTTTTTAATAGTAAATTTTGTAAAAATGTATGTTTGATTTCGGTTTGATGCTTGTTTTGGTTTTAAAAACCAGATTGCTAGTTTCAAAGGTATTTCAACGACAAAATTTTAGTTTTGTTTCATAGATACTTTATGCACAATATGTGTCTAAAAGTGGATTTAATGCCGTAGGCATTATCTCAGTCGGCCTTTGGGCAATGCAGAGACAATACAAGGATGGAGATTAGGAAGTTAATACGAGTAAATATATTTAGTAAATGTATTCTATATTTATGTGTATATTGTGTCATTACATATTTATTTTTACATATCAGGATATATTTTCTTATTTTTAAAGTGTTTAGACCAAACTTTTCGAACCTAATTCAAATATTTATGCATCACCCATTAGATTTGTGTCTGTAGATTTGTGCATAATAAAAGTGTGTTAATTTAAAAGAATGTATAGTTAGTAAAATATACATTTTTTTAAATTAAATATAAAAAAAAATATTATTAGTTTATCATTGAAAAATTAAGTACTTTTAATATATCAATCCTGTCTATTTCAATGATATTGTTGATTGAGTCGGATAGATAACGAATTCCTAGAAACTTCTTAAAAACACCTACAAATAACATCGCCATCTCTTATCGAATAGAAGAAACCTTGTATTCATACAGAAATATCAGCTTACACTCGAATAACTCAATGCACAGCAATAGATTACAAGAAAACGCGGTTAGATATTACTTTCAACTCAGTGACTACGCTTGCCTATTTTGAAATCTAGAAATAAAAATGTAGAAACATTGAAACGAAATACAAAACGTTAGAGAGTTGGAGGCGCCGGGTATCGATCCCGGTACCTCTCGCATGCTAAGCGAGCGCTCTACCATCTGAGCTACGCCCCCTCTACAGTACTATGGTGTATTACTGATGTGTAATACTGATGTATATTAAATAAGTTATTAAAAGAATTACTAAATAGTGTTCAAGTCAAAGAGGATTTATATAAAATGGGGCGTTCTTTCATCGAAACACAGCAAATACATACATACACATTAGAAAAGGACTAACATTGTTTTAATGCTTACTCTTATCACACGTAAATATAATCAATTAATGATAAATTATTTGAGTGAGTCATTTCTTTCTTACGCAAACACATGTATTTACAATGCTTTCTCTTACCAGTAACATCGTCAACCTTTCATAAAAGTTAGTCATAAAAATTTTAACCTTAAAATACCGATCAAACTCAATTTAATTACTCCGCTTGAAATTAAAAAAATACCTTAACAAAATTAAATGTCCACCAATTTGAAAAGTTTTCACAAAACTTCGGAAATCACAATTCTAAAATTTCAATCAGTACTTCAGGTAACACAAAACTACCAATTACAGGCACCAGGGGGCGCTTTTCTGTATAAACTTCTCAGTAAAGTGTAGTTATTAATTAAAGTACTTCAAAATGACCGTAATTGGCGACACGGAACTTAAAAATATTTTGTACAACCCTAGAGGTCTCGAAACCGGTTTGAACAACTTTGAACTGGATAAGGGTGATAGCTGCTTAGATTATATTATTTTTATTATTTTCACTAACATATAGTGGTGCTACAGATTGTTTTATATACGGAATACAAGAACTGGTACACATTAGTCATAATAAAAAATATATATATATACAAGAATCGTAGATAACTTACTTTCAATTATCGTCCAAGAAAATACTTTCCGTATACCTGAATGGGTAGGCATAGGTGTTTAAAACACACACATTTTTACAATTAGAATTTTGGTATGAAACTGGCAATAATTTCAAAACATATATGAGCTATCAATGGCATATGAAACACGATTAAATAATATTATAAGCAGGCAACGCTAATTAAAATCTAAAAGCATGCTATTTTGAAAGCTGTATTGTCCGATTTCAACGAGTACGTAACCACTTTGAACCGGCTACGACCGGATTTCGACCGCAAACAGTAGGATGTCCATGGGTTTTTATGGATACATTTAATGTTTTTGTAAATGTTTGAGGCAGTCGGATAATAGATATTTGGGGGTATAATAGCGGTTGCGTTAATAAAGGGTGGTTTTTATTGGTGGGGTAACCGGGTGGGTAAGTAATAGAATTGATAGCGTTTTTGTAGTGTTTACAAAGTCTTTGATTAAATTTATTAAAGGTTGTGAAATATTTTTATTTATTTGAACTTTATGCACTTATTGCACAGAGCGGACTTAATGCCTAAAGCATTCTCTGTCAGTATACCCTCAGGAGGTAGAGAGAAAGCTGGAAGTAGGTACATTTAAACATTAAAATTTTAAATATTATAACTATGCTACGCTTGGACAAAGTATACAGGAGAATGAGCACATTTTTATATACAAATATACATAAATTCAATTAAAGATATACATATGAAAAAAATATATGTATTCAGTCTTTTTTCCTTCAAATGTGTGTGTGTGTGTGCATATACTTAACTTAGAACAAAAAGTAATAAAGCTTTATTGATCAAAGATGGTTGAATGGTTAAATTAGTTGATAGGTCGCGATGGACATGTTGAATTAATTGCCAAAATAAAACCGCGTTTTTGATAAACATATTATACTAAAAAAAGCGAAAAAAAACATAAAACCACCATTAGACAGCTGTCAAAAACTGTGCACAGATAACAACAAACCATTATATGATTCATAAGCTTTCTCTTCAAAACAGGAAATGTCCTCTATCAACCCTTTAGTATAAACCCCCTACCCCAACTGCGATATAAGGGTTGCTAATAGACTCTTTTTATGTTTACAGGCACTGACCACAAGGCTCTACGGATAGGTGAGTTCATTATGGAATATGTTTTATTTTATTGCTTTTTTCAAAGATGGCGGATTGATTGAATGTTTGAACTAGTTTATTTTGTTTTTTTTGTATGCTTTAGGAGATTACGACGAATGAGGATGCGGGGAGGGGGGATGAGGGGAGAGGAAAGAGGTGAGGGGGAGTTGGGCCTCCGGAAAACTCACTAATTTCGGGGAAATGCAAAGCAAGCGTTGCTTTACAGTCGTCTTTCTATAAGGCCGTGGTTTCACACGGTGGAGCCGGCCCTTTCGTGCCTAAGCTAAAAGCTAAAAATATGTGGATATATTAAAGGTAAGTTGTAGATATATTTTATAGATATTATGTGTTTATGGTTCAAATAACGATAGTTAACGCTTTAATTCTTCGAACTAAATGCATTTTTGAATCAGAATTTACAGCCTTATTTTTCAATTCTTACACACTTACGTCCGTTCATACGTTCACGCCTCGACGGGAATCGAGGTAGAAGGTAGAGACAACAGATTGCCACATGCTTCTGTCATTATACCCTTCAAACAAGCGCCGGTGTCGGGTACATCTGTACTGTCCTTCTTCAGAACATTACCAATTTTATCGGTACATTCTTCGTTTTGTCATTCATTCCGCATTCATTCCTTCGACATGCCCAAACCATCTCAGCGTACTACAACTTCTTCCCGATATCAACATTCCTCTTTCCGTCTTAACCCACACATACTTCGCAGTGATTTCATTTTAACACCATTTATTTTACCTTGATGAAGTTTCTGCCTTACTCAACTCTCACTACCATACAGCATCAGTACCATTTTTAGTTTTAATTAAAAAAGTTATTGTTCAATTCACAGTTTTCAATTTAATTTAATTGGTTGGTTGGTTTTAATTTTTTTTTTGTGAGATCTTATTTTTTTTGCTAAAATGAAAGTAGCCTAAGTTACTTCTTGTTACATCAGCTATCTGCCAGTGAAAGTCCCGTCAAAATCGGTCTAGCCATTTTAGAGATTAACCGGACCAAACAGACAGATAGACAGAGACAAAAATTTAAAAAAAAATCGTTTTGGTATATGTACCGTGTATACGTCCATATGCACTTAGTAAAAAGCGGTTATTTTAATATTACAAACAGACACGCCAAATTTATTTATTTGTATAGATTTTGCTGCACACCTTGCTATCAAGCGAGCACTATATGACTGTATATATAGACTGTCTGATAAATAACAGTCCAAACCCTTAGTCGCCTGTTAAAAGACCCGCGGAAATAGACGGTCTGGTCTTATTCCACTGCACCGAGAACCACCTATAAACCTTCATTAAAAAAAAGCTGTTTGAAAATAGGGAGCCAGAAGGATTTAATTTACAATCCTCACGAGATATTTGGGATTGTCCTTGGTCCTTCGAGCATATATAAAATGCTACATCATTATATACCAGCATTGGAAACAAACACTATCTAGTTTATAATTCGAACAACGCCATCTAGTGATGGTTTCCAAACTAACGACAATACATCAGTAACATTAATTCATTTCCAGATCGAACAATCAAAAATAAAATAAAGAATATTGTTTTACTATAATATGAAACTGAAACTCTTCTCTAACCTTTTTAGAACAAGAGAGAGAGTTAGAGAGAACAGTGCCAGAAAATCAGTTATCATCCCCTACAAACGTAATCACAACCATCATTTTCACCGCAGTCTAAAATCATCAACAGATACAACAACCAAGGTGACCTATTTACCCAAAATTACCTCCACGTTTTACAATCTGGCAAAATTTACACCCTTTTTACCCCCACTTCCGGTTTGGAGCGGAGTGCTTTAGTTGCGAAGGTTTTATCTCTACGTTTCCGCACCCTCCGCAACCCTGGAATATTTTATTATCAACCTCTATTTGATAAAATATTAAAATAAAGTGCAAATATATTCTTCGCAGCATTTAAAATGTATGAGTAGCTATCAAAATCATACATACATACCCTCACGCCTGTGTTTTCGAAAGGGTAAGCAGAGACGTTTAAAACACCCCCTTTATGATAATTAGAATTTGGTCCTAATAACGTAACAAGGGGCAAGCCGATTGCTGTCAACCGAAAACTGTAGGACTGGGTATATACTGTCTGATAGAAAACAGTCCGATCTTATCTATCTCCTGTTACGACTCCCACGGGAAGACATGGGGTGGCCCTATTATATTCCAGAGAACGGTTAGTATAAATGTACATACAGAAAACTGTATATATATATAGAATTTTTAGTTGATTATAGTAACTCACATATATTAGGTTTGATTCCCGCTCATTATAAATACAAGGTCGATAAGCGGCTCATACTTCCCGGCATCACGATCGCTCACGCCTATATCCCTTAAGGGGCAGGCAGAGGTGTACCAAACACCCACATTTTGCCAATTTTTTTCCTACTAACGTAACAAGTCAAACACTCAACCGGGTACTGTAGGACTGTATATATACTGTCTGATAGAAAACAGTCCGATCCCTTAGTTCATTTTAAGACACGAATACGGCCCTATTTTACCCTATCTGGAAAGTCGTGGTTTATTTTGTAAAACGTCTTATCTCTGAAGGTACTGAATCTATTCGTTTTTTAGGGTTCCGTAGCCAATAGGTAAAACGGGACTCTATTACTAAGACTCCGCTCGCGCTGTCCGTCTATCATCAGGCTGTATCTTATGAACCGTGATAGTTAGACAGTTGAAATTTTCACAGATGATGTATTTCTGTTGCCGCTATAACAACAAATACTAAAAACAGAATAAAATAAATATTTAGGGGGGCTCTCATGCAACCAATGCGATTTATTTGTTCTTTTTTGCTCGATAATGGTACGGAACGCGTGTGCGAGCTCGACTCGCACTTGGGCGTTTTTTTGTTTCTTGAGTTGGATTGAGTGAGATTGTGTATGCATGAAACTGTAGGAAATTCATGCATAAAAGAATAAAATGACAAATAATTTACCCAGATATTGTTTATCACTCATACCTTTATTTAAATAGTGTATCTTTTGAAAGTACATTGATCCTTGTAACACACATATTTATATAAAAATATAATAATATACGATTATGTTATCAATCGCTTATCATTTACACATATTTGATAATATTTATATGTGTGTGTACGGTTGCGTCATTCTTTGTTTGTGTGTGTGACAATTGGTTTATTTAGTTTTAATGGTGCTCAAAGTTTTTCTTTCTATAAATAATATTACAGTCCGTAAGTGTAACTAAATAATTATTCACAAAATGTGGGGCTTATATACGCCTCTGCCTAATACTGTAATCTGTAAATACGGGGAAACTTCTTCTCTTTAAGAATTCCCTATAGTAAACACCACAATTTAATTAAATTTTCGTTAAGAAATTTCCAGTTTAATAACTCTATTATATGGGTAGTATAAAAAATATAATATGTACTATCTTATCATAAATGAAAAATTGTTGTTCCAGTTTTAATAATATTACAAACAATGTAAGGCCATAGTTACCTCAACGTCAGTATTTAAAAAGCTAAATTTGAAGTTATGGGTCTCTGTATTATCTATTACTTAAATTTGACATGCTTTCTAGGTTAAAATTAGTCTGTGGTCCTGTGAAAGAAATAATACATTGTGATTCACAATTCACTTTAAGAAAATTCATAAAAAAATTACATACGCTCAAGCCTTTATGCTTGAAGGGATAGTCAAAAGTGTATTTAGCAATCATATTTCGTCAATTAGGGTAAGGACCCATTAACGTAATAGAGGCATACTAGCTATTGCCTTGAACAAGGAATTTTAGGAATTAAATGTGTGTAATCTAATAATATTTTGAGAAATGGGTGAATAAAAAAATAAATACATACACTATTGTATTGAAGAAGAGATTGGCAAAGGTGTACTAAAGGAAAGAAAGAAGAGGTAAAGAAATAAACAAAAATATTTATAAGGCACACGAAAGGTAAAGAAAACAAGATAAAGAAAATTATAAATATAACGAGAAATATAATAACAAGAACTATTGGGAGTTATATTATTTCTGTTCACTGCCTAAATTAGGTCAGGGCCAGTATTGGTTCTAAACTCACACATTTTGTCGAATATTATTTAGTCCGACTCACATACACTTCCCCTGCTCCCTTTCTTCTACCCTAAAAGCCGGACAGCACTCTTGTGGCTCTTGAGTTGTAGGTTTTCATAGGCGGTGGAAGGCACTTACCATCACGTAACCCGTCTTCTCGTTTATCCCAATACAGTATAATAAAAATTGTGTCGACGTTTAGCCATATTAGTATTCCAGGCAACCATTAAATATATTAAGCTTAAGTATATAAACATACATAAAATTTTGTTGCTTTCGATATATCTTATAATTATCGTAAAAGGTGGGGTTGAATAATATTTATTTTTATATCAATTGTTATGGGCGGTGGCCATGTTTGTTGCCAAATGAGTACGTATGTTGAGTCTGAAATGTATTGGTCTATAATACATCTAAGAGGAAAAAGATACATATATAGGTATTATACATATAAAACCAGGATACATGTCAATTCGTAAGGAAAGGTAGGAATGGGATATTGCTTATTCCGATGGATATGCAAGCAAGTCAAGGTAATAGGTAGGTAAGCATTACCTGTAACTAGAACTGGCTGGTGCCGGGAACTCCAAGCCCTCTTACTACAATATTAGTACGTACACGTATAAAAAAAGGTTTTAGTACAGGACTTGTCGAGTTTTAACTCAACACCCTTTATTAAAGCTCCGAGCGCAGGTACTACGTCACCACGATGACGTAACGCATACATTACGTCTTATTAATGCAGAACACATTTGCTGAACAAAGCACGGCGTAAAAAGATCATGCCCATTGTGGTATGTAGGTCGGGTTTAGATATGGTGTTAAGCGCAGCGATTTTTAAAATCCATAAATGTGAAATCTGCTGTAGTCCAATTGTAAAGAGATGAACACTACCAGTAGGTTTCCAAAATACTCTTATATATCTTAAAATCTTAATCTTATATCTTATAATAAATTTTGGTTTCTCTTTTTCTTAAATTTGAAAGCACATACATATGTATATGTAGACACTAGAAGTTCCTTGCAGGTTCACCATTTTTTGCTTACTGCTCCTAAGAGTCACAGCGAGATGTTTTATAGCCTATATCCTTACTCAGTAACCTAGCCGGTCTAAAGCAAAAATATTTATAATATTCATATTTTTCAAATCGATTGAGTATTTAATTAAATCAGCGCTTCCAAACGAAGAAACTCTTCAGGTTCATTATTTTAGAATAGATTATTTATTCAACAAATACATTGTTCATGTATCACTTACGGTAATACAATCTAAATTGATAGTACCACTATATATTTTAAGTAGTTATACCTATTAAATAAAAGCTTCTACTTACTACTAAGGGCCACAGCATCATATTATTATTTTGTTTGTCAGTAGTATAGTATACTCAATGCAATACTAGAATAATGGAAACCGGACTTCTATATACTATCGCGTTTGAACAGACGAATAAAATAACTTTTCAATTTTATTACTTTAGTTTCAGATTTAAGAAGATGCTATATTTCGGAAAAGCTTATTTACTTTTTGTTTTGCTTATTGTAATCAATTGCTTAAAGATTGCCTATGTTATTTATATAATAACAATCGAGCAAACAATAAAACACGAGTTGTAATCGAATGGGGTACCCACAGTACAGGTTTGTCTGGCTTGGTGTTGCTACTGAATACCGCATATTATTGTAAAAATTACTTGGCAATAAACGATTTTTTTAGTACTCTTGTTCCCCCCATCTAAGCTAAATGCTTGTGGTGTGGTAGGGGTAGCCTCACGACAACGATAGTACTCTGAGTTAGGTACGAACCCGCAACCGCAAGTCCAACACTGTAGCCAATACGCTACCACGCTTATAAATTGCGAGTCAATACTTTTCCGCTTCCACTCTTGCTGCCGCTTATCCAATAAACTCGCTACCTTATTTCACAGCCTAAGAGAATAATTACGGCTTTGCTTGCCTAAACTTTGCATTTGCTTTACTCTGCCATTTCAAAGGTAGATTATTATTTTTAACTTCAGCGTACTTTGATCTCTAGAGTTAAATTGTTTTACTTGGATGGTCAAGAGGGATGGAAATACTCTGTTAATTACTTTAATATACAGGGGTAGTTTATATAAACTTAGTCATAGCCCGCGGCTTGGTCTGATAGAAGTTTAAATAAACGAAGGTAGTAGGTCTTCCAAAAAAGTTCCCGGAGGTTTTTTTCTGAGGGTATAGGTCTCCTCGTTTGTGACAAAACACCGTGGGGTTCGGTTCCTACATAAAACTTCATTCTAGGCTTCGGTAAGGTAAAATTATAAAAAAAGATGTGTGGTGTCGTGGGACACCAGATAGGAACGAAGTTTCTAGAAGAAAAATAAAAAAAAACTACTTTACAAAATTATCTTAACACCTTTATTTTATTCACAATGATTTATAAAATTACATAATAATAATATACAAAGAAACAGCTATTTACATAAAGACTATACATTAGACACTATATAGTCATCATACATAGACTATACAAAAAAATGTCACACTTTTTTTCAACGTTACGGACGTTATTTGCCGGCTAGGGTATCCCTCCGCAATACCCCATAAGGAACTTCGTTAGCAAAAAAAACAAATTCTAATTGGCAAAATACACATGTACATACATGCAATCACGCTGCAACCCCGAAGAGTCACCATAATGCTTTGTACTTTTTGTTTTTCATTATTCATTACTACCCGTATATACTGTTCTTCTTTATACTAGTATACTGTTTACTGACTCTAATTTGTCGAACATAATTTAGTCTATCCAGTGCCAAAATGTGCCCCACATTTTTATGCCTACCTCTTGAGGGATACGGACGTAAGCGTATGAATCTATGTATCAGATTGAAATGTTATACTTATTTTTCAACCGACTTTAAAAAAAGGAGGAGGTTCTCAATTCGACTGTACTTTTTTTTTGTTTTATGTTTGTTACTTCAAAACTTTCGAATGGGTGAAATAATTTTGATGATTTTTATTTTATTTGAAAACTGGTGCTTCCTGTGTCCCATTTTAATTTGTTGTAAGTATATCACTTCTTATATTGGAAAGGATGTACTTCAAGGGTAGTAAGATGAGAGTAACCTATTCAGTAAACTTTGAAAAAACCAGGATTGTAGTCCTCTGGAAAAATAGACGCAGGTAGTTCATTCCAAATCTCTGCGACTCAAACCAAAAGGGAACTGTCAAAGCGTTTAGTTCAACTTTTAGGTGTTTCAACAACCAAATGATGGAACCCCAGCCTGCGTCTAGTGGTCCGATCCAAAAATGGAGAGGGTCTGATGAGGTCAAAGGGATGCCTACTCACCAAAATCAATTCTATAACAAAATCGATCAGCCGCGGACTTGTCAAGACTGAATAACTTTCTGTACTTGAGCTTCATCGTCGTTTATAAGCCTACGGGCTCTTCGGACCATTGAGTGCCGATGTTCAAGGTGGGCCATCTATAAGGTGTCTGCACATTTATACCATTCCCACTATTAGGTCGAATAAATAACAATTCAAAACCTGGCCCTGCCCGCCCATGGAGTACGCTTTTTATATGAAACATACTCATATACAACTACCTTCTGCCAGCAAAAGTAGTCTAAGCATACCCTAGAGATCAAAGGAACTCCATACCAAAATCCATCAAAATCGGTTTATCCATTTAGATATGAAAAGGTGTCAGACAGAGTAACTTACACATTTATAATATTAGTAGTATATACATAAGATATACATAAGATATACATAAACTCAAAAACTAAACCCTCTTTCTTGCGCAACCAGGTAATAATTAAATAGATATGACTGAAAAACTATTGGTATTAGTTCCTGTAGTCAAGTTTCTTATTATTTTTTTAATTGTAAAACAAAATATTGCAGGAAACTTACTTTGTAAATGTTCTGACTCCGATTGGCCTATTGGTCTTGTGGGGAGTGACCCTGACTGCTCAGCCGGAGGTCGTGGGTTCGAATCCCACCCAGGAAAAATGATTGTTTGAAGAGCATCACTTGTTCTGTCTCTGTGTGTAATTTATCTACAATATGACTGTATATCAGCAGTCTGATTATCATGATGTACAAGCTCTGCTCTGTTTGGGATCAGACGGCCCTGTGAGAGATGTGTGGAGTTATTTATTATTATAACAAATATATTACTCATTATATCATAGACATATTCTATAGAATCTACCGTTTTAAGGTTTGATACGGAAAAAAAAGATTAGACCTGACAGGCAAGTAGGTAGGTAGGTATTGGGAGATTACCAGTTCCATTCCTTCTGTGTATTAGTTTGAGGGGTAAAAAACAGTTTCGAAATAAAAACGGATTAGTGACTCAATTATTAAAAAAGAAACTCAATTTTTCAATCGCAAAATAGAATATTAACATACCTATTATATATATATAGCCATACATACATATGTGTACATATGTATGTATGGCTAAGCAGAGGTGTCTTTTAGAATATTTATTATAGTTTTAAGATGCTTTGTAATATTTCAATTATATTATAAAAACTCGTCATGCCAGGGTTAATTTTACTTGCCGAGGCAGTTAAAGCCATGTGTAAAAAAAAAATAATTAAAAAGATGTTCAGATTTTCTTAAGACAGCCTAGAATACTCTATTAACATATCTACAAACGCAAACAAACTTTTCAAATCGGTTCAACCCTTAAGGAGCTATGATGCCACATATACAGATACACACTACAAATTTATCACATCCTTATTTTTCGCTGTGGTTAATCAGAACAGAAAACGGTCATTCTGCTTCCAAGAAAAAAGAATACATTCAAAAAAATAATATGTATCTTTTCACTCGTGTTCACAAATTACCGTTTTTTGTATTTTAAATACGTTATTACCGCTTTATTTAATTATTAAAATTATATATTATAAGACCTTAAATTAAATTGAACTTAAGTTACAACATCTTAAAACTGATGTAACAACAACCGCCCATTAAAAAACGTATCATAAAAATTCTTACTAAAAGTTTTTCAAACCTTTTTTGTTTTTTAAAACCCATTTTCTTTCAACTTTCATCCGAATTGTACTAACCCATTAATGTCAGCGATAACCGCAAACGCATTGCTCCCAAACTTTCTTACACAGTTCGACACTTAGCTGAAGACACGGCTTTTTTCGTCAACCATAGACGAAGAAGTTCGCTTTTTGCACTCGATATTTTTTTTTAACCAGTCGGTAATGGCAGTACAATGAAGGACATATATTCTTGTTTAATAAAAACAAAATTGAATAGCGTATGCAGATAAAAATTTCGTAAATGCAATATCTTTGAACTTTCTTTTTCACATCATTATAAAGTAACTTTGTAAACATAAAGCTACTTGGTTTTAAAAAAGAAATTATATGTTGTGTTTAAATACTTAGATAGATAAATAGAATATTCTTTACAGTACACCATTAATATATTACACTTAAAGGCAATATAATTTTACAAATTATAATATGCAATAAAGCTTATGTTGGTTATACACTAAATATTCACTCAACAAATTTTCAGTGCGACCCATATGTGTATGTATACTCTTTCATTGTCACGCAATATAGCTTAGATGGCAAGATGGTTTCGACATATGATTTGAAGATTTAAATATAACCTATATTTAAATCTTCTTATTAATGATACAGGGAACATCATAACCAAATAACGTCATCAAAAATGAATAGACAGAAAGTTAAGAAAGTTAACTTTCGTAAAAAGTTAGAAATGGGGTTGAATATTTTTATAATTTCACAATTACTATACATTTTTAAGCCCCACCTACCGGGTCCAATTGTGTATTCAAACCATCCAGGAATATATTGATATATACACAAAATTGCATCCAAATCGCTTGAGCCGTTTAGGAGCAGTTCGATGTTAACACGTGCATAAGAATTATTTACATATTAAGATTTATTTTCAGCAGTGGATGGCGATAGGCTATGGCTTACTTGAAATACAAGTTTTTTTAAGTATACTAGCAAAGTGGGTAACACATTACTATTCGCTAAACCCCCCAGCTAAGCTATTAAGTAGTTTATCTGCTATTTTAGACTATAATATATCTTTGCTAGTTTTTTATTAATATTATTTTGACGTTTAAGTAACAAACTCAGTCCAAACTTTATCTTTTATTTATTATATACACATACAAACATATATACATATACTTACGCCTATATCCCCGAAGGGACAGGTAGAGGCATAATTAACGCCCACATATTGCTGATTATTATTTACGTAATAACGTATTAACAAACCTTTTGCCGTCACCCAGGCACATATTTGATACTATAATGAAATATATAGATAATATTATATATATATATTTTGCTTACTTTTACATATTTTATACAATAAAGAGATAAATAATTAAAATAATATATTGGCACTATTGATATTGTTAAGATTAGAGACACGACCTCAAAAGTGAATGAGTAAATTTAAACAATTTCAAGTCCTATTTAAAATCACAATATTCCCACGCAAAAGGGAGAATAAGTAACACAGCACATAAAGCTACGTTCGAAATATCCCGCGCATTTCAAATTTCATCATCAACACACGTTAAAGTTAATGTTTTAAACAAAATTCTCACCTTTTGATGTCGTCTGCTGACATTTTGTCGTTTTGTTACCCAAAAAATTTTTGGGTGACGACGTAAACATTTTTGTCACAAAGACTGTTTAGTGTTTGAGGTTAATCATATTCTTCTTTGTTATGTACTTTAAAGATACATCGTTGTTATATTATTACACGACTGACTTAAAAGGACATTTATGCACTCACTCTTGTATCCCCGAAAGGGTAGGCAGATAACTATAAATTAGTTACACTTACTTAATTGGGGGCAAGCCTATCTGGGCGCTGTTTGACTGTATATAAACTGTCTAATAGATAGCAGTCCGATCCCTTAGTTACCTTTAACGACACCAATGGGAAAAGAATGAAAAAAGTTTTCTTTGGGAAACTTCATTCATATTGTACACGTGAATGGCATGTCTATAAAGCTATGTAAAGTCGAGTAATCTTATAAATTCAAAAGTTTGATGGATCTTTATTACTCAATGGCTGAACACCGAAATTGCTGAACAAATCTGAATTAAATTTGGCACAGGCTATATAGATTATAGCCTGGAATAGCAAATAGGCTACAGCTAGTAACATAAAATATACAATTTTGAAAAATTGTAGTTTTGTTGTTCAAGTAAACAAAGTACGTTATTGATACGATTTTACGGATTTAATACTAAAACTGTATTTGTATCAAGCGTACTGATGATTCAGTTTTGGTATTATACTAATTACTAGCGGACCCGACAGACGTTGTCCTGCATGATATTTAAAGCGATTAGGATCAATATAGATAAATAACCTAGATACCGACTGCAGCGCCATCTGCCGGGCTGATTTGTGAATCTAAACCATTCCCAGATCCCCTTGAACACACACAAAAAATTTCATCAAAATCCGTCCAGTCGTTTGAGAGTAGTTCAGTGACATACACACTCACAGAAGAATTATATATATAAAAACTAGCGGACCCAACAGACGTTGTCCTGCATGATATTTCAAGCGATTAGGATCAATATAGATAAATAACCTAGATACCGACTGCAGCGAAATCTGCCGGGCTGATTTGTGAATCAAAACCATTTCCAGATCCCCTTGAACACACACAAAAAATTTCATCAAAATCCGTCCAGTCGTTTGAGAGTAGTTCAGTGACATACACACTCACAGAAGAATTATATATATATAAAGATTATAACGAACTATATAAAATAAAACAAATGTATAAAAGGTTGAGTGCCGCTTGTAGTTGCCATATTGCTCTGGGATTGGTCGATCGTTTTCGAATAATATAATGTTGGATATAGCGCTTTATTCAAATAGCGCTTCAATTTTGAAATTAGAATTTTATTTTTAAATTTTAAATTTCAAAATTGAAGCGTGTACTGTGTGTGATACTTCAAAGGTCAACCAAGTCGTGTTTTAAAACTACGATAATCCGACTACTTGTTATTTCTTCCTACATTTATTTAATATCTTTTGGATCACTAATCAATGTAAATGTAATACTATATGGAGTACCCGTAACTTTATTTCTGCAATGCTGTAAAAATAAAGTTTTTCTTCTTGAAAGTGGTAAAGCATGAGCTTGAGCATGATAACATTTGAAAATCAAACGTCAGAAAAAAACGACTGGTTTTTGTAATGGAAACTTGTATTGGATTGTACACTCGTAGATATTATTACATTTTATTAAAAAAAAAAAAAAAGTATATAATTTTGTAAATTATTAAAATTCAAGAAAGCGCTTCAGCGCTGCAAAACCGTCGTCCAATTCCTCCCTTCAACTATTTCTGATAGTCATTCAGTCAGTGCTTCATTCAAATTATAACATTTCAGTGCGATTTCGCTACCCGTGCGGAGAAGACGTGGGTTTGTCTCTAAAAACACAAATCAAAATGTCTCAGACTTTTTCAAATTTAGAACGTTTTAGACGATTGAGACCGATTCGCACGCGTGTGTCAGTTTTTGACGTATTTTATTCACAAAATGGCGGTCAGATGTAGTGATTTTTAATCTCTTTTGCGCCATGTTTACCGTTTGTGCTAACAATAAATGTGCAGGGTGAGTGTGTTTCAAAAATAGATTTATGTTGTGTTTATTTTTTAACGCTTTTTGTTGCTACGTGTTTTAATTGTAATAATTTCGTTTTAGGCCTTGTTTAGAAGTTTAATCAACGTAATTGATATGTAGGGTGACAGTAAGTTTATACGAGTAATTGAGGACATTTTCTTTATATTTAAATATGTCAAAAAAAAAAAAGATTATTTTTTGTATTTTATTTATGTATTATGAATAGTTACGTAGTAGAAATTATCTACTTATATATCTCTTACCTAAATATTATTATCTATATCATTAACTAAATGCGAAATAGATTAGCATTGAACAATATTCTTTTTATAAGTAATTTCTCATGTTTGACTAGGGATATGATTATTTTTATAGTCGTATTTATGCTGTAATTGTAATATTTTTAATAAAATAATTTTATTTCAATAAACACTTAAAGTACTAACCAAAACATTCAAACTGCAGCTTTTCCATCACACCAAATTTCTTAGCAAGTCTTTTAAAATTTCTTGTTACTAAATAGGACATTTTTCAACATATAAAACATACTAGAAACAATTTAAAGCCCGTCACAAGTACATTTTAAAGTAACTTGGCCTTCTCGTGACGTCTCTCTTCGTGATTTCAATCAACATCTATAGAAGAGTTTAATATTTCATTATTATACCTTGACATGATGGTGGGAATGTTGATGACACTACGCTATTCGAATTACTGTAGGTTTGATTCCCATAATGTATAAACTTGTTCCCAGCCTGGGTGCACTTTGAGTTCACAGGAATCATTCTAAGCTCTCGATGTATTTTAAATAGGTATTTTACCAAACAGACAAGTTTCATTTGTAAGAATGTAATGTTTACTAGAATTGGCATACACGAGTATATATAGATCTGAGTACTGTAGAAAGCTTCTTTTCAGAGATCTGCTCATATTTGACATGATAATAATTTAAGTTGTGAACAAAGACTAAAACCATATCAAAATACTAACAATTTTCTAGACGTAAAGCCAATGTCACTCCAATTAAAGTTATATTAACGATATTAACGATACTCTAAATATCCAAATATGTATATGTTTTTAATTAACAGTAATGGTGCATGAAGCAAAGAAACTCACATACCTAAAATCCATCACATCATATAAAACTAGGGAATTTGGCCTTTGTTGGGAAGAAGAAAAATGGCTGCAGTATCCCAAAACATTTTATATAACAGTTGTGATTTGACGCTATCAAAGTGACATGTCAACTTTTTTTTTATACATACAAACAATCACGGCCGTATCCCCCAAGGGGTAGGCAGATTCATAATTAACATTTGCTGATTATAATTTAGTCCAATTTATGTATAGGAGCAAGCCTATTGCCGTCATACGGGCACTTTTGGGAATTGGATGGGAAAATTTCGAGTATACTGACGGGGAAGGAATGGGATATTGCTTATATAGTTGGATTAGGTTAAGCGTAGTATGGCACACCGGGTGATTTTAGTCGGTTCGAATCCGACACACCGTTCCACTGAAAGCCCCGGTGGAATGGCGGCCCGAGAGGGTTTCCACATGAAAAAAAGGGAGTGTCAGCAATACCTCAAGCTTGTTACGGTCGCATACCTATAATTCGAACTACTTGATGTCGGTAAGTTCGACCCGTCTAACTAAGTCGTATTGCGTATAAGGACAGATACGTGTTTGCGATACAAGTAGTAGTCTCATTCTAAGCGACATACATATATAATATACTGTAACTAACAGATGCACAGCCTTGTAAAATCTTTGCCTGATGATTATAGTTGTTTTGGGTCTGGATGTATAAAATGTGAATATATAAGTATGTTTATTAGCAGTCTAGTTAAAATAGCATGAGTTTGGTTTTTTTGCAATGAGTTGGAACGTTAGCTTCGCCAAGGTAATGACCCGTTTGGGCTTCATAGTTCATAGTTAATATATAGGTTCTTTTCTCTTTTTTTCTTAATCATTATTATACACTAATAAATATTCCAAAAGTGGATTCCATAAAGAGGAATTTTTTTTTGAGATACGATTATAAATCCAGTAATATTAAGTTTCATTGTAAAAGATATTACAAAAGTGTTGAATACCAGGTATAATATTACATAAAAAAATAATTTTGATTATAGTCTTCCTTACTGGATCGATAGATATCAACTCAGTTTCATATGAATTACATTTTAGTCACGCTCACGAAGGTCGTTCAATCTCTTTGAGTTTTCTTTTGAAAGTAAGTTTATACTTTATGTAAAATTATTACAATTACTTTGTTACAATTTAATTTATTACTGCCTTGTAAACTTTATGATCATGTACATTGTATTCCAGCCTTGCGGTTCGCGGGGGAGGAGAATAGGGCCACCCCATCTCGTATCGTAGGTGTCGTAAAAGGTGACTAAAGGTTGGGACTGTTATCAATCAAGCAAAATATATACATATGTATATACAAGTGCCCGGCTGACGGGAATACGGGAATGGGCTTGCTTTCTTACGTCAGTGGGCTAAATTTTGGTAGACAAAATATTTGCATTTGAGGCGCCTCTATATAGGGCAGAAGCGGCTTAACACCCATAATACCAAACCATAATTTTGTTCCAATCCCATAGATAAATAGGATATTTATTCTAAAACTATGCCCTTTTCAGTATAATTTGCTAGCGTCAATTGAAAATAATTTATGTGGGCGGTCAATAAAGAGATTAAGTGGCTAGAGTAGTATCATGTTATGCTAGAAAGTATGCGTTGTCGAGGCGCCTTTCTCAGAAATTAGACGTTGCATCTTCAGTTTTGCAATGTGTTAGCTCTATGTCTTTACATTCATGTGTTTGTGTAGCTGTTTATGTAGTTGTTATTTAAAGTACCTACTCATATATGTATATTCATGTTTAAAACTTTTTCTACAAAAAAGATTGTACAGTTACGGACTTAATACCAAAGGCTTATGTAGCAATCTACCTTAGATTTGCGCAGAGATAGAATAGATGCACCAGATTTCAACTGAAAAAAAAATAGTTTTAGCTATGAAACACATGGATGTATGATATATACAACACATACATACGTACACGTTAGCACAGGCTGAATAATAATATATAGCACAGGCTGAATAATAATATACAGGCTGAATAATAATATATATAATAATAATAAACACATAGTGAATGATTGTTGTTATGGTTCTTCTGAGTATTCGCCTTCAAAGATAAGCTACTAAGTATTAGTCTGGAAATTTTCACCATTTGTAAACAGACTTCAGTGGTACATACTTAATGATACTTAATTATTTCGATGCATACATAGAATATTAAAAGAAAATCTAATTCCTAAGTTGATAAAATATTTAATGATTAATTGACTAAAAGTAATGAATGAATTAACATCGGTCGAAAAGATAAAAAAAAAACACCTTCCTTTTCCCGTGGCTTTTCCCTGGTCTGGCTATCCTAATCGCGACTAAGGGATTGGATGGTTATCTTTATTATACAGTTTAAATTTAGTGCATTAGCATTTGGGCCTCTGCCTACCCTTTCCAGCATTTAGGCGTATGTGTGTTGAAAACTTAGGTTTTCTCTTTTCTGAGATTTCGCAACTCCTCAACTCTTTAAGAATTCATAAGCCCTTTCTTAAAACTAAAACATATTATTGTAGGAAATACCTACTACCTATCAGTACTGGTTCATTCACATCTACCCGCATCTCAGCGAAATTCCACATTAAAATATGAGTGCCACCCCTAAAGTGTACTTTTTTAATTTCAACCCTCAGCCCTTCTGGCAAATAGTTGGATGGTAATTTCAAAGGAGGCACGCGGGGTATTTCAACGATACGAACATGTGTGCCGAGCAAACAGGGGGTTGGGAATAAGGGATGGGGTTGTACGTCTATTTCCCGATTGCGTCTGATTAATCGTATTAAAATGATGGTGAGTTTCGAATGGGATGTGACGTGTTTGTCTTTTGATCTGATTGGTTTTGATAGCCTCGTGAGTAGTTGCTTTTTCTGGATACAATATATAGCAACAACATTTATCAAACTGATTTAGAAATATTTACTTTTCAATACTCTTGAAATGTTTTTTTTTGGTTAAAAAGAAACCATAATAACTTCACACATTTCACACACTGCCGTCTGATATCAATCTAGCTTGTATTATGGTAATCGGGACTGCTGATAAACACACAGACATATATATTCCTACATACATACATATTATAGATGAATTACACCCAGACACAGGACAAATGATCGTGCTCATCACGCAATTATTTGATCTAGGTGGAAATCGAACCCAGGATTCTGGCTTAGCAGTCGGGTTCAATAACAACTAGACCAACGGATTTTTATCATAAAAAAATCAAATTATTACTCACATCCATATATATCCTTCGCGAATAGTATTTTTTGTATCTGTATGTATGTGTATTTCATAAAATTATTATAGAACATACATAACTAATGTAAAAATGGTTCTTTAACAAATATACTGAATATTTTTTTTTTTTGTGGATGCTGACAAAATCTACTTATATTTATGTAAAATTGTATGATGATCGGTTTATTAGTGCGGCTTAAAAGTGTAATAAATAAACTTACATTCTAATTAATAATATTAGCTAGTACTGAACCGTGTCAGCTTACAATCGAATGACCCATATTTATTCTAGTTTGTTCCATTAATGTTCAGTAAAACATCACAAGATACCCACATCTTAACAGCTTCCCATAAATTTCTATAAAATTAATTTACAAGAATACCATTACCGTCTCCCCTGCGTTGGTCACACAAAAATTCCATACAATCAATACCCAATGACGTATACCCCAATGAAATCTGCGAACCAATTAGGTCTCATTCCCATAGCCCCCATGCTTTTGTCCCACCACGTGCGAGGCAGATGTTATGCGCGTGAGTTTATTTTTGTTCAACTACGGTGACCATGCGACGGGATTTTTCGAGGACAAGAATAGGCGACAAATTGGTAGCTATTGAAAATACCAATTGTGAGAATGGTGTATTGTGTTTTTTTTTTTGTTATTATTGCGAGAGTTAATAATTGTGTGCAGTCCATCTGTTAGTAAAGGTGGTTCGCACGTGACAAAGTCTGCATGTAACGGTATATTTCTTATTATAAGTTAAAAAAAAACTGTAAATGAAGCATTAATTTACGACCTTTATATATACATAGATTTTAGGTTTTTTTTTATATGCTTCAATGACCATAAAGTGCATGTGAAACTGTTAGTGATGTATTTACGGATCGGTGCAAGGAATAGGCAGATAAAACAAAACTACTAGTTTGTTGTCAGAGACAACTTATTCCGAATTAAAAAAAAAAACGTAAGTTTATGTGTATATTTGTATGAGAGTAGGACATTTTAACCCTTGTCGAAAGAAAGTTTTTTTTTCTTTTTCAAATTACACACAAATAGAAAAGTGAGGAACAATACGTTAAACAGAAATTAAGTAGAACAGTCATATTAAGTATAAAAAAAAGAGATAACACAAAACTACCTGCCTAAAGCGCTTTTAACTAGCAGGCTCGGTGTGTTAATAAGTGTCCAAAAGGACACAGCTCAGTACATACTGCCAATGATTGAAGTCCTAATTTTCTGCTGAAGCCTCTGGTGCCTTACTGACAATATGTAAATTATAATAATCACATATCAAGAAAAGTTAGTTCCACCTTCATAAAGTAGGCTTAGGGAGAGCAATCTGTATATCTTTAATTTGTTGGATTTTTCTCTACCCCTAAGAGCAGTAGGATTTGCTCATGATTTCAATGTGTCCGGCAAGCGCGACGTAACGCCTTGAACTAGGTGACCCGTCACCTAGTCAAATATAAACAGTAACTTATTGTAAATAATTTCAAATCATGGACGTATGTAAGCGACAAAAGCTCTAACATTAACTTAATATAGCACTAATAACTAGATGGAAATTGGTCTACTCTAATATATCAAAAAAGACAAGAGAGATACATACATTACATTCTGCCTAGTTTTTTTATGGTACAGCAGACGGGTAAACGGTAACTCAAGAGTAGAGAAAGGGAGAGGGAAGAGAGGGAAGGTCTCTCAACTCGGTCACACAATGTAAGCATTGTTTAACAGCAGTTTTCTGTGAGACCGTGGTAATACTCCGGTCGAGCCGGCCCACACGTGCCGAAGTATGGCTCCCCCCTATGTTTGAATTAGATTAACGTATTAGATTAAGAGGTAAATGCACCATTCCATACCACCACGATAGTTGCCTATCGAGTATAATTGAATAATTGATATATGAAATCTAATGAATTTAGTACAAGAAACCGGCGGGATCGTGTAAAAGGTTTGAAAACAGCAGAGAAAGCTCATGATGTCAGCTGAGTAAGGATAACAGCTAGGGCTAGGGCTTTGCCTACCCATGGTGTGAGGTTTTGTGAATGTTTAGTGCATAAAATGTGACAGTAAAATATTTTTTCTATGTAAAGGCTTATCTCAGCTCTCAGCCATATGTTGATATTGTTATTGTACCCATACACTGTTTCTCTTCCACCAGAACTACCGCCTTAACACAGAGTAGATGTGTCTTAATAGGTTTGAGTCCAAACTAACGTCAAACGTTTTCGTTAATAGGCAAGTCATCCCAACTAGTCGAATGAGATATGGCGGAAAATGATATACACGATTCTTTGTTTCGAAAGACATTACATAAGTTATTTTTACGTAATTGAAGATATCATTATATCTATAGATTACTTGTCATACTCTAGATACTAGCATGCCACATAAGAACTTGCTGAATATGAAAATTTATAGAAACTACTAGCCGTTTTCTGGTTATTAATCATTTATAACGGCATCAATGTGCAAAACATTTTGACGTATAAACTTTAGCAATTTACATTGTTGTCAATACTCCTCCTGCAAATTCTGTGTTAAAAATTTAGAAATCCTCTGAATTAAAAATCCCTTAAAATATGAACAAGCTTTGCAAGAGCAGAGGTGAACTTCTATAGGCTGAATAGATTTTCTTGGTTTATTACTAAAACTACTCTCGATCAACTCATCATTCCATCAAACACACACATGTCTTTCTACATACTACCCAAACTTAGGATAACGAGTACAGTTAGCTATGGGCTTCAGAACAGTACATTCGTGTGCAATGTCAACAGCTCGATTTTTGCTTAGTTTAATTATTTATATATATATTTTGTTGATCTTTATGTTTCTATGCATAGAATATATATACATACATAATTACTTTAAAAAATGTATCTATAAGTATCTTTATCTTCGTTCTACAAACTGTAGGCCTTTTTTTTAGGCTTTTATCTAGAAAGCGATGTATAAATGGTTCTCAATATATTTACAAATAGATAGCTGATTCGCCTTTCAAGTTTATAACGTTTACGATAAGACACAATTGTGTATGAGTAACAGTTCTATATTTGATTTACTAGTTGTCTCTTTGTATTTTATCTACAAGTGACCTTTCATTGACTAATCTTTGTTTAATCTTGTGTGAAGAGAGATGCTTTAAATTACTTTAAAATACATATTAATATTAGGTATTGATTTAGGCTTGTAAATATAGTGATACTTAAATAGGCTTTTTATTTCTGAACACACACACTGTTGTTTACATATTGTTCTGGACACAGAAAAGGACAGAAAACTTTCCATCTTTAAATAAGACCCACTAGCCCGGATTAATGGACAAAATGTTTGTATATTAACACTAGCGAAGTTAACTGCAAAAGATAATTACTAAAGTGTATTGTGCTCTCGATACGGGGTTCTCGTTTATCAAGACAAGACCACATTAGAAACATCTATCATATGGACAAAGTGGCTCATTACTGACCAGTTCTATTATTAGTCAAAAATAATTGTTAAATATTAGTTCAATTGTATTAGATAAATGAATTAAGTACACAGAATTTATAGTAAATGAAAAGTTGTGAAATATAGAGTATTGTATTTAAAAGAGATTTAAAGATTACAGATATAGGAAATCTTCTGTAAAACACATATATACTTTTTAATATAATTGTAATGGAAATAGCATCGTATCATCAATAAATAAAATTTAACAAAAAATGTGAAGAAAGTATGTTTTCATGATGATCTAAATTGTTTTCAAATCCTGTTGTTTAGTCATTATATTTTTGTTATTACACCGGTCATTATAAGTAGAAACAAAATCAATCAGATGCCTTTTTTTATGAAATGAATGAATGCCTTTTAGATGCTAAATTACTCATGTTCAGAAGGTCTGGAATATTCCATTTATCCCCAAAGCTTATAATTGCTTACTACTTTCAGAATGCAATACAAGCATTGTTTGTCTACCAGCTATCTGTGAGGCCGTGGTGTTACTAGGGTCGAAAATGATTATAGTAGTTTTAATTTCACTATGGTATTAAGTTAATTATTTAATAAAACCTATATTATTTAATGTATTATTAGTACACCACAGACTACCCCGAAGTATGTTATATATATCCGTATCAAGGTTTTCTGTAAGAGATCGCCGTGTGTGATAAGACCGCCTATTTGTACATCGGTGTACAAAAAAAAAGGAGAAATAAATACATATACATACATCGAACTAATAGCGATGTTTCACCGTGGGAGAGCGATGCTGAGACACGAATGGGCTTCCTCGGCCTGAGTAATAGCACGGCCGGACCGCAGCCTCACATAAAACTAGTACACAAACAATGCTTGCATTGTATTGCCATTTGAGTGAGGGTACTGGATTCCCAACTCCCCCCTCCACTTATCACTTACGACTCTTGAGTTGTAGAAGCCCATTGGCAGCGTTTGTCACTAAACATCAGGCAACCCGTCTGTTCATCTGTACCTCAATGAAATAAAAAAAATACTTGTTAAAAAGAGACTTGTCCAAGCATCCCTCGAACGTATGGCCACATACAGCCACATACTTATCAGCATCACAGCTGTACCGCATCCGGGTCGATTGTGCGCGAGCGACCGTTTTACATAACAAAAGGGACTTTATCCCACAAACACAAAATCATGCTCACTTTATTCAATTTTATTTATGGTCGTTAACTTTTTAAACATAGATTTTATGTGTGTACAACGCTCGGTGTACAGTAAGCGGGCACCCACACCTAAAATGTATGTTAAAAACTTTACCTCTTTAGTTGAGGACTCGGAGTTCCCGGCACCAGCCAGTTAGAGTTATAGGTATGCGACCTTCACTTGCTTGACCTGTTCGCTTATACTTCCCAATCCGTCTGTATCCTTTCTTCCTTTTCTGACCTCCCTTTCCTGCAAATATTCCCAACTTATTCCGAAAAGTGTAAATGGACTTAATTATTATCGGCAAAATGTGCAGTTTAATTCAAACCTTCAAGAAAAGAGCGTACTCCTACCTAAAAGGCCGGCAACGCACTTGTGACCCTTGAGTTGCGGGTGTCCATGGGCGGCGGTAGTCATTTACCATCAGGTGACCCGTCTGCTCGTTTGCCCCCTATCGCATAAAAAAAAAAAAAAAAAAAAAAAAATTTCGCTTTTGCCTACCCCTTCGGGAACACAGGCGTGACTGTATGTATGAGTATGTAAACTTGACCACTTACTTTTTTTTATCTCATTAATACGAGTAAAAGTTATTTGCTAAAATTATAATAACTTCAGACCTCTCACACACGGCCGTCTGATCCTAAACTAAGCAGAGCTTGTACTATGGTAACCAGACTGTTAATAAACAGTCTAGTAATATACATACTTCTAATTACATACATACTTATTCCAACTGGGTGTAGAACCTTTATCTAACAGACAGTATATGTATTTTTTTTTTATGCAAACGAGCAGACGGGTCACCTGTTGATAAGTGACTACCGCCGCCCATGGACACCCGCAACTCGAGAGTCACAAGTGCGTTGCCGGTCTTTTAGGTAGGAGTATGCTCTTTTCTTAAAGGTTTAAGGGTCGTATCGGTCCGGAAATATGATGGCGACAATTTCTTCCTTAGGCTGGTTGTGCGAGGCAAAAAGCTTCTGGAGAAGTGCACAGTGGTGGAGTTCCAATCATCCAGGGGATGGATATTTTGTCGCGTAGAACGATGGCGGAAACCTGCAGCTAATTCCTCCTATACATAGTCAAACAGTGGCCACATAACAGCAATAGACTAGCCCCCTATTACGTGAGTGGTACAAAATTATGATTGACAAGAAATGGTCGGACGCCTCTGCCTACCATTTCGTCGGTATACTCGTCTATAGTATGTCTAGAAAATAAATGCATATATAATATGTTAAAGATAAAATACACCCAAACACAAAACAAATGCTCAACACACAGTTATGTGTTCTAGTTGGGAACCTAAACTATGACCTCTGGCTTAGCAGTCAGGGTCCCACTAGACCAAAAGACCAATAAAATAGAATAAGTTATTTTGTACTGCGTTTCAATACAGTATGATTTTTGTGCCGTGGGAGAGCCATGCTGAAGCCGTCTCCACTGGAGAAATAACACGGCCTCAGAATGTTAAGTTTCAAGTGTCCAAAAGCGTTGTTAATCTCCTACCATCATGTAATCTATCTTCTCGTTTGCCCTCAATACCATAAAAATATATATAATATAGTTACAAAGCACATTACTAATGATATAATAGTATTGAGCTCTTAGTAAATTAAATTGAATAACAATTAATTTTATGGCAACTTTTGTTAATGCACCACAGACAAACTATACATCGAAATCTCTAATTTATTTCTATGTTTATGAGTCTAGCCATAGAGTATTTTGGACTACGAAGGTCTGTCGTAAGCTACATTTAGTCTGTTCTGTATATGCTAAAGAGTATTTTGTGTGTTTCTTTGAACGGGCTAATCTCGTAAAGTATCAGTCGGATTTGAAAAAATATTTTTGTGTTAGATAGAATATTTATTTAGGAATAATATAGGCTATAAAACATCACTCTACGACCCTTAGGAGCGGAGCAATGAGAATAAAACTGTAGTGGATGGCTAGTAATTTATCAATAAAAATAAGTTACCTTATAATTTATGCGACATCATCATTGAAATAAATTGCTATTTTCAATCTAGTGAAGTGGTGATAGAATTGATTTTATAATAGCCACGCCCTGTTGTAGCGTACCTTTAGAACTGATAGCGTTATTTGTAGTATATTTTGAACGTATCTTGGAGTTGGCTACGCAACATTTTTGCTCTAATTATTGTCGCTACTGAAAGAAAGAAAATTAGTATAGCTAATTGTACCATGCATAAAAACAAATGCTTTTATAAACAATACAATTTAAGAACAACAAAGTTTTACGTATTGAAGTGGCTATAGACGATTATTATAAGATTATAAACTTCAACGAATAGCGAAAGAGCCATCCAAATCGAAGCAGCACTTTCGACAATATAATTGAGTAGATGACTACGTTTTAATTGAATTATTTCACTAAGATCTCTTAGTGAAATAATTCAATTTATTTAAGAGACTTAATCCCCGAAATACACACGTGAGTAAAACCGTATATTTAAATAAATATGAATCTAATTCAAGAAAGTTTTTTATTCTAATACTTACTCTAAAATAGGTAAGAAAGAAGCTTTTCAGCCGCCTATTGTCTACCAACCACAATTTAGTCCCATTTACGTAATATAGGCACGCATAAACCCGTTATCCGGGCACTGTATGTCTATATACTCGTATATATAATCGAAAGATAGATAATAGTTCGATCGCTCAGTTATCTTTTACGACAATAACGGGAAGTGATGCGGTGGCCACATTGTACCCCACCCAGAACTAAACAAAACAAATTATTCTTCTTCTACTAAAAAACTGTCGGTGGAGCAGTCCTCACTCTTCTCTATTGCCTGCGATCTCTATGACCTCTTGATAATTCACGACTTCTTTCTTACTTTTTGCATGCATTTTTTTCCCCTTGTGTAATCAGAATTAAAATTATTGAATGTTTTTTAACTTAAACATTTATCATGAAAAAACGAATATGTTCCCTAAATGCACTGCAAAAACTTAAAGCTTATTTTATTGTAATTGTAACGCGTTCCTACATTACAAAATGGCGGCCGATGATGTCATACATCACTTGTGTTGACAATTAATATTTTTTTATTCCCAGTTTAGAAACAGTGATGACAACATTCGAGCCATATGGAATGTTATTTGTTCGTTATAGTTACTGATTTGAATACGAAAATTGTTTTTGTAAATTTGTAATCCTTATTGCAACATTTAATTAATGTTAATCAACTATAAATATACTATATAGAGACACCATATACATATATATACTTACATAACCTAACTGCATTATTATTTTTTAATCTTTCTTTTCTCTACTGCTCATATTGTCTCGAAATGTTATACCGAATTTCGCTCCTAAATAAATAAAAATAAATCCCTTTATTTACTCTAACCTTTCTACATATATTTTCTATAAACAAAACTAAAGAAACAAGTAAATAATTCTCCCGCTATTAACACGATTAAAATGACAACTCTAATGTCAAAAGCCATCATATATACATAGATTGAAAAAAAAAAAATACCGCGCTAACCAGTACAGAGGGATAAATACCACCGCCTTGCATTAATCGGCAGCAAGATCCATCCATCTACACTTTTTGTACATTAAAAACGACGGTTGTTACCAAAGTATGTATATTTACACAAAAATATGAATGAATTTTTGTACGCCTAAATTTCAATATAACTATTAAGATAAGAGAACAGTGTAACATTATGGCTGATAACGTGTGGCCTTCGTCCAATGATAACGACCCTGATAAAATTACTCGCAGTTCGATATAACTACTAACGTTAGATTCGCTTTAGAAGAATCTAAATTTTATATTCTGACAACACTGGCGGTAGCTTTTAGAAATAAAAAAATAATCTTTTAACTGAAACCACAGATAATATTTAAAAGTAAAAGTGTGGTTCTCATTGGAATGGAAAAAGGTCGACCCGACAACTAAGGGATCAGACTGTTATCTATCAGACAGTATATAATGCATTCCTACAGTGCCTGGATGACGGTAGGCTTGGACCCTATTACAAAAGTGGGACTAAATTGACAAAACTTGGGTGTTTGATGTGCCTCTGCCTAACTCTTCGGGGATACGGGCTTGAGGATATGTACCTATGTATGGCTTTTCTTATATGTTGTATCAGGTCACATAGATATTACTTCTTTTGAAATAATAAGTAATCTATAATATGTATCTATTAGGTACCTAATGAGAGTTTTTATTTGAAGCAGCTTGTTTAAAATTAAATCAATATCGACTTTGTTTTATTAGAAATCGGTCAAATAGTATTTTTTTTTTATTTCTGGGCAACATGCTTTACGCGTTATATTGCCAACATATAATAAAAAATGTTCTTCATTCAAATTTCAGGTGCACGAAGTCTTTACATTTTTTAAATTTCAAGCGAGGTTCCTTCCTTTCCAACGTTCCGTTCTACGTAAATTTTTTGTCAAAGTTATTATGATAGGAAATCATTTTTATTTTATGTTGTTTGCTTCGAACGTCTAATAACGTTAGATTCAAGAGTATTTAAGCTTTAATATCAAGATACCGAGAAGTAAACACGTAAAATTAGGTCGGAGCTATTCAAAAAATTGTCTTCAGAGCTTCCTGCTTTTTAAGAACCGTCTTTGACGAAATCGATTGTCCTTTTTTGTAGGCTAAGCCGAAATAAGAGTCTCTTGAAAGTATTTTCGGCTATTCGGAATGTGTTCTTTATGGCTTATAGCGTTCAGAGGCATCCCGGAATACCTTTATCCGTATAGGTTAGACGCAAGGACAGATTTGACTGTATTGGAAGTAATTTAAATATAGTAGAAAACCCGTACTTGAGTAGAATGGTAGTAAGGGTTTTATATATTGTTAGACTTGTTACACGTTCTTTTTTTTTATATTAGCCTACCATAGTGACTCCACTTTGCCTGATGTAAAACAATAAGTGGAGTCAAAGAGTGGTGCTCACTATCCTCATTTTGTACACTCGTATGTATGTATGTATGAGATTTCTTTGTCACGTCTAGACGGCTTAATCGATTTCAATGTGAGGTGCCATTTGAATTAGCTTAATAGAGAGAGTGAAAATAAAAATAATAATGTAAGAATAATATATTTTATTTGCTTAAAATGTGGTAAAAGGTTGACAAATAAATTATGAGCATAAGACACATTTAGCCATACATAGTGGCATGCAAATATTAAGTACCTACATTATAATGGCATTGCATAATGAAAATTAAAAATAGATAATAAAATTACGAATTAACTTAAAACTGACACACAGAAAATATTGTTGTTGTCCACGAAGTTGAAATTGTTAATTTAATTTGTCTTATATACAATCGTTCATATTAGTACATTATAATGCCTTTCTAAAATGATAGGAGCGAGTTGCGAAATTTTTTTTTAGAAATTCATTGACTGAAAAAAAGCTCTCTTCTATCAACCATTTTCGTAAAGCTGGACAGAATTTATGTTTTGAAAGTATATTTTCAGACAGCGCATTATAGATAAGCAGTGCCACATACACACAGCTCACTCTAAACATCTCGAGTCGAGGTACTGGCTTTTTTAAAGGTGTCTGAGGGACTTTACGCTTATTTAAATTATTTTGTATTTCAATCAGTTCCTCAACTCAACAAATTTGGCTACTTGGTAGTAGTTTTTTTTTTTTATAAATATTCGGGTTATAATTTGAATTTGGAATATAAATCTAAAACGATTGTATTAATGATGATTCTGATAATGAGTGATTCGTTCGAATTTTGAAATAGGAATTAGCTCCTTTAGTTAGTAGTGATGTGTTTGGCGATGGGATTTGACTTTGTAAATATTTATTATTGTATTACTTCACATGAACATTCAACGTGTCATGTATATTAAGAAGTATCTTGTTACAATACTAATCAATTTTAATAATCCTTATTCTTTTACGGACTTAAAATTGATACAAAGTGAGATCCTTTCCCGTACAGACGTAGAATGGTATTTGGACTCGAGGATTGAGTGTGTAAGTGTAGCAGTAACGAATGCACCGATTTTCATTAGTCTTTTTTACAGCTAACGTATGACGTATGACGTATGTTTCAAGAAATTCTGCTCATCTATTGGAGGATCAACAGCTCTTAATTTGAGGGGTTTTTGAATTGGGGTGTTTTAAATTTATAGTTGTCGCTTCAACGTAGTTCAACTTTAAAACAGCGTTTGATAAAGGGTATACGGTTATGATTTGATTTTCTTAGTCTCAAATATCATAACCAAGGTACCTACTATTTCGAAGTCAAAACAAAACTCCAAATTCAGCTTCATATCACTTCCTCACCTTTAAATGACCTCATAAAAGCTTATATAACTTGTATGTAACGGTGGAGTTTCTTACCCATTCTTCTCCATACGAAACTACATTCTGGAATGGGCGACAAGAATACATTTTATTTAAATGTAGACGTTTGAAAGTGCCATTTGGGCCTATTTGAAATAAATGCTTTGAATTTGACTTTCACTTTGACTTTATGATAGACGGCTCGGACTTCTGTCACGAGCCAGTTCGAGTTTAGGTATGTGACCGCTGTTGCTTATAGTCCTCAATCCATCTGTATAAGTAATAACCCCTTCTGTTCTATCCTCCGTATTCCCATCTAATACGTTAATTACGTATTTGCCTGGTCCTTTGGGAAACAGTCCTGAGTCTCATACTCAGCCGTCTGATCCCAAACTAAGCAGAGCTTGTACTATGGTAACCAGACAGCTGATAAACATACTTATATATTTCTAAATACATACATATTATAGATAAAAAACACCCACACACAAAACAATTCATCACGCTCATCACACCATTATTTGTTCTGGATTAATAACCACTGGACCGACAGGTCAGTCATGTTGATAAGTTTAAGCCGGAGTCGAACCCGCGAACATTGATTGCAGTCCAATATACCACCGTCTGTTCAACATACCCGTAAATAATAATAATAATATTGTTAATAATAATAAATCTTTAATAATAACAGTATTCGCAACAAGCCCCTGAATTCCGTGAGACATTATTGTTAAATGAACAATAAAACATGCAGCTGTACAAGCTTTTGTTGGCTATAACAATAATACCATGGTATGAAAAGGACGACTGGGGGTGAGAAATGGTCTAAAAGAGGTTTTATTGTTTTCTGTGCCACAAACTTATATGTACCTATTAGGTATATACGAATTAAAATGTTATATAATTATAAAATACATTTAAAATTATTAAATAAATAAGAAAACATGATAATTATCGAGTTTAACATACAAAAATATAAACTATTATAAAGTCCTTTCATTTAATTTCCTCTATATGTACACATACTTATCAATAGGAAAGAAAGATTAAAAAGACAGCATTTAAAATCATTATATAAAATGAAGATGTCATTATCATGATTTTTGATGTAGTTGTCATTATTTTGACAAAACTAAGACTTAATGCCAAATATATCAAAACAAAAAAAAATGATTTTACCTGATTTTTTCTCTTAATTGTTTTTTTTAATTCCTTCTTTCCTCTTTCTTTCTTTCATATTGATAAGTATGTTTCTACGTGAAATTGGATTAAAGGACTTCCACTATTAACCATACACACATTCAAGTCTGTATCCCCGAATTTATGAGCAGAGGCGTTTCATACGCCGACATTTCTAACCATAACTTGGTCCCACGTGACAGGGGGCAGGCCTATTGCCGTTATCGGTACATATACAGTACATATACTTTCTGATAGATAACAGTCCAATCCCTTTGAGCCTTTCGTCCTGCTGTAGACAGGAAAATATAAAACGGTTGATTAACAAACATACGTTACAGGATAAATAAATAGGTTATGCAATATAATACACTATTAATAATTTACCTTCTAGGTGTGGTAACTAAATTCATGAAGTTGCCAGTTAATTATTTTTTCTACCTTGATAGTATTATTTTTTTAGGTGAAAAACAATACTTTTGACCATGTAAAATAAATAACTAGGAACTAAATATTATCTCTATAACTTAAAAATTAGTAACAAGTGCTTATTTGTCACCACATTGAGCTGAAACAACTTGGGTAAAATTTATATATTGTGAATATACTTTTTCTTTACGAATCCTTATTCGCAAAAGAAGCTTGTTGCTGTCCATCGGGTCTGAATATGGATTCAGTAGATAAGACAGTAAAAAATCAAACAAACGAACAAACTTACTTTCGCCTTTTTAATTTATTGATGATTTTGGGTGATGCAGAAATGTATGAATATCCAAGATAAGAACGCTTGGAAACATGCTGGTCCTGCTCCATTGGACAATTTTGAGTCTAGACGAAATCAAACTGGTTGCTAATTGTATTTTATAAGGAATTATATTTTGTAACATTTATTTAAATGATTATTTTAAGTCACTTACTGACTTATTACTTGTTAATATTCTCTATATCTATGTAAATCGTATACTACTTTTAGTATGTTGGCATCGTTTTCACACATTTATATATAAGGATTGTATTTAAACAAAACATTTTAAAAGAGTAACGGTGGAGTTTCTTGCCCATTCTTCTCCAGACGAAACTACATTTTGGAAGGGGCGACTAGAATCAATTTTATTTTAACGTAAATGTTGATGTTCAAAAGTGCCTTTTGGGCCTATTTGAAATAAATGCTTTGACTTTGACTTTGCCTTTGAAGTAGGTGTGAAATGTTTGGATTTAAATAATTCTATTCAAATTTAAACTAAATGCATACATTCATACACTCACGCCTGTATGCCCGAAGCCGTAAGTGGAGGCGTAGTAATGAAAGCCCACATTCTGCCGATAATCTATATTACTAGAAGTAGCTGATGCTGCAAGGAACGTGTACTCTAAGTAACAGAGGAAGAAGGGTTCGATAAGAAAATGTCCCCATTACTTTTGAAAAAGTGGATATCTTTACAAATAATTTTAAATGGACAATCCTATGATTGAGACAGGCGAGAACGAATAATTACAAATATTTTGAGAAATAATATTATTTTTATAATAAATGTAGCTCCTCTCATAAGAAAAAAGTAACACAGAGGAAAAAAGTAATATATATGTATATGAATCTATGAATTAAGCAATCCTTTGATGCATAAAAAAAATACCAGACCAATAGGAACCGTTCCCGCCGAAACGCGTTCCATATCCAAATTATTTCAAACATGGCCGCCGGTAACGAGGCGAATGGGCAAACAACAATTGACCTCAATACGCTAATGGCGCACTAACGCGTGGAACGCATGACATTGATATTTCGCGGCATTCGAGACACAAGGGTTTTGGCTTCACTTATTTTTATGTTACGGTATTTTGGCAATAAATTCTTACTTTTTAACCTCTGACGATAAAACAGCGTGTTATAAGTTTCAAGCTTCATAGCTCCTGAGCCGATGAAACGAGTTTTAATTCGGTGTTTTTTTTCTTTAGGAAGGTATTTTAATCAAGGGTGTTCTTAGTTAAGTTTTAAAAATACATATACTTATACGTTTGATTATCAACTCTTTTTGATTTTTTTATGTGTACTTGTGCGAAATAAAATCAGAAACAAAACCGCGTCTTGCATGCTCTGTAGTGCCTTAAAACACGGTCGAAATAACAAAAATGACACTCTTATTTAACTCTGAAATTTGCTCTAGTAACACTGTTATTTAATGTAAAAAGACTATGTTTCATAACAACGAATTCAAAAAAGAAATAAATTTGATTGTCTTGTGCGAAATAAAATCAGAAACAAAACCGCGTCTTGCATGCTCTGTAGTGCCTTAAAACACGGTCGAAATAACAAAAATGACACTCTTATTTAACTCTGAAATTTGCTCTAGTAACACTGTTATTTAATGTAAAAAGACTATGTTTCATAACAACGAATTCAAAAAAGAAATAAATTTGATTGTCTTGTTGGTTTTTTATTAAAAAGAGGACAGTCGAATATACGGGTCACTTTGATGGTAAGTGACTACTGCCACCCATGGATACTGCAACTCAAAAGTCGTTAGTGCGCTACCCGCCGCTGTGGCTGGTGGGGTGGGGTGGAAATGAGGAAATTGAAGTTGGGAGTATGGTAAAGGCTGGTAATAATACAAGTTATCCCTAGTCGGTTACATTATATAATTAAAGTAATAATTACAAAAAAAACTCAAGACCTTTTATAAATGTACTAGCTTAGTGGTATAGCCTTAAAAAGTAGCATATGTCCTTACTCAGGGTTTGAAGTGTCACCTTACCAAATTTAATCAAAATTGGCTTAGTCGTTTAGCTGTACACGTAACAGCCAGATAGATAGATGGCGTTTAAGTCATGTTTTTTTTTAAATGCAACCGTGACGGAAAAGTTCTAATCCTGTTTTAAATAGTCCATAATTATCGGAAACCAAACAAATATAAAAAAAAGTAAATAAATCTCTGGTAAATATATCATGATATTGAAAACTCATTCTTATACTAAGTTACGTTATGATTACCTTTAATAAAATATCGATATTATACCATTACCTTTAACGAAATATCGATATTACCGTTTTTTCGTAGTCTGTGTATTATTTTCATTTCAAATATAAAAATGTTCTCTGTCAAAAGCATTTGTCAGAACTATCTGACCGTAGCGTAGATTTCGATCTAGAATCTGGCGACGACGGCCGACAAATATCGCTTCTAATCTCGTCGGCGGCCATATTGTTTTTTACTTTTTTTTATTAGCAAACCTTGTTACAATTGGTTTTGTTGAAGAAAATTGAAACGCTACTTCAATTACTGCAATGGATAGTAAAAAACATACCTATTTCAAATTTATACTGTTTTTTGAATGTCCATGATCAACTGTATCATCAATAATAAATTCAATAAACTAAATTATCACTAAATGATACTATAAATATATACTACGAGCTAACTTATTTTTTTAGCATAATCAGCTCATTAATAGTGCTGTTCCCGACAGGATCCATAATTGTTACCCATTTTTAAGCCCACCGTCACCAGACATGTAAATATGGAACATGTACATTATGGAATGCAATAAATTGAAATTGAAAACTTACCGAAAGTAGTGCTTTTATAATATTACTACTATTATAATTGTCAATGTCCAGAAGAAAGTCTATTACTCAAGGCAGCCAAAACGCCTGAACGGATCTGTATGAAATTTGGCACAGAGATAGATAGTAACATGCAGGCATACACTCACAATCGGGGATTTACAATGATAAAGTGTTGTAAATACTTACACACATACACAGGTTACGGTTTACTGTCAAATAATCTGTGAGGTCTTTTAAGTTCGTTGTTTAAAAAAAGTAGTGAATGCACGGTCTAATAGACTTGTGGTTATAATTCTAAATAATAATATCCATAAATATATTTACAAAACGTGCGTATTATGACTTTTAACCCAATGTCCGTTGTTTCAAACGACTTCACAAAAAATAATTGCGTCAACACTTTGCATATTTTAACACCCTTAATTGTTCATTAGAACTCAAATTCCATGAATTAGTTTTAAATGTAAAATATAGCATAAAATACTTGCCATAACAAATAATATACCGGAAGCGGATAACGATATCGATAGGAAGGTCTGACCTGCGTTAAGCGGAATTTAATCTGATATCTTTAAATATGGCGACCAGTAATTTAAAAACTGTTTTGTAGTTTGTCGTTAATTAATGTAGGTCTAAAAAGGTTGTAACTACAGCCATCCGGTAATATTTTAGTTCTGCGTTTTATATCATACATTTGACATTCGTCTATATCCCTAACACCACCCACCCACATGTTGCCAATAAGAATTTAGTCCCACATAGGGCACCGACAAAAATATTAGAAAAAGAGTGTTCTTGAAGTATCTTGCTAGTTATTCTCCATAAGATCAAGATATTGGAACTCGCAACTAGCTTCATGACTGACTTAATCTGACCGACTTCCTCTCTTGACTATTTAAAAATACCTGTGATTGGTTCAGTTGAATTAAACGATTTTCATTTTGATTTTGCAACCAGCTACTTTAGGAATTGAAGATGGGAAAATTCTGAGTAAAAAAAAAATATATTTCTTACCCAAAAAAAAAAAATATTGTCACTTATACGAAATAGGAGTTTTTTAAGTTCCAGATTGAATTAAAGAAATATAAATATTAACATTTATTACCTAGCCTTTAGAGATGTCCTCATTCCATCTGCTTCAAAGCAAAACATTAAAAAGCACCTCTTGAATAATTCCTTTTAAATTTAAATGACAAAAATAACCTAGACGACCAAGCTTTCCTCTTGCAACTACCTACTTGACCTATCCCTCCCACAATGACCCCGGCTCGAAACAAAACAAACATCGTGAACTCAAAAATTCTCATAATTACCAGATCCTTGAATTTGCTTTGTATAAAACCGTAAAAAGTAAATAAAAACCGACGACAAAGCGCGATCATATCGTGGAACGACCCTTTTAATTAAAAAAAAACACTAATTTTCAAAATGGACGCCGCATTCGAGATTCAAATTTGAATGTGTTCTTTTTAAGAAGGTATTGTTAGGGTTTTAATGTAATTGCTCGGTTACGTTTTTGTTAATGATTTCTTGACGGTTGCGCAGGAATTTTAAATTCGTGTTTATAACACAAACCAATTATGAAAGCTCTATTTTATTTACTGTATTTTATAACGTTTGAAAGTCATTTTAGTTTTATGTAAAACCTAAAATGACTATACAAAAATTGGTCGTGGTGTGGGTTCCATTCCCACCTAAACCAATTGATTGTGTGATGACATGACCATGGTTATTTGTTATCTGTCTGGGTGCTATTTCTCTATGTTATATATGTATTTATAAATATATAAGCATATCTATTAGAAGTCTGGTAGATTAGTTTTGGATCAGGCGGCCGTGTGTGAGATGTATGATGTTCATGTTAACTAAAATCTGTTTTAATGCATCAGCTTACACAAAAATATAGCAATACAGAGTTAAAACACTATAGTCATGTTATGTCATCTTAAAAGACTGTATACGATTACTTAGCAATTTAAAAAAAAAAACTTGTCAAAACCGGTATTTATGATTTTAGAACGGTATTCCTTTTTCAATTTTACATTAGACAAACAGGGGAAGCTATTTGTTCTACACCCGTTTATTTTCAAACTGGCTGACTGATGGTTTCTCGTCACTTTGTCGACTAATCATCGAGTTAATTTATTCCTGTTTCGAATATATTACTTTAGAAACAGATGTCGGACTTGTAATATTTCTTATCTGTGTGTTGGCCGTATCCCTGTTGTCTGTGACAAATTAAAAAATATATATATTACAGTGGTTTTTAATTTCTACGGATGATGAGACGTTTGGTTACACTTCAATCTAGTATCTAACCTAACCATAAATAGAGTCCGATTACGTGAGTCTGTTTGTAACGCTTTCATAACTTAACTACTCAAGCGATAATGATTTTTTATACATGCCAGCGTACTGAAAAGGTTATATGGTATTCATCCAGAAATAAACTACTTTTCACGTTGGATAGATCAAAATAACCATTAATGCGAACGGAGCTGCGTGCCAAAGCAAGTACTTCAATAGTCCTTAACTTTAGCAAAGAACAAGAATTAAGTAACACTGTCTAAGCAGATACCCATACCTTCTCTCTATTTTCTGTCTATTACAAAACAATACACACCAAGCCCTCACTAAAAACCATAGATATCGAACTATAATTTTTTAAATACGCCCTACAAACAACGGACGTCCGTAAGTCCAATTTACTGGCGGATGCAGCCAATCGCGGTCGTTCCCGCCATGACGCACTCTCAACAGGGACCGATAAAAATGTACATAATATAATTTATTTAAATTTGACTTCGGAATGATGTGAAGTGAGTGTTTAGTGAATTGAAAAACATATTGTGTTATTTAAGAAACGTGTCGGGTTAACAGAAATGAGAAGTAAGTGTTACTATGAGTTTGAAATTAAGATAACTGCGAAAGCCATATTGACTCGCAATTGACGTGCAACTTCACTTAAAACTGTTGAACAAAAAATAGTCGATAAAGTACATTCATTCATAATTTTTAATTGATTAAAATTAGTTAGTTATTGATTTATACGTTTTATTTAACCTATAAAATAAGTATATGAATTCATTTTGAACATTAATAATTATAAAATTAATAAGAAGTCTACTCTACTTGTAAACATAAAGGAGAAAATGCTCAGATTACGTCACACAAAAATAATTGTTAGAAACTTATTGTGTTTCAGTCAAACACAATTAAATTTAATAATGTATTTGACCTATGACTTTTTAACGATAAAAATAGTTAGTAAAATAGTATAATTTAGTCCGACTTACATACCAAGGGGGTTATCTTATTGCAGTCATCTGGGAATTGTATGGCTGTGTACATACTGTCTGATAGATAACAGTCCGATCTTTCGATCGCCTATACGACACCCAAGGCAAGATATGGAGACATTCATTTTAATGTAAATTGCTAGATTACAGAACACCATAAAACACAACCCTCTCAAAAGACTTATTATATTTATAAAATTATCACCATCATCATCAGAACCACATCTTTTATCCTTAATGATACATCATATTTATATTTTATCATTCCTATTATATTTATATATATTTCGGACCTTTATTTATCAGTCAGTAGATATACGGTCATTCGGTTCCGGAATGACAGCAATAGGCTGGCACTTTAAGTAAGTAAACACAAAGACTAAATTATGCCACTGCCTGCCACTTCAAAGCATATATGGTCGTGAGTGTATGTATGCAGTATATACTTAAGTTAAGTCGTATGTACTTTAATTTTGCAGTCGTGGTCACACATGTTGGTTTGAGGTATGCAGCACTTATATTTGCTGTCATAAAGTTGCTTCGTTAGTGACTAGTGAAACAGTTACATAAAACGAGCCCTTTTTTTTTTCAGAAAATCAATACACCTGATGCAAAGGAAACAATCACGAGACGCAATATCCCTTGTTCCCTTTGTAAGCGTATTCGATTTAAAAAATATAGGATGCTCATACGTCACAATAGGTTTTAGTGCGACAGAATATCATTCATTCAAAGAAATGTGTCAGAAGTATAATGTATACCGAGATTTTATCGCAATTGAATACATGAATAGGAACGCACATTTGAAAATCGAAGCATGGTAATCTTTGAGTCAAAAGCCTTGTATTAAAATTTTGAATGTCAATGTAAACTAATTGTCTAAAGATTTCTTTTTTATAAATTCAATAAAAACTAGGACACATACAAAAGTTTTCAAATTCAAATAAAAAACCTTCAGAAATGACATTTAAAATAAACTTTAACGGTTTAAATTTTAAGAATCGAATTTGTTCGTCGCGCTTCGTATTTAAAATTTAAATTCGAATATGGAACGATGTTGATAAGTCGTCGTTGACTCAATGCTGGCATTGTGTCGCCCTGATTTCTTAATAAGTACTGACACCATTTATATGTGGCAGATATTTTGTTTTTTTTTTATTTTCCGGCAATCAAATGCTCACTTGACAAACAGATCGTACAAAACAACAAATATTAGTTTATTTTTTGTGTTACTTGTATTTTGTCACTGATTTTTGTGTTCTATTTGATTAATGATTGGAAAAACTGATCACTTTTATATATATTTTGTTTTTATTTATCTTCAATGTATCGATTGTCTACTTTACCTGTTCCTATGGCTTTATACATTTAGACTAAAAATGAAGGTACATATGTATTTTATTTAAAGCACAAATATTAAATGATAAATCCTTTTAAATACAAGTCAATACTAGCACCGAGATTTCATTTTGTATCCCATTTCTTGCAGTTCAATGGTATGGCATATATGTATATAAAATATATACATCGGTACATACCCTCATGTATATCCGACAGAGGCGTATTAATAACTCAACAACTATAAATTACTCCGTCATCCAGACATTTTGGGAGTTAAATGGTAAAATTGGGAGTATATTTAAATGCGAAGATAGAATAGAAGGATGAATTGGAGTGCATGAACTCAAACTATCTGGCCAAACTTTAACCTGGAATCAGACATAAAAACCAAAGTAATCTGCACAGATGGCGTACCAGTTCACGTAATCACCTCGCTACCACGCTGCCGCGCCTAGTGTTGTGGGTTCAATCCTCGCACGGGACAACACTTTGTGTAATAATCAAATTGTTGTTCTGCGTCTGGGTGTTCTTTGTGTCCGTTGTTTGAATGTTTGTCAAGTCCCCCGCGACACAAGAATTAATCCTAGTGCGGGAGTTGTCTTTTTCAAAAACAAAAAAAAACATGGTTACCCCAACTTGATGTTGAATTACTACGAATGACGTATCGTTCAATGTCTACTAATAAATTTCCATTTATATAAAAGGAGATGCTTTATCAGTACTTCTGTTGTATTATGTTCGACAGACTTGTTACTATTCTAGCATTTGCTAGCGGCTTCTGTCACGTCAATGTAGATATCTAGATTAATCTATTCCACGAAGAGTGGATGGTAACAACCCTACGTCCTTTTCTGTACCACTGGCGACGTGTGTACAACATTTCCTAATTCTCATATACATAGATACTCTATTCTTTACTTGTCTCAAACGTTTGAATCAGTCACAACACCTTTCAGCTAAAAATAAATGTACTCTTTTTCCTCCTATACAACAAATTTTGGCATAAACAGTTCCATAAAAATTGCGACGCTTGCACTTTTACAACTTGTCAAAAATTTAGAAAACTTTCATTAACGTTATGTTTTATTTATAACTACGATAAGAAGAGTGCTGCAGGGGTGTATTGTTGGGCCCATTTTGTTTTCTAATATTCGATGTTGCATTTTTTTTTTTTTTTATACTATAGGGGGACAGACGAACAGACGAGTCACCTGATGGTAAGTGACACCGCCGTCCATGGACCCTTGCAACTCAAGTGCGCTGCCCGCCTTTGAGGGTGATGAGGGATGGGGAATGCAGGGAGTGGAAAGAAGAGAGGAGGGATGAGGAGATGGTAAAAGGAGAAAGGAGAAGAGGGGAGAGAAAAGGGGGGAGGGGGAATTGGGCCTCCGGAAACCTCACTCAATTCGGGGAAATGCAACGCAAGCGTTACTTCACAACCGGTTTTGTGTGAGGCCGTGGTATCGCACCGGTCGTGCCGGCCCATTCGTGCCTAAGCATGGCTCTACCACAAGCAAGTATTTGCATTACTTTCCAACTCTGTACGGAGTATCGGGTTAGTACCTTGGTGTTATAACAATATCTGTAAATCTTACCTAGCTAGCAGATTTGCTGTCTTAAAAACTGTTTTTTTTTTATCTATTCTTCGTGAAACCAAAACTTTCATGACAATCCATTGAGTAGGCTAGAAAGCTTAACAAACAAATTGACTTTCGTATTATTAACTGCACATTTTTGGGTATACAATGAGCCCATATAATTTATTTATGTGCTTTTTTTTTTTTTTTTTATGCGATAGGGGGCAAACGAGCAGACGGGTCACCTGATGGTAAGTGACTACCGCCGCCCATGGACATGCTATATTAAATCCAGATCCAGAGTAAAAAATAATTGACTTTATCATTAATTGAAATGCACTGAGCATTATTTATTAAATAAATATTCTAGCTGGCACCATCATACGTCTTGAAATGTTGACGACGTTATATTGTTAGATTCCAAACTTGTACGTCAGAGACTACAGTGTTAGGCACTCCAAGTCTCTCATTATACATATAAAAGTTAACACAATGCACATATCTTAGAAGTACAGCTTCAAACTTTGCAGCATCCACCAAACATGTGAGATGTATATGAATATTTACAGTATACATGTTAATATATTTATTTCTTCGTTTACAGATTACAAAATGTTGCAGAGATAAGGAAACTAAAGTAAGTTATAAAGCTTTTAAACGTTATTAAACCATATTTAATGAAGGATCGGACTGTTATCTATCAGACAGTATTTGTTTTTATGCGATAGGGCGCAAAAGAGCAGACGCGTCATCTAATGGTAAGTGACCATCGCGGTCCATGGACACCTGCAATTCAAGAGTCACAAGTGCGTTCCCATAATTGAATCCTAATAGTGTTAGGTCGGGTTAGATTTTTTTTATGAGATAGGGGGGCAAACGAGCAGACGCGTCACCTGATGGTAAGTGACTACCGCCGCCCATGGACACCCGCAACTCAAGAGTCACAAGTGCGTTGCCGGCCTTTTAGGTAGGAGTACTCTGTTTTCTTAAAGGTTTGAATATATTTATCTTTGAATAAAATTGGGACAAACCTCAAGTACCCACCCTTTTTTATTTTTTCTTTTGTTATTTATAACTAGGATTAATTCCTGTGTCGCGGGGGACTTTACAAACATTCAAACAACGGACACAAAGAACACCCAGACTCGGGACAACAATTTGAGGATTACACAAAGTGTCCCCGTGCGGGGATCGAACCCACAGCACATGGTGGCGAGGTCACCACTTAAACCGCTACGCAATTCGTGCAGTAATTTAAAAAGTTATTTTTTAAATCGCTTCTCAAACGGCGAAGATATCACATAAAATACACAGACAGAAAATTGTCCTTTACCCTTTTAAAGTGGGCTAAAAATATATTTTTTTGTCACTACAGTGGCATATAAGCACCTGGATATTTAAGACATTCAAGTAAATTGTAGAGAAGGATAACAAGTATAATAATATATTCTATTTAATATTTATTTTAATTAAAGAGTAAGAGTAAGAGCTCCAGTAACAAAAGTAATTTGTTCTTGACACCTTTAGCCTGTTGGTCAAGTGGTTAACGATCCTAACCCTTGTGCCAGAGGTCGTGGGTTCGATTCTCAAACGCGAAAAATTTGTATCCGGTTTGTCCTTTGTGTCCGTTGTTTTGTTTGTTTGTCAAGGCGAAGAATCAATCTTAATATTGAAGTTATCTCTTGAAGAAGAAGGAACTGTTCTTCTTTTTATAACAAAAGTGTCCCCGTATCCTTCTCTTATGCCTGATAACTTTATTCAAAATTTCGTGACTACTGGTTTAGTAGTTAAGGACTTAAATCGTTACACACAAACTCACGGTCATACTTTTACTATTATGTAGTCAGGATTTCCTACGCTAGAGATGTTTAAGTGTTGCAAACGATAATAATTATCGCGTAAAAGCAACAAGGGGTGGTCGCACTCCAATTTCCTTGGTTTATAGGGCGACAAAATGGTCATTTCCTGTTAGTCTGTATGCCCCCTCCTATGTACGGAATTATGGATACTGGAAGAGACTAGACGATTCATATCATTCCAAACCGTGTGACTTTGTTTGATTGTTCGTTTTGTCCGTTCATCATAAAATGGGTGGTATTAGTGTATCGTGTCTGTCTGTGGCATCGTAGCTCTGATTTTAATGTGGTTGTTTTGCTTCAAAACTGACGTGATGAAGAGTGATTTTAGCTGCGTTTTCAGAACATCTGTTTAGCTGTTTGAAGATCAGCAGCTCTTTCTTAGAGAGAAAAGAGAAGAGAAGTCGGGCCACCGATAAACTCTCTCTCATCTCATAGCGTTGTCAATTTTCCATACCAAGAACGAATTTTTTTTATACCTTATATGAGTGCTTCCATTCGCTCTATATTCAAGAGTACCACGCCCTCGTTTTGCGACCTCTATCGGTCAGTTTCTAAGGTCAATGTTATACCAAACATAAAGTAATATCCTCACGACTTCCGACGTAAGGGAATGGCAGAAATGGATGTACTACATAAACTCATTTCTCAAATTATATAATTGTTAAGTCTTGTTTTAAATTTGACGACCTATAGGGAGCGTTGCTAGTTAATCAAGAGCAATGTTTGCGGTTTTAGGTTTGATTTTGGACCGGTGCAAATATATTTCTCAAACATCTGTGTAATTGTTAAAAAGTAGGTGTAAATATGAGTTTACAATTAGAGTCCAATTGATAACCTCCTTCTTTTTGATGTTAGTTAAAAAGTTACCTGTTAAGTTAATGAATTTAAGCTGATTAACTCTATAACGTTACCAATGCACAAGTGGCGTCACTGATATTGTAAATGCCTACTCGCGATGGTAACCGCTTACCAAGCAGGTCGGGTGCTTGTGACTGAACTTAGAAGCACATATATATTATTTATAAAAACCACTTTGTGTGTCAGTCTTCTAGCCTATGAATAAAATTATAATACATTTGTTGACAGCGCCCCTAGCGTTCAAATAGGAAACTAATACATGTATAATACTACGTACTATACATACATATACTGTTTACATAGAAAGTACATAAACTGTCATTTTGTACAGTGCCTGGATGACGTCAATAGGCTTGCTCCCTATTAAGTAATTAGGCTTGTAACGCCACTGCCTACCCTTAGGGGATATGTATGTAATTTAGTCGTGAAAGCGTAGCACACGAAGAAAATGTTATCGACAATATAATCCTTTCATGAATATACTAGATAAACTACAGATATTCTATTAAAATGGCTTAAGGCACAAATGTCATAACTTCAGTATGATTGAGTTAGGTCTAAACTCAAAGGTTCTTCTTGAAACTAAAACTCAAATAAAATTCGTATCAAAAAGTACCTCCTTAGTTCATATAACAGTGTGTCAGTTAGTTACCCTCGGGAGACGCGCTTAATGAATTAATTAAAGATTTCCACTCGGCTAGCGCGTCTGATGGGAAATTAGCGACATCTAGCATTCAGTAGCAAGCAACTTTTTGTGAAAACATGATGAACATTAATGATGAATTCGTTCTTAGTTTTGTAGTGTTTAGTTAAAATTGTGTTTTAACTAAGCACTTACATTTATTTAATACTTAATTATTAGTGAAAAAATAAATTTCTCTGATCTAAACTACGCAAAGCTTGTACTATGGTAATATACATATACATACATATTATAGATAAATTATACCCAGAAACAGTGCAAATGATCATTATCATCACACGCTTATTTGTCCTGGGTTCGAATTGATTCCAACAGCTACGTCTTTTGCACTCAGGAATTCACCTACGAGACCAACAGGCCGGTCAGTTCTCGGCATGTTATTGTCGATCAAAATAAACGTTTACAAGCAATTTTTTTAATGCATTTAATGAAACAAATATATTTGATGTTATTAACTTAAATGGATATATAAAATATTGTGAAAGAACCGTCATGTATGAATTATTCTCTATAATGAAGTTTCATTAAGCCTGTAATTTCTCTACAGGCCCAATGTCCATTAATTTATAAACATTTAGAAAATAAAAACCTATAAACATAATAAAATAGAAAATAAAACACGGAATGATATAGAAGCCTATTTATTTAAATATACGGTGTTTTTACTCACGTGTGTATTTCGGGGATGCCCGACTAGTTACATCGTCCGGTACCGTCGCGGCTGGACGACTTACTCATTGAATAAGGTCTCCTGTCGAGACGGAAACTAGTCGGGAATCCCCGAAATACACACGCGAGTTAAACCGTATATTTAAATAAATATGAATCTAATTCACGAAAGTTTTTATTCTGATATAGAAGCCTGTAAATGTTTTAATTGCTTTTCAAAGTAGTCTGCGTTTCGTTCCGTTTCTTTCTAAGCACCACAAACCATTAGCTGAAGCAGTGAGCCCACTGTTCTTTAGGGATCTCTGCTAAGCCTTATTCAAATACAGGTACGGCATCTTCAGGGTTCATAAAACGAATTCCTCTAATTTTATCTTTTTTTTTTTTTTTGGAAATATATAAAAGTCACAAGGTGCCAGGTCGGGACTGTAAAGAGGATGTCTCACTAACACACACCTGCATATACATGGATAGACAAATATTCTATAGTCTGGCGGCGTCATGTATGATTTTTTGTACTTGACCCATAACGATAACTAGTCAAATAATGCTTGCGTGGTTTTCCTCCGAGTGAGTGAGGGTGGGTACCAGAAACCCAACTCCCCACATTCTATTTCTTATCATAATTGCTCATTCTTACATCAGTCACTTAAATCATGGCATCATTAGTTACAGCTGGTCGCCACTTTTAAGTAATATCCACTCCTATCAAAATCAATTTAATGTTTTACAAAATACCCCTTCAGATTATTGACAAATACTATTAAAGTATGAACCCTAAGCTCTTTACAATGCGGGTATACGAACACCCCATTGGGGTATTTTCAACCCCTATAGTAATTTAAATAAGCGGGTCAGTTAATTACTGATTTTATGGAATTAGTAATTAGAGATGTGTGTGGGACTAACGCTGGATGGTGTTACCACTTCTCGATACTAGATGGCGCTGAACACCACTTTAGTATATATTAGGAGCATATGTTTGGCATTTATATTATATATTTATCGTTTTCACACATAGCTATTTATAGTCTAACTATTAATAAGAATATAATAAAATAAGAAAAAAATAGAAAGGAATCAAGAACACACATCGATCAAATAGGTTATGTTTTGAAGATAGGACAGGTCAGAAGTAACCGTAACCGGCGGGCTTGTATGAAAGGTTTATTGATAGTCGAATATATACATATATATCGATAGTCGAGTATATATATATATATATATATATGTATGTAACGTTTTATCTTTGTCTAGTTGTGTATGTACTTCTAAATAAATCGTTAACTACATTTTTAGTTTAGATTTTTTATTGTACTAACTGTTAATTAAACAGAACATTTAGGAAATTGAAAGACATAGCTGATTTTAAATACAGAATTATTACTAGTGTTTCGAGCACACTGCCTTTCTTTTCCGCCATCCATGGACACCTGCAACTCAAAAGTCGTAAGTGCGCTGTCCGCCTTTGAGGGTGTTGATTTATGGGGGGATACGGGTAGGGTAAAGAAGAGAGAGGGGTTAAAAAGAAGAGAGGGGGAGTTGGGCCTCCGGAAACTCCATTTTGGGGAAATGCAACGCAAGCATTGCTTCAGAACTGTTTTTTTTTTTGTGAGCTAGTCCATGACTCCTAAGCATGGCTCTACCACTGTTAAAACATCCTACTTATGCCTATAATCCATCAAGAAACATAGTATCTTCATATTTATATAATATTATTATACATATATTAAAGCTGTGTACTTTATGGTGTATGTTTACATTAAATTACCTTGTTTAATAGCATCCATTAAAGCAGGCCACACACAGTTGCTGTTATCAAACATTTGTGGATTTACACAGGACTCAATATAAACCTAGCCGGAACAGTAATCAATTACAGTATCTCAGAATGGCGTCAAGGTATAAACTTATTACGCTGCCAATCCAGCTTTTAAATTACAGACAGCTTTTAAACGAAATTTACAAGGAAAATGTCAATTGAAAACTTTGAACAATTTTAAACGTTTCAAACTTTTTTTGATTTTTTTCTTGTATAATATGATCTGGTTTCTATAACAGATATGTGAATACTGACTTAATTGTTCGAGTGGTTCGAACTCCACCCGGGGCACTGCCGTCGTGAACCCATCCGTAACACAAGCTGCTACTGGTAATGTGTGACCCACGTTGCTAGTTGCTAAGAAAAAAGTAAAATATAAATAAAAAAATATGAAGTACGTCTAGTCTACGGTTCGATCGAATTGCATCCATCGGCTTAGGGTTGGGGAGGGAGGGGGGGTATAAATGCCTTTTTGGCTTTAAAAACACTACTTGCAGATAAAATTAAAACTTATTTTAGTAATAATTAGTCATAATTGTCAATGACAATTACGACCTTCTCCTATAAACTTAAACCAACTTCTAAACTGCGTTCACTTTTGTGTATTTTCATACAATCAAAGCTTTGGCTGTATCGCCATACACCAAAGGACAAAAAGCAATATCTTCATATATTGATTACTTGTCTCTTACGTCGGTACTAAGTTGGGACTTAAGCGCGGTCACAAGAGAACTGATCATAACACGATCAGCGCGTTTCAAGTGAATGTATATTTAAATATACGGTTTTACTCACGTGTGTAGTTCGGGGATGCCCGAATAGTTTCGGTCTTGACAAGAGACCTTTTTCAAGGAGTAAGTCGTCCAGCCGCAACGGTACCGGAGGATACACTGGTACCGGTGAATTTATTTTACGAAAGTTTTTATTTTAATACGTATAAGATGTTTCTTTGTCACGGTTTAGAGCCCTAAGCGGCTTGATTGAATTCGACACGTAATGTGTCATTTCGAATGAGAATTATCATAACACATAAAGTTAAATTTCGAGGTTATATCAGCAAAACGATTTAAGTGCAAGTTAATAATGCAATAATGCAATAAAAAAAAAGGTATGTCAGATGTCAGAATCGTAGCAAATAAAAGGAAGTGGTCTCTACCCCTTTGGGAAAGAGTAGTGGTATTATGTATGTATGTATAACATTAAAAAACTCTGCTTTATCACACCTGCCTTCGACCTGCCTTCCTAATAACTTTTCTACGAAGCCAACGGCAGCGTAGTATATTAAATTTTATGTTATTTGCGTAGGACTCCAGCTGATTGTGTAAAAGGGCACGAACAAACAGTTCCCGAGATGACACAGGTAGACGCGGTGTCATTTTCAATTATGCCTTAAATGACCCTTTGAGTAAGTTAAATTTGAGAAATTTTCCACCTGGGGGGTGAAGATGTGTTAGGGTAGCTTTAGGTATTCATAATTACATTAGTAGCAGTATTTTAAAGTCTGTTCTGTAATCAAAGTACAATATGAGACTTATTTATAAGACTTATAGCAATATGTACAAACTGTTCTAATATTGTTTTTTTTTTTTTCTTTGTTGTACAATAAAGAGTTATCTATCTATACATCTATCTATCTATACATCTATCTATCTATGTATCTATCTGTCTATCTATCTAACTATCTATCTATCTATCTATGAGGTGCTATAATTATACCGTCTGGTTTTTGGTGGACAAGGTGGAAGGTTTTTTAAAGTTGTATTTACAGTGTAAGTGCATTGAAATTTAATCTAATTAATTTCTCTAATATATGTATGTCAGATCTGTTTTACTCTAAAAAAACCTATTCCGTTTATAACATATATTTTGAAACATAAAATCCAAATTAACATCATTTTTACCACGTAACTGTTCTAGGCACACGTTTTACATAAAGCATAATTAATACCCTTCGAAAAAAAAAATGCAATCTTGCGTGAATACCGATATAAGTAACTCACTTAAAATCTACCAACATTTTTATTTAAATCACTTTGTAGAACACATCATAAGCTTATACGAGTAAGTAATCCCTTTATGTGTTGTATCATGACCGTAATCATGTAGCCGCAGGTGAGTACATTGTTGCGGTGACTCGCTAATTACGAGAAACGTACGAGAAACGAGAAACACAAGCATACGGAACCCGCAACGAGTTGATATTTGTGTTGAGGAACCCTTTTTTTGTTGAGTTCAAACTTTAATAGTGACTGGTTTCAAAGTGTGTTTGATTGCTTGTGTTTGTGCGTGTGAACGGGTCAGCAGGTAAGTGACTGCTGGTGTCTTCCGTGACCCGACTATTCGTTTGCCACCTATCTTTTTAAAATAAACGAAATTAATATCGTTAAATTGTGATGAAATGAAAAATATCTACACGTGAAAGAACTCGCTTGAGTTTAATTAGTTATGAATATTAAAGCACATATGAGCATACTACCGCCATTACCTGCTATTAACGTTAAAATATTAGGAAGGTCGCAACTTAAACGAGGAAACTTCATTAATAAGCTCCAACAAGGAAACACCAAATCTTAGTATACCGCCATCTATTAATACAAACATGAAACTAACACCATTTTTATATGTTTTTTTAAATACTTTTTCCAGGTTGCTACAAAAATTGTCTTTTTAGCAGCAAAAATAGAGGCGTGATTTAATTTGCTTGAAATATGATTGAAAATGTATTGATACTCAAAACCTATGGTACAACGTTATCGGTATAATAACTGAATAAAATATTATTAATACCTATAACTTCTAATAAAATTCTAAGATTGAAAATTCAACAATTATTAATTATTAATAATATATAAAACCCTCCTGTCATCTCGCAATACCGATAAACACCAAATATACTTATATAAATTCGAAAAACATAACCCTTTGTCTTGCGTAGGCTCTTATATACAATTTCTTGCAACCTTACAACGGTAGTTTATTAAAAAAACAATAATATCTACAACACTAATTATAAACAGTGACAGATTTCCATTATTGCTGTAACCGATAAGCACAATACAAGCACAAAATTCAATTACGTCTCTGTAACCGTTATTTTAAAATGCCGATATTGCAAGACTTCATCGCGGAATTGATGACACATATACTCTAAATCTTACAGTAGAGAGAATTTGCCTACCACAATATAGTCGTACTTACGTAATAACAGACAAGCCTTTTGACGCCAAACTGCCACTGCATATAATATACTGTCTGATAGATAACAGTCCGACTAAAAAAGGATTGCAAAACTCGAACTAAAATCTTGAAAATTTCTAGATTCGATTATATGCTAGGAAAATGAATCTGCTACCTAAGATATAAAAAAATCTTGCAAAGATCTACATTCAGTGTTCACGAACTCAGAAAAAAAACAAAGACACAGATAACAGAGGAGTCTTTTGTTTCAAAAATCGTGCCGACGTTTAAAAAAAAATCGCAAAAATTCTTGTTAGAATCGGCAATGGAAGGTACCTTTCATGTTTTGAAGTATCGATTTTTTTTTACCACGGAACTGATTTTAAGCGAATGAAAATGCTTTCAACCCTCCATCCGCTTAGATGTTTTTTTCATACGCACATCGGCTCTTATAATGTCTGCTTTGCCATTCGGTAATGAGATTACTGCGCTCCTGGCGGCAAGTAACGGAACTAAGCTTTTATTGATGACGATGACGTAATTGGATGTCTGTGTGCTTGCGAGTTAATGAAGTTGACTGAACGCTTTATTAACATAACACAGGCGTGATTGATTATGTTTCCTTCCACTTCGCTTTTTCATTCATATTGCGTTACACAATCATAATAAAATATTTGTATTACTCTGTGCAAATGTATAATACAACTCTCAAGTTTATTATCGTATATTCACATAAAATAAACATACAAATTACTGAGTAATCTTCTGACAACAACAGTAATTTGCTTACATTAGCTCAACATCAAATAAGTTTGAAGATTGGTGGCACCATCTAACGGGTAGTAGCAGCATCTAAGATTCAAAGACGAACAAACAGATGTCGCTGTACACAATTGACAAGACGTCAATACCAACATCATGCATAGTTTATGGGCATGGAATGTATCATATCAAGCTCCCTTGGCGGGATATATCATCAAATTGCTAACGCCTCGGCTCGGAATGACTAGTAAAATATTCAGACAGCCGGTAACTGGTTTTGTTTGTTACTTAATGAAGTATGGACAGGGCAGCGTTAGGTTAGCTTTCGCGCGCTTTTATTTATTATATCTGTGGTGGGATTTCGTTAGGTTGGTAATATGTTACAGTTGTCTATGATTTATGAGAATTTTCGGTGTGAGTGCTTGTTTTAATTTTAGATGATATGATTTATTATTAAAGTTAATTGTCTATGTATTTAGGGACTTCTTTTGTGTCTTACTACGCACCATTCTTTCTTCTTTCTTCGTAGCCTTATTATTATCTGCCATATGTATTTTGGTTGTCTCCTAGTTCAACTGGTTATTGCCTGAATATCAGTTTTTCCACGGAGCGACTATCGACTGTCATAGGAGTTCATGATTACCAAGACTGGAGGCTGGAGGCTGGAGGCTTAATGAGCTCTGCTGGGTACTGAACTTTAACACCCCAAACTTCCAAACACCAGGTGGTTACTGAGAACTTCCTATTAAAAAACCTAATAGCACACCCGAGACCTCTTGATCGGTAGTAGCATGCGCTAACCGCTAGACCAACCGCACCTATGATTATGGTCAATAATTACAACATAATAAATTTATAACAGATGACAACGAAAGTAATTGTTATTTTTATAGGAACACAAATCAGAATCAATTAGCAATATCGAGTATAGAGATGACATATTTTTCCACTGAGTATTGGGATGATGCCATCTGATTTTTGTTGGACTAAAATAGTGACGTTCCATCTCTTCTCGTGTGTGTCGTAAAGTGTCGTAAGGTTTCTAAAGGTTCGAACTCAATCAATCATATAATATATGTACCTACAGTCTAACAGTGCCCGGATGAAATGAATAAGCTTGCCCCTTATTAAGTATTTAAGTGGGACTACATTAAGGGTCTACAAAAAATATGCGTTTGATAAGCATAAGTGTGTACGTATTGGTATGAAAAATAATTACTGTGGACATGTTAAATCTTATCTGAAGTATTTTTTAGTCAGGTTTGATATCTTATATATAAAGCCTTCTGTGGTTTTAAATTATATTATCCTTTGATATTCTGTTAATTTGTATTATATAATTACGTCTTTGGTAAACGTATTTAATATTTACTTACTTCAATAATTATTTATCTTGCTCGTAATTGAATTTTTGTGCATACATATGTTTAGATACTCACGCTTATATATCTGAATGTGTAGGTAGACGCGTTTCAAACGCACATTTTAACATTCGTAATTAAGTAATTTAGCAGTAGCCGGCTCGACCGGTGCGATACCACGGCCTCACAGAAAACCGGTTGTGAAGCAAGTTTCCGGGGGCCAAACTCCCGGTCTCATTTTTCTTCACCCTTTTCCCACCTTCCCCTTTTCCATCTCCTCATCCCCCTCTTTTCTTTCCCCTCCCCTCATCCCTCATCACCCTTAAAGGCGGGCAGTGCACTTACGACTCTCGAGTTGCAGGTGTCCATGGACGGCAGTTGTCACTTACCATCAGGTGACCCGTCTGTTCGTCTGTGCCCCTATAATATAAAAAAAAGTCTCTCTTACGTTAGGGTATATTACCGCAATGGACAAGAAAAGACAGGTTCCATTTTAAGAAAGTAATGTACAAAACACTTGCACATCATATTAATGTTTCTAATTGAACCTGTAAGTGTACGTTAAACAACAATTTGCTTAAGCTCGTGACGTATGTATGGTCTTATATTTTGAATTGTTTCTGCGTATCCCAAATGAAAAAGTCGTGAGTATGTATGTATTAACTTAGGGCAGATACGATTTGTATGTTCATAATAACTGTAAGTATTTGTAGGTATATTTTCCATCTATTTTTCATTTAATATCTCGCGGCTGATTCTCTAATATTACCTAAAGTTAAATGACAGCAGCAGTCATAAATACAATATTATAAAATCAATAAAAGGTACATATTTTATAATTTTACTCCCCAAAACGTTTATCACCGCCGCGCATCCGATACGATTCATTTTTAAAACATTATGCAAGTTAAAAATAACTTTTATCGCCATTACTGTTAATATTTTCCAGTTTTATAGCCATTTTAATGGCTATCATCATTAAATATTCAGTTATATTGAACAATTTCTTTCTGTTATATCAGAAAGGTACATATTGATTTTGTACTTCGAAATTAGACATATCTTTGGCCGAACTATTTACGAATGAACGGACGTAGGATCAGAAACTAGCTTTAGTAAATCAAAGTTTAGATGCAATTCATAATCTTGGTATGGATGTATGTTGCGGAGGAATGAGAAAAAGTGGTAACCAGATAATCAGGGAAATTTTACGCTTACTAGAGTAGAGGATGACTTAAGAATATATGGATTGCGTTAAAACAGAGACACTTCAGAAAGGCAGAGAAAAGAAACACATTTTATTGCTATTACAGATATAGACGGAGCTAACATTCAAATCAAATTCAGATCTTCTCTATAGGTTTTGTCTACAATGGCTCAAGAATAATAATAATAATATATTCTGTATTGTGAACCAAACAAATACACAGAAACAGTAATTATACCAAAAAAAAAATGCACAATGGGCGGCCTCATCGCTTATCTTCCATGCAACCTTAGGATGGATTTAGGATGGGTTTTGGTGTTAAAAGATAAAGTGGACTTATTTTTAGCTAGTGTGCAATCTGTGAATGGATTGCATAAATAATAATACGTTTGTATATTTAGGTGTAATACAATGGTTTGATAACCTCTAATGGCGAACTTCGGAAGTTCGCCATTAGAGGTTATCAAACCATACCATATCAAAGATATAACAAAACCCAAAATTGCATAACAATTCTGCCAAAATTTCAAACAACTAATTATATACCCTGACCCAACTATCCAAAGTTCAAAGTTCTATATCATCAACTTTACACCTTAATGGTTAAATTTTCTACTCTATTCCTTTCGAATATGGTCTAAAATTCAATGCTTAGATATACAATGGGGATGTGAACATCAATTGGTTTCTGCCTTCTGCAATAGCAAATGCGTTAGACATGTTTGTTTATTGCCTTGTATGGTCAGCAGAACATGTCGGGCGTGCGCTGAAGTTTAGGAGGGATAGCAAATGATAATAGAATGAGGTTATTGATACTGACCTTGCACTGTGGTGTAATAAACTGAGATTTACTAGTCAAGTTGTATAGTAAGGAAATAAAAGGAGTTATTTTATATTTTTATTTATAAGTTTTTGATATAAGACGAAGGATGACGATTGCACACAACTTAAATTTGTTAAATAAACTTTAAAAAAAAATGAAAATTTAAGCTCGACTATTTTATTGACATTGGTTTAAAAAGAGATATAAGTTATAAAAATGAGAGATATAAGTTATAAAAATGGCCTGTTAAATACGCGGATACATAGTTTCTGCATTATATACAGCACCATCTAGCGGTGAGTAGACCAACTAAAATAGGTTAAGTTTTAATTTTGTTATGTATTTATTTGTAACGAATTACCAATATTTGAAATTAAAATAGGCTAATGAAAAGTATACATATATACATTTTAGTCACATTCGCTACTTATTATTTTTTATACTTAAGAAAAATTGCGTATTTTTTTATTTGTTCTGATATCTTTGTGTGCGTTGTGTTTTGTTGACACCCCCGCAACACCCCTTGTGGGTGGAATTTCTTAAAATCCGTTCTTAGCTGACCTCTACTCGGCGAAAGTACCTACCAAATTTCAAGTCTCTACGCCTTATGGTGCCAGAGATATCGTGATGAGTCAATATATCGGTGGAAATCTCTTATATATATAGAAGATTATACAAGGCAGTTAGTGGGCGACATAAAAAGAAAATAAAAGTACTACAATAAGACTTAATAAAGTTGAATGTTTCATGATATCTTTAAGCCCTTGTATTATTAATATAAGGTTGTTAGATAGTATCTGCTTGACCAAACTGCGTCTATTTTTGTAACTTTTATTTTTAAAGTATACGTATATTTTGAAAAATCATAAAACCGCTGCGTAAAAAATAATAACTTTTTTTAATTACATTCTATATATAACTCTACCTTCCTGATATGAAATTATACAGATTTAAGAAAAAATAAATAAAAAACATTTAAAATATGTTTACTCAAAATTCCGCCATTTTGATTTTAATGACTGACGTCTAGTGACTGTCGGGCTTTAAAACGCGCATCTAACAAGATATCTTTTGGTAAAAAAAAAAGATGGACACACATACTTACAGACCGAACAAATGATCTTCCTTAGGTAAAAATCAGAATAACAGTTACAATTTTCAATACATGTACATATTTTAAACTAAACATTTAACAAGAAACACTACAACAAATAAACTAACCACTCGGATTATATTACTTGCCAATTTGTTGAACGAAATCGTTCCGTTGTTATGTCCCGGACACACACGATTTATAAAATAAAACCACTGGACTGAATTAGGGGCGAACTTCAACATGTTACGACATGTTACCTACGTACAATTGGTCCTTCGAGCTCTGGTTCCGTCGTATTTAGTCAAACATTTTCGATTGACGTTGACCGTTAGGTCAAATTTGGAACAGATTATCTGTTCATAGTATTTTATTTATTTACTGGCTGTTGCATTCTTATATTACATATAGTTATTGCCAGAGGTGTAGCGTAGAGTTAAATGTAATCTGTAACAAAAAATATCCAGCTTTTAGTTTAGTTTAGTTTAGAAAAAGGGATTGTCTTTTTTTAAATGTACTAAACAATTAAGATAACTTTTCAAAATATCTATCCCCGTCATTTGGTTGATTGGCCCTCCACCACTGTGCGCTTCACACGTCACAGATCGGTTGTGCGTCGACTCTCGATCGTGTCGATCTGTGACATCTGCCTTATATCCGGACCGATACGACCTTCAAACCTTCAAGAAAAGAGCGTACTCCTACCTAAAAGGCCGGTAACGCGCTTGTGACTCTTCAGTTGCAGTACCAGGGACACCCGTCCCTGGGTGGCGGTAGTCACTAACGTAACCTAACCTCTCAGCTGTTTTAATTAATATAATTTACTAGGATACAATTATTGGAATACATTCTCATTGGCAAAATATAAGTGTTTAATACACGTCCTTCCAAGCAGAAGCGTGAGCATGTATGTATGTACTCGTATTATTTTTTTTCTACAAGAAACTTTCGTATTCAGTAAATTATAGAATATTCTAATAAATTGCTTGTTTACAGTTATTAGATATATGAATGCACCCTTATGCCTGTGTTCGGAGTCTGCATGTTAAAAAAATAAACCAACCCTCCCGTAAAGGAAAAATCAATCTGAACACTGAGCGATCTCGGTCGATTAGACCCAAAGTTAACGCTCGAATGGAATGGTAGTAGCCGGCCGGTCGTAAATCCTACCGTGGTCAATTTGACCCCGCCGGTTTACGACAATTTCAACTTCGTTTTTGAGGATTATTAAAGAAGTTTAATGTATTTTTTGATTTATTAAAAGTTTTTGTTTTAGGAATTTTATGAAGCTTTGAAGTTCTTAACGTAGATGCATTGTTGTTTTCTTAACAAAAAACTCTTATATCTCTTTCTTCTTTTAATTTGTCTACTAATAACTATAAATTTAAAATTAAAAACCTTTCCGAAGTTTGAAAAAACGCTGATGACCCTAAAACGACTTAACCGATTTTGATAAAGCGTGTTTAAGAACCATCGCTAGAAATTGGTCATACAATGCAAGCATTCTTTAACAGCCGGTTATCTGTCAGGCCGTGGTAATACTCCGGTCGAGTCGGCCATGCATAGCTCTCTCTTTTGGTGTACAATATTTTTTATTTCTTATTCTATTCTATTTTATATGTATGTATGTACGTGTTACTATTACAAAACCGTCCAGGTTAGCTTACAACTTGTAAAAAGATTACCACATAATCTGTAAAGGGCATAGAAATGCACGTTATTTCCAACAGACTCATTTAGTTTCAAAAAGTTCTTAAATTATTATATATAAATGGAGGGTAGAATTAAAACTTGATTTATTACTCCCCAATAATGTGTTCCACGAGGACATTATAGTCATTTAGGGGGCTTATTAACGTTCCCTTATGAGATTTCTGTCGCTTCTAACTACCCTCAATGTTATTAATTGTGGGGGTAATATGTTTTTCTTTTTTGTAGAAAAAAAAAATGGGTGTTTTGAGAAGAGTGTATACTTTTTTGGATATAGTGTACATATTTATGTTTATATACACAATGAAGTACATACATATGCTCACGCCTGCATGCCAATAGGGGAAAGTAGAGGTGTAATAAACACCTACACTGCCAATTAAAATTTGGACCCACTAACGCTTGTTGATAGATTATCACCTTTTACGACACCACTAGGATAAGTTGGGGTGGCCCTATTCTACTGACACGGCTAATAATAAAATATATGGTATACTGTATTAAGATCGTATAGAGAAGGAAGTATAAATTCAGAAAACCGGTTGGAAAGCAACGCTTTCCCATTATCTTCCCTCTTCTCTTTCCTTTGCCCAAATTCCCCCATCCTTCATCAGCCTCTTGCGGCTCTTCAATCGCAGATGTCCATGGCCGGCGGTTGTTAGTTATCAGGTGATCCGTCTGTTTGTATGTCTCCCTGTATTAAAAAAAATATATACATATACATATATGATATAAATTCATCTTCAGATCAAGGCTGATTGAATCAACAACAAGACAATTTATTAAGAAATTTATAAAACCAGTTGCATTATTATCTTTCTCTCTTTTTCTTATGCTGTTCTTATCTCAAAATATTTTACTATCTCACTCCCACTGTTGAGACGATTGAAATGACACCTCACATTTCGAAATCTGTCAAGCCGTTTAGACTCTAAACGTTATATACACTCACGCCTGTTTTCCCGAAAATATAGATAAAGGCTTCACAATCAACATTTGTCCAACAATAATTTTCTTTTTCATCATACATACATAGAAAACCATAACCCATGCTTCTTACGAAGTCAGGTAAATACCCAAGACTGCTGCTAACGAGAAGAACTTTCAAAACCGCTTAACCGAGATAGGTACACTGATTAATATATTAATTTTAGTCAAAATTCATTAATCTAAGTGGAGATGCGCGGTCATAACCGACCTATAGCAATAACATCACCTTTGACTGATGGAAGGGGTGTGAAAGGTTCAGAATTCAATTCCGAGAAAGTCACTGACGAGGGTTCCGGGAGTTATCTATCAACATTTACTAATGGCGCCCAAACAGGGCTTTAAATGGTGCCGGCTAGTAAACTGTCTTTGTTTGTTAGTTATTTGAAGAAGGTAGTGACTTTCGTTAAAATAATAAATTATTTCTTTGTTACTTATCTGCTTTCCTAAGAAACTACGTATTTAGAACTGTTTTAACACAAATATTGAAATAATTCCTTAAGTTGTAATTTTTTAAGTCACTCGTCGGCAAATACATTCACGCTTGTTTATCCGAATCGTAATCCACCCCTAACACATTTAGCTCAGCTGGAGGGGTTAACAAGAATACTAGTAATGTGTGACCCACGTTGCTAGAATTCTTTAAAAAAAAATTGTAAACATAGACGAATTAAACGTCCACCATTTGCTGAATATATTTTAGTCGTATTTAAGTATTTGCGAGGAAGCCTTATGTCAACCGGGATTTTTTTATGGGGATTAAATCGGAAAATTATTAGTATATTAAAAGGGAAAGACAGGATATGAGGGCAGTAATGGGATATTGCTTGCTGTGCATAAGTCTGTCAGTTACATATCAGCTGACTTTAACTGGTTGACAACAGTCCGAGTCCCCTTATTTTATATATTCTATAATAATCTTGTACATACATACATACACTCTCATCTTTATCCCCGAAGGGTTAGGCAGTAATTAAGGCCCACATTTTGCGAATTATAACTTGGTCCCATTTACTTAATAGGGGGCAGGCAGGCATGTTGTCGTCATCCGGGCACTTTTGGCCATTCAAATTATAGGTAGGCTGAAGTTTCTTAGTACAACTGAGTTTAGCATCTGTAACCGAACTAGGCAGAGCCTGTATTTCGGCTATCAAATCTTCTTTACATTCTATATTTATCTTAGCCATTAAAATGAAGGTCATGTATATAAAATTGAATATTTTTAATATAACAAAGTAAGAAATAAGTGTGCGTGCAAGTCCATGCAGGTCCTCTCTTTTGTACACTCTCTCACGTTCACTATATCGGATAGTGAACGTGAGAGAGTGTATATATAAAATAAATAAAGTATAAACAGGAGGGTGTAAAGAACAATCATATATAACAAGCCAGAAATGCCTAGAATTTCTTCACAAACAATTACACTACACAATGGACGTTATAAAATAAATTATGAAGTTGAAAAAAGCGTCTTGATTTGACAAATCTAATTAAAAACGATGTCTTACCTCAATTGTCCTGTCAACCATCTTGTCCGCCATTTTGTTTTTTGTATGATAATTAATGGCCTATTCTTTTGTTGCAGGTATTCGTCGGCAAATATTAGATTTATTTTAGTTAATAAGATGTTTATTTGTTTTTTCTATATAAAATCAAACTGGTTGCTAATTGTATTGTTTAAGGAATTATATTTTTATGACATTGATTTACACGCAGTGATTATTTTAACTCACACACTGAGTTATTACTTGTTATTATTCTGTGTAAATCGTATACTTACTTTTACTGTGTTTGTAAATGTGTGGGCACCATGTATCTATCACAAAATTAATTTATCTGTCGTTGTTTCTCTTTAATTCTTTTTACCTATTTCGGTATAGTGATTTTGTTCTTGGTGCATCGTTTTCACACATAATTATAATTATATATAATGATTGAAATGTGGAGTGGAGTTTCTTGGCCATTCTTCTCCATACGAAACTATATTTTGGAAAGGGCGACTAGATTCACTTCTTCACTTCAAAAGTGCCTTTTGGGCCTATCTGAAATTAATGCTTTGACTTTGACTTATAAATGTTAATATTAGTTTATTATGATGTTTAGATAAATATGTAACGGTACAGGTATTATTTTATTTATTTATCTTTATGCAAAGGTTCAAAGCAGACTTAATAAAATTGGATCGATGATGAAAAAGGTAGGTATTCTTAAAAATCTAAATCAAATGTAATGCAGACTAAATTTTATAATTTATTACCAGAAATTACAATTATACATTAAAGACCCTACTTTATGTACATATTTTTTTTTGTAACGAGCAGACAGGTCACCTGATGGTAAGTGACAACCGCCGCTCATAAGTAAGTCCTGCGGTACTCGCAATAACTCGGTAAATACAATGCAAGCTTTGTTACATATTACATTTGATACATAAAAAAAAAAATGTCTATGGACGAATTGGTTCTGCCAATTCTTTAAGTATGTTCTCTTTTGCTTTTAAATTAATCTTGAATCATTTCGTGGCATTAATGATTTAGTGTGTGTGTGTGATTTTTTAGTGAAAAAGTATCTTGTAAGAATATTTCATGTTTACACATAAGTGTTAAAATAATAATTAACGTATTTAAAACTCATTACACAGATACTGAGTCTAGTGGTTATTAATCCTGACTGCCGAATTAGAGGTCCTTCGTTCGATTACCAGACGGGACAAAAGATGGGTATGGAATACCTGGGTGTTTTTGTGTCTGTTATTTGTATGTTATAAGGGAATCATTCCCAATGGGAAAATTGTCAAAGTACTATTTAACTTGTTTAATTTCAAAGTAACATATATATTTTTCACATGATTTTCTACCTTAATATGTTGGAATATTCTCTTTAAATTTAAAGTGGACAAACATTGAGTACAACTAATTAAATTAAATAAGAGAGTAACATACAAAGCAAAAAAATCCGTCGTATTGAGAAATTCATTCTAGTTTTAGTCTGTAAAAAAAATTAAGAAATTCGTTTTGTAGTGAGCGTAATTATGTTAAAAATATCGACGCTAATGCAACATTAGTGAGTTAAAAAAAAAACTTTTCCTTTTTCAATGGAATGCGTTAGTTGTATTTCTAGAATATTCTTCCGTTTGTGGAATTCGAACTCCTATATAAAATTTATGTTATAGCTTCAAAAAATGTTGATAAGTAACTATAATTATGTTTATTTGTATGAGTAATTAAATGAAACCTCACACTTAGTTCTGGAATAATTACTTAATTTTACTATAAAACTATGTATAATAATGAGAAGTGCAATTAGCTGTCATTAAATTGTATAGTTGTGTATTTGCTTTTAGTACTGAAACAGTACTTAAGTTACACATTTCAGCCTCTTCGAATTTAAGCACAACAAGTAACAGCAAGAACATAATTATCTTCTATCTATTTCTGCATTTTATATTGTGACAAATTCACACTTTACTCACATTTAGGATGCAGGAAGATGACACGCCATCTCTTTATCAATTAAGGAACTAGTGTTTTACTACTCGGTGGCAGATGGCGTTCACAGAAATTTTGTATCTAATAATGAAGAATGATTATAAATCTAGAAGAAACGAATGTAAACTTGCGTACCCTTGTCATTCTTCTTGCCTGTGTGTTTATACTACTGGACGGAGAACTGATAAGGGCATGCGGTTTACAAAACCATCGTCTGAAGCAAGAAGAAAATATGTACTTCCATTCATGTTCACATCTGCGTTTATGGTTACTACCTCGCTCCTAAATATCTAAGACTGATGTTTTAAAGTCTATATTATTACTTAATACATACTATATTCTATAATAAAAAAATAATATCTTAAATATATTAATCTTTCAAATTCGATTTGTATCATATGGTGTCTTCTTTCGTCTCCCAGATCAGCTACACAATAAAGACATTAAAAAATGTTCTTTTTCAAACAAGAATCATTTAAATTGTAATTTAAATGAAAATATATAATAGTATAAAATTTTGTACAACAAATTCAACAATAACTTTAATATAAAACTGCTTAACAGTTACTTGAACTCGAAATGTTTTAAAACATATTCAAAATTATAGATCAACACTCACAACGTCTCTGAATCTATAGGTCACTTTGTCATCGTTTTCTATTGCTAGGGTGTGTAGCTCTTTTAAGGCGTCGTAAAGTGTTTATGATAGTATGTATCCTAAACGTTAATCCAGGTTGTAAACTGTATGTTTGTAAAATTTCATACAAATTCGTACAGCTGTTGTTTGTAAGAGGAACAACATTCCCAGATATATCATCTGAGCATAATGCTAAAATGATGCTAAAACTATTGAACATTTGATCCGCAAGAAAAAAAAATATAACTAACCCTTGAAAAATTAATCTTCGTCATAAATCTGTGTTCTTATTTTTTTATTTGTAAAAATGTTCAATGCGCATACCTCCATGTCTGATGTGTAGTGGAAATATGTACATTCCACAATCGAATAGTCTGTACTACAAACAACATACATATATTTGTGTTATGTTATTTATGTGTGTCGTTGTATTTATAGTAATAGAGTGAAACTATTCATTTTGTGTTTTATTTGTTGATAAGTGTACATGTATTTTGAGAATAAATAAATAAATCTCTGCATAAAATGTTACGTTTTATTAATTTACTCACACTTAAATCCCTCCAGAGTAAGTACAGACACCTGTGACATCTAAATACCTGCTTTTTTTGCTATGCATTCTCTATTCAGAGAAGGAAATAAATGAATTAGGGAAACTCCCAGGAAACCACGCGATGATGGCCATAATCCTACACCATGAGGTCCGTTTACAGTATCCGTTTATAGTATGTAAACAGTATCCAAAAATAACGTAGTGCCTCTAAATATTTATGACTAATAATACTAGTGGAAACTCAGACTAGAAAGGATTGTAGGTCAGCTCAAATTTTTTAGAATACTAAATTTATCATCCTCTCTTTACCTCCTACTCTTTATATATATATATATATATATATATATATATATATACATATGTGTGTGTGTATATATGAATATATATATAAAGAAGTCGTTGTCCTGAAGTTGCAGTATAGATAATTAACCTTGATACCGACTGCAGCGGGATCTCCCGGCTGATTTGTGAATTTAAATAATTCAGGGCGCCACCCAAACGCATACCAAAAAATTCATTCAAATCGGTCTAGCCGTTTAGGAGGAGTTCATACACGAGTTAGGGGCAGACCATGCATTATGTACTTTATACACATACACACATACGCTCACGCGCAACCGGGAATAACCCAGAGGGGGTAAACAGAAGTGTATTAAAGCAAACATTTTCCCATCCATAATTTAAGTTGTGGTTTTGATACCCACACAAGCCAACTAAATTGATGGTCTGTTTTTTTATGTTATAAAGGGGATAAACGAACAGACGGGTTACCTGATGGTAAGTAACAACCGCTGTCACCCACAACTCGAGAGTCGTAAATGCGCTGCCGCAGTCGTAGGGGCAGCGGACTTACGAATCTTGAGTTGCAGGTGTCCATGGAAGGCGAAACTCAAGCATGTCAGGGTTGCAACGAAGTATTTTATGCTGGGAGGTCCGAGCCAAGCAACAAAGCTTACGGTGAGTAAGTAGGTATCATGAAACTGGTTAATACAGAAAATCTGCACGAATGACGTAGCGGTTTAAGTGGTCACCTCGAAATCATGCTGCTGAGTGTTGTGGGTTCGATCCCCGCACGGGACAACACTTTGTGTAATCCTCAAATTGTTATTCTGAGTCTGGGTGATATTTGTGTCCGTTGATTGAATGGTTTTTAAAGTCTTACTCGACACAGGAATTAATCCTAGTACGGTAGATGTGTTTTTAAATAGAAATAAAAAAAAAACAATATAATTAAATACACTTTTTGCTATTTCTCAAACATTCAAAAGATCTATTATATAACACTTAAATTACAGTAGGCGTTATGTAATGCCGAGGTTAATTATTGCTAACACAAGCATAGAATTCATTTAAAAGATCAACACAATATAAGTTTGCAACAGAAAATGATACCTGGATTAGAAATTACTAAACAGAATATAAAACCCTAGCACATCAGTAATTTTCTTCTCTCACCTTATTTCGGATGTCATCTGAAGAGGTCAAACAGGACTCTGACACCTGACGCTCGCTGCTATTAACCTGTAATCACCATTCATAGTTCAAATCACCCGTACTAACATTTTATTTTTTATTTCTTTTTTATGCGATAGGGGGCAAACGAGAGAGACACCCGCAACTCAAGAGTCACAAGTGCGTTGCCGGCCTTTTAGGTAGGAGTACGCTCTTTTCTTGTCGGTTCGGAAATACGGCAGGCGGCAATTTGTTTCATAAGCTGGTTGTGCGAGGCAAAAAGCTTCTGAAGAAGCGCACAGTGGTGGAGTGCCAATCGTCCAGGTGATGGGGATGGATATTTTGTCGCGTAGGACGATGGCGGAAACCAGCAGCCGGTATAAGTCCGAACAATTCCTCTGAACACTCCCGATGATAAATTTATTAGATTAGAATAAAATAAACTATATTGTACACCATTAAAATATATCTCATGGTAATATTCAAAACAAACACACACACATACACATACATATATACATGTGGGTATGTATGTATATATGTATGTACGTATATGCACATGCACGCATGCACACATACAAGCTAAAAACTAACTATCACTCAACCTAAAAAACGCTGTGTATGGCTCACAGCGTTTTTTAGGTTTTATTTTTCTGTACTTCTTTTATTAAATAAAAAAAACATTAAAACAACAAATACAATGAAGTTTCACATAAAAAGGGAAATACACTGGTTCCTGCAACACAGTATTTACTAGTGCAGTTCAGAGAATTCTGAGATTATTGTAACACAATTACTGTCAATAAAGAATTATTATTATTACAAGGGCGGCCTTATCCTGGCCAGGCTAGGCTAGGGGCAAAATGGCCAGAAGAAATTAATAGGGTAGTTTTTATGCAGAAATAAAGTAAATATAGTAGTAACTAACACTGTATATATACCGTCTGATAGATAACAGTCCGATCCCTTAGTCGCCTTGTACGTCACCCCCGGGAAGATATAGGGTGGCCCTATTCTATTCCACCGTGAGCCACACGGATATAAAGAAGTATATGTTTTCTCTGGTATACATCTATATGTATACCAGAGAAAACATATACTTCGTCTGTCAACAATCTAATTCCCATCAATACATTTAAATATTGAAGGACTTTAGAGGCCAAAATAACACAGACGGTCATAAAAACCAGACTTACGATACGATGAGTACCTAAAATCTCATCTCATTTGATAACCTTTAAATAGTAAAACAAATTACATACATATACATAAACTTTAATAAGAACGACGTTAGGGGGCAGACCATGCACATACATGCACATACACATACTTCATACACATACAAATATATATTCACGGCTATAAAGACGCAATCGGAATAACCCAGAAGGGGTAGTCAGAAGTGCATTAAAGCAAACTTTTTCCCAATTATAATATTAGTTATGGGTTCGATACCCACACAAGACAACTAAATTGTTGTTCGAGTCTTGGTGTTCTTGTATCCGTTATTTGTACATCTGTAAAAGAACCCGTGATACAAGAATTTACCCTAACGCCGGAGTTGCTGTGCTAAAAAAGATAAATGATGTTTAGTCCCTATAAAGTAATAGGGGAAAAGCCTATTTACGTCAACCGGGCACAGCACAATGCACTGCAAATACTTATATCAAAATTTTGGCAAATTAAATAGGCATATCGTTGTTATATATGTATAAATATACACTTAAATGTTAAATAAATAAACCATTTATATTATTGAGGAGACCTGATGATCTTCAAAACACTTGTCCACAATAGTTTTCAAACAAAAAAAAAACGCATCAACATTGGTCACAGAGAGACACAGATACACAACCCGATACGTTAATAATAAAAACACAAGTACACAACCAACAAAACATACAGCCGCTAAACGTATTGCCATTGTCAATCTAGATAGAAAGGCGGACAGCACTCTTGCGACTCTTGAAATCCAGGTGTTCATAGAAGGCCGAAGTAACTTACCAACAGGTGACCCGTCTGCTCGTTTGTTTGAATTGTTTATAATAATTATTAAATATGATTTCTGGTTGAATTGTTTATAAGCACGGCATAATAACATGTATTTCTATCATGGCATACGTATACATTGAATTCAGGAAGTCAAAAGCCCCGATCAACGCCACTAGTTCACGAGACTGACACACGTGCCAGCATCGCCCAACTCAACTATATCGAAAGAAGCCAAAGAACCCCACATAAACACAACATAAAATTACAGTACTTTTTTGATTCATCGTTTAAAAATATAAAAACGACGGAATGATTTCGCCATAATAATGTAGTGATTAACAAGTTATTAACAAAGGGACAACTTGAAATTAAAAAAACAAGGATGCATTGACACATTTGAATATATAACTTTCAATCTATGCACAAGACAAACGTCTGTCAAATTATGGACTGCATGACTGATGACACATTGGTTTAAGTGATCACCTCGGCACTACAATGTGTGTTCTAAGTCTTTGTGTTTTTTATAACCGTTATTTCAATGTTAAAATATTGGTATATGAATTAATCCTAGTGCGGATGTAGTGTTTAAAACATAAAAAAAGATTGATCTCTCTGGATTAGAATACAGCCTATTACGTTATTGGTATCAAATTCTTATTTGCAAAAATGTTAGTGTTGTACACACCGCTTCCTAATAAATAAGACGTGACGTGATGTCAAAAAAACACCCCCAAGACAACGCACTTGCGACTCTTGAGTTGCAGGTGTCTTTAGGCAGTCACCACCAACAGATAACCCGTCCGCCCTCTACATTATAAAAACTGCATTCATCCATACAACATTTTAATAGAAACTGCATAATAGTACCAGCAGTGCGCGTACTTGCAAATACTGATTAATTCATGTACATTAAATGGCTGTTTTTCGAATAAAATTGTGGCAAAAGACACACGTGCGGCACCTCAGGGCAACATCGACGTGGTGTAATCAATTAATGTTACTGTAATTTTTTAACACACAATTAAATTCTTTGTTATTTAATGTTCACGCCTGGTGGAGGCTAGGGGCAAAATGGACAAGCATAAATAGTAACATGCCTATATTTAGAAGGTATTCTATAACATATTACATGGCATTATCAACATTACATTGTTTCAGTGGTAGAGCCATGCTTAGGCACGAATGGGCCGGCTCGACCGGTGCGATACCACGGCCTCACAGAAAACCGGTTGCGAAGTAACGCTTGCGTTGCATTTCCCCGAATTGAGTGAGATTTCGGGAGGCCCAATTCCCCCGCCCCCCCTTTTCTCTCCCCTCATCTCTTTTCTCCTTTTTTCCATCTCCTCATCCCCTTCTCTCTTCTTTCCGCTCCCTGCATCCCCTATCCCTCATCACTCTCAAAGGCGGGCAGCGCACTTGCGACTCTTGAGTTGCAAGTGTCCATGGACGGCGGTGTTACTTACCATCAGGTGACCCGTCTGAACAGTAAAAATAAATATGACAACCTTAGTGGCTTGTTTGCTGTCCTCTCTGCCTACCCCGACGCGACAACGGTGTGAGCATTTAAGCTGTTAATATCCACCATCAAAACATGAGGCTTAAATATCTTAATAGCTTCAAAAGGTATATATATGAGAAAAATATTGATAGTGCCTATAAAATTTAATTATTTTATAACTGCCCAATATACGAATCCATTGCATCTGTCCGTCTAATCTAAAGGTTGTCTAGAAGAGATCGCAACTAGCGGTAAGAGATCGCAACTAGCGGTAAGAGATCGCAACTAGCGGTAAGAGATCGCAACTAGCGGTAAGAGATCGCAACTAGCGGTAAGAGATCGCAACTAGCGGTAAGAGATCGCAACTAGCGGTAAGAGATCGCAACTAGCGGTAAGACCACCGTTTCTAAGTAAGTAAGTAAGTACTCTTTATTGTACACCAAATATACATATAAAATATATCTGATATTTTTACATAAAATGTACAATGGGCGGCCTTATCACAATAAGCAATATCTTACAGGCAACCTTTGAATGGACAGGTTTTTAATGATCTCGTATGGTTTGTATCTGTTTGTTTAAAATTCTGTGAACTATCCATAATGGTGTACAATTAACAGTATTGTATTGTATTGTAGATTTCGTTGTGATCAAATACTAACTTGGTAACAATAGGACTGACGCAAAAATATACTCTTTCAAGCAAAACAAAATTTGAAAATTGAACAAAAAAAAAGGGTAAAAGGGACCCTATTACTAAGATTCTGCTGTCTATCTGTCTGTCCGTCTGTCACCACGCTGTATCTCATGAACGGCGAACGTGAGTAAGCCGTTGATTTTTTTTAACAGATGATGTATTTCTAGTGCCGCTATGACAACAACAACAAATGTGTTTTTTTTTGCCGTTTTTATAGATAATAGTACGGAACCCTTCGTGCGTGAGTCCGACTAGCACTTGGTCGGCTTTTTTTATTTTAGATATACTTCAATGTAAATATTAATTTATCATCTAAATAATAAAAATAACAAAATAGTAAATACTTCCGCATTTTAACTTAAACTTTAACTTATAACTGACTCCTGAGGCGTCAGTCAAATATAAATTGCTTTCTGTTATTTTATTATTAATGACGCACATAAATAATTAAGAGAGAGACTTTAAAAGAAGAAAAGATAATTGGAAAGAAGACCAGTATTGACTGTTCTCATATTTATCTCACTCTACTACTACTCATTTTAAGCCAAGCGACATAGAATAATATTCTGCCATAAAAATGTAAATTAAGGTACGAAGACTATGCCTTGAGCGGCTTGAAATCGGTTTTCTAAAGGCATGAGGGAGCAAATGAGTCACCTAATGGTAAGTGACAACCACCTCCCATAGACACTTAATTCCATTTTAAGGCATTTCTCTATGTATTGATTAACTAGTAAGCCTTCGAACACTTTTGCTTACCAATTACAAGTAAAACACCCTTATAGTTAAACAAGTAAGTTACATATCGTCAAATACATAAAGATATGTATACATTTTTATATACATATTTTTAGATGACAAACATTACGTATTTTGACACTCACAGAAAAAGGAAAGGAGAGGCAGATTCTTGAAAATATCCGTAACAAAAGTTTTAATTTCATAGTGGTCAAACGACTAGTCAGGACAACTAATGGTAAGTAATTACTGCCACCCACCGCACCAAGGTTACAAGTGTCAGCCAATGAGTCATTGCGGGCGTTATACTAGCTGAAAAACTTTCTCCCAACGAGACCAAAACCATGTGGGTATACGTGGTAGAGCCATGCTTAGACACGAATGCGGCCACGACGGCCTTACAGAAAACCGATTGTGAAGCAACGTTGCATTTCCCCGAAATTAGTGAATTTTCTGAAGGCGTTTTGTGATTCGGGCTATTTAAGGAACTGATATCAGTTCCTGTGATTATCCAGCACGTGTCACAGAGAGCATTGACTTTCTGAAGCAGAAAGTTTATGCATGGGCAAACCGCATACGTAGATTTAAAATGTGAGTCTTGACGTTTCAGACGTCATGTCATCATCATCATCCACCGGTAGCTTGGTCCCTGTACCCTTTTAATTTTATATTTAAAAATGTAATTTGTATGTTTATTAATGTGAATAAAGAAAATAATAATAATAACTTGACACATCTCACACACGGCCGTCTGATCCCAAACTAAGCAGAGCTACTACGGTACTACGGTAACCAGACATCTGATAAACATACTTATATACTTCTAAATACATATAATAGATAACTTATCACACAAATATTTGTCCTGGGTGGGTATCGAACCCACGACCTCTAGCTTAGCAGTCAGAATCACCAACTACTAGACCAACAGATCAGTGATTATATGTTATTTTATTTATATACATGTTTATTATATATATTTATTAGAGTACATCCTCAATTGGCCAAAAGTGATGCTCCGATTTGGATATTTTTTTCAATTTATTAGTAGTATATTCTTAGTATATCCTATTGTTACATTCCGAAGGTTTCTTTTCCATTGTATACTAGATACCCTTGCGAGAAGACAGAAAAGGAAAGACAGAGATAGAACATTGTTTTATCTCTGGTGTGATTATGAACACGCGAAAAAAAATATTATTTATAAATTGCACGAAAGATGGTTTGATAGAAACAGATGCCAAAATGCGAGTATATAGTATCTACATCTGCCCACATTTAACAGAGCTGCTTATTCAGGAGGTACACATATATATATATATATGTATATACATATAAGAATGGACACAACTTTCTCCTCTCTAAATCGCAATATACTGTTCATATTTTGTAGCATTATATCAACCCTACTTAAATTTCAATCTAGTTAAAACTTTAAAAATATATCTTTAAAATATCTTAACAAAACATTAAAACTTTCGAACTTTAAAAAGAAAAGTCGAAAAACTAAAATCATTATAAGTTGCAGACGTCTCCACGCATTCGTTGTTCGCATAATCCGCATCCGTTTGACTCGAACGCCCAGGGCTGTACCAATTAGAGGCATCCGCTTCAACCGCCTATTGTACAACTGAGCGCGGCAACCCTACCAAGATTTTTCTATAGTTTGGGTTGTACACACTTTGATTATAAGTATGTTAATATAAGCAATCTGTCAATGATATGCGGCTGCTTCAAGTTGCGATCGGATAGTTAAAATTGCTGAGTGTTTTTTAAAGCAACATTGGATTATTAATAATTAAAAGAAATAATGTGAGACATGCTTATGCACGTATAGACTCGCTCGACGGAGTACATAGCCTCGCAGAAACCCGCTAATCAAACAGTTGCTTGGGAACGGTTGAAAGGGATTCCCAAAAGTCCCTCGCTTCTTCTTCCAACATCCCCTCTCATCACATTCAAAGACAAAAGTGCGTTTACAACTGTGAGTTGGAGGAGAGAGAGAAAGAGGTGCTCTGTTTGCGCGTTGGCGCCCTATGCTATAAAAAAGCAACTTCAAGGCGATCAAGCTGTAATCTTACACATACATACATATGCTCATACCTGTATCCCAAAGAAGTAGGCAGAGGTCTATTAAACACCCACATTTAGCCAATTAGGTTATGCTAATGTTACTGCAAGCCCATTGCCGTCAACCGGGCACTATGTGACTGTATAAATATATTCAAAAAATTACCACTAGAAAAATTACTACTAAAAAATTACTACTTAATTAAAGAATATCAGAATGTAACTGACGTATTGACGACGTTTGTAAGGATGAAAAAAATATATCGATAATAATATTTGTAAGAAAGAAAGAAAGAAAATATATTTATTTTGTACTCATACAAGGCCAGGATAACAAATTCATCAGACGTTAGTGCCAACAAGTACGAGAGTGAGACAAAAATAGCTTTGTGCTACCTCGTAAGAAGCAGCGCTGGTATTATGCTAACACCTAGTGGATGTCACGGACAGAGAGCCATCTTATTAGTATATATGTATATATATATGTAAGAGTGAGTGAGAGAAAGAGTACCTACATAGAGTATACATAACAAACTTAATCAATGCTTACTAAGTTACAGATTATATAAATTACATTATTATGTGTATATATGTATGTATAATTGTGTATATTTAAAATATACTACTTATCCGAAAATTAAACTAAGAACATGATTTCTAGCGTATTCGTGTTATGTGCAGAGACTAAACAAAACGTCATGTCATTCCTATTTAATCTGTGCCCCGTACGCGGGGTTTTCAGTAGTTCTAAACAAGAGAAAACTGAGAAAGTAAGTTTTAAAATTCGGTAAAAGGCAAACGTTTATCCCCGGCAGAGTGAACGGTTAATGGAAATTTTACAATCAGTAATTCAGTGTTAGTTTGTGAGTTTTGTTTCCTATATAATAGTATACAGTAGACTTAATTATTGAGTGTTATATGTATAAATAGACACTTATTTTGACATGTAATAACAAAGAAAATTCTTGTTTTGGGTAAAGTGTAATCACAATACTAATATTAAGTTAATAGTGTGCTTATTCTTATGTTTCGCACCAAAGTATTTCTGTTTATGAAATAAATTAAATAAAATGAATATTATACAGTCTGCTGGATAACAGTCAAATCTCTGAGTCACCTTTTACAATACAATAAATAGGGTGGCCCTATTCTACTCCTTGTATCCTTTATTCTTATTTTTTTCACGCTTAGAGGAGGAATATCTCTCTGTCGTCTGTTAGTCTTGAGTATGTCATATTAGCATGGGAGTCCTGCAGATGGTGGCGTATGTCTCGGGTTGGTCGGCTCTCTTTGATATGGTTGAGATGGATGATGGCTGGCGTGTGCGTCATGCTCGTGAGAGAATGCCGTTGCTCGGGGCTAATCATCTCTGCACTGCTTCTACATAATATTATGTAGAAATTACCTAAAATGTTTATATTTTAAAATAGTATATTACAGTGTCCTTACATTTTTTTGCACCTATACAAGTAAACTATGTAATAAAAAAAATGTCAAAATCTGTCTGACTTCTTCTCTTAACAAGGCAATATATCTAATGTTGTGTTGTGTATGATAGGGTACGATTGGGTTGGCGTATCCTTATGGAAGTGCGCTTCTCCAGAAGATTTTTGCCTCCCACTACCAGCCTGCAGAACAAATTGTCGCCGGCCGTACTTCCAAAATGATACGACCTCAAATCTTCAAGAGAAGAACGTACTCCTACCTAATAGGCCGACAACTGACTCTTGAGTTGCTCATGGACACCCGTCCATGGGTGACCCGTCTGCTCGTTTTCTAAAGTATATATGTATATATATATATATATATATATATATATATATATATATATATATATATATATATATATATATATGTATATATACATATATGTATTCTAGAAGTTCTCCCAAACTAAACTAAAATAATATTCATGTTTTAGGATCAGGTCAGATGAGCTAGTAAAAATATATGAACTCACTATAGACAACAAGTCTAGTAGGCTCTTTGATGAATATTTTTTTTAAATTTGAAAATGAATACAAGTGTTTGAGCAAAGGCGAGTGTAAAATATGAAAAAAAAATATTACTTACTTTTAATTTTAAAAATAGTGAATGGAAATATTTTTGCGAATGCGCCCCATAGTTGAGAGGTCGAGGACTGGTGTTGGGATTATATCGATGTTATTATTTTATCGATAATTAACTGTACTAATTATCCGAAATTCTCAAAAAGGCTAAACAGTTTTTTTGTTTATATAGAAAGCGTTATCTGCAGTGTCACTACCCCGCGTGTGTTTTGGTCACTAATTTGCTTGTAAGGACCGCTGCTTGAATAGCTTATTTTTTTAGCTTATTTAATCGTTCCATAAATAATCTATTCAACACAAAATAAAATACCATATTTTTGCGATACCACGTTGCAAGTGTCAATGGACGGCGGTGTCACTTACCATCAGGTGACCCGTCTGTTCGTCTGTCCCCTATAGTATAAAAAAAAATAACTGAATCCATTTGCGAGAACTTCTAGAAATTAGCCCTTTGAAACAGATAAACAAAGAACTCTTCAGTCTTATTTTATTTGTTTAATGCCCGTCTTCGCAAAGGTTGTCTTTTACTTGAATTTGTGAATAATATAGGTTACAGGTTTATAACAACATGCTACGAAACCTAAGCAATAACAATAAGCGCAGGTAAAATTGCGGGAATCATCTAGTTAATAACATAATTTTGTATGAATAGTAAGATTTATCGATAATATCTATCGACATTTTTTAGAGATGTCCCAGCCCTACGCTCTAATATGGAGTGAATGCCGAAAGTTTGCATATTTGTGTACTTTCCGGCAAAAAGCTTTTTATGTACTACTTTTAAATTTAAAATACTTAAATCTTTGCTACTGTGATGCACTAGTTATGGTTCCCATCATCACTTGCTTGAAATGAGGCTAAATATACTTCGTTACAAAGTTTAGTTCGTCTAAGTGGAAGTACAGGCCGGCTCGAACGGAGCAATACCAAAACGGATTATTAACTAATGCTTGCGTTGTTTTACCAAGTGTGTGAAATATATGCTCTCATATCTTATCTTATATCTTTAAATGAGCAATTCTTGTATATATATATATATATATATATATATATATATATATATATATATATATATATATATATATATATATATAATTGGAATCTCGGAATCGGCTCCAACGATTTTCATGAAATTTAGTATATAGGGGGTTTCGGGGGCGATAAATCGATCGATATAATCGTGTTTTCAGGCAATGAAAAACTGCTACAATATCATTAGTATACGAAGGTAAATTTCGCCACCATAGCTCAGGTGGGAAATAGGGCGGTCCCGTAACCAGATTACCCCGGTTCGAGTCCCGATGATTATTTTATTTAACTTTTTTTTTCGTTGTTTTACACGATTTACCAAAAAATACCGAACAAAGCTCGGTTATCCAGGTACTATACTATTATACACACAGATATTATAGGGGACGCAGATATCATAGTCTACACATATGCTATTCTCACAATCTCCCACACATATGCACGCACACTTATACGCGAGCTCACGCAATGTATACACTACTTACTAACAAACACCCACACACACAAACACATACTCTCACTTATGTGCACTTACTCCATTTTATACACAGTCACCAATACTACTTATAAGACACATAGTACGGCGCAAATCCATAGTCGGAAGAGAACACAGTATGTCATACAGGCCTGCCCTAGTACAGATACCAGTCTCTCACATAGAAAACATTACAATGTGTATACTGTTTTTTTTTTACGTGTACTTTTGTAATGACTCTCTCTGTCTCTGGCTGTACTATGTGAGAGAAACAATATATTGTTATTCTCTTCAACGTGAAGTAATGGGGTCTATTGATCGAGTAACCTATGTATGGTCTTCACCTTCGGGGACATAAACGTGAATGTAGTCGTATGTATATTGTTTATGATATACGGGGACAGACGAACAGACGGGTCATCTGGTGGTAAGTGACAAGTGCCATCCACGGACACATTAATGGTGGGGGAGAGGAAGGAGGAAGATTCACGTATTTAATATTCATTCCCACAATCCCCCTATTTCCCATCACTCTCATGGACGGCAGTTGTCACATACCATCAGGTGACCGGGCTGTTCGCCTATAGTATAAAAAAAAAAAACATTTGACAAGGCAATCTGTAGTTGCGGTGGTATGAATTGTTCTAAAACATCAAATATTTGTTAAATGAGACGATTTCAAATAATCCTTGAAATTTTTTTTTAAATAAATATATTTAATTTAATGTAATAGTTTATTAATATAGGATATACAAATATTAATTACGAAATAAATTATTATTAAATCACAACACAATGACATGTCCCTATTAATATCAGTATATTTTTGGTCATCTTATGAGGTTATTGCTTAAATACACACAGAAACTATTTAATTATGGAAAATATTATAAAAAAATAATAATTTTATTTTTATAGTATAGGAAGACCAATGAGCAGACGGGTCACCTGATGGTAAGTGACTTCCGCCGCCCATGAACACTTGCAACTCAAGAGTCACAAGATTGTTGTCTGCCTTTTTTGGTAGGGAAAAGTAGGAGGGTAAAAGGGGATGGGCAAGTGGGGAGGGGAAAGAGGGGAAGGAAAATGAAAAAGACTTGGGCCTTCGCTAACCTCAGTCACTCGGTCACACAATGCAAGCATTGGTTAACAGCCGGTTTTCTGTGAGGCCGTGGATACACGCCAATAGTACGTGAATACATGGTTGAGGGTGATGCGGGGAGGGGAAAGAAGAGGTGGGCAATGAGGACATGGGAAAAAGGAGAGGGGTAGTTGGCCCTCCGGAACCCTCAATAATTTCGGGAAAATGCAACGCATGCGTTGCTTCACAACCGGTTTTCTTTGAGATCGTGGTATCACACCGGTCGAGCCGGCCCATTGGTGCTTAAGCATGGCTCTACCACTGTTGAAGTTGAAGTTTTTTAATCTATTATAATTGGGGTTCTAACAGTGCCTCCAACATAATAATTATACAAAGAGTACATAACTGCATCCTTAATTGTAGCAAATCCCCATCCAATACACCATGTTTATATGCCCATGATAAATCAAGAAACAGACACTCATGGAATCAAACATAAATTAAGATTATCAAAGCACCCGAACCAACTAGCGGGACAGTTCACTATCACTGAAACGAGTACATCGATTAAAAAACATAGAGATCTTTGACGACTCCAACTCTGAAATATGTATTATATATAAAAGGGGTTGCTTTGATGGGAAACTCTTCCAAACGACGACAAGTACTCATCTTATCTGCCTATAGCATTGAATTACTGATTGCAAGATGTTAACAAAACATACTATTATGCTATAAATAAAGTTACTTATATAATCTACAAGATTATATTGTTATACAGTGTTATACTTGTATATTATATAAGATAAAAGGTAAAAGCGGCGTTTAGTGGAGAAAGGACGAGTCACTCAAACAGTATTACCGGACACCTGAGCCGCGAGGGTGGCACCACGCACACTGTTAAGCTAAGATTAAAATTATGCATTTATGCAAATACTAGATTTACAAAGACTATATCAGAAAGACGGCTTGGTTTTTCTGGTTCATATTAATAGAGTTCTATTTATGTCCAGCTGTGGACTTAAGTGGCCAAAGTAAATGATGATGATGAAAATAAAATTTTAATTTAATCCTTATTTCATGACATTACTCCACAAATATTTGAAATCGTCCTTCTTTTTTAAATCAAGTCATGATTGAGTAGACAAGAACGGTAGTCACGCCCTGCCTAGAGTTTATTACTGATTTGGTTATTTAAAAAAATAAAATGACTGTCATGTTAAAACATTTTTTATTTACTTAAAAAACTGTTGGAATCGTACCCGTATAGTGGGGTCAAGAATCAGAGAGAGAAGAGAAAGTCAGCCTATAATAGTGTTCAAATTTTGGAAATAACTTTGGTAACATATCCAGAAGAAGCTATAACATTTTTGTTGTTGGGGAATACCGTTCGTACTTACAAACATACAAATACACTCACAGGGTCCATGCAGTAGGCAGAGGCGTAACTAATGCCATAACATACTTTGCCATAATAATTTAATTCCATTTAGGGCAAGCCTTCGTCCAGGCACTTTTGGGAATAAGATGGGCATATTCGGGGTATATTTAGAGGAAATTATTGTTCAAGCAAGTCAAGGTCACATACCTATAACCCGAACTGGCTGGTTCTGGGAAGTCAGATTCCTGTAACTATACGTACCTACGTATTGATGTTATATTTTCTCGCTAACGGTAAGTAATCTACGTTTAATTGTCGGATTACCGTATTAGGATGCAACCGCCCATCTGAAATGACGCTCCGCGTACAAGATGGAAAAACTTTGTCAAAGTTTTTTGTGACCATATTTATTTAGCCCATTAATTAAATATAAGAGAAACTTCCCTTTATGTTAAATTAAGAAAACATAACAAATAAAATCTGTATCTGTTTGATTTACTTGTCATGAACGTCAATACGGACATTCCAGGAGGCTTCCTTTTTAGGGTATTTTTTTTTTTATGCGATAGGGGGGATGCAAACGAGCAGACGGGTCACCTGATGGTGACTACCGCCGTCCATGGACACCCGCAACTCAAGAGTCACAAGTGCGGTGCCGGCCTTTTAGGTAAGAGTACGCTCTTTTCTTGAAGGTTTGAAGGTCGTATCGGTTCGGAAATACGGCAGGCGACAATTTGTTCCATAAGCTGATTGTGCGCGGCAAAAAACTTCTGGAGAAGCGCACAGTGGTGGAGTGCCAATCGTCCAGGTGATGGGGATGGATATTTTGTCGCGTAGGACGATGGCGGAAACCTGCAGCCGGTATAAGTCCGAACAATTCCTCTAAACACTCCCCATGATACAAGCGATAGAGAATGCAGAGTGAAGCTACATCTCTACGCAACGCCAAGGTGTCAAGTTGATCAGAAATATCTTGGCAGTCGATGATGCGAGTCGCTCTCGCGGTCAAGAGGGAGAAGCTGGTACTGGGGTGCACCTGCATAGAGATGAGAGCAGTATTCCATGTGCGGCCGAACCTGCGCCTTATAAAGTTGCAGGCGGTGGGCCCGGAGTAAAATACTGTCTCGATCTGTTTAGCACACCAAGCTTCTTCGAGGCTAATATGGCCTTACTCTCTAAGTGACCGCGAAACTGGACTTCGCTTGATATATCGACGCCAAGTATTCCAATACTGGCTGATGCAGTTAGGGAAGTGCTCTCAAATTGAGGTGATACGACCAATGGTATCTTTTTAGCGGTGAACGCCCAAACCTGTGTCTTTGTGGGGTTAAACTGGACTAGGTTAAGTCGACCCCAATCTGAAACTTTTGATAAAGATGTTTCGATTTCAGACACAACTTTGGATCGGCTTTTGATGACGTTTACCCGAGAAATGTTAGCGCGGCCGGTGTAAAGGGCATCACTCGTGCTATCGTCCGCATAGCAATGGATGCCGCTAATCTGCAGCATGTCATTGACCTTGTGGGACACCAGAATTAACAGACTTGGATTCGGAGCATGCACCATCAACAACGACCTTGATGCTTCTGTCTGTAACAAAACTGGTGAGCCAATTGCACAGTTTCTCGGGAAGCCCATAGGAAGAAAGCTTCGCAAGGAGCGCTTTGTGCCAGACCCGATCGAAGGCCTTCGCCACGTCCAAACTAACGGCCAACGCTTCCCCCATGGTCTCGATCGCCTGTGCGGACCGGTGAGTCAAGTAAACGAGAAGATCACCAGCTGAGCGACCCCGACGGAAGCCGTATTGTCGATCATTGAGGAGCTGGTGGTCTTCTAAGTACCGGAGGAGCTGGCAGTTAACAATGGATTCCATTATCTTGGAGAACAAGGAGGTGATGGTTATGGGTGTGTAGTTGGACGGATCCGAGTGATCTCTTTTTTTAGGGATTGGGTGCACTAGAGCTGTCTTCCATGAGTTCGGGACTACGCCAAGAGAGTAGGAAAGCCGATAAAGGCGCGTTAAAACCGGTGCCAACTCTGGAGCACACGTCTTCAGCACGATAGGAGAGATTCTATCGGGCCCACTCGACTTAAGAACGTCGAGGGAAAGAAGCGCTTTACGCACTGCCCTTTGTGTAAACCGGACTTCCGGCATGCGGCTCTCGCACTACGGTATGGTCGGCGGTGCGTTTCCCCCGTCGTCCAGAAGATCGGCTTTTTCTTTAACGTCATGGATAAACGAATTATCTCCTATGCGCAGAGGTGGAAGGGATGGCTTACAGAAGTTCCCCTGGACAGCTTTGGCAAGAGACCAGAATGCACGAGTTCCTGAAGGGAGACTCACTAGTCTCTCGCCAATTCTGCCGATGTAAGCCGACTTCGCCCCAGCAAATACTCTTTTGAGGGACCTGGAGGCAAAGTTAAATTGCTTCTTTAATGTGCTGGTCTTTACATCCCGTGCTGACGCTGCATTAGCCCAGGCTTGGTAACATTCCTGCTTTCGGCGGGACGCCGCTTTGCAGGTTCGACCAAACCAGGGCTGGGAAAGTTCCATACCCTAAAGCACAACATCCACGACAGAGTCGACAACGACATTGGGATCATCCGGCGAGAAGCAAACCTGCCTCCATGGGTAGGATGCAAAGAATGTTCGCATTCCATCCCAGTCCGCTGACCTATAGTGCCATACGCGGCGACTGCCTGTAACTCGTGGCCGCCGCGAGTGAACGAGTGGCACTATACTCCTAATCAGGCAATGGTCCGAAGAGCCAAGAGGGCCCTCAACGGCCTCAACTTTGTAGCCCTCAGGATGTGCGGTCAGCAGAACATCCAACAGTGAAGGCACGTGGCTTTCTGCATCTGGGATTCGCGTAGGCGTTGCTACCAGCTGCGTCAAGCCATATGCCAAGGCGAAATCGTGAACAGATCTTCCCGCATGATCGGTTTTGCGCGAACCAAGCCATTCGGCGTGATGGGCGTTAAAGTCGCGAATGGGACCTGCTGGAGCACTGAGTCTGTAGCCATTTGTCATTTGCCAAAAATTAGTTGTGAATGAGCATTCAAATGTCCATGTGGAGGTATTTGTATTATGTCCCGAAACCACAAGGGGATAATCATACCTGTCGGACCGCGGCCCAACCATTTATTTTGGAAAGTTATATACTAATCAACACGAGAACTTCTTAATCGTGATTCAGGATCGTACTATGGCAGTACAGTAGTTTGCTACTTCGTTCAGCTTGTCTTCGCTAGATGGTGCTGATAAATGTTTTTGTGTATGTAGAGGTCACCTCATAAAAAATTAAAAATTATCCGATATCGTAATAAATTGATTTTGGATTCTGTTGCATCTTTTTTTTTTTTTGGGTTTTCCCCTCCACCCGCTATAGAGGAGAGCCGCGAGTAGGCGACATGCGCAAGTGCCTGGACGCCGCCTGATTGAGAGGTTGCCCGCGTTAGTACGGACAGGGGCTAGGTGGGGACCGGGCATTTTAGTAAAGGTGTTCCCGGATGCCCCCCGTGTGTTTTTAGTTGATTTGATTCTGATACACTGTGCCACCGAAATCCCCAGGCAATGATGACCCGAGGAAGCGGCGGTGAAAACTTCAACACGTCAAAAAAGTGGTATGTTCACGACGGTACTTTTTTTTTTATATACTATAGACAGGAGAGAGAGGGACAGACGAACAGACGGGTCACCTGATGGTAAGTGACACCGCCGTCTATGGACACTTGCAACTCAAGAGTCGCAAGTGCGCTGCCCGCCTTTGAGGGTGATGAGGGATGGGGGATGCAGGGAGCGGAAAGAAGAGAGGAAAAAAGGAGAAAGGAAATGAGGGGAGGGAAAAGGGGGGAGGGGGAATTGGGCCTCCGGAAACCTCACTCAACTTACATACATACATGACTAAATACATGAACCCTAAAATCATTAACGTGTGGTTCGGTGGAGTGGAACAGGGCCAGTACACGACCCCCTCTCTTACCGGGATAAGACTGTTATCTGACTGCAAAAAGGCGACGGTAGCGTGATGGCTGAGGCGTCGGACTTGCCATCAAATGGTTGGGAGTTCAAACCCCACCCAGTACACTACCGTCGTAAACCCACCCCTAACACAAGCATTTAGCTTAGCTGGGGGGGCTTAACAAGAATTCTAGTAAAGTGTGACCCACGTTGCTAGTATTCTTTAAAAAATAGAAAAATAAATGTTTATGTTTTATGTAATTGTAAATTTGGTGTCAATAACATTCAAATTTCAACTTATCTATTACGCACGTTGAAAAAGAAGAGTATTGTGAGTGACTTCGTAATTGAGACTAATTGTTATTAGCAAGAAGTGGGCGCTTGAGGCGTTTCTGCCTAGCCGTTTGAGGATATAGGCGTGAGTGCTTTTTTATGCTATAGGGGAACAGACTAACAGACTGGTCACCTGATGGAAAGTGACATCGCCGTCCATGGACATCTGCAATTCAAGAGTTGTAAGTGCGCTGCCCGCCTTTGAGGGTATTGAGGGATAGGGGGATGCGAGGAGGGAAAAGAAGAGAGGGGGGATGAATGGAGATGAAGTAGGAGAGGGGAAGTTGGGCCTCCGGAAACCTCACTCATTTCGGGGAAATGCAACGCAAGCGTTACTTCACAACCGGTTTTCTGTGAGGCCGTGGTATCGCACCGGTCGAGCTGTCCCGTTCGTGCCTAAGCATGGCTCTACCACTGTTAGAAAGTACGTATATAAAATTACACGCCTTTTTGTGCAATCGTGTAAAAAGAAGGTATATTCACTATTTTATTGTCTATTTAAAACCAAGTGTACATGTGTCTAAAAGTCAAAAGAGATACATTTTTGTTACCTGTATGGTAAAGACCTAATTTGGCACGTTCGTATGCGTTGTCACGCTGTAAGGCTGCGTGTTAGTGCCGTGAATAGCGAGTTTGATATCTGAATCGATATATTTATATTTAGTTTGTACATCGATAATCTTATCTCAAAAAAAAAGCTTGAAGGAGAAGTGATTAATTTACATACGCTTACGCCCGGAAGGGGAAGGCAGAGGTGTTTGAAGACAGACATTTTGCCAATTAAAATTTTGTACTACTAAACGATAATAGGGATCAGTGAAAAGCACTATATATAAAAACCCTTTTTTTATCATATAAACTTTTTGTACAACGACAAAAAAATGTTAAATATTCGTCAATTAATAATAATAATAATAATAATAGACCAAGCGGAGTAAGTCCGTTATCAACTGCCACTACATTCCAAAAGATCTACAAAGAAAGTAATCTCTAACATTGCATATTTCGCGAATATTAATAAATATTAATAAATATATAATTTTTTTTTTTTTGTAACTCGACAAAAGATTTATGTTCCGGCGTGGCAATACAGGATTGAGCAACGTATCGTATATACACGCCCGAGAGTAATGCGTTTTGGGATTCGGGCTGTTTCAGGAACTGATATCAGTTCCTGTGATTATCCAGCACGTGTCACAGAGCGCATTGACTTTCTGAAGCAGAAAGTTTATGCATGGGCAAACCGCATACGTAGATTTAAAATGTGAGGCATGACGTTTCAGACGTCATGTCATCATTATCATCCACCGGTAGCTTGGTCCCTGTACCCTTTTGTTTTAATTTTATATTTAAAAATGTAATTAGTGTGTTTATTAATGTGAATAAAGAAAATAATAATAATAACTTAACACATCTCACACTCGGCCGTCTGATCCCAAACTAAGCAGAGCTTGTATTACGGTAACCAGACTGCTGATAAACATACTTATATACTTCTAAATACATACATACTATAGATAAACTACACCCAGACACAGAACAAACGATCATGCTCATCACACAAATATTTGTCCTGGGTGGGAATCGAACCCACGACCTCTGGCTAAGCAGTGAGGGTCACTAACCACTAGACCAACGGGTCTATATATATTTTAAGAACAGTCCTTAGCGTCTATTAAAAAACAATAAATTCTGAAGATTATACAAGATTATGTATGCCTTAAGTACTTACATGACTAAGTAATATATATACATATTTCTTATATACTATAGGGGGACAGACGAACAGACGGGTCACCTGATAGTACGTGACAACTGCCGTCTATGGACACCTGTAACTCAAGAGTCGCAAGTGCGCTGAGGATCGATGAGGGATGGGGGATGCAGGGAGCGGAAAGAAGAGAGGAGGGATGAGGAGATGGGAAAGAGAAGAAAGGAGATGAGGGGAGAGAAAAGGGGGAGGGGGAATTGGGCCTCCGGAAACCTCACTCAATTCGGAGAAATGCACACAGCGTTACTTCACAACCGCTTTTCTGTGAGGCCGTGGTATCGCATCGGTCGAGCCGGCCCATTCGTGCCTAAGCATGGCTCTACCACTGTGACAAAATAACATAAAATAATGTATTTATAATAAAGTTCTAGTTTTAATATAAAATGCCTAAAAACGATAATGTCCCCCGAGCAAATAATTATTCCCATAAATTGTAATCGTATACAACACTCACAGGAGAAGCTTGCATAGTGTGGGGCCAAAGTAAACGAATTTTCAACAGACTTCAAAAAGGAGGAGGTTCTCAGTTCGACTGTTTTTTTTTTAATGTTTGTTACCTCATAACTTTCGACTGGGTGAACCGATTCTGATGTTTTTTTTTAAAGCTGGTGCTTTCTGTGTGGTCCCATTTCAATTTGGTCCAGTTCTGACAATAACATCCATCAGAACACCATATAAATATTGTATTTGCATTATGTGTGTGCGCTACAGAACGACGAATAACTCAACATCACGCCAACCAATTTCGATGATTCTTTTTTTATTGGAAAGGATGTACTTTAAGGGTCGTTGGATGATAGTTTGGTTAGGTTCTGACAATGGCATCCACATGAAAACTATATAAGTCTTAAATTTTATGATAGACGCATTGAAGTCCGGTGTCTTCTTTTTAAAAGTGAATTATTAAAAAAAATCGTCAATAAATACTCTTTTGAATAGTCTATAATTTCTTTCAAATATATATCCCTATAATCCTATAATACCCCTTGTCACTATTTACAGGATTTAAATGACAACTCATATGTCGAAATATATCATGCCGTCCAGGTTCTAGTAAGTGTTAAAAAAACATATACTTATGTACATATATACACTTGAAGACAATAACACTCTTTCTTGCGAAGTCGGGTTTTATACCCGAATACGTTTGATAGCTAGGCTTGGTCCTAACTACGTGAGGGGGACCGAATAGTAAATTGCAAACTATTGTCTTCTACTACAGTGCCTCATTTATGTTGTGCACCTGAAATTATTAAAGAATTCTTCTACATAGAGGAATGGAACTTAGAAATAAATTAGAAGTAGTGTACCATATAATGTTAAATCAGTTAAAATTATTAAATATAAAGACTGACCTTATAAGTCGCTTTTTTATGCTGACCGTATCTTTAAATCTCACACCTTATGTAACTCCCACACTAATTTACGTGGTAGAGTCATGCTAAAGGACGAATGGGCCGGCTCGACCGGTGCGATACAAGGGCCTCACAGAAAACCGGTTGTGAAGTAACGCTTGCGTTGCATTTCCCTGAAATTAGTGAGGTTTCCGGAGGCCAAACTCTCCCTCTCTTTTTTCCAGTCCCTTAACCCCCCGCCCCTTTTCCCATTTCCTCATCCCCCTCTCCCCTTTCCCCGCATACGCTCATCCTTCATCAGCCTCGAGTTGCATGTGTCCATGGACGGCGGTTGTCACTCACCATCAGGTGACCCGTCTGTTCGTCTGTTCTCCCTGTAATATAAAATAAATTAAGACGATGCCAATGATACCTCATATTTCGAAATCCATCAAACCATTTATGGTGTACGGCGTTATATACATACATACAAACATAAGTATTTAAACTCTTTTCTGTCTGCTGCCAGTTCGAGTTATAGCTATGAGATACTGATCTGCTCGAGCTATTGCTTGTACTTCCCATTGGAGTATGTGAATGTGTTCGTTTAATGAACTGAAACTCCGTAACTATATAGTCTTATTGTCTATTAATATATTATTTTTGTTTCATTCAAATCGAGCTAGTAGTTTGGATCTAAATTTTCACTTTCTCAATTCCACGTGTGAAGTAAATTTACAAGACTCGTCGCTATCATTGTAATGTTTCACTCATTCATTGTTAATGAATATTCAATATGTTTAATCACAATAACGTTTCCAGTTTATGGCATGAACATATTAATAAATTTTTGACCAAAAATTCATACATACAAATTCATTCACACACCAGCCAGGAGTGAAGCACGTTCTTAGAGGCCATTGGAAAGTGACAGCAGCGGGCTACATATGTATGAAACCCTAAAAAAAGTTTTGAAATTTTTTAGGGTTCCGTACCCAAAGGGAAAAGCGGGACCCTATTACTGTCCGTCTGTCACCAGGCTGTATCTCATGAACCGTGATAGTTAGACAGTTGAAATTTTCACATATGACGTATTTCTGTTGCCGCTATAACAACAAATACTAAAAAACAGAATAAAATAAATATTTAAGGGGGCTGCCATACAACAAAAGTCAGTTTTTTTGCTCGATTTTACTCGATATTTATTACGGCAACAGGTAGACGCTTTAAATATTCATAGAATATATAGTTACATATTTCACTTTAAAAATATCTAATTAAAGTATAATAAAATAAATATTTAAGGGGGGCTCCCATACAACAAACGGGATTTTTCTGCAGTTTTTATAGATAATGATACGGAACCCTTCGTGCGCGAGTACGACTCGCACTTAACCGGTTTTTTTTTCTTTTATCCATACAAGCAATATCTCGTCCCTTTCCTATCTGTCTGTTCCCTCATTATATACCCAATATTGTCTCATTCTGAATTCACAAAGTGCCCTGTTGACTGCAAAAGGCTTGCCCGCTAGTACGTCAGTAGGACTAAAGCAAGCAAGCTACCTGTTTAATGCGCCTCGGCAGGATATGTTAAAATAAAAAAATAACCGCATAGATGAAACCTTGCCTTGCAAATAAAGGTGGTACAATGGCAGCATTGAATCAAAAAGCGTTGCAATCAAATTGTAAGAACTTGCATTCTCAATAATGTTCGGATCATGAGCTGTTATACTGGATATGTTGCCGTTAAAGTGTGAACTCAGTCAGTTTCAAATAAATACACACATACACTCTCACCCTCATCCCCGAAGGAGTAAGCAGAGGTGCATTAAGAGCCTACATTTTGCTAATCATAAGTGAATTCATTGACATTGCACGGATAGAGCAATGCTTTAAGTGTTTACCTATGAACTACGCTGCCGCATCGAGTGACGTCTGTTCGATACCCACACAAGCTTTTTGGTTCTGAAACTGGATCGATCTTTGTATCAGTTATTTGATTTTTGGTCTCTTTTTTGGTATTGGCTTGGTATTTGCAAATCTAGTGCAAAAATAAAACATCATTCAATGGCTCTTTCCTAATGGTGGGCTAGGCTTTTGCCGCACAACGGGCTCACAATGTATATATACTGTCTCACAATCTAATGTGAGCTAATATGTAATATATATAAATTTTCTATCTTCTTTTATTATATTTTTATTATTATTTTAGTTTATTTACTTTTAGCAACATAATAGCAAAAGATATACATCAGTATGAAGATGGACAAAATGGTGAAAATTGTATAATGATAAATACATTGATACACCCACGATTCATTAGTCAACTTTTACAACATCCATGAAAAGAGATATAGAGCAATAGAGAAGTAATGAGAAAATACTCCACTCCACTCATATTGTGGTAGAGCCATGCTTAGGCACGAGTGGCCGGCTCGACCGGTGCGATATGACGGCCTCACAGAAAACCGCTTGTGAAGTAACGCTTGCGTTGCATTTCCATGAGTGAGGTTTCCGGAGGCCCAACTCCTCCTCTCCTCCCTCCTCTCCCCTCACCCCCCTCTCTCTTCTTATCCCTCCCTGTATCCCTCATTACCGTCAAAGGCGGTCAACGCACTTCCAACTCTTGAGTTGCAGGTGTCCATGGACGGCGGTTGTCGCTTACCATCAGGTGACCCGTCTGTTCGTCTGTCCCTCTATAGTATAAAAAAAATATAAGCAGGCAAACATTGAGGGTCAAATCTTTAAATTGCTTTAAAACAGATTCTATTTGACTTAAAAGAGTTTAACTAATATTTGTATATATATAATTTTTAATAAATATTTCAAGAAATAAAATACTGTACCATTTTAGCCTCTGTTATATATACAATTTTTTATTGTGTCCATAATAACAAATTAATTTCCTCTTAATCTGTTTTCTCATCAAAGTCAGAAACTCAATATTAGACGTTTCGCGTTTCTCCCTATTTCATGAGACTAGCTACAGCAGGTCCTTACAAATCCAGTGTTATTGCTCGCTGAGTGGCAAGTGCTACGATTGGACGCAGCCGCAAGATCTTACAGAGTTGATATTACCACGCAAGTAATTGAAAAACACAAAAAAGTACGTACTCCCCCAATCTTTTCATTTCATTATTTATTATTTTTCTTAAAAATGTCAACTCTCGCAGTAGAATTAATTCCTGTATTGCGGGGAACATTCAAACAACGGACACAAAGAACACCAAGACTCAGAACAACAATTTGATGATTACACAAAGTGTTGTCCCGTACGGGGATCGAACACACAACACTCGGCGCAGCAGTGTAGTGGCGAGGTAACCGCTTAAACCGCTACGCCATCCGTACAGTCCGTGTATAATAAGTGCATAATACATATGTATATATGTGCATACATACTTACCCAAGGAGTAGGTTTTATATAGAAAACGGCCCACATTTCAAACCATAATTTAGTACCATTTACTAATAAGGGGCAAGCCTATTTCTGTCAACCAGGCATTGTATATATACTGTCTGACAGATAACAATCTAATCCACTAGTTGCCTTTTACGACACAATGGGGTGGGCTTATTCTACGTTGCGGAGAACCACATAACGTTAAAACTCTTGCACATATATACACTCAAGCCTATCCCCGCAGAGGTAAGTCGTATCAACGACCTCTATTTTGGCAGCTATAATTTAGTGCCATTTATCTGAATAGCTGGTATATTTTGTAAAGTCGGACGAACAGCGCTGTTCTTGTCGACACAACATTGTAGATTGTCATTTGTCACATTCAATTAAAATAAAGTAGATTGTACTTTTGTTACGCTTTTGCTGTTTTGTGAAAAAATATAAAAAAATCATATCGCAAAAATGAATAAAGGAACACTAAAGCAGTTTAGTTTATAAACCACAGATAGAAATATACTTTTGATTTTTTTCTTATTGGACAGAGGGTAAACGAGCAGACGGGTCTCTAGATGGTAAGTGACTACTGCCGCCTATGGACGTCTGCACCAGGCCAGATGACAGTCTAGTCAGATCAGAATCTTTTCAGTAAACGTATAAAAGGAGGTTTGGTACATAATTGTATTTTTTATTTCCTTTTATTTCATTTTGTTTCATTTCATTTCATTTTGTTTCATTTCATTTTATTTTGTTTTATTATTTCAGGAAAAATTACACCTAATAATTCATATAAGTAAAATTATAGTAGCAAATGGCTAATTAAAAGTTTTCACACACAACTAGTGTTATAAAAATTTGCTTATATCACTTAGACAGCTATGTATTAGATACAAAGATTACATAAGATACACTGCACTAATATTTATCAATAAGAAAAGATACATAAAAGTTAAAATAACAAGTAGGCGTCAAAGAAATTGTTACTGGACTGGGGTGCTAATGGACGTTTTTGAACGAGCAATACTAGATGCAAATAGGTCAAGATCGACTCACCGACACTCCCCGTTAAACGTATGACATGCTATAACAAGATATGAATTTTGTCTGTACGTTGTTCTGGCTAGAGGTACATGGAGAAGATTGGTTCTTCGTAGATGTGCAGTGAGTACGCGTAATTCTTTACCTGGCTGGAACCTTTCAGGAACATCAACTAAGCCATTCATAAAGCCGTTTAAAAATGTTAGATCCGCTATTTTTCTGCGTTCGTATAGTGGGAGGATGTAATACTTTCTACAACGACTAATATAGGTAAGTAAGTATTGGACCGGTATTGTATGTATCTCTCAAATTTCTTTTGAGTACCTTCGAGGCAGTTAATGTAGAGACTATAAATTGGATACAAAATTTGCTATGCATACTCGAGGTGACGACGGACAAAATTATAATAAAAAAGTTACTATAATACTAATTAAATATATAACCGAGACGTTACAGGTATGTATTGTCAAATCATTCCATTTTAACGTTAATTTGATGAATATTATAAAAGTTACAGTAAAACAGAACAAACAAAAAATTGATATCTATTTTTGGTAATCTCATTGCTCGACTTAGTGAAACAATTTAATTTAATCATTGTCATCTACCTATTGAAGATTCACAAGTGGTTTTTTTTGAGAGGGGGCGGAGGGGTTCAAACTGGTAACCTCACTCACTTGGCGTATCACTTCGGTTGAGTAGGTAAGAGCTTCTAACACATGGCGCATGACTCTCCCTTTCAATCAATATACATTTGGTATCAGTCAAATGTTAGGTATGCTCCTGTTAGGTATACGATGCAGGTGACTCTTCTTAAATTCTCTAATTGGACATAGCCCTCCCTCATTAGCAATGGAGGCCTATGACCAGCCTATACTTAATCTAAAATGATGATAAAAAAAAACGCCCCGAAATGAACAGCTTTGTATAAATCCCGACGCGCAATAATTTAGGATTAAAATATGCATTTCTAGATATTATATTTCTTTTCAATTCTAGTGCTTAAGTGTAGACGCTGACTTGTATTACTAGCTTCACGGTATTTGACTTTTCGAGGATAGGTAAAGATGTACTAGTCTGGCTCATTTACAGCATTTAATTTGTATAAAAATAAATAATTGCGGAGAACCTTCTGCGGTCACCTGTATATTTTCTGACAGATACCAGTCCGATATTTTTGTTGCCTTTTACAACATGAATACCACCACTCTTGAACTCCACTTATTGCTTTCCATCAGGCAAAGTGGAGTCAGTATAAAAAAGTCACTATAAAAAGAAACAGGTTTTCTGTGAGGCCGTGGTATCGCACCGGTCGTGACGGCCCATTCGTGCCTAAGCATGGCTCTACCACAGTCCAAAACAATTGTATTTTACGGAAGTTACCGAGTTTTCCGGAGGGCCAGGGCGAGCAGCGCACTAACGACTTTTGAATTTCAGGTGTCAATGGACTGGGGTTGTCACTTACCATCAGGTGACCCATCTGTTCGTTTCTATAATATAAAAAAGGCTAATGCAGTCAACTGCTAGCTGGTCAAATTACCCTGCCCGGTGTCACGTTCATCAAGAAGACCCATGCTGTTGAATTACTATTTTATTTTGTGCGGAATACCAACAAAATCATATACATGGAACAATTTTTGTTTTATTCGATAGGGGGCAAACGAGCAGACGGGTAACCTGACGGTAAGTGACTACCGCCGCCCATCGACACCCGCAACTCAAGAGTCACAAGTGCGTTGCCGGCCTTTTAGGTAGGAGTACGCTCTTTTCTTGAAGGTTTACAGGTCGTATCGGTTCGGAAATAAGGCAGGCGACAATTTGTTCCATAGGCTGGTTGTGCGACTTTTAGGCATAAGTTGGGAAACATTTGATTATATTGACAAGCAACGGCGGGTAGAAGGCCAAGGAAAGAAATATTGCTTATGAAGAAAGGTGAGTAGAGCAATAACTCAAACAAGTCCTGGTCGCATACCTATAACTCAAACGCCAGTTCGAGTGGTGCCGGGAAGTCCAAATCCTCTTAACTATAGAATAAATTTTAACATAAATAACAACAAATTCTTTGAAAGATATTTGTAAGTAAATTCAATATGTAGAAATATTTTTTTATACATTTGATAAGTTATTTATATAAAGTAAGAGCAATGGGGTCTCAAAACGCTGCCTTGCGAGACACCATATCTGTTTGCCCTACAACTGGATCAGAACGAATCTGCTATACAATTGTATGTTGTGTTATATATAATCTGTTATTCAATTGATGTTAATTTGTGTGACTTCAACACTGCATTTTATCAGAAATATAGCTGTTTATCCAATTCACATGTACACATATATGTATAAGGGTTTTATGATCGTATGTTTGGAAGGGTTCAAAAATTTAATAACTTCATCTTCAGTTGATGCTGCTGCAGCTGATGTAATGAAGATTGATGGCTCTATCTTTTAAATACTTTGTAGTTCTTAAACATCTAATGTATATAAAAAAAAAATCGAAAAAAAAATCGAACAAATAATATCAAGCGAATTTTCTTTTTTACGATAACTCCATGACTAGTATTAATTCTATTATCGGTGGACTTTTTTTCGACTGCTGGATGGCGTAGCGGTTTAAGTGGTCATCTTGGCACTGCCCTGCCGCGCCGAGTGTTGTGGGTTCAATCCCCGCACGGGAAAAAACTTTGTGTAATCCTTAAATTGTTGCTCTGAGTCTGGGTGTTCTTTGTGTCCGTTGTTTGAATGTTTGTAAAGTCTCCCGCGATACAGGAGTTAATCCTAGTGCGGGAGTTGTCTTTTTAAAAACAATGCATAAAAAACCTTTACAGACATTCAAATAACAGACACAAATAACACTCAAACACATAACAACAATTTGAGGACAAAGTGTTGTCCTGTGTGTGGATCGAAGCCACGACACTCGGCGAGCCAGCGTGCTATTCGTGCATTCAAGTTGGTGGATGAACGTCAGTGGGATGGGAAATTATTCTGAAAGTTGGTGATGTTCTTTAATAGGCCAGCTCAGAAGTACCCAAATAGAGACAAGTGGTAAGCTGCCCACATATTATCATAGTCTAGTCGACACTGTATGACTGTATACATACTGTATGATACGTTTCTATATAGATATCACTATAAATTAATGTACCCTAAGGAAATTCATGGATTCAAATTTAGGAGCTAAATACAAACCTGTACGTCAATTTTAAAATATATACAAATCAGACGAATTTACATATAATCTATCAGTCCATATAGTGCCATCTATGAGGTTGTTGCAGAACTTCTGAGTATAGTGAAATGGTAAATAAACTTTTATTTGCAATCCTAGATGTCGTTACTGCTCTGTAGGCTATGATGATTGTTATTTGTTAATGTTTGAATATGGAAATGGCATATGAAGATTTTCTGTATATTTCAAATAAATTAAATTAAGTACATGCTTGGCGAGTTTAATTACTAAAGTTTTTAAAGTACCCTAGGTGTCCTCTATACTATCTATGGTAAACTACTTAAACAATATTTTACGTATAGCTTGACTATATGTTACGATAGATGGCGGCACTACTAAAAGTGAAAAATATTTTTTCAAACACACATACCTAAACTCACGCCTTTTTCAATAAGGGGTAAGCAGAAACAACAGCCCTCCACTCTTTTTTTTTAAACATAACCGACACAGAGTATATTCTTAGCGGTCGACCCATACCAGCCATTATACTAACGTTCAATTTATATTCATTCTCAGCGGACTTCAAAAAAGAAGGAGGTTCTGAATTCATTTTTTTTTACTACAGATCTTTCGACTGGGTGAAACGATTATGTTTTTTTTTATTCGAAAGCTGGTGCTTCACGTGTGGTCCCATTTCAATTTGCATTTAGTACGTGCGCGACAAATGGACAAATAACTCAATATCACGCCAACCGATTCCGATAATTATTTTTTTATTAGAAAGAATGTACTTTAGTGGTAGAGCCATGCTTAGGCACGAATGGGCCGGCTCAACCGGTGCGATACCACGGCCTCACAGAAAACCGGTTGTGAAGTAACGCTTGCGTTGCATTTCCCCGAATTGAGTGAGGTTTCCGGAGGCCTAATTCCCCCTCCCCCCTTTTCTCTCCCCTCATCTCCTTCATCCTTTTTTCCATCTCCTCATCCCTCTCTTCTTTCCGCTCCCTGCATCCCCCATCCCTCATCACCATCAAAGGCGGGCAGCGCACTTGCGACTCTTGAGTTGCAAGTCTCCATGGACGGCGATGTCACTTACCATCAGGTGACCCGTCTGTTCGTCTGTCCCCCTATAGTATAAAAAAAAAAAAAAAACTTCAAGGATAGTTAGATGAGAGTTTGGTTAAATTCTAACAATACGATACACGCATTGAAGTCAGTTGGCTACTTTTTTAAACTGAATTATTAATATTCTTTTTTTAATGACATATTTTTACGACTAATTTGACTTTCTTTCATACCCCCGAGGATACAAATACGGAATATATTTTTAGATTAAATGAGTATTTAATTTACTTAAACTAATAAATGCGCTGATATTGATATCCACTGTTCAGCCCCATTTACGCAATAAGGACTCCTATTTAATAGTGCTATTCAGGCTCTTTGGGAACTTAATGGGAAAGTTATAAATATATATATATATATATATTCAAAGGAAAGGGTAGATGAGAAGAAAGAAGATAAGAAATTGAGTGGGAATTGCAAGAAACAGAATTAGTGTAGAACGAATGACAAAAATAGTACCTATATGTAATACTAGCACACCTGTTGACACCCCGCAACACCCCTTGTGGGTGGAATTTACTAAAATCCATTCTTATCTGACCTCTACTCAGAGAAAGAAATATTCCTACCAAATTTCAAGTCTCTACGCTTTATGGTTGCAGAGATATCGTGATGAGTCAATATATCGGTGAAAATAAACATTCTTATATAGCAGATAAGACGAACATGGGACCGTGAATGCCGCCAGGAAACGACAAACAGACAGCAGAACATACACTGATTAATTCGTTGACATTAAAAGAAAGTTGAATTTAAAAGAAAGCAAGTTAGAAGAACCCGAAAAAGGCGCTTGTATGAAAGGTTTAGTTTTGTTGATGGTAGAGGAATCTCATGACGTATGTCAGGATAGCAAGTAGCGGGCTGTTGTCTATGTCTACGAAGGGAGAAACGGCCCGTATGTATGTATGTAACATAAATTTAAACATACGTTTGTAATAGCTCCGAGTCAATGGTCTATGGAGTGGCGGAGATGTGCAAACATGAGTGGTAGCGGGATCTTTGCTCGGACTGTTTATACATACGAAAGCAGTGTTCGGGCTCCGTTCATATTTCTCTATGTATTTATGTAAATGCCATAAATATGTGGTTGTGTAAGATTTTTTGTGGACAGGTAAATAAATGACTTTCAAAAACAAAAAAATAAGGATTTTAATATGTGCTCAATATTACTGTTTGTTTTAAAACGTTTTAAACTTAGTTTTTATGGATTAAATAATTGCTAAAAAAATATACGAGAGATTTTCAAATCTTTAACTTTACATATTCCAAAAGGATTTATGAGAAACGTAGTTGATAATACCTGGAAATTAAAACGTTCACAACTTTTACATGAGTTGTGTTTATTAATTTTTGTTTGCAACTTCATAATAGAAATGTTTTTTTTTTTTATAGTATAGGGGGACAAACGAGCTGACGGGTCACCTGATGGTTAGTTACTTCCGCCACCCATGAACACTTGCAACTCAAGAGACACATGAGAGCTGTCCGCCTATTATTTCCAAATGGGGAGGGGAAAGAGGGTAATCGAAACGGGAAAGATGGTTAGGCCTCCTTCTAATCTCGCTCACTCGGTCATACAACGCACGCATTGTTTCACAGGCGGTTCTGTGAGGCCGCGGTAATACTCCGGTCGAGCCTGCCCAAACGTGCCGACGCATGGCTCTCCCACGTTTCAGTGGTAAAAATACAGAATTATTACATTTTCTGCAACATGTTACACCTGACTGGTAGTGCCAGAGATTAAAATCGATCTATAGATCGATGACTAAACACTAGACAAACAGGTCAGCTTTGTATGAATAAGTGGCCGGACTCTGCTAAGTGCTAATTGTAAGATATAACTCGAACGAATTTAAAACCCCTTAAAATCAACAGATTGTTTGCGAAAAAAACAGCATCTACGAGTACGTTTAGTTGGTTTTGTTTATTTAACAATTAACACCTTAAACGCTGGAGATCAATGACTCCCTAACAGCATAAATACAAACACAAGTATATATGTAATAACTAGTAAACAAGAGTATGTTATTTATCGTTCCTACTATATTTATGGTCGTTGTGGTTCACGGTGGAGACTAGCTGCCTAATCTCAGCTGCCTAATACTTAGATACGTAAGAAGGTCCATAGTACCGGCACCAGCCAGTTCGAGTTATAGGTATGCGACCCTGACTTGCTAGAGCTATTGCTTCTATCCAATCCATCTGTATCTATACTAATATATGATTACTCCTATCCTCGAACTCCTTCTCCCTGTTATTACACATATTGTTAATTTCTCGCTTGACTCAGGTTATTTCCCGTCCCTATTGCGCAACGCAGTTGTCATTCCCCTTCCAAAGAATCCTAATCCAACACTATTGAATCACTGATAACCTATTTCTATTCTTCCTTTCCTCTCTAAAGTGCTCGAGGCCTGTGTCTACCAGCAGCTATCACAATTTGTATTTCATAACAATCTACTAAGCCCCTTTCAATCGGGATGTAGGCCTGGTCACAGACCGACATTTGCTCTTCTAAAAGTAACTGGTGACATCAGGTAAGGAATGCAAGATTCCAAAGGTACAGTATTGGCTCTGGTCGATTTTTCGAATGCTATCAACACTGTCAATCACGACATCCTGCTGTCCATACTTTCCCATCTCATGATTTCACCTGATGCACTGGAATGATTCTCATCTTATCTTCGAGGGCGCATGCAATCCGTCCGCGTCAACGAATCCTCCTGAAGGTGGCGTGATATCTGTTCTGGTGTCCCTCAAGGCGGCATACTTTCTCCCTTATTATTTTCTATATTTATTAATCTCATCACTCAAAATCTTCAGTGTACGCATCGTCTTTACGCCGATGACTTGCAACTCTACTCCCATGCTTCTGTAGACAATATAACTGAGTCTATTTTTAAAATAAATAGTGACCTCGAGACTGTTTCTCGCTGGTCTGACAGGTTCGGCTTGACAGTAAACCCATCCAAATGTCAAGCTATTATTGTAGGCAGCCCCCGACTGATGATTAGGCTTGATCTGAACAGTTTGCCATCAGTGACGTTTAACGGATCAGTTATACCATTTAGTCCGTCTGTAAAGGATCTAGGTCTTATGATTGATACTAACCTTAACTGGCAAATCCAAGTTACTAGTGTCAGCCAAAGAGTCACAGGAACTCTACGAGCGTTATACCGTCTGAAGAACTTTCTCCCATCTAAATCCAAAGCTATGTTAGTTCAGACTTTAATCATCCCCATTATCGATTATGGTGATGTATGCTACTACGACCTGAATGCAGATCTCTTCAACAAATACGATCGTCTTCTGAATAATTGCATTCGATTCATTTTTAATCTTCGGAAGTTTGATCACGTTTCCTCATTTCGCTCTGAATTGAAATGGCTTCCTATTCGTCAGCACCGTCATCTAGGCGCCCTCTCCCCTCTGTATTCCATACTCAACTCACCCACGTCTCCTTCGTATCTTACATCTCTCTTCCAGTTTCTTTGTTCTAACCACAACAGAAATCTTCGATCTTCAAACAACCTATTACTATTATGCCCAAATCATTCATCCGCCTTTTTTTTTTTAACTGGGGAAATCCATCATGGTAGAGCCATGCTTTTGCACGAATGGGCCGGCTCGACCGGTGCGATACCACGGCCTCACAGAAAACCGGTTGTGAAGTAACGCTTGCGTTGCATTTCCCCGAAATGAGTGAGGTTTCCGGAGGCCCAATTCCTCACCCCCCCCCCCCTTTTCTCTCCCATATCTCCTTTCTCCTTTTTTCCATCTCCTCATCCCTCCTCTCTTCTTTCCGCTCCCTGCATCCCCCATCCCTCATCACCCTCAAAGGCGGGCAGCGCACTTGCGACTCTTGAGTTGCAAGTGTCCATGGACGGCGGTGTCACTTACCATCAGGTGACCCGTCTGTTCGTCTGTCCCCCTATAGTATAAAAAAAAAAAAAAAAAATGGACTGACTTCCGCGGAGGGGTGTGCCGGACTCCTACCGGCTAAAACCACCAGCGACCTCCATCTCGCACCTTCTGCCGGGGATACGGGAGTCATATTCGTCCGCGTCCCAGGCAGTGCTGGCCCGCATGTGCAGGTCCCCGTCTCTGAGGGGGTCTCACTTCGTCCATCCTCCATAGAGAGGCGCGCGTTAAATATGTGGCGCTGTCTCCTCGGACCCATTTATGGACGACGGATTGTCATTCTTCCGCCTGCGTCAACTCTTCTTTCGTTATTCAGTCTGTCCTCCTCTGGAACTCCCTACCGGAGGTAATCAGGATGGCACCTAGTCGCCTGTCGTTTAAGACTAAGGTTCGAGCTCTTCTCTTCCATAAACTGGAGACAGATACATCTCATCGATAGACTAGATATTTATATATGTGTATGTGTATGTATGTAAAGCATATGTATGTGTATGATAATGTATATTATATTTCTGTAGATATATTTAACATATTTATGTTTTTTGTTTATTTCTTATATGATAATTATATATGTACGTATCCTACTCCTTTATTTTTTATAATTTATTTGCAGTTTATATTACTGTTTAATGCACCTACTTCAGTCATTTCTACACCACCCTAAGGTAGACTGGCAGAGAATGCCTTTGGCATTAAGTCCGCCTGTGTGCATTTGGTGCATGAAGTTTTAAATAAATAAATAAATGTTATAAAGCTGCAGAGTTTGTTTGTTTGTTTGAACGCGCTAATCTCAGGAACTACTGGTCCGATTTCAAAACATCTTTTAGCGTTGTATAGTCCATTTAATGAGGAAGGTTATAGGCTATATTTTTTAAAATTAGGGATCCGTAAGAAAATTGCGATTTTGTAACCCAAGGTGTAAAATCGAAAACCTATTTATGCGTGCGCTGCAAAAACTATTAACAATTAAATAAAATGATGTACTACGGGTTTGTAGGTTTATTAAGATCTACAAAAAAGTCTGCGAGAGCATATATCGAACTATCATAGTTTAGTCACAATAACCGCTTTTATGTTCATAAAAAAATATTAAATCGTCTGAAGAAAGAAACTACGTTAAATGTGTATCGTAATATGAATACTTATCCAAATTAAGTATTATGTTATCAAGAGTATTTATGTAGAACTAAAATACTTTTTGTTTTCTTCCAATCGGACATTTCGTTGAGAAATTATCACGAGTATAAAAACGCAAATAATTGGTACCTTAACCTTAATAATGAGTTATTTGCCAAAGAGTTTTATCAAAATAATAATATTAATCTTTATCAAAAAAAAATATGTTGTTGACTAAGAATTCTGAACAAAATTATCCTTGAAATCATCAAATCAGTTAATTTCCATTAAGATCTTACAAGGGACTACGCGGGTGAAACCGCGGGCCACAGCTAGTAAGCAATAACCCTTTCTCTCAATTTCTATCTTACCTTTCCCTCTAAACATACTCTCTCAAATTTTCCATTCTAATTCCCAAAGTCCGGGTTCCTTTCTGCAGGTAAGCACAGTTCCGGAATACGGGCGTGAGTGTAAATATGTACATATGTACGTATACACAATCTTGTTATATGGCACAAAGTTTATAATCCCCTGTTACATAAATGGGACTAAGAATAAGCGTTTATTGCCTGGAGTACAGCATTAATTGTTACGTAAATGGTACTAAGAATATAATATTAGCATAGATAGAATACAAGTGTTAGCAGTTATTAGGATAGTAACTGATGAACAAACTCTAGTAAGTACACAGACATGTTATTACAACGACACACTTAACATATTTAGAAACACAAAACAAAGATGAAAACAAAATCTTGAACAGAAAAAAAGCAACCGCACGGATGGTCTAGTGGTTTAAGTGGTCACCTCGCCACTACGGTGCTGCGGCGGTTACGGTTCGATCCCCGCACGGGACAACGCTTTGTGTAATCCTCAAATTGTTGTTCTGAGTCTGGGTGTTCTTTGTGTCCGTTGGTTGAATGTTTGTAAAGTCCCCCGCGACACAGGAATTAACCCTAGTGCGGGAGCTGTCTTTTTAAGAAATCAATCATTCAAAAAAAAGCTTCATTAAACATTCTCTACACGACAACACGTGCTGGCTTGAGGCCACGTGTTTTCCTCCCACTTTGATCCCTTATCTTTGTAGGGCGTGAAAAAGCATCCCACCAGGCCGCCATAGCGCAGGTCACCATACTGCATTGACTACACTTGTAATGAGGATGGTGACTACCACTGTTAGACTCCACTTGTTGCTTTCGATTAGACAGAGTGGAGTCATTGTGGTAGGCTTATATATAAAAAAAAGTATTTCAAGGAGACTTTCCTCATTTCTCTTGGCACAGTACTAAACATTTTTATACACATCTGTACAAATAAATAAAATTGGAGTGATAATATTAAATTAACCGTTTTTTACTAATTGCATGTGGATGTATACACGATACATATACCAAAACAACATTTTTTTTAAATTTTGTGGGTCTGTCTGTTTGTTCCGCCTAATCTCTGAAATGGCTGGACCGATTTTGGCGGGACTTTCACTGGCAGATAGCTGATGTAACAAGGAGTAACTAAGACTACTTTTAATTTAGAAAAAAAATAGGACGTCACGTCGTCGACGCAATAATTAAAATCAATTAAAATTTTATAATATTTGATTAAAAGAATTTCATTAAAATTAGTATAGGTATTTCTTTAATACAGAATTAATAAGTTATAGTAAACTCTGCGAACTGAACAACAACTTTTTTGTTAAATACCACGCGGACGAAGTCGCGGGTAACAGCTAGTATGAAATATATATCTTTTGTGAAGTTCGCCAGTAGGATATTATTAATTTTATTTCATCTCTGGTTTTAAATTTATAACCATTGTGACCTATACATTCAATCAGCTCACAATTGTTTGTTACAAATATCGATATTTCAATAATTAACATTGACAGGAGTGTAAGTATATTTAGTTTTTTTTTTTTTAATAAAGGTCGACATGACTTCAGAGGACTTGCACCACAGGTTCCCCTAATATTTCTAAGGAACTGTCTAAAATTATTAGTAAGTATCTAAATATAGATTCTACATAGCCATTGTGCACAGGTGCACCCCAGTACCAGCTTCTTCCTCTTGACCGCATTCAACGGATAGCGATTCGCATCATCGACTGCCAAGATATTTCTGATCGACTTGACACCTTGGAGTTGCGTAGAGATGTAGCTTGACTCTGCATTCTCTATCGCTTGTATCATGGGGAGTTTTCAGAGGAATTGTTCGGACTTATACCGGCCGCAGGTTCCGCCATCGTCCATCGGAACAAAGTGTCACCTGCCGTATTTCCCGTCACACATTACTAGTATTCTTGTTTACCCCCCCCCCCCAGCTAAGCTATCTGCTTGTGTTAGGGGAGGGTTTACGACGGTATTGTACTGGGCAGGGTTTGAACCCGCAACCACTTGATCGCAAGTCCGACGCCTCAGCCATCACGTTACCGCCTCTTTTAAAAAATCAAAATGTAGGCGTTAATTTCACTTCAATTGGCAGCTTTATAACCTCTTACGATCCTGGCAACCATTGGATGGAAAGAGAAATCGTGAAAGAGATGACGAGTTACAGTGAACAGCCAGGATTATATGTTATTTATAATAATTCTACTTATTATAAATACATATGTTACACATAAGTGTGGAGTAGCATAGGGTTACTGCATCTGTTCCCGGTTGTGTTGTAAAAGGTGATTCAGGGATCGGTCTGTTATCTATCAGACAGTATGTGTATGTTAGTTTTACCAATTTCTAGTAGGTGTTTAATACAATTCTGCCTACCCCTTAAGACCTTAGGACGTATGTCTATAACATGCAATCATACGCAAATACAAAACAATATTTGTTAACATTAAAATGATCTCTAAATGTTATGTATAAAAATATAAATGGCGTTTAGAGATCCAGTTATAGCAATCGAGAAACAAGTTATTAATAACTAAGACAGATTATGCCGATCATTTTTTGTATGTCTATTTGTCATAATCTCCGAAACTAATGGCCTCTTGCTATTTTTTTATTTAACAGTAAATATTAGCAAAGGTCGAACACCTGAGAGTTTAAGTTATATATGTTTGTTTGAACATGTTAATTGTTAATTAAAATTAGATGAAAATAAAATAAATAAATATCCACGAAAGGGGTAGGCAGAAGTGGCGTGTGGCTAATGATGGAGTAGAGCTACCCATCTTTTCGTGACGTGAAAAGCGACTTAGGAATCAGGATCTCAATTAAACAGTATGTATTCCAATTGACAAAATGTTTTAATACACACTGTCTATCACTTAGGGGATATAGGCGTATGTATGTATGGGTAGGCAGAGGTGCAATTAACGCCCACATTTTAATTACGTGAAATTTACGTCCTAGGGTGCAAGCAAAACAATCGGGCACTTTTTAAAACAAGTCGGATAATTTACTTTAAAAAGTAGATAACCGACATTAATGCGTATATCACAAAATTTAAGACTTATATGGTTTTCTCAAAGATGCCGTTGTCAGAACCTAACCAAACTCTCATCTAACTACCCTTGAAGTACATCATTTCCAATAAAAAAAGAATCATCGAAATCGGTTGGCGTGATATTGAGTTATCCGTCCATTTGTCGCGCACATGCTTATTGCAAATTTAAGACTTATATGGTTTTCTCATAGATGCCATTGTCAGAATTGAAATGGGACCACACGGGAAGCACCAGCATTCAAATCAAAAAATCATCAAAATCGATTCACCCAGTCGCAAGTTCTGAGGTAACAAATATAAAAAAAAACGATGTGAGAACCTCCTCCTTTTTTGAAGACGGTTGAAAATTTGGTGTCTATTGACCAGAAACCGAGGAAAGAAAGGCCAGAAAGGGGAGTATAAGCAATAGCTCAAGCAAGTCAGGGTCGCATACCTATAACTCGAACTGGCTTGTGCCCCAGGAAGTGGATATTGCTTATTTACATAGATTGGGGAGTATAAGCAATAGCTCAAGCAAGTCAGGGTCGCATACCTATAACTCCAACTGGCTTCTAACATATTAAATAATATTATAATGGTATGTGTTATATAATAAACCGAGCGTTCGGAATTTTTATTTCGTTAGAATTTTATTAGACTTATAAGCGGCGGTAGCGTGATGGCTGAGGCGTCGGACTTGCGATCAAGTGGTTGCGGGTTCAAACCCCACCCAGTACACTACCGTCGTAAACCCACCCTTAACACAAGCATTTAGCTTAGCTGAGGGGGTTAACAAGGAACCCCCGTCGATGGCCCCCATGGCTAGAAGCGATGGGGAGTACGGAGGAGAGGAAGTTCCACCCGTCGCGGAGGCGGAGATATGGGCGGCTGTTCTACGGATCCGCTCCAAGAGCACCGCCCCCGGGCCAGACGGGATTTCTGCCCGAGTGTTGGCCCTGGTTCTTGACCACATGGCAGACCGCCTCTGGGAGGTGTTCGACGCTAGTCTAGTGTCCGGGCGCTTCCCTGATTGCTGGAAAAGCGGGAAGCTGGTGCTTTTAAGGAAGCCGGGACGGCCTACCGACTCGGTCGCGGCCTACAGACCCATTGTGCTGCTGGACGAGGCGGGTAAACTGTTTGAGAGGCTCTGCCGGCATCGTCCGGCACCTGAATGAGGTCGGCCCCGATTTGTCGGACGCCCAATTCGGTTTCCGAGCGGGTCGTTCGACGATCGGAGCTGTATTGCGTCTGAGAGCCGTGACCGAAGAGGCGGTGAGCTGTGGCGGCGTGCTGTTGGCGGTGTCATTGGACATCGCCAACGCATTCAATAGTCTGCCATTCAGTTGCATAAGGGAAGCGCTCCGCTATCACGGAGTGCCACAGTACCTGATGCGGCTAGTGGCAGACTATTTAGAGGAGCGTACCGTCGTGTGCGAGGACCGAGATGGAAACCTGAGTCGTCGGCCCATGTCGTGCGGTGTTCCGCATAGGTCTGTCCTTGGACCACTCCTGTGGAACATGGGGTACGACTGGGCCCTTCGTGGTGATCTCCCCCCTGGGCTGGAAGTAATCTGTTACGCCGATGACACTCTTGTCACAGCCCGGGGGTCGAACTTTCAAGAGGCGGCGTGCCTGGCCACCAGAGGAGCCTCTCTGGTGGTCCGGCGCATCGAGGCACTGGGTTTGCGGGTGGCCCTGGACAAGACGGAGCCCCTTTTATTTCATGGGCCCCGTCGTGGTCCAACTGCCGGTGCCGCCATCATGGTCGGCTCGGTCCTCGTACCGGTTCGGGCCCATATTAAATATCTGGGCCTGACCCTTGACGGGAGGTGGCTCTTCGACGAGCACTTTCGGCAGCTTGCGCCAAAGCTGGTCGGCGCTGAGTCCGCTCTTTGGCGCCTTTTGCCTAACTTGGGTGGTCCCAGCGTCGCTACTAGACGGCTGTACACGGGGGTTGTTCGGTCAATGGCACTATATGGTGCACCGGTGTGGGCGGGGCTTCTTACCGCCCAGAATAGGGCACGCCTCTGGCGCCCTCAGAGGGTCATGGCGGTTAGAGCCAAACGCGGTTACCGCACCCTGTCAACGGAGGCGGCGTGCGCGTTGGCCGGAACTCCCCCCGTGGGACTTGGAGGCGGAAGTGCTCGCTGAAGTTTATCGGCGGACGACTGATTTCCGGGCGGGTAGCAGCAATCGGCCCCCGCCCGAAGAGGTACGCGAGTGGCGTGAGGCCGCTCGCCGAGCCACGATGGCTCGTTGGTCGTCCCGGCTGGAGGCTCCACGTGCTGGCTTTGCCGCCGTGGAGGCGCTCCAGCCGGTCATCGTCGAATGGGCAGAGCGGCAGCACGGGACTCTTTCTTTCCGACTAACGCAGGTCCTTTCCGGGCACGGCTGCTTCGGAAAGTACCTACACTCGGTCGCTAGAGGGGAATTAAGTCCCGCCTGCAACCACTGCGACTGCAGTGAGGACTCGGCTCAACATACGCTCGTGGATTGCCCCGCTTGGGCGGTTCAGCGTCGGGTCCTATCTGCAGTCATCGGAGAGGTTCTTTCGCTACCGGCCATCATACGCTCCATGGCTGGTAGCGATAGGAATTTTACCGCGATCGCAGCCTTCTGTGAGGAGGTCATCTCGCAGAAGGAGGCGGCGGAGCGGGCCCGGGAGAACGATCTCCAATCGGACCCAATTCGCCGCCGGCGAACCGGGCGGCGTAGGCGCGCTTACGAGCGCCTCATGCCGCCCTGAGTGTGGCCGCGGGTGGTCGGGACGGGTTTTCCTTTCCACCCGCTATAGTGGCCAGCCGCGAGGAGGCGACGTCCTGGTGTGCCTGGACGCAGCCTAATTCAGAGTTGCAAGAAGGTGGTGCCCGCGATTGCAGGCAGGCGCTAAGAGGGATCCGGATGTCTTAAAAAAGCTGTTCCCGGATTCCTCCTACTTTAGGCGCAATATGGCACACCGTGTGGTTTTAGTCGGTCCGATTCCGACACACCGTCTCACCGAAAGCCCCGGTGGGATGAAGGCCCGAGCGATCTGTTTATTGCAAGAGTTATATATACCTCTTGCATATATCTTGCATATATCTTGCATATATCTTGCATATACATATATACCCCACATGTGCAAACTTATAAACGAATACAGCGACCTCGTTGACTTCCACTCTGATTCATTATCAACGTTCCTGACGGCCGAACGGCCGACGGACTGAAGAGGCCTCTAGAACAGGAACAACTGCTGGCTGATAGTACATACTCATGCCTAGACCCCCGAAATAATAATAATAACTTGCCACATTCCACACACGGCCGTCTGATCCCAAACTAAGCAGAGCTTGTACTATGGTAACCAGACAGATGATAAACATACATATATACTTCTAAATACATACATATTATAGATAAATTACAACCAGACATGGAACAAACGATGATGCTCATCACACAAATATTTGTCCTGGGTGGGAATCGAACCCACGACCTCTGACTTAGCAGTCAGGGTCACTAACCACTAGACCATCAGGCCACTCAATGGTATGGAAATGGTAAACTTTTTTTTAATTTCGCTTTTATTACGAATAGTAACTTGTTACACTTGTAACATAAAGCTTATTAACAATAAGCTGAACGACAGAATACATTTATTGAATGATGGTTCGTGAGGTACCGATTGAAGCAGAAATAAGCTGTTCTTCCAAGAGGCTAAATCAAAACCTTTAAATAAAAACTAAGTGCTATTATATAGGACAATTTCTTTTACGTTTACATAATTATGTATTAACTTGGCGTGCGAATATACTCTTAAATATGCTATACGTATGATGTTAAGGCATAATTTAGTATATTTTACATGACAGGAGGCAAGTATATTGACGTCAACCAGAATATATATATACTGTCTGATAGGTACCATTCAGATCTTTTACGTCACACAAGGGAAAGACGGGGTGGCCCCATTCTACTCTTGATCGTATGAAAATATTATATTTTTTTTAAAGAACTCCTGCGCTTCGATAAAATTCTTATGACTTATATGCTTTTAAATAACACCCAGTCTCAGGGAAACAATTTAATGTTTACACCAAGTGTTGTCCCGTGTAGGGATCAAACCCACAACACTCAGCGCGGCAGCTTAGCGGGGAGGTGATATTTTAAACCACTCCGCCACCCGTGGAAATATCTTTATACCTATTGTTAACTGACTCCTATCGTAAGTCTTAAGTTTATGGAAGGCGGTAACAAGAATGTTTTAAAAGTCATATTTATGCTGTTTCACAATTTACATTAAAAAATTCCAATCGAGGCGACAGCTAGTTTACATAGTCAAAGCTTCCAAAAGAAATAAAAAACCATGGCACCAAAACACCACCGAAGCTCTCAAACCATGTCGTAATAAGAGATTTTGTCACACTGCATGCAACCGAGCGAAGAGGAATTTAATGTTTTGTTATTTACGCTACCTCCCGTGTTTTGCAAAAAAAAAAATGATTATTTTTCTAATTAGACTTGATTTCTTATAAGTTGTTTCTGAAGAACTGTGTTGTACGTTTTAAATTGTTAAAAATAATGGTGGTGTAAGTTTCAATGGATTTGTCTGTCTGTTTATCGCAACATAATAAGATACATTTGCTTTAAAACATGATTTAGTTGAGTGCGTCTCATATCATAAATAAATATTTTGTATATTTTCATTTCAATAACGTTCACAAGATATAATGAACGTGATTATACAAACTGTTGATATAATTTCTTTATATACAACATTTATATACTTATTTTATATGTTATTGCGTGTAACTTTATTGGATATAATTTTTATTTAATCGAAAAACATTAGCTCTATCGTCTAAAATATATATTGATAACATCATTATGGCTAATACTCGGATCGCAAAACGGGGCTCCATCGAGCTGTGATAGATATGTCAGCAGGTGGTAATCAGTTACAAGGTACACTAGCTTGAATAACACCTTTTTTAATTTAGGAAATTCCGGGATTAAATAATAATAATAAAGACTTCAAAATAGATACTATACTTAACATTTTGTTTAAACTTCACCTAAACTTCGCTTATCGCTACTCGCTGTCAGTGGGACAATAGCCCAAAGCTGGTGTACATTGAGCTAGCGGTCAAACCTGTCCATATATAAACACTGAAATTGCATAACAGAAATACTTCCGCAGGCGCATCAACACGGATAACACGTATGTATACATTTATTATTATCTTTAAAACTATAATTTAGTTTTCTATTATTTTTTAGTATTATTTATTTATTTATTTTTACACTTTATGCACAAGACGTACAGAAGCGGACTTAATGCCATAGACATTCTCTGCCAGTCTACCTTTGGGTGATGCAGAAATGTATGACGTAGTTGTAAAATGTTTGATTTAAATGAATTTAAACTCGGTAAAAATGAAGAAAATGTATTCTGAATAAGCCAGTAAATATGTAATTATACAATACTGTTTACTATTATAGTTTGGGTTGGAATTGTATTTACTCCATCACATCTAAACGGCTAAACAGATATGTATGTATAAAAGGCACATAGATAAATTACTTATATACGTTTTATCCCAGAAAATATTCGGTTAGTTAAAAAATATATCAGGATATTATATTGTCATAAAGAAAACATACGTAAAACGCCGACAACGCACGCGTTCATGGGCGGCGGTAGTCACTTACCATCAGGTCTATTGCCCCTTACGTATAAAAAGAAAGAAACATACATATAGTATATATTTTAAATTCTTTGTATTTTTAACGAAGTCGTTTTTTTATTGGAATTAAAAATTTATAAACAATTATCTATTAATTATTGCATATTTACTTATAACGCGTACCTAATTTTATCCACCTAAAGGAAACGCTGTTTTCTATAAATGTACTTATCCTGATATATTAAAAGTTATAAAACGGGTATATTTAATACATATAATTATATATATATAAGCTAATTGTTTTTAATTCAAATGTTGATTCACTAATAACGGAGTTACGGCGTAATATGTTTTGATGTAGAATATTGTGTTCACATTCAAATGGTACCAATGCTGAATAAAACGTATTCATTTAAAAGTTTATTAGAAATCTGTTCCCAAACGATAAAAGCAAGCAAGAGTAACACAACAGGCCACAAAGAATAGGTAGAGAACCCCTTTTTTGAAGTCAGTTAAAAACTATATGAAACCCGACTGTATTACATTAATTGTCAAATGTTTTGTTCTTATTTCCTATGTCATTAAGACGATTTAAATAAAACCTCACATGTCGAAACCCATCCTACCATTTAGGGTCATAGGGTGTGTGACAAAGAAGCATTATACATCCATACCTACCCATATTAACATACATACATCACATACGACCGTAAAATATAACCCTCTTTTTTCTTGCATTCGGGTAAACGTTAAGTTCGTCGAAATACACTACACGTTTATTTCCCCAATTTGAAATTGACCGCAAAATATAAATATACGCTGAAACAATAAATAAACTATTTTTTTTTTTTACTTTTCCTGTGAGACCTAAGGTCTCACAGCAAAAGTAACATTTAATTACTCTAGTACTATTATTATTACTTATTAGTTCTGACTTTCTTACAAAAAATTCAAATTGTTGAAATTTAATGCTTCTATAAATTTTATGATTGCGTCGACTTAGAAGCTTGATTTTTTAAATCTTGAAGGCAAAGCCGACATACATATTTGATGTTAATTTCTAACTAATACCTTAACTCGTTCTGGAGATAAAGACTCTTGACAGACAGACAACCAGTTAACCTATTGTGGTAACGGAAACCCTCAAAATTTGTCCCTGGTTGTGTCCATTATTTGAATGTTGTTGAACCTCCCACTACACAGGAATCACTCCTAATGCGGGAGTTTACTAATAAAAAATCAATTAGTTTAATTTCATTAGCTTTTATGTGCTAAACGACTCGTTGAAAAGCTTTACGAATGAAAGAAACGTTGATTTATTTCCCTTATTGTATACGCTTAAACTGTTTAGCGTTGTAAACATTTAGTATTTTCTTACATAAAACAATTACATGTAAAATATTAATGACAGTTATTTTTTAGGGTAAATGTAACCACTTCTCTACACATATACATAATCTCTAATCTCTCTTCTCTACCGACTTCTTCCATCTCTCTTTCCCGTAATCACTTTCATTCCCTTGCTTGAGATGTTACATTTTAGTCCAGGTTCTCATACAAGGGCCCATACGTTTAATAAGTGAAATACATACTAACGTCTATAGCCCCAAAGTGGTAGGCAGAGTCGTATCAATCGCCCTTATGCCAACTATTCTCAAAGGTATAAGAAATGACATAGGGTAGTTTTTATTTAAAAAAATATGTATTTTTTACAGAGGGTAAAAAAAATAGCAGATATGATTGTCTGTCAAATATTTTGAAAATATAGCAATTTCAACGCCATCTAGTATTTCAGTAAGGGGCGAACGATGGCGCAGGTAAAAGCTAGTACAATTATAAAAGTAATATATAAAAAGATATATGGAAGATACAATATATTGATATTAATTAATTTGTTATTAATTTCTATTAATAAACAAACGAAATATACTGTTAATCTATATCTGGAAAAGGATACCAAGCATATACTCTTTAATTTATAAGGCCATACACATATGTACATAACTGGTGGCACACAAATGAATACTGACTTTGACATCATACCTACATACATGTACACAATCCTACCCTTCCTGCGAAGTTAGATAAAAAACAAGAATTTAATAATTATCTCTCTTACTAGTATTATAATTATCCCTGTATGGTGGGGTATTTAACAAACATTCGAATAATGGACACAAAGAACAACCAGAACCGGGTCCATTTCTCGTGTGGGGATTGAAAACACTCGGTGACAAATTAAATCACCAATCATCCGTGCAGTCCTCATATATACTTCATAGGAAGACTCAGTCTTAGAAAGTCTAACAGTATATTGACCTTCAAGAAGACAATGGTCCATTGCATTGAGGCAGCCATAAAATTCAGTACCGGGAATATCTAGACGTGACTAAATAGGACCAACGGTACTTGCTAAACTAGAAAATGTATACCTATCAAAGTTTCTTTACTTACGTTTTTCTTTTCCTTCCTTCCCTTTTATAGATATTATTATATTCTCTAAATGTTCACATCTATATCCAAAAAGTGCCCGAATGGGCTTGCTGCTATTACGTCATTGGGACTATATAGTGTGACGCTACGCTGACGTATCCGCCAAGACGAATAATGCATAGAGTTTTTCGAAAAAAAGTAACTAAGCGGTAGTGGCTTCTGCTGCAAGCCGAATGCCGTGAGTTCAAACCCCATCAGAAAATTGTGAATCTTAGTTGCTGCCTACCCTTTCAGGAATACAGTGATTGTAAGTAACGCATGTACAAGAGGGTCAAGGATTTCTAACAGCTTACAATACGTACATCCAAATTTTCAAGCACTGAAAGCTTTTTTAAATTCAAATTAAATATCTTTATTTCATATTTCACTTTAAAAAAATAGACAACGGACTTCAATGCGTCCATCATAAAATTTAAGACTAATATGGTTTTCTCATGGATGCCATTTGCAGAACCTAACCAAACTCTCATCTAACAACCCTTAAAAAGTACATTATTTCGAATAAAAAAAGAATCATCGAAATCGGTTGGCTTGATATTGAGGTTATTATCCAATTGTCGCGCATATACTTAATGCAAATTCAAGACTTATATGGTTTTATCATGGATGCCGTTGTCAAAGCTGGACCAAATTGAAATGGGACCACACGGGAAGTACACAAGCTTTCAAATACAAAATCGGTACTAGTCGAAAGTTCTGAGGAAACAAACATTAAAAAAAAGATGAACAAACATTGAAAATTGCTCAACAATTATTTGTAATCGTCTTAATTAAAAAATATATTTAAAGTTATAGATCAATAGCGTTACCGCAACTATAGGTTGCCTTGTCAAACGTGAAATTATTGTTAAAAAGATAAAATAATTAAATACCTGCCTGTGTTGATCTATAACCGCCCGTTTCCAAATATTTTACCATTATAAGAATAATCAGGCAAACAAGCTCATGGCCACTTTTTTAAATTACCAGGTAGATAAAACAATATTTGGTGTACAACATTTACCTGGTGGAATAAAATTATTTTCACTAGCATTTAATCTCTCTCTGCAATCGAGTACTCGACTCTATCCAAAACTAAAAGAATCATTTTAATCCGACTAATATTTCCAGAGATACATAAGTAAACCAACAAAAACAATAGACATTCCCTTCGTCATTTAATTCTTTAAACGGTACTCACAAACCATTTTTTGTACGCACGACCAATAATGAGATATCTTCTTAAATATTAATCTATAATGAGAGATAGACTTAACGACATTAATAAACACTTATCTTATATTCTGTCCGTCAAAACAGGTTGTAACGGGACTATTGGTATAGAAAAGCTATCCAACATCATGCCTAGTTATTTACTGTTAGTTAAATAGCCGTTAATGTTACATAATGCAATGAGAAAAAGCTTGAGTTTGATGTGACAGCTTTTTTATCAAACATGCTGTAGAGGTACCTATCAAGTTGTTAATTTGTACTTATACAGTAAATTGTCATTTAGATTTCGGTCTAATAAAGGAATTAGTGCGTAAATAGTGATGGTTTGGGTAATTTAAACAATAGCTTGAAAACGTCGGAGTCTGTAATTCGAACTGGCTGTAGCTGTGAGGTCAAGCAATCTACCCAATTGTATCTATAACATGTAATACTGTACGTACTCCACGTTACTACAGGCAACCAAAATGTAACATATCTTCTTTATATACGAGTATATAAATTACGCGTCACGTTGTTTGTCCGGGATGGACTCCTAAACTACTTAACCGATTTTAATCAAATTTGAACACCGTTTGCAGTTTGATCCAACTTAAATAATAGGATAGCTTACATCTCAATTTATAGTCGCAATATTATTTTATTGCAAATTTGTTTTTTATTGGCCACAGCAACGCGTGGCAGGGACTGTTAGTATATTTATGGGTTTATCAGCAGCTTGCTGTTTTAGAGAAAATTAAATACGTTATTGCCACATTACTAGCGTTGTTGTAAACCCATCCAACTAAGCGAATAGTTGTGTTGTACGGGGTGTTTGAGATACAAACCCACAATGAAGATTTTTTTTAAATTATGCGATATGGGGCAAACGAGCAGACTCGTCATCTGGTGGTAAGTGACTACCGCCGCCCAAGGACACCCGCAACGCAAGCGATAAAGTAGAATGCAGAGTGAAGCTTCATATCATATCAATAGCAGGTCTGGTCTTTTTACCCGACTGCGCAACAGGGGTGCTTCTTTCGTGTGTAATTAATACATAATGTTTCTTTATAGATTTCGATACGAATATTGGGTGTGATACAGGGCATTACATTGCGAGATATCGTTATAAAAATATGTATATAGAGTCCTCAGAGAGTATCCCCAAGGAGTCGGCAGAGGTGTATCAAACACCTACATTTTGCCAATTAGAAATTGGTCCCACTAACGTAATAGGCGGCAAGCTTATAGCCTTCAACTGAGCACTGTATGACAGTATATATACCGTCTGATAGATAACAGTCCGATCCCTTAGTCGCCTTGTACGATACCTACGGAAAGAGGTGGCTCCATTCTAAATACAAATAAAGAATACTAGTTACGTATGTCACATTACTGCCATTCACGTTGACCCCCTCAGCTAAGCTAAATGTTTTTTTTTAATAAGAGGTTTTTAGGATACACCAACCTCATCGTACCCTATCATACACAACACAACATTACAACAACTTACTATTTATCAAAAAATAAAGGGAATTATCGATTATTGTTGTGTCAGACTTCAACCAAAGCACACAACCGCATTGCGATTGCCGACTTTGGATTTGCCAAAATACTTTGAACAAGCCCAACATCTAAAACATTCTTCACTTTTGCCACACATCTGATATGTGTGGAAAAAGTGCAGAATGTTAGGTGATGGTACCTTACGCATCAGAAAAGCAAACTTTGCTGAAGGATAGTGCTTAGAACGAAGTCTTAACGCTAACTCAACACCAAATGCTTTTATTAGGGGTGGGTTTACGTTGGTAGTGCACTGGGTGGGGTTCGAACCCGAAACTACTTGATCATAAGTCCCACGCCTTAGCTATTATGCTACCGCCGCTCACATTACACAGATTAACAAGACAGGTTTTTTTAAACTCCTGTATCCGAACACCATCTTATTAGCAGTGTAATTAAATATCATACAAATATAACTGAACTTAAATCGTGTTGCTAAAGGCAGTTAACCCACAATTTTATTGAATCAGTTTACACATAAAACGTCGGTTATTACCTTTTACTGAGCTAACTTCTGCAATCGACTTCGCTCGTGCTTTTATATTCCCTTAAAAGCAGTAGCTACTCTTTTTTTCTCTGTTCTGTTTAGTGATATAATTCAAAATGAAAATATTTAGCTCTTATTTAGTTTAGCTGTTCAGGAGCAATAATTTTAGCTTTATTAACTTCATATATCTCTTAGGGGGCTGCCCGACCCTAAACTAAGCAGAGCTTAGACTGACAATGAGGTTACGAGACTTAACCAAACTGCTGCTATACATACTTATATATTTCTAAATACATACATATTATAGATAATTTACACCCAGACACAGAATAAATGATCGTGATAATCACACAGATATTTGCCCTGGATAGGAATCGTACCCGGGGGCTTTCTGGGTAAGCAGTCAGCATAACTAGCCACTGGACTAACAAGCCAGTTAAGTAACGTTAAAACAAACAGCTGGACATACTTATGTACGTGTCAAATTTAACTCTTCTTCGACTTTTTTCGTCTTTTTTGACTTTGCTGCAATCGGGAAAAAATACTACTCTAAATTTAACACCTACAGATGTAAACTCAGAGATTATACATGCATTTCTTCATCAATTCCTATATCAATATTTACCATAATGTGTGGTCACCAGACCGGTTCGAACAAGTTCATCGAACTCAACTTAGATAAACTTAACAAGATCGTGGGCCGAAATCCCTTCGACTTCCGTCAATAAAAAACTGGTTCCAATATCGAAATTAGAGGAAAAACCTGTTTAACTGTTTACGTTAATCACGGTCGAATCAAGTAACGGTATTATTAATTTACTGAGCAGTAATCTAAAGTTACAAACATAACCCCCCTAGATGCGCAGTTAGGTTAAGATGCGGTCACTCTGAGAATCGTTTTTTTGTTATAGCAACACCAAATCTAAAATTAATAACTGTAATGTGATATTTGGTTTTATCTAATGTAATTAGGCTGGCAAGATTGGTCTGTTGGTCTAGTGGTCAGTGACCTTGACTGCTAAGCCAGAGGTCGTGTCTTCGATTCCTACTCAGAACAAATATTTGTGAGGTTCATCACATTTGATGTGTCTGAGTGTAATTTATATAGTATATGTATGTATATTTAGAAGTATATAAGTATGTTTATCAGCTGTCTGGTTACCATAGTACAAGCTCTGCTTACAAATTGGTTGAGGCTTCTTGGATTTAAATCCAAGAAAACCTTCGGTTGGATGAATTGGTTGGACCTTCTTCAGAGGTCCTTCCATCTTCGACACTGCATCCGAGTCTGCATCCAGTATCGGAGATGGAAGAACCCCTGAAGAAGCTCGCCACTCGTGCTAGTGAAACGTTAGGAAGCATTTCCAACGGACGACGGCCTTTAGACCCGAATACAGCCAACGAGTCAAGCTCTGCTTAGTTTGGGATCAGACGGCCGTGTGTGAGATGTGTGGAGTTATTATTATTATTACTACACACATACATATACTCATGACTATATTGACGAAGAAACAAAGGAAGGAAGAATAATGTTGCATATTGACGTCATCCTGGCACTATGTGACTGTATCATAATGAGTAATACAGGATTGTCCGATGCTCTAGTCGCTTTTACGACACTGAAGACATTGAGGGGTTCCATTCTAGATAGATACTCGTTATTAGACACGTAAGTATTATAAAAAGTAGTGAGATAATACTAAGTGAGTACGAAAGGCACAGTGAGCACAAAGGCAACAGTGGCAGAGCCATGCCAACCGGTGCTATACATCAGCCTCACAGAAAACCGGTTGTAAAGCAACGAAATTAGTGTGGTTGCCGGAGGCCCTACTCCCCCTCTCTTGCCCCTCCCTTCATCCCCTTATCCTCTTTCCCATCTTCTCATCAACCCTCTCTTCTCCGTATCCCATATCACCTTTAAAGACGGGCAGCACACTTACGACTCTCGAGTTGTAAGTGTCCACGGACGGCAGTTGTCACTTCTAATCAGGTTCGTTCCCATTTGTTCACTTGTCTTGTATAGTGCAAAAAAAGGGTGCAGACAACCTGATGGACTATACTTTAAGGTAATGGTGGTTCACAATGAGTAAGAAAAAAAAAGAAAAATAAACAACTAAAATAGAACAATTATACGATACGGAGATAATATATTAATATATATATATATATATATACATACATACCATTACAATAAACAGTTATTACTAGTCAGGGAAATTTGTATGAGACTGCCGCAACTTTGACGCAAGAGGTCTAAAAATTGAGCAAGGGGCCTGAAAATTTATACAGCGTCTCCTTGTTATTATAAATAATAACAAAAAAATATAAAATATAATGTAATACTTAAAAAACAACAAAATAAAATATCTTAATTGACATATACTTCATATCATAAATAGAAGTGCACCAATGTCTCCTGCCTCCTTGGTCTGTGCAGTAGCTAAAAATAATTGTCCTTAACAGCGAGTGCGTCGATTGTCTATTGTCTAAGATATACATCTTATTTACATAGATGTAGTAGGCAAAAAGTTACACCAACAGGAAACATTCGCAGAGATAGGGAGTGACTACAAAAAAGACTCATTTGATGTGCTAGACCCAAATAAAAATACAAAAAAATTGACACAAGCAACTTGGAAAAAGAAGTGCAATCCTACAAAAAAAACATTTTTTTTTGTAGGATTTGGAAAATTTTGCCAAGACGAGACTATATGACTCGCACTGTCGTGAAGTCATCAGATCTCGTGTGCTCTACACGCCCTAAATAAATATGTGGTGAAAATGTATCTACTGTTCATTACTTTTCTGTTATACAATAGTTTTGTAGTAACGAAATGTCCAAGTCACATATTTTGACAATGTGTAGGGTTTGTGAAGTAAGGCCTTGTAGAATTAGGGCGTGTGAAGTTAGAAGCTTGACTCTATTTGAGATCTGATAACTTTATGTCACTGCGAGTCATAGAATCTCGTCTTGGAAACATTTTACATGTAAGTGATTTCGGTGGGATTAAGTTATTCAACAGATCGCTGCTCTGCTCTGCGAAGACTGCTAGTGACTGAGCCCGTCGGATATTCTCTGACAATGCATTCCAAATGTGTTTGCCTTTGCTATTTTACTCAACCCATTTTACCAACCTGCTATTTAACTCAAATAAAAAATTATAAGTGTTTAAAGATATAATATTTATTGATATAATTATTTGTTGCAGTTATACAATATGGCCGAATATAAAATACTTCGGTTACTGCTACTTTATGTCACAGTACATTGCTGCACAGCGTCGGCGTATAGGAGTAAGTTTACTAATTTTATTTTATAATGATTGAGATTTGTCTGAGATATATAACAGTTATATAATTATTAAATTTCATCGGCTGCTTTACCACGGCCCATTCTAAAAACCATACTATTATAATAGTGATAGAAAAGACTCGTTTCCTTAACGAGTTTTTTTGGAAACTTGTTACCAGGCAGTAAGTTCCACTTTTTTTATGCCATGGGGGGTAAACGAGCAGACGGGTCATCTGAGTCAATCATCAAGAGTCACAAGTGCGTTACGGCTTTTAGATAGGAGTACGCTCTTTTCTTGAAGGTTTGAAGATAGTATCGGTCCGGAAATACGGCAGGCGACAATTTGTTCCATAGGCTGGTTGTGCGAGGCAAAAAGCTTCTGGAGAAGCGCACAATGGTGGAGTGCCAATCATTGATTGGTTTCATAATTATCTGTCTGGTCGCCGCCAACGTATCCGCATTGAGGATTCGTATTCCTCTTGGTGTGATATCTCACTCGGCGTACCGCAGGGTGGCGTTTTATCCCCGTTACTTTTCGCAATATTTATTAATACCATTTCCAAAGAATTAGTTTCATCCTACCACCTTTATGCAGACGATCTCCAAATCTACACACAAGCTCCATTAAATAGAATTCACGAAGCATTTCTCGTTATCAATGGTGATTTAGAACGTATCTGTGAGTGGAGTACCAACTATGGACTTCAGGTGAACCCCTCAAAAACCCAAGTTATTATGGTGGGAAGTCCCGGGATGATGTCCCGTATTAAACTGACACAACTGCCACAAATTAATTTTAATGGCATGCCGGTACCGATTAGCGATAGCGTCAAAAATTTGGGGATATTAATAGATAAAACTTTGTCATGGGGCCCACAACTCAAAGAGGTAAGTCGCAAATTGTTCGCATCTGCGGGCTCCTTACGAAGATTGCGTAACTTTCTTCCGACTGCTACAAAGATTTCGCTTGCACAGACGCTCCTGCTCCCAATACTGGACTACGCCGATGCCAGCTATCTTGATCTTACAGAGGAGCAACTCGATAAGCTTGAGCGCCTTCAAAATTTTTGTATAAGGTTTATATTTGGCCTACGCAAATATGACCACGTATCCGAATACCGCAATTTGCTCAAGTGGCTCCCGATTCGCCTTCGTCGGAATACTCATATTCTTTCTCTACTTTATAACATATTGTTCAGTCCCCTTACTCCACCTTATCTCAAGCAACGTTTTAATTTCCTATGTGACACACATTCGAGGTTGTTGCGATCATCGGAAAGCTTAAAACTGCAAATACCAGTGCATTCGACAAAGTTTGCTGACAAATCATACACAGTTGAAGCAGCACGGCTCTGGAATGCCCTACCTTTACCTATCAGACGAGCTCAATCATTAGGATCCTTCAAAAAAATGTTAAAAGACTACTATTTGCAAGGTAATGTCTAAGATAACTATAGGTATATATTTACTTGTATGTGTAGTTATATGTATGTATGTTTCTATATATATATGTATTTATATCTAAGTACTTATATTGGTATTTATATATATTTGGCATTAAACTAGCATACATTACATGACTGTACACCACAGCCACCCATAAGAGATCATTAAAGTCCTGTCCATCCAAAGGTTGCCTGTAAGATATTGCTTATTGTGATAAGGCCGCCCATTGTACATTTTATGTGAAAATATCAGATGTATTCTATATGTATATTTGGTGTACAATAAAGAGTACTTACTTACTTACTTACTTACATCCAGGTGACGGGGATGGATATTTTGTCACGTAGAACGGTGGCGGTGGCGGCGGATGGTGTCCGAACGACTCCTCCGGGGACATGGGTTACAGGAAATTTTATAAGTACATATATACGTACACTTAGCTAACTAAAATTTGCGGTACGCCTTTGGGAATGATTAAATTAGTACATATATTAATACATTATAATCAAATACACGTAAAATGGCAAGAAAAGGATATATACATATATATATATATATATACATATATATATATACATATATATATGGGTTGAATTTATTAATTTATTTTAAGGAAAGAAAACTCCAGAATTAGGAATAAGTGTGTGAGTCTCTTAACCTTTGAAGATTCTTACATAAGGTTTTTTATTCCTAGCTGCTCGTCAGTCACCAGCCAGCATCTTCACCATGGGCAATGGTGAACAGTGCCTCGGAACAGACAGGTCTACCGGTGGGGTGTGTTTGGCCAGGAACCAGTGCAACACCCAAGGAGGCAAGGCTGTTGGCTACTGTGGAGTTTTTGCAACATGCTGTTCACGTAAGTGTTTGGAGTTATTCGTTTGATCTAATCTGGCTTAATTTTAATGAAACTTGACAATTAGTACATTTATTGGTTGAGGAATGGAGTATATTGCATGCTAATTGAACGGAAATTCCGTATTGAGCGTCACTCCCTGAGGTGATTGGAGCCAGACCGAAAAATGTGTAATAAGACTTTTTACAGACACTTCTTCGAATCGACCGGGGTCCATAGACCCCTCACGCTTTTTTTATTTATTTATTAAGACTTCATGAATCAATGCCTGATGCATTGTCTGACAGTCAACTTTGGGATGTTGCGAAATTAAATAATAGTAGGTGCACAGACTTGTGAAGAGGGGGGACGACTTTAAGTATTATTTATAACATGTAGTTTAATATAGTCACGAATATAATAATATCATGCTAAAATTAAAGAAAAAAGTGCGGAGCATAAAGTTATCAATCGGTCATTCGATTAGCATTCGGGAAAGCCTTACTGAAGATCGTTTGTGTTACAAGACTGTGTTTTATTTCGCCGACTGAGTGAGGTTAATGGAGGCTCGAACTTTTTTCCTCTCTACTTCCTTTCCTCTCTATGGGCCCCATTTAAGGCCGGCAGCACACTTGCGACTTTGCGTTAATAATTTAGAGTGTGCATGATACGATACGACTATACGATGTTATTTGCTGCTTTAGCATTACATCCTATATAAGTTATAATATAGTGAAAGGTGAGGTCGCTCCTGTACCAAAGGAAGCTTAAACGCAATATTTAACATATTACTTTGAAACTGGAGGCATATTTTTTTGACATATACTCAAAAAAATATAGAGGATGTACCCAGCGGCATCTAGCGAAAACAAATTAATCTAGTAGATACATTAAAAGATTTTTCTTTTATTTAAACCTGAGGAACACGTTATTATTACAAAAGATTTTTTTACAATATCCTGTCTTCTAAATCATATATTCTTGTTAACAGTGAACGCATGTGACATCCGCACCAACACCAAGGTCGCAGTATTCATTAACCCCCCTCTCAACCGTGAGTCCTCGGGCCTGGAGTGTTCCTATAACGTGGAGATCAACAATAACAATATCTGTCAGATGAGGATCGACTTCGAGACTTTCAATCTTGCGCCGCCCACCACTGTAAGTACCGGGGATAATAATTGGGGATGGATAGGTTAAGATTGAATAGTTAAACCCAACTGCGATAACTTTTTTGCTTACGGTTACGGTTAAGTATATCTTAAGAAACAGCGGAACAAGAATTAATAATAATATGGTTATTGAAGCGTGATGAAAACTGACCTAAACATAAGTTGAAAAAATTAAAACTTAAGCTGAAAAATGTTAAATTTTAATCTTCTGTAAGAACGAAGATAAGCAGAGCTATATTTTTTGAGCTGATGCTAATGAAAGTTGGAGGTGGTTTGAGGCGGAACAATATCAGTACTTTTCTTTTCAATCTCCTCTTTGTTTTTAAGAAATTGAGCTAAATACCTAAAACCCAAATGTATCTGATCCGGAGTATAAATAAAATCAACACGATCGATTAAAGAGGACACTACTTTTCGAGTACTCCTAAAAGGACTTTGAGTGACCCAAACATATTTATATGCATATTATTTATTTTGCACATGAAAAAATACAAAATAATAACAAGTAACACACAGTTCTCTCAGCAAAACTTAGGAGTAAATAGAGGATAGGGTTAGTAAATGACTTCAATACTCATAAATCGGAGACTCAATTCTCTCACGATCACTCATTGTGAGCATCAGCAGGGATTCGGGCGAAAAAGAAGCTCATTGTATTTTACTAAATAAATTTATTACGTAGGTAAGGTAAATCACAATAATCTGTATTGTGATTTTTGACTTTAAATCACTTTAAATTATAGTCGGACAGTACGATAATAGATGCGAATACAGATTGCACGCTTTGATGTCATTGATGATGATGAAAAGTAAAACTTTTATACTTTGAAACATAATACAGCAAGATTGTCATGTCGGTTTTAGACCAACATGGCGATCATATTTTTATAGACTGTTTTTTTCTCTAGAAATACTTGACATTGGCAGAATCTCTGCGTTGAATATACACGCGAGAGAGAGTCCATAAATAAATAATAATAATAAAAACTTGACATTGGCAAAATTGTGGTGACATCTCCACAAAGGCCACAATGAAGAATTGAATTGAATTGATAATACAGCAAGAATATGATAGCTAAGACATAACTTCAAGATTCTTCTTTGTAAAAGTTAATAATCTTTTTCAGGTGGAACCGGTAGAGAACGTAACCCAACGGCCCGGTTACACCTGCAGAAACGACATCTTCCAGGTCACCAATTTGCAGGCTAACTCAGATTTATTACCGCCTTTATGTGGTGACAATAATGGACAGCACAGTAAGTATGACTTCTAAAACGGAGGAGGTTCTATGTTCGACAGACTGTGTTTTTGATGAGACCACCTCATCACTCTTTAATGGTTAGGAGATATGAGACAATTCTTTAAATTATGGCTTAGTTACCTCGATGTCGAGTCCTGCCGCGTCGAGTCGCTGTCGAACAAGTAGTCGTCGCGTCAAGCAGCGACTCGACGTGGCGGGAATAAATCAGTTACGTTACGTTTTGACCGAGTGAGTGAGGTTACCGAAGGCTCAAACCTCTCCCTTCCCCTCTTTTCGCTCCTCCTTTTCCCCTACCCTAAAAGACGGACAGCACTCTTGTGACTCTTGAGTTGCAAGTGTTCATGGGCGGCAGAAGTAACTTACCATCAAGTGACCCGTTTGCTCGTTTGTCCCTATATACTATTAAAAAAAAGGCTTTTAATAGAGCAATCTATTTTCGATTTATCAAGATAGAAGCATTGAAGATGATTCTCTATGTACTTTTATTTAAAGTTGATTATGGTATTTATAATTCAAATTCTGGCCGCCACTAAATATTTATTCCTTTTTTCAGTATACGTTCGTGTGAACGCCTCAACCAACAGTCGCGCAATTCGTATCAACTTCAAGATAGCTGATCGAAACTCGCAACCAAATTTGCCTCAAGCCACGTGGAAGATAAAGGTCACACAGCTGGAGTGCTTCAATACCCTTGGGTAAGTGGATCAGACATTACTGACTTAACTCTGCTGACACTTTTCCACTGTAACGAACAAGTTACTAAATAGATCCCAAAAGGGGGGCAGAAACGTGTTAATCCTCCACTTTTTGCAAATTGCAATTAAGTCCGACTTTTACAATTGTTGGTAAGCCCCTATGTCCTTATGACTGACTATGATGACTTATTTTATTTTATGTACACTTATGTTGCAAAAACTTATTTGAAAAAGAGTTTTATCGGAGTTTCTTGTTTGTTCTTCTACGTGTTGGATCAGGCAACTAGCTTCATGACTGACTTAGTCTGACCGATTTCCTCAAAACTACCTACAACTGGTTCAGTTGAAATAAACGACTTTGATTCGATTTGATTTGACTGTACATAATATATATAAACAGAATATAATATACTGTCTGATAGATTACAAGTTAATCCTTAGTCGTCTCTTATGACACCCACGGGAAGAGTACTCAACTCCGTCACATGTATTATATAATAATTCTTGAATTCTACTAGGCATAGAATTGGACAGTCTTAATAGCCAGATTTAGCAAATTGGTACAGCGCCATCTATCGAGCGGATTCAACTTACCTCACTAACCTAAATTAAAAACAACACAAGTTTTGTAAGAACATACTAAACTATATTAATATCGAATTTCTTTGCCAGTAAATACCGTGACGGTATTTTGGAAGCCATTACGTCATCACTACCCTCCACTCCGTTCACAAGCTCAGCCGACCGAGATGAGTATCTAATTGGTAAGTTACTCCTCTTTTTATTAAATTGAGTATATTTTATTATATACTTCAGCCTTTGAAACGTTTACTAATTTAAAACTAATGTTTTTGAGTGGTAGAGCCATGCTTAGGCACGAATGGGCCGGCTCGACCGGTGCGATACCACGGCCTCACAGAAAACCGGTTGTGAAGTAACGCTTGCGTTGCATTTCCCCGAATCGAGTGAGGTTTCCGGAGGCCCAATTCCCCCTCCCCTTTTTCTCTCCCCTCATCTCCTTTCTCCATTTTCCGCTCTCCTCATCTCTCCTATGCTCCCTGCATCCCCCATCCCTCATCACCCTCACAGGCGGGCAGCGCACTTGCGACTCTTGAGTTGCAAGTGTCCATGGACGGCGGTGTCACTTACCATCAGGTGACCCGTCTGTTCATCTGTCCCTCCCTAGAGTATAAAAAAAAACTAAATGTATAATTATTTACTCTTTTCCCCAGCTCCACCTGGCTGCCTCCAGTACTACCCAGACCGAGCTGGATTCTTCGAGTCCTTCAATTACAATCGAGGGTCTGGACCATACATAGCTAACCTGGTATACGCTACCTGCTTCAGAAGAACGCCCGATGTTTGCGGCATTAAGTAAGTTAACTACATGCATTACATACGGTCAACTATATTTCTAAAATGGGGAAGCAGAGGTGCATTAAACACCCAAATGTTTCTTCACTAACGTAATAAAGGCAAGTCTTTGGGAATTAAATATGGGAAATTTTGAGTGGTGAATGGGAATGTTTAGTTAATAAGCTGATGAACAGAACACAACACAAGCTGATAATCTCACAAACAGAACTATATTTAACTGACAGAGCTCGCAGAGAGATCTGAATCTCACAATTAAGATTTGTAAATTTGACCATAATCTTGCATATATATACATATATGTACGTACACTCACGCCTATATCTCCGAAAGGGTAGGCAGAGGCGTCTCAAACTCCCATTATTTGATAACTACAATTTAGTGCCACTTACGTAATAGATGGCAAGTCTATTGCCGTCATAGATGGCAAGTCTATTGCCCTCATAAATGACAAGCCTATTGCCGTCATAGATGACAAGCCTATTGCCCTCATAGATGACAAGCCTATTGCCGTCATAGATGACAAGCCTATTGCCGTCATAGATGACAAGCCTATTGCCGTCATAGATGACAAGCCTATTGCCGTCATAGATGACAAGCCTATTGCCGTCATAGATGACAAGCCTATTGCCGTCATAGATGACAAGCCTATTGCCCTCATAGATGACAAGCCTATTGCCGTCATAGATGACAAGCCTATTGCCGTCATAGATGACAAGCCTATTGCCGTCATAGATGACAAGCCTATTGCCGTCATAGATGACAAGCCTATTGCCGTCATTGAATAAAGACTATCCGATAGATAACATTCCGATCTCTTAGTCGCCTGTTACGGCACCCACGGAAAGAGATATGGTGGCCCCATTCAACTCCACCAAGAACTACACGGCTGACTATATATTGGTTTCCAGATTAACTTCAGCGTCATTCGAGATTGCCAGCAGAGACGATTCAAACCTGTTCCTGGATACGGATTGCCAAATTAACCCAGTAACCCAGGGGTTGCCGCAATCCGAAGACTTCTTGTTTATCCCTGAGGCTGAGACCGCTGACGGTTTGAGAGGGTCTAAATTCTGTGGTTCCAGTGCCTCTAATCAAATCATTGCTTGTAAGTATGAAGCAGTAAGACATACATACACTCACGCTTGTATATCCCCAAAGTGGTAGGTAGAGGTGTATCCAACGCTTATATTTTGCCGAATATAATTTATTGGTACTTACGTAATTGGAACAAGTCTATTGCCATACGACCAATAAAACGGGCTGTATAGTGAAAGGGGCAAAAGTAGGGCAGAAATTGCTTTTACAGATGGATTGGGGAGTATAAGTAATAGCTCGAGCAAGTCAGGGTCGCACACACCTATACTGGAACTATCTTTTTTTTTATATACTATTGGGGACAGACGAACAGACGGGTGATCTGATGGTAAGTGACAACCGCTGTCCGTAGACACCTGTAACACAAGAGTCGTAAGTGCGCTGCCCACCTTTGAGGGTGATGCGGGATAGGGGGATGGGGAGAGGGGAAAGAAGAGTGGGAGGATGAGGAGATAGGGATGAGAGGGGAGGAAAGAGGAGAGGTCAAATTGGGTCTCCAGAAACCTCTATCATTTCGGGGAAATGCAACGCAAGCTTTACTTCACAACGGGTTTTCTGTGAGGCCGTGGTATCACACCGGTCGAGCCGGCCCATTCGTGCTTAAACATAGCTCTACCACTGTAAAAGCTTTTCTAAGTTCTATTTGTGTGGCCCTGCTCCACTTTTGTAATCATCTATTACTTCTATATTCCCAATAGTCTCTCTTAAGTAAAATAGAGGTGGAGCAAAATAGGGTCACCCCAAAAGATGGGGTGACCCTATTTTACTCCACCGAGAACCACATGGCTACTTCAAGGTGTTTTTAATAAAATTGTATTTTTTTACAGCAACTCCCCCAGGACCCTTGTACGTACACTTCCACAGTGACAACTTGGTGACAGACGATGTTAAGGAATCAGGGTACAGGTTTTCATACAATGTACTGAACAACTGCTACCTTAAGGGCTCATTCAAATAGATTTATATAACTAAATATAAACGAATTGGTTGTTTAGTTTTCGTAAAATGATTTATAAGTTGGACGACTTGCTGGTCGATTTCTATGCTGACTTGTTGGCTGGCTTGTTATAAGGTTAAACCATTGAGTAGTAATATCCCAACCTGTATAAAATTTTATAATATATTCGGGTCAGATTATGTTATCTAAGATCTGTACAAAATATTATATTTTTAAAATTTTAAACAGACATTTCTACTTTATGAGTAACAGCAATAGACTTATTTAAAGTTAGATAAGGGTAGCCATTTTTAGGTTATTTTGTTTACTTTATTATTATTGAAATCATTATTTCATGTTCTGCGTATTCTGAAATAGTAAATACACGTTTTTTTGTTTGTATCGACGATTTAACAGTAAAGTAGCTGAGGAAGAAAAAACCATAGTATTTTATAATATTTCATTCGTAAGATCGAGGACACTAATACTTTAGTTGAAGTGCCATCTGGCGAGTTTATTGTAAACTAGCCATCTGCTTTTAAGGACTATTAATTGACGAACATGTTAGACAATATGTTGGAGACATGTTGAGTTAAAAATTTGTCACTCCTGCTTTGTCGAAAGCTAGAGTTTTCGTTGCATTTATATAGATATTAAGTTTAAAGAAGTCAGTGTTTCATTGTATAGATTAAGTTTTAAAATATGCATTTATTATTTTAGCTCCTTTACATTTTATAATAAATATTTAACTTATACACAAAAAGATTTATTTTATTTCTATTTTACACATACATATGTGTACGTTACGTATATGTGTACATATTTTAGGGTCAAAGTACATAGATACACTTAAGCCCATGACCCCGAAAGGTGAGTCAGAAGCATTTAATCGCTCACTCGCCCCTCCTATGGCGTTTGGGTCTCTGGTAATCTTCATAACCGGTTTTCCGTGAGGCCGTGGTATTACTCCTGTTGAACCGTTCATAATGTATAAGCATGGTACCCCAATGAATTTAAAGAATAATAAAAAAACTTAATAAATTATGGTTACAATTGGACCACCAGCCAATCTCTAATAAATACACACACAAATACATACACACCCATATTTCAGTGATAAGAATTTAATCCCATTTACGTAATCTTTTGCCGTTATCCAGCCACTTTTTGGAATTGGGTAGGATAATTCAGACTTTGGTTCAATCTATACAAATAAATAAAATTGGAGTGTCTGTTTATAATATTAAAATAACCATTTTTTTACTAATTGCATGTGGATGTATACACACATTCAATATTTTTTAAATTTTTTGTCTGTCTGTCTGTTTGTTTCAGCTAATCTCTGAAATGGCTGGATGAATGAATGATGATGAAAATGAATGGTCGTGGGGTTCGATTCCCACTTTGAATCAAAAATTTGTGTGATCCACAAATATAATAGTACTGTCTCGACGTTCTTTATGTCCGTTGACTGATTGCTTGTAAAGCCCTCCGCGGCACAGGAATTATTCGTAATGAGAGAGGTCTCTTTAAAAATACAATACAATACTATATACTCTTGAGTAGCGGGTGTCCATGGGCGGCGGTAGTCACTTACCATCAGGTGACCCGTCTGTTCGTTTGCCCCGAAACTAAAAATATTCTTTAGTTTACACTATAAAAGAAAAGTTCTTACAGCTTATCTTCTTCTTCACGTCGGACTCGAACCGACTAACACACCCCACACAATAGAAACACACACAAAATACAAATTTATATACATACGTACCTAGGTATAGACCGTTAACCATAAACAAAATATAGTACACTTTGTATCTCGAGAGACAGTGGCCTCCTTATCGTTACATTTTGAGTTAAAACCTATATGGTAAAAGCTCGTACATTAAATAAATTTGTTATGGTATATGGTATAACACAGGAAGCAAACAAAATAAAAAAAATAATAATAATATCGTGTGTGTGCGTATGCGTTTGTGTGAACTTACGCACACTATAATAAAAATAAAATGTTTTTAATTTTTATCGATTAGCACTTCTCACAGATCCAGGCAGTGCATTCCACAGGCGCGCTGCATGGACCTTAAAAGATTTGTGTATGAAATTTGTGGAATGCTGTGGTTATTTTAGGGCCGAAGAATCGAGAAACAAAATAAAATAAATATATTCGTTGTTTAAATTACTTATATTTTACACAATACATCAGTACAGAAATATTTTTTATGTGATTTTTAAACTCCTCACAGACTTTGTCCAGCTACTCTGGACATAGTCCACAACATGCAATACCAAAAATATACTTAAATCTAATATAACATGACTATAACTTAAAGTTTTTCTTTAATATTTCGATTATTATGCGACTATCCAGATTTTAAAACTATTTTTTATTGAAATTAATATATAAAAATATGTATATTCTAATTCATATACAAATATTTATTGTCTTATTTTAATATTGACCCGAATTAGATACAGTAAGCTTAAATACAGTATTCAAAGTCAAATAAATATACGTTAAAAATAAGCTCACGAGAGATTGAACATCAAGAATTCCCGACTCTATCGCCGTTCTAAGTTTGGCTGAGTTGGTAATTTGCAAAGTAAATATATACATATTTCTATATGTTTGTATTGAAAGTATACAATATTTACACTATAGTAGCTGTATCGATGGCCTGAAAAACTTAGGATGATGTAAATATATGCATATATTATATATATATGTATATATATATATATAAGTTCGATATAAACTAATACTCAAATTATATTTTTAGTTCAGAAACTTAACGCTAGTTCCAAATTATATGTACAAAGTAAAAAGGTAGCCTAGGCTTACGCCTGTATCCCCTAAGGGGCGGACAGAGGTGTGAAAAAAACCCACATTATGCCAATAAACGACGGGCTTGTTGGTCTAGTGGTTAGTGACCCTGACTGCTGAACTCGTGGGTTCGATTCCTACACTGGAAAAAATGTTGTTCCGAGTCTGGTTGGTCTTTGTGTCCGTTGATTGAATGTTTGTAAAGAATTATTCCTAAGGCGAAAGTTGTCTTTAAAAAAAAATAGAAAATAATAATAGCATAAGTATTTGGTCCCACTAAAGTAATAAGGCCAAACGTTTTGCCTTCAATCGGGCACTTTGTGACTGTATATGTACTGTCTGATGTATAACAGGCCGATCCCTCAGCCGCCTTGTACGACAACCATTTTGAAACGGGCGATTATAAATCAACACAGGCAGGTATTTAATTATTTTATCTTTTTAATAATAATTTCACAAGGCAACCTATAGCTTTGGTGACGCTGTATTTATTGATCTATAATTTTAAATATTTTTTAAATCAGACAATTTATGAAATAAATATATTTTATTTGAAATTATATAATTCTAAATACATACATATTATAGATAAATTACACCCAGAAACAGAAAAAATACTCGTCATACCAGGTCCTGGGTGGCAATTGAATCCACGACCTATTGGTCTGCTGTTAATAAAGTCTACATAAATTGTAATAAAATAATTTCCATTAATTATCATAATCAATAAATATTTTTTATTAAATTAATTTTATTTTTATCTTTTTTTGATAAAGCTAAAAACTTGTTTATACCGGTGTTCAAAGAGCATTTGCATTGCATAGTTTCAGAAAAAAAAACCTGATATTCCACCCTCATCATTAGTATTAAAAATGGATAGTTTAATTCGTGACAACCTCTTACGAATCTTCAGCGTTATATAAATTGTAAGTGGAACCTTACAATTTATATAACGCTGTTCTCAGTTTTAAAACAGGACTTCTCTATAAAGATCACAAATTTTACTAAAACTGTAGCCGCTTTACGTTATTTACGGGAGATCAGCTATAGAACCCTAAAACATGATCACACCATTTTTTAACACCTGTAATGATTATTGTATTAGAAGATAAATATAAACAGATATAATATAGAATATAGAATATAGAATAATATAGAATAATTAGAAGGGTTTTTTTGACAACGCATTAATGATACGTGCGCTGCTTTAGACTATATAAAAGACTATAGAAAAAAAAAAATACTTGACAAACATACAAAAGCGATCACAAAGAATACCCAAACTCTGGACAACTGACGATTATTGTCCTGCGTGAACAACACAACACTAGAACAATTGCAGGCCAGACTTGGTCATATAATTATATATAAACATATAAAACCGACATTTAAGTGGAGATAACTCTTAATAAAAATAAATTAACCAAAATATAAATAAAAACGCATATTAATATATAAACTTATCAAAGCAGTCTTATGTACAATATTGTTTAAATTTAAAAAATAATAGGTATATATTGATAGGTACCTAACAAATGATGTACCTACATTTGTTTTCTTTAAAAAAAAACATTGAAAATCTGAGAACATAATAACTTAAAAATAACTTGAGAAATACATTAATGAGCAACAAAAAATATATTTTTTTAATTGCATAAAAAAATATTTTGTGCTATTCCAATAATATACAATTTTACAAAATAAATCTTTATTTATTTAAATGCATTTTCTACTATAATTTTAAAATTATACATTCTCAAAACTTGGAGAGAACTCATTACAAGCACTTCCCTAATAGTTACTATGGGTCCCTAGCGGAGACCTCTATAACTTGATGGGGCCCCATTTAAAATTAAGTAGTAGATTGATTTAATTATAATAAAGTAACAATATATAATGATATAAAAAAAGCATTCCTCAACACAGACACAAAACCTCTTATAGACAAATAACAGCTTTGTAATATGACCCCAAATGGTTCTCCTGAAACTGACAAGACATGAACATGCTTTTAATTCAATTGTCTTATAAAATATGACTCTCTGGGGCCCAGGCATACACGACTTTATTTGTAATACAAGTAATTTGGTGATATCGATAGTAAACTTTAACTATTTTAAATATATGTATGTATAGTGAATCGCGTAATATTTGAATATCTTACTCCCTTACCGTTGTACTAGCTCACTACTATTGTCGTTTGAATGTGCTTGTATCTTTGTGTTATTCCTTTTAAAAACATATACTCATTTTATGAGTATTCTTGTTAAAATTGCTTAGAGCACCAATATTAAACCTGCCTTTATTAAATTTACAAATATAGTCGGAATGGTGCTCTACTACTAAATGGAGCCTTTTTTTTCAGCACCTATAATTTATAATTACTAATACAAATCTAAAAAAGATCTCCTAATGGGGCTCGCCATATCCTGATTTTAATGAGTCCCGTCAAGTATTAACACAAGTCTACTGGGCCCCGTTGTTACAAGACTTTTATGGGGCCCCAGCATGCTTTCCATCGAAGATAAGGCCACCGATACTTACAAATACTACGTTCTATAGAAGGGCGGTCCTCTGCTTACCGTATACGTTGATAGAGGAATACCTTTAGTGCCATAGATGGCTTCGGGGGCGTTCTCGTAGTCGACGTCGTAATATATGCCGGTTTGATTCTGGGGTGGGAGAACATAATGTGTGAATCACGAAAATAGTTTCAAAGCTTAAAAAGGAATTTATTATTATGTATTAAATTGTATTGGAACGTACCACTACCAAAAATAGTTATATCATTTTTCATACTTTTATTTTCTTTTTGAGATTCCGATAAATAATTTGTCAATTAGTGATGTGATTTTATTATAAATTAGAGGTTAAATTGATTAAAAAAAGTTAATTTAAGCTAATTTTTTTTTAAACTTAGTTCAAAAAGTGTTGTACATATTTTAAGTACTAAGTGTTTCATTGACACCGGTTTTTTAAAAACTCATGATAAAATAAAATATATAGTAGATCTGTTGACGATCTATCTGAAAAGTAAAGTTTCCTGATATGGGCAATAATATCCGGATAACCGGTAACTGGTATCCGGATACGCGATTAAAAATCTTTTTTTGGTGGTAGCAAATGGCATGATATTGAGATGGTTTGGGAATGGACTGGACGGTTGAGAAATACTTACGTGCATACTCCTGGCCCTAGACTTAGGTCTGGGTACCAGCAGGTCTGCTCTCTCCTGCACGTGGCTGGACGCTTCGGAACTTGTGGACTCTGCCGCCATCTGGTTTGTGTAGCCTGAACCAAAACAAATACATACATTTTCACTATAAACATTTTTAAAAAATTAAACAAGAAATTGAAATCATCTCTTTTTAACGGAAAAAGCTAAGATCAAACCTAACATAAACTAAGTAAAAATAGGGCTGTGCGATTGTTCTCTAGATAGATATGTTTGTATGTCTGTCTTTATTTTTAAATAAGGCTAAAACGATTCCTATAAATTAAATCCCATCAAAGAGATAAATGTGAAAATGGGAGCCAAGTTATATCAAGAGTAAGCGTGGATGTCGACTAGGCTGACGAAATAATTGAAATATGTACAATAAATATATTAGATGCTAAGTTCTGTAGCTGTGTGGTTCTCGCTTGAGTAAAATAGATCCAGTGTCGTATTATATAGTGCCTGGGTGACGGCAATAGGCCTTGCCCCCTACAAGGTAGGTGGGACCAACCTATTATAAGATGATAAAAAGTAAGTAATTCAGACACTTCTGCCTTTCTTTCGGAGATATTAGCATATTGTATGTATGTATGTATAATTTCAATAAGGAACACATAAGGACATCCGTTTGTAGATCACATAAATATTTGCTTTGTATAGGAATCGAATCACCTACATTCATGGCAAGTCCACTACTCATACAGGTCACCTGGTCTGCCTGTCGGTCTTATATGTACTACATGCATGCATACATTTAATAGTATAAGCACTTCTATTTAGCTATATCTTTGCTCGGCTTTTTTGGTCCTATCGCGCTATTGCGCACCTGAGCTATTATAACCTTGAAGATGGTAGCGAAATTTACCTTCGTATTCTAATGATATTGTAGAAGTTTTTCATTGCCAGAAAACACAGATAAAATAACGTTTTCTAAACATGCAACCTAGTAAGATCTATTCATAGTATATATATATATACTATTACACAAGAATTGTTCGTTTAAAGGTATTAGATTAGATAGATAGATAGAGATAGACAGCCGAGTGACGTTATTATTATAGATGCTATTAACTTACCATACAAGTTATGGTGTGAGGCCCCAGTGTTGGCCCGAGAGGTGACGGTGTTCATGGTACCAGAGTGGTGGTTGTGTAGTCCCATCCTATAGGACATGTCGTAACTGATATCAATGTAAAACACCATTACTAAGTGTTATGATATATATATTATTATTATTTTTTTGTTATTGTGTAAACGGACAAACGAGCAGTCGGGTCCTGATGATATATAACTTTTATCGCCCTTGAACACTTGCAACTCAAGAGTCACAAAAATGCTGGCTATGGATGTAGAAGAGCTGGCCGGCTGAACCAAGGCCTTACAGAAAACAAGTTGCTAAGCAATTCCTTGTTTTTTTTTTAATTCAACTGACACAAAGAACACCCAGGCTCGGGAAAACTTACCGTGCGGGAATCAAACCCACGACATCCGGTTCAGCAGTCAGGGTCACAAACCACTAGACCAACAGGCCCGTTGAACCGAGTGAGTAAGATTAAGGAAGGACGTACCCCCCGGTACTCATTAAATACCCTCCTTGGAGGCTACCTGGGAGGGCACTTGCAGGTGTCCATGGTCGGCGATAATCACTTACCATCAGGTGACCAGTCGTTACGACAAAAAAAACAGACACAAAATAGTTCATTTAAATATACAACTAGAGCGCTTGGGCTTAAGAACTTGCCCGCGCACTACTGTGCACCTAGATTAGTCTGTAAACATATTAATTAGTATATTACCTGGGCAAAGGCACGGGAGGAAGGGTGGGGTACCCGCCGAACATCGCTGATGAAGGACGCGTCGATATCGCTTGACCTGCGTCCGGCTACAAGACAAACGTTAAATAAAATATAAAACACAGATTAAAATAATAAAAAAATAAAGACCAGAACCAGACCAGAAACCATAAGATTTGCAATCTTATGGTTACACGGCTTCGAACCCCTCGAAGTCCATACCGTCATAAACTTCTAACACAAACGTTTAGATTAGTGGAGGGGATTACCGGTATACTAGTAATGTGTGACCGTTAGTAGCATTGTTTATATAAAAAAAATGTACCCGTGTAGCCATCTAACGAAAACATGGTGAACTACGTAGTAATATAATTATAAGGAATACTATTACTGAATCGCGGAATGACAATTTTTCTAGACTTCCCCACTAGGAATAGTTACTATGTCGCGGGGATCTTTACAAACATACAAACAATGAACACAAAAAATATCTAGACTCGTTACGTCTGTGGATCACATAAATTTCTATCCCGTCTGGGTAACGAACCCACGCTAAGCGCTAGACAAACAGCCTGACAATCTAGTACACATATACATCTTGAATTCTCTAATTGAAAATATTATGTGCGCTTTTGTATGCGTACGTTATATATATAAATATATATATATATACACATTATATAATACAGCGGGACAGACGAACAGACGGGTCACCTGATGATGAAGTGACAACCGGCGTCCAAGGACAACGGCAACTCAAGAGTCGTAAGTGCGCTGCCCGCCTTTTGGGGTGATGAAGGATGCTGGCATGCGGGGGGGGGAGAGGAAAGAGGAGAGTGAGTGAAATTTGCTGTAAATATAAACAGGATTTTGGAAAAGCACAAAGAATTTTTTTGGTTTCGATATTAAACCTTAAATGTAGCAAGAAACGGTAAAGTGTTTTTTTTTTTTTTTTTTTTATACTATAGGGGGACAAACGAACAGACGGGTCACCTGATGGTAAGTGACAACCGCCGTCCATAGACACCTGCAACTCAAGAGTCGTAAGTGCGCTGCCCGCCTTTGAGGGTGATAAGGGATGGAGGATGCGGGGATTGGAAGAGAAAGAGAGGAGGAGTTAGGAAAGAGGAGAGTGGCGACGGGGGGAGAGGAAAGTGGAGAGGGGGAGTTGGGCCTCCGGAAACCTCACTCATTTCGGGGAAATGCAACGCAAGCGTTACTTCACAACCGGTTTTCTGTGAGGCCGTGGTATCGCACCGGTCGAGCCGGCCCATTCGTGCCTAAGCATGGCTCTACCACTGTTCATGTTTGTGTAGGTGACCAATCATTTATCAATTTTGCCGCGCTTGTGTGTCTAATAAGCTAAAATATATATAGATAGATTAGATACTGACCGCATAGTGGCTAGCTTGTGCCATTGCCTCAGCTATTTGTGCCCAGCGCATCCTTTCTTCTATCGTGACCTGAAATAATAACAAAACAATATTATATTTAAGGGTACATATTTATTTAAATATAAGGTTTTACTCACGAGTGTATTTCGGAAGACCCGAATAGTTTCGGACCCAACAGGAGACCTTTCTCAAGGAGTAAGTCATAAAGCTGCAACGGTACCGGACGTCACACGTTTTCATTCTAATAAAGGGTACATGTATGTATGTTGTTTCTTTGTTACGTCCTACAGCCTGGAAGACTTGATAATGAATTTCGAGGGGAGAGGAGAGTGGGGGTTCAGGCTTTCGGTACCCTCACTCAGGCTGTGGTATTATTCCGGTCGAGCCAGCCCATTCGTGCAAAATCAAAAAATTAATGGTCCTGATACGTATATTCCAATACGTAGATCCTATGGAGAAGAACAAGCAAGAAACTTCAAGGACAGGCAAGAAACTCAAATTTTTTTACATGTGCCTAAGCTGGTTCTCAAATTCTAATCATATTATAGCGGTACAAATGGGCCGGCTCGACCGGTGGATCCCACGGCTTCACAGAAAACCGATTGCGAAGCAACGCTCGAGCTGAATTACCCGAAATTAGTGAGTGACTCCCCCTCTCCTGTTTCCTCTCCCCTCACCCCCCCCCCCATTTCTCATCACCCTGCAAAAGCGGTCAGCGCACTTACGACTCTCGAATTGCAGGTGACCCGTCTGTTCATCTGTCCTATAGTCCTAGTCTATATTATAAAAAAGAATGTTAAAAATAATAAAAATATTAACCTGGTAAGGCGGTTGTCCGACAGGTGGCGTTTTAACGGTATTAGCGGCCATGTAGTTGAAGATAGGGGATCCCATACCAGCTGCCTTCTGCTCTCGGGACCATTTGCGACTGTATAATTATACATTCTGTTATTATAACAACATTTATTTTTAATTACTTTTAAAACTTCATGAACATACAAGGGCGTACCCAATGTACCAAACACATTTTTTTTAATAGAAAACTCCCGCATTAGGATTAATTCCTGTGTCGCTACTTTACAAACAATGGACCCAAAGAACACCCAGACTCAGAACAACAATTTGAGGATTACATAAAGTGTTGTCCCGTGCGGGGATCGAACCCACAATACTCGGCGTGACAGCGTAGTGGCGAGGTGACCACTTAAACCGCTCTGCCATCCGTACAGTCCATTTGGATATCCACCAATTTTTAAATTAACCGAATATTAGGTGTAACACATTACTTTTTTCTAATTCGCTGTTATTATATTTTCTATTTTTTACTGTTACTATGTATAATGTAGCTACCTAATATTTGCATGTGACAATGTATGGCTGAATGTGTCTTATGCTCATAAAATTAATTTGTCATCTTTTTACTACGTTTTAAGCAAATAATATATTATTATTAACAAGTGGCGGGGTCGTTATAAAGGGAGGAAGGCGTGATGTATATATGTATGTGTGGTAGGTACCTCCAGGACATAAGCGCGGCGAGGGTGAGTGCGATGACGAGGGCGGCGGCGAGGGAGGCCCCCACGGCTACCCCCACCACCTCGCCGTCCACCTCGCACGTCGACCCGTAGTAGCCCGACGTACAACTGCAAAGAGAAAATTATAATAATATCATATACAGAATTAATATAAGTGTACCTTCTATAAGATCCAAATATAAACAAGATTCAATTAACAGTGGTAGAGCCATGCTTAGGCACGAATGGTGCAATACCACAGCGTTACAGAAAACCGGTAGTGAAGCAACGAATGTGTTGCATTTTCACAAAATTAGTGAGGTTTCCGGAGGCCCAACTCCTTCTCCCCTTATCCCCCCTCTCCTCTTACCCATCTACTCATCCGGTTGGATGAGATCTCTTCATTTCCCTCCCTGCTTCACTAGCGCAATTACGACTCTTGAGTTGTAGATGTCCACTTACCATCAGGTGACCAGTCCGAATATCCGCCATATTGCCTTGTCACCATATTTGATAATTATCTTTACCCTATACTCTACCTGACTTTAACTACTATTGCTATTTTTGGCAAACATCTGCTATTTTTCCACCATCGTCCCTCTATCACTGTTCACTTATGAAGGAAGGCCTCCCCAAGGAGTGCCAAATCTCAGACACCGTGGGATATACGATTTGCAGTTACAATGTCGTTCAAAATATTGTTGCTAGATGGCACTGTAACAAATATTATGTGTTACGTCGTACGTAGGACTTACCTGCAGTAGGGCTGTCCCGCGGCGTACTTGCACACCCCTCGCTCATTGCAGTGCGAGGAGGCGCAGGACTTGCACTCTCTACCCTGTCTAGTGGGCGACGTCGCGGAGTCCAGGGTCGTGTCGGGACACATACATCTGAAATATAAGAAATATTTATAAATAACTTAAAAAATAAAAATAAAATAACTGTCTACCAGCTCCATTGCTTTTACTAAAGAGCAAGTGTATTAATATTGACTGTCTTAAAACGGTAATATATACATATATAGAACTCACTCACTCTTCATACAAAGAGATTTTAAGAACTTTTTAGTACGTTTTTTTTTTATAAGAACCTTGTTTTACCATAAGGAACATATCAAACATTTCTGCGAATCATTATCATTAATATAAAAGTTGAACTGACCTGAATCCGCCCCAAGTGTTGGTGCAGGTCGCTAATTGATGGCAGTCGTTTAAATCTGAAGACGCACATTCGTCCACATCTGAAAAAATATACACATTTGACAATCAATAAATACCCCATATCTTCTCGGTGGTGTCGTTAAAGGTGACTAAGCGATCGGACTGTTATCTATCAGGCAGTATATATGTATACAGTCATTAATTGTCGACAATAGGCTTGTCCCTATTACGTTAGTGGGGCCAAATTATTATTGACAAAAATGTGGGTGTTTTATACACCCCTGCCTACCCCTTAGGTGCTACAGGCATACGCGTATGTATGTAATTCACAATATAAGTTTGCAATCAAAAATTTGTTTCTGCCATAGTGACGTCACTCACGAGAAGAAAATGGTGGTCGGCGTTTTCGGTCTCAGGACATACAGATAATGAAACTAAAATTTTAATTTGATAAATTTGTAAATAGATCTCATTGTTTTAAAACAGAATAGTATTAAAATCGTTTTTGTTATGGTATTTGCTGGGGTTCGATCCCCAGCAATAGACGCTCTCGTGACGGAGCACCGTGTGGTTTTAGTCGGTTCGAGTCCAACATACCACCTCACCGTTAGCTCCGGTGAGGTGACGACACGTGGGGGTTTCCACACGAAAAAAAAATTGGTAAAAACTCTACAAATAACACATTTTCATAATTTTAATTTTGAGATGAGACTTTAGGGGAGTTTTACTGTATGACTGTTAATATATTGTCTGAAAGAAAACAGTCCGATACAAGATAAAAATTTACACAACCCGACTTCAAACCCGGAACTTACCATGTAACGGCAGTACACTGCCGGCAGGAGAGTGTACCCACAGTGTAGAAGAGCCGATATTGTTGGACCGTCTCCTGATCACTCCCAGGAGATGTTTCTGGATATCCACTGCCACTTGAGAACGGGAAGTTTCTGGGGTCTCTTGCATCTGGAAATTGTGGGAATAACAAGCATATAAAACTTACTCAAATATACATTTAACTATTAAAAGAAGCTGACGATGAACATGAACACGGTCCGTGAAGACATATTTTAAATACAAAAACCAAATCAACGGCAATATGCTGCCGTTTAGGGTTAAGAGGCACAGACAGACACATAGCAGTTCAGATACGTGCTTAGTCTGGCCATACATAGTGTTACAATAATAAAAAAAAATGTTATACTTGAATTTGGAATGTATCTTTCTTACATGAATATTCATTGTTTCTCATTTTCGCGCTAATCGGTGGTAAAATATATTTGTGATATTAAAATTGAGTGGGGTGATAAAGAGAACCGAATTTCTCCGATAGCATTACACAAAGTAGTTATGGAGCCAAATGCTATTTTTAAATCTTTCCCATCCTATCCCATTTAGTCGCATCCCTATTAGTCGATTGTTTGTGTACAGGGCTATTGATAGGTACAATGAAAACTCCTCTGTTTGTGGAAGAAAAAGATCTGTCTGTCTACTTAGCATTCGAATGAAAAGCGATCAAAGTATTGAAGGAAAGAATTTAAAGATTTTTATTTGAAAGCAAAAGATGACTTAGGACTTGCAGCTTATAAGAGTTGCACTAGTTATTATTAAACTGATTATTTTAAATTTAAATAAAATAGGGTGTAAAATCAAAACTTCTTAAGTGGCACGCAAAGGGAGGCCCCAGAAAAAAATAAATACTGACGAGAATTTTTACTATTGAGCAATATTTTAACAACCAGAATTATTGAGTTTATGCTCAAAGCTCTATAGAAGCTTCCCAATTAGTCGGCAGTACAACGTGGGCATTATCCGACAGCAGTGATGGTGTGGTGGGGTATTAGCTATCAAGCAGTGACTGAGCCATATGAGTGAGTCAAGATACAATTCTTGAAAAGGTGGTTAAGCCTCTTAACAACACCGTGTTCCATAACCAAGAAAGGTCCTTTCAGCAAGACTCGGCACCGGTCCTAAATCAATCCACCCAAGCGTGGCCGTAATCTAGTTCTGATCTTAATCTGCTGGATTATGATTTATAGTCAGAATTACAGAGCATTGCAAGCTCTAAACGCCATGATAATTTGTAGTTCCTAAAACAATCCATCAGATTGACAGTGAACAATTTTCCCATGAAGAGAGATCGTGATTCTATTGAGAACTGACCTTAGCGTTTAAAGGACTGTATTTCGCCAATGGAGATCATTTTGAATGAGCTTTATATATTTTAAATGGGTCTTAAATAAACGGGCCTAACACAGGACTTCGATATAGCCTAGTATTTGGGTTATGAAGGTCTGATGGCTGTGCTTCACGTAAAATATCGAAGTTCGGATGTTACGTAGTTAAACTGAAAGCCGACCAGACTTATTTGGGAAACGGCTCGAAGGATAGCGATCATATTAATGTATAAATTAACACTCATCACAGTAATAAATGATTTATACAGCAAGCAAATGACCGCTACATAAAAATAACATAGCAAAATTTGGTAGATAAAGAAACTGACAGACGTACAGATATAATGATACAGAGAGACAAAAAGTCACAGACACACCCATGCACACACACACACAGATGTCCAGATATAATAATAAAGAGAGACAAAAAGTCACAGACATACCCATGCACACACACACAGATGTACAGATTTAATAATACAGAGGCACAAAAAGTCACAGACACACCCATGCACACACACACAGATGTACAGATATAATGATACAGAGGCACAAAAAGTCACAGACACACCCATGCACACACACACACAGATGTACAGATATAATGATACAGAGGCACAAAAAGTCACAGACACACCCATGCACACACACACAGATGTACAGATATAATGATTCAGAGGCACAAAAAGTCACAGACACACCCATGCACACAGACACAGATGTACAGATATAATGATACAGAGGCACAAAAAGTCACAGACACACCCATGCACACACACACAGATGTACAGATATAATGATACAGAGGCACAAAAAGTCACAGACACACCCATGCACACACACACAGATGTACAGATATAATGATACAGAGGCACAAAAAGTCACAGACACACCCATGCACACAGACACAGATGTACAGATATAATGATACAGAGGCACAAAAAGTCACAGACACACCCATGCACACACACACAGATGTACAGATATAATGATACAGAGGCACAAAAAGTCACAGACACACCCATGCACACACACACAGATGTACAGATATAATGATACAGAGGCACAAAAAGTCACAGACACACCCATGCACACACACACACACAGATGTACAGATATAATGATACAGAGGCACAAAAAGTCACAGACACACCCATGCACACACACACAGATGTACAGATATAATGATACAGAGGCACAAAAAGTCACAGACACACCCATGCACACAGACACAGATGTACAGATATAATGATACAGAGGCACAAAAAGTCACAGACACACCCATGCACACACACACAGATGTACAGATATAATGATACAGAGTTACAATAAGTCACAGACACACACATGCACACACACACAGATACTTACCAACACTGTAAGATTGACATACACCCCTGGCTTGTCTTCGTCCCCTTTGTGTATGGAGTTGACTGCACCACTCACGAAGTCATCAGAAAATGGTGTCATTGAGAACGCGGAATCAACCTGGAATATTATAATCAATTTTAAAAGATTTATAAAAAGACTTTAGAGAGTCTAATCATAATACATTTTAATAAGCTGTGTATCCTTCATCTCTTCAATTTCCACTCCAAGAGTAACGCCGACTCACTCACTCGGCAATACAATCCAAGCATTGTTTGTCTACCGGTTTTCTCTGAGGCCGTAGAATTACTCCGATCGAGCCGGTCGATTCGTGCGTAAGCATGGCTCTCCCCACGTTAAAACATTTTCTTAGTTTCTTATTATACAATAGGAGGACAGACGAACAGACGGGTCACCTGATGGTAAGTGACAACCGCCGTCCATGGACACTTGTAACTGAAGAGTCTTAATTGCGCTGCCCGCCTTTGGGAGTGATGAGGAATGGGGGATGCTGGGCGGGGAAAGAAGAAAGGAGAGAGAAAAGGGTATAGGGGGAGTTGGGAATCCGGAAACCTCACTCATTTCGGGGAAATGCGTTACTTCACAACCGGTTTTCTGTGAGGCCGTGGTATCTGCTGGCTCCGGTCGAGCCGGCCCATTCGTGCCTAAGCATGGCTCTACCACTGTCAAATGTGTAAAAATATCAATTTTATTTTTACGCGACTGTGCAAAAACGAGGGGTTATGTTATTTGGTAGTCTTAGACGACAGCGAGTTTTCATTTGAATAGTCATAATAATGGAGTGACATTTCATCAACTGGATGTTTGACACTCCACCACTGTGCGCTTCTCCAGAAGCTTTTTGCCTCGCACAACCAGCTTATGGAACAAATTGTCGCCTGCCGTATTTCCAACCGATATGACCTTTAAACCTTCAAAAAAAGAGCGTACTCCTTCCTAAAAGGCCGGCAACGCACTTGTGACTCTTGAGTTGCGGGTGTCCATGGGCGGCAGTAGTCACTTACCATCAGGTGACCCGTCTGCTCGTTTGGCCCCTCTCGCATAAAAAAAAAACATCAACATCGGATGTTATGTTTTATTAATATTTTGACTTGTATTATATTATTATTATTATATTTGACATCACTTACAGCTCTTACAGCTTCATAGCTTAATTGTTGGTAAGGGTCTGATTCTTTATCGCCTAGTTTAGGATCCCACGCTACCTGTAAATATAAAAATACATAATATAGAACCAGAGAACAAGAGATTTTCGTTCACATTGGAGCCGCCCGAGTTAACCTAGGGAGCTCTTAAATACTGAAAAATGATTTCTTTAAAAATGACAACACCCGCTTTCGTATAAACACACAAACAAACATCGGACACAAAGACCACCACACATAATTATTTGTCCTTGGTGGGAATCAAACCTACGACCTCTGGCTGAGCAGCCAGCATCACTAACAATAAAACCAACAAACCAATCAAAGAGCCGATAGTTATACTAACATATTACCATTTTGTTCAACAGCCATTAATAATGATAGATCAATTTGTAAAGTTAAAAGTGAAAGTATTACCCAAACGATAGATGATACATTAAACACAGTAAAAACAATGTGTGTGTTTAACACCACTGCCTACCCCTTAGGGGTCTGTGTGTAGATGTAGAATGTATGTTGAAAATGCAATTAGTTCAGGCTATTATCTAATAAACGAGAAATTCTTGTGTACATGTATGTATATGTATTCTCAATCTCGGAAACGGCTGCAACGATTTCCATGAAATTTTGTATGCAGGGGGTTTCGGGGGCGATAAACAGAACTAGCTAGGTTTCATTCTTAGAAAACATCGTTTTTTCCGTGTTTTCTGGTAATAAAAAACTGCTACAACATAAGTAGAATACGAAGGTAAATTTCGCCACCATCTCCAGGGTTATAATAGCTCAGGTCGGAAATCGGGTGGTCCCTAAAGCTGAAGACTCATATCCGAGACCAGATGTTTTTTTTTTTTTAATCATGGTACTGTAAGTCGAGAGCATTTAAAAATGGTAGTGATAGTGGTTAGTGACCCTGACTGCTAAGTCAGAGGTCGTGGGTTCGATTCAAACCCAGGACAAATATTTGTGTGATGAGCATGATCATTTGTTCTGTGTCTGGGTGTAATTTATCTATAATATGTATGTATTTAGAAGTATATAAGTATGTTTATCAGCTGTCTGGTGGTCTGGTAGATGTGTCAAGTTATTATTATTATTAAAATTAAGATATGGCATATATCTTCTTTGAGAAGGAAGCTGTGAGTACAGTATTTAAAAGGCATTTGATGACCAGAAAAGAGCAGTTAAGATCACGGTAAGACTTCGTCATATAGAATCATGCAGGCCATCTTAAAATACTGACAGTTCCATGTTTGTACATCCTGGTATTACTCACGTTTGTCGGCGTTAAATTCCCCTCATCCCCCATCTCCTCTTTCCCCACCTCGCATTCTCCATACCTCATAACGTGACTCGTCTGTTCGTCTGTATCCCTACATTCTAAAAAATTATAAAATATCACGATGCAACACATTAGGAATCTGTGGTTTGAAACAATGCCCCGCAGTGAATATCAAAGGCAGCTCAGATTAGAACAGAAATTTTCTGTGCTCTCCTTTAACTTAACAATAAATAATGATTGTGTATGAAGACGGCCAACTCCAACAGTGGACTTCAGTTAGCTAATAAATTGATTGATTGTATTACCTTTCTATCATGGAACCTGTCGACCCTCATATCAAGCAGTAATGATACGACTCTTCGACAAGGGTCTCTGTGGATTCGACGAGCGTACCCAGGGCGACATTGACAGCTTGAGATTCCTGTAAGAAAGTAATTTTATCATTTGCTAGCAGTTCTTGACTTGCCCCTTCAGCTTTGTTGAAAGGAATTCTGCCCATGCAGTCTCCTAAGATAAGACGCAGGCGTTCGACCATGTTTTTTTTTATGCGATAGGGGGCAAACGAGCAGACGGGTCACCTGATGGTACCTCAAGAGTCACAAGTGCGTTGCCGGCCTTTTAGGTAGGAGTACGCTCTTTTCTTGAAGGTTTGAAGGTCGTATCGGTTCGGAAATACGGCAGGCGACAATTTGTTCCATAAGCTGGTTGTGCGAGGCAAAAAGCTTCTGGAGAAGCGCACAGTGGTGGAGTGCCAATCGTCCAGGTGATGGGGATGGATATCGACCTTTATATTATGAATCACAAACTTAATCGTATTAGTTGGATAATTTTACTGTTGTTGATTACATATAATATGCTTTTAATCGAAGATACTAGCCTCATTGTATCCTGTAATAACTAAATACTTCACACAAGGAAGTTTCTACAAATACATGTGTATACTTATTTGCATGCAGATTTGAACAGACATCACATCTTCCTAAAATTGTATTATAAGCGTAAAATCCCCCCTCCGAGTCGTTGATCTACCTACAAAGTTGACTGCATGGATAGCGTAGCGGTTTAAGTTATCGCCTCGCCACTACGCTGCCGCGCCGAGTGTTGTGGGTTCGATCCCCGTACGGGACAACACTTTGTGTAATCCACAAATTGTTGTTCCGAGTCTGGTTGTTCTTTGTGTCCGTTGTTTGAATGTTCGTAAAGTCCCCGTACAGGAATTAGTGTGTAAGGGTATCGTTTGTTCGGGTCTATTGTCTCGTCAACGGTCGTGTCTTGAGTTGCAAATGCAACGCAAGCGTTACTTCACAACCGGTTTTCTGTGAGGCCGTGGTATCGCACCGGTCGAGCCGGCCCATTCGTGGCTAAGCATGGCTCTACCACTGAAGATCTATCAGTAATGTCGCCCTTTTCATTTCTGCATCGAACACATTGCACTAACAAGTGGTGGACATCTTCAACAATTCTACAGTTCTTAGTTAGGACTACTGGCTTTCTTCATTAAAAAGTCAAAATTATTCAACGGAACATGTCCAGTCTTCACCTGTGTGTCATAACCGCGTGTCACTTACTAATATTAGTATCTGAAAACCATGGAATACGAGGAGGTTCACACTGCATCGTTTTATTAACTATCATGTTTTATCGTGATAGTTTATCAAAACATTGTTTCCAAAATTTTATAACAATTAGCCTTAAATTTATTTAGGACTACAAAGTAACTGTTTTACATAAATAGCGGTACAATTAACAGCTGCATTTTTCGATAAAGTGTCAACCAGCTAGTTACCCTTTAATCCAACATGCGATGGCACCCATTTTGAGGCCAGAAGTGCAATAGAGAATATTTTAGATCTGCTAATTTCTTGAACGATCAATAGAAAACAATATACAGCTATATCTCGTGAGGAGTAAACCTTAAGTTAAAACCTGTCACCTGATGGTAAGTGACGATCTCCGTCCATGGACACCTGCAACATAAAAGTCGCAAGCTTCCCGCCTTTGAGGGTGATGAGGAATGGTGGGAGGAGATAGAAGAGAGGGGGGATTAGGAGAAGAGGGGGTATGAGAGGGGACGAGAGTTAGGCTTCCGCAAACCTCACTTATTTCGGGAAAATGCAACTTAAGCGTTCACAACCGGTTCTCAGTGAGCCCGTGTTATCGCACCGGTCGAGCCGGCCCATTCGTGCCTAAGCATGGCTCTACCGCTGATAAAGTGTTTCTTCTTTCTTCCCCTTCCTATCCTCCCTTTCCCATCAATAAACTGTAAATTTTCCCATCCGATTCCCAAGACCCAATTATAATCCATAAAATGTGGGCGTTTTACATATGTATGTATGTATGTGTGTTCTGTATTACATGTATATCCCACATGTATATACCCCACATGTATATCCTTTCCGTACACCTGAAGGCGAATTCTGATCAGTCAAATTAAGAACTTCCTTCTTTATGAAGTCGGTTAAAAAGTATAAATAGTTCAATAAATAAAAACACTTACCAGCTTCAGTCCTACACTTCTCATTTTGTGTTTGATCACAAGTAGAATCATCTCCAACAATGCATGTGTCAATTCTGTAACAAAAATTAACATATCACATTATTATTTAAATAAATAGACGGTTTGCACACCGCTACCGTCGCGGCTGGACGACCTACTCCTTGAAAAAGGTCTCCTGTCGAGACCGAAACTAGTCGGACTCCCCGAAATATACACGCGAGTAAAACCGCATATTAACATACATTATTAACGCACTTTTTATAATCACTGCTGGGACCCCCAGGATATTGCGTGATGTTACATAGCTAATTCGGTTATTAGCGGCCTTGAATTTTGCCAGCAATAGTCAAATTAATTATTATTTATGATATAGAAGGCAAAACCAGCAGATGGGTCTTTTGATGGTGACTATCACTGCCTATGGACACCCATAACTCAGGAGTTGAAAGTGCGAGGCCGGCCTTTGAGGTGGGTGTACGCCCTTATCTTGAAAGTGTGCAGGTCGTATCAGTTCGGAAATATGTTCCATGACTGGTTCTACGAATCAAAAACAAATTCTAGAGAAACGCGTAGTTTTGCATTTGATATAAGAATATATGGTCAAGGACATGTTATATTCATATGTTCACTCCTATACCGGTAGCGGAAGGCAGAGATAAATTAAATGGCTACATAATTTAGTCAAACTTATGCAAGCTGTTTTTTTGACGTGTCACCTGATGGTAAGTGACTACCGCCTCCCATGGACACGCGCAACTCAAAGGTCACAAGTGCGTTGGCAGTTGCGTTCGGTAGGCGACAATTTGTACAAAAAGCTTCTGGAGAAGCGCACAATGGTGGAGTGCCAATCATCCAGGTTATTTGGATGGAAACCTGCGGCCTGTATAAGTCCAAAAAAAAGTTGCCGTTAATCGGGAACATGCTGTATACATAATATCTGGTAATCTTTAGCGACACCCATGGCATGCCTTCATGTTACAACCTGCACATCCATGAGTAATTACCTAACAGTCGGCTGTGGTCTTCTAAGCCCTTGCTGCGGTCGATGTAACGTCGGGTGCTGCGAGTGAGGATGCTGAGAATGCTGGGCTGGTCTTCGGACTGGTTGCTGAGGCACCTCGTCAGCCGGAATGGCCACACCTGTTCCTAATGATTGTTCTACCGGCGGCGGGGGGATTGGTGATACTGAAAGGAGAAGACATTTATGACATTTTATGTAAAGGAGTTTCTGTCCTCGACATATTGGTATGTGTGTGCTTGTATTTATGTGTGTATGTATTTTCTAGTATTTAATAATTATAGCTTCATTTGTCCGCCTGAAAACTGTCTATGTACTAATACAGTACTATTTTTTTTTTATTTATACAATAGGGACAGACGAACAGACAGACGGGTCACCTGATGGTAAGTGGTCCACCGTCCATTGACACCTGTAACTCAAGAGTCATAAGTACACCGTCCGACTTTTAGAATGATGGAGGAGTTGGGAAAGAGAAGACGGGGGTTAAGGGGAGAGGAAAGAAGAGATGGGTAGTTGGGCCTTCGGAGCCTCACTCATTTCGGGGAAATGCAACGCAAGCTTACTTCACAACCAGTTTCCTGTGAGGCCGTGGTATCGCACCGGTTGAGACGGCCCATTCATTCTTAACATAGCTCTACCACTGTTTACTGTACTATTGCTAGCTGTCTGGGACCCCTATTATAATAAATACGTGGACAGCTTAGAGACTGTTCAGTGTAAATTCCTCAAATCGTTGCACTATCGTTGTAATCATAATTGTCCGACATGCAATAACCTGCTCGAAACTAAAGATAAAAATAAAAGACTGAAGTCTACTTGCAACTCAAGAGTCGCAAGTGCGCTGCCCGCCTTTGAGGGTGATGAGGGATGGGGGATGCAGGGAGCGGAAAGAAGAGAGGAGGGATGAGGAGATGGAAAAAAGGAGAAAGGAGATGAGGGGAGAGAAAAGGGGGGAGGGGGAATTGGGCCTCCGGAAACCTCACTCAATTCGGGGAAATGCAACGCAAGCGTTACTTCACAACCGGTTTTCTGTGAGGCCGTGGTATCGCACCGGTCGAGCCGGCCCATTCGTGCCTAAGCATGGCACTACCACTGATGTATGATCTTTGTAATCACAGATATAAATATAGTAATCTAACAAATGATTTGTTTTACATTGTTCCAAGAACTGTAATTAGGCGTGTACTGGAATAAGTCCCCTTTTTGCTGTATGTGTCATGTAAAACTAATGCTGGAGTCCGCGCACCTTTACGACGCATTTGTAAAAATTATAAAAAAAAAATTATAAATTATTCGCATTTGTAAAAATTATAAATAATAAAAATTATAAATTTAGAAACGAACCTATCCAAAAAAAAATCGATTGTTTAAAGTCGGTTTACTGACGATAGTTAAACGTGACAGCGTAACGCTGCCGAACGCGGAGGCCGATTGTGCCTCTCTGTCGCTCGTTACGCGCTCTCGCTTGCACTTCAAGCCTTAAATGGAACGCCTCAGAGCTAGGTAACGCCGCATGAGTCATGTTTTTTCGTGCGTGCAGCCGGCTCCATATAATTATAAGACCTTGTCACGTCAATAATGTTAATGCAATCAAATTATTATTATAGATATTATTATTTGATAGTATAGTTATAGATTCAATAAATAATAATGTATGTATCTTTGAATAATTGTCAACATTGTTATTATAATTTGTGGATAACGTAGTTAGTAAACATTTATACATATTTTTTATTTTAGTTTGTAAATATTCACAATGTGTAAATAAATAAATATTGTTGCACTTATCCATTAAGAAGGTTGTTTGGAAGAAATCGCAACTAGCGATGGGACCGCCGATTGTACTGGCAATCTATTTATTATTTTTCTTATGTTGTATTGAATTTTTTCTGTGGTGTACTATAAAGAATTGTGTTTTGTATTGTATTGTATATATGTTGGTATCTCCACGATTTCCTAAACAGCTACTGCTTCGATTTGGATTGGATTTAAATACAAATGTATCTGAGAAGGTTTTAATACATTAGGATCAACAGATCGTTGTAGGCGATCGTTGCGTGTGGCAGAGTTCCATCGTCTTTGATACATACATATCTTCAGAGACAGGTGATGGAACTCTTTAATAACTAAGAGCAAATGAACCACGATTGCTGCGATCATATATCTATGTATTGTTTTTACCATTCCATAACAGAAAATTTCGCCTTTATATCAGATTTATAAAGTACACCCTTATATAGCCAGAAATGCTGTTCTGATTGACAAGAGGGTACCAACGCGACTACATACATACATTCACTTAAGAGTATATCACGAAGAGGAACTTACGTACTAGGGGGAAAGTCTATTGCCGTCATCCGGACACTGGATCTACACATAATCTGTGCGACTTTATCTACGTATAATCTCTGCGACTTTATCTACGTATAATTTCTGCGACTTTATCTACGTATAATCTCTGCGACTTTATATACGTATAATCTCTGCGAGTTTATCTACGTATAATCTCTGCGACTTTATCTACGTATAATTTCTACGAGTTCATCTACATATATCTTCTGCGAGTTTATCTACGTATAAACTCTCACATATATACTTTAATTCCTTCTCAGTTAAAAAGGAGCCTATATCCTTCACAAATCCCGTCTAATTACTAGTATATTCCAAAATTCTACAAATTTAGTTCAGGAGTGAGTATATCAACAAATTTTCACATTTATTTACAATTTAGTATAATAATAAAAATAATATATTTATATTTCGAAGATTACTATGGTCTGCTTACGGGTCTCGTCCAGAAGTTGACGATGATAGGGTGATGACAATGATAATGATAAATTGTCTTCTACTCACCAGATTGTGGTAAGCTCTGCACATGAGTTGGTCTAATCGTAGGTCCAGGAGTGGAAGTATCGAAGAGATTGAGATACGTCCTCTTGCCATCTATGGAGACGAAACCCTGATCTCCTGATGCGGAGACTATTATGTCATCCTGTGGATGGCCATGCCCGATGTTCACATTTTGTATGTGTACTGGAATAAAAGCGAACTTTATTGGTGATGCTAAAAGCGGCAGGTTGATATTAACAACAGCAGTTGATATTAACGAACACAAATCATATTATATTACATGTAATTAAGTAACTGACTATGTAAACAAATTACACAAAACATATCAACACCATCTAGCGAAGATAAGTCGAACTAAATAGCAGCTAGACTAATGACGTGTACGATCCTGAATCACGATAGTAAACAAAAGTTGGCATGATCACATAGCCTGGTTGGAGGATGCTCCCTTGGTGTTGGAGGGACATAACACCCGTTCCTTAACAAACCTACTTCTAATTGTCGTATTTTATATATTAATTATATGTCGTATTTTTTAATATTTAAATGCAAAACCCCTAGTATCTCACCTGAAGCACCACCCTTTTCTGCTCCCAACCCCTGTATAGCAGACACGGTAACGTCAAAGATTTCTCCATACCCTGGAGGCTTGGTATCCACGGCGGTAATCACTGAAGCCTCAGGCCTAAACCTGGTGCCGTGGGGTTTGAAGTCCGTGTCGTCCAGAACTATGCCGGGACGTGGGCGATACGGGTGGTAGGAGATGGCTGGTGATTGGGAAGCTATAAAAAAATATACATATATTAAACAATGAACTTGAACGTTAAACAAAGTACCAAGTATAGCTTGTACTATGGGTCCTAGAACACGATTATGGATTTAATTAATGGATTTAAGTTTGTGTATTCGTATAAAGATTAGATCGTAGATAGTAAGAACGGTGGTAGGAACATGCTTAGGCACGAATGGCTGGCTTGACCGGTGCGATAACTCTGCCTTACAGAAAACCGATTGGGAAGCAACGCTTGCGTTGCCTTCCAGCGAAATGAGTGAAATTTCTGGAGACCCATCTTCTCCTCTCCTCTTTCCTTTCGCCCCATCTTCCTTTCCTATTTCCCATCTTCTCATTTCTCTCTTTTTTCCCCTCCCCGCTACCCCATCCCTCATCACGTTCAAAGGCGGCAGCGCACTTGCAGGATATAACTATGCGGATACAGTGATAGTTGAATGTGCATTTCGATTTGAGAACTACTGCTAATGAATATAAATATACACATATTCTGTACATCCATATAATACCATATACGTAATCATACTACTATACTAAAATACTATACTAACTACTAAACTATATAATTTAAAAAAATATATAATTTATAGAATCACACACATACATACATACGCTAACGGCTGTACCCTCAAAGGGTTAAATACCCACATTTTGAAAATTTCAACTTTATCAAACTAACGTAATAGGGGGCAAGCCTATTACCGCGCACTATCTGACTGTATATATACTGTCTGATAGATAACAGTCCAATCCCTTAGTCGCTTTGTACGATACCCGCGAGAAGGTATGGTGTAGCTCAATTGTACTCTACCAACCGGCACGAAATTAAGTATTTAAAATGTATATTATTCTTGTTTTTTTTTATTCTATAGGGGGACATAAGAACAGACGGGTCACCTGATGGTAAGTGACAACCGCTGTCCATGGACACCTTCAACTCAAGAGTCGTAAGTGCGCTGGGTCGTAAGGAGAAAAAAGAGACGGAGGATTAGGAGATGGGAAAGAGGAGAGGGGGGGAGGGGAGAGAAAGAGGGAGTTGGGCCTTCGGAAACCTCACTCATTTCGGAGAAATACAACGCAAGTGTTACTTCATAACCGGTTTTCTGTGACGCCGTGGTATCGCACCGGTCGAGCCGGCCCATTCGTGCCTAAGCATGGCTCTACTACTACCCAATGGTAACACACATATCAAAAGACTTTGTAAACAACACTTTCATTTACAAAATATTTACATGCACATACATAAAGTACGTGTGCGGCCATATTTTAGCACCCACCTAACTATATTGTAGTCGCAATTACGAAAAAGAGGGCCACCCTATTGCCGTCACTCACTTAGGGACATAATATGAGAAAAAGCAATAGAAAACTTTATAATTCTGGCAAATTTAGTAAGAAATACATCATAAGGGAACCGTGTACCTAATACTCCAAGTTTTAAATTATATTATTAAGGTTTTCCGTAATCTATTAAACGGCAGCGTAAAGATTATTATAGCTATCTTTAACATAACGACACTTACTTGGTATGGGCTGAGAGTTTATCGAAGATGACTCGATCACACTAGCACTAGATGTCGATACATTAACGGTTGGAGCAACACTGATCAATCCTTCAGTTGGAGTCGGAGCAGCAATGGACACTGTACTGCTTGGTTTTATCTCCAGTATCGATGGTTCCACGATTTGGATAACTTGGTCTAAGTCATATTTGGTTTTGTTAGAAGGTTTTTCTTCAAATTTGACTTTGTCTTTTGTTTTCTCTTTCTCGCTTAAGACTGTCTCTTTCTTTTTATCATTCTTTGGTTTTTCAATCTTTTTTTCTGTAGTAGTGGTTGGTTTTTCGGTAGTAGTCGGTTTTTCAGTTGTAGTCGGTTTTTGAGTAGTGGTTTTTTCTGTTGTGGTCGGAGGTTGAGTGCTAGACGTCTGTGTTGTTGTTGCTTCTGTAGTAGTCGTAGTAGTCGTAGTAGTCGTAGTCGTCGTAGTACTAGTAGTAGAACTGCTTGCTTCTGCTACTGTAGTAGTCTCTTGCTTGTCTTCTTTAATAACGTCAGGTTCTGTGATACTCACTTCAGAAGAAAGAGAAGGACTAGATTGATCTTCAATATGGATTATATTTTCTGAGTGAGTAGTCTCATTTTCGTTTGCGACGCTATCATTCGGCCTTTCTTCAATGTCTGGAAAATCTGGTATATCAGGTAATGGTGGTAAATTTGGCTTGTAGAGGGGTAAGCCTGGGTTTGGTCTTCTATTTGGTGGTCTAGGTCGCGGTCTTTGCCAAGGTGGCAACGGTCTGTGGAAACTTGGTCTGTTTAGCGGAGGTACAATCTGTTCTGGTAAATTTACATGCACTGGTGGTCTATCAAATGGATATGGTGGAGGAGTTTTGGTTGGATGGAACATATGAGGTGGTGGAGTGATTGGACCATCGAATTCTGGAATAGGAGGAACGTCAGATATTCTTGGAGGACCTCGATTGTTGATTCGCGAGGCCATAGGACGTCCAGGGCGTAGGAGTTGGGAATTGGCTTGAACGTTAACATTTCCATTCAATAGTTTGACAATTCCGGTGATAATATTCTGGATATCTGCGTTCTGTCGCGGACTATCTTTAGGGGTAGCTGTCGCAAAGATCGGCTGCACTGCAGTAGGCCGTATTCTGGGTCCCATCGGCGCCAGTGCCCGCGCTTTTGGAACCCGCTGCCCTTCCCCCGGAAACCTAAACTCCAGCCTGTCACCGAAACCTTCCGAAGACAACATTATTTCACCATCACTTCGTAAATACGATATGGTTTTGGTTGGATGTATATCGTAATATTTTCTCTTATTATGTAACTCTAAGTGATTATCAATTTCATTATTAGATGTTGGTATTTCATCAAAACTGATTGCTCTTGAATTTCTAATTGGATCTGCTGATTTGGTTACAGCTGTATGATCCTCTACAGCATCATTATCATTAACATGAGGTTTTTCTATATCAAAACTAATGCTAGGTTCTATTCTTAAGGCTATGTTTTCAGGTTGACTTGTTTGTAATAATCCGTCAACGGATAATTGATCCACAGTTGCTGATTTTGGTGATAACTGTGATATTGTGAAGGTTTCTTCATAACCTGGAACAAAGAAACACATCAATTACTTATTTTTGCAGTCATTTCTTCATAAAAGGTGGAGTAAAAAGTAAATTAATCACGAGGTTTTTATGTATCTCAAGAAGGTCGATTCCCGGATCGGGACAAAAAGTGTTATAGTTTTTTTCTAATAAGAAATTGTCAGTAACAGCGCGGAGTTTGGATTGCGTTAGTCTTAGAGCCCCGTGCTTTGATGAGCACGTTAAGCCGTAGGTTTTTTTTTTATGAGATAGGGGGCTAAAGTTGAGCTCCCGGTCATTTTCATGAACACCTATGACAACTAGTCCAACTATCAAATTCGTTTAGCCCTCAGGGTTACGAAGGTCAGATTCCAGTCGCTCCGTGAATGGACTAGAAGAAAACCCCAATAGACATGAAAATAATTAGGCTAGGAAGAAGAAGAAGGTATACAACTTCTCGATATCAAGATATCCACAAACCATTTTTTTTTATGCAAACGAGCAGACGAATCACCTGATGGTAAGTGACTACCGACGCCCATGTACACCCGCAACTCAAGAGTTACAAGTGCGTTGCCGGCCTTTTAGGCTGGAGTACGCTCTTTTCTTAAAGTATATATGTACATGTACACAATTTCCAACGCCCATTTTATGCCAATCATAATTTTATCCCACTTATGTTATATTTGGCTAGCCTGTCATTAGGGCTCTTTGTATACATAAGTATATACATACTGTCGGATTGAAAACAATCAGATAGTTGGGTTTTAGGATACTCACGTGATGAGATAAGGTGCCCCATTCTACTCCACGGAGAATTACACGGTTACCACTCAGACCACGACTAACACTCTGATTAGATCCGTATATAAGCTCATATATATAATGACGGCAAATTATTTTTATTTATTACGTATTTGCGCACCGTTACGACCTTCAAGAAAATAGCGTACTCCTGCCTAAAAGGCCGGTAACGCACTTGTGACTATTAATGGCGGCAATGAGTCGTAAGCGCGCTGGGGGGAAAGGGGAAAGGGGCGTTGGGCGTCCGGTACCCTCATTCGGCTGGCAATATAGTGCAAGCATTGTTAGTGCAATCTGTGGAGAACGACTCGTTATATATTGAAAAGAAAAAATAAAAGTGAAAATAGCCAATGTTTTAAAACTAAAATATGTAACAGAATAACATACAGAATACACATATAATTTATATGACAAAATAAGTAAATTATTGTGACAATTTGAAGCAATCACGAGTCATCGACTTAGCAGAGTGACATAACAATAGCATAGGCAGTAGAACAATGGACGGACGAACAGACAGGCTGACTTTCACTTGACACGACAATTTTAAAGTGTACGGATTGACTGAAATTATTAATAACTGGCATTTCCTCGCAGTTTATGATCACTTCGGTCGTTGTAAGGTCGTGGCGTGATGTTTTATAGAGTGTATTATTTCTGAATAAGTCAAGATTCAAAAATAAAATCATATAGTTCAAGTAAACCAATCATACGTATTTATGAACTGTCAAGAGAGGAAGACGGATACACTGTCAGTCGTGTAGCCAGTTGCCTGTTCCGATAAATAGATCCTATGGAGAAAAACAGGCAAGCAAGTCCAAGGGCACTCTTTTCAAATATTAACAAAATGTATATATCGAAAGGATGAATGACAGAACAGACAGAAACAGAAGATTAGTATTTATATGGCAGAGGTAAATAGAGTTGTCGGAAGAGGAAGACCTAGACGAATGCTTTTGGACCAAGTTCAAGACAATCTAAGCAAAGGCCATGTCAAAAGTACCTTTAACCGACGAGCCTGTATGCGGAACGGAATAAAAGTTGAAGAAGCGAGAAAGGTATGTCAGAATCGTAGTAAATGGAAGGAAGTGTTCTCTGCCTACCCCTATGGGAAAGAGGCGTGATATTATGTATGTATGTATGTAAAAAAAAGATGTGAGGCAATGCAATACATCATTCTGAAATAAATAAATTAAATATTGTATTCAACACAAAACGACTTCTTCGAATCCAGCTGGTTAGGTACCTACTTATATTTTAATGATATCATGCGCCCACAGTGCTGACAAGCTAGGAGTAGACTTAACTTATTTCAGGTAACCAAATTCTAACTTGTCAGCACTTACTTAATAATATATTAAAAATATACATATTATATCTTATAAAAATAAATAATTTATATTATGACGATGGTGTGAAATTTAAAGAAACGTTAAAAACAGTTACTTCAGATCGAACTCACTGAGACAAGAGGAGTACAGTTTCGTCTCACTGGATCTAGCGGGATTCAGTTCCGACTCACTGGAAATATTTGTACTTTCACGCTCTACGTGAGGATAAAATTACACATATATGTATGTAGACATACATACACGCCTGTATCCCCGAACGAATTTGGGAATTAGATGACAAAATGATGAGAGATGATACTGGATTAATTATATTTGAAGGGCAGAGAAGGTATGATTTTAGGATTGATTAGAAAGTCTAAGGAAGTTCAAGCTGGTCAAGATCATATATCTATAACTCTAACTGACGGTTGCCAGGAACTTCGAGCAGAGGGCTCGAAGTTCCCGGCAACGCATTTTTTTTTTTTTATAGGGGGCAGACGAACAGACGGGTCACCTGATGGTAAGTGACACCGCCGTCCATGGACACTTGCAACTCAAGAGTCGCAAGTGCGCTGCCCGCCTTTGAGGGTGATGAGGGATAGGGGATGCAGGGAGCGGAAAGAAGAAAGGAGGGATGAGGAGATGGAAAAAAGGAGAAAGGAGATGAGGGGAGAGAAAAGGGGGGTGGGGGAAATGGGCCTCCGGAAACCTCACTCAATTCGGGGAAATGCAACGCAAGCGATACTTCACAACCGGTTTTCTGTGAGGCCGTGGTATCGCACCGGTCCAGCAGGCCCATTCGTGCCTAAGCATGGCTCTACCACTGAAGCAATACGTAAGTATACAAAATAATAAGCTTTTCTTTTTTATATATAGAATAGAGGACAAACGAACAAACGGGTCACCTGATGGTACGTGACTTCCACCGCCCATGACCAGCAACTTAAGAGTCCATGGAGTCATTACCATCAGGTGACCCGTCTGCTCGTGTGTCCACCTTTACCAAAAAAAAATATTAATATTGCCTTTGTCAACCCAAGAAAACCCAGGTGAGGCACATTAATGTACACTTGTCATGCATGTTACCCAACCTGCAGAATGAGGTATTCAGGTTCCGTACGTGACTCATTAATATTTCTGTGCCATGTGTTAAATAACGTTACTCACTATTTCTTTACAATACAGGATTACGAAAAGTGACGAATACTAGTCTAGGTTTAACAGTGTGTAGAGCCATGCATATGCACGAACTGGCCGGCTCGACCGGTGCAATACCAGAACTTCACAGAAAACTGGTTGTGAAGCAACGCTTGCTACGCATTTCCCCGATATAAGTGAGGTTTCCAGAGGCCCAAATCCCCCTCTCCTCTTACCCGTCTCCTCATCCCATTCTCTTATATTATTTTTAAAATAAAACTGCCCCAATTTACACCTAGTTGTTGTTTCTTTTTTCATTGCTTTTAGCGATTATGCCGCCGTTTGTACCCATGCCCATTTGTAAACTTTTTTTTTTGGGTGTACAATAAAGTCTGTTTCTTTTCAATTACTACTAAATTTACTCCTAAATTTATGTATGATCGGTGCAATGTGTACAAGAGAGTTTTGTGCAAACGCCAGAGATTTGAGGAGAAATACCTCAAATCTCAGACGAGGAAACGGAGCTAAGGCTGTAATGGCTCGCAGAAGCTAGGGCCACTAGAACAGGAACTAACCTGCTAGCTATACTAATACACAATATCTAATGAACTATTTGTAGACATTTAATGAAGACATTAAGAAACTCACCCAATATATCTAACTAGATGCTCCGTAGCCAATATCAAACAAGTATTGTGGTCGTCAGAGCGTGGTTCTACACCAACCGTGACGTATAATGAGACACGGTGAGATCGGCCGCTTCTAGTGTCTAATTTCGCTATACTAGTAACACATACTTATACATTCTCATGCCTATGGGATATGGTGGTAAGCAGAAGCGAATTACGCACCCACATTAGCTAACTATAATTTAGTTGCATCATGAGGGAGACAAGCCTATTGCCTTAAACGGGACAGTTTAGTGATTAAAGATGGGAAGTTTAGGAGCATAGTGAAAGGGAAAGATGAGAACTAGGGAAGGGGATATTACATATACGAATGGGTTGGGAAGAATAAGCAATGCTCGAGAATTTTGTGGTCGCATACGTGTAACTCGAACTGGCTGTAGTCGGGATGTTCGAGTTCTCATACTCTAATTATGGTAATATAAATGGGTTATATAGCAGTATATTATAATCGGACTTTAAAAAAGTAGACTACCGACTTTAATGCGTCTATCATAAAATTTAAGACTAATATAACTATATACTAATATGCCATTGTCACAACTGGACCAAACTCTCATCTAACTACCCTCTAAGTACATCCTTTCCAATAAAAAAAGGATCATCAAAATCGGTTGGCGTGATATTGAGTTATTCGTCGAATTGTCGCGCACACACTTAATGCAAATCTAAGACTTATATGGTTTTCTCATGGATGTCATTGCGAAATCGGTTCACGCAGTCGAAAGTTCTGAGGTAACAAACATACAATAAAAAATACAATCGAATAGAGAACCTCCTCCTTTTTGACGTCGGTTGAAAAGAGAATTATAGATAAGAAGGTAAGACGTTGGATATACATACAGATTTGATGGTTTAAGGGTTACCTCGAGCTGGTCGGCACACGGCTACATATGGGAAGTTCAGGCCGAGCACATTCCATGGTGTGGCCGCCCTGGAAAAGAGGTGGCAGGGGTTTTTGGAATCCCTTCTTGGGTCTACCCAGGCCCTTGCAGTAGACGTGGGGTTTAGTCAGTTTGAGTCTCATATACAACTTCACCATCAGCTGCAGCGAGGTGAAGACCCATGGCGGTTCCACACGTATAAAAAAAATATACGGGCAGTCTTTGAGGACTGCTGATAGAAGTGAAAACTAAGTAAATTGTGAATTGTATCGTCGAGCGATTAGATTATACACAGTATACATATAGCTCATGGGAAGCGTGCGGTGACGATGGCGCGAGTTCCATGATTTTTGTTCACTCAAAAACTGTTCAACGTGCCTAAAGAAGTTTTCACTTCAAAAAAAAAATAAAAAACATATGGGAAGTTCAAGCACTCATGTTTTTTTTTTTCATTAGAGTAAGAACACATAATGGTGATAAAATATGGGTGTACATATATTATGATAGAGCTAAATACCTTACACTAACAGTAAACATTGATATCATTTTCTCACAAACAGTCATTTATAACAAAAATACAAAAAAAATATGCAATGGAGTGATAGACGACGAGTACCGAAACTAATTCCTGAAATAATTTTAAGAAATATGTTGACCGACAAAACTGCATGAGTCACACATATTATCGAGTTGAGTTTGAGTTGAGGTTAAGTAAGACTAAGTCAATATACGAGTAATACAAGCTTGTACATATTACATTAAGATATTTTATATCCTGCCTGTTATATATATATAGTCAGTTCAATTCATAATTTGAACTAACATATAAATTATTACAGTACAGTCTGAAATGAATACTAAAGAACTAATGCTCTAAGTGAGCTATTGGATTTCATGGTATACAACATAATTTTTACATGAGTTGGAAATTAATATTAAGAACATTTATGGTTTTTTTTTTGTCGTGTGGAAACCCCCACGGGTCATCACCTCACCGGAGCTGAGGGTGAGATGGTATGTCGGACTTGAACCGACTAAAACCACACGGTGTTATGTCACAGTGTCTATATCGCAGGGGAACCGGGATACCCTAACAAGGAAGCCTTCGGGAACCCCTGCAAGCCTTGGCCACCTGATTAGCAGGTGACTACTCTATGGAATATGGAGGGCTTTACCCCCCTCGCGAAAAGGCGCGCTCGGAACACGGTGCTACCCCCAGGCCACCGCTTATGGAGGCCGGAGATCATAACAAAATATACGCGTGCCTACGCCTCTATTCCTGATTTTTTCTTGTTGTGTAATCTAACGAGTCAATAAAGTTGGACTTGTTCATATCAAATTCAAATTTCGACGGGTCTGTTGGTTTAGTTGGTAGTGATTCTGACTGCTGTGCCAGACTACGTGAAAAGAAAATTTGTGTGATTTACAATTAGTTGTCATATTTCTAGGTGTTCTTTGTGGCCGTTTATTTGTGTGATTGTCAAGTCAAGGAGTTGTCTTTATAAAAAAGAAAAAAAAAACGATTACAGATATTTTTAAATTGTCACGAGTAGGAGTCAGTCAAACAATGTCAGTCGTGAAGTTAGTTGCCTGTTCCAATAAGTAAATCTTAATGAAGAAGGCAAGTTACTCCAGAGACACTCTTATCGACTGGAATGGATGTATTCCTAAGCTGGTACATAATATTCTAATGGCCTCGTGCAGGATTTGGCCATTGCAGAGCATTTGACTACAGTTAAGACTTTGTATAAGATGCTCAGGCAATAAATAGAAATTGCATCGTTTAAAAAAAAATAATTCCTAACACACCCACGCTGTTTTTTTTATTACTATATAGAGGGACAGACGAACAGACAGGTTACCCGCAACTCCAGAGTCGTAAGTGCGCTGCCCGCCTTTGAGGGTGATGAGGGTTGGGCGGTTGCGGGGAGGGGAAAAAAGAGAGGGGTGGATGAGGGAGAAGGAATGAGGAGAGGCGGAGTTGGGACTCCGGAAACCTCACTAATTTCGGGAAAATGCTACGCAAGCGTTGCTTGGCGTGGTATCACACCGGTGGAGATGGCCCATTCGTGGCTCTACCGCTATTATCGAGGCATACATACATTCTATCTCAGTGAGAGATAAATAATTTTATAAAAAAAAAATATAAAAAATCATCTTCACTTGAGTTTATGTATACAGTGAATGCTTTCTGTATACAGTGTTATATGTATATTGAATAAATAAACAATATTATATTTATAATTTAATTAATAATGTCGTCGTAACCTATGTCTAATACGTTAGTGGGACGAAATATATATTAGACAAAATGTGGGTGTTTAATACATCTCTACCTACCCTTTAGAGCAGGGGTGCTCAAACGGTCGATCGCGATCGACCAGTCGATCGCGAGTGCTTTTTGAGTAGATCTTGAGAAGAAAAAATTTTTTAATAAGTAGGTAACTAAACTACAAAAATTTATTACGTAATAACGCTGCTTGCGGCAAAAGGCGGCTTTATCAAAGGAACGCGCGGTACTTGTCAAAGAAAAGCCGCGTTGTTTCTAGACTAGACTGTACTAGACCATTTCGGGCGGCGCGTTTGACGGGAACATTCGAGACTTTCGTTCACGCCGATATAAATGTTGCGCCTGCAGGAATTGGAGTCATTCTGAATTGTAACTTGAAGGCGATACTACGTCGATACAAAGTTTATTATTAAATAGTGCGAAATGAGTGCAGTGAAGAAATCTAAAACGTATTATTTTAATAACGATTGGGAGGAAGAATTTTTCTTTTGTATGGTGAAGGATAAGTGCATTTGTGTTATTTGTGGTGCGTCAGTTGCAATACCTAAGCGTGGTAACTTAGAGAGGCATCATAAAACGGTTCATAAAAACTATGAAAAGGATTTTCCGCCACAGAGTGAATTAAGAAAACGAAAAGTAAGTAATTTGATATCTTGTTTGAAAAAAGAACAAACCATGTTCACAAGACCAGCAAAACAATCAAAAGCTGCTACGATCGCGTCATTTAAAATATCTCATATATTGGCGAAACACAAGAAACCATTCGAAGATGGATCGGTTGTGAAGGAAGCATTTATTGAAGCGGGTGAGACTTTATTTGGAGATTTTAAAAATAAAACAGAAATCATGTCTGCTATTAGAGAACTTCAGTTATCTCGTCCGACTGTCACAAGGCGTATTGAAGTCATGAGTCAGGACATCGCAGATAAACTAAAACATGATATCATGGAATGTACATACTTTTCTTTACAGTTCGACGAATCCACCGATATGACAGACACTGCCCAGCTGTGTATTTTTATTCGGATGGTATTCAATGACATGTTGGCTAAGGAAGAATTTTTGACAATCATTCCTCTGAAGGGGAAGACCCGTGGCGAAGATATATATGACTTTTTCATCAATTTTGTAAAAAACTACAAGCTACCAATATATAAATTAGTGTGCATTACAACCGATGGAGCACTAGCAATGACTGGAAACAAGAACGGTTTTATGGCATTGTGTCGAGCTAATGAAGAATTCCCTTCATTTTTTTCATTCCATTGCATTATACATCAACAAGTTTTGTGTTCAAAAGTTTTAAACACGGAGGAAATTATGGGCATTGCAACAAAAATTGTGAATTCCATCCGTGCACGTAGCTTGCAACGGCGGCTCTTTAAGTTGCAGTTGGAAGATAGGGAGTCAGCTGAACACACTGATTTAGTTCTTCACACGGACGTCAGGTGGTTGAGTCGCGGAAAATTCCTAGAAAGGTTTCAAGAATTATTGCCCGAAATAACAGCTTTTCTAGACGAAAGAGGTGATGACACTGAGATGTTGAAAAACGAAAAATGGCTGACTGATTTGGCATTTTTGGAGCTTCAAGGTAAAGGAAAAACTATTATTGAGATGATTAGCGCAGTAAACGCATTCAAAAGTAAATTGCAACTTATGATAGATCAACTGAAAAGAAAGGATCTGAAACATTTTCCGTCTTTGAAAGCAAGGATTCCTCAGTTGAATTATGATACGTATGAGGCTGAATTATCAAATATTTTGGGACAATTCGAAATGCGTTTTTATGATTGCAGTAAATTGGCAAATATAGCATCATTTATGAGTTATCCTTTTTCATGTAAAAACATTGAGGAATTAACCACTGAAGTAGCAAGTCAGTTTAATATGAACTCATGTTCAGTTGAAAATGAGTTGGTGCAGATTATATCAGATATACATCTCAAAGCTACAGCATCTGATACAAATTTCTGGTGTTTTATATCTGAAGATAAATATCCGAATCTAAGGCAAATCGCCCTTCAACTGACGGCAATGTTTGGGTCAACTTACTTGTGCGAGTCTGCATTTTCTGAAATGAAGATAATTAAGTCAAAATATCGCAATCGACTAACTGACGATCATATGTCATCATGCTTGCGATTGGCACTCAGTGGTTACGCACCATCTTATGAAAAGTATGCTGAGGACATGCAGTGCCACGCTTCAAGATCCAAAGTCACTTCTTAGTTGAGTTTAACACCATATGTAACTCTTTTGTTTTGTAACAACGAATAAACTCGCAATTTTGAATAACTAGGAGTTTTTTCATTGATATTGTAGAGAAGAACTTAAGTAAACCTAACCCAAACCTTGACTAAGATAATGTAAATTGTGCGGAAAGCTAATATCTATATATGCTACGGTACACCCTACCTAGGTAGGTAGGGTGTATCGTGTATGTACGACAACCCTGCATCACACATACTTGCAGCCTCTCAAGTCGATCGTAAGTAGTCTTAAAATATTGAGGTAGATCGCCAGCAGTTCAAGTTTGAGCACCCCTGCTTTAGAGGATAAACATCCGGAGTTGTTTAATAAAATAAACACTTATGTATCTAAAGATAAAACGCAACTTTTGCTGCCTAGATGTACGAGTACTCTTTATCACAGTAACTCGCATTACATAGATATGACTGCACGGGTGGCGTAGCGGTTTAAGTGGTCACCTCGCCGCTACACTGTGGGTTCAATCTTCGCACGGGACAACACTTTGTGTAATCCTCAAATTGTTGTTCTGAGTCTGGCTGTTCTTTGTGTGAAAACATGTCAGCAAAAATCTATTACCATATACAGAATTAGAGAGTTAAATACAAACAAATTTAGAAACGAACCAACAAAATGGCTCATTGAATATTGTTAATATAGTGTCAAAGACTTTCTAGAAGATTAATAATTAGTTTTAATAAGTAGTCTTAAATAGTAGATAATGTTATGATAATTAAATATTGATTGGACATAATAAATACTTCGTAATATTAATAGGGCTAATTATATAAGAGTGGTGGTGCCTTAAGAACACCGTGGAAGAAGGAACATCGTGTGGTTTTAGTCGGTTCGTGTACGGCATACCACTTCACCGTCAGCTCTGGTGAGGTGATGACCCGTGGGGGTTACCACACGAAAAAAAAAGAAAAGGGGTGCATTATATTGGAAAATATATATATATAGAATATATTTTTCAGGTAATATCGGTTAAATACAGTTTTGTTTTTGCATGTCTTCCTAACATTGACTATTTAACATTTGTCATTTGATATTCTTAATTCGATCTTATTTTCAACCGACTTCAAAAAGGAGGTTCTCAATTCAGCTGTTTTTTTTATGTTTGTTAATTCCTTGTTAACTTTCGACTGCGTGAACCGATTTCGACGATTTTTTTAATTTGAAAGCTTGTGCTTCTTGTGTGGTCCCATTTTAATTTAGGCCAGTACTGATAGTGACATTCATGAGAAAACTATATAAGTCTTAGATTTGCATTAAGCATGTGCGCGACAAATGGACGGATAACTCAATATCACGCCAACCGATTTCGATGATTCTTTTTTTATTGGAAATGATGTACTTCAAGGGAGTTAGATGAGATTTTGGTCCAGTTGTGACAATTTCGTCCATAAGAAAACAATATTAGTCTTAAATTTTATGATAGACGCAACGAAGTCGGTTGTCTACTTTTTTAAAGTCCGATTATATTTTTTATTATTACTTAATTTATTTTACACTTTTTAGTAATTTATGTTCAATACTCGAATTATAATTGGTTTTGTATAATCGATCATTTTGTAATAAACCTGGTTTAAAAAATCTGGTTTTGAAACAAAAAAAAAGTTACATACAGAGAATCTACGAAACATATTGAACATTATTTTATGTCATTATCATTATTATAAGCGTCAACGTATATATGTATGATGTTAATAAAATAAAAAAATATTAAAATCTGACGGAAAATAACAGAGATTAGAGCGTTAAAACAAACAAACAACAAAACTCTTTATTACAATAGTATAGATTGTCTCTGCCAGCCGGACAATTTTACCCATATATTAATTAGCTAGCTAAACAAACAGCTAGTATTATGTTTCCTAAGAAAGTAACAGTACCTCGGACCGTAAGCACAGTGAACCGACAAAGTTTCCGTAACTTGCCGGATAGTTAACCAACTCATTATTAAAGAACTGTTATGTAAATAATCGATTCTATATAGTCATGACAATCACACAGCTTATGTTAAGATTATCGAGTCAACCTGTGTGTTTTGGGAATTGATTATTTTGTTTATAATTTACTTTAAAAAAGTAGACAACAGACTTCAATGCGTCTGTAATAACATTTAAGACTTATATGGTTTTCTCATGGATGCCATCAGAACTGGACTAAATTGAAATAGGATTACACGGGAAGCACCAGCTTCCAAATAAAAAAAAAAACTCAAAATCGGTTCACCCAGTCGAAAGTTCTGAGGTTACAAACATAAAAAAAAAAAAAAATACAGTCGAATGAGAACCTCCTGTTTTGAAGTCGGTTGAAAATAGTTAAAACTCGTGACACTAACCACCAATGAACTAATATTTTTTAAGGCTAGTTCGATCATAGTTATTTTTTTTTCTAACCAAAATGGATTATCAAAAATCCACTGGCTGAGGGTCAGGTCACATTACACTATGGACTTTTACTCACTATCCTCGAACAGTCAGAAGCGTCTCAACATAATTTGACGTAAGAGGGGGCAAGCCTTTTTCCGTCATACGGGCACTGTATAACTAATAATACGGGCCTGTTGATCTACTGCTTAGTGACCCTGACTGCTGAACCGAAGGTTCGATTCTCACACGGGAAGAAAATTTTTGTGATAGACAAATACTTGTCCCAAGTCTGGTTGTTCTTTGTGTCCGTTGATTGAATGTGTGTACATATGTTTATACAAAACAAAATTAATATTACGAACACGTTACTAATTGGTTATAGCAGTGATATAATTACATTTGAAAATATATTCACCTAAGCTACAGTCGGTAATAATCTATTTAGCTATAATTTTTCTCCCATATATCAATTTCGGTGTTAGGGAGCTCCGGTATTTAGGTAGCCAGCGCTTTTTTCAACAAACGGAGACAAATGCTAAGCTAGAGACCATCTTTGCCTCCGCGGGCAAGGACATCAACTCAGGAGTCGTTAGGAGGTAATAAAAAGAAGGAGGGGTCACGGAAGTGGAAAGAGGAGAGGGGGTTTTTGGGCCCCGACCATCACTCACTCGGTGAAATATAACGCAAGCATCGCTTGTCTACCAATTTCCCCACAGTAATATTTTGTTTCTTTCTTTCTATGTTATTTATATTAGATGTCTCGGAAGTTCCGGCTGTAGTGACAGTCACAACGACCGCCCATGGACAACTTCAACTCAGGAGTTGTAAGTGCGGTGCCCGCTATTAAGGGCCTCTGTAGTTGCGAAGAGATGTCGCCTCTATGGTAGTTCTCTATCGCCTACATCACGGGGAGTATTCTGATGAGCTCTTCCAATTGGTCCCACCTTCTCCCTTCCTCTGCAGGACTACACGTGCTGGCCTGAGGAGTCACCGTGTGAGCGTCGAAAATATACGTACCCCAACTAAACGGTTTGGTTCTTCTTTCCTGTGCCGATCGGCAAAAGCCTGGGATTCTCTACCAGCGCACTTGTTTCCTTCCCACTTTGATCCCGGGTCTTTTAAGCGGGGCGTGAAAAAGCATCTCACCAGGCCGCCATAGTGTGGGTCACCATGCTGCAATGACTAGACATGCAATGAGGATGGTGACCACCACTCTTTGACTCCGCCTATTGCTTTCCATCAGGCAAAGTGGTGTCACTATGGTAGGATAATATAAAAAAAAAACAAAAAAAAATTAGGGAGGGAAATGAGATGGGTGTACGGACCTCTGGTACTCTCACTCACTCGGTAAATACCACGCTACCATTGTTTGACAACCGGTTTACTGGTCGAGCCGGCCGATTCGTACCTAAGCTAAGTTTTACATAACTATAACTAAAATTATATTAAGCTTAGCTTGCAGTATAGGTTCCAGAACACAGATAAAAGAACCTTAGTCAATCAATTAGCCTGTTGTAGCCCACAGCTATACATAGGCCTCCTCTAATGTGTTCTGGATCCAAATCTGAATGTAGCCGTATTACTTAAACATACTAATTAGAATCAGTCCCGCGGTTTTGGAGGTGTTTAGTCATTCAACCCGTACAGAAGAAATATACATACAGATAGAACTATTTTTTTTTTAATAAATGGCTGCTCTGACTACAAAATCAATAACATACAATATTGTTTAACTGTCTACCTACAGAAACCACGCGTATTCTTTAGCGTGCCTAATTTCAAAACACGAAAGTGCTTTTTACTGCTGAACTAGTGAATGCCATTGACCGCTGATTGTCGCAGCGACTGATGCTATGGATATGATGAATGATGCCTCTGCTTAAGATGTGTGTGACGAGTCATAAGACACGCACGTTTTATCAACTTTGGGAGGAACTGAACTGTACATAGTGTGCATTGTGTATACTTATAACTGTCTGCTCGGCCTTACTGTAGTTTTTTTCAGAATGTACATACATACACACATCTTTATCCCCGAAGGGGAAGGTTGAGGCTTGTTGAACGCCCACAATTTGCAGACAGTAACTTTTTCTCACTTACTTTACTTTGTTTAACGTGGGAGAGTCATGCTTCGACACATATGGGCCGGCCCGACAAACCGGCTGTTAAACAATGCTTGCATTGTGTGACCGAGTAAGGGAGTTTTCCGGAGCCCAATCTCCTTTTCATTTCCCCCTTTTTCCCTTCTCCCTTTCCCCTACCCTAAAAAGCGGACAGCACTCTCGTGACTCTTGAGTTGCAAGCGTTCTTGGGCGCCAGAAGTCACTTACCAACAGGTGACCCGTCTGCTCATTTGTCCCCAGAGATAAAAAGAGGGCCAGCCGTTGCCGTCAGTGGTAGTAAAAGAAGAGAAAGCGGTACAAGGGATTGCCACCTATTTATATATAATATTTTCTTGTCACTTTCAAGATCTGCTGGAAGAGTACTCAAGCTTGTCTCTTGTTATGTGTGATTCCTATGTACAATAAATAATACTAAGGAAAGGCAAAAAATATATATATATCTTTGTGGCGCCCTCCACATACAGAAGAAACATATAAACAACATTTAGCAAAGACAAGTCGAAATACGAAGCAATGACAATGATGACGTAACACGATCCTGAATCACGATAATTAAGTTCTCGCGCCGATTAGTATATGTATATACGACTTCCTAACATCTACCATCATGATCACCTCGCCTGGTTGAAGGGTTCTACCTTCATGTTGGAATGACATAACATCCGTTCCGCCACTGTGGAGGGACGGTATCGGATGCTAACTAGTTTATGATTAGCCGCACGAGCGCCAAACGCGAAGATATTCACACACCGAAGAATGCGTACAAGTTCATTCTTTTTTTTTCTTTTTAAAAAAAACATACTTTTAGAATTAAGTTTTCAAAATATAAGCTAGCTAATATTGTCGCCACATCTTTATAAAACTTAAATATGTATGAATAGTTGCAGTATTGATGAGCTCGACAAGTCAGGGTCAGTCAGGGTTGCATGTAAATCAAACAATCTAAAACCAGGAAGTCAGAGCCTTCTTACGGAATATACATAACTCAGTGTTTTATGAAGATTCAGTTAGTCATATTCTATTGAAACAGATTGCAATGATGATTCGTTTATTAGAAATTTCTAAATACGTTAAGTCATCCGTGTGACTTTGAATATTATTCTACTTCGGTTTCGGTCTTATAAAGAGCAAAAATTGATTATTTCTTGGTATTGATTACTGCCGGAGCCCATCTAACGAAATCCTTTGAAAAAGGTTGGGGTTCAAACACAATCGACAGAAACACCGTTGACGAATACTAACGCTTTCATCCTGCACTATGACAATACGGGATAAATATACAAAAGACGACAATAAACCTGAGGGAAACGCAAACCGAACACCCTCCACAGTGAGATATACCCAAAACCCTTAATTTGCATTCTTCTGTTGGTTTTTGATATATTGAAATGACACGTGTTTCGCCGCTGCATGGGGCATCCTCGGAAAAGTTTGGCAACAAATGTACCTTTAAAACATAGGGCATACACGTATAGTTGTACCTTATGTTCACTATCAGTATAAATGAAATTACTTATCCGAGCAAGCGCAATTTATATGTATAAAAATGAAAGCGGCTGTTTTTCAAGTGAAAGTGTTTAAATTCCTCTTCATTAATCGGTGTGCATCGTAAACAGTTGTATAAGTATAACACTAAACAGTATAGAGTATCGCTAACACTTGAACTCAATGTCCCAGTAAACTGATTTTAAAGACATACCAAAAATATTTAAACTAAAATTATAATCCAATAATTTTGATATTTTTGGATATATTGTTTATTATATAAAGAGTCCTGTAGTTCTCTAACCCGAAATTACGGCCTGCTTTCTTCTTCTTTCCCATTCTCAACCGCTAAGGCGCATGCCAGCACAACTTATACGTCCATAAATTTAAGAGGAAAACCCCAAAACTTGTCGCTTATTTTTAAGAAGATCGTATTTAGCTATATAAGCACTCGTAATGACGGATCTAAAACATAAATTATCACAAAGTTCATAGCAGATTATATATTGAATCGAGGTAAACCTACATACGTCTTATGACAATACTTCAGTTATGATCCTTCCCCCATCAGCTGTCTGTTAGCCCAATATAATAGAGATGGACTGACGACCTAAGGAAGGTAGCTGGGATAGGTAGCTACTTAAGGCGCACGTTGGGGAGAGGCCTATATCCAACAGTTGACTGCCCTGTGAGTCTGAGCTACATAGTTGGAGAATCAACAACAATTTTGTATCCCCAACATTCCTTTGTTACAGATCTCTGGATGGCAGATACAATGCTATACGTTTATAACTTAATCTGGACTGAACCCGGTCTTCCTAAAATTTATTTATAATTTTTGAGGAGAAAAAATTAGAAGTTGAAGCTATCAAGAGCTACTATATAAATAAGACAACAGCGCAGACTGATGTAGGGACAGAAAGAGGGCCAAAGTATCCCCAGTAAAAAAGGTTTTTATGTCCGAAGACAATACCTTTTATACAGAAACTTTCCTCGGAGCGAAACATCTATAAAATGTGTGTAGATCGTTAGAACACGCGCTTGAGTACAAAATTGGGGCAATTGACCTTAAGACCTTGACTTCGGACGTTTCATTCTTGACCTTGAGTTTTGACGAGAACTCCAAGCTTTAATGGTTTTTTGTCATGGATGATGCACGACGTGCATTTCGTTTACAGTCAATTATTTTAATTCATTGCTTTTCACGACTTCAGATGAAAACAACACGAACATAGATTTATGCTTGCTTTTGCTTTTTTATAGTCTGATGAATCTTTCCAATCATTTTTGCTTCACTCTTTTGAAGTCATAGTAGAAACTTAGATAGAAATTGCCTGCAGCATTAAAATCCGCAATGGCCAATTATTTGTTAATTAAATGTTAAAATAAAATACATATGTACACCATATATACACTCAAGCTCAAGAAGGGGAAGGGGCAGAGGTGTGTTAGACACCCAATTTTCCCAGTAACGAACTAAATGTATATATACATATGTATATATGTACATACTTCGACAACAGTCCGATCTCTTAGTCGCCGCTTACGACATATATTGTGGCTCTACTGTCTCATAGATCCAGAATAAAATAAAATAATTATTCTATTATGGCCAGGCAGGTGCAAGGCCATAAGAGAATCCAGTAGAAACCTTTTCAAAAATAATTAAAAACTAACATAGATTCGGAGCAATGGTTGAAATAGAAAAAAACTAAACTAAGCGTAGTTCAGCTGACAGATTCTCGTGGTTGTCTTTCGACAATAGCGGGCGTAGAGGTCTGTCGGACTATGACCTTAAAGCCACTAAGGTGTTTCTCTTCTTACCTAGGATAAGGAAGAGCGAGAATCGTCCTTGCATTCTTCCGTTCCCCTGAAATGCATCTCTAAATAAATGATTTACGTTGCTGGACTGTGCATATGCATACAGTATTGTTGTTTAATGAGTAACTGTTAAATGCACAAGCATATTGTATACCTAATGAAAAGAATGAAAGTCTCTAATAAAATATATTATAATGGAGTCGCGAAAGTGCTTACAATCGAAAGTTTATTAAATAATACTCACCATTTACAACTTGCATAAATATAGCGAGCAGCATTGCGCTGACGCTTGTTCTCGTCCGCCATCTTGTGCTGGCGGCCATTTTGTGTTGTCGAATTGTCATTCACTTCACATATTTTGTTCACATCACTTTTATTTCCGTTTGTTATGATTATTGATTACATTTATTGGTGGGTTACCTGTAACAAAATAAGGATGAATATTTATTATTTATATCTCTAAGTGGTTGTATCCTCCCTTTTAGCCACCGAGACTTTTCGTATTTCTCACCTTAATGCCAGAGAGGCATTTTCTGTTTGCCTCACCCCAATATTTTATTTTTTTTAAACTTTATGTACTTATTGTAAACAGGCGGACTTAATACCTAATTCATTATCTGTCAGTTAACCTTCGGGTGGTCTTTGTCTCGTCTGAAAATGATTACATTCCAATCCATCCAATGAGGCACGGTGGCAGACAGGTGGCCAGCCATAATAGAATTCCTTTTCGTCATATATAGAACACTAATAACGTGGCAACTTTGTAATGGGCAGAAAGATGGTGATAGATTCTTGTTTGAGAGGGTCACACACACACACAAGGATACACTGGCACTATTATTCTAGTCTACACCCAATTAGGTTGTACACCGCAACTATTCGAACGCAAGTTTAACAACCCTGTAACTATTACGATAGGGCCGTTTGTTTCTCAACTTAAAAACTACTTAAAAGTCTTGTCAAACATAAAATCCCGTTTAAGCCCAAACGGCATTAAATACGTAGGTGTAGTCGAACATTTACAAGACCTAAATTCTAGAATCGTTACCTTCATTAAAAATGCGACAAGTGTAACATAACGGATATTGGATCAAACGTTGGCTGCAAATGTTTGCCCTACATGTATAACAGGTTAAGTGCGTTAAGCACTTGAACCTATAAGTGGGCTGCGTTTTAATTTTGGTTCAGTGGTATTTAATAAATAACGGTTATGGTAATTATTGAGTATAACATTTTATATTATATTGTATACACACATACATTCATTCACGCCTATATGTAAAAAGGGGTAAGTAGAAGCGTCAAACAATAATTAAGTACTAATTAAGTAATAATGGTCACACAACACATTGATTTATTATACAACATAGTGTGTAAATTAGTTTATATTTTTAAGAATTTAGATAACGTTGCGTAAGTTGATAAAAGGTCTATTTAGCTATGTGTCAATCTATTCTTACGTATTGGATTACCTCATGGGGTGGTGCTCTCTTAAGGTAGACAGTACCTGGATGACCGGTATTTTTTTTGTTAAATCGTGTAAAAGAACAAAAAACAAAGTAAAATAAAATAATCATCGGGACTCGAACCGGGGTAATCTGGTTACGGAACCGCCCTATTTCCCACCTGATCTATCACAACCTTGTACACGATGGCGAAATTTACCTTCGTATTCTAATGATATTGTAGCAAGTTTTCATTGCCTGAAAACACGGATAAAACGACGTTTTCTAAAAATGAAACCTAGCTAGATAGATTTATTGGCCCCTGCATACAAAATTTCATGAATATCGTTGGAGCCGTTTCAGAGATTCAGATTATATACATATATACAAGAATAGCTCGTTTAAAGGTATTAGATATTTCGCTCTTATTGATTTCCCACTGTCCAGCTTTACGCGTTATGTAAAGTTCTAGCAGTGCGATAATTATTCATTCTTAACATCATATTGAACCAGCACACTGAACTTTCTTTCATCCCATTACCCTCAGGCAAAAGAAAGAAAGACATGATTTAAATAATGCATCAAATAAGACATGCCTTTTTCAATAGATTGTATGTATGTTTAGGCCTTACAATAAGGTCAACAAACTTTAGGTAAGTCTATATAATCTGACTTATACAAAATGTAACATTTAGCCACAAAAAAGTTATTAGTAATTATAGGCTGAGAAATGAAATGTTAATTACTCAAATAATATGTATACTAGTATACCTTTAAACACTTATTTTTATTAGTATTTTGGTTGCTATCATTAGTTAAGTACAATAATAAAGAAACAGACAGAAAGTCGCCTTACACACAGGTTTGATGAAGCCTACATCAGGCAAGATAATGTTTAAATATACTTACCTTTTTTCTTATGAACTCCTTCATTAAAGTGATTTAAAATATATTAGACCAGTTTTACAAACAAATTAATTAATTATAGTTATAGAGACATGCTTAGGCTCGAATGGACAAGCTCGACCGTTGCGATACCACGGCCTCACAGAGAACCGGTTGTGAAGCAACGCCTGCGCTGCATTTACCCGAAATTAGTGAGGTTTCCGGAGGTCCAAATCCACCTCTCCTTTCTCTTAGTCTTGTCCCCTCAACCCTTCCTTTTTCTCATATCCTCATCCCCCTCTCTTCTTTTCTCTTTGATAGGGATACATATTAATAATATGTTGCTCATACAGATGGATTGGAGACTATAAGCAATAGCTCAAGCAAGTCAGGGTCGCATACCTATAACTCCTTGTGCTACACTAACTAACTTGTGCCCCAGGAAGTGGATATTGCTTATTTAGATAGATTGGGGAGTATAAGCAATAGCTCAAGCAAGTCAGGGTCGCATACCTATAACTCGAACTGGCTTGTGCCCCAGGAAGTGGATATTGCTTATTTAGATAGATTGGGGAGTATAAGCAATAGCTCAAGCAAGTCAGGGTCGCATACCTATAACTCGAACAGGCTTGTGCCCCAGGAAGTGGATATTGCTTATTTAGATAGATTGGGGGAGTATAAGCAATAGCTCAAGCAAGTCAGGGTCGCATACCTATAACTCGAACTGGCTTGTGCCCCAGGAAGTGGATATTGCTTATTTAGATAGATTGGGGAGTATAAGCAATAGCTCAAGCAAGTCAGGGTCGCATACCTATAACTCGAACTGGCTTGTGCCCCAGGAAGTGGATATTGCTTATTTAGATAGATTGGGGGAGTATAAGCAATAGCTCAAGCAAGTCAGGGTCGCATACCTATAACTCGAAGTGGCTTGTGCCCCAGGAAGTGGATATTGCTTATTTAGATAGATTGGGGGAGTATAAGCAATAGCTCAAGCAAGTCAGGGTCGCATACCTATAACTCGAAGTGGCTTGTGCCCCAGGAAGTGGATATTGCTTATTTAGATAGATTGGGGAGTATAAGCAATAGTTCAAGCAAGTCAGGGTCGCATACCTATAACTCGAACTGGCTTGTGCCCCAGGAAGTGGATATTGCTTATTTAGATAGATTGGGGAGTATAAGCAATAGCTCAAGCAAGTCAGGGTCGCATACCTATAACTTGAGCTGGCTTGTGCCCGGGTTCAATCTTACTATATATAACCCAATCCCTTAGTCACTACCCTAGTGTGAAGCAATAAGAGCGATAAGATTTATTAAGATGTTGGCATCCATTTTAACTAGTGGAAGCTAGGTGAAAACCAGCACCAGACTTTTTAAAGTCGTATATAGAAAACACTATAAATATTTTATGGTCTTAACTAATTTAAACAACTTTTGTGTATATATATACGTATGTATTTAAGAGACGGAAAGTTCTACGGATAGTACTTTCCAGAGTTACTTTCGCCTTTTGTTGCCCTTTTACTTTAATTTTAGAGAATAAGGGTTTAAAAATATATTATATACTGGCAGTCTTTGGGGACTGCCGATAGAAGTGAAAACTAAGTAACTTGTGAATTGTGGCCTCGAGCTATTAGATTATACACAGTATACATATAGCTCATGGAAAGCGTTCTGTTCCATTATTTTTGTTCACCCAAAAAGTGCTTAACGCGCCTAAAGAAGTTTTCACTTCAATAAATATCAAACACTTAACGTAATTTGTAACGATTTGCAACTGACACTGTTTGTGTATTGTCTACACACACATACTGTTATGCAATTATAATTCAGCACATCGATGTCCCACATATTATTATGTTATAAGGTAACAGGCCATTGTACGCGGATTGTTATTTTGGTGCTCACTAATATACGTTAAGGAACTTCTTCATTGCAACAAAAGGAAAACGTGATATTTTTACAACTTGATGTAAAAGCAGTTTTAGCGGCGAACAAAACTCAAAATAAATTATTTCAAATAAACCAAGGAGGCAACTAAACCAAGGTAGGACACACGGAACAAGTCAGTCGTGAAGCTCATTACCGAGGGAGAATCATGCTTAGGCACGAATGGGCCGGCTCGACCGGAGAAATAACAACAACCTCACAAAAAACTGGTAGACATACAAGTGATTAAGGGTGAAGAAGCCCAACTTCCCCTTTCTTCTTTAAAAAAGTCTCCTCCTCGGAGTCTCCTCTTTCCCCTTTATCATCCCCCGCAAAGAAGGGCAGCGCACTTACGACTCTCGAGTTGCAGCGGAGGTTTTCACTTACCATCAGATGACCCGTCTGTAGGAATATCCCCCTATATGATAAAAAAAAGGCGTGAGAGGTCTATGGACCTCCGGTCGGAAGGAAGTTCATACACGGCTGTAACTACAGCAAGAAGTGTCAGGAAAAAGCCTTATTACACCTTTTTGGTCTCGCTCCATTCCGCTCAGAGCGTAACGCGCGATAAGGAACTTCGTTCCAAAAGCTTGTCTGTTCTGTGATGTAATCCTATGAAGAAAAACAGCCAAGAAACTCTATGGACACTCTTTTTACCCGACTGGTTGGTTGGTTGGTTGATTGTTAACCATCGTTTACGATACTGGGCACGCCAAGTATTAGATTATTTCAACATTTTTATTTAGATCAGTACCCAACTTTATTGGTTACAAAGCAAGCTAACTTTCGCTCACAGGGGGAAAACAATGACTAAAATTGAGCTTACGTAATACAAAAGGCCACGAATGACTTTCTTAGCTAAGAATGCATGATTACCTTTCTCGTTTCTGCCATCAGACACACATATATATACTCATAATTACAAGAGAAAATGAATGCGGAACGAATGACAAAACAAGTACCTACCCATATGACGAACGCGAGCCGTAATAGCAGAAGGTTTAACATACATTCAATAATCGTTATAAAGAAAAAACAAGTGACTTTCAAGTCCTGGAGCCCAGAGCGGTAGGCTTAATGCATTTCGAAATGTGAGGTTGTTATCAGTTCAATCATTTTGATAGTGGGAGTAACATAGAATTTAACATTTAGCAATAAGGTTAGTGAAAGGTAGAAGAAGATACAATTATAATGTCGACGTACAAAAGACATCCTTTTCCTTCCCTTATTCTTTATATTCCCAATTGACTACACGGGTGGCGTAGCGGTTTAAGTGGTGGTCACCACAACACTTTGTTAATATAATCCTCAAATTGTTGTTCTGAGTCTGAGTGTTTTTAGTGTCCGTTGCTTGAATGTTTGTAAAGTCCCCCGCGACACAGGAATTAATCCTAGTGCGGGAGTCGTCTATTTAAAACTAAAACTAAACTAAAACTTTCCCATCTTTAATTCCTAAAGTGCCCGATTTTGCGATCAAACGCTTTGGCCATTAAGTTAATGGGGCCAAATTCTAATTGACAAAATGTGCACCTCTGCCTACCTCGATAAGGATGCAAGAGTGAGTATATATATTAAACTTGTGTGTTACTATGATACAAGAAAATTAAGGAAAAAAAATTACCACATCGGAATCTAAGCAATTGTGTCAAAATGATCACAAACGGATTCTAAAGTGGACCGTGATGAGTCACATTCGCATCAGGATGTTGTACAATGGACGGCTACACTGTTCTTGCGCAAGTCTTACGAACGTCTCTTTGACGAAGACATTGCGAAATTGCAACACACGAAATTAATGGGACTGTGGCGTTGCCGTTGGGGTTTTTTGTTGGAAATTTATGTCAAAACTGTTCTGTTTATACGACTGCCCTGCAGCGTTTTTGATGGTTAGGGTTCATGTATATCACATATGTACATACCATAACTTATACCAATATTTAAGGGATAGAGGATTTACAGAAGAAGAATATATCCTATGGAAACCAGCCTATGGAACAAATTGTCGCCTGCCGTATTTCCGAACCGATACGACCTTCAAACCTTCAAGAAAAGAGCGTACTCCTACCTAAAAGGCCGGCAACGCACTTGTGACCCTTGAGTTGCGGGTGTCCATGGGCGGCGGTAGTCACTTACCATCAAGTGAACCGACTGCGCGGTTGCCCCCTATCGCATAAAAAAAAAATGACATCACGCTACTTCATCTGAAAAAATCATTAAATTAGAGTGAATTTGAATGTGGAGTACAATAGAGCGACCTCATCTCATCCCGTGGAGACCCAAAAGGTGACTAGGTGTTTGATTGTCATCCATCACATCACAGTCACTATGCACACAATGTGAGCGGTTGATGACTGACTATTGACCACGTAAGAGGGACTAACTGATGTTTGGCAGAATATGGGCGTTTTATACAACTCTGTCTACCCTGTCGGATAATAATGTGAGTGTATTTCTGTATGTAAAATACATCAAACCGTCACAGTCCAGTGAGTTTTAACCGTGGTCAGACTCCATATCCGCAGGCGGTAAATTTTACCATTAAATTGGAAAAATCCGTAACAGCTGTCTACACACCGTAAGTAATCAATTTGATAGACCCCGTAATTTTTGATGATTCGCCATCACATCTTCCAAGTACAGCTGGGTGTGACGGCGCTGATGCTTCATACGCAGAGCCTCAAATGGCTTAAATACAGTTGATTAACACGTAATTAAGTTTTTTGAGCCGTTTCGGGTGGAGACGCTGGGTTCATGGATTCCGAGTGCTCGTTCCATTTACAAGGAACTAGCTGAACGAGTGATCGACTCTTCTCGTGACCAGAAGGTTGGCCTTTTCCTTGCTCAGAGAAAAAGCATTGCCATTCAACGTGGGAATAGTGCCAGCCTCCAGGGAACGCTACCAGTAAGCGACGATGGGCAAGAATTTTACGATGCATGTTTGTAAATATCCCTCCCGTTTTTATTTTATAATATATGATAAATTAACTCAAATGTAATTATGCATTTTCGACTATTTTAGTAAAATACACGTTTTTGCCGTATTTCCGAACCGATACGACCTTCAAACCTTCAAGAAAAGAGCGTACTCCTACCTAATAGGCCGGCAACGCACTTGTGACTCTTGAGTTGCGGGTGTCCATGGGCGGCGGTAGTCACTTACCATCAGGTGACCCGTCTGCTCGTTTTCCCCCTATCGCTTAGAAAAAAAAAAGTAAATATTAATATTTTGTGCTGTACTGTAATGTACGCCTTATAACATCACTTATCTGCCAGTGAAATACCCTTGAAAATTCAGTCGATCCGGATATAAACGGGAACAAAGATAGATAGACAAGCAGTTGCGCTCGAGTGGGCATATATTGGATACATACATATTTTTCGGACGGGTCACGGGTCACGGGTAAATGACAACCGCCGTCCATGGACACCTGCAACTAGAGAGCCATAAGTGCGCTGCCCGCCTTTGAAGGTGGTGAGGGATGAGGGTATGCGGGCATAAAGTAGAGGGGGAGTTGACTAATTCAGAAACCTCACTTATTTGTGATGCTTCACAACCGATTTTCTGTGAGGCCCTGGTATTGCACCGGTCGAGCCGGATTGTGCCTAAACATGGCTCTACAACTATCAGGCATCAGTGCCCGCTCATGAATAAAGTTTCGTGGATGCCTATTTAATAATAATAATAACTTGAGACATCTCACACACGGCCGTCTGATCCCAAACTAAGCAAAGTTTAGCAGATCAAAGCTGGGACCCAGATTGCTGATAAAAATACTTTTATATTTATTTTATTTTTATTTTATTTTTTTTATTTGTAAGCCTACCATAATGACTCCACTTTGCCTGATGGTAAGCAATAAATAATAATGATATATACATATCATAGAAAAATTACACCAAGACACAGAACAATACGCATGCTCATCACAAAAATGGAGGGGAATCAAACCCAAGACCTTTGACTTAAAGGCAGTCAGTCAAATTATTATGAATTAAAACCCCTAGGTAATTTAAGTAGTTAAAAATCAGTTAAGTCAGAAGTAAGTCGTACAAACATAGCAAAAGAATGTGGTTACAACGTCCACACCGTATCCGCGATGTAACGGCGCGTCAGGTGGTGACCCACATATACGAGGTACCGTAGCTTCATTCAACTTGTTTCTATGAGAAGGGAACGTGTATTGTCTTCTTTAATTTATGTGGATACTAATTTGTTTGGTGACGTGTGTAGAAAACCTTTAAGTTGTTGTTTTTGGGTCGTAAATGTGTGTTATCTGCATTGCATGCATAGAGTTTTAGCTTATTTCTTTTATAGCCGGCTGCCTGCCTGACGGGAACCTTCCTTGGAATGTAGTCGTTTTAAGATGGTGAAGAAGAAAATAAAGAAGAAGTCCACAAATGGAAAATGGGACCGAGACTGCTAGGACTCGCAGAGGAAAAGGTCGTTTGCCCTTATGTCTGTATTTCATGTGACTGGAGAGGCCACTAGCAGAGGAACATTTGTGCTGGCAAGGTGTTTCCTTATTATTTTGATTCTTTTTGTATTGCATAAGCTATTAAATACTAGATACATTTCACTTTTACTATGTTTGTTAATGTGTGGGCACCATGTATCTATCATAAAATTAATTTATCTGTCGTTGCATCGCTTTAATTCTTTTTACATATTTCGGTGTAGTGATTTTGTTCTGGGTGCATCGTTTTCACATATAATTATAACTATATATAATGATTGTATTTAAATAAAACATTTTAAAAGTGTAACGGTGGAGTTTCTTGCCCATTCTTCTCCATGCGTAACTATATTTTGGAATGGGGGACTAGAATCAATTCTATTTAAATGTAAATGTTGACGTTCAAAAATGCCTTTTGGGCCTATCTGAAATAAATGCTTTGACTTTGACTTCATGTGGAATAATTGGGCTACAAAACATCACGCTGCTACACTGAGGAGCGGAGCAGTGAGAGCAGAAATGCACGTGAAACTTCGGGGAACGGCTGGTCATTTATAATCTCATGCCATTTTTTTATTATAAAGTATATATTTGCTTTTATCCAATTTATTACCGCATTACTTTATAACCTAAATACACACAATTTAAAAAGTTATTCGTAATTTTCCATTTGGTATCCCGTGAGTAAATCTTGATTTTGCTAATTGAAATCATATCTAATAATTGAAAATCGGTGGAAAATATGCTCAGAAGTCGCTCTTAACACATATATATAAGAGATACATTTTTTCATAATATAGGGGGGACAAACGAACAGACGGATCACTTGACCGTAAGTGAATTCCGCCACCCATGGATACTAGCAACTCTTGAGTCACAAGAGTGCTGTCCACCTTTTAGGGTAGGGGAAAGGGAGAAGGAGAACGAGGGGAAGGGAAAAGTGGTTAGGCCTCTGGTAACCTCACTCACTCGGTCACACAATGGAAGCATTGTTTAACAGCCGGTTTTCTATAAGGCCGTGGTAATACTCCGTTGTAACCCGGTGTTTAATTCATACAGTCGAACATAGTACCTCCTCCTTTTTTGAACTCGGTTAAAAATACAGATATACGATAACCATAAATTCTACAATTTATAAAAGCTATTTAAAGTTTGTTGACACCAAAACGGTATATTTATATACTTTAGTGTCTTAAATGTGTATATCATATGCAAATTACATGACTGCTGGCTATTTTCAAATTGATAAATAGTATTTTTATAGATTTACGATTGGAATATTTTGTATAACGGAATCTTCAGTAGATTTTAAGCTTTTAAGTTGCCAGTAATCTAACAAGTTAGAGGGCTCAGACTTCCCCGCAACAGCTAGTTAGAGTTATAGGTGTGCGACCTGGACTTCTGTGAGCTAATGCTTATACTCCCCAATCTATCTAAATAAGCAATATCCACTTCCTGGGGCACAAGCCAGTTCGAGTTATAGGTATGCGACCCTGACTTGCTTATATATATCCTTTTCCTTCCCTCTCTGTACTGCCTTTCCTCTCAATATACTTTAAATTATCCCATCTAATTCCCAAAAGTGGCCGGATGACGAAGGCTTGCTTTAAATTACGTAAATGAGACTAAGTTACGAGTATAGGAGGAACGGCGGCGGCGGTAATTACAATTCTGCTTATTCCTAAGGAGATAGTAAATGGGGATTCGGTTAAGATGTTAGATCAGATAGCTGAAAGATGAGGGGGTTGGTACATGTGTGAAATTGTGTATTTATGGATAGAAATAATACATTTATTGTGTGATATTCACATGCTTTCATATTCCTTAGCGTCAGAAAATAACAGGGATGAGCTTAAAACATTGTGGAGTTTTTTTCATGCAAACCTAGAATTTTTTTTTTATAAAGGGTGACAGACAAACAAAGAGGTCACCTGATGGTAAGTTATAACCTCTACCCATGAATACCTGCAACTGAAGAGTCGTAAGTACGCTGCCTGCCTTTTGAGGGTGATGAGGGATGCGGGGAGGGGAAAGAAGACAGGGGGATGAGGTGTAGGGGATAAGATAAGAATAGATAGAAATGCAACGCTAGCGTTCCTTCACAATCGGTTTTCTGTGAGGCCGTGGTAGCGCACCGGTCGAGCCAGCCTATTCGTGCCTAAGCATGGCTCTACCACTGTATAGGTATACCAGATTTTTGTTTGTCATGCCGTAGAGCCTCGAGGGCATGATAGAGACGGTGACCAGTCTGTTCCTCTGTCCCCTGTCATATAATAAAAAAAAAACCGTACGTCATGATGATGAATATAATACAGACTGCTTCTATTGAAGTCGGTTTAAAAACCTCTAAAGACCGGGTTTCCTTATAGTTTTTACCGATACGTTATCACGATGCTACACAAACATGACAATGCTTTGAAATGTGGTGTAATTTCAGCGACATTTTCACTTTCGAAACTGCGGCAGTTAAAACATTGAATATGACAAATGCGGGCGCGATAATAGCCTACGTTGTTTAATCATTGTCTTGTGAAGTGTCGTCTGAGTGTTTGACAACAGAAAAGAATGGATACATCTTTATATATATATATAATTCTACTGTACGTGTGTATGTCACTGAACTCCTCCTAAACGGCTGGACCGATTAGAATGATTTTTTATGTATGCGTTTGGGTGTCTGGATTATTTAGATTCATAAATCAGCCAGACAGATGACGCTGCAGTCGGTATCTAGGTTATTTATCTATACTGCAACTTCAGGACAAGGTCTGTCGGGTCCGCTAGTATTGTATAATATACTTATAGGTTAAGATTGTCATTGTTAAATATAACATTTTCCTCGATGGAGTAGAATTGTGTAACCCTGTCTCTTCACGTGACTGTCGTAAAAGTTGACCAAGGGATCGGTCTGTTATCTATGTATGTATAGTATATACAGTCACATACACTGCCTGGACGATGGCAATATTCTTGCTTTATCACGTAAGTAGTACAAAATGATGTTAACCAAATATAGGCGCTTGAAGCGCCTCTGCTTACCCCTTCGCGGATATAGGTTAGTATGTTTTTTGTGGAACGAAGTTCCTTATGGGGCGTTGCGGAGGGGTACCCTAGCCGGCAAAAAAGTCCGTAACGTAAGATTATTTATTTATTTATTGATAATACTGCCATCTAGTGTTTCTATTATGAACTGCAAAGAAGTTTAAGGACTTATTTTTTTAAACAAAACATGGTGTAACACTGTCATCTAGTAAAAGTATTACAAACAATGGAAACTTGAACCTTTCCTTATAATAAAGAACTTCGTTCCTATTTGGTGTCCCACGACAACACACTATTTTATGTTTTTTATATATAAATGCCTGATATAAAGCAACAAGTGGAGTCTAAGAGAGGTGGTCACCATCCTCATTGCGAGTGTAGTCAATGCAGTATGGTGAACCACACTACTGCGGCCTGGTGAGATGCTTTTTCCCGACCTTAAAAGACTTGGGATCAAAGTGGGAGAACCGTTTAGTTCGGGATCGTATATTTTCGACTCTCAAATGGTTACTCCTCATGACGTCCCATTTCATTTGCGCTTATATACAATACATTTAGAAATTAAAAGAAAACTATTTGAACAGGCAACTAGTTCAAGTCTGAACGACTCCTACTTCAGACAATTTAAAAATACCTGTAATTGGTTTAATTTAAATAAATAATTGTAAACAGTTTTCTCGATTTTTCCATCTTTAGTTCCTAAAGTGTCCGGTTAGCGGGACCTTAGCGGGTCAATGGTACAATATGGTCCCCATATTGTACACATGACCACAACGTGGATATTTTGTACACCTCTGCCTACACCTTCAGGGATACAAGCGTGAACGTATGTATGTATGTAGCTCTACATTACATAATACGAATGAAAAACCAAATATATGTACATATAAAGTAAACTTTTGTCAAATCTGTGATGTTCTGTGAAAAGAAACATGGGAAGTGATGAATATAAGGATAGAAGCAAGCTGGGAGCTGTTGTATCCGTCTATAACGAAATTTATAGTGGTAGAGTAGTGCTTAGGCACGAATGGGCCGGCTTGACCGGTGCGATACCACGGCCTCACAAGAAACCCGTTGTGAAGCAACGCGTTCCCATTAGTGAGGTTTCTTTCCTCTTTCCCCACCCCTCATCCCTTTTCTCCTCTTTCCCTACACCGCATTTCCGAATCCCTCATCACCCTCAAAGTCTACCCGCCTTTACGCACGTCTTAGGACTATTTTTGTATAAATATCAGTGTGATTCAACCAAAGTCAATTGGGTACTTCAATTAACTCATCGCAGGACCTATCGTAAGTTTTAAATTATATAATACATTTATATATCTCTCTTCTCAATAGATTTTCTTCTCAATAGAAATTTTAACTGATTTTGAAGATTTCAAGCAAGTCATAGATAAATACCTATATCATCCAAACAGGGACTGGCGTCTTAAGTTATAGGGTCAAGCAAATTGTCGTCCTTCGGGCTCTAGGACTGTATATATACTGCCTAATAGACACAAATTCCTTAGTTTTTTTTACAGAACCCGTGGCAAGAGATGAGGTGACCCTATTTTACTCATCCGAGAACCACAAGGCAAAGGAAAACATTTTCATAAAATACCAAATCGTCTGTCCAGCTAATTCATCATCATCGCCCCCAGTAGTTTGTCTATAATCTTGAGTCGATTAGTGTAAACATTTATCTAGATTATTGTTATCCCTTTTTGTTTGTTTGAATGGGCTTATCTCTAGAACTACTAATCCGACTTTAAAAAAAATGCATTACAAAACATCACGCAGTGACCTTTATGAACGTACGAACAGCTTGAAACTACGAAGAATGTCTAGTGTCTAATACATACAAACATATATTTACCAATCGTAATAGCTTTTTATACTCTTCTGACCAGTTTATGGGTAACCCATAAAATAAACATTAAAAATCAATCACCCGGCTAGTTTCGGTCTCAACAGGAGACCTTTCGCAAGGAGGAAGTCGCCCAGGCGCGACGGTGCCGGACGTCACACTGAGTAAGCGACTTTGGCATCTTTTTGTATGTCTTGCGGACCCAGCGGACGAAGACGGTTGCGTTGCTGTTTCGTTGTGTGTTGCGGTGCTGTTATAACCAAGCGCTGTAGTACATCTTGTCGAGACCGAAAATAGTCGGGCATCCCCGAAATACAGATGTGAATAAGACCCTATATATTAATATAGATAAATTATCAAGAGTATCATAGCTATATATGTATATATATATATATATGTATATATATATATATAATATGCTATCTTTGTGTTCACTTTGTATAACATTGCGTGAATTATATCAATTAATTTCAAAAGGCTTGATTGAAATAACTTAGTGTATAAGAAGATTGTACGAATACATTTTTAAGATGTCAATATCAACTATAAAATGAGACGAGTATTACGGCATTAATCAGATGAAGTGTTACTGCTATTATATAAAAATAATAACTCTTGTTATTGTAAAACAGATATTAAATACAATAAAAAACTTAAAATTACAGACAACGCAATCTCTTACAGGCAACCATAAGATAGAGAGAATGAATACTATAGAATAGAATAGAATAGAATAGAATATATATAATATTACTTAATGTTATATAACATAATTAGTCTCTAATAGTTTATTTACTTAAACATAGTAAGACTTTCACACGATTCGTCTGATCTGTTTTACATACATATATTATATAATATTACCATTAAATAACTTTCTAATACATAATAATTAAATATACAACACACATTATTTATTAATTAATATTTATTTAACACTTTCTAGAACAACGCAATTTCATGCATTGATTGCATTATATTAAATTAAAAATTTTCACCTACGCGACTAATTTGTCCTGCTGTATCACAAGCGTTTAAAGTAACTGCCGTGCCACCAAGAGGCGCAGCGTGCAGTCTGCCTACGCCTTGGCCTTTGAATAATTTTCTAATTCGTAATTAATTACCTAATAATCGGACTTTAAAAAAGTAGACAACCGACTTGGTTTTCTTATGGATGCTATTGTTACAACTGGACCAAACTCTCATCTAACTACCCTTGAAGTACATCCTTAGCAATAAAAAAATAATTATCGAAATCGGTCGGTGATATTGAGTTATTCGTCCAATTGTCGCGCACATGTTTAATGCAATTTAAGACTTATATGGTTTTCTTATGGATGCCACTGTCAGAACTGGACCAAATTAAAATGGGACCATACGAGAAGCACCAGTATGGTCCCATTTTAATTTGGTCATCGTCGAAATCGCTTCAAGCAGTCGAAAGTTCTAAGGTAAGAAACATAAAAAAAAAATACAAGTACACCGTCAAAGTCGCCAAGTTCTGGACCCCAACAATTTGAGTTTGTCAACGAAATGTAGTTCCTTTTAAAAGAATCAGTATTTTATTGATGGCTCCGCGTTCCTGGCACCAGAAAATTCTGTTACCTTAACATTCACTGAATCCTCATTTACCATGTATACATACACTCGGGCAAAAGCGTAATTATCGCTTACATTTAGCCTATTATAATTAAGTCTCATTTACGTAATTTAAGGGAAGCCTATTGACGTCATCCAGGTACTTTTGGGAATAAGATGGGATAATCTGGAGTATATTGACAGGAAAGGGAGAATAATTAGAAAAGGAAAGGAATATTGCTACCAGCCTGTGGAACAAATTGTCGCCTGCCAAATTTCTGGACCGATATGACCTTCAAACCTTCAAGAAAAGAGCGTACTCCTACCTGAAAGGTCGCTCCTACCAACGCACTTGTGACTCTTGAGTTGCGGGTGTCCAGGGGCGGCGGTAGTCACTTAGCATAAGGTGATCCATCTGCTCGTTTACATAACTACAACTCGAACTGGCTTGTTCCGGGAACTCCGAGCCCTCTATCTTACTACTAGTTATTTTTTTTTTATATTATAGGGGTAGACGAACAGACGGGTCACCTGATGGTAAGTGACAACCTTCGTCCATGGACACCGGCAACTGGAGAGTCGTAAGTGCGCTGCCCGCCTTTGAGGATGATGAGGGTTGAGGAGATGGGAAAGAGTAGAGGGAGGGTGAGGGAGTGGAAAGGGGGGAGGGGGAGTTGGGCCTCCGAAAACCTCATTTCGGGGAAATGCAACGCAAGCGTTACTTCACAACTGGTTTTCTGTGAGGCCGTGGTATCGCACCGGTCGAGCCGGCCCATTCATGCCTAAGCATGGCTCTACCACTGCTAAAAGTTATAGCGCATTTTATTAGTACAGAGAGTTGAGCGTGCTGTGACGCAGAGAAAATGAACAAATTGGCTAAGCTTTAACTTACAGGGAATGGAACTCGTACCTTGTCGTCATTGAGCCAGTGTGTAAAGTTTATCTTCTATGAATGTCATTGCTCGCCTACTTTTATACCTGGTTAGGTTAGTCTAGCTTGACTCCTTGTATGGTTGTCAATTTGGATATAGATATGAAACAAATTTACATACAGAGACAGTACCAAAATCAGCCTTGATTACACATTTTTACCAATTTTAAAAGCTTTTAAACTAAATAACGGATATCAAGAAGTAATCCATAATTCTTTTAAAGAAATGATTTACTTGTGGACGTTCAGTAATATTTTTATACTTTTGACCTTGACGGTTAAAACTAAATATGCGTTAAGACTCTCAGTTCACCCAAACCCTCTTCTTTCAGAACTTCTTAAGGAAAGTACCTCAAGACTGATTACGAAAACTATATTTCAATGGATCTGTCAGTGGTTGCTGTCAGCATCCTCATGTGAAATCCACACTCAACAAATCTGATTACAGTCCTAGATGACTGATTGCGGATTAATATAAAAAAAAAACTGTTGACTGCAATAGCTTTGTCCCATATTACAATGTATGTAATATGGGGTAAAGACTAAATTAAAGTGGTAAAAATGTTGGCCTTTAACACACCGCTGCCTGTCCTTTCAGGGAAAATAGCATGAGTATATAATCCAATTTTAAATAATAACCTTCACTAACACGTCCTCTTTAACAAGGCTCATATATTCAATACAATTATCTAGCATTTCAATCATCTACATAGCTCGACAACGCAAACGCATTCCCCACGCGGTCAACCAAGACCGGTTCTGCTAATCGGGTCACTAGTACCCTTGTCTGGACTTGTTTGTTTGAGACCGAGGGATGGGTTGTCCGACCTGTATTGAGGGTTCATTTACTACTTGTTAAAACAGGTTACTCATAAAATAAAATAATATGGCGATAAAATATGTACCATTCCTGGTTACATACAGGTTTACATAGAGAAATTAAGCATCTCACCAGGCCGCCATAGTGTGGGTCACGATGCTGCATTGACTAGACGTGATATGAGGATGGTGACCACCACTCTTGGACTCCACTTATTGCTTCCTATCAGGCAAAGTGGAGTCACTATGGCTTATATAAAGAAAAAGAAAAAAAAAAGAGTTAGAATTGATCTGCCAAACATGTAATACAATACAATGTACACATAATAACTATGTCAAAAAAAAACATAAATGAAGATATATTTTTTTGTTTTTTTTTTAAATATAGTTTTTAATTTTAGTTTTTTACAAATGTCGCCTGGTCTCCAGCCAGTAATACTAAAAAAGAAATATGAACATAATCATATGTATAATGAATTAGAAAGAGTGCGATAACTCAACCGTTACAGGAATTCCTTACGGTATTTAACTTCTTCTCAAGTCAGACTAACTATTTATGATATACGAGAGGGAGTGAGTAAGTGTGAGAGAGTAAGAGAAATGTCGACCTCTGGAGCGTGATAAAGAAACATCTTACACACGAGACATATAACCCTGCTTATTGCACAGTCAGGTAAAAGATATAACTGACGTGATTTTAAACAGCTCTCGAATAAGAAGGGATTCCTGTGTCGCGGGGACTTCACCAACAAACAAACAATACACACAAAACACCCAGACTTGACAGTGGATTACATAAATTTACACTTTGGTATCGTATCGTACATTTACAAGTTATAAATAAAGACAAATATATATTTATAATATATTTTTATACTATAGGGGGACAGACGAACAGACAGGGTACCTGATGGTAAGTAACAACTGCCGTCTATGGACACTTTCAACTTAAGAGTCGTAAGTGCTGCCCGTCTTTGAGGGTAATGGGGGATGGGGGGATACTGGGATCAGAAAGAAGAGAGGAGGATGAGGGGAGAGGAAAGGGGATAGGGGAGACTTCACAACCGCTTTTCTGTGAGACCGTGGTATAGCACCGGTCGAGCCTGCCCATTCGTGGCTAAGCGTGGCTCTACCACTGTCAACGTTTAGTAGGTAGTAGTAGGTTACTAGCAGGCACATAAATACATACCCACGCCGATATCCTAAAAAGGGTAGGCAGTGGCATCTCAAACGCGTAGTTGTGTACATCATAATTAAGTTTCACTTACGTAATAAGAGCCAAAACTATTGACGTCATTGTGCCTGTGTGCCGGTATGTATACTGTCTGATAGAAAACAGTCCAATACCTCGTCACCTTTCACGACACCCACGTGACGAGATAGGGTGGCCCTATATATAGATATATAGTGGTGGTGATATTCTACCCCAAGAAAAACTTTTTTTTTAAAACAACTTTACAAACATTCAGAAAACGTACACAAAGAACACCCAGACTCAGAACAACAATTTGAGAATTACACAAAGTGATGTCCCGTGTGGGGATCGAACCCACGACACTTGGCGCGGCAGCGTAATGGCAAGGTGACCACTTAAACCGCTACGCCATCCGTGCAGTCAACTACACGGTATATAGTGATCAGTTTGATAATTAAAAATAAATGTAAAATTGATAACGTAACTTTTAAAGTGTTATATAAACACTTTCTTTTCTGTGGTTACTTAAACTACTTTAAATAATAAATCATTTGCTATTTATTTATGTTAAATTATCTTTGCTAGACAGCACTTAAGAAAGAAGAAATATAAATATTCTAGTCCAGCAAGGACTGCGATGGGCTTATTATAATGATGATGGAGGCCGAACCTTTTTCTTTAGTTTCTTGAGAAACTTCAAGAAAAGAGCGTACTCCTACCTAAAAGGCCGGCAACGCACTTGTGACTCTTGAGTTGCGGGTGTCTATGGACGGCGGTCTATGTCTATGTCTATGTCTTCTCGTTTGCCCCCTATCGCATAAAAAAAATGAACATTATCTATGTTTGAATCCTTTGCATGCTTCTACATATTACCAAAACATGTACATATATGTTTTGAAAAACATACCTAACGGCATTTTATAACATGTTTAACGCGAATAACTATTTTAATATATTTTTTTAAAATTTGACTTTTTTTTAATATTAAATTATAGGGGAACAAACGGGTCACCTGCAAAATATATATGGTAAACAATGGTGTTACATATGTTCGAGGTTCGATTACTTCGAATCCACCGAGGTTACCACCGGTGAGGGTTTCTAAATTTTCTTCTATAGGAACTAGCCAAAACTTTCTTGCAATAAATATATTGAACCTCCACAAGTAACTTTGGAACATGGTTAGGAAGATGATAAGTTAATTAAAAGCTCGTTCATTACGCCTCAGCTTGAACCTTCGAGGATAAGGTGTGAATGTAACTTGTCCGCCGACAGAGCACGTAATAATACGTTCATAAAACAATATACATAATCACAATATGTATGCAAAATTAAAATGTGAAATTTTCGCTTAAAATTACATTCATTAGTAGATTATGAAATCCGGTTGATCAGTGGACTTTCATTCAAAATTTTGTCAATTACATTATACTTATGAGTTTCCTTTGAAACGTGACTTTAATCTCATAATTGAGATAGCAAAAAAAATTAACAACTTACCGATTTTAACTCAAGAAACAGCTGTAGAAACCAGAAATATGTAGGATAACTAAACGATACACATAAAAAGATTCACTATTTTCTTCAAAGAAACTTTCACATTTTGCCACACACTGCCACACGCGATTTCCGTCTACATTTCACTCGATTTAATACGATAAATATTCTGAATAACAATACAATAAATTAACAACAACAATATTTATTTAAACTTCTTTAATTAAAAAAAAAAAAACAATACAATGTATATTTTTATGTAAGAAAGGTTCTTGTATTATACTTTAGCTAGTCAAAATACCGCCATCTTCAAACATGCGCGCGCGATACTGTCTAGAATCAACTGGCGCGGCGCGACTCGAAATTCACTTCGATTCATATGTAAAAACGAGAAGACAGATAGCTTTAGCACGCGTAGAAAAGAGATAGATAAAGTTAGTATGTAGCGGTAATTTTTTTCTCCTTTCGCGCGTCAACGTCAACTTTCTAAAACGCCTTGAGGTGTTTCGGTCATTTTGTTTTGGTTTCTATACATAGGTACTGAAATCGTTTTTATATATAGAAGGATACCACAGAACTGTAAGTTTGTTAGATATATACGTATGTCTTCTAACGTCTTAGATAAAAAAATAATTGTTAAACTATTTATTTAACTGTTACACACTTAATCTATTCTTAATCTTACACACTCTTAATCTATTCTTAATCTTACACACTCTTAATCTATTCTAATCTTAATCTTAATCTATTATCAATTTAAATTATTTACTTTGTAGGCAATAGAAAGTGATTCTTCTGTTTAATTTTTTTTTAAAGAAAAATAAAACAAAATTGTTACACAAGTTTGACGCCACCAAAAGTACATTGTTAATACTAAATTGAGCAGTCATCCACATGGCTCGTTGGTCTAGGGGTATGATTCTCGCTTCGGGTGCGAGAGGTCCCGGGTTCAAATCCCGGACGAGCCCAGTTTCTACTGTTTTGTTGGTTATCTTTACAACTTTTTTTTTGTTTACCTTTTATTATAATAAATATGCACAGTTGGAAATCTAACTAAGGACAAATACATTAGACAGTACATAAGTATACAACATACAGTATACAATCTAACAATTTAAAAGAATACAATAATATACATATAACGGAAACTAAAAAGAAAAATATAATATAATAAAACTATTCAGAAACATCCATCCTAAAATTCTTCCGCATCGTCGCCTGCTGGTAGCATAGGAGGCTAGCAGCATTACCACTTTGAATGGCAATGCTTACCCGCTGTGCAAGAAAAAGGCCAGCCTTCTGGTAAGGAGAAGTATCGATCAGTCGTTTAGCTAGTACAAATTTAGGTATAAAAACCATTTAGATATTGTTTGTTTATATCTTGTAAAATCGAGAACAATATTTTTTCTCAAGTTTATTTTGTCATTTCCTTTCTACTTAAACTTGTTTTCTATTTTTTCTATATGTAAATGTTTTTGTATAAGATTAGCGCCATCTATTTAACAAGTATCACAACAAAGTTGTATGTTTATAGTTATTATCGCGAGTAAAATATAAAAGGTGTCACTATACAAAGTTTCATCATAGTCAAACTACGAAATGAAAAATGATCTTACTTTCTATAAAGCTACCAAGAAGAGATGGCTCTTTTAAAATTGGCCGCACATGCAGCAGGTGGTAGATTTTGGTTCAACGACTCTACCCCCTTCCTCTTGTCTACCCCTTCGCCCGTATTCGCCTAAAGTTTGACAAGCAGACAATAACTTTCGTTCTTTAAAACAAACTTTTAAGCACATGTTTAAAAAATAAATTATGTGAAAATATATAATTTCAGTGCGATATAGTGTCTCAATGTCATTCAGAAGTTGCTAAAAGTGTTTGTGAAGTTACAAATTTTTAATAAAACAATGAATATGATGTCGGGAGCAAGCACATCCCAAAGTCCACCTCAGATGGCTTCTATTCCTGATGTTGGAGCTTTATTTCAAAATGCAAAGAAATATGAAGAACTCAATGTTATAGGAACAGGTGATAAAGAAATAACTGTATGTAACCTCTTTTAACATGTGCCGGGCCCGACATAGTTTTCGCGCAATTTCAAGCAGAAAGCTTATATTTGTTTACATGTTAATATAAAAATATTTAATTTATTACTATACATACTAAATGTTTTATTTAATAATATATTGAACACAGCTTTAAATATATTAAAAATAGCTTCTTCTGAATATATTTTTTAAAACTTATGGTTGTCTAGCGTTCCGAAATACGGTAGTTTAAAAAATAATTATTTAATTATTCACGTAATATTTATAAAATATATGTAGGTACATAAGAGCTCAAATGGTCTTTTCAATATATTTTTTTGGCGTTTGAAATATTTTGTATATCTCATCTGATATTATTATTTAGGTCATTATGATACTAAGAGACTCGCTGATAGAGAAAAGCACTCAAAGTTCTACTTCTATAAACCTATATGTTTATGCCCAGTTTAGGCAGTACATTTGCACATAAGACATAGTCAGTGTAAGACAAATTTTACACTTTGTTATTATTAAAAACCAAATAGGGATTCTCACTTATACTAAGACTAATACAGCCCAATTTTTTCGAGAGTTCCTCTGTTCAAATCCCGGATGAGCCTAGTACTTCTCTTTTTGTTGGTCCTCTTTATACCATTTTTTTTTGCATCTTGCACATTAATAACTGCATTTAAACCACCGTTGGAAACCTAACATTGAACTTGAACCTCAGTTGAATTTACAGTACAAATATACAGTAATCTTACTTCTAATACATTTAAAAAGAATAATTACATTTGACTAAAGCATAATAAAGTAAAAATAGGGACTCTCATAATACTTGTTATATTAGATATATAGATAGATTGAGTATAGTTTATTGCACACCATAATATAGGAAACAGAAAAAAAATATTAATTAGGGGTATAATGGCTGGTCTTATCGCAATGTGCGATCTCTTACAGACAACTGTTGATGGACTATACTGTACAGTGATGAGTAACTTGAGGTGCACAATTAAACTTTAAATTGTAACAACAATTGTAACATTATTATATTACACCATAACTAGTAATACATAGATATTACATATGTATTTTGTATGTTTATTGGCATAGGTATTTATCTCCCTATCAAAGAGAAACCTGTTCACTACCCTTGAAGGTTCTAGGATTATAGTTCTCTGGAAAATAGACACTTTCGGTTCATTCCAAACCTTGGCCTATGCATTATTTGTAGTGTATATTATTATCTTTTATACTAAAAAAGAGATTTATCATAATAGTATTAGGTACAAATACTTTACAGTAAACAGTTAGTTCCTTAACACTGGTAGAGCCATGCTTAGGCATGAATGGGCTGGCTTGACCATTGTAATACCACAGCCTCTCAGAAAAATATTTGTGAAGCAACGCTTGTGTTGCATTATTTTGAGGCTTCCCTCATCACCATCAAAGGCAGGCAGTACACTTACAACTCTTGAGTTGCAGGTGTCCAAGGATGGCGGTTATCACTTACAATCAAGTGACCCATCTGTTCGTCTGCCCCCTATAATATAAAAAAATAACCTTTGCTTCTGCTTTGTTCAGGCTATGTAATATGATGCTACAATCCTTAAGAACAGTTGGGGAAAGATGTTGTTTATAAAATAAAACCATGGTAATTCTAAATTAATGTTTTATCAATGTACTATATTAGGTTTAAAATTAAAAATGCACATGAATATCTTAGACAGGTAGAAACCATTATATAACACATTTTTTTTTTCTACAACCATAGATAAGAATACAGAATTGTTCATAGAGCACTAGAGCTGTGATCAAGTAGTAGTGTAGTGCACCTTTTAACAAATGGCTAGTACATATGTACATATAATTATTTTTAATTATTATTTCAGGTGCTTATGGCACAGTATACAAAGCCAGAGATTTACACAATGGTGGACAAATTGTTGCTATGAAGAAAGTGAAGGTGGCACTCACAGAAGATGGCATACCATTGTCCACATTGAGAGAGATTGCTTTACTGCGGCAGCTTGAGGCTTACAGGCATGCTAATATTGTCAGGTGAGCTCGTACAGATACTCTGTATTAATAAGGGTGTGGACACACGCAATATTAACTGCATCCATGTGTAATTTGGTCCCACTTAATGGAATCAAGTAATTTAATTTTTGTATTTTTAAAAGACAACTACCACACTAGGATTAATACCTGTGCCGGGTCTTTACAAACATTCAAACTAGGGATACAAAGAACACCCAGACTCAGAACAGCAATTTGAGGATTTCGCAAAGTGTTGTCCCGTGCGGGGATCGAACCCACGACACTCAGAGCGGCAGTGTAGTTGCGATGTGACCCCTTAAACCGCTACGCCATCCGTGCAGTCAAGATTGGATATCTTGAAGCTTAAGATTTGACTTGCCTAGTAGTTTCAAAGATAGATATAATAATCACGGTCAGATACATAAATAACAAGTTGTTTTTAACCCCCGACGAAAAAGAGATGTGTTGTATGTCTATGTACTAGTCTGTCTGTTTCAGAGGATAGTCCCTAAACGAAAGGAACGATTTTAAAAGGGTAAAATAGGACCCTATTACTAAGATTCTAACTAACTCTAACTCTAAGGCCTTATCTCATGAACCGTGATAGTTGGACAGTTTACATTTTTGCAGATGATGTATTTCTGTTGCCGCTATAAGAACAACAATTAAATATTTAAGGGGGCTCCCATACAAGAAACGTAATTTTTTTGATAGTTTTTGCTCGATATTGATAACGGCAACAGGGAGACGCTTGAAATATTCACAGATTCTTCTTAATATGTTCACTATAAAAATAAACAATTATAATAAAATAAAACAAATGTTTAAAATAAAATAAAACAAATATTAAAAATAAAATTAAACAAATATTTAAGGACAATCACGTATATTGTATGAGAGCCCTCCCATACAACAAACGTGATTTTTTTGCCGTTTTTATAAATAATGGTACGAAACCCGTTTTTTTTTTTTACGTGGGGAAATCCTCATGGACTATCCTCCGCCGGGGGCATCAGCGGAGGGGTGTGCCGGACTTGACCGGCTAAAACCACCACGGTGTTCCTTCCTCGCACCTGCTGCCGAGGGCCGCGGGAACACGACATTCTTCCGCGGCCAGCAGGTGACCGTCCGGAGCGGACCCCATCTCGTTTTGAAGGGGAAATGAGCCTCTCCCCCCCCATCACTCCCTGAGGGAGGCGCGCGGAACACTACACGCCCGCAACCTCGGACCTGTTAAACGATTTGGGCGGTGGACTGTACCCCACGTACACCGCCCTCGGGTCCATTTACGGAGGCCGGCATTGGGCATTGTCGGCCCTCCTAAGACGTCCGGTGCGTCGTCTGCGGATGGAGAGAGAAGTCGTGTTTTCCCTCTCCCTTTCCGCAGCCTCCTTCTGTGTCATAACAGTTTCACAGAAGGTGACCACTGCATCCCATGACCTCTCGCTCTCGACCATGGCGCGCACAAGCGCATTGAGCGAGAGGTCAGTCCCTATCTCTGTTACTAAGGCACGGCGCGGCTCTTCCCAAGCATTACACTCTTGTACCGTATGCCACGCTGTGTCTACCTCGCAATTGACGCAGTGGTGGCACCGGGCATCCGGCTCCCTGCGAATGTCCCGCAGTTACTTCCCAAAACATCCATGACCGGTAAGCACCTGCGTTACCCTATATGACAGGGAGCCGTGCCTCCGTTCGACCCAATCACTGAATACTGGCCGGATGGTCTCGATGGTGTTGAGGCCATATGACGGGCGCAGTAGTCGCACCCGCCATTCCGCCACAAGGACCCCCCTCACTTCAGACCGACGCCTCTCGTACTCTCTAGGGGTATGGTACGGAACCCTTTGTGAGCGAGTCCGATTCGTACTTGGCCGGTTTTTTTTTTCTTTTTAATAATCTAAAACTCGACTGCGTTTTACTCTTTTTTAGCTGACGTTATCTCAAAATATTATGTTGTGTACTATTCCAAGGCTATCCCACATGTCGAAATCCATCAAGCCATTTACGCTCGAGGCACGAAAACCTGACCCTCCTTCCGCAGTCGGTCGGTAAACTTTTTTTTTATTCTATTTACAAAATTGATTTACTATGTTCCAGGCTTCTAGATGTGTGCCACGGAGGTCAGTTGTTAGAGCGTGATCAGCAGCTAGTCCTCTTCTTAGTTTTCGAGCATGTGGACCAAGACTTGGAGTCATACCTCAAGAAAGCTCCAGGACCTCTCTCGGAGAATAGAATTAGAGTAAGTGGTTGAATATCCTAACCATTAAATCATACTACTGTAGTGAATCCACTACTAGTACACTGACTTGTTCTCTGGTTATGATCCTGACTGCTAAGCCACGACCTAAGGCTTGGGAGTCAGGGTTTGATACCCGCAGGAGACCAATTTTTTTGTGATCTACAGATATTTTTCAGAGACTCAGATACAGGATTTATTCATAATGCAAGAATCCTTCAACGAAAAGACAAATACAAGCATTCAGTTTAGCTGTAGGAAGTCATAAAAACATGGGTCATAACCGGTGTTGGTAAGATAAAACAGTACAGTATCGCAAGCGAAACCGTACGCATAAACTAGTCCTCGATAAATACAGCTCATGTTTTTGGATTATCTTTTGAAAAGTAGGATTCAAATAACAGACTAATGAGCTTATCATGATAAATTGTAATAATCTGTACTTCTACACACCCAGAAAAAATATAGGAGAGGAAATGGACAATTGTGTTTCACCGAGTGAGTGAGGTTATCTTAGCCCCAACCTTTCCTCTCCATGTTATCTCCCTTTTTGTCAACTCCCCTCTCCCCCATAGGGATTCCCTAACCCACAGATAAACCGTTGCAAGTGTCCATGGACGCCAGTAGTCACTTACCATCAGATGACCCGACGACTTATTTGATCATATACTATAAAAAAATATAAAAATTTTTTTTTTTTCCTTGTTGAAGTCGCTTACTTAAATAGGGTTTGAAACGACTTCAACTAGGAGAAAAAAATTGTTTTTTTTATAGTTTTTTTATAAAGAATACATTTTTATACTTCCATCTTTTATTTCACAGAGTATGTCCTTCGATATCCTGTCAGGAATAGATTTCCTCCACTCCCACCGCATAGTCCACCGGGACTTGAAGCCACACAATCTCCTAGTCACTAGCACAGGACGAGTCAAGTTAGCTGACTTCGGACTGGCCAAGACTTATGATACTGAAATGAAATTGACTAGCGTGGTAAGTTTTTTTAGCCCGACGTAAAAAGTGGAGGGGCTTTAAGTAGCTCCTTAACTAGTGGACCAATTTTGATGCAGTTTTTTTTTTCAGATCTTAGTTTGCAGATTGATTCATTTTAAATTTGTATCCCTGAAGGAGTAAGCAGAGGATGATAAATTTCTTCTTTGGGGTCAAACCTATTGACGTGAACTGGGAACTTAGGGAGTAAATGGGAAAATTGGGAGTAGGTATCCTGATTGGTAAAAGTAGTAGTATAATAAAAAAAATGCTTTTATTTTATCTTACTTACGTAATATATAATTAGAATTAAAATGTTAAACAAAATCGTCAGGTTGTCTTCTGATGGAGGCCTCTTTAAGCTTCCTCCATTTTTCCTGGAGCTCCTGTGCTCTTCCATCAATTAGGCTGATCATCTACCTATCTTTTTACTGGCCTTCCTCTTGAGTCTGTCCCCATTCCCTGTCCATCTTTGTTTTCATCATATGCCTAGTCTATTTAAACTTTAGATTGAAACAAAGAAAAGTGGTAATATTGCTTGTACAGGTCATATTCGCATACCAAATAAGACCGAATTCTAATTGGCAAAAGATGAGTGTTTGGTACACCTCTGCCTGCCCCTTAAGGGATATACCGAACTTGTATTAATAATTAGCGGCAATCAAACCTAATATTTGTGAGTAACATACCATACATTCCATAACCATTAATCCATCAAGTTTTCTATATGTACATGTATACTAGCCGTGTGGTTCTCTGTGGAATAAAAAAAAAATATCTTTCCCGTGGGTTTTTTTTTATATATATTATATATGGGGGGGCAGACGAACAGACGGGTCACCTGATGTAAGTGACAACCGCCGTCCTTCGACAAAAGCAACTGCAATGCAATGCATGCAGCAACTGTCTTAAGTGCGCGGCCTCCCTTTGAGGGTGAAGGGTATGTGGGGAAGAGGAAAGAGACTGGGATAAGGAGATGGGAAAAAGGCCTGGAGGTCAGAGGAGAGGGGAGGTGGGCCTCCGGAAACCTCACTAAGCATGCCTCTACCACGTAACAGTCGAAAACACCTCTGCTTATCTCTTAACGGATACAGACGTGAGCATATTTATGTATACAGATTCTATATATGGAGTATCATTAGACTCCTTACATCATCACGAGTGTGACTGTCATTGACTGACACTGTGTGTGAATTGTCATTGGCTGTCCAATTGCTCTAGTGCTCCTGACGTACCCAAAGATCGTGGGTTCGATTCCCAACCAAGACAAATAATTAAAATAGAATAGACTTTATTGTATTTAAACAAAAAATTACAATATTCATACAAAGAGTCTTATCGCTTAATACAATTTCTGCCAGAAAACCTTAGGATGGACAGCATAAGACAAGTTGTAAAAGAACATATGGGTAGTTTTGGTATAGAAAAAGAGAGGAAAAAGCATTTGATTTAGGAAGGATCAAATTTAAAACTATCTGCTATGTAACTATAAATACATATCTTACAGACATAAATACAGATATTTAAACATTGCAAGCAAGTTTATATCATTAAATAAACATACCTACATACAATAATTGTGTGATGAGCATTATCATCACTATTATTATTATTCCCTTTATTTAAGTTAATATAAACATATAAATTACATTTTTAAATATACCATATAAATAAAAAATACATTTAAAAATATGAAAATAGTAGACCAACGACACCGGGTACAGGGACCAAGACACCGGTGGTTAGGGCTCCAAAGATAGGAACCTCCTCACAATTCAAGCCGTGTCAAGGAGAACTGCCTTCTGCATCAGTCCCTTGATCCAACCATCTAACGAGAGCCTCTTAAGGTGTTGGTCGAGGCTCTTAGCTATTAATCTGTGAGCAAATATGATTATATATTATTATTATACACAAGAAATAGTTAGACTTTGTGGTTTATCTAGTGTTTTGACTGTTACTCTGTTTTCTTTCTTAATACTTTAATGAAATGTCATGCATGCCTGTAAGTTGTTTAATAACTCAGACAATGTTAAATTAGTAATGTCTCAACTATAAAACATTATAATTATACAGTTGCTATGCTCAACAAATAAATAAAATAAAAAAAAATAAAAAAAAAATTGTTATCTGTATGGATAATATGTATGTATTAAGAAGTATTTAAGTATGTATATATATCGATTGGCCTGTTGGTCTATCCTGACTGCTAAGCCGAGGTCATGGGTTCGATTCCCCCCCAGGACAAATATTTGTGTGATGAGCACGATCATTTGTTCTGTGTCTGGGTGTCATTTATCTATAATATGTATGTATTTAGAAATATATAAGTTTGGTTATATGGTTACCATAGTACAAGCTCTGCTTAGTTTGGAGTCAGACGGCTGAGTGTGGGATGTCTGTGTGATATTATATTTTTGGCTTAATTGTTATACTAATATGTTATGATAAATTAAGACTTGTTCCTTATCATAATTTCAGGTAGTAACTCTCTGGTATCGTCCTCCGGAAGTCCTCCTCGGAGTGTCGTACAACACGGCAGTGGATGTGTGGTCAGCAGGTTGTGTCCTGGCCCAGCTGCACACCAGGAAACCATTGCTACCTGGGTCCTCGGACTCGCACCAACTCACTAGCATCTTCAGGTAATAATAACTATATATTGGAACTAATAAATGTAAAATAATTTTGCTTCAAATATTTTTCTTCATAGACACAAATTTATTGCCATATATTTTGTAAAAACCCTTTAAACGAGTAATTCTTGTATATATGTATATATAAAAATAATCTCTATCTCGGAAACGGTTCCGACTATTTTCATGAGGTCTAGATTGACGTTTATGGGCGTCCCCTCTTTATTACAGCTGTATATACAACTGTATAAACAACAACGTTTGGTTGCATTGTTGCATAACATGGAACAATGCAACTAAATTAAAGGAGTGACAAACATCGAATCTTATTATCTTATATCTTTAAAGGATAAATTCTTATATATATATGTATATAATCTGAATCTCGGAAACGGCTCCAACGATATTTATGTAATTTTGTATGCAGGGGTTTCGGCGCCGATAAATCGATCTAGCTAGGTTTCATTTTTAGAAAACGTCGTTTTATCCGTGTTTTCAGACAATGAAAATTGCTACAATATCATTAGAAAATTTCGTTTGTGGCCGTAAGGTTTTAATAGCTCAGGTGGGAAATAGGGCGGTCCCGGAACCAGAAGACCCCGGGTCGAGTCCAAATGATTATTTTTTCCCTTTTTTTTTTTTCAAGTTCCTTTTGTGAGAAAACCTATTATTGGGAGGCCTTTGTCAAAACATCTAATTCGTATCTTGATATATATGACAAAAAAAACGAGCAAGGCTCATCCAGGTACTTAAGTTAATACGATGCGATAGGGAGTTTATAAACAACTAATACATATATATATATGTATATATATATGTATATACTATCTGACCTTGCAATTCTGCCATAAAAAAATCTGTATAGGGTCACCCTGATCACCTAGCGGTATGTGATCCGGCAATTCCGCCATAAAAAAATCTGTATAAGGTCACCCTGATCATATAGCGGTATGTGACCCGGCAATTCTGCCATAAAAAATCTGTATAGGGTCACCCTGATCACCTAGCGGTATGTGACCCGGCAATTCCGCCATAAAAAAATCTGTATAAGGTCACCCTGATCATCTAGCGGTATGTGACCCGGCAATTCTGCCATAAAAAATCTGTATAGGGTCACCCTGATCACCTAGCGGTATGTGACCTGGCAATTCCGCCTTAAAAAATCTGTATAAGGTCACCCTGATCATCTAGCGGTATGTGACCCGGCAATTCCGCCATAAAAAATCTGTATAGGGTCACCCTGATCAAATAGAGGAATGTGACCCGGCAATTCCGCCATGAAAAATCTGTATAGGGTCACCCTGATCACCTAGCGGTATGTGACCCGGCAATTCCGCCTTAAAAAATCTGTATAAGGTCACCCTGATCATATAGCGGTATGTGACCCGGCAATTCTGCCATAAAAAATCTGTATAGGGTCACCCTGATCACCTAGCGGTATGTGACCCGGCAATTCCGCCATAAAAAAATCTGTATAAGGTCACCCTGATCATCTAGCGGTATGTGACCCGGCAATTCTGCCATAAAAAATCTGTATAGGGTCACCCTGATCACCTAGCGGTATGTGACCCGGCAATTCCGCCATAAAAAAATCTGTATAAGGTCACCCTGATCATCTAGCGGTATGTGACCCGGCAATTCTGCCATAAAAAATCTGTATAGGGTCACCCTGATCACCTAGAGGAATGTGAACCGGCAATTCCGCCATGAAAAATCTGTATAGGGTCACCCTGATCACCTAGCGGTATGTGACCCGGCAATTCTGCCATAAAAAATTGTATATTGTCACCCTGATTACCTAGCAGTATGAAATATACTTTACGACCTTTTCTCAGACCTACCAAAAATTTTCATAAAAATCGGTTAAGCCGTTTCGGAGGAGTTTGGTAACAAACACTGTGACACTATAATTTTATATATTAGAGGAGATAGATATATACATACTTAATTATCATTTTGTGTTCTATTGAACTCTTCCTGGTACTATCTTAACAAAGTAGTATGTATATTCCAGGCTCATAGGTCGCCCTTCACGCCAAGAGTGGCCGGAGAATGCGTCAGTGATGCTGGACAGCTTCCCGGACTACCAGCCCTTGGACTTGGGGGAGATCATACCTAGAATACACCCGCATGCTTTAGAACTTATCAAGGTACACTAGCTTTAATGTTTGTAATTTTTTTATATATATACTTTTAGTACCCAGAGGTTAAGACAATTAAAAAAAAAACAGTTTAAACAACCTAAAGTAATTTATTTCTAATAGACTTAATTTTAACAATCACTTTATCAGATTATTATAATAATTTGATCGCAATCACAAACAACCGTAACATGATAATCAAAACAAAAATCCATAAAACATAAAAAAAAAAACAATAAAATATGGAACGAACTTACTCTACTTACTCTACATTATCTAAATAATATGCTACGAAGCTTCACACGTTCATACTATCTTATAATTAATAATTTCAAGTGGTAAATGAATGTCAACAGTATACAATAAATTCCTAAACTAATGGTTCATTTACTCGCAAAATCGTCACTCACACCCTCACTCATTTATCTACTAACTGTAATAATCGACTCACTCACTCATCACTCCCTCACACCTCACGCACAACGCGGCCATTTCACGCGAGAACGAGGAACGAAGAGCGAATGAGAACAATGAGGTGATTCAATGTCAAAATTTGAGTAACTCTTTCAATTTTCCGTCACGAGTACCTCAAATGAGGCAACTCACAAGTGAGGTGAACGCATCACTAATCGTTACCCTAACAGAAGCAGGCTTAAGATGAGTGAATGACGTTCGAAGACTCAGGAGCAACTGACCGCTACTCTCGTGGTTTTCATCTCATCCCTGTATAGGGGATGGGGAGACTATTGGGAGCACTGGGCTCCTTATAGTGATCTTCTCCGCGGTTCATCACTATGAACCGGTCTTTGGGGTTAAATCCCCGGTCTCGAGGCTGTACCGCTGGTCGACCCTCTAAAGAGGGGACCAGCGATCCGCCTGCGAGAGACCGGTGGTTCGCCTTCACTGTCCGTTGCAGTCGTCCCGCTCAAGGAAGCCGATATTAGCTCCCGAGCGGGGCGTTTTAGCCGCCTCCGGATCAGCACAGTCGTGTCTGGGTGGGGTAATGGGGCAATGTTTTGAAGATGCGGCATTGCTGAGCAGTCGGCCCGCTCAAACATGCCCGTGGCGAGTCTGCTTATGAAGCCATGGATTGGCTCCCATTTGAGATCGCGATAGATCGTGGAGTTCTTTAGATACCTGGGCGCGTCGACCGCCATTCGCAGGCATCTGTTTTCCGCAGCTTGGAGTCGCTTGCGCTGTGACTCTGCTGTCAGGTTATACCAGGCAGGCCCCGAAAATGTGAGGCGTGACTTGATATAGGTTTTATAGATTCCGAGCTTTGCTCGGATTGGTAGTCTAGAGGACAGCAGAGGGCGCAGCTTTGTTCTCACAAGCTGTGCCTTTGTAATGACGGTGTCGACGTGTTGGGACATCGACAGGTTTCTGTCGATGGTCACTCCCAGGTATTTAACATTCGGCGACCAGGGGATGTCTTCACCCAATAGGCGAAGGTTGGGTGGATAATGCGCCATGCCGGTCAGCAAGGCTTGTGTTTTGCTGACATTGCACTTGAGTCTCCATTTCTTGAGCCAGCATGGAAGTGCCTCAAGAGTGGGACCCAGTTTGCGTGCAGCATGGTTGGCGTTGCGGGAGCTGGATGTGTACGCGGCGTCGTCGGCAAATAGTGCCAACCTGACGTCACCGACTACCGGGATGTCGTTCGTGTAGTGGGCGTACAGGATTGGCGATAGGCAACTGCCTTGCGGGACGCCGGCACTTATGGGCTTCTCTTGTGACGTGGTATCACCTATGGCCACGTGGAATTTTCTATGTGATAGAAATGATGCGATGACCGCCACAATTCTGCGAGGTAGAGAAGTCTTCGACAGTTTGTGGATGAGACCATCATGCCACACCCTGTCGAAGGCCTTCTCCATGTCTAGCATTACGGTCACCGTGTGTCCACCTTTGTTTAACCACGTGGCCATCTCGTCCAGAACACGAGTCAGCTGCAACGTGGTGGAGTGTCCTTGGCGGAAACCAAATTGTTCCGGCCTTGGTTGAATGTGCGGTTGCACTCTCGCCAGTAGCAGCCGCTCGAACACTTTGGACGTTGTTGAGAGAAGAGTTATGGGCCGATAGTTTTCTGGCTTCCTGAGGTCCTTCTCGGGTTTCGGTAATGTGATTACCCGACCCCGCTTCCAGATGGTAGGGAAGTGTCCGGTTCTCAGGATGCCATTAAACAACTGGGTTACGGCTACCAGTGCCTTTAACGGGAGTCTGTGTGTGACCGCTACTGGCTCGAGCGCTCGCTTATATACACTCGTAGGTACCACCACTACTAACAATAAGTTCTGCTTTTTTTTTTTTTTTTTTTTTTATGCGATAGGGGCAAACGAGCAGACGGGTCACCTGATGGTAAGTGACTACCGCCGCCCATGGACACCCGCAACTCAAGAGTCACAAGTGCGTTGCCGGCCTTTTAGGTAGAAGTACGCTCTCTTCTTGAAGGTTTGAAGGTCGTATCGGTTCGGAAATACGGCAGGCGACAATTTGTTCCATAAGCTGGTTGTGCGAGGCAAAAAGCTTCTGGAGAAGCGCACAGTGGTGGAGTGCCAATCGTCCAGGTGATGGGGATGGATATTTTGTCGCGTAGGACGATGGCGGAAACCAGCAGCCGGTATAAGTCCGAACAATTCCTCTGAACACTCCCCATGATACAAGCGATAGAGGATGCAGAGTGAAGCTACATCTCTACGCAACGCCAAGGTGTCAAGTCGATCAGAAATATCTTGGCAGTCGATGATGCGAGTCGCTCTCCGTTGAATGCGGTCAAGAGGCAGAAGTTGGTACTGGGGTGCACCTGCATAGAGATGAGAACAGTATTCCATGTGCGGCCGAACCTGCGCCTTATAAAGTTGCAGGCGGTGGGCCGGAGTAAAATACTGTCTCGATCTGTTTAGCACACCAAGCTTCTTCGAGGCTAATATGGCCTTACTCTCTAAGTGACCGCGAAACTGGACTTCGCTTGATATATCGACGCCAAGGATTCCGATACTGGCTGATGCAGTTAGGGAAGTGCTCTCAAATTGAGGTGATACGACCAATGGCATCTTTTTAGCGGTGAACGCGCAAACCTGTGTCTTCGTGGGGTTAAATAGGACTAGGTTAAGTCGACCCCAATCTGAAACTTTTGATAAAGAAGTTTCGATTTCAGACACAAGTTTGGATCGGCTTTCGATGACGTTTACCCGAGAAATGTTAGCGCGGCCGGTGTAAAGGGCATCACTCGTGCTATCGTCTGCATAGCAATGGATGCTGCTAATCTGCATAGGAGATAATTCGTTGGCCCACGACGCTAAAGAAAAAGCCGATCTTCTGGGCAAACTCTTTGCGTCCAACTCGACCCTGGACGACGGGGGAAACGCACTGCCGACCATACCGCAGTGCGAGACCCGCATGCCGGAAGTCCGGTTTACACAAAGGGCAGTGCGTAAAGCGCTTCTTTCCCTCGACGTTCATAAGTCGAGTGGGCCCGATAGAATCTCTCCTATCGTGCTGAAGACGTGTGCTCCAGAGTTAGCACCGGTTTTAACGCGGCTTTATCGGCTTTCCTACTCTCTTGGCGTAGTCCCGAACTCATGGAAGACAGCTCTAGTGCACCCAATCCCTAAAAAAGGAGATCGCTCGGATCCGTCCAACTACAGACCCATAGCCATCACCTCCTTGTTCTCCAAGATAATGGAATCCATTGTTAACTGCCAGCTCCTCCGGTACTTAGAAGACCACCAGCTCCTCAATGATCGACAATACGGCTTCCGTCAGGGTCGTTCAGCTGGTGATCTTCTCGTATACTTGACTCACCGGTGGGCACAGGCGATCGAGACCAAGGGGGAAGCGTTGGCCGTTAGTTTGGACGTGGCGAAGGCCTTCGATCGGGTCTGGCACAAAGCGCTCCTTGCGAAGCTTCCTTCCTATGGGCTTCCCGAGAAACTGTGCAATTGGCTCACCAGTTTTTAATACATACAACAGTTAGAGGGTTTGGACTTCCTGCCACCAGCCAGTTCAAGTTATAGGTATGAGATCCTGACTTCCTTGAGCTATTGCTTATACTCCGCATTCTATCTATATAAGCAATATCCATTTGTTTTATACTATAGGTGGACAGACGAACAGACGGGTCATCTGATGGTAAGTGACGCGGTGATGCGGGATGAGGGGAGGGGAAGGAAGTAAGAAGGATTAGGATATGGGAAAAGGGACAAAAAAAAATCTTACACCCTAGAAGGGGTAGACAGGTGTCTGAAATGCTCGCTTTTTGGCTCATTTAGCCTATCACCTATCCACGTAATAGGGGGCAAGCCTATCGCGTCCTCCTTGCACTGACTGTATATATACTGTCTGATAAATAACAGTCCGACACCTCAGTGATCTACGACCCCCGCGTGGTGTAATGGGATGGCCCTATTCTACTACATCGAGAATCATCACGGCATCTTGAGTGTCAGGTGTCTATGGACGGCGGTAGTCACTTACCATCAGAAACTTTATTTATGTCTTATTTAATTTTCTTATTCCAGGGTATGTTGGTATTCGACCCAGCGAAACGGCTTACAGCACTTGACTGCTTAGAGCATCCATACTTCACAGAAGAGCCCTTACCATGAGCCCACTAAAGGACAAAGGATCCACACCCACCTATTTTGTAATAATTAGTTTATATACCATTTAAAACATTATACAGGGTGTTTCAGCAAGGTGTGGTCATATTTTTAACCCACACGCAAAATATTGGTGTTATAAGTTTGAGTACTTAAACCAGGAATAGTATTTTCCGAACATACATATATGTATATATTCACGCTATTATCTCCTGAGGAGTAGGCAGGGACGTTTCAAACGTTCACTTTTTGGCAACCATAATATATTTTAGTCTCAGTTTCGTAATAAAGGACAAGCCTATTGTCCTATATATACTGTCTAATATATAACAATCTGATCTTGCCACTCTCTACGATACCCACCGAAAAAGATAGGGTGACCCTATTCTACTCCGACCAGAACCACACGGCACATCTAATTCACGGGTCGTAATAACTTAATAAATAAACAAACTTTCTAATTAGTCTTCTGGTATATATATTGTTTGACAGATATGCAATTCACCTTTTACGACACCCACAGGAAAAGATAGGGTGACCCTATTTTTCTTGGTTAAGAACCAGACGGCTGTATTTTAAGAATGTAATTACATAACTTTCTGAAACATACTGTATATAAATAGGTTAAGAAAATTATTTGTTTGTAATTCTTTTTAATATTAGAATAAAAAGTTTCGTAAATTAGATTCATATTTATTTAAATATACGGTTTTACTCACGTGTGTATTTCCACTTATGCACTCAGTGCATCGTCCGGTACCGTCGCGGCTGGATGACTTACTCCTTGAAAAAGGTCTCCTGTCGAGACCGAAACTAGTCGGGCGTCCCCGAAATACACACGTGAGTAAAACCGTATATTTAAATGAATTCTTTTTAAGTACAAAGCAAAGTAAAAGCAAAAATTTTAAACACCCCGTATGTATGTATGTTGACCTATCGGGATACATATAGTCTATACAATGATAGTTCAACTTATGCTGTTCAATCAAACAATTATTCAAAAGTTAATGAATTTAACGGTCTTAATCCGACCACCAAACAGTCTTTTGTTATATAAAACAACTTCAATACAATCTGTGCTATTTTGAAACCTTAGAGGTGGCATTTGTGTAAAAAATATGTAATTTTGTTGTATCTCTAGTTAACAAGTAGTAGTAGCGTGATGGCTGAGGCGTCGGACTTGCGATCAAGTGGTTGCGGGTTCAAAACCCGCCCAGTACACTACCGTAGCTGGGGGGTTACGTTGCTAGTATTCTTTAAAAAAAATATACTACATTTGTAACAGCACAACAGATTTCTGCTCGAATCGGATTCCCGGCCTCTTAAGAACTAGACTCAATAATATTATGTATTTCCTGTTGTGAATAATGTTGCAGCAATAATGCTGCAGTTGATTGAGAATATAAATTATTAAAATTTCTGTCAGAGATCATAGTTATAAATACTTTTAATTCTGTTGTAAAACAGATGTCGTTGGTATGTTCACAACAATAGTTGGTTTCTATGATATATAGTTCCTAAGATATATTATTAGTTTTAATAATATTAAGTGTAACACACACGTATGTGTATCCCATGTCTTCTAAGGGGTAAGCAAAGTCGTATCAATAGACCAGCGCACGTGTTTCACTCCCACTTTGATCCCGGGTGCGGGGCGTGAAAAAGCATCTCACCAGGCCCCCATAGTGTGGGTCAAAATGCTACATTGATTACACTTGGAATGAGGATGGTGACTCTTAGACTCCACTTGTTGCTTTCCATCAGGCAGAGTGGAGTCATTATGGTAGGCTTACAAAAAGAAAAAAAAAAGGGTTTTTCAAACCATAATTAAGTCGCAATAGGGACCGTCACTCAGGCACTGTATGACTGTATATATACTGTCTGATATATAACAGTCCGATCCCTTTGTCGCCTTTACGAAACCCACGGGAAGATAGGGTGGCCCTATTTTAGTACACATGGTACATTTAGGGTACAGATTTAGAAGTAATATCGTAACAAACAAAATTTCGAATTAGCCTTCTGGTATTTCTATACTGATTTTTAAATATACATATGTTCAAAATGATACTGTTTTTATATCGTACAGGCTTCTGACCACCAGTTCGAGCTATAGTTATACAACCCAGATTTTCTTGAGCTATTGATTATACTTCCCAAACCAACAGAAACATTTCTTTCCTCCCTTTATAGTTATAAATAAATAAATACTCCACACATCTCACACACTGTCTGATTCCAAACTAAGCAGAGCTTGTACTATGGTAACCAGGCAGTTGATAAACATACTTATATACTTCTAAATACATACATATTATAGATAAATTACACCCAGACACAGAACCAATGCTCATGCTCATCACACAAATGTTTGTCCTGGGTGGGAATCGAACCCACGAACTCGGCTTAGCAGTCAGGGTCACTAACCACTAGACCAATAGGCCAGTCATTAGTCTTTCGTGTCGATATACTAAAAAAAAAACATCAAATTCCCAAACTTGCTCTGAAGAGACGGCTTGGAGCTAAATGATACTAAATTTTGATCAACAAAATGTAGTCATTAATAACATATCTGTCTATCCCTAAGGAGATAATGCGTGAGTGTATATAAGTTAATTAATGTAATAATAGCAAAAATCTAATTAGATTTTTTTTCTATAATAGTCAACGGTCTGAGGAAAGTTAGAGGGTATTTAAGTGGAACAGAATATTAACGCTCGTGCAGCTGTAAAACAGCCCATTGAGGATACACATGGTATTATAAGGGGTGGAACGTATTTAAGGGGCGTATACCTGATGGTAAGTGGCAACCACTGTCCATGGACACCAGCGAATGGAGAGTCGTTAGTGCGCTGCCCGCCTTTGAGGGTGAAGAGGAATAAGGGTATGCGGGGAGGGGAAAGAGACGGGGATGAGGAGTTGGGCCTCCGGAAACCTCACATATTTCGGGAAATGCAACGCAAGTGTTGTTTCACAACCGGTTTTCTGTAAGGCCGTGGTATCGCCGGGTGGCCCATTCGTGCCTAAGTATGACTACCACGTAATATTTTATATTTAAAAGTGATAAATTGAACTTGAAACTTCACCGATAAGGTTTTTCTTGCATACAGAAATGTATGCATAGAAATATATTAAAAAATTAACATAAATAAATATTATTATTTTTTACTATCGTTCGAAACTCCCACTAACCTCACCAGAGCCGATGGTGAAGTGGTATGACGGACTCAAACCGACCAATACCACACGCTGTTTCGTCACAAGTGGGTCTATTTTAAGAGAACTGGGTATACAATAGGAGGGATTTTTGTAGGAATCCCTTTTTTGTGTGGAAACCCGAGGGTCGTCACCCTACCCGTGCCTGTAAGGTGGTATATCGGACTCGACAGGACTAAAACCACACAGTGTTCCGTCGGGACATCAGATATACCCTAGAAAAGAAAACCCTGTGAGACTTGGCGGCCTCTTAACAAGATGACCCCAATGTGGTGTGATCCAAACTCTGAATTAGAGAGCCACTTTGAGCCACCATCTTTAGGAAGCCCTACAGACCTTGCCGTTGCCCCCTTCCTTTTAAGGTTTGAACACGTCGTGCCCCCGTCTCAGACCTGCTTCTGCTAGAGTAGGCCTCTACCCGTCATTCCCCAGGCCAGCGCTCATGGAGGCTTGTTTAGTTCATAACACTGTCGGTTCTTTAAATTTGACCACACTATTCTGTATAAGACATCTATGCATTACAAATAAGAAGATCAATATCACACTTTGCAATTGGCATGTAACTTCACTTATACACAGTCACAAATAATTAACGCCCACATATTGCTGTTTAGGGGCTTAAGGGGCTAGCTTAGGGAGTATAAGCAATAGCTCAAGCAAGTCAGGGTCGCATACCTATAACTCGAACTGGCTTGTGCCCCAGGAAGTGGATATTTTTTATTTAGATAGATTGGGGAGTATAAGCAATAGCTCAAGCAAGTCAGGGTCGCATACCTATAACTCGAACTGGCTTGTGCCCCAGGAAGTGGATATTGCTTATTTAAATAGATTGGGGAGTATAAGCAATAGCTCAAGCAAGTCAGGGTCGCATACCTATAACTCGAACTGGCTTGTGCCCCAGGAAGTGGATATTGCTTATTTAGATAGATTGGAGAGTATAAGCAATAGCTCAAGCAAGTCAGGGTCGCATACCTATAACTCGAACTGGCTTGTGCCCCAGGAAGTGGATATTGCTTATTTAGATAGATTGGGGAGTATAAGCAATAGCTCAAGCAAGTCAGGGTCGCATACCTATAACTCGAACTGGCTTGTGCCCCAGGAAGTGGATATTGCTTATTTAGATAGATTGGGGAGTATAAGCAATAGCTCAAGCAAGTCAGGGTCGCATACCTATAACTCGAACTGGCTTGTGCCCCAGGAAGTGGATATTGCTTATTTAGATAGATTGGGGAGTATAAGCAATAGCTCAAGCAAGTCAGGGTCGCATACCTATAACTCGAACTGGCTTGTGCCCCAGGAAGTGGATATTGCTTATTTAGATAGATTGGAGAGTATAAGCAATAGCTCAAGCAAGTCAGGGTCGCATACCTATAACTCGAACTGGCTTGTGCCCCAGGAAGTGGATATTGCTTATTTAGATAGATTGGGGAGTATAAGCAATAGCTCAAGCAAGTCAGGGTCGCATACCTATAACTCGAACTGGCTTGTGCCCCAGGAAGTGGATATTGCTTATTTAGATAGATTGGAGAGTATAAGCAATAGCTCAAGCAAGTCAGGGTCGCATACCTATAACTCGAACTGGCTTGTGCCCCAGGAAGTGGATATTGCTTATTTAGATAGATTGGGGAGTATAAGTAATAGCTCAAGCGAGTCAGGGTCCGCATACCTATAACTCGAACTTGTTCATAACGTGCGTTTAAAAAATTGTAATTGAAAAAGTGCAATAAATAATGCATTTAATTAATTTTAAATCCCTAACATACAACATTTTTCTAATTTGTTTTATAGATTTATAAGATTTAGTAATGGGTACTTTTTTGAAAAATTTAAAATAACATTGTTTTTATATTATTATTTGAAACGCGTAAGTAGCATATTTCTTAACATATTATTCATAGATTTTCTCGAAATATTATATTTCAATATTGAAATACAATTTTGACAATATTGTTCCTTCAAACCTTCAAGAAAAGAGCCTGCTCCTAAGAGGCCGGCAACGCACTTGTGACTCTTGAGTTGCGGATGTCCATGGGCGGCGGTAGTCACTTACCATCAGGTGACCCGTCTGCTCGTTTGCGTATGGGAGTCGCATAACCCCCCCCCCCCCGCCCCTATCGCATAAAAAAAATGATCGTTTTTGATGTATTTCTTATAGTTATTAAGTATTTTGTAGTACATATTTACATAATATTTTTGTCGCCAAATAAATTTAATACTTTTATTTATGCTGCTGTGTTTTATTTTATCTATTTTTTTCTCTATTCTTCACGGCTTCCTGATGCGAAGGGATTTAAATGAAGATGTTACTTGTCTATCCAAGAGAATACTCTCTAAAGGTCCCAGGATTATAGTTAATATCTATAAACAATAGATAAAGGCAGTAAATTCCAAACCTTGGTGACTCAAACCGAAAAGAGCTGTCAAAACATTAAGTCCATTGACGAAAGGATGGAACCTTTTTCTGGGTCCAGTGGTCTGATGAAAGAAACATGAGGGTTCAATAGATTTAAACCCTCCCACATTCAGTCTTCTCGAGATTGGCGTTAGAAATACTTAAAAACTTACCAATTTACAGTAGAACAGTAGTAGTAATTACGTGGTAGAGCCATGCTTAGGCACGAATGGGCCGGCTCGACCGGTGCAATACCACGGCCTCACAGAAAACCGGTTGTGAAATAACGCTTGCGTTGCATTTCCCCGAACTGAGTGAGGTTTCCGGAGGCCCAACTCCCCCTCTCCTCTTTCCTCTCCCCTCATCCCCCCTCTAATCTTTCCCATCTCCTCGTCCCAACTCTTTTCTTTCTCCACCCCGCATCCCCCTATCCCTCATTACCCTGAGGGCGGGCAGCGCACTTACGATTCTTGAGTTGCAGCTGTCCATGGACGGCGGTTGTCACTTACCATCAGGTGACCCGTCTGTTCGTCTGTCCCCCTATTGTATATAAAAAAAAAATGCTTACATCAGAGCTGATGCCCAGCGCATTGCACGGTTTGGTCAAGAACTCGTCGCATACCTTACGGGTAGCCGTAAGTTTTGGCGATTGGCCAAAGCCGTGCAGTCCAACTACTGCCAGCCTTCGCTGCCACCGCTGAAGTACCCTGACGGATCACTGGCCCACGAGCCGCAAGAGAAAGCGAAACTACTTGCTGACCTCTTTGCGGCTAACTCCTGAATCGACGACCGTGGCGCTCACCCGCTCACCATTGCATCTTGCGACTCCGCAATGCGGGATATTCGCATCCGGCAGAGGGATGTCCGTGCGGAGCTTCGGTCACTCGATGTTCGGAAAGCCAGTGGACCCGACGGTATTCCGGCGGTGGTTCTTAAAAACTGTGCACCAGAGTTGTCTCCTGTACTGACGCGTTTGTATGGCCTGTCCTATTCCTCGGGAATTGTTCCGGAGGCCTGGAGAGAGGCGAACGTCCAACCCATTCCCAAAAAAGGCGACCGCTCCGATCCAGCTAATTACCGTCCTATAGCCGTCCCCTCCATACTCTGTAAGGTGCTCGAGCGGATAATCAACACCCAATTAATCCGCCACCTAGAGGATCACTCCTTGTTAAATGATCGGCAATATGGTTTTAGGCCGAACCGATCCACGGGTGATCTTCTAGCGTACGTCACACACCTTTGGGGTGAGGCTATGGATAGGCATGGGGAGTCCTTGGCCATCAGCCTCGACATTGCCAAGGCCTTCGATAGGGTCTGGCATCGCTCGCTTCTCTCCAAACTTCCTGCATTTGGTCTGCCATCTAAGCTATGCAACTGGGTTGCTGCCTTCCTCCACAAGCGCCGCATTAGGGTTCTATGTGACGGCGCGGCCTCTGACTTCCAGGAGGTTAGCGCTGGTGTACCTCAGGGCTCCGTCCTATCGCCTACGCTGTTCCTTCTGCATATCAATGATATGTTGGCTCTTGGCAACATACATTGTTATGCAGACGACAGCACAGTACACGGGCGATACTTTGGACATCCTGCTGCCAAGCTAGCAGACGTTGAGGGAAAACGACAGGAGCTTGTTGCTGAGCTCGACCGGGTCTTGAGCCGCATCTCTCAATGGGGTTGTGAGAATCTGGTCGAGTTCAGCGCCAAAAAAACACAGGCGTGCGCGTTTTCAAACAAATGGTCTTCATTCCTTCCCCTTCCTACTCTTCAGAACACTCAACTGCCACTACAGGATAGGCTTAGTATACTGGGTATGGACATCTGTCGGGATCTCAATCCGCGTGATTACATCGAGAGCGTCACTAAGGCGGCCTCGCGGAAGCTCGGTGTATTGAACAAGGTGAGACGGTTCTTCTCGCCCGAGCATCTGTGTCTTTTATATAAGACCCAGGTTCGCTCCTGCGTGGAGTACTGCTCTCATCTTTGGGATGGCTATGCGCAGTATCTGCTTGACGCTCTCGATCGGTTGCAGCGACGCGCAGTCCGTATTATAGACTGTCCTGAGGTCACCCAGTCTCTTGAGCCCCTGCAGTTGCGAAGAGATGTCGCCTCTATGGCAGTTCTCTATCGCCTACATCACGGGGAGTGTTCTGACGAGCTCTTCCAATTGGTCCCACCTTCTCCCTTCCTCTACAGGACTACACGTGCTGGCCTGAGGAGTCACCGTTTGCGAGTCGAAGATATGCGATCCCGAACAAAACGGTTTCGCTCTTCTTTCCTGTGCCGATCAGTGAAAGCCTGGAATTCCCTACCAGCGCACGTGTTTCCTTCCCAATTTGATCCCGGGTCAAAGCATCTCACCAGACCGCCATAGTGTGGGTCACCATGCTGCATTGACTAGACATGCAATGAGGATGGTGACCACCACTCTTGGACTCCATTTATTGCTTACCATCAGGCAAAGTGGAGTCATTATGGTAGGCTTACAAAAAAAAAAAAAAGTAGTAGTACAAATTGTCGCCTGCCGTATTTCCGAACCGATACGACCTTCAAACCTTCAAGAAAATAACCTAAAAGGCCGGCAACGCACTTGTGACTCTTGAGTTGCGGGTGTCCATGGGCGGCGGTAGTCACTTACCATCAGGTGACCCGTCTGTTCGTTTGCCCCCTATCGCATAAAAAAAACATTGTAATTGCAATAGTATTGAGGTAAATATGACAGAATTCAATTATCCTAATGCCGTCCAGTGCTGGACGAAGGCCAAGGTCCGCGATTGCACCTGGTCGCTCGGATATACAATACTTTAGAAAAAGATATTATTAAAATAAGAACATTCGTAATTATTTCTGTACCCGCCTGCCTAAGAAAGTGGGTGGTTTGTTCGATATATGAAGTGTCATTTTTTTAACGAGATACGAGGGTTTTACAATTTTTTTATTGGTTATATCTGTTTAGTAGCAAAATTTTATATAGAAAATAAGTGATTTGACCACGGCGAGATAGTTTCGTAAAGTTTGATATCATCGCCATCACTTAGCCTACCTTAGCCTTAGCCTTAACAGTGGTAGAGCCATGCTTAGGCACGAATGGGCCGGCTCGACCGGTGCGATACCACGGCCTCACAAAAAACCGGTTGTGAAGTAACGCTTGCGTTGCATTTCCCCGAATCGAGTAAGGTTTCCGGAGACCCAATTCCCCCTCCCCTCTTTTCTCTCGCCTCATCTCCTTTCTCCTTTTTTCCATCTCCTCATCCCTCCTCTCTTCTATCGGCTCCCTGCATCCCCCATCCCTTATGACCCTCAAAGGCGGGCAGCGCACTTGCGACTCTTGAGTTGCAAGTGTCCATGGACGGCGGTGTCACTTACCATCAGATGACCCGTCTGTTCGTCAGTCCCCCTATAGTATAAAAAAAATAAAATTCAGCCTGTCGCAGTCCCGTGCTGCACAGGCCTCTCCCATCTACCACCTTTCGCATCGAGTCAATCAAAGCTACCTTCCTAGGGTCGTAAGTCCTCGATTTTTCGACGAATTCGCATTCGAGTACGAATTTCTCCGTTTGATATCTTAAATTATAACAATAATGAAACACTAGCTGCCTTTCCGTACATACACATACTGCATGTACTGTAATGACATATTTTAATGTTTTATCAGAACACTGCATTTTGTCTTACTCACTCACTTTTCATAATACGTTTAAAAAAGCTGAACTTTTTTTTAACAAACAAAGAAACGTTCAATTTGTTGCTATTTGGTGTTCGGAAGTTATGTGCGTACACGGAATAGAAAGATATTGTTGTGTGCTTTGACCGCTATTACGTAAATAGGATCAAATTATAGATAGATATTTGTGTGTTCGATACGCGTTGGACACATTTGGGATTATTACAGAAAATAGGTCGCGTCCTGCCGCGCCGACGCCCCGCCAGCGCCCCCACAAATGACAGAACTCAATACTTGGATAAAGATGTTTCTCATAAAACGACATAGTATGGACTGCCGTGCGGCAATTTCCATTGCCGTGTGCGAAGCTGTCCCTGTGCCATTAATGTTGGCAGATGTGGAAATTTCCTGAGAATATGGGTATAAGTTTCAACTAAAGCTAAACTCTCTTGGAGCCGCTGATAAAATGTGGAATTATATTGAAGAGATAGCGAGAGTATAAACTAATTAAATATAACATATTGTGTGTATTTTGTTAAACGGAGTGTTACAAAAAGAAATTTATTAAAAATGTATAAATTTATAAATATACGTAATCAATTACGGTGTACAACTTTACAACACCGTCATGAAATAAAATCAGACATTTTAAGTGTACATACAAAGACTAGCTACACTTTTAATAATTATAAATCTGTGAAGTTCCCTGTAGGCACCTGTATAGTTCTCTAATCGTTATCAACTATATAATATAAAAAAATCAAGCCTCCTTACGGGAGAACCCATCAAGCACAGTAGCAACCCTTATCTATTTCCAGACGCTCCGCCCTTTTATCGAGCCAATATTGGGTATAAAAAGGGGTGGTAACAGCACCATTTCAACGAGTTGCACGAAACGGCCCGTCCTGAGTAGCCGTTACGTGCAAATCTTGTTACCTAAATACCTATACATCTGCCTTCATAGGCTACAAGTCTACACTAGACTTATGTTGGTTAAAACAAACCATATATGTTGAATGTTCGCTTGTTAAACACCAGTATAAATGCATTTATAAGGCCAGTGTAACAAGGGATGTTATTTTTATAATATAGGGGACAGACAAATAGACGGATCACCTGATGGTAAGTGACAAACGTCGTCCATGGACACTTGCAACTCTTGTCGTAAGTGCGCTGTCCGCTTTTAAGAGGGATGGGGGATGCGGGGAGGGGAAAGAAGAGAGGGTGCATGAGTTGGGCCTCCGGAAACCTCACTAATTTCGGGGAAATGCAACGCAAGCGTTACTTTACAACCGGTTGTTTGTGAGGCCGTGGTATTGCACCGGTCGAGCCAGTCCATTCGTGCCCAAGCATGGCTCTACCATTGTCAAAAAGTTGTCAAAAGTTATATAGATGTTGTGGAGATTCTACCGATACTCTAAACATTTCAATCTGTTTACGAATTTAAACAATACGGTGAATTAAAGAAACTCATTAGAGTACACTAGCCCAGATCAACAGGCCCGTCTCTAGTCACAATTATAACAAAACGCTAGACGACTGAGAGTTACTACCAGAGGTCGTAGGTTTGATTTCCAAACGGCACAAAAAATTGTGTAATCCACAAATAGTAGTCTTGATTTGTATTTTAATGTTTGTAGGCACTAAAAACAGTCCTAACGCGGGAAATATCTTAAAATGGAATATGCTGGTTTAAACAACACAATTTCTATCATAAGACGTTTAATAGTAACCATCTATATAATTATAATACTTTGGGGGCATAGCACTGATGCATCGACACTTTTACTCTACAAAAAAAAAATTAAAAGAATATTATTCAATTTTGTAATATCTGATAGCTGCAAGCTATATTATAAGACCATAAAATTCTGATACTGGAACTTTTACAAAACGAAAATATAAACAGACAACATATTCACTAAGAAACAAAGAAAGGTTAAATCGTCCCACCTCGCGATTAAATATACACTCATCCAGTACATTAGTGATATCCACAAAAATCTAGAAAACTATTAAAAAGGAAAAAAAAACTAGGCGCATTTACATACAAGCTAAAAGAACTGCTCGAGACCAAATCTTCTAAAGTATTAATTACTACTTTAGTGATCAAACTTGAAATACGTACAAATATCGAAATCAAGAAGAAAAAGTGAAGTAAAAACAACAACAACAAAAACAGCATATCTGTTCTGTTATGTTTATATTTAAATACGATCTTAAAACGTTGTATTATATGCTTAATTCTCTTTTAAGTTGCTTGCTCGACAGGGTCCGCGATGATCTAAATATATTTATAAACAACTAGTTGTTGCCCGCGACTTGTCCGCGTGGTATTTATAAAAAAAGTTATTGTTCAGTTCACAGTTTTCAATTGGTTAATTGGTTTTAATTTTTTTTTTGCGAGGTCCTATTTTTTTATCAAAAATAAAAGTAGCCTAAGTTACTCCTTGTTACATCAGCTATCTGCCAGTGAAAGTCCCGTCAAAATCGGTCCAGCCATTTCAGAGATTAACCGGAAGAAATAGACAGACAGACAGACAGACAAAAATTTAAAAAAATCGTTTTGGTATATGTACCGTGTATACTTCCATATGCACTTAGTAAAACGCGCTTATTTTAATATTACAAACAGACACTCCAATTTTATTTATTTGTATACATATAACACCTGTATTTACAAACATTGTGGCATGCAACGCAATATTGAGTACCTACTGAGTATTGAATACTTTTAATTGGCTGTTGGTCTAGCGGATAGTGACACACAGTACAAATGATTGACTTAGTTATATTTTGAACTGTCATGTACGTGTCTGCACATGGCTCATGTAAGTCTACTTCAACAGTTAAACTGTCCAGTACTATAGTAGTTATCAATGAAAAGGTAATGTGTAATGAAATATGTGTCACCGAGTGAGGGGTTTATCGGAGGCTCAACCACCTCTCTCATTACAGTCTTTACGCAGTAGCATACCGTCCGATGACCCGTCTACTCCTTTGCCTACTACACAAAATAAAAAAAAACATACATTTTTGGTGTGTACAACTTCAGTATGAAATTGAGTAGATAACGCGTGGATTGAAAACGTAATAAAAACTGACATTCGCATTTATAACATTAGATTGTTATAAATCAGACACTATATTTATATATACATATATATATATATATATATATATTACGTAAGAGCCACTGAATATTGATTGTCAAAATGAGAGCGTTTGATGCGCGTCTTCGTACATAAGTACGCAGACGTGTGTGTCTACATAGGTACATATAAGCGTGAGAATATGTACTTAATATTACACATTAAGTACATATTCGTATCCCGCCCCGCCGACGCCCCGACAACGCCCCGACAACTAACAGAACTCAATATGTGGACAAAGATGTTTCTCATAAAGCGACATAATATGAACTGCCGTGCGGCAATTTCCATTGCCGTGTGCGATGCTGTCCCTGTGCCATTAATGTTATCAAATGTGGAAATTTCCTGAAAATATGGGTATAAATTTCGACTAAAACTAAACTCTTAGAGCCGCTGATAAAATGTGGAATTATATTGAAAAGATAGCGAGAGTATAAAGTAATAAAATATAACATATTGTGTGTTGTTATACATCTAAAAATGTTAAATATATTATCATGAAATGTTTTCTCAGACATTTTAGGTGTACAGAAAGAGACTAGTTACACTTTAAATCCTGACAAATATGTATTGTTCACGATAAGCCCTGAATTGTTGAATAAAATTAACACAAAAAAAAAAAAACAGTAAAAACCTGCTAAATTATAATAAGTTAAAAAACTTTTTTTTTAAGGGAGAAACCACCACACACAGTAGCAAGGATCATCTATTTCCAGACACTCCGCCCCTTTATCGAGTCAATATTGGGTATAAAACGAGGTGCTAATAGCACAATTTCAACGAGTTGCACGAAACGGCCCGTTTGAGTAGCCGTTACGTGCAAATCTTGTTACCTAAATACCTATACATCTGCCTTCAAAAGCTACAAGTCTACACTAGACTTACGGTGGTTTTAAACCCATTATATAAATGGCGAATGTTCGCTTGTTAGACGTATGAATAAATGCCTTAATAAGGTTAAGTTAACGTTACATATGTACGCAAGTAAGGTGCCAGCTTACCATGATTTCTTTCGAGTATATTTTTATTAGAAAACAACTTACGGAGAACTACGTAATTTAAAAATAAAGCAAGTGACACGGATTAAAAAATAGCAACACAATTTATTTGGCTAATATACGCGCCATTCAGTGACCATGTTTTTTTTTTATGCAGCCAGTGTCACGAGCGATGATGTAAGGATTCTATTCGAAACATGCAAAGCCGTTTACGTATTTAAAAAATATGGTGGTGATGCTCTATGTATTAATGTAAAAATAAATTTACTTCTTTTTTGGGTTTTCGTGTAACAAATGAATTAAATTAATATTTTCATATTCTTGAATAGTCACTGACCATCTCTTATACAACAATGCGGGATAATATTTGTATAAGGTAATGAGAATACTAAAGAAAATGTCTTACAGTACTAATATTATCAACGACCAGTTCGAGTTACAGATATTCGACACAGAACTGACCACTGCTTACACTCTACAATACATATAAGTAGATGTATTTTTAGAAGTTATTAGTATTTCGTAGAACATCTTAACATAATAATTTTGGCGCCATATTTTTTTATTTATACTGTTGTATTTAATTTTATCTACTTCTATCTTTTAAGGTCGTCGGTCCATCTGGCTGAGAAGCGTCCTACCTCTCTTTACGTTACGTTAGCAGTCTGCACCCGTTTGATATGAGAACAATGATTTCCCTTCAAAGTCCACAACTTTTGTTCTTTTTTTAAGATAACTCCCGCATTAGTAGACAATTCTACATTCAATCAACGGACACAAAGAACACCCAGATTCGGGACCACTAGTTGTGAACTACACAAATTTTTGCCCCGTGTGGGAATCGAACCTACGACCTCTGGTTCAGCAGTCAGGAACACTAACCATTAGTTAACAGGCCCGTCTCCAATCACAATTATAACAAAACTCCATCAAAACAAGGTTGACTCGCGTGATGGTTTGGCGGTTAGTGACTGTGACTACTGAGTCAGAGGTTTGAACAAGAATATTTCTTTCAAAAAGACGTGTACTTCCATTATTCTTTTTTTCTTCACTTACAATAAATTATTACGTATTGAAAATAGTTTTAATAGTAAGCATATGTATAATAATACTTGGTCTAGCGGATAGCGACACACAGTATGTTCAAATGATTTATGAGCACGACCATTTGTTGTATTTAGTAATATGTAAGTGTGTATATCAACAGACTGGTTACCATAGTACAAGCAACATAGTAAAGCTGACTTGCTTGACCTATTGCTTATACTCCCCAATCTATCTAAATAAGCAATATCCACTTCCTGGGGCACAAGCTAGTTCGAGTTATAGGTATGCGACCCTGACTTGCTCCGAGGTCCGAAGGATAGACGATCGTCAAGGATTATACCTAGATATTGGCCTACCTAGCCCAAGGGTTAGGCGTGCCAAACAACCTTATTTGTGGGATCTCCTCCAAGGGATACAGGCTGAGCTGTCTTCTGTGAATCAGTACCGCCTGGCTCTTCTCGGGATTGACCTCTATTCTCCATTTCCGAAACCACGCGCCTAAGGCGTTAGCTGCAGATTGGAGGTTTCTAACGACTAATGACGGGTTCATACCTGAGTAGTATATCGCTGTGTCGTCTGCAAAAAGTGCTGTTTGCACAGACCGATGCAACGGGATATCGATGGTGTATAGCGTGTACAGGAGGGGGGAGAGCACGGATCCTTGCGGTACTCCGGCGAGGATAGGGTGGGGGGTGGATAGAGATCCTCCACGCGGTAGCGGAAGCTACGCTTCGACAAGTAGTCTCCCAGTTCCACACTTTGACGAAAGCTTTCGTTACGTCGAAGAAAAGTATCCCCCTAAATAGGTTTCTTTGGAGCCGCACGCTTCAACGATGTGGTGGACTTGTTGGACACACGAGTGTTTGGTTCAACCAAACCAAATTGGTCGTGGCTGATGAGTAGGTTGTCATCGGCATATGCTTTCAGCCTACTGTAAACTAGACGCTCATAGATTTTACCTAAACCTTTAAGCAGACTTATCGGTTTATAACTAGTTGGGTCGGACTAAGGTTTGCCGGGTTTGGGTATTCCAATAACCACGGCTTCTTTCCACTGTTGGGGAAACATGTTGTTTGCGAGCGCTGCGTTGAATATAAATGTTAAAAGGATTAATATTCTATCAGGGAATAGTTTTATAACTCTGCTTGTAATACCGTCCGTTTGTACCTCTGTTTGTAGCCCGGTGCTTTTCGAGTGTGAAGGTCTTGACAATCGTTTTTATCGTCTTGTGGGTCAGTCACTAGTGGTGGTAACGGGAGTGATGCTCTACGTTCCACCTTTTCTTCTACCTCTAATAGGTGGCTATGGTTAATGTGTAGGGAGCTTGGCGTACATTGCGCCTCGAGACTGTCGGCCAGGCACTCCGACTTTTCTGAGTCGTCGAAGGCCGGAGGGAGGTTTGGTCTGTTTAAGGGAGGCATGGTGGTGATGATATCTTTACTCAAAGATCGGGACAGCTGCCAGAAGACGAGATGAGAAGGCTCAAGCTCGCTTAATGTTGCGTCCCATTGAGATTGACGCATTTCATCCATGCGTGCCTTAACGGTTCGCTCGAGAGTCCGTAATCTAACCCTATGGTCTTCAGTAGGGTATCTGTCACAGGCACGGACGGCCGCGTTCTTCTGTCTCAACAGTTCACGCACGTCTTCGGGTAGGTTCCAACGACGGTCTCCCGTTGCTGGGGCTCTCCGAGAACAATCGTTAAGTAACGATTGGACGTGATCTGTGAGCGCATCGATTGCGGTCGTAGTGTCCTCTGTACTAACTATGCTGTCCGGTATTTTGCGAAGATGTACAGACGAGACCGACTCGAATTTCTCCCCTAGCCGCTTCCAGTCTGTAATCATCTTAGTCAGGACATGACCTGTGTCAATGGGAACTAGAGGTGGAGCGAATTCTACGACTACAGGTCGGTGGTCTGAGGTTAGTTCGTGTAGCTCTTCACTTCTTTCTATGTTCTTTAGAAGCGCCACGTCTAGGATGTCGGGTCTGTGAGTCACATTTGCCGGGTAGTGCTCTAGTGGTGTTACAATGTCATAGTTTAGTAACGTCGATAGGGACTCTAGGGTTCTACCTCTGCGGTTCGTTGTGTGGCTGTTCCACATTGTGTTCTTGGCATTAAGATCGCCAGCTATGATAACTGCGCCGCTTTGGTCTAGCAGTGCCCTTAGATCACTTTCGAGTAGTTGCCTAGGTCTATCTGGGGTGGAGTTTGGTGACAGATAAGCTGACACGATAGTGATGGGTTGGTGTCCGGTCATACCTAGCCGACAGATCGACGCTTCAAGGTACGTCAGTGCAGGCGGATCCATAGGTATGCAGTGCAAGGACCTTTTGTAGTAGATAAGGGTGCCTCCTAGGGGCGAGTTTAACCTATCATTACGAACCACGCAGTAGTTCGCGATGTTAGGGTTTCTCTGTGATGGTTTGAGAAAGGTCTCTTGCACCAGCATTATGTCTGGTTGGTGTGCCCTAAGAAACTCTCCTATTTCGTCTCGTTGTTTGACAATGCCATTGGCATTGAAAAACACTAACTTGAGTGATCGGGGTTTGACTCTGCCTGTGTTGGACCTATCCATTATGGGTTGACTCTAAAAGAACCTAGCTTCTCGAGTACACTCGAGTGTCTGATTCTAATGTTGAGTAGGGCTAGTTGGTTGCCCTCGTTCTCTCGGATTAGTTTTGCCAACTGTCGTATTTCGTTGGTGTCAACGAGGTTAGCGAAACGCGCCACAAGGTCTAGATCCGGATCTAGCTCCTGGGTCCCTAGACCTACGTTCGACGGTACGTGATTCCCTGAAGGGGGGTTAGGATGGCCCACGGTGGGCTTCGTTTGCCCAACGGTTGGCTTAGGGCTTACACCGGGTTTCCGAGCCGGTAGAGCAGGGAATTCGGTTGCTTTAGTTAGCGGAGTGACTCATGCATTTACACTTGCGGAACGAGGGAGGGGCTGGGCGAGGTGGCTGAGGGCTCCTCACCTTGGGGGTTTTAGGTGCACGGGGGCACCCGCGATAGTTTGCGGGGTGCTCTTGTTCACCGCAGAGGACGCAAGCTACCGGCTCGATGCATTGAGCCCTGTCTTTGGGCCGCTTGCAGTCCGCTGTTGCGTGGTCATCCAGGCACTTAACGCACCTAGGACGAGCGAAACAATTTCTTGCCGAGTGGCCATACATTTGGCATCGGTGGCATTGGGAGATTCCGCCCCTGCGGTGTGGTGGCTCGACCGTAACACCGGTCAGGCCACAGACTGTCGTCATCTTAAAGATGGTCTTGCCCTCAACGTTATTGTCGAGGGACACGATGATTGTCCTCGTACCATGCGGTATTTTTGCGCCAATAGAGATTCTTTGATCTCTGAAGTGGACAGTTCTCTGGGAACGTTGCGGACTACAACGCGCAGAAGTCTTTCTTCTGGAAGGGTGTATGTGTGAAAGGAGACATCTCTTTCACGGAGGAGTTTGGTGAGGGCTCAGTGATCGGTCTGGTACTGTGCCCTTGATACCCTGTTGGGTGGACCGGGCAGCGGTGTAGCTAAGACGGTGCTCGTTGCACCAGGTAGAGACCGCTGTCCATTTGGATTTATCCTGGATGTACAGCGGAGGAGGGGCTGGCTCTTTACGGAGGTTGCCGTGGGCTTGGGCGAGATTGGCCTTAAAGAGGCGGAAGGTGGTGGTTGGACAGTCAATACGCTGTCGGAGTTGGTTTTTAGGGTCTTTAGGACCCTTACGGCTGCGGCGGCTGCGTTTTCTAGACGCAACCAAGGTGAATTTGGAGTCCTGTTCGGAGGACTCCGTTGCGAGGTCGGAGCCACTGCTCTCCTCGGGCTTTTCGGTGGTGTCCATCGCGCTTGATGGACATCCGCACCTGTCGTTCTCCGCGTCCGGTGATAGGGGAGAGTCAGGGATCGGTTTGGGGCGGTTTGTTCGAGACTTGGGTTTTAGTTTAGCTCCTAGTGAACTTTCTAGTCTCTCTCCCTATCTGGAATGCGCTCGCCATAGCGGCGCTTAAGAAAGGCATAGACCTCCTTATCACTAAGGAGGTCTTCTAGGCTAACAGCTGTCATTGTTTTTTAATACTCTAAACTATCTATTTGTTCTGTGTATTCATTTATACCGAGGCGAACTCGCAATCATACCTCGTATTTAAATCGATGAGCGCCATCTAGCTCACTGCAACATCACAATTTGTTTTATATTTAACTTTTATAAATTTTAAAATTCTAAACTTTGTTTTTAATTTCATACTGATCTTTATAATAAAACTTTTAATACTACTGTCAGAAATTTCACGTTTTTATATTAAACATAATTAAATGTATTCATAATAACATTTATCACAAAAAAACTACTTTTATGACTTAAAACCATAGGTTTTTTTGACAGCAAGATAAAAAAAAACATTTTGGCGGTTTTAAAATAAAGGCAATTAAATTTATGCCTTAACTCCATTCACCATTCATAAAAGGGGTCGGCAGAGGCATTACAAAAGTGAAAGGTTTACTTTTTAATTTCCTAGTTTAGTGTTCAGCTAAACATATTACATCCGTGGATCGAATAACTATGAGAACTAACGTAATAATGTCATTAACCTCGTTCCTATAATAACAAGCTAATAGTTAAGCGTACAATTAATTATGTGAAAACTGTTTCTATGCTCAATGCTGTAATTAAACGTTGTTATAGAACATACTTTAAAAAGTTATAAAATTATTTTATTGTGTATTGCTATATACGTATAATACATATTACGTATGCTATGTTCTAAAATATAATTAATTATAATAACATTTCTGGAGCGTATGTACGTTTGACAATATTAATTTTTAGGCGCAATTTGACCCTAACAGATCATCTATTTTCAACGTTCCATAAAAGGTGTGGTCCAAAATTTATTTTTCAATTAAACAATAATACAATCTAATGTGTCCCCCTATCTAACTTCTTATAACCGCCACTTGAGTATGTTGAAGTGTATTAAGCACCTGCATAAAATCGCTGTTATCTTTAAGTCTTTTTGATCTTTTTCTGATCCAATCAAAAGTAGTGCCATCTATCGAAGATTTAGATCAACGCCAGTGGCATACACTTATATACCTATTACAAAATATACAAATAATTACATACTGATGTAACATCACAATACCTTTGTTATAAACAATTTTTCATTAATATTTTCTTAGTAGTAATAAGCTATAAGTTTTGTTTTAAACGTACTTTTGACTATACATAGAATATAGAGCTATATACATATATGTTGGTATAAAGCTTAGAGATGTACCTGTGCTCATTATAATAACTGCTATTCTTAGTTCTGATTTCAATAGCTCGTTATTCGTTATTGAAATAAATAATATCAATAACTTCGAACAATAATAATTCCACCTTTGTGTAATCAATAAATTCATTATTCGAGTTTAAAAAAATGATAATTCTTGTATGTATTAATCAGTATAATTTGGAATTCGCAATGAAGCTCTCTTTGCACCTTAGTTAAAAATATGTAAATATTGATAACTTTGTATTTATAAGATTAGAAATAAGATACTGATATTATACCTATATACATTTTGTACAATAAATGGAGACATCTTGTGTAACTTACTTTATTTGACCCGTTTGTATACAAGTTCGTCTAGTGTGAAATTTTCTCTGTGAGATTTTTTTTTTTAACTTAATTATTTTTGTATATCTATATGAAATATTAAGCTGTTCGACTTTAACATGTTGCGTTACTTATGCCATTTTTTAATTATGAACCAATAAACTATTTTAGCTTTTTAAATTTATATATATCCTGTTTTAAATTCGAAGTTCGTCTAATTGTTAATCGATGCAAAAGAGTTCGTCTATCGGTGAGTTAAATAAGATTATTCCTTCTTTGTACAGTTATGTTGCATAATTTTAATTTGTAAAAGTAATTTTGTGTCATTTGTCAAGTGAGACAGTATAAATTCTGAAAATTTCAGTTTTTTTAATTAGTTTTCAAATAACAATGGGTAGTGGCAAACCCGTGTGAAGAGCTTCGAAAGCGAATAGTTGATGGGGTCGATGCTGGCAAATCAAGTTACCAAATATCTAAAGACTTGATACTTCCCAGGTCTACAGTCTATGAATCTATCATTCAGCTCTATAAAAATAATAGAACGACTTCTTGTTTAAAGAAAACTGGTCGACCACGCATCATAAGTGCGGTAGAAAACAGAATCCTGAAGAAAATTATGAAAAATAATCTGGAGCTGGAGAACTCACGGTGCAATAGAAGGACATGGTTCACAAAGACGTCTCAGTTGATACTTGCAAAAGAGTATTAAAAAGAATGGGTTACGGATTTTACACCGCTAAGGAGAAACCACTGTTGACTGCTGTATAAAAGAAAAAGAGGTTGCAGTTTGCTCGTGATCATTTAAATTGGACTTCCGATCAGTGGCGTAGTATCATTTGGAGTGACGAGTCCAAATTTGAAGTGACAGCCGGCGATGAAAGGAAAAAAGTGATTCGGAACAAAAAGAGGAATTTCATACTGATTGTCTCAAACGCAAAGTGAATTTTACGGCGTCTCTTATGATATGGGGCTGCATGTCTACACAAGGTGTTTGTGGTATGCAGTTTGTGGATGGTTCTATCAATGCTGCAAGGTATCAAAACCTTTTGGAAGAGAATTTACTGCCCTCACTTAAGCATCAAGATTCATTTTTCAACAGGGTGGTGCTTCCTGCCATACTGCAAGGACAAAAAAGGCGTGGCTACTGGCGAAAAGCATCCCTACAATTGAATGGCTATCTAACAGCCCGGACTTGTCGCCGATCGAAATACTATGGTAGAAAATGAAAAAAGTTGTTCGTAAAAATCCATCAAGATCGAAGAGCGACTTAAAGGCTAAATTCTTGGCTGTCTGGGAGTCGATTACGCCTGAGGAGTGTGCAGCGTTGGTTGCAACCATGCCTCTTCGCATTAAAGCTGTCATTGAGAGCAAAGGCAACACAACTAAGTGGTCGACGAACTATTTTGCGTGAGTGACAAGGGTAGACGAATACTTTTGCGTTATGTTTTTTAGAATATTTTTTTATTTTTTTTTATGTTATGTAAAGTCATTAAAGAATTTTAATTATTTTAAAATAAAATTTAAAATGTTCTTCAAATTGTAGTTTACTTTTTATTAAACTTTTTTAATTATTTTACCAATATTTACTTTCTATATTTTACACTTTGCACTACTTTCCACACTAGACGAAATATTTTGCATCGGATTTCGTAAATACATATTATTACAATAGTACTAAAAGTATTTTAACCCTGTTTCAGAACGATAATCGTATGTTACATATAACATTCGCGTGAGAAACGTATGTTGGAATCGAACTAAAAGCAATGAAAATAAACTGCGAAACTGCCTAACACTCTACTGCCACTTCCAAATTTATACATACAAATTATACTGTGACTAAACTATTTCCAGCAGAAATCTGATCCAGCTTAGAAATAGAGGTCTCCATGTCTAAGTAGCGTTAGAAATTCGAAATTCGATTGCTCTTTATACGTTACATACGTAAAAGCATTCCTGTATAAATTCTGTCTGGTATCTATTTATCTATACTAATATTATGAAGCTTTTTAATTCTGGAACTAATAGACGTATTTTGATAATTTATTTTTATTACGGATTTATAAAACGTCACGCTGCGACCTTTAGCACAAAATATATGTTTATCCGTGATCTAGAACTTGTACTGTACAAGCTATGCTTAGTTTCAGTCTACATACTTATATACTGTAGCTAGAATACAAACAAAAACAATACAAGACAATATTCAAACGGTTGTTGATTCATGACAATTAATTAATCCTTCGTTCCTAGCACTCAAAGAAAAAGGTTTCTTATGTACGTATAAAAATAACGAATAACGACAAAGTAGTTTATAGCACGCTATTTTCTATACAATAATGATACAACAAATGTCCGATTTTTCACATCACCTAGCATCTAAACACGTAACGCCCCTTTATCGACCCAAGTATGGGTATAAAAAGGGCTGCAAGCTCAGAAGAAGCACCGAGGTACAAGCCACGGCCCGGTCCGGATAGCCGTGGCATGTACGTATTTCGGTTCATAAAAATATGTGTATAATATCAGCTCTGTTGGGCAACAAATCCAAAATCATTTTGTAATAAATACAAGATTTGTTGATCACCGCCTAAGGCATTTACTGCCAGTCAACCTTGGGGTCCCTAACAGCCTAACAGGGTATTCAGTTTTATGCTATGGCCAAGTATGAGTAGGCTTTAAGTGCAAATATATGTCCAGTAGCATTTATTTCTTTGTTAAATTATTAATGCTGACGCTTATTAGAATAATGTTGCAATAAAAATACACTTATATTATCCATATGACGCACATAAATGCATACACTCTTCAATGTATTCTAGTGTGCCAATTACAATGTGATAATAACGTGATAGACGGCAAGCTTAACCAACAACAGAGCACTTTAGGAATAAAAAAATGAAAAAATTAGAAAGTATGTAGGTACCTATATTAAAGATGAAGGACTGGGACAATGCCTATTAAATACGTGTGTTCGTGTTCTGTGTCGAATATCTGTAACTCGAAATGGCTGTCGATAATATCAGAACTGTAAGACATTTTTTTTAGAATTCTCGTTACCGTTATACAAATAATATCAGCGTCGCATAGGAGCCGATCTCTTACTATTTGAGTGTGTGTAGGTAAATATAAATTGATTTTATTTTGTACACGAATACCCAAAAAAATAGTAAATTTTGTTTTAATTAATGTATGTGTATTAGTATTGTGTATTAATGTGAATGAGTTTCTTTAAAACACCTTATTTTTAAATACGTAAACAGATTTGTATGTTTAGTGTCGGTAGAATCCTAACGTCATACCTCGTGACACTGGCTGCATCAAAATTAAATGAATAAAAAATATGGCTGTTGAATGGCGCGTAATTAAATCCTTGGATAAATTAATTGTATTGCTTTTTTATAATCCGTTACACTTGCTTTACTTTATTACGTATTGCTCTGTAAGTTGTTACTGTAAAGAAAACAGTAATGGTAAGCGGTCATCTTACGTTACGTACATATGTAACGGTAACATAGCCTTGTAAAGGCATTTATACTAACGTCTAACAAGCAAACATTCGACTTATATGATGGGTTTTACAACCACCATAAGTCTAGTATAGACTTGTAGCCTATGAAGGCAGACATATAGGTATTTAGGTAACAAGATTTGCACGTAACGGCTACTCAGGACGGGCCGTTTCGTGCAACTCGTTGAAATGGTGCTCTTAGCACCCCCTTTTATACCCAATATTGGCTCGATAAAAGGGCGGAGCGTCTGGAAATAGATGAGGGTTGCTACTGTGTTTGATGGTTTCCCCCTTAAAAAGGAGACTTTTGGATTTTACTAATGGGTAAGCCTTATTATAATTAAGCAGATTGTATTTTGCTAGGCTTGTGTTGGTGTTGTAGATTTAATTCAACAATTCAGGATTTATCGTGAACAATACATCATTGTCAGGATTTAGCTAGTCTCTTTCAGTACAACTAAAATGTCTGAAAACCATTTCATGTTAGTGTATTTTGTAGTTTTGGTGTATGTTACAAAGATACCAAGTCAGAGTAATTAAATACGTACCTATGTTTGTAAGCTTATGTTTTTTAAATAACTTTCGTTACCATTGTAACATTTCTTATAACTACACAATATATTATATTTTAGTAGTTTATACTCTCGCTATCTCTTCAATATAATTCCACATTTTATTAGCGCCTCCAAGGAAGTTTAGTTTTAGTCGAAACTTATACCTATATTCTAAGGAAATTTCCACATCCGCCAACATTAATGGCACAGGGACAGCTTCGCACACGGCAATGAAAATTGCCGTACGGCAGTCCATACTATGTCGTTTTTTGAGAAACATCTTTATCCAAGTATTGAGTTCTGTTAGTTGTCGGGGCGCTGGCGGGGCGGGATGCGACGAATTTATTAATATTAAAGACATATTCTCACGCTTATATCTACATAGGTAGGCAGACGCGTATCAAACGCCCACGTTTGACAACCAAAATTCAGTGCCTCTTACGTAATCCCTACTTAATAATACAAATATGAATGTAAGTTTGTCTGTAACGATTTAACGCCAAAACTACTATTACTATTTGTGGATTACACAACTTTTTGTACCGTGTGGGAATCAAACCTACGACCTCTGGCTCAGTAGTCATAGTCACTAACCGCTAGACCATCATGCAAGTCAACATTGTTTTGATGAAATTTTGTTATAATTGTGACTGGAGACGGTCCTGTAACTAGTGGTTAGGGGCCCTGTCTGTTAAACAAAAATTTGTGTGATAGACTAATAGTTCTCCTGAGACTGCGTATTTTTTGTGTCCGTTGATTGAATGTAGGAGTTGTTGTTTGGTCCTAGAGTGCAGACTGCTAGCGTAACGTACAGAGAAGTAGGACGCTTCTCAGCCAGACCGACCGACTACCTTAAAAGGTGGAAGTAGATAAAATTAAATACAACAGCATAAATAAAAAAATATGGCGACAAAATTATTATGTTAAGATGTTCTACTTATTTAGTAATAACTAATAACTACTAAAATACATCTACTTATATGTATGGTAGAGTGTAAGCAGTGGTCAGTTCTGTGTCGAATATCTGTAAGTCGAACTGGTCGTTGATAATATTAGTACTGTAAGACATTTTTTAGTATTCTTGTTACCGTTATACAAATAATATCACGCATGGTTATATAGGAGATGATTTGTTACTATTAAAGTATGAATAAATATAAATTCCATATATTTTTTACAAGAATATCCAAAAAAAAGAAGTCTTTTACTTTTCATTAATACATACATTAAGTATGTAATGTAACTGAGTTTCCTTACTTCACCATATTTTTTTAATATGTAAACAGATTTGGATGTTTAGAGTATCGGTAGAATCCTTCCATAATCTCTCGTAACACTGGCTATATAAAAAAAAAATGAAATAAAAAATATGGCCACTGAATGGCGCGTAATTAATTCTTGTGACAAATTAATTGTGTTGTTGATGAAATTGAATCCGTGGCATTTTTTTTTATGTGATAGGGGGCAAACGAGCAGACGGGTCACCTGATGGTAAGTGACTACCGCCGCCCATGGACACCAATTTAGGTAGGAGTACGCTCTTTTCTTGAAGGTTTGAAGGTCGTATCGAATCGGAAATACGGCAGGTGACATTTTGATCCATAAGCTGGTTGTGCGAGGCAAAAAGCTTCTGGACAAGCGCATAGTTGTGGAGTGCCAATCGTCCAGGTGGTGGGGATGGATATTTTGTCGCGTAGGACGATGGCGGAAACCAGCAGCCGGTATAAGTCCGAACAATTCCTCTGCACACTCCCCATGATACAAGCGATAGACGATGCAGAGTGAAGCTACATCTCTACGCAACGCCAAGGTGCCAAGCCGATCAGAAATATCTTGGCAGTCGATGATGCGAGTCGCTCTTCGTTGAATGCGGTCAAGAGGCAGAAGTTGGTACTGGGGTGCACCTGCCTAGAGATGAGAACAGTATTCCATGTGCGGCCAAACCTGCGCCTTATAAAGTTGTAGGCGGTGGGCCGGAGTAAAATACTGTCTCGATCTGTTTAGCACACAAAGCTTCTACGAGGCTAATATGGCCTTACTCTCTAAGTGACCGCGAAACTGGACTTCGCTTGATATATCGACGCCAAGGATTTGCTTTATTTCAAAATTATGTAGTACTCTGTAAGTTGTTTTTATAATGATAAGTACCCAAAAGATGTCATGGTAAGCTGACATGTTACGTTACGTACATATGTAACGGTAAGTTAGCCTTATTAAGTCTAACAAGCGAACTTTCGACATACAATATGATGGGTTTTAACCGCCATAAGTCTAGTGTAGACTTGGAGCCTATGAAGGCAGATATATGTATTTAGGTAACAAGATTTGCACGTAACGGCTACTCAGGACCGGCCGTTTCGTGCAACTCGTTGAAATGATGCTGTCAGCATCCTCTTTTATACCCAATATTAGCTCGATAAAGGGGCGGGACGTCTGGAAATAGATAAGGGTTGCTACTGTGTTTGACGGGTTCTCCCTTAAAAGGGTGATTTTTGTTTTTTTATCAAAGCGTAAGCCTTATTACAATTTAGCAGATTTCTCAGACTCTACTCTACCTGATTGAAAGCAGCAAGTGGAATTTAAGAGTGGTGGACACCATCCTCATTGCGAGTGAAGTCAATGCAGCATTGTGAACCACACTGTGGCGGGCTGGTGAGATGCTTTTTGGAATCAAATGTTGTAGATTTGAGGACTTATCGGCAACAATACATATTTGTCAGAATTTAAAGTGTAGCTAGTCTCTTTCTGTACACCTAAAATGTCTGGAAACATTTCATGATAAGTAGTACATTTTTTAGTTTTGGTGTAAAAAAGATACCAATTTAAAGTAATTAAATACGTACCTATGTTTGTAAGCTTATGATTTTTAAATAACTTTCGTTACCATTGTAACATTTCTTATAACTACACAATATATTATATTTTAGTAGTTTATACTCTCGCTATCTCTTCAATATAATTCCACATTTTATCAGCGGCTCCAAGGAAGTTTAGCTTTAGTTGAAACTTATACCCATATTCTCAGGAAATTTCCACATCTGCCAACATTAATGGCACAGGGACAGCTTCGCACACGGCAATGGAAATTGCCGCACGGCAGTCCATATTATGTCGTTTTGTGAGAAACATCTTTATCCAAATATTGAGTTCTATTACTTGTCGGGGCGCTGGCGGGGCATCGGCGGGGCGGGATGTGACATGAAGATTTAATAAATAACAGTCAGGTGTGAACCTGAGCCTCAATTGGATCGATAAAGGGGAGGTGCTTCTCTGAATGCTAGTGATGTGAAAGAATAAACAAGTAATTCTATAGCTTTGAACTGATACGCTATTTCAAATAGTATTTAGCAGTTGTTATTTTGGTTATAATTTCGGTTACAGCAATTAACGCTATCAAGAATTAGGTGTTATCTTACCCCTTTTATACTACCGATGAACAATTGTTTTCTTCAACAACAGTGTCATCAAGTATCATATTCCACTTGTTTAAACAAATTATTTGAGATGATTATTTTATTATGATAATGATGATGAAACAAATTATTGTAGCCTTAACTCAAGATATTCATTAAAGGGTTCATCTATTCACCTCCTAGATCAGTTTCAAACTGCCTAATTAAAATATGATAATCCAACCTATACCTCATACAATCTCTGTACATATAAAGTATTATTTTATACGAAAATAAGGAGTAAATTAAAACTTACTTCCAAATTTGTGTACGCAGTTAGTTACAAAACATTATAAGCCAATAAACGCGTGTTAAAACCCATTACATATGAATACTAGCTTCCCACCGAGGCTTAACACGATCTGAATTAAAATAACCTAAGAATAGTTAACGTTAAGCGGTTAGCTATCTAAAACTTGAAATGCATAGACAAAATAAGTAACATGACAGACATATAAACACCAGAATAAGAAAACGTCAGTTAATTTACAGAATAGGGCTAAAGTTGGTATAGTATATGACGGCACATGCCGAAAAGAAAATATTAAAAAAACATCTCAAATATGGTGATGCTGAAGAATTTTGTACTTCACGACTTGATAGAAAAATCGCTTGTACCATGGGAAGTATTCAGAGGAATTGTTCGGACTTCCGCTTCCGCCATCGTCCTACGCGACAAAATATCAATCTCCACCACCTGGACGATTGGAACTCCACCACTGTGCGCTTCTCCAGAAGCTTTTTGCCTCGCACAACCAGCCTATGAAACAAATTGTCACCTGCCGCATTTCCGAACCGATACGACCTTCAAACCTTCAAGAAAAGAGCGTACTCCTACCTAAAAGGCCGGCAACGCACTTGTGACTCTTGAGTTGCGGGTGTCCATGGGCGGCGATAGTCACTTACCGTCAGGTGACCCGTCTGCTCGTTTGCCCCCTATTGCATAACAAAAAGAAAATACAGACCAGCGAGAATTGATACAAGGGTGCTTTTACATATGATGTATAAAGAGCAATCGAATTTCCAATTACTAACGCTACGTTGTCACAGAGACATCTGTTTCTGCGAGATACGGTTTAGTCACAGTATAATTTATGCTAATGAATTTGTAAGTGGCAGTGGAGGGTTCGGTAGTTTCGTACTTTATTTTCATTGCATTTAGTTCGATGCCAATATATCACGTAAAATAATGACGATGATTATATCATTTTTACTCTCCAGCTTTACTGCTAACCTACGATAGTGTAATATGTAACAAATGATTATTATTCTGAAACAGAGCTAAGATAGTTTTTAGTACTGTTATAATAACATGTATTTACACATATTGTTTTCATTTATTGTACAAAGCTATATAGGTATAATATCAGTCTTTTAATTTCTACTACGTTATTAATATTTATACATTTTTAACTAAGACTCAAAGAAAGCTCATTGCGAATTCCAAACTATACTGAACATACAAGAATTACCATTGTTTTAAACTCTAATAATAAATTCATTGATTACATTTAGTAATTAAAATATATAATGTCAATCAGCTAAATGATAATTGAGTTATACTGTAAGTGTGTAAGTACACATACAGTAAAAGGTACAATTATTATTGTTCGAAGTTATTGATATTATTTATTTCAATAACGAATAACGAGTTATTAGAATCAGAAGTGAGAATAACAGTTATTAGAATGAGCACAGGTACATCTCTAAGCTTTACACAAACAAATATATAGCTTTATATTCTATGTATAGCCAAAGGTACGTATAAAACAATACTTATACTTTATAAATACTACGAGAGTGTAATACGTAACAAATGATTATTGTTCTAACACAGACCTAAAATAGTTTTAGTACTATTATAATGCTGTTTATTTACACAAATTTATCGGACGCTCAACCACCTCTTTCATTATGCAGTAGTATACCGTCATTAGACCTGTCTGCTCCTTTGCACACCATACATTAAAAAAAAACTACGTTTCACATTTTTATGAACAAAATATTTTTCTAGAAGAAAGTCTACCTACACGTACGCTGTGTAAAACTTCAATATGAAATTGAATTCATAACGCGTGGAGTGACATCATAATAAAACCTGACATTCGCGTTTATAACATTGGATTGTTATCCATCAGACACTATATTAATATATGTACTAGCACACCTGTTGACACCCCCGCAACACCCCTTGTGGGTGGAATTTCGTAAAGTCCGTTCTTAGCTGACCTCTACTCGGCCAAAGGAATATTCCTACCAAAATTTCAAGTCTCTACGCCTTATGGTTCCAGAGCTATCGTGATGAGTCAATATATCGGTGGAAATCTCATATATATATAGATATATATATACTAGCTTTTTCTCGAGGCTTCGACCGCATTGAATCCCTTAAATAATGCCAAAATAAACTTTATTCCTCTACGTAAAAAAAATAAAATAGTAAAAAGTATCCCATGTTCTTCGTTCAGGTTCCAAATACCTTTAAGGATATGTGTACATAGTTTCATTATAATCGGTTGATTACTTTCGGCGTAAAAGCGTAACAGACAAACTTACATTCATATTTAAATTATTAAGTAGGGATTACGTAAGACGCACTGAATTTTTGTTGTCAAAATGTGGGCGTTTGATACGCGTCTGCCTACCTATTTAGATATAAGCTTGAGAATACGTATTTAATATTAATAAATTCGTCGCATCCCGCCACGCCGACGCCGCGCCAGCGCCCTGACAACTAACAGACGTAATACTTGGATAAAGATGTTCCTCAGAAAACGACATAGTATGGACTGCCGTACGGCAATTTTCATTGCCGTGTGCAAAGCTGTCCCTGTGCCATTAATGTTGGCAGATGTGGAAATTTCCTGAGAATATGGGTATAAGTTTAACTAAATCTTAACTTTCTTGGAGCCGCTGATAAAATGTGGAATAATATTGAAGAGATATCGATACAACACGCTATTTATATAAAATACTAAAATATAACATATTGTGTGTAGTTTGTTATAAGAAGCGTTACAATGGTGACGAAAGTTATTTAATAAAGATAAGCTTACAAATATAGGTACGCATTTAACTACTTCGATTTGGTATGTTTATTACACCAAAACTACAAAAAAAACACTATCTTGAAATGTGTTCATACATTTTAGGTGTACAGAAAGAGACTAGCTACACTTTAAATCCTGACAAATATGTATTGTTCAAGATAAGCGATGAATTGTTGAATAAAATCTACAACATCAACACAAGCCCCGAAAATGAAATCTGCTAAATGATAATAAGGCTTACCAAAAGTCTCCTTTTTAAGGGAGAAAAAATCAAACACAGTAGCAACCCTCATCTATTTCCAGACGCTCCGCCCCTTTATCGAGCCAATATTGGGTATAAAAGGGGGTGCTAAGAGCACCATTTCAACGAGTTGCACGAAACGGCCCGTCCTGAGTAGCCGTTACGTGCAAATCTTGTTACCTAAATACCTATACATCTGCCTTCATAGGCTACAAGTCTACACTAGACTTATGGTGGTTTTAAAACTCATCATATAAGTCGAATGTTCGCTTGTTAGACGTTAGTATAAATGCCTTTACAAGGCTAACTAAAGATGCCCGCTTACCATGACTGTTTTCATTAGAGAAACAACTTACACAGAGCACTACGCAATAAAATACGTTTAAAATAAAACAAGTGACACGGGTTTAAAAACAGTAACACAATTAATTTGCGCAAGGATTTAATTACGCGCCATTCAGTGGCCATATTTTTATTTCTATTATTTTTATGCAGCCAGTGTCACGAGGGATGATGTAAGGATACTCTAAATATCCAAATCTGTTTACGTACTAAAAAGTATAGTGATTTAAAGAAACTCATTCACATTAATACACAATACTAATGCACATACATTAATTAAAACAAAATTTACTAATTTTTTGGGTATTCATATAAAAAATAAATTCAATTTATATTTACACACACTCACACACACACATGATCGGCTCCTATGCGACGCTGCGTGATATTATTTGTATTACGGTAGCGAGAATTCTAAAAAAAATGTCTTACAGTACTGATATTATCGGCAGCCATTTCGAGTTACAGATATTCGGCACAGAATTGATCATTGCTTTCACTACACAATCCATACGTATTTAATAAGCAATATCCTAGTCCTTCATCTTTAGCATAGGTACCTACTTTCTAGTTTTCCATTTTTTTTATTCCTCATTAAAGTGTTGGTGGTTACACTTGCCCTGTATTACGTGATTACCAAATTATAATTTTGGCAAACCAGAATACAATGAAGAGTGTATGCATTTACGTGCGTCATACGGATAATAGAAATGAAATTTTATTGCAACATTATTCTAATACTTGGTACAGCGTCAGCATTAACAATTTTAACAAAGAAATAAATGCTCCTGGATATATATTTGCACTTAAAATCTACTCATAGTTGGCCGTAGCATAAAACTGAATACCCTGTTACGGACCGCAAGGTTGACTGATTGATGAATGAAGATGATGAAGATTTAATAAATAAATAAATTACGGGAAGATTAAAACCCTCAATTGGATCGATAAAGGGGAGGTACTTCTCTGAATGCTAGTGATGTGAAAGAATGAACAAGTAATTCTATAGCTTTGAACTGATATGCTATTTCAAATAGCATTTAGCATATGTTATTTTGGCTATAATTTCGGTAACGGGAATTAATGCAATCAATAATTAGGTGTTATCTTACCAAATGTATATTATCGGCGAACAATTGTTTTCTTCGACAAAAAAATATTGTCATCAAGTGTAACGTATTCGACTTGTTTAAACAAATTATTTGAGAAGATTATTTTATTATTATGATGACGATAAAACAAATTATTGTGCTTAAACTCGAGGAGATTATTAATATCCATTGAAGGGTTTATCTATCCACCTCCTAGCTCAGTTTCAAACTGTCTAATTAAAATGTGATTATCCAACCTTATACCTCATACAATCTCTGTAAGTATAAAGTTTGATTTTATACGACAATAAGGAGTAGTTTAAAACTTACTTACACGATTTGTTTACCCAGTTAGTTACAATGCAACTGAAGCCAATAAAAGCGTGTTAAAAAACTCTTACATATGAATACTGGCTTCCGACCGAGGCTTGGCCCGATCGGTATGTCGATAACAAGTAACGTATGTCCTTCTACAGGGTTTAAAGTATCCACATACCAAATTTAATGAAAATTGATACAGCCATTTAACCGTAAAACAAACAGATATATAGATATCGTTACTTTCACATAAGGGGGATACATTTTGTTTTATACAACAAAAATAATAATAAAGCGTATTATGTCATCAACGAGTTTATTTTAGAAAAGAAAATGTTAAATTACTGATTTCAAGATTGCACACACAACACACAGCCTCACTCACAGCCTGATCTCAAATATTAAAAATAATGTGTAATGTTGAAATTTTACATATTATGTGTCTGTATTTATGAGCATTTTTTGAAGCTATCTAGCAAAATATGTAAAGCTGAACTAGTCTTTTAAATCTGTCACCCTGTCAATCCGTGTGTTATGTATGTACCCATAATTGCAAATCTTTATCTTTAATGATTATTCATACAACAGGGAGCTACATACTCATAGTTTAAGAGAGACTTATGTTTATTTAATCTTTTTACGTTAACTATTCTTAGGTTATTTTAAATTGGAAGGATGAATTTAAATAATTATTAAGCAATTTTGTAATACAATATAATTAATTTGAAGCTAAATACCTGTATAATAAAGACGTAATATATTATTTTCAAAATTTTATGATTAAAGGCTTTAGAGAATCACACGCTATTTTCCATAGCATGACGGTATAACGCGTTATCGTTGAGTAACTGCTTTTTCCCATGACTAGATTCTACCAACCCTCCAACCCTTATCGATTTTAATAGTGGTATAAAAGGAGATGCTACAGAGCAGAAGGCACTCTGCTCCGACTGACCCCAACCCTCTAGTGGTTGCGGCTGTAAATTACAGACCCAGTTATAAATCACGTTTACGTAGGCCTAAACATGCTCTCAGAGATCTAGATGATAATATCACACTCACTTAACGTAGAGCGTACACAGCTCGCAAAGCTACCACAAATCGCCTGCGATTCCGCCCCGCCAGGGCAAGAATACGCGCAGCGTTAATCATTTAAATGTGGGTCTTGGTGTCCCTAATTTGCCAGCGATGCCCCAAGCCGAGTTGCGTATCCCACAGGGGGCAACGTTGGGCAACGTCGCTTAAAAAGACCGGTTGAGACCCCTCAGCGCTCACCGAAAGTGCAAGGTCGTCGAGGCCATCTGCGGCCAACAGCGTAACACACACACGGGCACGGGTTGCCGTTTCGTGCAAATACAATCAGTACCTTTTTGTGTCGATAACGTATTTGAACCATTATTAACATTTTAGGATACGTCATAACTCTTTAATAATGTTATTTACAACATAAACATTACTTTTTAATTTATTTAGGTAAACAAACAGCGAAAATCTTGTACTACTTATTAATTTGGTAATTTTCTTAATTGTGTAAGTATTCCTATCCCACGTCCAAGAAAGAGGAAAGTATTATTGAGTACCAACGATTTGTAAAACCGTTATATTAGAAGAATTACGTATTTTTGAAGTACGAGGTACGGTTTACCAAGGCGATAATGAAACCATACCACGTCTAGCTTCAAAAAAAAAAAATTGTGATGTACTATGTTAGTGTTGCCTCAGTGAGGCAGCCTCATATAATTGCTCCTAAACTGGTATTTGCAGCAGGTAAAAGCTAAGCATATATTTATTTCACTACTTGGTCGTAGCATAAAATTGAATAGGTACCCGTTACCGTGGGACCCCACGGTTGACTGCTATAAGCGGTGACCAACAAATCCTGTATTTATTACAAAATGATTTAGTTACTATTAGCACTAGTATATAAATTCAGTATGTAATGGTAAATCTCAATATTTTTTTAAGTATAAACCGGCAAATGAGGAAACAGGTCTCTTCATGGTAAGCGACAACCATCATGTGGTTCAACCCAACATGTTTGGATTTGTTGCCCAACAGAGCTGATATTATACACATATTTTTATGAACCGAAATACGTACATGCCACGGCTATCCGGACCGGGCCGTGGCGTGTACCTCGGTACTTCCTCTGAGCTTGCAGCCCTTTTTATACCCATACTTGGGTCGATAAAGGGGCGTTGCTTGTTTGGATACTAGGCATGTGAAAATCGGTCATTAAATTTCAGCGTGCTATATCCGTATCATATGGATATTAGCGTGCTACCAACATTACATTATCGTTATTTTTATACGTACATAAGAATCCTTTTTCTTTGAGTTCAAGGTACGAAGGATTAATTAATTGCCATGAACAACTGTTTAGATATTGTCTTGTATTAGTTTAGATATTGTCTTATATTTATGTAGACTGAACCTAAGCATAGCTTGTATAATATACGTTCTAGATCACGTATGAACATACATTTTATGTTAAAGGTCGCAGCGTGATGTTTAACAAATCCGTAATAAAAAATAGAGTATCAAAATCCGACTAATAGTTCCAGAAATAAAATGCTTTATAATATACAGACTAGAGAGAATTGATACAAGGACGCTTTTACATATAATGTATAAAGAGCAATCGAATTTCGAAATTTCTAACGCTACGTTGACACGGAGACATTTATTTCTAAGATGGATCAGATTTCTGCAGGATACGGTTTGGTCACAATATTGTTTATATGTATGAATGAATTTGTAAGTGGCAGTGGAGTGTTAGGTAGTTTCGTAGTTTATTTTCATTGCATTTAGTTCGATGCCAACATAATATAATAAATCACGTAAAATAATGACGATGGTTATATCATTTTTACTCTCCAGCTTTACTACTAATCTACGAAAGTGTAATATGTAACAGATGATTATTATTCTGAAACAGAGCTAATGTAAGATAGTTTTTAGTACTGTTACAATAACATGTATTTACACAAGAGGATCAAATGAAAAAGTATGTTACACAAGATTTATTGTACAAAAAGTATATAGGTATAAAATCAGTCTCTTATTTCTAAACTTATAGCTACAACGTTATCAATATTTATACATTTTTAACGAAGACTCAATGAGAGCTCATTGCGAATTCCAAATTATACGGAACATACAAGAATTATATATTTTTTAAACACTAATAATAAATTCATTGATTAGATTTAGTGATTAAAATATATAATGTCAATCAGCTAAGTGATAATTGAGTTACACTTATTACGTCCATTAAAAAGACATACAGTGAAAGATAGAATTATTATTGTTCGAAGTTATTGATATTAATTATTTCAATAACGAATAACGAGTTATTGGAATCAGAAGTAAGAATAGCCGTTATTAGAATGAGCACAGGTACATCTCTAAGCTTTATACCAACAAATATATAGTTCTATATTCTATGTATAGTCAAAGGTACATCTAAAACAATACTTATACTTTATAAATACTAAGAACATATTAACAAAAATATTTTTACAACAAAAAGGGATTGTAAGGTTACGTAAATATGTCATTATTTGTATATTTTGTAATAGGTATACGAGTGTATGCCGCTGGCGTCGATGTAAATCTTCGATAGATGGCACCACTTTCCATTGGATCTGAAAAAGAGCAAAAGTATTATACGTATATAACAATAGACAATAAAATAATTTTAGAACCTTTTAAAGTATGTTCTATAGCCACGTTTAATTACAGCATTGAGCATAGAAACAGTTTTCACATAATTAATTGTACGCTTAACTATTAGCTTGTTATTATAGGAACGAGGTTAATGACATTATTACGTTAGTTCTCATAGTTATTCGATCCATGGATGTAATATGTTTAGCTGAACACTAAACTAGGAAATTAAAAAGTAAACCTTTCACTTTTGTAATGCCTCTGCGACCCCTTTTATGGGGAACGGAGTGAAGGTATAAACATGGTACAAACAAATGCAATTATGAAAACATTTAAATATGTATAATTTAATTACGTTAAAATTTACAGTAGTATTAAAAGTGTTATAATAAACATATACATATATGATTCACAAAGTGTAGATTATCATTAGGCTTGTGTTCTAGAATTTGTTTTATTTTAATCGAGCTGGTAAGTCAATACTTTGGCTAAAGAAATATATTATATTGGGTACAAACTATTTGCAAAACATTTAAATAAAAAAATGTGAGTCTGCAGTTCGCTAGATGGCGCTCGTCGATTTAAATGCGAGGTATAGTTACGTTTTCGCCTTGGTATATAATAATAGGTTTCGCTAACTTTGTTTTTTTAATTCGCAGTGAAGCCGTAGGGGAGCCAGTTACTCCCGCACTAGTAATAATTACTCTAGTGGTGGGTGATTCAAATGTGAAGTGATTGTCATAATCGAATTACCTGCTAATACTCATGATCGATGAGTAACAATTGTAACAAATTTATTTTTATTATCAAATGACGCTAATAATTTTTAATAACAATCCCGTCAGTCTCGTTCTCTGTGTAATATCAGTTTAAATCCACCTCACCCGAGCTGAGGGGGAGATGGTATGTCGCCTCGAATCGACTAAAACCACACGATGTTCCGTCACAGTGGCTATATCTCGGGGGACCCGGGATACCCTAACAAGAAAGCCTTCGAGAACCCCTGGAACGTGATTAGCAGTCTATGGAATATGGGGAATTCTTTATTTAAATGAAGATAAAATGACAGCCATGTTTATTTCGGCAAGTTAGCTTTGGAAAATTAAATATTATTCTTCATTATCAAGTCTTAAGTACCTATAAAACAGATCTGAGTTATTTTAGAAGAAATTAGAATAATTTATGACAAGGACGAACGAAGTCGGTGTCATTGAAATAAAATAAAAAAATCTAAATCTACTGATAAATCAAACCTTTAGTAAATGAGCGTACTCCTAACTAAAAGACCAGCAACGCACTTGCGTTTCTTGAGTTGCGGACGTCCATGGGCGACCGTGGCCACTTACCATCAGGTGACCCGTCTTCTCGTTTGAGATTCGAAAAGAAGAACATTAACACTTTAACCGCTACCGTTACCTGCATTAGCCCCTACGGAACTTTTTTTCTTTATTTTTTTTGTGGAAACCCCCACGGGTCATCAACTCACCGGGGCCTTACGGTGAGATGGTATCTTGGACTCGAGCCGACTAAAACCACACAGTGTTCCGACATGGAGTATTCTGGCCGGGGCTTCAGATGTACCCTAGAAAGGAAATCCCTATGCACCCCGACAGACTTGGCCGCCTGGTGGAGGCGACCCCGCTATAGTTTAATGGTCTGATTTAAAGACCATCTCGGGCCTGCTTCTGCTAGGACGACGGATAGCCCTGTCGATCGTCCCCAGGCTAGCGCTCATGGAGGCCGGAGATCATTTTGCGCTCTCCGGCGCCTGGTGCGTCTACTGCGGGACGGAAGAGCGCTACTTCTCTCCCGTTCCCTTTCCTCCGCTTCCTTGGCCTGCATCACTACCTCACAGAATGAAGCGGCGGAATCCCATGCACTCTCGCGCGTGACCATGTGCTACCCATAAAGATAGCCGCCACGAGGTTGGCACGCTACTGCACCCACGCAGAGCACTCCACCAACGTATGGAGTGCTGTATCCTCACGGCAGCCCCCGCAGTGCTAGCACACAGACGTTGGCTCCCGGCCTATACGACACAGTTACTTTCCGAAGCAGCCGTGGCCGGTGAGTACCTGCATCATCCGGTAGCAGAGAGCGCCATATCGCACCTCCAGCCAATCCTCCATGACGGGTCTTACCGCTACAACAGTGGCGTGTCCTATATCCTACGGAAGTATAATTATTATTTAGGCAACCGAATAGAGATCCTCTATATTGTATGCAGTTTAAAAAGCCTAGGATATATATTTATTTTACAATTAACCATTGGGTGGTGCAGGGAGGGTCGACGCAGGTGCATAGAAACAAATTGAATACGAAGCTAACTGAAAGCTATATACGTAGCCGATATTTACACATAAAACTATACAGACTTAGATATATAAATATACATACATACAGAAAATATCTTAGAGGTAAAGTCATTACGTTTTTTGCTAAGTGATTCAAATAAAATTTGCGATCATAAAATAGCAACACACAAGCCATCTTAGCGATAAGACTCAACGTAACTCATTTATTATATAATTTTTAAAATATAAGAAATGACGTTACCGCTTCAATCAATTAGACATGGCTCCGAATGTTTGCTTGACTGAAGATTTGAAGACCTCAATAGTTTAATGCGTGATTAATCAATAATTTTACTGTCATAAACTAGGCAGGAGTTTCACTGACGCCTATTTACACTTTGTTTAGTAGTTTTACACACATTGGCTGTCGTATACGGAGTTTATAACATCATCGATAAGTACTACGTACAAAGCAGGCAATGTACACCATAATTAACATTGATAGGACAAATTATTTTCATTTATATGTCCAAAGAGGAGCTTAACCAGAAACACGAACGTACGTATGTCCCACATGTCTGCAACAGACTCGTCTCGTGTTAGTTTAGTGGGACTACACTTTAATTGCCAAATGTGGGTGTTCGATACCTCTGCTTACAACTAGATGGCGTTAAGAGTCCACATTATGTTTTAAACTGGTAGAAATAATAAGAAAACGTTATAATTCAAGGTTAATTACTTCTACACATGGTAAGTAATATTTTTTATTCAGACCTGCTTACTGGTGATTACGGAACTAAAAGTTAAGTTATGTAATATTGTTTGTTTCCGTAAAAAAACATTGTTCTGTATAGCATAATAATTAATTGAGGTCTTAAAATGTCATTATTAGAAAATAATAATTATAAGAGATGAATCGAATATCTGCTATCCAAGCGGCATCAATTAATAAACTCAATTGAGTACGTCTATGAATAATAAGCGAATATCAGACAATTAAATCGAAATGATTTCATATCACATAACAAAATTACTTTTAACGTGGGAGACCCATGCTTAGGCGCTATGGGGCCGGCTTCACCGGAGTAATACCACGGCCTCACAGAAAACCAGTATACGAACAAATGCTTGCATTGTATTGCCGAGCGAGTGGGTACCGGAGAACCCGCTCCCCCCTCATCACCCTTAAAGGCAGGCAGCGCACTTACGGACTCTTGAGTTGTAAGTGCCATTGGGCGGTGGTTGTCACTTCCTATCTGACCCCCAATGCCATAAAAAAAAAACGTTTTGCCCACCATACTAAAATTTTGTCCCACTCACGTAATAGAGGGTTTCGGGCACTGTATGACTGTGATATGCTGTCTGATAGATAACAGTCCGATCGCTTAATCACTTTTTACGATACCTACGGAAGATCGTATGTGGTGCCCCTATATTACTCCATCGAGAACCACACAGCGAATAGCTGTGAATTTATGTTTGAATTCACGTGTAAAAGAACGAAAAATAAAAGTTAAATAAAATAATAATCAGGACTCGAACCGGCGTAATCCGGTTACGGGACCGCCCTATTTCCCACCTGACCTTTTTTTTTTTTTTTTTTTTTTTTTTTTTTCTCCGTGCGGAAATCCCCTCGGATACCACCTTCTGGTGGCATGTCGGACTCGAACCGACTAAAACCGCACGCCATCTTGGGTACTAGATGCCGGGGAACCAGGTACACCCTAGAAAGGAAAACCCTGGAACCCCGACGTACCTCGGGCCACCTACGGTTTGTAGACGGCCCCCTCCAGTGTGGGAACCCCAATGTTCCCGTAACTTCCCCCAAGGGCGCGCACGCTCCGCAGCGTCCGCGCCGCCACCCAAGCCTGCTTCTGCTAGGGTGACAGATGGCCTCATATGTCACCCCCAGGCCTGCGCTTATGGAGGACGGAGATCATTCTCCGATCTCCGGCGCCTGAGTCGCCTGTGGTACCTGGCCAAACAAACAAACTTGTAGATGGTGGCGAAATTTACCTTCGTATTCGAATGATATTGTAGCAGTTTTTCATTGCCTGAAAACACAGATAAAACGACGTAATCTAAAAATTAAACCTCTCGAGATCGATTTATCGGCCCCGAAATCCCCTGCATACAAAATTTCATGAATATCGTTGGAGCCGTTTCCGAGATTCAGATTATATATATATATACAAAAATTTCTCGTTTAAAGATATAAGATACGTTTAATGTTTACTGATGATGTCTCATCGTGTCACGATACGATATCTTCAGATCTATCCGCATAGTTATATATCACTCTCCTTCCATGGACAGTGGACACGTTAATGGCATTTTATTTAAAAAAAAACCTACACCTATAAAGTTGTCATGGGTAGTTAACTATCTGTGAAAGTTACAATAAGAAATATACATATGTTTTTAAACTTCAGAAAGGAGATTCTAAAATTGAGAGTTGTTTCGCGGGTAGTTACATACATATATAAGTCGATATCATCGCTATTTGTGTACTGATTTTCTGATTCTATTGTTAGGAGGTTGCACTTATGATTTAGTGTCAATTAAAATTAAAAAAAAATCTGTTCCATCTCTAAGGGTGGAATATTTGTACAAATTTACAATACTTTAGGTGCACCAATAAATATATTATCAATAAAAAGAAAAAAACAGGCCCAATTTATATGTGACAGAGAAAATTAAGTGTCTGTATTTCAGGTTTAGCCGACTTGGAATGCAACTTCTATATTTTATAAATGAATACCGCATCAAGCATATGATAAAAAATGAATTGTAAAAATACAATAAATTATATAATTAATTATAAATCTCATAAATATAATATTTTTCTGAGGTATGTGCGTCACACTGAAAGTTTTAAGAAAATAAATAATTCACTTAAAAAAAAGTAGACAACCGACTTCAATGCGTCTTCATAAAATTTAAGACTTATATGGTTTTCTTATGGATGTCATTGTCAGAACTAGACCAAATTAACAGCTTTCAAATAAAAAAAAAACCATCAAAATCGGTTCACCCAGTCGAAAGTTCTGATGTAACAAACATAAAAAAAATACAGTGGAATGAGAACCTCCTCCTTTTTGAAGTCGGTTAAAAACGGAATGTACCGATGAATATACAAGTCATGTACAAGTAAATTTTTTAATAGCTTCTCGCAGTAGTGGTCGTTTCTTCCTAAGTACTGAGGGGAACCATTGACTGAAGCAGTAAGACCACTCATCTTTAGGAATCTCTGCTACGCCTTTTTCAAACGCAGCCACCGCATCTTCAGGGTTCATAAAATGAATTCCTCTAAGTTTATCTTTTATTTTTGGAGATAAATAAAAACCACAAGGTGCCAGGTGGGGACTGTAAATAGGATGACTCACTAATTCCACATCTACGATAGACTGATAAATCAGACAGAATAATTGATAGTCGGTCTGGCGGAGTGAACTGGAACGTTATCATGGTGGAGGAGGATCCTGCTCTTTAGGCACTGCTGTCTAACATTTTCCAGGGCAACTGGTAAACAATGACTGACATACTAATCTGTAGTAACAATCTTTTTATCTTCTAGAATGATTGCTGAGACATGACCCGTCCTTCCCAGGAATTAGGCTATCATCCATTTCCATTGACCCTTCTTTACTTTTGCCGTCAAATCTTCGAATGGAAACAAACAATTTATCCAGCTTTCATCACCTGTGACGATATCATATATAGCATTCGAGACACTTTTTAAATTACCGCCAATTTGTAAAAGCAAATGAAATAAAGTGAACAATTAATACATCTATAGATACCCAAAGAGTTCCGAACTCAAATTAAAAAAAAAAAACATCGTCTGCTTTTCTTACTGGCCTATTCTATAAGTACCATTGTATAGGATTAGTTGTTTATATTTATAAGGTTTTGTAATTGATACTCTTGCGACAAATGCAACATGAAGTTGGCGATTATCTATCATTCGAAACGGATAGTACATAGTAATATTCATATAAGGGCTTCAGATTTCACATTGAACTCCACTTTGAACTCGTTTGAAGGTCCTACAAAGGTTTACGTGTCTTAAACTTTAAACAATAGAATTTTAAAGTGTCTTGGCAACAAGACAATAGAATAACTAAAATAGGATATCGATTTGTGATCATTTGTTTATTTACTTCGGAGTAATCGAATCTTTTCAGATTTTGCAATCGGTAATCAATAATATCGACACTGTTTTAGACGTCATGAAAAATAGACAATAGGCTTCTTTCTCCCTATTACGTAAATGGGAACTAAATTGTTGTGGCAGAATGTGGATAATAATAGCGGCTCTGCCCACTCCTTCGGGAATATAGGAGTGAGTATATGGATGAATAGAGGAAATATTTTTTTTATGACATTATCATGAAAAATGTTACAACTCTATGCCACTTCCACGATTCAAATGGCACGTCTCATAATTATGTCGAAATCGTTTAAACTGTCTAAGGTCCAGGGCGGGCGTGACAATGAATTACCATACATACAAACGACTACATATAACATAAATACTAACGCATACATGCTTACCCTGAAAAAACATAACCCTCCTTTATGTGCTGGCGGGTAAAACGGAGGAGGTTCAATTTTCAATTCGACTTTTTTGTGTTTATTTTGTTCAATCTTCGCCGTTTATGAATTGATTTTTAATTTCTATTTTTAATTGATAGGATAGTTCCCGAGGGTTCGGCCTACACTAAGAAGACTCAGACTGGGGATAACCGATATTACCCGTGTGGGGCATATAACATTGGCCAGGCCAGTCCAATGGCCACTAACCCAACTTCTTGTTCTTTAATCTGTTAATATAATAATTAAGCCATATTAGTTAATTCCTATATTTCTTACACCAATGTGTTGTGCTAGATATTATCAAATCACGTTATCTATTTCGAAAACTCAAGGTTACCAGCCAACAGTAAAAACAACAAAAAGTGTTATAATTATCTCCCATAAACACGAAAGCTATGAAAAGTATTGTCTATTACACAAAACAACACGAAAATTTCGCAAACCAACTTGGGTCTATTACAATAGCCGGCATTTTGGTGACGACATTGTCTGTAACCACAGATGTTTTACTGGATTAATGAAAAATATATCTAATATTCCTACTTTTTGTACTGGCATAGGGAGAAAACTGAGCAGACGATGCATGAGTTATAATCAGTGCGCTACCTCACTCACTGGGTAAACACAACACAACACATTTTTTGACAATCGGTTTTCTGTGAGGCCGTGGTATTACTCCGTTCGAGTCATCATGGCTCTCACACACACTAATTACAAGTCTTTAATTCCCGATAAATGATACTAGACTTCTCCATATTGACGTCTAGTCCCCACGGGACACAAATTTGTTCAATCCAATAGCTGTCGCGACTCTGATTGAATGTTTGTAAAGCTCCCTGCAACACAGGAATTATACCTAATGCGGGCGTTTAATAAAAATAATTATGTGACAAACAGTAATGTTGGCCGCTGTAGTTTCCCAAAGCGTTTCTGCCTACCCTTTTTTATATATATATAGGTCTGAGTATATGACTGTCTTTGTAATTATATGAAATAAGAGATACATCGTTGGTAGCCGAAAATAAATATTTCCGATAATGAATCTACTATCTACATTAATATAGCGAAAAAGTTAATTTGTTTATTTTGTTTGTGCACGTGCTACTTTCTGAAAATATGAGTCTATTTTGAATAATTCTTTTAAATTGTTTAGAGTTCCGGAATAATATATGCTATAAAACATCACGCTGAAACTCTTAGGAGAGGAGCAGTGACCAAAAACGCAAGAAATTGCGGGGTACGGCTATGTTTATAATTGACCTAATTGTCTATTTGACCACAAATGACACCGCTATTATACGGAGAATCCCTCTATAGTCGGTCCCTTATAATTGAGGATCTTGGTCGTCATAAGGTAGTCTGCACCTGCAGTTGATTGTCTTTCCATCGGCTTCTGTTCATCGCATCTCTGATGTTGTTTTTTAAATGACAACTTCCGCACCATTGACTGTCCATCGGGTTGGTGTTAGTTTTATTTGTTAGTAGCAATGGTAAGTTCAAATAACTAACTCCATGATACCACATAGGCAAAATTTCGAGTTCCATGCAGTGGTTTCTTTAATACGTTATTGTTATTTCATTAGGCTTCAAAATACTTGTTTTAGCCCAGAAATATGGATACTTTCTAACCCTACTTGCTTTCTAGGACACCCATGGGAAGAGAGATATGGTGGCCATATTTTACTCCATCGAGAACTACGCAAACACCATGAGAATAGGTTTTTTATACTGGTATATTAGCAGCTATTTGGTAGATTCCTATGCACAAAATACGAGAAAAGTTTAGAAATAATTTCATGCAACAAGTAAAGGAGAAAGTAGGAGTCAAGAATTATATAGAGGTCAAATAGATAACAGGGAACGGGGAAGATAGACCATAGCCCCACCGACAGGAGCGTAGCTCTTAAGTGGAACAACAAAATTATTGTTTTTGAGTTTGCACATACTTATAACATATATATATATATATGAAAACTCAGAGTATACAAGTAAAGGAGAAAGTAGGAGTCAAGAATTATATAGACGTCAAATAGATAACGGAACGGGGAAGATAGACCATAGCCCCACCGACAGGAGCGTAGCTCTTAAGTGGAACAACAAAATTATTGTTTTTGAGTTTGCACATACTTATAACATATACATATATATATATGAAAACTCAGAGTATATCCAATAGTTATGGAGCATACATACACTCACGCATATATTCCCGAGAGGGTAGGCATAGGCGTTATGAACGCCAACATTTTGTCGATTTACGTAATAGGTGGCGATCCTCTAGCCTTCAGATGGGCACTTTTGGGAATTGGGTAGGCAAATTTGGAGTGCATTGACAGGAAAAGGAACGGTTATTGCTTATATAGATGGTTTGGGGAGTATGAGCAATAGCTCAAACAAGTCAGGGTCGCGTACCTGTAACTTGAACCGGCTAAAAAAAACAAATACATTTAAACACACACGTACCTAAGAAACATGACGAGACACTTCGCATGTTTTACTCCAATACTGAACAAACACGCTCACTTCTCATCATTTTCACTTTTCTTTGTTACGTTCTGCTTCAAATTAAATATTTTGTCCAAATTTAAAGTGTTCTGGTTGTATATTGTGTGTTCTGGAGTGTCCCCCCAACTGACTGGGGTCGTTCTATCCTTCCTTTCTTGTTGTTGATGTTCTTGCACAGATGCCTCAACTGTAATACCCTCAGGAATAGTGTTTAGGGTATCAGAATGGACACTAGGACTGATCTCAGGATTCGAAACTCCTTCTGAAGAAGCGCATCGATTAAGAAAACTCAACATCCTCTCCTTGTAAAACTCTGAACTAGTCTCTGTATTCGGTTTAATTTTGTTCTGTTGATTCTTTAAATAAAATCCGTTATCAGATTGCGCTAAAAATATCCTTTTAATCTTCTTACTTGGGTAATGTTCTATCAAATCAGGTTTTGGAGGTATTATTTTGCTGTCCCTGCGAAATTTTCGCGTATCGTTACCTTTGATTTTCGTCACAACTGAAATACAATTTCCTCGTCTATCTGTCTCTTCTTTATATGTATTTTTCATGCCTTTATACGATATTTTAACGCTTAATATTGACCATAATAGCTCTAAAAACGCCGCTATCAATATATTAATAGATAAGACTCCTTTTGTAAACATATTCGGTGTATCTTCGCTATCAGTTAGAGGGTTAAGCGCGATGACCATATGTGAATTATTTTTTACCAAAACATCGCTATGTTTTACTATTAAAAAATCTTTGAAAGGGACCTTGTCTTTATAAAAGTCTGATATATCTCCCTCTGATGTTGCTATGAACCATACAGCGATCATTACAAAGGAAGTCAGCGAAACAACGGTCGACAAACACGACATTATAAACAGCCATGTTATATTATGGTCTATGTACCATTTAACCGAAGCTAAAATACTCGCAACGCCAGCAGCCAATCCGAATATCGCAATCAACGCAGGGGCTACTATTAATAAGTAATGGTTGTCGACCTTATTTCCGTTAAAAACCGTTGTTTTATTCAAATCACTCAGTACATAGCTCGAATTGTCAGAATTATTTTGAGTTCGTTCATTTTCAAATTTGGAATCAGCGTCACTTTGAATTAATCCGTTAACGCTGTTTACATATTGACTACGATTTGCAGCAGTGTCAACAGTTTTTTCGCCGCTTGGGTTTACTAATGCAAGGCAAGCAAGAAGGAACGATGTTGCAGCCAATGCAATATGTACCCAAGCCAGTCCAGAGACAGTAGACGCTGAATAACGCCTCTCAGACGGATACAAGTTCCTTGTATCGGGCTTTGTTTTAACTTTAATTGTGTACACGTCTTCCATAATGCTAGCCAATCATTGTTTATACTGATTCTTAAACAGTTTTTGATCACTGACAACAATGGGTTAGTTTACTACGAAACTTTTAATAAACACTCATTTTCACAGTTCAACTTTCATAAAATATTTTTATTACACTACAAAGTCAGACTTCTTACACAAATTTATAAAATAAATATTACTTTTATTGAATTATTTTAGTTTTTACACGCGGCGTGCGCTCCACCACACGATTTTAAACAAACTGAAGTTTACCGCAAACCAATATGGCGTTACAAGTTTGACATGCCATATGCCATCTTGAAAATAATAGTTCATCAATTTTGGTCTTTAAAATAACGAAATAAGAGTCATATTTGATATTGTTGTAATTGATAAACAGTATTTTAGTTGTTTTGCAGATTGTAATGAGTTTGCATAGGTAGGAGCGCACGCGATTCTTTTTTTTTTTTTTGCATTTAATCTTCACTCGAAAGTGCATTCTGATATTGTCTTGAACGTTTTAATTACTGCGGTATCAAGCGGTATAAAACATCAAATTAGCATTGCAGGTAGCTTTTGAGTTAAACAAAAAATGCATTAGTTATTGTGTTACGACCGTTGATAACATACTTATAAATGAAGGTGTCTAGTGAATAATAATATGGAATTGTAACTATTCCTAACGATCTTTTAATGGCAAGGTCTTTGATTCCACTTCCAGGTAGAGTAAAAAATATGTTTATACAAGTTTTTCACGTTGCATGTTTTATTTCGTTGTTAGGTTCTTGATTTGGTCATTGTATTAGTTATATAACTCTTATTAATAGTATAGCTGTAGAAATAGTATAGAATCAACTGGAGTAATACCACGGCCATCAAAGCCGGTTCTCAAAGAATACTTGCGTTGTGCCCATTTACCGAATAAGTGAGGGTACTGGAAGCCCAAACTTCTGCCCCCCCCCCCCTCATCAACCTCGAGGTGTAGATGGCTGGCGGATGTCACTTACCATTAGGAGACTCGTCAAGTTGTTATTATTCACGCGGTAGAGATGTGTTATTTTTTTGCCAGTTAAATAAAAGATTTTTAGTAAGATGTATCGGACTTCATGGCTATTGCTAGTTTAAGTTACTGGCATAAGACACGAACATGCTCGACATATTGCTTACACGTATCTCAAATTATAGCTGGCAAAATGTGTATCTTGAAAACGCCTCTGCCTATCCTAAGTCGGAGATTGAAGCTATTAAATAGTTCTATCGAAGCACAAAGGAAGGTCTAAATAAAAAGAATATTCTATAAATCGTTGCTTAATAGAATAAAAAATTAATAAAAATTCAAACCTTAAGGTCAAAAATTGCTGTCACAGAGTTTTTATTACATAATTTAGGCTGAGGACAAACAATTTGGTTCCTAGCCTTGACAACGCCGCCAGATTGAAACATTGAACATATTCTGTGATAAATAAATTAAGATAATATAACAATAGGACCTATTCTGTGATGGGTTTTATCTTTTTACTCAAAATAATTTAAAAATAAAAATACCATTGAATGTTTTTTGTCTATGGAAAGATCTTACCTCCTTTGTGTATTGTGCAGTAATGTTCGTCTTAATTATTACTGTTACAACAAAAATGATTGAAAGATATTTTTTGTTTCTAAACCCATACATACGCTCGCTGTTTTGATGGTAAATAAAATTTAAAGAATTTAGCTATTAAGTTCTCCGGAATATTTTATTGCAAAAGAATTTACGAGAATTTAAAAAGACAAAATTGTTTTTTTTTCTTTCCTCGAAATAACAGTCGGGTATATCTAAATCTTCCGTGAAGTTTATACATGGTTAAGTTTCCCCGAAAATTGTCAATAAATTCTTCCCAGACAAATTTCTTGTAAATTCTCTCCCATTCTGTATGGCATTAAACTTGAAATAGGATTTGTTCAGTATATATTTAAATAAAGAAGTTCTAAATCACACAACAATCTCAAAGTAGCAATGACAACAATCGGAATAAAAAATAAAATAATATAGAATAAATAAAGTAAAATAGATTAAATTAGAACTAATTGGAATAAAATACTACAAAAATATATAAAATCAGTTTCAATTACTTTATAAAAAATACATTAAAAAAAAAACATTTTTTGAATTAGCAAATTGCAACATGTCAACATACTCCAGTATGTTGACATGTTGCAATTTGCCCATAGACACAGAAGAAGAACACACAGAAACAGAAGGAAAGGGAATTTGCTTATACAGATGGTTTGCGGAGTATAAGCAATAGCTCAAGCAAGTCATGGTCGCATACCTATAACTCGAACTGGTTGGTGCCGATAAATCCGAGCCCTCTAACTATTTCTTAACTAAAATCACAATTTAAATTGTAAAACATCAAAAGCTTAACCTATAAAATAAAACAATAAAATTAAAATAACAAACAGAATAAGTTAACTCGTAACACTAAATTAAAATATTGTAATAACCTTTTTGCATTTCATTTCTATTGTTTAAATCTCTGAAATTCCCTTTGTTTCGAGAATTTTCTCTTTTCACAATATAATATTCTCGTTGAGAGAATTTTTTCTCGACACATCGCTACTTTAAATAATGTTATAGGATAGATATGTGTTACTGTTGACCTGCACAACCTGCACTTATGAACTCAAAATGCAAAAAGAAAAATTCAAAAATACATACCCCCGATTCTTCCCTCATCCCCCCATCCCTCATCCCGTTCAAATCGGGCAGCGCACTTACGACTCTTGAGTTGCAGGTGTCCATTGACGGCCGTTGTCACTTACCATCAGGTCTGTTCGTCTGGCCCCCTAAGTATAAAAAAATCTCTTTAAAAATATAACCAGGTTGTGAAAAGGAGAGGTGTTATTAGTAAAACGTATGTATGTATGAGGCATCATTGCTCTTAAAGGAGGGAACGATTTTGATTAAGTTTTTTAGTTATTTAAAGATTATCAGCTTTTTTTCAATTTTCATGGGATTTTTGAGAGATTTTTTTCAAGAAATCTCAAATTTACTACATGTATTACGCTTTTAGATTAGATTAGATTAGAATATTCTTTATTGTACACTTTAGGAATTACAATAGATCTTAGTTACAAACATTAACGTACAATGGGCGGTCTTATCGCTAAAAGCGATCTCTACCAGACAACCTTAGGATGGATTTAGTGTCAAGAGAGAGTGGGTAGCTGAGGCGTACAATATTGTAGATTTTATATAACTAAATAAATATACATATTTGAATGAATGCAAATACACATATAGTATATACAATAATACATACGCACATATGTATATATATATGAATAATAATAATATAATACATAGTAACCCGCGCACTGTAGGACTGTATATAAACTGTCTTGATAGATAACAGTCCGATCCCTTAGTCACATATGTATATATATATGTTTTATTATAGGCATAAGAGTATATAAGTTAGCCCCGTATAATGACACGAGTTCATGACCAAAAGACACCTGTTCAAGTAGGCACCGTGAAATTAAACTATTTGAAAAAATAGCTAGAAGGCTGTTGTGTTGTATCATCTCATGACTCACAGGTTAAGAGAAGTCAAATGGCTACAAAAACCATTAGAACAATCGAACATCCTCAGACCTTTTTTGTGATACATTTAATTATGTAGAAATTTTAGTTGCGGTACATTTTCTTACTTCGTTTATCTATCTATATATAAATAAGAGATTTACACCCATATATTGACTCATCACGATATCTCTGGAACCATGACCACCTGCACCACCACTGCATCCCATGACCTTTCACTCCCGACCATGGCGCGCACAAGCGCTGTGAGCGAGAGGTCAGCCCCTATTTCTGTCTGTAAGGCACGGCGCGGCTCTTCCCATACAGTACACTCTTGTACTGTATGCCGCACCGTGTCTTCCTCGGAATTGACGCAAGGGTGGCACCGGGCTTCCGGCTCCCTGCGGATATCCCGCAGGTACTTCCCAAACCATCGGTGACCGGTAAGCACCTGCGTCACCCTATGTGACAGCGAGCCGTGCCTCCTTTCGACCCAATCAGTGAATACTGGCCGGATGGCCTCGATGGTGTTGAGGTCATATGACGGGCGCAGTAGTCGCACCCGCCATTCTGCCACTAGTTCCCCCCTCAGTTCAGACCGCCGCCGCTCGCACTCTCTAGGCGACCGTCGGAGTCCTCACTCTCGCGCCTCTTCACGCCACTGATGTAGCGACGCGAGAGCCTTGGCTTCCAGGTCCCAGGGCAGTGATCCAGCCAGTAAGCACGCTGCCTCGTAGGAGATCGTGCGGTACCCTCTCACAACTCTGACGGCCATCGCCTGCTGCGGCCTGCGCAGTATGGCGACGGTGGCTGCCGTCAGATGGTCGGCCCATACTGGGGCTCCATAAAGGGCCATAGACCGCACGACCCCTACATATAACTGCCGACACGCCACGCTCGGCACCCTAAGATTGGGAAGCAGCGAAGACAATGCGGCCGCAGTACTCATCAGTTTTGTCGACAGCTGGCTGAAATGTGGGTGGAAGTCCCATCGACTGTCAAGGACCAAACCCAGGTATTTGATAGTGTCCTTGACAGTCATCCGCAACCCGCTGACGACGATGTGAAAGTCCAACGGCCGTGGGTTTCGAGGCCCGTGAAAAACAATGGCCTCAGACTTTTCAAGGGCAACCCGTAGGCCCAGCCGCTGGATTCGTTGGACTGTTTGGGAGACTGCAGCCGCAGCAAGCAACGCTGCCTCACCATAACTCGCCCCCCAGGCCGTGATCATCGTGTCATCTGCGTAACACGTAAGGTTCACGCCTGGGAGGAGAGCCGCCCTCAACACCCAGTCGTATCCAATGTTCCACAGACATCTCTCAACGGCCCGTGCTGTCCTTCCTCGAGTAGGTGACGCATCGCCCTGACAAGTAGACCCCGGCTATACGGTGGAGGTAAGAAGGCACCTGATGGTACCTTAGGGCCTCCATAATACACGACCAGAGTAGGGTGTTGAACGCGTTGGAGATATCCAACGAAACTGCTAGCAACACCCCGCCCCGGGAGACCGCTTCCTGCGCCAGAGCTCTCACGCGTTTAATCGCCCCAATTGTGGAGCGCCCACGCCGAAACCCAAACTGGCGTTCGTCCAGGTCCGGCCCAAACGTGGATAAGTGGCCGACAAGGCGGTTAGCAATAATTCTCTCAAAGAGTTTGGCCACCTCGTCGAGCAACACTATTGGCCGGTAGGCAGATGGGGAGTTTGCCGGGCGCCCCCCCTTCCGGAGCAGTATCAGCTTGCCGGTTTTCCAATTAGAAGGAAACCGGCCCTGCTCCAGACACGCTGTGAAGAGCTCTCTCAGTCGGGGCTCCAGCTCCTTTAGTGCAAAGACTATTGCTCGGCCCGGTATGCCGTCAGGCCCCGTAGCGGTTTTCTTAGCCCGGAGCCGTAACACTGCGACCCGAAAGTCTGGTTGCGTCACCTCACACATTTTCTTCCTCTCTAGACTCTGCGAGTATGGTTGGAGCCATCGTCGGTGGAATGTACGCCACTCGAGCGAGGAAGAGCGCTTCAACCACCTCTTCCAACAGCTGTGGCCGGAGACTCTCCGTTAAAGGAGGCGCCCAGGGGTTTAGTTTGCCCCTCATCAGGTGGTAAGGTCGCCCCCACTGATCCCGATCGAGAGTCTCCAGCAGCTCTTCCCTTCCGCTATCCTTGGCGATTCCGACGGCTTCTCGCAGAGCTAGTTTGGCCTGGCGGTAAGCCTCGTACCGTTCTTCCTCTTCTTCGAGAATACGTCGACGCCGCCTTCTGTACCTGGTGTACTGACGGCGGATCGCCACGCATTCATCGCGCAGCTGGGCGATTTCATTTGACCACCAGTACACCTTGCGCCTCCTGTAGTGGGGTCGGACGCGGGGCATTGCTGCATCGCAGATGCTTGTCATCGCCGATCCGAACCATCGTGCCTCCTCCTCAACGTCGACGTCTCTCTCAGATAGGGAATCACGGATCCAGGCGGCAACAATGGCGGCTTCCTCTAGGACCTCTCTGTTCAGTTGCTTAAGAGCCCATCGCGCGATTTGGCATTGAAGTCCCCTAAAACCAAGACTTGTCGAGGATGGCACCGACCAACAACCGCACCCAGGTTAGTGAGGAAGCCGTCAAATTCGACAAATCTCCTGTTGGGTGAGAAGTACACCCCGACAACGTAGATATCGTCCAGAAGGGCGGCCACCCAACCGTTTCCCCTGGACACGCTCTCAGGAACCCCGCCAAAAATGGCCACCGAGCCGTCAATGTCCCCAACCCAGTTACCCCTAGAGGGGATGCAGTATGGCTCCGCCACGACCGCCACATTGTTCGACCACTGTGCAATAGTCTGGAGTAAGAGATCCTGAGCTCTGGCACAGTGGTTGATATTCCCTTGGAGGTAATGAATGGCCATACCTAATGACAATCCATTCCCTAAACCATCTCATCCCCGGCAGCAGCTTGTGTCAGAGGAATGCCAGAGAGGACAGGAGCCGAAGCATTAGGGGCACTCTTGGACACTTTTTTATTTTTGGTAGCAGAGGCGAAGCAGGCCTTCGCGCCGATTCTATGCCCCGCGGGCTTTTCTATGGCGTAGCACAGATTGCAGTGTGGCTCCGCGGTGCATCCTCAGGCTTTGTGACCAAGCCGACCGCAACGGTAGCACTCATCACTGCGGTCTGTTTCAGATGTGCAGAGCGCCCTTACGTGACGCTCTTGTAAGCACCTAAAGCACCTCCTGGCTCTGGGTTGTAGGAGCTTCACTTGCGCTGCTACCCACCCCACCACTATTCGGCCGCTTGAGGCCAATTTTTTGGCTGCTGTCATAGGGCACCGTGCCCACACGGTACCAAGGCCAAATGTGCCGCGCGGATCTCACCTACTCTGACTTGGTCGCTAGGACACTGACAGTCACGGACTATAGCCGCCGTGATTTCTTCTTTCGTTACTGAGTCATCCAGCCCACCTATGTGCACCTTCGCGCTTTTGGTAGGTCTGGAGACCCATATGTCCACCTCTGTTATGGACTCTCGAATTTTGCATGCGAATGCATTCGCTGTCGGCTCGCTGGTGGCACCAGGGATCTCTAAAATCATTGCGCCTGTGGCGGCACATTTAAATTTTAATCCCTGGAAGCCCTGGATGCCCACGCTGGCAATGTCCACCTTGTCCTATGCCTCTCTCAATATAGAGGCATACGTCACTCCTCTTTTGGCAGCCTCCGGTGTCAGCATGATTACCACAGCTGTTGACTTGGGGGGGAGAAGCTTAGGGGCCTTTGCCTGGGCTTGGCCTGCTGTTTGTTTTTAGGCGATCTTTTTCTTCCCCTTCTTATTTCTTTTCTTCTGGATTACCGTCCAGGACCCGTCCTTCCCAGACGTAGACGGCTGGCTGGGGGTTGCAGCAGCTTCTGATGCCGTAGTTGCGGGAGCTGTAGTAGAAGCGGCAGCAGCTTTCACAGCTGCGGTTGTGACAGTCGTGGCTTTAGGAGCCTGCTTCTTTCCCTTTCCTTTCCCCTTTGCAGCCTGGGAATAGGAGGGAAGTTCAATGGGGTTGACATTTCCCATATTTGCAGCAGTCTTATTACCGTCTACAGCCAACGGGGGTCGGAATGGCTTGGGGTTCGGAGGGAGCAGCCTCCCTTCCATAGCCAGGGCCTCGAGCCGGGCATTCACCATGGTCCCCACCTGAACCATGATGGAACGCTCTAGTTCCTGTTCTAGTAGCGGACGCGTTGTGCCCGGTTCAGGCACCTCTCGTTCTCCCCTCCGACTAATTTCAGCTCTGATAGCGGCAAGCTCTTCACGCAGAACTTGCATGTCCTGCTTGAGCCGGCCGTTCTCTCTTTGACGTATTCCGTATTCCTCCGCGGCTTTCCCTATAGCAACTGCCACATCCCTGAGGGCCTTGATGGTGTTACCCTTCAGATGCTTGTTGGTTTCGGCAACATTCAGAATGGTCGCCGCATTCCTCCTGAGTCTCTGCTCTAGAGCATCTGTCGGGTCAACAGCTACCGATTCCTGCTGCGCAGTCGTAGCTCGAGTGCAAAGTGTGCTTGCTACCTTCGTTTTTTCTTTTCTGACAGCGGTGTCATACTCCTTCTTGGCTTTATAAAGGCCAACATACTTCCCCGTCGTAGGAGGCCGACCCCTGCCTCGCTTGGTGCTATCGGCCTCTTCCAGGGCCGCTTCATCGCTCGAGGTCGAGTCTGGCTTTGCACCATCCCTAATCCTAAAAAATTTGGAAGAATTAGCAGCATTTCGCTCAGTGCCATTTTCTACCTGTATCGAGCTCGAGAGGTCACTCTCCTCACCCAGACTCGGTTTTGGCATATTGGGGCGACCGGGTCCCTTCAAGAACCGACCTTTCACATCGCGTGACAGCGCCACCGCTCCACCACGTCCCCGCCGTGCCCTAGGTACTTTGGTGACCGTTTGGCTGGCCATCCTTTTGCTCTCCTCATCTGAGGAAGAGCCCAACGCGTCAGCGCTACCCGAGGTTTCGGGCTTCTTGCGCTTTTGCATCGTTACATCCCCGGAGAGACGTACACCGCTGCTCCCCTCGGAAAACGAGAGGGTGACAGCCACTCCTTTCTTTATGGACTTTTCATCCTTCCGCTTTGTTGTTGTAGTGTTTTTATTTTCAAAATTATGAACCATATCAATTCCCACGAGTACAACGGAAATATACGTCGACTCGGGCAGAGCCGTAAGTACCCGAGCAAGTGTAACTTTGTTTCCCAACCAGGAGGTCCACAGGTATCCTGGCTGGGGGTGCGCTCGTGACTGAACCCCCTCTGAGGTGAGGAGCAAAATCTGTCAGCCATTCATTCCGTCGCCGAAAACCAAAAATTGAGATTCAGAGATTTTTTTATAGAGGTTTATTCCTCGCAGTCCGGACAGTTAAGCCAGGACCCTCGGTCCCAGTACCAGAACTATAAGCCGTGACCATAACACGACACTTACTGGGATTGCGATTTGACCGCGAAGGCAGTAAGAAACTAGTTTCCGCACTGCCTGCTCGGAGGCAGGGTAAGTGCACACTGAGCTCGCCTCAAACTTCTCCCCTCTAGAGAAGCCTCATGCTCATCCATCACGTATTCTGCTAAGTCAGAGGGACGCATGGAGAGCGGCAGGGCATCCGTAGTTGATGTCCCGCACCGCACTACAGTCCAAGATGGACTTCGTCGGGTATCCCTCTTGGTCTGGTCTCTCCCTCTGAATCTTTCCGGCATGAGTAACTCTACCGGCATAGCTCCAGAGATCATCGAGACACACAAGCCCCACCACGGCGACAACGTGGGGATACGTTCGGGGGGACGCGCAAACTACTGCCTGGAATTGAATGCAGTTTTCACATGAGTTGCTATACGACTGACTTAAAATATAGGCTACATTTCACCGCTGAAATTTTTTTTTAAACTATAGGGGGACGGACGAACAGACGGGTCACCTGATGGTAAGTGACACCGCCGTCCATGGACACTTGCAACTCAAGAGTCCCAAGTGCGCTGCCCGCCTTTGAGAGTGATGAGGGATAGGGGATGCAGGGAGCGGAAAGAAGAGAGGAGGGATGAGGAGATGGAAAAAAAGAAGAAAGGAGATGATTGGAGAGAAAGGGGGCGGGGGAATTGGGCCTCCGGAAACCTCACTCAATTCGGGGAAATGCAACGCAAGTGTTACTTCACAACCGGTTTTCTGTGAGGCCGTGGTATCGCACCGGTCGAGCCGGCCCATTCGTGCCTAAGCAAGGCTCTACCACTGAAAAAATGAAAAATTAAGGAATTCTACATTCTACGCATACAAAGTCGCGATCATAAGTTAGTTTTTAAATAAATATATGAATCTTGGCTAAGGTCGTATCTATATATGTGTTTATGGCAATGAGAAGCCGGTTAGTTTATCATCTATCTGTGGACAATATATGCCGACCTCACGGTGCAAGCTTTGCATAAAGTGGCCATCTTGATTATAACGATGCACACTGCGTAACCTGTATTTTGATTTGATTGAAATAATAATAATTATGATTGCAGCAGCTCACGCCTTCGGGGCTATAGGCGTGAGCACGTATGTAATAATAGGTTAGACTCGCTCGACTCGAACTTCGTGGCATCACTACGAGTTATAGGGTATGTGACTCTGATCTGCTTGTATCTATGTATAACAATTAGATATGCATCTAAAATATTTTACGCGCTTTGAATAAATTCTTTTTCGTTGGTTGTTCTGTACGAGTATGATAAAGTTAAACGAATAACATTTAATTGTCAATAGTTAACCTAAATTTAACTTGTAAATATTGAAACCATGAAATATATTGTAATATTTATAGCTGTTGTTTTAACAATGCAACGTTTTTAATACGCTTGTCGAAAACACATTAAGTGTCGAAAACACGTTAAGACTTAACGTGCAGATTTTAATTAACAAATTAAAACATGTTTTCTTGAAATATATTCATAGAATTTTTATCCTATCGGACTAGAGGTTAGTGATGTTAATTGTTAGCAAGAGGTCGTGGGTTCGATTCCCACCAAGAACAAATAACTATGTGAAGAGCACAGTCATTTGTTCTGTGCCTAAATGTTATTTATTTATTTATCTGTAATACTCGTATCGTATTTAGAATATATAAGTATGTTTATCAGAAGTCTGGTTACCTCATTACAAGTTCTGCTTAGTTTGGGATGAGATGACAGTGCGGGAGACTTGTCAAGTCATAAACAAGTTATTATACATACATCATACATAAACTCGCGAATATATCCTTGCAATTGTAGACAGACGCGTCTCCAACGACAGCTTGTTGCCAACCATAATACAGTCTTACTTACGAAATACTGTCAACCAGGCACTGTGTGACTGTATACATACTGTCTGATAGATACCAGTCCGATCCTTTAGTAGCCTATTACTGCCCCACCGGGATGAGATGGCGTGGGTCTAATCTGCTCCACTTAGAACCACAAGGCAAAAAATATTCTATATATTTTTTCTTTATATATTAGCCTACCGTAGTGGCTCTACTTTGACTGATGGAAAGCAATAAGTGGAGTCCAAGAGTGGTGGTCACCATCCTCATTGCATGTCTAGTCAATGCAGCATGGTGACCCACACTATGGCGGCCTTGTGAGATACATTTTTACGCCCCTCTTAAAAGACCCGGGATAAAAGTGGGAAGGAAACACATGCGCTGGTAGTGAAATCGAGGCTTTGATGGGGGAATAAGGGGAGGGGAAAGAGGATAGTGCAAGTTGGGCCTACGGAACCCTCACTAATTTCGGGGAAGTGCAATGCAAGTGTTGCTTCACAACGATTGCTCGAGTATGTCATGATCGGCTTTAATGCGAACGAAAATACGTTCTGTACCACTTTCACACTTCGTTTAAATCAAATCTTAAGGATAGCAACAATTTAAATAAAAAATAAAAGTGGTTTGTGTACAATCAAAAGCAGTATAACCTTGAAAGAATTAACGTAATTCTCGTTGACTCAATAGCTGAGTGATGGACGCGTTGACAATGCGAACGAAAAGTCGTGAGTTCGAATCGTGATCTCGAATTTCTTGTATAGAGATATTATGATGAAATACTTAATTACACATACGTCCCGATCTTCTTCAACTATCAGTAAACCTTTAGACAAGCCCGTCGGTTTTGGGAATCTCTGACGTATCCTTTCTTCAGAATTTAAATGAAATTAATGTATGGGATGTTATGATTGGTTAAGCATGTCCATCTATGTTTTGCATTAAGGCTTACAAATACAAATTTATAAGAAATAGTAAATAATTAGGGTTAAATTATACATTAAGATAACAATATTATAGAATAGAGTGTATTAATTCATATATATTGGTATGTATTGATAATTAAATATTATATTTAATAGCTGTAACATATGTTTTGCGTAGTCGACCCCTGCCGGCATTTTCATTAGCGTTTGCTTTATATTATTGTGCTCCCTGCCTATCCCGATGGGAGAAAGTCGTGAGCTAATATATGTATATACTTTATTACAAATTAACTATTCGCTATTGATAACTGAAGAACAATCATAATCAAACTTTATACCTAAAGTTCATTTTTTATAGCATATCGCAGTTTCATTTGCGTTTATCGTCGCTGCTCTGCTACTAACAGTCGCAGTGTGACATTTTTCTCTTTCCTCAATAAACTATCTATTTAATGTTTAAAATACTTTTTTAAATCTGATAAGTAGTTTCTGAGATTAGTGCGTTTAAACAAATAAATACCTCTGCTACCTTATTTTATATTAGTACGTATAGATATGTATTTCTTTGTTACACATTTGTCGTAATGACATCACAATTCGTGAGAAACACCTGACCTTGAAGTCCGGCACTCCGTGGGTTATTATGTAAACTTACTACATGTAAATAACTTTTATAATAAAATCTAAGGATTTTATTTGAACGCTTTAATCTCAGGAACTACTGATTTGATTTAAAAAGTAATTTTTGCTTTAGATAGCCCGTTTACGAAGGCTGTTTAGAAACGGGGGGGATCCTCCAAGCAAGCGAGCAGATCATGCCTGCATATGTTGGGAAGTCGTATATATACTAATCGCCGCGAGAACTTTATTATCGTGGTTCAGGATCGTAATACTTCATTAGTGTAGTTGCTATATGGTTTAACTTATCTTCGGTAGGTGCTACTGATGTGTTTCTACTGTATGTGGAGTTCACCACAAGGCTATAGGCTATAAAACATCATGCTGCGACTCTTCGGAGAGGAGTAGTGAGCTTAAACGAAGTAGAACTGTAGTAGTTAGTATGGTAGAGCTAGTAACTTTTTAAATGCATAGCTAAAAATTTTTTGAGGTTATATAACATAACATTTAAAATGCAAAATTTTAAGACACCCTTGAGGATATGTCATACTTTATATCTGCTTAACATACATACATTAACTCAAGCTTGTATCCACTATGGCGTAAGCAGAGGCGTAATAAAGACTCACTCACTTTGTCAACTATATTTTAATATGGTTTTTATTGAGTATTGAATAAGAAAATTCTAAGTTTATTAAAAGGGAAAGGGAAGAAATGATTCTGATACAAATGGATTTGGGGAGTTTACGCAATAGGTCAAGCAAGGCAGGGTCACCCTGTAATTCAACCTTGAAGTCGGTTTTAAAATGTTTGGTATAAAATGTATAATTTATATTAAAATAGCAAACCTGTACCTACATAACAACTGACATTTCTTAAATCCAAATTCCGGTTATTTTTCAAATGACGAGCTAAAAACCGGTGAAATTAATTAGTTTATAAATATAACTGAAAAGTGATAACGGTTTTGCTGGTGTATTCAAGTTAAGGTCACCTAAACGTGACAATTCGTACATGTATTGTGACTCTGTCGTCCGCAGTAAAGTAACTTCGACATTTTTTTCTCTCTCAACGAAACAAATCCATTTTATTACCTTTCGCCAAATAATACTTGATTTATAAGATTGACGTATTTATGTGTGTAAGTGTATCTGTCTATGGCATCGTAATTTCTAAACGAATGGACGCATTTGATGCTCTTTTATTTGTTTGACAGCTGACGTGATCGCTATTGTTCTTAGCTATGTTTAAAGAAAATCTGCTCATCCATTTGAAGACCGTCAAATATTTTCTAAGTTGAGATATTTTTTAGTCGGATTTATTTAATATTTATCTTTTTATCACACTAATAGACGTAAACCGCAATTTTACCTGCATTTATGTATGATCACTGCTCCGCTTCTGAGGGTCTTAATGTGTCTTTTTTATTTGTTTGACAGCTGACGTGATCGCTATTGTTCTTAGCTATGTTTAAAGAAAATCTGCTCAGCCATTTGAAGACCGTCAAATATTTTCTAAGTTGAGATATTTTTTAGTCGGATTTATTTAATATTTATCTTTTTATCACACTAATAGACGTAAACCGCAATTTTACCTGCATTTATGTATGATCACTGCTCCGCTTCTGAGGGTCTTAATGTGTCGTTTTGAATCCTATATTATTCCTCAATAAATACTCTATCCACCAAAAACATATTTATAAAGAATTGGATTGGTACTTCCATAGATTATATATATTATATTATATATAATCTATGTTATATTATAGACCTTTATTACATACATTTATTTAAAAATTGTTGTTCTATTTAGAACGAGAGCGCGGTTGAAGACAATTATTTGATTGTTACAGAGTCCGTTAGTGACCGTTTCTCGTTGACATCAACTGATAACGGACATAGAAAAAATATACTATTTTGGTGTGACTTCAAACTATTTTTTTAAGAGACAGGGGGTAAAGGAGCAGACGGATCATCTGATGGTAAGCTACTACCATATTGTTGTGGATCATAGGGGCACAGAGATGTTTTACGGGCCGGCTTGACTGGAAAACCAGTAGACAATCAATGCTTGCATTGTATTGCCGAGTGAGTGAGGGTACCGAAGTCCCAACTTTCCCTTTCCTCATTCCCCTCATCACTCTTTTTTTTAAATCATCCCCTATGATATAAAAAAAATAGACGATACAGGAACAGACGGGTCATTTGATGGTAAGTGACAACGGCCGTCCATGGACACCTGAAACTCGAGATTCGTAAGTGCACTGCTCGCTTTTGAGGTGAGTGATGAGGGATGAGGGTATGCCGGGAGGGGAAATACAGGGGGGTTAGGAGATTCGAAAAGGGGTGCGGTGTCAGGAGAGAGGAAAAGGTCGGTTTTCTGTGAGGCCGTGGTATCACACCGGTCGAGCCGGCCCATTTGTGCCTAAGATTGGGATGTTCGTCTGTCTCCCTATATAAATAAATAAAAAAAAAACATCCTGGTTTAGAACAGCTATGCCTATGTCCTACCATATTGGTTTTCAATATTTATGATTGTATTGCCTGCTAAAGTTAATTATTTTTCAAATGTCAGAGGGGCCCGACTTCCCGGCACGCTTCGAGTTATAGGTATGCGTACCTGACTTCTCTCCCTGTCTGACTCCCTTTCCTGTCATAACACTCCAAATGTTGCCATCTAATTCTTAAAAGTGACTCTCAGTGAACTCAGTGACTCTGAGTGAAAGAAACATGATTGCTCCCTATTACGTAAATGGGCTACATTATAATTGGCAAAATGTGGGCGTGAGTGTATAACATGTATGTATGTATTAGTAATTTATCACGCTTATATTAGCTTAACTTCTTGGTCTGTACTGAATATAATTTTTTTTCAGTGGTAGAGCCATGCTTAGGCACGAATGGGCCGGCTCGACCGGTGCGATACCACGGCCTCACAGAAAACCGGTTGTGAAGTAACGCTTGCGTTGCATTTCCCCGAACTGAGTGAGATTTCCGGAGGCACAATTCCTCCTAACCCCTTTTCTCTCCCCTCATCTCCTTTCTCCTCTTTCCCATCTCCTCATCCCTCCTCTCTTCTTTCCGCTCCCTGCATCCCCCATCCCTCAAACCCTCAAAGGCGGGCAGCGCACTTACGACTCTTGAGTTGCAAGTGTCCATGGACGGCGGTGTCAGTTACCATCAGGTGACCCGTCTGTTCGTCTGTCCCCCTATATGTACATAGAAACGCTCACGCTTGTATCTCCTAAGGGGTGTCCGCTTTTTGTCAATAAGAATTTGGTTCCACTAACTTAATAGAGGCAAGCCTAGCCGTCAACCGGGTACTGTAGGACTGTATACATACTGTCTGATATAAAACAGTCTGATCCCTTAGTCATCTTGTAAGATACCAACGGGAAGAAATGTTGTAGCTTTATTCTACTCCACAAAGGCGACACAGACTGCAATAAAATTGATTAATTTATTGATAACAGTTTTTAAGACTAATCGAAATAAGCTAATATTGCTAAATCCGTTATTATGAAGTCTACTGGTATGCAATGCACCTAGGGTTGCCTAGAAGCAATTGCAATTAGCAATAAGGCCGGCCTTTGTACATTATATTTGTTTAGTCTCTGCACATAACACGAACACGCTAGAATTTGTTTCTTTATTTCATTTTCGGATAAGTAGTATATTTTAAATATATACAATTGTACATATACACATAATAATGTAATTTATACAACCTGTACTTTAGCTACATTTGATTAAGTTGGTTATGTATAATACTCTTTGTAAGTAATCTTACTCTCTCACTCATTCTTATATATGTATATATAAACCATAAGATGGCTCTCTGTCCGTGATATTCACTAGTTGTTAGCATAATACCAGCGCTGCTTCTTACGAGGTAGCTCAAAGCTGAGCTAACGGCCATGTTTGTCTCACAGAGTACAAAATAACTATATTTTCTTTCTTTCTTTCCATATGCTTAACACGTGTATGTATTATACTTCACTGTAAAATAAACAATTATCTGTTTATTAATTAGGTCTTCCGGTTGGTTTTGAGGTAACGTGTCAAGTAGCTGTCGCGACACGCCGCATCCGCCGCCGATGTGGCGTGTTTTAGCTTGCATTATTTTAAGTAACTCACTTACAGTAAACGCACACAAGTTTTTAGTGTGATTAAATATGGAACGCGATAAATATAATTTTTTTTTTTCATTTACTACTATACTTATCGATTCAAGAAAAACAGCAGCAGCAGCTCACAGACTTATTGTAGATACGTTTAATGAATCTTCACCATCTGTTAAAACATGTGAATACTGGTTTCGACGATTTAAAAGTGGTAATTTTAGAACGTAGTGGAAAACCAAAAAAGTTTGAAGACGGTGAATTGCAGGCGTTATTGGACGAAAACCCTGCCTGCACACTACAAGAGTTGGCTGAAGAATTAAATGTAGGTAAATTAACAATTTCTGATCATTTGGGTAAAATTCAAATCAAGGAAAATGGGTTCCACATAATAGCGATGTAAAATCGAGTAACCATTTGTGTTTCACTACTGTCTCATCACAAAAAGAAATCTTTATTGTATCAAATCGTTACCGGTGATAAAAAATGGATCTAATTGATAATCCAAAACGTAGGAAATCATGGGTAGATCCTGGTCCACCGTCCACATCGACTCCGAAGCGTAACATTCACGTAAATAAGGTATTGTTATGCATTTGGTGGGATATGAAAGGTGTTATTTATTATGAATTGTTAAAACTAAATGAAACTATCACAGCTGAGCGTTATCAACATCAATTAATCGAATTGAGTTATGTATTGAACGATTGAAATCACAAAAGCTGTAAGAGATACACTTTCAGATCTTCAGTGGGAAGTGTTACCGCATCCCGCATATTCGCCATATTGTGCTCCTTCTGATTGCCACCTATTTCGATCTATGCAACACAGCCTTGCAGATCAGCACTTCAAATCTTACGAATGTATCAAAAAATGGATCGATAAATGGATCGCTTCAAAAGATGATCATTTTTTTATGATGGAATCCATTTGTTGCCCGAAAAATACAAGACTATTTCATTTTTAATAAATCCCTCAAAACTAACCGGAAGACCTACTATCTTTTAGTAGCTGGTTAGGAAATTTTGAATTATTTTGACAGGATCGAGAGAATATATTATATAGCTAAGTTAAAAATCAGTAACATGTTGTCACGCCATTGCGTAGCTGTTTATTTAACATACATACATACACACGCTCACGATATTCCAATAAGGTTTAAATAGACGTATCTCAAACGTCATTTTTTGCTATAATTTAGTCCAGTTTATTTAGGGGCTGTATATATACTGTCTGATAGATGACAGTACAGTCGCTTAGTCACTCTTTACGACGTCCTCGGGAAGAGATAGTGGCTATATTCTAATGCACCAAATATCACTATAATAATAATAATAATATACCAATTATTTTGTACTCACACAAGGTAAGGATAAGAAATTCATCAAACGTCAGCGCTAACACTGTATGAGACACACTTTTAGAGTGGTAGAGCCATGCTTAGGCACGAATGGGCCGGCTCGACCGGTGCGATACCACGGCCTCACAGAAAACCGGTTGTGAAGTAACGCTTGCGTTGCATTTCCACGAATTGAGTGAGGTTTCCGGAGGCCCAATTCCCCCGCCCCCCTTTTCTCTCTCCTCATCTCCTTTGTCCTTTTTCCATCTCCTCATCCCTCCTCTCTTCTTTCCGCTCCCTGCATCCCCTATCCCTCATCACCCTCAAAGGCGGGCAGCGCACTTGCGACTCTTGAGTTGCAAGTGTCCATGGACGGCGGTGTCACTTACCATCAGGTGACCCGTCTGTTCGTCTGTCCCCCTATAGTATAAAAAAAAAAAAAAAAAAAAAAGACAAACATGGCCGTTTAATAGCTAAGAGCTTCGACCAACACCTTAAGAGGCTCTCGTTAGATGGTTGGATCAAGGGACTGATGCAGAGCAGTTCTCCTTGACACGGCCCGCATTGTGAGGAGGTTGTTATTTTTGGAGCCCTAACCACCGGTGTCTTGGTCCCTGTACCCGATGTCGGTGGTCTACTATTTTTTATATTTTTAAATGTATTTTATATTTATATTGTATATTTAAAAATGTAATTTATATCGATATTAACCAGAATAAAGAGATAATAATATATTTATATATATATGTATATATAATATTTGGATTTAACCCATGAGGTGGTCGACATGTGGGATGTGAGTTCTGCAATCATTGTGCCGATAGTCGTATCAGCTCATGGGTTGATTGCCAAGAGCCTCAATCAACATCGTTCACGATCATGTTACACAGCTGGGTTAAGTGCCTAATGCAGAAGGCAGTCCTTCTTGATACGGCACGTATTGCGAGGAGGTTCCTGTCTCTGGAGCCCTAACCACCGGTAGCTTGTTCCCTGTACCCGATACCGGTGGGACACTATCTTTTATATTTTTAAATATATTTTGTTTTTATTTTATATTTACAATGTAATTTGTATGTTTATTAATGTAAATAAATAGAATGATAATAACTTCACACATCTCACACACAGCCGTCTGATCCTAAACTAAGCAGAGCTTGTACTATGGTAACCAGACAGCTGATAAACATATACATATACTTACTTATACATACTTATATACTTCTCAGTACACACATATTATATATAAATTACACCCAGGCACAGAACTAATGATCATGTTCATTACACAAATAGTTTTCCTGGGTGGGAATCTAACCCACGACCTCTAGTTTAGCAGGTAGGGCCACCAACCACTAGAACAACAAGCTGGTCAAAACTATTAAAACACACAACCATTATTTTATTTAACTACGAAATATATTACATAGGCATTTGGCTTTTGGCGCGAACAGCCATTTTGTGCAATAAAAATTCAAGCAAAACAAATTTTAGTAGCCGTAGTCATTTGTTTTTGCAATAATAATGAGTTACAAACAATTTTATTGCTAGTTGCCAACTAGTTTTATTTGAATTTGTTACTGCTGTGTGTGCTTAATTGTTTATGATGAAAAGTTTTTTTTAAGATTTTAAAAGACGCCTTAAATACGGCTATCTAATAATAAAAAAAAAAAAAACAATACGAAACGTAATTCTTTTTTTTAATTACATAGCTTATTTCGATCGGTCTTAAAAAATTGTATCAATGAATAAATATTGTTTCAATTTAATACATAATATGTATGTATGCCGTCTCTGTCGCATTTGTGGATTAGAATAGAATCTTAAAAAAAAAAGAATTACATTTCGTATTGTTTTATTTTTTATCATTTTACTTGTTTACTTAGGTCTTCATACTTCTCTATGCTTTATAAACACCATGTTATGGTAATCACTTCAATCAGGCAAGCCATACGTATATACATATGTATATAAATATGTCACAAAATGAGTTAGGTATTCGGTGGAGTATAACTGTTCGACCCCATCTCTTCCCGTGGGTCTCGTAAAAGGCGACCAAGTAATCGGACTGTCAGCTAAGAGACAGTATGTATGCAGTCATACAGTGTCCAAATGACGACAATACGCAAAAGAGGAGCAGGTTTGTGCCTCTGCTGACGTGAGTATGTTAGTTAGATGACTTGGACTTACCGGCACCAGCCAGTACGATCAATAAGTATACGACCTATACTCTCCAATCCATCTGTATAAGCAATACCCCTTTTTTTTAACCTGTTTAAACCCCCTCGGGCCGTCATACCACCGGGGTTTTCGGTGAAACGGTGTGTCTTAATCGGACCGATCAATATACTCCCCAACCAATCCCTAAAAGTGCCCGGATGACGGCTGGCCTCCTATTACACATGTGTTACTAAATTATAATTGGCAAAATATTGTAGCTAATTATGCCCCTGTGTACCTCTTCGGGGAGACAGGCGTGAGTATGTATATGTATGTATAATAAAAATATAGCAAAATGTGACACTGAACATTTGCTATTATTGTTTTAGTAGGCGTTAGAGATTTTATACATATAATTCTTGTGCCGTGTGCTTCTCGGCAGAGTAGAAGAAAGCCACCCCATGTCTACCAATAGGCGATCGGACTGTTATCTATCAGACAGTCGTACAGTATCCTATAGACAGCAAACGGTTTGGCTCTTCCTTGCTTCAATCCTACTTTGATCCCGAGTTTTTGTGTGAACTGTCAATGAGGATGCTAGCCCCTATTACGTTAGTGGGACCAAATTCTAATTAAAAAATGATTGTTTAATACATCTCTTATGGTAGGCCCCCTTAAGGGATATACTCGTGTTAAGTTGATAGAGTTTAATTATCAACTGTACTATACATGTTTTTACTTTACTATACTATTATTGTTCCTTATCACATTCAAAATCACTTAAGCGATATCTTAAGTGCAAATGCACTTACAGCTATACGGAGTCCACTTACCTCCATGACTGTTGCCGATCTAATGCCACTCAACCTTTCAAAATGTCCCATCCATATTTCCCACCATAACTGGTTATGACGTTATTAGTTCTACAGGTCAATAAAGCAACTTTTATAATATTATACGCATTTAACAGATAAATTAGGCACAAGGATAAGAAGATGACTGTGTGTCAATGAGACCTCTTTATAATAAAATAAAATTCTATTTTTCTTTATCCCTTGAGCCTAAATATTGACAGAAGTATAAAAGAACTGTCAGACACATCACTTTGACAGATGTAAATAAATTAATATGATGGTTTGATGATTAGAAATTCTAAATTGTTCCTATTTTTATGTTGTAATTTGTTTGTTTAATGTATTTCATACACGTTTTTATGAATCACATTTTATAATGTAAGTATTTTAATCTTTTAGTCTATCTGTGTATTATTTCCTTATACCAAATTTATAAGGGGTCTGTGCAATGTGTAGACATAGACCCCATAAATTGAATATACGTATTGCAAGGGTATTTGGCTAGTTTCTTTTATGAGTTATTTTAATATGCTAAATTGGGAAGAACAGGATATTGGTAGAAAGAAAATGGGTAGAGAAAATGTTATGTATTTTAATATAGGAAACTTTGTTAAATTGATAATGTTGTTTTATTATTAATAATTAAATTTTACATGAAATTAGATGAAAACCGTTTATGTGTTACCGTTATGTGTGCACACATAGCACGCGTCTTGCTTAGGTTATTGATTTGTTACCATAGAGTACAATCATAGTAAATGTAGGTGTTAATCATAGATTATATAAATCTCACATTTACATTAGAACCGTTGTTAGTTATGAATTTATGTATTATTTAGAAATAAGTAAATTATATTACAGAAAAGATCTTGGGGAAAGGAATACGGCAGGTTTGGAATGAGAACGGTTTTCTCATTGAGACTGCAGTAGTTCCCAGCAACTAAGGTCGTGTATGTACTATTTCACGGCTAAACGGATGAACTGAATTTTATGAAATTTGATGTGATAACAATTGCGATCTATTGGGAAAGATATACGCTACTTTTTATCGAGACTAGTCACACACTAGTAATGCGTTCGACTACAAGGTTAGAGGTCGTGTATTCGATTTCAGCTCGGCTCAGCAAATATTTGACTTTTTAATACGACTGGGTCACGATGTCTGTACGTTACTATTATCTTATCTGTGCTCACAGTTATCTGGCTATTCATGAGGTTTTCTCGAAAGACTTTAAATAAATTAATTATATATTCTTTCGCTTGAAGTCATATAGAGCCCCTATAGGCTAACCGGGCATGGTTTGGCGCTTGTTTGCTACCCATATTGTGAAATTAAAAACTTTGTAAAAGTATTAGGCCAATGTGGTTTGTTTTCTATTATTAATAATAATTAATATATTGCAATTTATCCATAGTATATATGTATGCATTTCGATATACATATATAAGTATGTTTATCAGCTGTTTGGTTACCATACAAGATATGTTTACTTTGAATCAGACGACCGTGTGTGAAGCATGTTAAGTTATTGATATTTGTGTATAATTAATCGTATTCCTAATTGTAGTGTAATGATATACTTTCCAGGCAAATAATTAACACCGACGAACGGCAGAGTTGCTTCTGCCCTAATTTGTACATTTGTCTACAAAGACTCCTCAAAATGGTGGTGAGTAGAAAACATAGATACAAACATAAGCTCAAAGTGAGTTCTTTTTTTTACAAAGCAATAAGTAGAGTTTAAGAGTGGAGTCTTTATCACTTAAAGAACGCCGACTAAATTAAGAAGGAACTTAAACAAAAAATATAAAAAGCAACTAAATTAAATTCTTAGCCTTAATAAACTCGTAGACTGATGTAAATATTTAAACAGAAGTATAAAGTTTACGACGTGTGGTTCTTGGTGGAGTAGAGTTAAACCTTACCAGCTCTTCCCTTTATTACCCTCATATAAATTTATTTAAATATACGGTTTTACTCACGTGTGTATTTCGGGGATGCCCGACTAGTTTCGGTCCCGACAGGAGACCTTTCTCAAGGAGTAAGTCGTCCAGCCGCGACGGTACTGGACGTCACACTGAGTAAGCGACTGGCATGTGTTTTTTTGTCTTTTGGACCTAGCGGACGAAGACGGTTGCGTTGTTGTTTCGTTTCGTTTTTATTCTTTTCATATAAAGATCTTCTTATATATAAAATTCTCGTGTCACAATGTTAGTTACCATACTCCTCCGAAACGGCTGGACCAATTTTTATGAAATTTTGTGTGCATATCGGGTAAGCCTGAGAAATAATTTATTTTTTGACAACATTTTTGTTTCGCTGGAACATTACTTATGTGGACGAAGTCGCGGGCAACAGCTAGTTAATTTATAAGAGCGAATACTAGGTAGCTTCTGTAAATCATTGAGAAGTTTCCTCGACGTCATCCAATCGACTACAGGTCTCCGTAATGTAGTAATGTCTATAGAATTGCATATGTGTACCAGATTCTAACAGATGATAATTCAATGGGTGAAGAAACATTCCTCTCCTATTTTTCTACCCTAAGGGTTGTTTTTTTTTTTAATTTAGGTAAGACCAACTTTGAAGTATGTCTTGTCCAACAAATAATTAATTATTTAAATTAGAGTACTATATAAGAAGTTAGGCATACGTAAAAATTATACTATACGCGTTCACTTGAGGCCCTTTCTGTTTTTGTGAAAATGTACTCAAATCTCTTCTTTAATTAAGAGATTGAGGCCCATGTCATCTTTTTACAGTATAAATATACAATATTATATAAAATCAGCAAGAACGTTAATAAATATCACAAGATCAAGGGTTTCTCGAAATTGATATTAAATTTCACGAAAGAGTGTATAGGTGAATGGCAACAATAAAATACACAAGTAAAATTGTTTAAAAAATATAAAACCAGACTGCATCAGTAACTTCCTCTCTTTTCTGCTGACGTTATCTCAAAATCTTTTATCTCAAGTCACACCTACTGCTAAGACGATTCAAATAAAACCTCACATGTCGAAATCCATGAAGCCGCTTAGCATCTAGGGCGTAACAATGAAACATCATATATACATATGTATATGCATCAATATACTCTAAAAACATATTCCTCCTTCTTGCAAAGTAGGTTCTTGCAAAGTAAATAATCCCTTATGCTAATATTCTAGAATAATTTCTGCCCTCAGCACAAAGGTCTCCCTAGCAACTAAACACGATGGAGGGCGACACTGGCGCTGGTGGCGCCAGCCATAGAGTCGCGGCCATCCTCCAAGGTCTGGAGGAATCTGGAGTAGTTCTCACTATGCTGGGCAGGCAGAGGGACCAACAGTGTAGACGGGATCCCTCGAAGCCTACGTCAGCAGGTCAGTAGGACTAGTGGTAGTATGGAAGTTCTGTAGGAAAGAGCGTTGCCACCGTCTATAGGTTACGGTAATCACTTACCATCATTCGGGTCACACCGTTTACTCATTCACAGATACACATATACGCTTCTGACATGTGGACAGTCTGCACAGTGTCATGCAATGGGGGCTGGAGATCTATAGTACAGGCCTAGTTTAGACTCCAGATCTCTCACAAATTTTCAACAACATTTTCTTGACAATTTTTTTGTCAACTGTATGTTGTATAACATGATGTAATTTGTGGAGATTAAATAAACAATTATATTATTATTATTATAAAATAATTTTTAAATATATAAAAAGATAAAAATATATTTAACAATATAAAATATAGTGCGGGACCCCGGCATCAGTTAAAGGGGCTACGCTACCGGTGGTTAGTGCTCCAGAGATAGAAGCCTCCTCACAATGCGTGCCGTATCAAGAAGCACGGCCTTCTGCATCAGGCCCTTAAGATATCTGTGTAACGTGAGCCTCTGCAGATGTTGGTCAAGGCTCTTCAAACCATGAGCTAATATGACTATAAGCACAATAATTGCAGGATTCACATTCCACATGTCGACCACCTCATGCGCTAAATCCAAATATTTCATTTGTTAATATTTTAAGCCTTTATGAGATTGTCGTTATGTTGAATGGTATTGTCAAAATATAATTGATTTACGCTCTAGTCGGTTTATAAATACTATATCAGGTTTATAGGCAACAACAGTCCTGTCATTGATAGATCGATCCCAATACAATGTTGGACGACTGTTTTCAATACCTGAGTCGGGCACATACCTATAATACGGTAACTCGACATCCACAAGCTTATATCTAAGAGCAATTTTCTAATGGACTACCTTGTCTACTTGGTTATGTCTATGCAAGTACTCGCCGTTGGCAAGACGAGAACAAACGGATATTATATGACTGAGGGTTTCTCCGGGACGATGACATGCCCGACATACGTCAATTGCGGCATCCTTCACGATATGTCTACCGTAGTTGTTCGTCATAACGTACATACATATGTATATATTATACATATATCAATTCAACCCTTTTTGCCTTCGGGGTAGGCAGAGCTTTCATACAGTTATATATCTAATTTGAATAATATTATGATACTGAGCACTATTTGTACGCCTGTAAACTATCCTGGAGAAGTCCAGTAATCTGTCTGTAAGGGATCGCAATTAGCGATAAGACCGCCGATTGAACATCTCTTGTCAAATATTATACATTGTAATTATTTTATTTTATAGTGTACAATAAAGCAAATTATGTATAATTAAAATAATTCCCTTCAGCAGTGAAGCCAGTTGTCCTCGAGCGATGTTCCGTGGAGACTAATACGGAATGTTCTGTGTCCAATGGCGCCATTAGTGCCAACAGGGGGGTACAAATATCTGATGACAGATACACCAGCTGCTACCAGGTATGTGCACTCATATGTAATGTGACTTAGGTGTTGCCATTGACATTGTCGTTTCTGAATCATTATTGCCTGTTTGGTGTTTTCATCACTGTTTAATATTGTTAATCTACATCATCATCACGTTATCTCTGGAACCATAAGGCGTAGAGACTTGAAATTTGGTAGGAATATTCCTTTCGCCGAGTAGAGGCCAGCTAAGAACGGATTTTACGAAATTCCACCCACAAGGGGTGTTGCGGGGGTGTCAACAGGTGTGCTAGTATTCCACTATAAAATTATATAGGCTATTTTAATTGTTTAATTGTATTATAAGTGTACGTGTATTATTAATTGTGTGGATTCAAACGAGATGGCGTTGGAATAAGTGATATCACTGTATAACATATGTTGTGTGCGATAATAAAAAACCTGTTATAAGAACAGTAATCTGTAGAATTAATACTCCTTGTTGTATCTAATCGCTGTGTCAGCGGCACGTTCTTACAGCTCAAATGAAGTATATTAAGATATGGTCCGTTTTTAATTAGAAACTACTACTGATTCTTTAAACTGTAGACATATTTCTGTATTACCTACAGTTTGTTACATATTTGAATAAAGTAATTAGAAAGTCATTGTAATTAAAAATTAACTTCTACGACCTGAAAAGTCTTTTATTTTGAACGCTCATAATAATATGCCAATATGGTTTACTCAGGTGGCGCATTGCAGCGTGAGACCCAGTTCCCCTCCTGTCACGGTGTCTGAATTTCCACCTCAGCGTTCAAGTCCAAGCTACTGTGAGTGCAATGTTCTGATCATATTTTAAGTCAGACTTGCGAAGTGTTTGTAGGTTCATAAGCCGACGCCACCGAGTGTAAGTCCTGCAATAGTTGATTAGATTTGATAATTCTGTGTAATTAGGTATTTTACCCGACTGCGAAAGACGGACAGTTATGTATAACGAGTGTATGTATGTATACAATGTATGTATGTATATTTTTATCCCATTCCTTTGTTACCGCCAAGAGTTTAAACGTTTTGATGGATTTCGACACGCAACTGTATTAAAAGGAAAAACAAGTCTCATACTTTTAAATTTTACTTATTTCATTCGCAGTTGATGGCAACTTCGAAGTTGGTGGCAGGGGAAGCTGTGACCGAAGAGAATCGTATACGAGATCAACTCGTATCAGAAGGCTCACAACGCCAGATAGAAGTAAGAAATTATAAATATAATATAAGAAAGCCGTGCAGTCTAACAGTGGTAGAGCCATGCTTAGGCACGAATGGGCCGGCTCGACCGGTGCGATACCACGGCCTCACAGAAAACCGGTTGTGAAGTAACGCTTGCGTTGCATTTCCCCGAAATGAGTGAGGTTTCCGGAGGCTCAACTCCCCCTCTCCCCTTTCCTCTCCCCTCATCTTCTTTCTCCTCATCCCCCCTTTCTTCTTTCCGCTCCCTACATCCCCCATCCCTCATCACCCTCAAAGGCAGGCAGTGCACTTGCGACTTAGCCTTAGAGACTTAGACAGACTTAGACTTAGCCTTGAGATGCGGGTGTCCATGGACGGGGGTTGTCACTTACCATCAGGTGACCCGTCTGTTCGTCTGTCCCCCTATAGTATAAAAAAAAAAGTCTACATAAGGCTAAGTGGTCACCACGCTGACGGTTTGATCCCCGAACGGGACAACAACAGACAACAGGGATTAATCCTAGTGCGGGAGTTGTCTTTAAATAATAATAATAATAACAAGAATGCACAAATTGATTATAATAGTCATAGACATACGTTTCTATGCTAAATGTTTCTTACTGTAACTCCATAAATACAGCTGAATATAGCGTAGTTCTTTGGACAAATTCCACGAATGTGCATTCGACGTTTATTCTCCAAAAGTGTTTACGTATTATCTATAACATCCAAAAGATTGACCCTGAAAGAACAGTATTTGAAGAAAAGGGTTTTTGTTAATTTATTATTGATTTATATAATGGAACTTTGTTTTTTTTTTTTGGGGGCAAACGAGCAGACGGGTCACCTGATGGTAAGTAACTACCGCCGCCCATGGACACCCGCAACTCAAGAGTCACAAGTTGCCGGCCTTTTAGGTAGGAGTACGCTCTTTTCTTGAAGGTTTGAAGGTCGTATCGGTTCGGACATACGGTTGTTTATTTATAAGATCCAATGCAAATCTTTTTTTAATTTAAAATCAAAGTTAAAAACGTATATTTGCAATAAATATAAACATAATATTGTTTTGCCTCCCATAAATAACACTATATACTATATATAAGTACGTATATTGTGGCAATCTGCTCAAGAGCATTTAAAAAAATTGGTCAATAAAATTTGTGTTTTATTTATAATTTAAGACAGTCTAAAATTGTATAAAGATTATTTTATCTGATATTTTGACTGTTGTATTAAATTTGATCTATCGTTGTAACCGATAATTATTTTCATTACCTCTAAGCTTTAAATTTGCAACTTATATTGCAGCATCCCCAATGCGTAACTTTTGAATTCAAGTTTAAGATAACATACTATGTTAGGTACACAATTTATATGCAATATTTCTTTTATCATTAAGGGGGGACAGACGAAGAGACAGGTCACCTGATGGTAACTGACAACCGGCGTCCATTGACACCTGCAAGCCAGTAGTTATAACGCTGCCCATTTTTGACTGTGATGAATGATGGGGAGATACGGTTAGCGGAAAGTAGACAGGGGGGATGACGAGATGGGAAAGAGAGGTGGAGTTGGGCCCCCGAAAACTTAATTTACTACAACTAATTGTGGGAAAGCGTTGCTTCACAACCGGTTTTCTGTGAGGCCGTGGTATCGCACCGGTCGAGCCGGCACATTCATGCCTAAGCATGGCTCTACAACTGTTAAAATATTACTATATGCCAATTAGACTGTAAAAAGTGTAAATCGAAGACTTGTCTACGTCCAGCAGACACAAGTAATTAGAAAATTCAACACAAGTAAATACATACAAACGAGCTCACTCCTGTAGTGTAGTGTACTTCTCCTCCAGTTGTAGGCAAAGATGTGTTAAACACTCATATTGCTAATTCATTAAACTGTTTAACAATTAACTTGAAATCGTTCTGTTTTAAAATTATAGATCAATTAACAGCGTCACCGCAACTATAGATTGCTTCTTGAAATGTGAAATTAATATTAAAAAGATAGTTAAATACCTCGCTGTGTTGATCTATAACCGCCCCTTTCCAAATGGTAGAGCTTTATGAGAAGAAATCGGTCAAAACAAAACTCATGGCCACTCCTTTAAAGCACTAGATAGTGTACAATATTTTGGTATATAACACGTAATATATACAAAACAACACTATTTTGTGTGTGTTAGTATGTTGCTTAAAGTGAATTAATTAGGCTGTTATATATATAATTAGTTAGTTACATAGCTAACACACGAGACAGAGCGACCCTGACTTGTTTCAGATATTAGTTATACCATATACTTTAAAAAAAACCCTTGCCTTCCCACCCAATTCCCAAAAGTGTCCGGTTGACGGCATCAACGAGCCAACCATCACGTAAATATGAAATGTACTAATATAAATATAAGATGCATTAATGTACTTATGTAAAACTTATACATACTTTGCCGCGTGGTTCACTGTGGGATAGGGGCCATCTCTTAACGGTTGTGTCTTGAGAGGCGATTTTTTTTTATACTATAGGGGGACAGACGAACAGACGGGTCACCTGATGGTAAGTGTCACTGCCGTCCATGGACACTTGCAACTCAAGAGTCGCAATTGCGCTGCCCGCCTTTGAGGGTGATGAGGGATGGGGGATGCAGGGAGCGGAAAGAAGAGAGGAGGGATGAGGAGATGGAATAAAGGAGAAAGGAGATGAGGGGAGCGAAAAGGGGGGAGGGGGAATTGGGCCTCCGGAAACCTCACTCAATTCGTTGAAATGCAACGCAAGCGTTACTTCACAACCGGTTTTCTGTTAGGCCGTGGTATCGCACCGGTCGAGCCGTAAAGTGCCCAATTGCCCCCTATTACGTTACTGGGACCAAATTCTTATTAGCAAAAAGTGGGTGTCATATACACCTCTGCTTACCCATTAGGGGATACAGGCGTGAGCGTATGTATGTATATATGTATGTTATGATACATCTTTGTCGCGAATGATGAACTAGAAAAGCTATTGTATACCCGGTACTATTTCTAACTCTACATTTGGAAACGCTAAAAACGAAGTACTTTAATAAAAACTCAACATGTATAGGCTACAGTTTTACCAGACTGTGCGCGTCAACTGACTCACTCTTTGGTTAGAGATATTTAAATAAAAAACCTTGGTTATGTTTAAATTAAATGGAATCGTTATATGTAACTGGCTCTACATTATATTTACAGATTCAATGTCTTTTAAGATACAGGTATTTAGCTAGTTTAAGAAGCAGGGTTCTTAAAAACCATATACTTATTTGAAGAAATATAACAGTTTGTAAAACATGCAATTTCTGGAAATAAATTATGTTATCTATTTGAACTTATGTTTGAGAAGGAATGGTATAGCCTCCGTGGCGCAATGGTTAGCGCGTTCGGCTGTTAACCGAAAGGTTGGTGGTTCGAGCCCACCCGGGGGCGTGAATTGCTTTTGCTTTTTAAATTATTTTTAAATTATATACTTACAACCACCCCTCTCGGATTTAGTTGTTTATTTGCTGTATTTTGGGTGGCGATAAATGTAATGTCACCGTTCGCTTTACATATTACTATTATTAGTTGTTTATGGACTATCTCGCTTGTATATTCAACGCAGAGATTCCGCCAATGTTAGAAAAAAATGCGAAGAAAAAGCAGTTTATAAAAATATAATCGCCATTTTGATCAACTTGCGAATTTCATTCAATCTTTACTGCTATAGCACTGCTGCTTACGAAGTAGCAAAATGAGTGGAGGATCTCAATTCAGTTGCTTACTTTTTTTTTAATATGGGTTTCCAATATGGGGTGTGTCCCGCCATATTTTATAACGTACATAAACCTATTCCATTTGCATCATATAGTAAATGGAATAAGTGTCAATTATTATTATTATAATTATTGTTTTTTTTATGCGATAGGGGGCACTCCCGCCGCCCATGGACACCCGCAACTCAAGATAAGTGCGTTGCCGGCCTTTTAGGTAGGAGTACGCTCTTTTCTTGAAGGTTTGAAGGTCGTATCGGGTCGGAAATACGGCAGGCGACATTTTGTTCCATAAGCTGTATTTGTTTAATACTTCATGCACAATATCCTTACAGGCGGACTTAATTACAAAGGTATACTATGCCAGTCTAAGTCTACCTCAGGATGATGTAGAGATTACTGAAGTAGGTGGATTAAAAAGTGTATTAGTGAGAGTTGTTTTTTAATCGTTTGAAATATTTAATTTTTGTCGTTTTTGTTATATGCAAGATTGGTCCAGTTTTAAATTAAAAATATTTACCTTGTAATAAAGTAATACAGATAATTATATTTTTTTTATCATAGTCGATTAAGTGGTAGAGCTATGTTCAGACACAAATGGGCCGGCTCTACTGGTGCGATAACATGGCCTCTCAGAAAACCGGTTGTGAATGAAACATGCATTTCCCCGATATTTGTGATGTTTCCGGACCCCAACTCCCCCTCTCCTCGTTCCTCTCCCCTCATTCCCCCTCTGCTCTTTCCCATCTCCTCATACTCTTCTTTCTCCTCACCGTATCCGAAATTTCTCATCACCCTCGAAGGCGGGCTTACAGTTGCAGGTGTCCATCAGGTGACCCGTCTGTTCGTCTGCCGTTCGTTTATACTATAGGGATAGTATAAAAAAAAAACAAATATATGCGTGCATACTTTAAATATTCTCATATTTTTATTTGTCTATCAGCTCGTATTTTGCGTCTTATTACTTCTGAGGCTAAGCAGTTCCGTTCTTTAGTATCTTAATGACTTTAAACATTAATCACATTAATTTGTTGCTACATACCAACGATAACGATATCTGATAATGAGTAATGAGCTCGAACTTTCTGGCACTATCCAGTGCGAGTTATGGGTTATGAGACCCTGACCTGCTTGAGCAATATTTGCTTGCTATAAGCAATATTTTTTCCTCTACTTTCTATCCTCCTGTTCTCGTCAATATGCTCCAAATTTTCACATCTGAAATCCTAAAGTGCTCTTATGACGGCAACAGGCTTGCCCTGGAACTACATTATAATTGTTGTAATGTGGGCGTTAATTACGCCCCTGCCTACCCCTTCGGAGACATGCGTGAGTGTATGTATGTATGAATGATAAATGAAATAAAGATTTTTTTATTTAATTTACTACTTTTCAACACTGACCGTTGGAAAATAACCACCTTTGATGTTCATAAATAATCAATTTGATCATTTTTTTTATTATACTATAGAGGGACAGACGAACTTACGGGTCACCTGATGGTAAGTGACACCGCCGTCCATGGACACTTGCAACTCAAGAGTCGCAAGTGCGCTGCCCGCCTTTGAGGGTGATGACGGATGGGGGATGCAGGGAGCGGAAAGAAGGGAGGAGGGATGAGGAGATGGATAAAAGGAGGAAGGAGATGAGGGGAGAGAAAAGTGGGGAGGGGGAATTGGGCTTATGGAAACCTCACTCAATTTGGGGAAATGCAATCCTAGTAAAGATATACTTATAAATTTTAGGGTCAGTCAACAGAATACCATCTCGCGATGCGGAGGCCTTCGCCCATTCTCTGAGGAAGTATCCCAGCTTTCCCGTACTGAGGACTGTCTCCAGCGAAATAGTGTCAAAACTGCAGAGATCTCTTCGGAAGCATGCAATGCTTTCTACGAGCAGGACTCAATCAGACGAACTTGTGGAGAAGATTTTGAAGGAAACGCAGGAAAAATTTTGTAAGTAAACTATTTCTAAACAGCAATACTCTGTTCTGTATACCATTAAGACCAGTTTACAGGATTTCACAAAGACAAAGATATAATGCTACAAACGAGGATTTATCGGCGGTTGCGATGTCTTACTGCTAAGATGCTATTAGTCTGTGTATTAGTTTAGCTAAGAACTAAACTATATGGTTATATAAAAAATAAATTTATACATACCTCACTTAGATATATTGGTCTGTGCGGATGGCGCAGTGGTTAAAGTGCTCGCGGTTCAATCCCCACCAGTGCTGGATTACCCATTAGGCCGGACTAGGCCATGGCCTAGGGCCCCCGACGAGCAGGGGCCCCCGAAAATCTGATTTGATTTTTTTAAGAAAAAAAAAATCATTTTTAATTTCCAACCAATTTATTTATCATATTCATATGTATTCTTAAACGCAAAATATTCTAAAATGTTCATTCATTTATTCTTTCGATTGTTATTTCATATCACGATTCGAATTTCAAAGTGCGCGCTAAAAACCCGAAAGAGCGCTTGTGTTGTTGTTTCATAAGATATTATACTGTTAATTATTTGAAATCAAAAAATATATAATTTAGCAGAAAAAAAATCATTTTGTTCGTTTTATTGTGTTTAGAACCTAGGAATGATATGAGTAGGTTGTACGAATTCTATGAATGCATAAATAACGATCATTTTTACAGTTATTTAAACAATGGGGGGGGGGGGCAAAATTTGAATGGCCTAGGGCCCCCGATGGGCTTAATCCGGCACTGATCCCCACAGTACGATACAGTAATTAATACTAATGCGGGAGTTGTATTTTAAAATAGCAAGAGCGAATATGTTCTTGGCAGTAATAAATCATTATCAAACGGATCAGACGCCCTAAATTATTTCACACGTAACAAATACCACAACAATTATACTTATGTGTTAGGATTGCTATTTGAAATATAAAAGTGTTTATTTTATCAGCTCCTACCCAAAATATAGAAAGAACAAGTAGCATCCGATCGTTACAAAGGGAGCGGTTGAAATGGAAGCACTTCAGACATATGCAAGCACACGCTAAAACTCAAGATAGTTTGGAAACCAGAAGAGTGGATAGACCAAGAGCTGGAAGAAGAGAAGAGGAAAGTAATCCCCGAAAATATTTGCGGTACGATGATGTCCAGCGATTCAACAGACGAAAATGCAAGAGGTTAGTTCGTTTTGATGGTTACATTGTAACTATGTTTCAAAGATTCATACGTACACGCATAAGGTGTTTTATGATATAGGGGGATAGAATAACAGGCAGTTCACCTGATGGTAAGTGACAACCTCCGCCCATAGACTACTGCAATATCCGAAACCGGCTCTTGTATTTACCAGGTTATTTTGCACCGCCTACCCTGAAGAGATATGTATTAAGGTTCACTGAAATATCTTTTTATGGATGATTTAATGTTTTCATTTATATTAAGCAACACATGATAACCTGTAAAAAAGTCAGTGTCTCGTCCAGTATCGTCACGGCTGGAGGAATTACTCCTTGAAAAAGGTCTCCTGTCCCAAACCATATATTTAAATAAATGTTCTTGGTAACATCTCCAGATACATCATTATCGTTTAAAAAGTACACAGATGATAAATTTTAGTTCATGCTCTTGTGTCAAACCATATGTGTAATAATGATTTAAGAAGAAAATTAATAAAAAAATAATAATTAAAAAAAATACATTTTCTAAAACAAACTTCAATTATCAGTCAGGTCAAGAATGACTTATAGGTGCATTCTCATCGGAACTGAAGGTGAATGCAATATTTCAGCTCAATCGAACACGAGAAGCGGGTCAAATATAACTTACCAGATTTGAACCGAACAAACAACTTTGACGGGCCTGTCTAGTGGTTAGTGACCCTGACTGCTGAACTGGAGGTCTTGGGTTCGATTCCCACACGGAACATTAATTTGTAAAAAAAAAAATTGTAAATTAAATAACAACTTGTAAAAATGCAAGGGTTTTGGCAAATGTAATCTAGATATACCCTTCGGTTTCACCCACGTTACGATTTTGATTATACATATGCTTTTGTAAGGAAGTCTGCCAGATTATATGGCGATAAGATTACTGCTCCGCTCCTGGGTAGTAGCATAATATACATCACAGGCACAATTAACCGCCCACCTATATTTTTCGTCACCCTGTTAGTTTATGTTAACTGTGGCTTATCTACTGTTTTGTTTTTAGTTAAGTGGGTACTTTAGTAATAAACTAAACACTTAGAACCCTTATTTCGACCCTTAAACTTGTATCGCCGAAGCGTTTTTAGAATTTAGTCTCTGTTACATTGATTACATTTCTTGTTCTTGTCTGCTATCGTGTACGAACATTGTTTAATTTGAGTTTTTAGTGTAAGATTATTGTTTGTGACTGAAAAAAATGCCACTGGATGCAACTGGTGCTGCTAGGGCAGTGACTTTAGCTGACGCTGGGAATAGCCAACGTCGCATCGCTCGTACGCTTGGTGTACCTCGAACTACAGTGCGGGATGCCATCAGACGCTTTCGGGAGACTGGTTCATACACGAGAAGGCCAGGTCAAGGCCGACATCGATGCACCTCGGCTTTGGACGACCGCTTTGTTGTCAGTAACGTGCTAAGAAATCGCTTTTGCACCGCTACTGAAGCGCGCACACGTCTGTTTGAGGTGAGAAATGTCACTGTAAGTGAACGTACGATAAGAAGAAGACTGGTTGAAAGGAATCTGAGAGCTTCAGACCAGATGGACGTCAGCGTGTTTATAGACGCCAAAATGAACGGTTTGCTCCATGTGCAATAATCGAAACCGTGGGTTATCAGGGAGGATCCATAATGGTTTGGGGAGGTATCTCTTACGAGGCTCGTACCGATCTAGTGGTGTTTGATAGAGGCAGTGTGAGTGCTCAAAGATACGTGGAGGAAGTCTTACAAGACCACGTCATAACTTTCGCACCATTTATTGGTGAAAACTTTAAAGTAATGCACGACAATGCTCGATGCCATACCGCAAGATCCGTCACTCAATACCTCGATGAGGTCGGGATTCAAGTTTTGCCATGGCCGGCACGCAGTCCCGATCTTAACCCAATTGAGCACATTTGGGACAACCTAAAAAGACGTATTCGAGCAAGAATATCAGCCGTGCGACCTTACAAGAGCTCAAGACGGCTGCGATAGAGGAGTGGCATAATATCCCTCAGTCGGATATTCAAGACCTCGTAGATGGATTGCCAAACCGACTACAAGAAGTCATCAGGGCCCGAGGTAGTAATACTCATTATTAAAATTTAAATAAAAGAAAGCGGACGATTTTTTTCAAAATTAAAGTCATCACATTTTCATGCAAATTTTTTGCAAAATCGATTTTTGGCATATTTTTTTTAGTAAACGGTTTTTTTTAAAGACTTTTGTGATTTTATTTATCCTTAATGGCTGCTTTTAACATAACTTCCATCAAATGTGGTCAAAACTTCCATCAAATGTGGTCAAAGTTTTTTAACATAACTTCCATCAAATGTGGTCAAAATTTTCCGACTACTGAAAATTGAAAGAAATACAAGGTGGGCGGTTAATTGTGCCTGTGAGGTATATATGTATATTAAATATGTATATGTATAAATAAACGCACATATATATATATATGTATATATATATATGTATATATAAATAAACGCACACATATATATATATATATATATTTATATATGTGCGTTTATTTGTATATTTTTAAACAATCAATCCAACTCTGCGTCTCTATAATGTTATTATTTTTATGCAGACGTGCCCATTGGTATAGTGGTTGGTGATCCTGACTGCTGAAGTGGAGGTCCTGGGTTCGATTCGTTCGTTCGTTCCCCACACCCAAATTTGTGTGATTCACGTCCGTCTACGATGTGTTGTCCGATTCTGGGTGTCCGTTGGTTGAAAGTTTGTAAAGCCCGCGAAACAGGAATTACCCCTAATGCGAGAGTCGTCTTATTAAAAAAGGAAAACGTTTAGATGAAGCTATTTACTCCAGAAGTCGCAATGACAATGTGTCATTTCACACTTTTCAGTCGGACAGAGAGTCTTCTAAACACGACGTATGATTACCTGAAGTCCTCGCAGCCATCTCGTTCGTACCACGGCCGCCGGTTCGAAAGAGACTCTCGAATAGATGAGATCAGTAAACATGTTCGAAGCGCTCTCAGGGAGATATACAACCAGCGATCTGTGGTAAGTAAATAATATCAGATATTTAATCTGTTGGCTTGTCTTGCGGAACTTGTCGAAGCATAGAACAAGGGTTATTTTATAACATAGAGGACAGATGAACAGACGGGTCTCCTGACGGTAAGTGACAACCCCCGTTCATAGATAGACTACTAACTCAAGAGTCGTAAGTGCGCTGCCCGCCTTTGAAGGATGCGGGATGTTGGGAGGGGAAAGAGGAGAGGGGGGATGAGGGGAGGTAAAAGTGAGAGGGGGAGTTGGACCTCCGGGAATTTTACTAATTTCGGGGAAATGCAACGCATGCATTGCTTCTCAACCGGTTTTTTGTGAGACCGTGGTATTGTACCGGTCGAGCCAGCCTATTTGTGCCTAAGCATGACTCTGCCACTGCTGGCCACTGCTGGTCGCAGTGACTCTGTCAAAACTTTTGGTCAGTCCGTAAGGTAACGGTATTTAACTAAATTTCTGACGTAATATCCTACATCCAGGCCCAGAACATCAAATAACTATATGTAAACCGGTATTCATTTTAAGGCCGGCAACGCACTTGTGACTCTTGAGTTGCGGGTGTCCATGGGCGGCGGTAGTCACTTACCATCAGGTGACCCGTCTGCTCGATTGACTCTCTTTATGTCAGGTTAGCGGGTTGTAAGCGGGCTTTTAGTAGTAAGGGAGTTAAATTGTCATAACTATTTCTTATTTCTTTTTTTTTTATGTCGTGTTGTTCTCTGTAGAGCAAAATACTATTGTAAAATGCGACTAACTAAGGTTGCCTGTAAGAGATCGTGAGATTAGCGATAAGGCCGCCCATTGTGCATACCAACTTGTATACTTAATTTTAAGCAATGTGTCTTTGGAGTACAATAAAGATTATTCTTATCTTATCTTTTCTTATCTAATTGATCTGACTGTTTTCTATCCTATAGTATGTATTCAGTTTAGACCCAGAAGTTAGTTTGATGGCAATAGACTTGCCTACTGGTACGTGAGATTTAAGTATTTTATGGTTGACAAAATGCAGGCGTAGGTTAAATTAACAACAGTTGTAGAGCCATGCTTAGGCACGAATAGGCTGGCTCGACCGGTGCAATACCACAGCGTTACAGAAAACCGGTTGTGAAGCAATGCTTGCGTTGCATTTCCCCGAAATTAGTGAGGTTTCCAGAGGCACAACTCCCCCTCTGCTGTTTAACTCTCCCCTGACCCTCTGCCCTTTTTCCATTCTCCTCATGCCCATCTCTTTACTCTCCCCGCATACCCTCAAATCCCTCATCACCCTCAAATTTGTCAGCGCACTTAGGACTAGAGTTGCAGGTGTCCATGGACGACGCTTGTCACTTACCATAACGTGACCCATTTCTTCATCTGTCACCTTATACTTAATTAAAAAAAAACCTTCTTGTTTATTTGTTTCAGATATTTCCAATGTGTTCCAAGGTTCAGAGGAGATATGATGAACACAAGAAGCTTTGTTCTGGGCGGGCCAGCGACGCAAGGGTTCGTATTACTGAAATTACACATGCAATGAGGATGGTGACCACCACTCTTTGACTCCACCTATTGCTTTCCATCAGGCAAAGTGGAGTCACTATGGTAGGCTAATATAAAAAAAAAAAAAAAAAAAAAAAAAAATTAGTTGTTTCGTATTACTGCATTACAATTATAGATTGGTGGAGTAAAGCATTTATTAGACAGTATATATAGAGTGCCCAGTGGCATTAGGCTTGCTTGCTCCATGTATAAGTGGGAATCAATAATCGTTGGCAAAATTTGGCCGTTAGATATACCTCAGCATATATGTGTGTTTGTATGTATGTATGTAATCATATTATATATCTTAACGTTTAAAAATGCGTTTTTAAACATGTAAGTTGTGTGCATGTTCCCCGTGCAAGTGCATGTTCCCCGTAGGTATTTTGAATTAAATAGCTGAGTGTAGTGACTTGACCTAGTCACTATTTTAACGTGGGAGACCCATGCTTCGGCACATATGGGCCTTACTATTACCACGGCGTCATAGAAAACTTGCTGTTAAACAATGCTTGCATTGTGTGACCGAGTGAGTGAGGTTACCGGCCAAATCTCCTTTCCCTTCCCCTCCGTCCTGTCCCTTCCCGTCCCTTCCCCTCTTTGCCCTCCTCCCTTTCCCGTATCTTAAAAGGTGCACTCTTGTGACTCTTAAGTTGTAAGTGTTCATGGGCGGAGGAAATCACTTACCGTTAGGTGGCCCATAGCTGTTTATTAAATCTACTTAAACCCAGGCCTTAGCAGTCCTAAATTACTGCATCGTCACTTAACAAATCATCCGAATAAGCAATACCCCTTTACTTAACATTCTATCGTATTTTTCTGTCAGAATACTCAACATTTTCTCATCCAGTTTCTTAACATGCAAGAATGACGGCCGTAGGTCTGCACAATTGTTGCACAGACTGTTCCGTCTACCCCTTCGGGGATAAAGGCGTGTTGCATGCATGTTTATATGTTAACAAATAACTGAGATAGCCATTTACAAAGACCTGTTCTACTTACGTTACTACGAGTAGCAAGTTACCTACTCAACTTTTCTGGTCACTAACATAGACTGTTGTTGTTGTACAATTTTTTAAACAGGGAGCACTTTTATTTTATTTATTTCACTAACTTCAGATCATGACTTGATTGAACAATGTGTACAAACTGTACTTTTGTACAATCAAGATATATCTATCAAACGAGCCGTAAGCTCACCAGATGGTGAGCGAGTCACAAATGCGTTGCCGGTCTTTTAGCTAGGAGTACGCTCTTTTCTTGAAGGTTTGAACACTGGTTGTGCTCTGCAAAAAACTTGACCGCACACTGATTGAGTGCCAATCATCCAGGATTGGAAGTTTTGGCATGGTATAAGTCCGAACAGTTCCTCTGAGCACTTCCCATGATACAAGCGATAGAGATATATTCTAATTAAATTGTTATTGTTACAGATGTCGAATCACCAGCAAAGAATAGGTAACTGCTATTTTTACTTATTTTTCAAGACTCTGAGCAAACATTTGGGATTGCACAAATATCTATTAATTCCAATTTAGTAGGGCAATTCTAGTCTTTTTATGGTATAGGGGGACAAACGGGAAAATAGGTCTCAACTCAAGAGTTACAGGAGTGCTCTCCGCTTTCTCCGGTATGGGAAAGTGATAGGGAATGAGAGGAGTAAGAGGAGCATTGAAAGGAAAAGGGGGATTGGCCTCCGGTTACCTCATTTACTCGGTCACACAATACAAGTATTGTTTAACAGACGGTTTTATATTTGGCATTGGTAATTATCCGTTCGAGCCGGCCCATAGTGAACAAATTCAAGAAACTTTGGTATTACTTTTTCTTTTTTTTTAATTATTGTAGTAGCGTAACGACGATGTCCATTGCTGTATTCACATTGCTCTATTTTATCATGGTACCTTTTGCCGAGGCAATGGATTCAAGGCTTTTTTTGTTTTTGCAAATATCCTAGTTGTCTTTGTTTACTCCTTGCCATTGTTATCTTATAAAATACTGGAGAACCGTTAATAATGTACTAAAACTAGCCTTAAGCCGTGTGGTTCTCGGTGGAGTAGAACAGGGCCGCCCTGTCTGTTTTCTCGTGTTTTTTTTTTAAATTAGGGTTTTTTACCCACAAGGATACGCCACCCCCATCGTACCCTATGATACACAAATCAACATTACTTATTATCTATCAAAAAAAAATATCGATTATTGGAGTGGCGGACTTCAACCAAAGCACACAACCGCATTGCAAATTCAACAAGCCCAACATCCAAAACGTTCAATTTAAATTGTCTAATCAATAATGCCCGCTCATTCCTGTTCCTGACACAATCCATCAACAAATGATCTCGTGGGTATAGTAAAATGTGATTAAGTAAATTATCTAAAAGACAGTATTATAGTATAATTTATTAATGTATGCATGTATAAAACACGACACGACGACACAAGATGATGCTAACAAAATTGTGCTGAATAACAAAAATAATTAAAATAAATTTTACTTTGATGATGTTTTTAATGAACGATCCCGCTTTTCCGACATGATAACAGTGGAATTCGAATTACTTAGTATGTAACACGAAGTGTAATCCCACATTGTACAATGTATGTAGGTCCCCACAGGTCAGTCGAATGCGACAGATACGTTTATCGTTACGATATATACGACGATACGAAATCGTTACATGTATCTATCGATAAATATTGATTTATCGCTACATTTGGTGGCCGCAAAAGTAGGAGAATAATAATCGATATATCGAATATATATATTCAAGAATTATCGATAAATATGTATACAAATATGTTGATAAATGTTTCGATGTACAGCGTCCGTCTCGGGGCTGTATCGGTTGCTAGAGTTACTCAGCGGCTACTTGTCGCCTGGTCCTTGTGTAAGTATTTTCATATCAATTTCATGTTGCTTTATTTGTTATTTTTTTCGTTATAAGTAGAATACCACCGAATCATTTTCAATTTTAGCCTTATCTTTACTAACATTATAAAGCCGAGGAGTTTAGTTAAACGTCCTAATGTCCTGCTTTATCAGTCTTATTTAATTGGTTCATTTTGAGCTGGATAGAATATTTATTGAGGGACAATATACATTCTTTTTTTGGCTGGAGGAAGATCCTGGTGGATGTCTTTTGCCCATGGCCGAGCGAAGGGTACATCGTCAATCCGGTGTTCCTCTGCTTGCCTACGATCGAGGGAGCGAGCGTCGCTATTGATTCTTCCCCTACAAAGCATAATATAGGCTTAATACACAACGCAACAATCTCTAAACTCGGAGAAATAACTAAACGCAGCTAACAGTGCGAGGGTCGCCTAGTGTTATTATTATTAACTTCTTATCCATTTTTTGCCATTTAATAATTTAGTTTTCATATATATTACCAGACATTTTATAACTTTTACTTTCTCTTTCGTCCAGAACGCATCAAACTTATACAATAGTTCAGAAGAACAATTATTCAACCATCGTAGTAAGGCATCTCAGTATTTTCAAAACGACGCAGGGTGCAGGTGTGAATCTGATCCCACTGACCCGAACCGCGTTGACAGCACATGTAACTGTCAACCATCCTACGGCGAAGAATATTTTACATACAATATTGAAGAAGAAGTTCACGAATGGCTATCTGAAATTCCTGTGTGTAGTAACGAAGATGCAGAAGAAAAATTGAGAAGAGAAAATATGGTTAAGAATTTGGTTACGACTTTAGAAAGATTACTGTATGATGATGATTTTGAACAAAATGTAATTAGTGCTGTAACTGAATGCATTGATAAAATGCCAATGTGGAGCTCTGGGTCTAAACAAAAGAAAGATCAACTCAAAGAACACTTGACTCAGAATCTCCTAGATAGATTAATACCAAAACCTACCAATAAAGTATCAGATGCCGTGACAAAATTCTTAGAGAATCTAAATTACAAATATGAAGTAGATACAAAAAAAATATCTAATGAAATAATAGATAACCTTTTAAATCATACTATTCCTGAAGCAAACGATCAACATGAATTTAATATATTCGTATCTGAGATTTTTAAAATCTTGGAAAAATTACCTATAAGAGTACATGGTGACAAAAGTGAAGCATTTAATGCTCTCGCCAGAAACTTAGCAAATGAAGTGATAGATATGTTACGAGATATAGCAGATTCATCATCGCCTAATGAAAAATATTCGACAATCACTGCAAAACCTAAATTACACCATTGTGTAAGTATTTTGTTTGTTTAAAAGCGCTAATCTTTTGAACTATTAGCCTGATCCAGAAAATTGTTTTTGTGTGTATGTGATTACAGAAAAATAACATAGGCTGTAAGCCATTAATGAATTGATTACTTCCTCCAAGAAATAAGTTTTTTCTATTAACATACAGTACTGATCTTCACAACAGTTACGAAAATATTGTTTTGTTTAGTTATTTTCCGTTAGTGTGAAATTAATTTTCTAACAGTAAATCCTTAATTTACATTTGGAACCATGTGTGCTTATTTGTCTAACTATATGTTTTATTAATTTATTGTTATATTTATTCAGAGCTTGATGGGACCATGTCAGCGAGCAGAATTACGACCATTCTACAATCGAAAGAAACCATCTCAATACACTTGTGATCTTGACACGTGTGATTATAAAAGAAAACCTAAAAACAAATCTTGCATATGTAACTGTTGTCCTAAAGGTAAAGAAAAAGTGGACTGTGTTTGCGAATCAGAAATGAAAAGAACTAGGTATCCTTGTGATTGTGAATCAGAAGATGCATATTTTAATCAATGTGTCGATGAAGAAATTGATAATTGGCTAAATGAAATCCCGGTTCCTATAAATGAGAAAGAACCTAACACAATTTTAAGGATGCATAAGTCCAAAAATTTAGCTGAAGCTATAAAACAGCTACCTGATGATAGTAATTTTAAAGAACATGTGAAAGATGCGATTACAAGATGGGTTAATAATGTGTCAATGTGGCAACCTGACACTGAGCAAGAAAAAGCAATACTAAAAAGGCTTTTAATAGATTCACTTTTAGATAAAATAACTGCAATATCTAGACATCCCGATAAATTAACGTTGATTGTTAAGAAATTTGTTGATTCACTCAATTTTGGAGATAGTAAGTTAGATAAAAGAGAACTGAGAAATAATTTAATTAACAGATTAAAATTTCTGACTGCTACACCTACAGATACAGATAATGATACATTTAAAGATTTATTAATATCGGAAATCATAGAAACATTTAATGAATCTTTACCACGAATGACTGAATCTAAAAGTGAATATTTACACACTCTTGCTACAAAACTAGCAGAGGAAATAGTAAACAACCAAATCAATGTAGATATATACGCTGATGAAAGTACAAGTTTAAAAGAGGATTTAATCAAAAACTTGTTTGATTGGGTAGAGGAAGTAAGTGAGTTAAGTGAAACTCCTCCAAACATGAGAGAAGCTAAAAGAGTCATAGACGAATTAGCAACAAAATTAGTTGATTTGCAATCTATAGGCATAAATAAATCGACTGTTAAGAAAATGGAAAACGAAATTCAGAATAGCTTAAAAAAAATGAACATATCTACCAGAGCAATGGATAATTTGATTGAAGATGTAATGGACTCTATAACCGATACAATTTATGCTAAAGACAAGGCTAAGCTTGAAACAGCCCACAGACGTGAAGTTTTTAAAGATTTAAATGATTGGTTGAAAGACAAGGAAGAAATAGATAACTTAAGCCCTCAAGAACAGTACTCTGTTTTAAAAGAAATAGTAGACAAGATAGAAAAAGCTAAAGCTGAGGGTCACGAAGATCATCAAGATATTATACTAGAAAGTTTGGCAAAAACTGGTATTTATATAGACCCTGATTTACAAGTTGATGACTTAGTAAAAAAGTGGAAGACTTTTACAGCAAGGCACCAAAAAATTGATTTTAGAGAGAAAATAAGAATAAAAATTAATTCTGTAATTGATAAGTCAAATATACCTGAAGATAATAAGAGTTATATAAAAGATAAGCTAAGTAAAGAATTAGAACAAAATATTACAGAATCTTCCATAACCACCAGGAAAGGTGTGGAAAATATGAATGAAATTTTGTTGGAGAAAATAGACGAAGTCGTAGAGGAGTTTCATCTACCCAAGAATACAAAAAATGAATTAGATGATGTAGTAAATAAAAATATCGAACAATTAATATCGTCAAAAACTAAAGATGTTATCATGCAGTCAGTGATAAAAGATATTAATGGCATTATCTCTACAGAAGATATACCTGAGATTGAGAAGAAAAATGTAAAATATAAACTTAAACAAATGTTTAATGAGTATTCAGAAATGCCTTTTTCTAATTACGTAAAAGACCAAATTTTTGAAAATATTGATCAAATAATAACTGAGGCACCCATTGAAAGTACCACTAAAGAAGTTCTTATTAATAAATTGATACATATTGCTCATGATAAATTTCAGGAATTACCGACTCAATCTGTAAAAGATTGTGTTAAAGATAAAATACTAAAAGACATTGACTTAACAATTGAAAAGGCTCCACTAAAAGATAGTGTAAAAAATGATCTAAAGCAGATGTTAACATATATTCTCAACGAGAATTTAAAGCAGCCATTTTCGGATGTAGTGAAAAATGCTACTTTAGAGCAAATCCGTGAAACAATTGATGATTTAGTGATTTCTGATGTTACGAAAAATGATCTATTAAAAAAAGTTGCAAATATCGTCAGTCAACATTTAGATGAACTTCCACACCAAACAGAGTTTGATCATGCCAAGGAAGTTATTATGAATGATGTAAACGATTTAATAGATCACTTTTTACTCCCCAAAGCGCAAGCCACTAACTTAAAAGAAAGTTTAAGACACTTGTTAGCTGAATATTTAGATCGCCCATACTCAGACAATCTCAGAGAAAAACTGATTGTATCCATTAATAAAGTTATTGCCGAAACACCTATAGATTTAGAAAAAAAGGAAGAGTTAGGGATTAAACTAATAGACACAATTAACAAGCATTTAGATGACTTGACGTACCCAAGTGCTGAAGAATATGCAAAAGAAACAATACTTAAAGACATAATGCGTACTCTTCATGCTACTTCACTGTCCAATGCTGAGAAGGATGATTTGGAACATAAATTTGAAAATATTATTGATGATTGCTTTCCTTATGACCATTTAGATGCTCTTAAAAGTATAATGGGTGAAGGCTTACGTAATGCCATTTATGAATCTTCGATACCAAAGTCTACACAAAATGAGTTAGTTGATAAAATATTAGATATTACTGATAAAATTTTAGACGAATCATTCTATGACGATCGTGTTAGGGAGCATTTACATGGTATTTATGGTCTAATCGAAAATGAAATGCCGTTAAATGAATCTCATAAGGATATTCTTAAAAATGAACTAAAAGCGACCTTTGATAAATATTTGCAAGATTCCAGGCTTTTGGATGTAATAGAAGATTCTCCGTCACATAAACTACATACTCAACAGGGAATAGATGTAGCAGACTTCGACAAAATAATGAAAGACATCATGGATGTAATCGAGGAAATACCTTTACCTACTAACATAAAACATATTTTAGAAAATAAGCTTAGAAATTTGGCATTTGATACAAACAAACCTAAAGATATTAAACAAATTTTAAAAGAACTATATAAAACTACTGAAGAATTACCTATTCCATGGCATCATAAAAAAGCTTTAAAATCTAAGCTATGTAACATTGGACCTAAAGAGTTGCAAGACAACCAATTAAAACAAGCTTTTTTAAAAGATATTGAAAGTGCAGTTGACTTAGAGTCTTTTACTGAAGAACAAAAGAGAAATTTGATAAATAAATTTTCTGAATTTGTAGATTCTTTGAATGAACCATTGTCACACAAAGATGAAACTAACATTAAAGATAGTATGCTTAGAATCATAGATGAAAGTGCGCTGTCTAGAGATCAGAAGCGCAATTTTAAGGATAAAATTGGAAATATAATAACAAAATTACCGACCAAAGGAAAAGAGGACCTAGACCTGAAAGAAAAAGTTATAGGGTATGCCATTGAGGTGATTGATGAAGCTCCGATACGCTATCATTTGAAAAAAGGTCTTACGTCTGAACTACAAAAGGTAATTTCTGACAAACTAAAACAACCAATAACAAGAGACACGGTATCGAGGTTAAAAAATGACTTTGTTGATATAATAGATGAAGTTCCCATAACTGACTATCAAAGAGACAGCTTAAAACGAAGATTGAATCATATTTTATCTAGGCAGTTAAAACAAGTACTAATGAGTACAGATAATGCAAGAGATCAATTACTATCAGACATGGATAAAATACTCGAGGACAAGTCGCTTTCTAAAACTAATAAAACTGACTTGATACATAAATTACAAGAAGCAGTTTTTCCTAATGCAGATGAACCACTTTCGGATAGCGCAAGAAAGAAAATACAACAAAATGTAGCTGATATAATAGATGAAGCTATTATACCGAAAGATAAAAAAAATAATTTAAAGGAAGAACTAGATACCGCAGTTAGAAAGTATTTTGCAATGTTTTCAGTTAATTTAAAACCAGTAGATGATTTACCAACTACTATTATACGAAGTATTTGCAATGTTATTAAAGATGCACCAATTTCACATGAAAATAAAAGATATTTAAAGAAAAGAATTGAAGATAATCTTTCTCAAAGTTTAAAAGAAGTAACGTCCAATGAACTAGAAGAAATAGTAAATAATGAAATGCTTAATATTATTAATGAAGTTGCCATATCTCCAGCTCAAAAGAAAATATTAAAGAATTTTTTGTCAAACACAGTGTCTCAAATCATACAAGAACATCAATCAAAAGCATTGAAAGATGAAATAAAAAAAACTGTACTACGAGATATGAACCTCGTTATAGAAAAAAATAATATTTCAAAAGAAAGAAAGAAACAACTAAAATTAAAGCTCAAATATTTAATTGACGAAAACTTTGAAAAACCCATAACTGCTGAAAGTTTAAAAATATTAAAAAAACACATTAATGACAATATTGCTGAGACTCCACTGACTAAAGAAAAGCAAGCTGAAATCAGGCACAATTTAGCAAACATTGTAGACAGTAATTTAAAACCTTTAATTTCAGTCTTCAGCTCAAAGACAGGTACCATTATGAAATCAACCAAAAAACCAAAACGTACTCTTTTAAGTGGAATAGACTCAGTTTTGGAACCATTCCCACTAACAGCTGATGACAAAGCATATGTGAAGCAAATGCTGGAATCTGTGGCTGAGGAAATATCAGAACAACGACCAGAAGTGATAAAAGACACCGTCAAAATTATTTTGGACGACACCTCGCTACCAAAAAATAAAAAGTCTGAGGTACTGGATAAGTTACATAATAAGATAGTTTATAATTTAAAGAATCCAGATACTACTAACGATAAGGAAGTCTCTTTTATAAATGAAAATATTCTGGAGGATCTGGATCCTATTTTAGAAGAAATACAAGTACCGAGTGCACAGAAAAACTATTTGAAGTCTAAATTCAAAGATTTGATACAAGAACATTTAAATGAATCAGTTTGTAGTGACACAATGCGAGTCATAAAAGATAACATATATAACATTATTTCAGAAATGCCATTATCTAAAAATCAAAAAAATCAGTTGAGCAGTAAATTATTCGACTTGGTTAAGTTTAGTAACATAAGAGAAGAATCCATGCACAAACCACCTACTAACGTATATTTATCACCGTTGAAAAAAAATAGTGTAGTTCGAGAAATAGATACTGTTTTTGACCGACTGCAGTTGCCTAACGAAGAAAAAAGGAACTTAAAACCTATTCTAAAAAAATTTGTACAAGAAACTTTAGCAGCCCCATTGACTAGTGATGCAAGTGAAAACATTAAAAAAGGAATTAGTCAGATTATAGTTGATTCTCCTATCTATTCAACAGATAGAAAAAATGAAATAAAGAGGAAATTCTTTGACATGGTCGATAGCAAAATCAAACCCGTAATTGAATCAGCTACTGCTGAAGAAACTTTTACAATGAATTCTGTAGGAACATCCGCCTCAAATAATTTACAAAGAAATGTATATTTATCGCCAACAAATAAAAATAACGCAATGCACGACATTGATGCTGCTTTTAACCAGTTACAGATACAGAGCCAAGAAAAAAATGAATTGAAATCTCAAGTTAAAAATGCTGTCAATAATATTCTTGAAACACCGCTGTCTGAAGATACCAGTCCAATAATTAAGAATAAAATCAACAAAATTATAGTTGATTCTACAAAAGTTCCTTCCGATAAAAAAAACATGTTAATAAATAAACTAAATGATATCGTTGAAAAAAAAATAACGCCCTTAATTGAATCAGATATAACACAAATGTTATCACAAGAAATCGATTATGTTTTAGATCCACTACAAATATCAAATGACGAAAAGAAAAAAGTAAAAAATGCGATTATTAATATTTCACAACGATCCAATGTAGACATCAATGATAACATTAATGCAATTGTACATGAAATGGCAATACCAACCAATAAGAAAACAGAAATTAAACATAAATTATATAATTTTGTTAAATCTGGTACAGCTGATGTAAGACGATTAACGTCTAAAAATTTTAGTGGCAATATTTATTCAACACCCAGAACTGATATTGCTATGACAGTTAAGCCTTTATCTGGTTTACCGACAAATGAACATTTAATAAAAACATTAAATTCCACTATTGATCACTTAGATACATCGAAAAATTTAAAAACTGTTTTGAAAGAAGTTGTACACAAAAATGTCGACCAAAGAACTCTGAACTCTGCAACAACTGAAACTCTTAAAAATGCTATCAATAAAGAAATAACAGATGCTCCGATTGCCAACGAAAAGAAAACTGAAATAGGAAACGATTTAATTAGGATAATTGATCAAAATATTGAAGCTATACCTACAACACACGAAAAAATATTCAATATTAAAGGAACTGTTTTAGAAGACATCGAGAGTGACATTGAGTATGTTCAAATCCCAGTGGACGTAAAAAGTAATTTGATATATAAAATCAAAAACACAATAGAGAAGTATTTGGAAACGCCGCAGTCTGCGAAAAAATTAGATAACGTTAAAGAAGACATTAATCAAATAATAAATGAAGCACCTATCGTAGAAAATAAAAAAACACAGTTGAGAAATAATATAATTAATAAAATAAACAAAAATACAGAATACTTGCCTGTTACGGGTAAGAATAACAAAATTTTATGCGGCATCCACAAAAAAGCCACTTTCAATTAGTACTTAATTTAAAATGGGTTTGGTTTCTGCCTTCTACAAGTCACAGTAAAACGTGATAATATGTAGTATTTATGTTTTGTTTTCCTTTTTAACTACACCAAGGACTTATTTTTTTAATAGAGTATTTGTATAAATTTCCGTTTCGGTTAAGTTTGACAATTGTCGTTGCGTCTTTTGCCTAAGAATAGTTCGTCACGTAAAGCGCGTTTAGAAAGACTTTCCTTATAGTTACTGAAAATCTTGGCAAGGAGTATTGTGTTAATTTTAAGAAAGCGCTTGATAGAGTCCTACTGCGTCCTAAGTGTTGGTCACTTTTTGAAATTATTTTTCATACATACTTTTACTATTATTTGAAGAAAGAATTACTTTAAGTGCTATAAACTACAAAATCAGGTTCTTCAAAAAGATTTTTAGCAACGTAAATATTTTTAAATAACTAGTGTAGTGTACTCAACATCAGCATAATCTAATTTTGGTTTTCCATCACTCGATTTTTACATTGAAAGCTATTTCTGAGTAATCAGCTTATCTACACATAATAAAACATCTTCTACATACTATTTTTAAATTTATATGTTTACAATATACATTGAGTAAGCAATTTCGAATTTTGATTAAGCAGGTAGCCTGAAAGGTTAGCAAGAATATTTTTAATTTGCAAACCATGTTTAATAGTCATGTACTCTTGAAAATCTTTTGATATTTTCATCCTGGTATGTATATTCCTCCTTCTTTTATACTCCGTGAAAGTGCATTTACTTTCTAGGAAAAAGTAATTATTAATATTAAATTCATGATAAAAACGAAAAATTCTAATATTTCTAAAAAATTGTATCTCAATTTATCGAAATAATATTTGGTTTGATTCCAGATAGTTACTATAATCCATCGAAAACAACTACTATGAGATATGAAGACAGCACTAATGCAAACAAAACATGGCTTTCTTACTCAAAGTCACAACAAGAGGCTTTACCCTCCGGAGTGATTTACGATGCTGATGATGAAGATACTAAGGACCAAATGTCTACTGCAATGTCGGTACTAAAAGCGCCAAAAGATCACAGCTCAAGAAAAAAGAAATTAAAAGAAAATATATTAAGAGATATCAGTGGAATAATTGATGTCATTAATATACCAAGAAATAAAAAGACAGATTTAAAAATAAAAATGAATGGAATTACAAATTCGAACATTGACAAACTCTTCGCGTCTCCGGTAAGAAATACAAGTGAAACTAAAAGGATAATTGCTGATAAAATTGGACAAGTTATAGATGAAGCGTCCTTGGGTCCTGCTGTTACTAAACAAATGAAAAATGAAATAAAAGAACAATTATTGAAGGTAGCAAATAAAAACATAGATACAACGAAAGTGGACAGTAATAAGAGTACTGGTCAATCACAAATGTTATTAAGTACGATTGACAAATTACCGGTACCTAGCCATATTAAAGATGAACTAAAGAACAAAATAATGAAGTCACCGGAAGAATCTGTAAGTAGCTCACAAGAAAGTAGGAGACTTTCTCCAACACGCACTCGTGGATCTCTCATTTCTGTTATTCCGGAAGAAGGACCAGTGACGTCTACCCCCAAGAAGGGTCGTAAGAGTTGGGAACGACCGATTGCTTCTTTCTCAACTATCGCAAATGAAGATGTTATGCAATCGCTTAGTCCAGAAGAAAGAGATTACTGGACCCACATTCAGGAAACTATTTGCAAATGGTTGGACGATTTGCCTATAGACATAGATGAAGAGACTAAAGTAGCAATAAAAAGAGAAATAGCAAACGATATAATTGATCGGCTGCAATATTTGCAATTTAATCCTGGAGCTAAGAAATCACAGCAAGAGGAACTCGAGAATCTACAGTATCAGGTTTTCAGAAAACTTGGCAAGGTTCTAAATCGTGAAGAAATGAAAATGGCTATACAGGCGGGTGACAACTTGATGCTTATGATGAAGGAAATTGAAGAGCCAAATGAAGGTTGTGTTTCTATTATATATTTTTTTATTATTCGGTTTGTTTATTAACAATGAAGTAAAACTGGTAATATATGGAATCTTCCTTTCTAAATCTATCCAAGAATACTTAATCAATCCATATTATTTTAATCGTTCACCATCTTCAAGTAAAGTGTTGATTAGTTCATTGGCCAGTAAAAGTTACAAGTAGCTGCTGTCAATTTCACAAACGAAAATAGAGCTTCGAGTAACAACTTGCCTTTTAAGTGAATGATCTAACAAAGCAAACATTTCAATCGTTCAAATTTACGTCAAATGTCATTCGTGCAACGTCATCTGTTGTCATTTTCGTGTTATTTAATTTTGCCTTTGCCGGGAACAGCTTGAGCGTGTGATTTATTTTTAATCTTTTAAGTTGTAATAAGTGAATTACGTTTTAGGTGATATTGTGGTTTAATAAAGTTATCTGCACTAGGGTTACTGCAGACTTCCACAGACGAAATCTAGCAAAGAAATCCGTTTCATCTAGATCCGTTATATAATCAACACGAAATTCAAATACACGAATCCTCGGCATCCGTTGCGTGGATGAACTCTCTAGTTCATGTAATTGATGATAAATCAAATCAAATAAATCCAATTTTAATTATTTCTTTAGGATTTTAATCTCGTAGACACCCACTAAATGATAACGTGGTATATAATAATCCTTTAAGTAATGACACTATTTGGCAGATGATGTGGCAAGTAACTTAACGGTCGGTTAATCCTATGATAAACGCTACTCGAAGGTCGTGAAATTGACATTTTAAGTTACTGGTCACTTTAACCGGCAAGTAGCCTACTCGGCACTTTACTTGAAGATGGTGAAACAGGCCCTAAGAGTAGCTTTAGACAGTAAACATGATTAAAACAATCTTCATTGATCAGGTAGTTTTAAAGAAGATAAAAAAATAATATTCATTGTTGACGTTATTACGAGTTGCATGGTTTCTTTATTAAAATTGAAGATTATGATATGATATTTACAATCGACTATTTTATTAATTAATACATTTTTGCATTAACAGATGCAGTATTGGAAAGGTCAGCAGAATTGGAGTTTCATCAGCAAATAAAAGACATTATATCTACCACGTTGCCCGAACTAGAGAATGCATCGACTGAGACATTGAATTCCTTTGAAATACTGAAGGATGAATTAGCGGACGCCTTTATAAAGCTACACTACACTGGTGGTAACGAGGAAGAACTAAATAAGCTTCTAAAGAAAATAAATGATGAAATAGATAAATTCTGTAATGAATATTTAAAAAAATGGCCTGATAAGCCTTTAGATCGGGAAAAATTAAAGTGTGATTTGTACAATGCACTGAAAGACGTGCAACCTTCTGAAGAGTTGATGAAATCTGCCGTAGAACATGTAAGACTTAAAGACGAAGTACATGAGTGGTTGAAAAAATTGCCACTAAAGAAGCAGACTAATGCTGAACGTATAAAAATGAATAAAAATGTAGCAATACTAGCAAAAAAACTGCAAGGCTTTGAACAGAATGACAAACTTAGTGATTCAGAGTTAAAAATAAAAAAAGCAATAGAGATAGAAAAGTTATTAACGTCACTGCCTCTAAAATCAGGCCAAGAGAAAAACATTGACAAATTTAAAAATGATTTGATTGATAGACTCGATAAGACCAAAGCAGCAAGAACATTTGATGCTTCTATGAGACATTCAGTTACTCTTGAAAACTTTCTGGGACAAAGTACACAGCGGCTATTGTATCCTCCGTGTACCTTGAGTGCAGAAGACTTAGAGCTTTTAGCAAGAATAAAAAAACGAGCTTGCATGGCTCCTGATTGCCTAGATACATTAATGAAGAAAGCTAGTGAGAACAAAAGGAACGCCTCAGTGAACCCGATGTCAATTGAGTCAGGAGCACAGACAGAACTTTATTCTGAAAATCCATTTATACCTCCTCGGATGCCACCATGCTCCTCAACGCTCGGATCTAAAGTGTTTCCCGGTCAACATTTGCCTTCGGATCAATTTCGTACAATTCAATTTCCTGGTAGTCCGTGTACACAAAGTTTGAGCCACATGAATGTCCAACCACAGGTTCTTTCTAATTTTAATGTAAGTAATATGCTGCGTTAAATTCATATTATATATCGATATACGTTTTGTTTCCAGATCATAATAAAGGAATACTACTGGAATTCAACCAACACCTCTGAAATTCCAAAATCAGAATCGCGACTGTCAAGTGACCAAAAACGACCATGTTTTGTCTCTACGCCACGTTGCCAACAAAAGTACTCTCAGACTTGCAAAGACAAGGCACTAGGGTGTAAACCGTGCATACCTTCACCTTGTAACTTACTTCCTTGTTCCCCAACTCCGTGTACTCCATCTCCTTGTACTCCAAGATTCTACATTCCATGCCAACGTATAAATCAACAGAATTCATTTGCCGAAAATAATGGGCCAAGAAGAGATAGTCAGTATTCGGAATGTTCTGAATCTCAAATGATAAAATCCGCTAGAAAGGAACGCGTAATAGAATTGGGGTCGTTAGATGAATTACGAAAACCTAGTCAGAAAGAAAGAAGATTTGAAGACTTCACGTCAACTTCCAGAAATGCAGAACACACTGTTTGGGAAGAGCCTCGTTCGAGTCCTGACGATTCTGAGGAAGTAGAAATGTGCACCAATAGAGGTCAAACGAAGGAGAGAACTGTTGTATGTAAATGCAAGGCAAAACCAGCTGCAGTAAGCATGAGAGGACGTTGGAAACATGAAAATCGCAAAGACCGCGCCGTATTGGCAAGTGATGACAGCGCAGCAATGAAAAGATGCTTGAAATGCTGCGGTATGCACTGCCCCTATCCAAGCTTTATGTACTTCAGACAATGATTTAATTCTTGTGATGTCCTGTTTATGTTGAATAATGATATTGATAGTAAAATTACCCGTTGTCAATAAGAGTTTTTTTTGGTATCGTGTTCGCGCTTCATTGTTTTCTTTAGTGAACCTCTTCATCACAAATCAAGTCTCTGTGTATCAAGTGGCCAGCGTTGCTATTGCTAAGTGGTAAATATCATTGATTTAAATAATTGTTCAAAGGAACCCTTGGTACAATCAGTAGAATACATAAGTGAGGAGGTTCTTTTTAAAACTTGACTATTCCACTTTTTGCTTTTTCACAATCGGAGAAAATTGTAGGTATGCAGCTATGTTTTTAACCCAAATTTTTGATACATTACTGTAGACGACAACAATAGTCATTGCTTTGTACAGGATTCAAAAATTTTGCAATAATACAATTTGAATAAATCCAAAATTTGAAATGGAATAATCAAGTTTTGTTTTGTGCTCTAGAGTATGTTTTGTCACTGGAGAATTCACTAATTGTTCAGTGAATTTTAAAATATTTCACTGGTATGTCAGTTGGTTACTTCGGCGCCACCTGGTATGCCATTGTGCATAATACTATAATCTGCGCGAAAGGGCTAGTTACTGCCTGAGGCATGCGAGCGGTGAGACGGTGGAGAGTGCAATTGACAAGACGCACGAGATATTTGAGGACAGATAAATCTCCTGATAACCATATTAGAAACTGTCTTAAGTAATATAATGAGTAAGTTATTAAATTATATTTTTTTATTTAAGGTCTAAACAAAAATAAATATAAAAATGTATTTATTGTTTAAGTGTTAATTAAATTTTATGTTATATGCTGCAAAACAGTTTTACAAACAAATAATATTTCTTAATAAATAAAATTAAAACATTAATTTCACTATCATGGTATAACACAAAATTAATCCAAACTATGTACATTGTAAATAACATTTTTCACTTGTCGTAGTATCGGCAGACCCATCTTAGGATATTTATCTCATGCGTGTTTGGAACAAATTGGCACGCACAACTTAACCGTGTAACCGTCGCGGCGGTCGATAGCAGACTGAGCTAGCTTGACGTTTGCCTACCTCTCCCCTCCTACCGCTCACATGCCGCAGGCGTTGACTAGCACTTGCGCGCACACTATAACATAATACTAACTGATGATCAATTACTATTCACTGATAATTTTTTAGAAAGTAAAGAACATGAAGTTCGGACTGAAAATTGTAGGAATAAAACATGGTTTGTTGCAATTTAGATTAAAATAGTTAAATAACTTCTGGATTAATCATATTTTATTCCAAAAATGTGTAATTGAAATGGGTACTGTCTTGATCTTTTTTTCGAGTGTAATTATCAAGTTTTGGCCCAATTTATTTCGAGGAGTATAAATTTGAATGTTACCAAACAAAAAATAAATAAATAATCAGTTTGATCAAAAAATATAGAAAAATCCCTACATCGTCTAACAAAATTGAACTTATCCTCTACACTTAGAGATTTTGAAAAGTAATAATACTAATTCGAAGCAAAATAAACAACAAGAAGACATAGGTCATATTTTCATTGATCCCAACACTATGAAAAATGTATTTGAAATCTCGGAGAGAGTCCAAATTTATTTTATTGACAAAATTTCACCAATTAATTATACAATATAACTGCACGGATAGCGAAGCTGGTCACTCACTCACTGTGTAACCCTCAAACTGTTGTTCTGAGTCTGGATGTTCTTTGTGTCCGTTGTTTGAATGTTTGTAAAGTTTCCCGCGACACAGGAATTAATCATAGTGCGGTAGTTGTCTTTAAAAGTCAGTTATGCATACTTTACTTAACTTTTTATTTTATTATATATATTATATAATACTATATATTATAGTTTTATACATGACTATGACAAATGACTTAGTATTTTATTCCATATTTGAGTATGCTTATGACTAATATTATGTTTTTGTCTTGTATGACATCTTATTTATTTATTTGTATCCATTTATCGAGCTGCGGATTTAAATACGCGGCGCGCGGGCTCTGTAATTTCAGTCATCCACGAGTGTTCAAAGCGGGAGCACGTCACTTTGCAGAGCAATCCACCGAACTCAGCAATTCAAAATCAAAACTAGTGCTAACCTTGTTTTTATTGATCGAACAGAAGACCTGTTGAATGCTCCTCACCACGTGTTTGGCAATCATGCTTTATGTAAACCCTATTATTGCATTAAACTCGCTAAAAATCTAGTCACAAATTACTAGACGAAAATTTAGCTCCAGCTATGAAAAGTAGAGAAGGTGTTTTTTTTTTTGCAAATATTAATAATCCTTTTTAGGCTGGTAAATAATGCAAAAGCCTGAAGTACTGTGTGAATAGCAATATTGCAGAAATGTTCAATAGTGTGATTGCGAAGTTTATTGGTAGTAAACGCATTAACTATTCAGCCACACAGTCGTATTCAGGACGAACTGCAGCATCAATTGTTTCCTTAAATTAAAGACAGTCGCAGAATAAGCTCAATAAAAAAGTTTGAATGCGAAGCCCAAACGAATTGCTCTAACGAATCAAATCTCAAAGGACAACGTGAAAAGAGCAGTATCATCAAATCATAGAGTTTTCAAAAGCACAAAGCCATTAGCCAAAACTCTATCAATAGACATAACGACGAGAACTGCGGCGAGTAAGTGTAGGCTGTAGAGTACCTACGGTGACATCCTCGAAGTTGTAATCTGGTGCTATTACCAATGGCTGACCAATTAAAAAGTGTCCAGGAGTTAACGGTGTTGGATTCTCCAGATCACGATTCAATTCCCTTGAGACAATGGCCTAGAATTAAGAAATGCTTCAATCTGAGACAGAACCGTGGACATTTCTTCAAAGGTAAGTGTTGAGTCACCAATTGTGCGCTTAAGGTGGTGTTTGACACTTTTGATCCCCGCTTCCCACAATCCACCATGATTTGGAGCATGGGGAGGGATGAAATGCCATTCAGTGTGAGAATCTGCGAAAACTGTTGCCATGTTTTTAAACATCGAGCTTTCTTGAGAAAACAACACTCGCAATTCCCTAGCAGCACCGACAAAATTGGTACCATTGTCACTCCAAATATGGTTGCAATGGCCACGTCTAGCCACAAAGCGCTTAAACGCCGCTAGAAACCCTTCAGTAGTTAGGTCTGAAACGACTTCAATATGGACAGCTCGTGTTTCCATGCAAACAAATAAGCAGATATAGGCCTTGTAAGAACGCTGACCTCGGCCTTTAGAGACTCTTATGTTTATAGGTCCTGTGTAATCAACCCCTGACTTTAGAAATGGTTTGCTGGGAGTTCCTCTACAAGGTGGAAGATCCCCCATCAACTGATGTTTCGTCGTAGCAGTATGCCGTATACAAGGAACACATCTGCGTATATGAGTTCGAACCATATTTTTTCCTCGGTTGATCCAATACCTAGCACGAATAAAATTCAGAACCAATTGTTGTCCTCCATGAAAGGTTCTCTCATGTGCATCAGCCACAATCAACTTGGCTAAACTTGACTCATGAGGTATCACAATCGGGTGTCTCGTGTCAAGAGGTAAAGGAGCATGTCGGAGTCTACTTCCAACGCGAAGGATTTCGTTTTCATCAATATACACATTTAATTTGTATAATACACTTTTCTTATCCACCTGTTTATTATTATTTAAAGCTTCAATTTCAGCCTGAAACCACTGTTGCTGAGTTTCCCTTGTACAAAAATGCAATGCTTCACGAATCTCCGTTACGGAAAGGTAAGGTGGAATTGATGTATTATTTCCATGAATTCTTGTAAACTTTAAAACTCTTTTACAGATGGCCATAACCCTTACTAGTCTTCGTAGCGATGAAAATCTCGATCCCCAGCTTTCCTCAAAATCGGAAACCAGTTGCACGGAATTAACAGTTACTGCCTTCTTCTCCTCATTGGTACGTATGGCGTTTGGTCGTGTATATACCACTTGCTCATTTCTTAACCAATGTGGGCCATATTTCCAAAGATGACTGTCAATTAGCGCAACTGAAGATGTTCCGCGGGAAGCGATATCTGCCGGGTTATCCTTGGACTGAACATGAGCCCATTGCGTATTGTCTAACAAGTTAAGTATTGCGGACGTTCTGTTTGCTACGTATGTTTTCCATCGACTTGGGTAGTCGTTTAACCAAGCCAAGACAACGGACGAATCAGTCCAAGCATGGATATATGACTTTGGTATGTTCAGTACCTCAGCAACATCCGTAAGCAATTTCGCTACTAGAACAGAACCGCATAGTTCCAGACGAGGAATAGATACTTGATCAATGGCTGTCAGCAGATGTGTGTGTATTATACCATTAGAGTCGATAATTCGGCTGTACACTACAGCTGCATTCCCGCGATCCATAATTTCTGGATAAACACCTTTGAGGTTATAATACAAGGTGCTATCTATCCCATTGGATCATACAGCCGTGATATTTCTGATATTATAGTTCTTTTAGTTTCAGGTACAGCAGGAGGTGACATCTTCACGGAGTAATCAAATTCATCGGTAAGTCTATTCCAGGTAAGTCCTAACACTTTGGTTACCTGATCCGTTTTTATTTCCAAATCCTTGCCCCTACCTTCCTTTAAACCTTCGAGTAAATACATCCTATTGCTTGTCCACTTTTGAAGCTCAAAGCCTCCTTTCCCTAATAAATCGTTTATTTCCCTATAAATTTTTATTACTTCTGTTTCAGATTGGCAGCCCGTCATCAGGTCATCCATATAGAAATCTGCCCTCACCTTATCAGACGCCAGTGGATATTCATTGCCTTCATCGCAAGCAACTTGGTGTAATATCTTTACAGCTAAATAGGGGGCACATGAAGTCCCGAATGTGACAGTTTTTAGTCGGTAGTCTTCAATCTCTTGAGTGGGCTCTTCTCTCCAGACAATTCTTTGATAATTTGTATCCGATTGCGCGACCTTGACTTGGCGATACATTTTAATTATGTCTGCCACTAGACAGATAGGATGCATTCGCCATCGCGTAACAGTGTGCCGCAAATCTGCCTGAAGAGTGGCGCCCACCATTAAAGCATCATTCAAAGAGACCCCGTTGGCTCCTTTGCATGATGCGTCATACACCACTCTTACTTTTGTAGTCAGTTTATCTAACCTTACTACGTGGTGGGGCAAATAAACTGCATCTTCTTTGTTCTTTTCCGACATACCCGTGATCTTTTCTAAATGACCCATAGAAATATTCTTTGATTACATCAGAATATTGTTGTTTTAATTCGCTATTCTTCGCTAACCTTCTCTCTAATCCTAACAATCTTTTTATAGCCATATTTTTTTAATTCCACGGCAGGTCGCCTGATCGAAAAGGAAGTTGCACAATATATCGGCCATCCTCGTTTCTTTTCGTTGTAGCTTTATAAAAGGCCTCACAGGCCTGTTCTTTAAGCGTGAAAGGTCTTGTAAAAGCAGGCTCGGAATCGAGCTCCCATAATCTTTTAAGCATATCATTCTCATCAACCTGAGCATGCATTGTAATTACTCTGTTATGTGCATTGAGAGAACTGTCCGTCTGTTCTGAACTACTACCAACATGGCCCGACACAATCCACCCCAAATGGGTATCTTGTGCGACCTTGATTAGTCCGACCTTTAAAATACGACAGTAAGTTTCCGCCCCTAACAAAATGTCTATTTTGTTAGGTAAATTGTATGTCGGGTCAGCTAAACTAACCCCGTGAATTTCTGGCCAATTTTGAATTATAAACCTGGTATCTGGCATTACGGACGTCAGTGCGCTTAATACATGCGCTGTTACCTCTAAGGTAAAGGTTGGGTCATGCAGTGATTGTATATTGATACGAACGACATGTCTTGAGACTACATTGCTATAACCGCCTCCTATACCAGCAATAGTACTTTTCGATGCTACTTTCTTTAAACGAAGTAATTGCGCTGCGGCCTCCGTTATAAAGGACGCTTGACTTCCTTGATCCAATAATGCTCTCAAAGTTTGTGTAGATCCATCTTGAGACTCTACTTTTATTAGAGCCGTAGTTAACAGGATTTGACCCTGCGCTCGTCCATTCACTAGATGAGTTGCTATATTGGCGCTAACCTCAGTATCTCCTAAAATACCTTCATGAGCCGTGTTAGACTCAGATACTGCAACCGCACTGGTCACACTCGGATTCTTAGGGTGCAGTAGCGTATGATGCTTTCGCTGGCATATACGACATTTTGAAGAAACACGACAAACTTTGGAAGTGTGCTGAGTTCCCAAACAATTAAAAAACACACCCAAAGACTGGGCAATATCGCGGCGTTTGTCACTATCCTCTTTAGAAAACTTTTTACAATTACCAAGTTTGTGATTCTCGGTCTTCCGAGAATGATGACATGAAGAATGAGGACATATAATATTAGTGAAGCTATGCAAAAATTTGGTATAAGACATAGGAACGCTATTACCTTTCGGTTTAGCTATGGGTTCAACGAATTCTAAAGCTCTAAACCACGTTTTCAAAAAATCGCAAAACTGTTTAAATGAGGGTAAATCGTCGGTTGACTGGCTTACATGCAGTTCCCACTGCTTCCCAGATTTTGTATCCAACTTTAAACTTATCACATAAATAATAATCACGTCCCACGAGCTAACATTAATTCCAAGATTGGTAAGTTCATGCAAACAATCACTAGTTACATCTAGAAGTTCTTTCATCGCATTTGAAGATTCGACAACTATGTTTCGTTGACTAAATAGTCTTTTTAAAATACACTTAGACATGAATTTCTTGTTGTTAAATCTATGTTCTAACATTTCCCAGCATTTTTTATAATTTGTGCCAGTTATAGGAATATGCCTTATTAACTGTTCTGCTTCGCCTGACAGTTGCGTCTTAAGATAATGAAGACGTTGCACGTCATCCAATTTTGTATTATTGTGTACTAGCGAAATAAATAAATCCCGAAATGATGACCATTCGGTATATTTCCCGCTAAATGTCGGTAAGATTATTTTTGGTAGTCTTGCAACATTGTCAGACGAAACATCACAAGTTTATGTACTAGAACTATGAGACTTTAATTGAGACAACGTATTTTTAAGTTCTACTTTATACGTTAGATAAATTTCGTAAACTTTTTCAGATACGTCTTCCTGAAAGTAGTGGAACAATTCTTCACCCTCACATTCGCCGACTATCCATTCGTATTTTGTAGTTGTTGACTCTCTAACATTTCCAACCGTGTATCAACGTAGTTATAAGTAATACGTTCCTTTGGAGACTTCTTGAAATTGATTAAGCCCTTCTTAATCTATCCTTTAATGTCCTTTAACTTCCTTAGTTCTTTTTCCATGTTGTATTCCAAGTCTTTCCAGTCGGTGTATTTTTATAAGTGTCTATAAGACTAATTTTTCTAAGTGTTTTGAAGCTTGTATATCGCTTAGAAATCCAGCATAGATTCGGTGTTCCGTCGTTTGTAGCGGAATTATTCTAAGTCCTAGCCGATACTTTATTTTTTATAAGTTCATGCATTAACTCGTAACTTTTCAAAGTCTTTAACACTTAGCACTTTTAATGAATAATTGTACTCACAGTTCACAGCTTCGTTTCTTTACTCACGCTTAACGAGGTACACTTTGTTTCATCTTCCTTTCACAGCTTGTGACGTACTCCAACAAGGTTAAGGCTTCCCTCCCAACACTCGACGACTTCCAGCAACGCAGAGACAGATATTCACAGCACACAAACCGCTAGCACCAACCAATTAACCTTAGATTATATTGATATTTATTTTTGTTCTTCAAAAATGCCCTTCGACTCGTAAGGACCATGTACAATTGTCGGTACAAGATACCTAAGATTCCGGTGATACTCCAAATAAAAGGTAGTACCTCAGAGCCAGACATTTATTTCTAAACACAAATTACATTATATGTGCCTGTGCGCAACAAACTAAAGCGCGACTCAATTCTACTGCAACGCCATCTATCGGATTTGGTAACAATTAATTAAATAGTATTTAGCCGATCATGTACAACTACGGAAAGTTTCTAGATAAATTAAGCGATACATTAAGTCCCCTATACGCGTGGCAGCTGTTCTGTCACAGAACGCCGTAGACGGCACCGAGCGACCCGTCCTGCACGCTTCACGAACACTCTCTGAGGCCGAAAAGAACTATGCACAGATCTGTCGTGAAGGTTTAGCTATTATTTTTGGCGTTACAAAATTTCATGATTATATTTATGGCCGAGAATTTATTTTAGTCACCGACTGTAAACTGCTGGCATCAATTTTTAGTGAAAAGAAGGGAGTACCTGCAATGGCTGCGAGCCGCCTTCAGCGCTGAGCGATTATTTTATGAGCGTACAATTATACGGTCAAATGTATAGGCACTAAACAAAACTGTTTAGCGGATTGTTTGTCTAGGATTCCAAACACAGAAGATGACGTCAAAACACGAGTAAATTATTATATTAATTTTGTGGAAAATTTTACACCCATAGATTGCAAAGAAATAGCGTTCTTTTCGGTCATCGAGTTGTGATTCAGAGTTCATTGCGTGATGCTGTGTTACAGATGATTCATGAAACTCGTCAAGGAATTGTTAAGTGTAAAAGTCTGGCACGTAACTATGTGTACTGGCCGGGTCTCGACGTAGACATTGAGCGTGCGTACAGCGCTTGCGACTCGTGCAGTCGAGAGCGTGCCGCCCCCCGCTCTGCGTCCCTCCACCTCTGGGAGTGGCCGCAGCAGCCTTGGTATCGTATACACGTAGATTTTTTCTCAATGTCAGGAAACACATTGTATTATTTTGTGATCATTGACGCCCATTCTAAATGGATTGAAGCGTTTCGAGTATCGAGTACTTCAGCGCAGTCGACGATATTAAAATTGCAACAGGTATTTTCTTAGTTTGGCTTGTCACTTGAATTAGTTTTCGACAACGGTCCCCCCCTCAATAGCACAGAATTTAAGTACTATTTAAGTTCTAATTTCGTAAAACACATTACTATATCCCCGTACAAGCCCAGCAGTAACGGCGCAGCGGAAAACGCAGTTAAAATAATAAAAACGTCATTTAAAAAGGCATATTATGAGAAAAGACATCTAGAACCAGTTTTGGAGAATTTTCTGTTTGTTTATAGGTCAACCCCTCACAGCATTACCGGTAACAGTTCAGCCAAATTGTTATTAGGCAGGGATATGCGCACACCTTATGATATATTGAGACCTAGTGTTGCAGACGTTGTAATGCAAAAACAAAATTTGCAAAGAAAGTATAGAGGAGGATGTGATCGCGAGCTTTTTGTTGAAGACAACGAATATTTTATGTTGTTTAGAAATAATACATAAACATTGGCAAAGGGTATCATTACTGATCAGATTGGACCACTTACATACTATGTATTGTATAATAGTAAATATTACAAGAAACATATTGACCACCTCCGCTCAGATATTGCTAATAATAAATTAAATTGTTATGATGAGTTATCTTTAAATTGGAAATGTATAACTAACTATTCATTTACAAATATGAACAAAAGTAGCGATAGCACTTATATCAAAACCGAGAGCGAGGCTCCAATAGTAAGACTGGCCGCACTCGACACCGAACCTTATGATGATGGCAATGCGTCAAGCACGGCGATTACGAGCTCAACGCATCCAACGCCGCCAGCGGCAACGCCAATTACCTCTGAGTCTTCAGCCGCCCGTCCCAAAAGAAGGCGGGTGCCACCGGAAAGGTTCGGTTTTGAAATAGATTAGAACACGTTCTTGAAAATGTCATAAAATATTACAATATATACATGCAGAAACATCAGAAGGACCTTCGAAGCGGTCTTGGCTACCACTTTGCATCGTGAGCGTATTGATGGCGGGAACTCCAAAATAAAAGAACGTTCACACTGTTGGACGCGTTTGGTTTAATTTTCTAGCGAACACTTATCTTGTATAATCACAATGGGTAAGATTAACCCTGATTAAGAGCCAATAGGTTGGCACGTGTGCGTCTCCTGCGATAGCTGGCAGTCGAATCACCGATTGTCACCGCATTTGGCGCCACCCGCCACTCTATTCGGGGTTACCCGCTCTTATTTTATTTTATACCAATCGAGTTATAACCATAATAATAAACAAATCGATTACAAAAATCCAATTTTACACAAATCAAAAATAACGTAAAAATCCTATAAAACGCGCCGTCATATATGTATATGTACTTTTTTTTTGTATAACCGTAGCCTTTAGTTCAAATTATAAAGTTGTGTAATTTATCTTGTGCCTATTTTTTAAGATGTTTGTATTAATGCTAATGCTAGTTTTATGCGTAAATGGAAGGAACTTTCTAGATTTATATATATTATAATATTCTCTGTTAGTCTCAAACGTAGGGTGGAGGAAAGTAGCATTAAGTGATAATAGTAAAACTAAAAAAAATAATTTTGAAATAGAAGGGGGAGAATGGTATATACTGTTAGTTAAGGGTATTTCAATGTAACGTTTTTGTTGTCTACCGACCATATTATATAGATCAGTCTCTTTTCATACTTTGTTTAATTGCGTTCGTCATCCTATAAAATTTAGTATAAACCAGGTACCTCGGAAGCCCGAAGGGAGCTTTTGGATTTGAGATTCGCCTATAAACTGCTCAATAACATCATTGACTCCCCACAAATACTGGATAAATTCAATTTCAGACCACCTTGCAACCCTATAATACCCCTAGCTCCACCTCTTCTGACAGTGGTAGAGCCATGCTTAGGCACGAAAGGGCCGGCTCGACCAGTGCGATACCACGGCCTCACGGCCACGGAAAACCGGTTGTGAAGTAACGCTTGCGTTGCATTTTCCCGAAATGAATGAGGTTTCCGGAGGCCCAACTCCCCCTCTCCCCTCATCTCCTTTCTCACGCAGCGCACTTGCGACTCTTAAGAAGCGGGTGTCCATGGACGGCGGTTGTCACTTACCATCAGGTGACTCGTCTGTTCGTCTGTCCCTCTATAGTATAAAAAAAATATACAATATTAATTTGAAAAGGGTTTAACATCCTACTCATTATTTTTTTTCATTTCATTACGAACAACTTTTACACTTTACACACACTTTACAACTTTACTAAACAAGTGTTTCCCACATTCTAAAAGGCCGGCAACGCACTTGTGACTCTTGAGTTGCGGGTGTCCATGGGCGGCGGTAGTCATTTATATCGCATAAAAAAAAAATCTATTCAAGGTCTCCCGACAAAATGTATGGAACAGCTGTTTTTTTTTTCTGGTTGTTCCCACAGTAAAACTTCTTCGTAATAATACTAACCTTGTATACAAGATGCCAAAATCTTCCTCCCATACTAAAGTGATCACATGACTAATTATTTATATAATATGTACTATATAATAATAGAAAGGTGTGTCATTTCTCAGCCCATGCTCGTTTAAGGAAAGTTTTTAATTTCATTATAACTATTGCAGAGTTTTTTCTTTAAATATAATTTTTGTTACAACCTGCATATATTAACTAATCAACATAATACATACATATACACATACACACAAACCTATACGCATATCTATAAAAAATAACTCAGGATACGAATATCAGTCCTTTTAATCCAATATGATATATTAATTATAATTTTTATCGAAATTTAAAGGTAACAACATATTTATAGTTTTTATTAAAATATAAACATGTATTATACAATTATTACGCCATTACATTACAAAATTTACAATTAATTTGCTTACATAACCTAGTGATCCGCAATTCTAACAAAACATGAGTTTTATTCTTTTACGGTCAAGCCGCGAGCCGGGCGTTCAAGCTCGGAACACTCGTTTTATGCGGCGTCTACGCTCGGCGCAGTCTTAAGCTTGCCGAAAAAGTAAGACACATCAATCCGATTCTTTTCGATAAGGATTGGGACAGCGTTGCCATATGTACATGTTTTTACGTTTATAAGCAAAATATCGAAATACATTCTCTAAAAGATTCATCAAAAATATCTAGTCGACAAGACACCGAGAGATAAACATATATCAGACTCTAAATTAAAATACAAAAATGATACTCTCACAGAATTTATTCACAATATTACATAAATACAATGCACAGTACACAAACACAGTCTAATAAAACTTACACGGTTTAATAAGCAATTTACAAGGACAACGTTCGGAATCGAAGCATAAACACTTTATTTTGTTCATTTCATCGGGACATTCACATTTCACAGCCATTTTTGGTTTGCCTTTATTTTCTTCAGCCGGCCTTTGGCCTCGAGGTGTTGCTTGCCTGAACTTACAGTTTGGATTACATCTTAGAGTGCCATGGTGCCTACAAGCTCCATGAAGAGAATTCTGGTTTTGATCGTCGTCAACAATTGCATTTCCCATTCTACTTTCTGTTGTTTGTTGGCTTACATGGAAACCAGGTCGAGTTATTTCTGAATTGGTACTTCTTCTTCTTGGTGGCCTTTGCTTCGTATATAAACTTTCTAAATCTGGCTTAGCTTTAAGATTACCCATGTTCGGCCTGGAGGGACTAAGGCTTCGTGGACCTCGTACCTCGGGTGAAGTTAGTCTCCGTTTACTAGTAAAACTTTGTCTCGGTTCCGGAGTATATTTCGGTGATAAGGAATTTGTACCACGAGCATCTATTCCTTGGGGTGTACGAAATTGATTTTGATTGGGATTCAAACCGGTTGCATGCGACTCTTTTTGTTGAAAAACACAATCTCTTTGTCTAGCTTGGCGATCTAAACGATTCATCTCAAAGTTAGCCTTAGGAGAACTAATTGTGGAGTTAGGAGAACTGTGTCTTGGTGTCGAAGATGACTCGGAGTTATATTGGTGAGCTCGGTCAAAATTTTTATCACTTTCGGGTCTTCTGTAAGTCTGGCTATCTTGAGCTGCACTTTGCATATTTTGATGTGGTTTTGCGGGCCATTGGAATGGTATTCCATTTGAGTATTGCATAGGTTGTTGTTCTGAAACCTGATCATCGATATTGCGATATTGTGTGCCAGACAAATGACCTTGGCAAGGCTGGTGAGTAGACTCAAATGTTGGTCCATGCTCGATACGTAAATGTTGGTCCCTCGTTTGATATAATTGATTCGTGACATCAGTACTCGTAGATTCGTCTATTAATGGAGCTAATATCTCAGTATTATCTAATTTGGCCAAAGTGGAACTCATAGGTTTGCTTTTCTTAAAAGAGTCATAATTTGTTAAATCTCTTAAGCGATGATTTTTTAATCTATTGTTCAGTTCATCAACCATAAAGTTTATATTCAAATCTTTATCGGGCTCTAATCTACCCCTTTCAGTTAAGAAATTACTGATTTCGTGTTTAATCTGTCTTTCCTTTGTATTATCTAAATCGTCTTTATTCCTACCAATCTCATGTATTTTTTGTGCCAGTATGTTTATCATTCGCTTTCTAAATACTTGATCAAAATCATTAATATATGGCATAACCGGTAACTCTTTATACCATTGCTCTATCTCTTCTGCCAAAAGAATTTCTTCAACCTCGTCATTCAAAATATCATCATTAGGAATAGGAACTTCAGATAATATTTTCATAGCGTGTTGTATTAATTGCGGTTTCTTGAGAAATCTAAAGTCTATATTGTGTTGTCTTGTCAAATGGTTAGCCATTTCATCAACTTTTTTCATCAATCGCTGCTTGTAAATGTTAGCTTTCAACGGATCGTCTTCTTTATACTTAGTTTCTAATATGTAAGCTTCGGCCATTTCTGCCAAAAACCCTTGTTGCAATAAAAAACACTGCTCTAGTTCGAAGTTTCTAGCAAATTTTCTATTAAATCCGTCTTTGAGGCGTTGCCTAAATGAAGGCCTATCAGAGACCTCCTGCATTTCTTTCAACATATCCACGGCATTACTTAAAACGCTCACTTTCCAGCTTTCTCTAATTTTTTTCATTTCTTCAGTCTGTGGAAGCAAATCCAGCATCTCATCTAGTTTGTCTTCTAATATTAATTCAAAATATCCATAATCATTCTCAAGTTCTTGATCAGATTTCAAACTGAAAAATGTTTTCATAATAGCGTTGTATATTCCAGTTCTTGCGAGTTCAGATAGTTGTTGGCTTTCAGGAGTGGGTGCTAAAATAGGTAAATCATAAACTTTGTTCTTGAAAATTGTTTGATATTTCTCAAATATTGCTTGTTTTGGATTTTGATAACATGAATGACTATTTTCATTTTTCACTGGGATACTTACAGATCTATCTATATTATGTTCATCTGGATCGCTTTTGTTATACGATTTAGGTGGTGTTTCATTATAACTATGACCATTTGTAAAATTACTGTCATCGGTTAGGCGATTAACTCTTCTTTTTAATAAAATAGTATTTGTTTTTTCTTCTATTGCACCTACAGCCTCTGCTTGCATATACACTTGCGAATCTTTTGTAAACATCCCAATAGGTATATTTTTTATTTGTTTTGTCAAATCTTTTTTGCACATAGTGCTGTCAATCTTTTGAATATCTTTTATTTTATTAGTACGCTTAAAAATCTCAAATTGAAATTGTTTTATTTCGTCTTCAGAACTTTTTCTACATTGGGGATTTAGTTGAAAGTAAAGTTCTCTATTTATTATGTCATCCACAAGATCATTTATTATGACGTGAAATTCTTCACCATCATTTTGGATCAAAGTATTTAACCAATTACTAATTTCCCTGACTATCATTATAGCATAAGCTTCTAAACTATCTCTTACGGTATCGTAGTCATTTGCTTTTATTTTTAAAGGTTCATTGATTTCAACATCATCGTTGTTATTTCTCTTAATAATACCTTTTAACTTTTTAATAAGGCATTTTGACAGTTGAGTTACAAACTGTTCGGGAATTCTTTTTTTTGGAAATTTTTCCAAAAAAATTACGATTTCGTCTCTGATTAAATGAGAATGTTTCTTTTTGAAATTCTGTCCTAAATGATTTATAAGATCGGATACTAAATAAACCACTTTATCGATTAGTGAGGTTAATTTTTTAGGACTATATGTAGGTATTGTAGACAAAAGCTTGTCCCATTTTTGAATAGTAGATTCAATCAGTTTGGCAGTGTCGTCTTGGATGAACTCATCCCCGATGGACATATCTTCTTTATATCTGTTATCATGCCGCCTGATGACTTCCATTGGCAATGTTTTCATAAACTTTATAATTTCATTGATAATAATTTCGTCGGTTGCACCTAAAGCCCTTAACAGCTTTATATTTTCAATAAATGTATTTTTTTTTATTTTAAAATACACGAAGTCTGTAACACGAATAGGCAATTTATTTAACCAAGCTTCAACGCTCACTTCCAAAGAATCTTCTTGAGAAGTATGACATACTGACATATCATTGAGTCTATCTGTTTTATGATCACTTTGAGTAGTATTTTCAGGTGAATTTTTAATACAGTCAAGCATAGCATTCTCAAGTTTGCTTATTAATGATATCTGATCACATTGCTGAATTTCTATAGCCTTTGTATCACCTCCATCATAACATTTTATATTTGTTACTAATATAACAGCATATTTGTCTCTACATTTGTTAGATTGTTTATCTAAAGGCAATATTTTCATCCACTCTAATATATGTTCTCGCATTGTATTATAAACATCTACTGAGGGTACTTGGTCATTTAATCTGTTTATTGAGCTATACATTTTTGTAGCTAATTCGTGTACATATTTATCTCTATTGCAAAAAAAATAATCCTCTTTATTTAATTGTAAAGAGAAAGTATTAATCCAATTATTTATAATACCTTTGTAAGTCTTAATTATGTTTTCTTCTTCAGTATCAGTTGCCAATTTTTTTTTATTATTTTTTAAATAGAATAAAATTTTATTTTTCAGTTGATGAATATGGCTATTGCTTAATTTTTTCTTGAATATTTCTTTAATCCATTTATCAATTTTGGCATCAACAGTTCCTAGTTTCTTGTTATTTACGCTCTTTCCAATATCTTCTGCTAAGATTTTTATTAGTTGTTTATTGAAGCTGGTATCCCCGAAGCTATGGACGTCTATTGGTAATTTATAAAACCAACTACTGATAATATCAGTCAACGATTCACTGTCTAAAACATCCTTACTATACTTTGATTGTGATTTAATCAATTCGTTAGCTGCATTAAAGCTGAAGGCGGGTAAATTATTGATTCTTTTCATTAAATCTTCAGCATATTCCAATGCATTTTTTCCAACTAATTTGCTAGTTCTTTTATATATCTGATATTTTAAATATTCTAATTCTTCTGTAATGGTTCCTTTCATGGATGGATGTTTGGCCAAGAATTTTTGTCGATCTATTATATCACATGCTAATTCTTTAACATGTACTTCACTGTCTTGTATTTGTATATTTAAATTGGTAAACCATTTCTCAATTTCCTTTGTTATGTTATTTATATGTTGTTCGAAGTATCTCTGATTGATTAATGTCGTATCAATTTTATCTGGAGGTTCTAAGCTTACGTGTGGCTGTTTATTTTTTTTACTACTGTGCCTAGAGAAAAACCTTTGACGAAAAAAAAATTCTTTATAATCATTTAAAATGATTTTAGTAAAATACTTTGCTTTATCTGCAGACAGTTTTGTAATATCTGCAATCGCATTTGCTATTTGGTCTATCACGGAATCATTTATATCTTCTATTTCTAGAAGGTCTAATAAATAATCGATTAATTTGTTTTCGAGAGCCCCCATTTTGATGGTACTTATCGTTATGCATGACTTGTCCAAAGTGAAAATTATTTCATCTTTAACAAATTGTTTGATTTCTGCATCTGTTGGCTGAATGTACGTGATAGGAATCTTTTCATCGATACCTATAATTTCATTTACTAAAATGTCTATTAAATTGCTGTTCTGGTTTTCAAACAAAGATAAATCATTCACAATAGCCGTGATATTAAGTTTCAAAACTTTCTTGTAATCCGTGTCTGATTTGACCCCGTCTAAAGCTATCGGTTCTAATTTTTCTATTACATAATTGTAAATATCTTCCTCGTTCAGAGTCCAACCAAATGATTCTCTTTTTTGTGTATTAATTATTTTCATCCATTTTTTAACGGCAATCTTTAGATTATCAATAACATATCTACTGTAGTACTTTTTCTTATTGTTATATGTATTTATATCATTCTTCGACAAAACTGTCTTCTTCTTTATGATATTTTGTGGTACCTGTGGTAAATCTATTACTTCTTTATCAAAATCAAATATGACATTGGGTAATTTATGCAAGAAATTAAATGTATTATTTTGTAGCCCATCATTTTCACTACCTCTCAAGTTTTCAAAATTTGGGAAATTAACTTTTGTTGTATCATCTACTGTGTGGATTAATTTTGTGTCTGCTAGTTGAGAATAATTGTCTTTACTTGAATGACTTGACATTTCAAATTCTTGGAGTTTCCATGTTTCGCTCAGCTTTTCGTTTAAATGGCTTTTGGGAATATATTTATATTTTAAAGCACTTTTAGTGATATTTACTAAATCTTTCTCTATTGTTGTATTGTGATATTTTTTATAGGAGGTTATTGAGCAAGTTGACTCTAGGCCGCCATGATTTCTTACCTGAAAGTTAATATAATCTGCTTAAATTATTATTAAAAGTAAGTGATAAATACATTGCAGGTATTATTGATGTGTCGATCATACTCACAGTTCTTTTAAGGCGATGGTGTAGAGAGGATTCTGTAAAATAAATTATGCATAAATGAAATTTGTCATAATCGTTTGTACTTACTGTATTTATTGTTGAACATCGCTGAACTTGTTATATTTTACTGTATTGGAATATTCAATTAACCCAATAGTTTCGTTCACAATTATTTAATAACAAAACTTTTGACAAAACAATAACAAAACATACTCATTATATAAAAAAAAAAAATTAGAAAGACATTGTTTCTTTATAAACATCAGCCATTACTTTTCTATATCTAAAGTGGAAGTGTTCATGGAAATATTTGTGTATTAAATATAGCTATGAAAAATTGGATATTGCAAACAAATACAATTATTTTTTCTAATTGGTTTCATGTTAGTATTGTGTTCATGGACAATAATGGGGTAATCGCATCATCGGCATGTATGTCGGATATCGCGTGTATATACTTTCGCAAGAAGCGCAAGGACATTTAGCATCTAGACGGTATCTCACGCATAAGCACCTCCTATCATCTACTGTGTCACATTCTAAATCATCAGATCTTTGACCCCTCTGACATCTATAAGGTCCGTTAGAATATCCTTGAAAGATATACTGTCTAGGTATGCAATAGTGACTCCGTTGACACAGAAAATTATTATCTTGTGGTATGTAATGACAACCACCTGCGCATTCTACTGGACTCAATATTGGACCCATTTCATATGGGCATGTTATTGTTTCTGCATCTAATTTTAGTGGATTAGACGTCCCCTTAGTTTCATCTATTACTTCCTTGATACCTTTACTATCAGTGGATAAGTAAAAGTCGTGTTTGTCTGCGTCTACGTCCTTAGTGGCTGGAGATGTAGAACGTTCAGGTTCTTTATAACTATTGCTTGTTCTTGGCGATTGGAGGGAGCCATGAATGTTGCAGGCACTTACCCCACTAGAGCCTGCTACTTGGCTTGTACCAAGGACACCCAAACCACCTCCTGCCATTTCTTGGAGTCTAGGTTTCTGTTGTGCTCTTGACATACCTGAATTTCTTCTTCTACTTGAGTTTGAGAGCGAATTTCGTGGATCTTGGACATACGCATCAGGTTCCACATTTTGGACTGGAGAATTATAAGAAATATTCCGGGAATAGTTCATAATCTCATTAACTTCGTTTACTGGCTGGCCAGGGGCTAAGCTTTTAGAGTGAGTATCAACACTTCTGGATGGCAGTTGAGACCAGTCAAGGATGCCTTGGGGGGCTGCAGTCTGCTCCATTGATAACCATTGCTCTTCAGGTATTGTGGGCTGTTTTAAATTTATCCAGCTTTTGGGATCCGGATTTTTAACAATTTCACCTCCCATAATCATGTAAGAAGTGTCATCCATAATTCTAGAAGGTCCTAAGAAACTAGAGCATCCCGGCATATGTCTGCTAAATTCTTCATAATTTTGCGGCATTTGAAATGACACCGATTTTCTTCTTACATGTTTTGGCATGACTCTTAATCTATTAACTAGTTCTTCTATAAAAAATATGAGATTAGTATCATCTTGTAAAGGCAGCTTATCTAAGTGTTTAGGCAAAACTGCTTGTAACTCTTTCATTGCGTTACAGTCCGATAAATTCATTTGTTTACCAATTTCAGTAACTTTATTAGCCAAAACATTTCGTAGACTACGTTTTTCTAAATGATTTACTTCAGTCTTTACTGGTAGGTCAGTTAACCAGCGGTCAATTTCCTTTTGAATGAGAATTTCACAAGCTTCTTCTTTAATTGCATCGCTATCTGGAACCGGTACCTTACTCACTGTATTTATTAATTCGTTAACATAGGTTTGATGGTCAGTACTCTTAAATTCGTCACCATGGTTATTTTGAATACAACCTGCTAATTTTTCAATATTTTTTAAAAAGTTATGTCTGAAAACATTACCCGTAACGTCATTGTCCTGTTTGTATGTAGTAAAAAGTATATAATCATCAACAAGATCATTTTTAGCCAGTTCTTCTTCTATTGTCAATTTAGAATTTTTTGGTAAATGATTGTCTAAATTATCTATAAGTTGTTGTTTGAAACACGATAAAGCTGCTGCAGACTTAATTTGCTCATCCATATGTACTGTTTTATCTATCAGTTCTTCTTTTAGCCTATGCTTAATAAGCTGTAATTCTTTTGTATGTGGCAGATTTTGTAGCACCTTTTCTATTTCATCATCTAAAACATCGTGATAGTAATAGGGGTTGTTGTAAATTTTAGGATCAAACTTTAATTTAGTAATAGCTTTCCATATCCCACTGTAGATGCTTAATCTTGATAGGTCAGCGTTCTTTTGTTCTTCTGAATTTGTAGCAGGAATTGGTATACTAAGTAGCCATTGCTGAACGTAATTGTCGTATTCTTCGTTGAGTTTCTTCAGTGTTGCAGTGACAGGGGATATTTCTTTTCTCATACAGCATGGTGGAATAGGAATCGAATTTGGAGGTTGCTTCTGTTGCTGACATGCATTAGGAGAGATCCCTATTTTTTCCGTACCACTATTTTTCTTATCTGACGTAGGCTGACAGACAAGCTCTTTACTATACCATGTTTCCGAGTCTGGGACATGAGTAGGTTGACCTTCTTTTCTTGTACATTGTGGATTAATATATGAGGTCTGAGTTTTGGAATGTCTTTCAGGACTACTTCTCACGTTTTCTAAATCATGACTAAGGTTATTTAATCTTTCTGTACTAGGTGGGTGATTGGTAATACGCTCGGGTACAGCAACTTCTTCAGGTCCATTAACGTTTATCACTGTTTCTCTATTAAGTTCTGTTAAGCCAAGGTTATTCCGAAGTTGAGGTACAGAAGGTTTGCCTTGCGTATCGTTAATATTTGTAACTGAAAATTTCTTAGACAATTCTTGAGGACTTACCAACATAGGTACAGGTACACCTTTAATTTTATCCATTAAGTCCTGAGCATGTTCTATAGCTATAGTCACATCTTCTCCAACTAACTTATTTATCCACTTAAATATCTGGAATTTCAATTGCTCTAATTCATTAACATCTGTACCGCGGCTATTTGGATTAAGTTCCAAATAATTGTGTCTATCAATAATTTCTCCTGCCAAATCATTTACTACTACTTGCCTTAGCCCTTTGTCTCGAAATTTGCGTAGATTTAAAATAGTCAACCACTCATCTATCTGTTTACTAATCTGACTTGTATATTGTTCTAAATTAGATCTTATATCTTGTTCATCAATAGGTAGTATACTATCATTGTCTTTATATATTTCTTTTATTGAACTATCCTTGTTGATTGGAAAAGTAGCATATGTATTGCTGAAATTTTCATCATTTAAGATTTCTTGTAATCTATGGAACAGTTTCTTGGTTATAACATAAGCTTCATGGTTTGTCATTTCTCCACAATGTATTAATATATTCTGCACTTCCACTCTAATATGAGAATCGATACCGTATCGTATATAGTCAATCGAACCAGCCAAAAGATCAACCAACTCATCTTCGACGTCGAGAATTTGATGTACACTCATATGTTGATTTGATTTCTCTAAAAACTCTAATAAAACATCTTCAATAAGATTTTTGAAGTTGCTATCAGTTAGTAAAGTTTTCTTTCTTTTAATTTGTGGCAAGTGCGTTTTTTTACTTGTTTTCTTTTGATCACCATCTTGCGTCATTAAATTGTGAATTTGATTTAATAGAATATCAACTGGTTTATTAAGATATGACTGTACGTTGCAACGATCATCAATTAGTATTCCTTCCATGACCTTTATAATTTCCGATTTCAATTCCCTTTCAGACAGATTTTGATTGAAAACAAGTGTTTTTATTTCATTTGAAGCAGTATTTACAATAGCATCTCTTTTGATAGGCCTACCTAGAAGGTCCTTGACTTGCAGTTTTATTTTACTAAGCCAGTTTTTAATAACGTTGTCAAGTTTATGATCTAAAATTACAGACCATGATTCAATACGCTCATTTCTATTCTTAAATCTGTTAATGTCAATATTCACTAAATTATTACAATAATCCACAGTCTCTTTATTAATTACTTCACCGATTTTAACTTTAATGTTATATTTATCCAGGTCTAACCATTTATCAATCAGCTTATGGCATGCACTAGGTTTCTTGTTATAACCAAGTGACATGTCTTGAAGTAGTTCTAAAGCATCCCATCTGAAATCATCATTTGTGATTCTCAAATGATGATGGGATCTACTCCTTTTATCATCACTTACAATATTACGATTTTGTCTAAGTTCTACACAACTGCAAATAGTTTGAACAGATTTGCGGGAAATTAGCTGAAAAGTTGAAGGACTTAACACAGTTTCACTAAATTTGCAGTCTATAGAAAATGAACATGGGACACAGCTGCATTCACCTTCATCTTTTGCAGCTGATGATGATGGGGTAAGCGGAACAGCTACCTGAAACAATAAATTTAAGAAAACGTAGTTGAATTCAATAGGAGAGTTACATATTTCATAGTCAGTGCTATATCTCAGATTTTAAATATTTACTAATATCATCATCAAATATTTACAAATCAGATCTTCGCTAATTACTCTATCCAGTGCTCTAGCAGTGTTGCCAACTTGATATGACTGCTAAGATATTTTAAAAGGTTCTATATTGACACTGATTAAGGAGTTGGCAGCACTGTTCTACCGTCATCGTCACGTTTCTGATTCCTGACTGCTATCTTCACTTACAATAAGTAAGGTCTTACAGTTCTTCTAGAAGGAGCTGGTCTTGTCACAGTAGCCACTTCTCGGGACACCATCATGACGGCCGCTGTGCAGGAAATAAATACATTTTTCATTAAATAATAAATATTTCAGTACGGGTAAATTTTATTATTAATAGTTATATATCATGGCTCCTTTTTAAGTGTTGTATTGTAATAAATAGCATAGTACAATAGAAAATGAAAAACAAAGTTATTAAATATAATGCAAGAATTATTATGCTCTAAAGTGATACTAAATAAAATACATAAAACTGCAAATGCAAGTTTTATTTATCCAAATGCAATTAAGCATTCTAATAAACTGGTGCTGTGCCCAGAAGTCTATGATCACACATATTAACTTTACTATCTGTTATATTACATAGTGGAATAGCAATATATGTAAGTATATGTTTTAATTAAGTTCAGAGTATGTGAGGTCGCGCAGTGGTGGTGTGGGGTACACGCGCGCACCCGCGCACCGCTTCTAACGACACCGTTGTGCGCGGGGAATTTCATTACCAATTTTATTTATGACTCTCTCTGAATCATGGATAATATATTTTCAAGAAGAATTTCATTGCGATATCTACTTTACTTCTAATACTTCTTATATTATATACATAAATGTTTAGTGAGTTAAATATTCACCTTGACTTTCAGTGTCCACGGAGTTGATATAATTCTGCAAAAAAATACTTTGCAATGAAACACTCTCGATTCATAAGAATTGGTAGGACAGAAATTGAAGGTCATGCGATTATGTAATATATTTACGTAACAGGGGCTAATTATTTAGGTAATCGGCTTGCCCGATATTACGTATATGAGCCTAAATCATAATTATTAGATCCGAAGTTATTTGCTACCGACAGCAACTTTGCCTACCACGTAGGGAATAAGCATAAAGTTATGTATGTATGGAAGCAACAAACAACCAAATAGGAAGCATTAGACGGCCAGTACTTGCATATTATGTTTTTACGTCGGTCGGTCTAGTGTCTCTGATTACTGAGTCATAATTTGTGGGTTTGATTCCCACACGGGACCAAAATTTGTGTGATATACAAGCCGTTGTCCCGAGTGTTCTTTTATCCTTTATTTTTTCTGTTTTTATAGTCCTCCATGAACTGGTTTTAGTCCTAACGCTCTAGAGTTAACGAAAGTAATGTTATGTAATACCTTATTGCTGAATGACTACTGAATGTTTTTAACTTACTGTTAATAACTTTATTGCTTTTCGTTTAAACGCTTTAAACCAGTTGTGACAAATGACAAAAAGTCTATCGTAATATTTTTGTTGAGTAAGAACGCAACGAAAGCCGTAATAAATATTCTTTTCTAGTTAAACCCATTTCGATGCACGACAGACACTTTTATAAATTACCGCCAATTTGTAAAAGCAAATGATAAAAGAAATCAATACTCATTTACAGATTCCCAAAGAATTCCTAATTGGAATTAATATAAGTTATTCATACGTTGCTGTTTTTACTAGCCTATTCTGTAAACTTTCAGCGTAAACCTCGTATTTAACCCTCAATATAACCCTGAATACCACCAGATAAGTGTCCTTGACTCTAGATATATAGTATGCAGATAAAAACAATTCTTTAATTGAGTACATACATATGGTGAAAATAACTAATAAACAAATTTGGTATTAGTGCAAGTGCAAAGTTTTAAGTAAAGTTAGAAATAAAACCTTTTTTCAAACCAAAAAAAAACATAGGTCAAAAAATTCATACTAATATTGTAGATGCGATACTTTTGACGGACGTTTGTTACTCAATGATACGAGCAGGATAGCTGTTCTGGCTGTTCTAATACAGAATCTGAATTAAATAAGGGCACAGAGATAGATTAGATATACTCTGGAATAGGGCGGAAAAATAGTAATTTTCTATTATACGTAAGACACTTACGTTTGGTAGATCATAGGTTTTATTGTCACCTTTGGGCGTAGGAGTCAAAATAGTAGGCTGAAATAAAGATAATGATGAGTTAATGATGAAATCTTCGAAGCAAGTCCCCTCTCCCCCCCCTCCCTTCTCTCTTCTTTCCTTTCCCCTCATTACCCTCAAAGGCGGGCAATGCACTCACAACTCTCGAGTTGCAGGTGTCCATGGACGGCGGCTGTCACTTACCATCAGGTGAGCCGTCAGTTCATCTGTCCCCCTATAGCATAAAAAAAAATCTGCGTGCGCTATCCATAGGCTAACCGGGGGACCGGAGTAAATCCACGGCCTCACCAAAACCGGTACACACCACAATGTTTTCAATTGTATTGCCGAGTTAGTGAGGGCCAGACCAGGGGACAGCCAGACCCGCATAGGAATAATTCCTGTGTGACGTTATGTTGTTTAAAAACATTCAATCAATGGACACAAAGAACACCCAGACTCGAGACAACTACATAGTGTGGGTCACCATGCTGCATTGACTAAACATGCAATGAGGATGGTGACCACCACTCTTGGACTCCACCTATTGCTTTCCATCAGGCAAAGTGGAGTCACTATGGAAGGCTAATATAAAAAAAATGTGGATCAAACAGATTATTGTCACGTTTGGAAACGGAACCCACGACTCAAACGTTCAGTAGTCTGGGTTCACTAACCACCAGACCCACAGGCTCGTCGTCTTAACTTGCAGGTGTCCAATGGCGGCGGTTGACCCGTCTGTTTGTCTGTCCACTTATATCATAAAAAGAAAAATAGCTATCGTTTTCCAACATATCAAACAGACACAAATTAACTAAACAGCCTTATTTAATAAATAAAAGCTTGTTTTTTTGCTTTAAGGTCAACCAAAGTGATACTTTGGTTGACCTTAAAGCAAAAAAACAAGTAACATACTGTGGAGTTTCGACAACAGTTACATGGAAATACATAAAACTGTTCCAGCTGCTCAAAAAATGCCCAAACCCGCAAATAGAATACAGAAACAAGAAGTAAAAACAACGTAAATTGAGAGAAAAGACACACAGTCCATAAATTACTAGTAATAATAGAAAAGAGTTCCACTCACGCCTTTGATAACTCTGGTGAAATTAGAAGCACGTTTCGGTATTTCCTTCAAATATCTCACTTCGTACTCCTTGGACATTTTGAAGTCTCCATTAACTCCGGCAGACTCCATTCTCTTATCTTTAGTCGCTCTTTCAATCTTCTTTATCCTAGTGGCGATGTCGGGTTCGCCGGAAGCTTCTCGTATACCCTTAGAGGGGCTTTTAGCTCGATCCTGAGCGAAAAAATTGTCTGATAGTCGAGTGGGGGAGTATTGCGCACGGTGGGTAGATATTCCTGATACTGAAAACATTTATTAAATATATTAACTCTGCATTTTCTAAAATGAATTAATTAGACAACCAGGTTCTTTCTATTATCTCATTTTGAGCATCTGTTAGCTAAAATTTTATGACGGAGTATTTATAAAAGCGGATTAGAATAAGATCGAGGGCTTTTTGGAGCTACGAAGAGACAGGAAGTTAGTATGGTGAGAAGTAAAACTCATACGTTTTGAAATTGTCCCAAGATGCCAAAAATATATTTCCATATAGTAAAGAATGGTTAGACTTTATGGAGAGACATTTGAAAGGAGAGCTTAACTTACTGCCATAAGAATCATCACGTGACACACTATTAGAGATGAGAAACACGAGAATGGAAACTTTTTTTACAGTTGAGTGGTAAGGGCAGTTTGAGGAAGATGAAGGGTATGAATAAAACATACATATCCTAACGCCTGTATTCCCGAGAGGGTAGGCTGAGGAGCATCAAATTCAAAACATTCTGACAACCATTATATATCTTTCAACCGAGCACCGCAAAAATATATATACGTATAAATGCGATAGTATGTACAAGGTCTTCAATGAGTGTGTTCTACCCGTAATGACATACGGAACCGAAACGTGGACACTTACGGTACGGCTGATCCACAAGCTCCAAGTTGCTCAGCGTGCTATGAAAAGGGCTATGCTCGGTGTTCCTTAAAGGGATCGCTTCAGGAATTAGGTGATCCGGCATAAAACTAGAGTAATCGACATAGCCCACCGTATCAGCAGGCTGAAGTGGCAGTGAGCTGGCCATATTAACCGCAGAATCGACGCCCCCAGGGCAGGTGGAGAGACGATTTGCGCAAGATGGCTGGCAGGAGCTGGATGCGAAAAGCCTAAAATAGATCGAAGTGGCGTGCATTGGGAGAGGCCTATGTCCAGCAGTAGACTGCGATAGGCTAATGATGATGATGATGTACACAGTTCATGCTTTGCGGTAGATAACTGACTCCACCAAGGAACCCTCACGGCGAGTTTTCATTGTCAGTCAAAAGAAACAATGTTGGATAAATATTTTGATCGAAAGGCTACCATCCGGTAGAGCTGCAATTATAAAAAAATAAGCTAAAGTTCTTACAATGTTTTGTCGGTGAATAATTGACAAGTCTCTCAACTATTTCCGAAGATCTTTCAGGAGACAAGCAGGGATATTTTCGCAAGGAACTGACGAACTGACGGGATGCAAAAGAGTTCTGTGGAGAGCTGTTGCACCCTGGTGATGATCCTGGACGATGGAGAAACTCATTTAAAATTTAATATGTAATACACAACAACTAACTCATTGTTTCATTTGGTATTTACTCTCCATTAAACAAATTTGTACTAATATATAGTTCTATGGTGTATTACGCTGGTGTACCACCTCCTATGCGTTTCATATAAGAATATAACACACATACCGCCCCCGCCCCCGGAGACCTCACTAATTTCAGCAAAATGCAACGAAAGCGCGCTTCACAACCGGTTTTCTGTGAGGCCGTGGTATCGCACCTGTCGAGCCGTGCCGAGCTGGACCATTCACGCCAAAGCATGGCTCTTCCACAAAGATCTTGTTTTTATCCTACTTCTTTGGCGTATTGAAGTAAAACTTTGCATGTAATATTTAGTTTGGACGACCAAATAATAATTTAGCATCTTAGAGGTGATTCGCTGATAGATTCTCCGGTGGACAGTGATACTTTTCAATCGTTACACGTAAACTCCTTGAGTTTATGCTCCATTTGTTTGTTTAAACAATTCAAACATACTATAATTGTTTATAAAAGCTTTTAAATATATATACATACATAATTACAATCACGCCCATATCGCCGAAGGCGTAGGTAACTAACGCCAAATTCCGCCGTATATAATTTGGTCCAATTTCAATTTAGAGTATATGGACAAAAAGGGATTCATATATATATTGCTTATTCAGATGTTTTGTGGAGTATAAGCAATAGCTTAAGCAAGCAAGAACTGGCTGGTGCCGCCTAGTCCACGCACCGTAACTAGTAACTGTTAAAATATAAGGAAAAGTACCTTTCTCTGTCCCGGCTGCACAATGGCCTATAAAAGCTTTCTTTATAGGGACATGCTTCTCTCCACTACCTGCGCCACCAACTTCAAAATTGCCGTGACCTGCTGAACAAACATTGTTGAAGTACGACACATTGAATAACTGTACAAAATTAATTGAAAAAAAAAAAAGTATATAACTGATCTGACAGACTGGACTGTTTGTCTAATGGCTAGTGACCCTGACTGTTGAGCCAGAGGTCGTGGGTTCAATTCTCACACAAATATTTATGTGATATACAATTAGTTGCTCCGGGTCTGTGTGTTATTTGTGTCCGTTGTGTGCGCCAAAGGAATTATTCCTAATGCGGGAGATGTCTTTTTTAAGGAAATAAAAATGTTTACATACATAATGAAAATCCGTAATAATCGTCATCCCTTAATTTTCCACCATAAGAGGTTAAATATCTTATTTAAACTTAAACTGGACTTACCTCGGCTACAATCCATTCAATTAAAAAAAAAAACGTTGTTGAAATCGGTTTAAAAATACAAAGAAATCGCGCAATATCTATTCTTTATTTCTTAATTATCCTCCTTACAGTTGGAATATTTTCTTAAATGAAGCCACAGAAATCATAGTAACATGAATTGTTGCGATCTGTATTTAAACCTGATTCCTTAGGTAGGCCAAGCCACCACAATAAGGGTATTGAGAGGTCATTACTTACGGACGCAACCTTTGGGCCTTTGCGGAGGGAACTCACCAACATGCACTGAAGGAGATGTCGGACTTACATTACAGTGTGCAGCCTATTAAACGAATAGAAATAACATATAAATAATTTAATAAAAAATAATTTAACAGCAGTAGAGTCATACACGAATGGGCCGGCTCGACCTTTACAATACCACGGCCTCACAGAAACCGGTTGTAAAGCAATGCTTGCGTTGCATTTCCCTGAAATTGGTGGGGTTTCAAAACGCACCCTTTCTACTAGATAGAAGTACCTTGGACTGATGGTGAGTCTTTATTAATCAATACTTTTCGCTTTCAATATTCTCTCAATTTTAAACTCTCTTTATTTCCTAAAGTACCCGGCGGACGGCAATAGGCTTTCCAACTGTAATTTGGTCCCACTTATATAACTCGGACGTTAACCAACTAAAGAAAGAAAATATGTTTATTTTGTACTCACACAAGGCAAGGATAACAAATTCATCTGACGTTAGTGCTAACAAGTACCACTGTATGAGACAAACATGGCCGTTAGCTCAGCTTTGTGCTACCTCGTAAGAAGCAGCGCTGGTATTATGCTAACAACTAGTGAATATCACGGACAGAGAGCCATCTTATTGGAATATTTAAAAGTGGTAGAGCCATGCTTAGGCGCGAATGGGCCGGCTCGACCGGTGCGATACCACGGCCTCACAGAAAACCGGTTGTGAAGTAACGCTTGCGTTGCATTTCCCCGAATTGAGTGAGGTTTCCGGAGGCCCAATTCCCCTCCCCCTTTTCTCTCCTCTCATCTCCTTTCTCCTCTTTCCCATCTCCTCATCCCTACTCTCTTCTTTCCGCTCCTTGCATCCCTCATCCCTCATCACCCTCAAAGGCCGGCAGCGACTCTTGAGTTGCAAGTGTCCATGGACGGCGGTCTCACTTACCATCAGGTGACCCGTCTGTTCGTCTGTCCCCCTATAGTATATAAAAAAAAACATATATGTATATATATAAGAGCGAGTGAGAGAGAAAGAGTACCTACATAGAGTATTATACATAACCAACTTAATCAATTCTTACTAAAGTACAGGTTGTATAAATTACATTATTATGTGTATATGTACAATTGTATATATTTAAAATATATTACTTATCCGAAAATGTAATGAAGAACAGAAGAGCGAGAGAACAGCTAGCGTGTTCGTGTTACGTGCAGAGACAACAATAAACCAAATTATAGTTTGCAAAATACTTATAATATACTCTTACGCCCGTATCCACGAATAGTCAGGTATAGCCGTAATAAAAAATATTACGGACTTCCATTTACACCCATATACGTAATAGGGGCAAACCGTACCGCCTCACGCCGCACGGCAACATATAAAGGACTGAGGATCTCACGCAGCCTCTTTCTCTTAGGCCATCTACCATCATCAGGTTGACCACGATCGAAACCTTTTGAAACCCTGTCCTGAGACAAGAAGTCCTGGCTTTGGACTTGCGATCAAGTGGTTGCGGGATCGAACCCCACCCAATGCACCACTACTTTTCTAGTATGCTTGAAATAAAAAAATAGGATGGAGAGTATAACTGGAATATGACTTCATACCGGTCGTCATAATATAAGTACATCGTACAGTTTAATACACCTCTGCTTACCCCTTGGAAGACACAAACCTGAAGGTATGTTTCGATTTTTTGAATAAAAATTTTGTGTTAAAAATTATCAAGTTTTGGTCTCCAAAAATATGTATGTACGTTATTTTATCTTCACGATTCATGGTGTCTTTCCTTGCCAAGTGATGTGTCATAAGGACTCGGTGGCTTATATATCACCTCCTTACATTACAGAATATACCTGATAAGTGCTTGTGTATCGTCCGTCCACCGCTTGAGCGCTTGAATTGCATTGATAATTTATTGTATCTTGACAACCTGCGTTGACTCGCTGAGCCATTTCTAAAACAAGAACACAAATAACTGGTTAGGAAAGGATTGCTACATTTATACGAACATTAATAGCAAGTGAAATACATAAGATAACTCATTTGCTACCGTACTGTCTTATATATCACATCTGTAGAAGAGAAACACGTTTTGAATTATCACATATAACCAGCAGTAGAAGGCTTGTCGTGCGCTTTATCTGATGGTAATATGAGCTGCTTAGCATATATACAACTCGACTACAATTTGAACTCTTGGGCCACGACTCGCCGTGATCATCTAGTCTTTATACAGTTCTCACCTGTATTAGGAATCAAGGAATACCGCCTGTCTCCGTCAACAACCGTGACTGCAAGGCCTGAGTCCTTCAGACCTCTCACCACTGCGACCATGCCTTCACTCTCCATCGTCCATTCAGTTAAAGATCATTGGGCATGGGAATATGCTGAATAAAATGAAATTATTGAGGTTTTCAAGAAACTGTTAATTAATAAATAATGTAACTATCAAAGGAGAAGAATTAACACTATATTACGGTCCGCCATACCCCTTCGGGGAAACTGGAGTGACTGAATATATGTTACTAGAATAAAAAAACATTTTGGAAAATAGTTCTGTACATAATAGTAGTGCTTTATTTATTTTTTATAAGATAAGGGGCAAGCGAGCAGAAGAGTAGCATTAGTGATAGTGAAAAAAGATTTGAAAATAGCCATGCTCAGTAATTGAACGATGACCAAGACAAGAAGTGTGGTCACAACCTGTTATAAACACTTCCACTTCACTCCAAATTGACGATCAACCGTGAGAACTCTAAATCACAACAATAAAAAGATATTCAAATACCATAATATATTTTTTTTAAAGACAACTCCCGCATTAGGATTAATTCCTGTGTTGCGGGGACTTTACAAACATTCAAACAACGGACACAAAGAACACCCAGACTTAGAACAACAATTTGAGGTTTACACAAAGTGTTGTCCCGTGCGGGGATCGAACCCTCGACGCGGTAGTGTAGTGGCGAGACGACCACTTGAACCGCTACGCCATCCGTGCAGTCAGACTTTTTAAAAAATAGATAAGCGGTGTATATGCACCTTAATTATTGTTGCACAATACTTTCAACGGTAAAAACTAGCATTTTAGAAACTTATTCGTATTTCCGTTGGTGTCCCATGATCAAATACTAAATTGATTACAATGAGATAACCGCAGGAGTAAATTGTTGCCAATTAATAAAAATAAAAATCTGAATACAATTAGTAGAGAAAAGAGCACCAGCTTTCAAATCTGTCACTTACCATCATGTGACCCGTCTGCTCGTTTGCCCCCTATCGCATATAAAAAAAAAAATCGTCGAAATCGGTTCACGCAGTCGAAAGTCCTGAGGTAACAAACATAAAAAAAATACAGTCGAATTGAGAACCTCCTCCTTTTTGAAGTCGGTTGGCACACACAGTCGAACATAGAACCTCCAAATTATTTTTAAGTAGATGAAAATTATCTAACAAAACTTTTTAACCATTTTATATATGTACATCTTTATCTTTCATCTTCCTTTAAAGTTATTTTGTTATAAAGTCATACAGTTTTTACAGGGCGGTCTAAAAATAAGTGTTACGTTTATTGGTTCAAGTTTATTAGCAACAAAACTCTTTCAAAGACCTTCAGATATAAAGACCTTCAAAAATTATGACAATAAAAATATTCTATAAACATGTACACACGGTAATATACCTCTGCCTGCCCCTTAAGAGAAAAGGGGGTGAACGTATGTATGTACGTATGTATGTGCTAGAAACAATAGACACAAAGAACAACCAGACTCGGGACTGTTGTTTTGTCGATCGAACTAGTTTCAGTCCCGTGGATATCGTACCCACGACCTCTGGCTCAGAAGTCAGGAACACTAACCACTATATCAACAGGTCAATAAACAGTAGTTTTTTTAATTTTTATAGTTATCTTACTTTCAATAAAAAATTGTGTTACTTACAGACATTTTGAGAAGCCTTAAGAAGGAATAACACGTGTCAGGCCGGCAACAGCCTTGTGAGTCTTCGTGCCGAATAGGCCTGACGAGAAAAAAAGGAGATCGTTAGGGTATAAAACTCTGCCTTCACCCCCCCCCCTACCCCTACCCCCTCCTCTTACAGCCTCAAAAGCAGGCAGCGTACTTACGACTCTTGAGTTGCAGGTGTCCATAGGCAGCGGTTGTCACTTACCACCAACTTACTCACATGTCCGAAAAACCTAGGTTATTTATACTCCTATTTGATCTCCTATTTGATCATCATATCTGGTTTCCTATTTCCCAAAGTTATTTGGGATGAGCACAATGTATTTTCTTTATTATTGGCTAGTTCACTGCTAGCTCCCTATGTAGAAATAGCCTCTTTCTCGAATTAAATCCCTCTTTTCTTATGTGGTCCTCTTTTTTTACTACGCACGATTTTTTATGCGATAGGGTGCAAACAAGCAGACGGGTCACCAGATGGTAAGTGACTAGTAGGCACCCCCCAACTCAAGAGACAAGTGCTCTTTTCTTGAAGGTTTGAAGGTCGTATCGCTCCGGAAATACCACAGGTTGGTTGTGAGAGGCAAGAAGCTTCTGGAGAAGCGCACAGTGGTGGAGTGCCGATCATCCAGGTGGGATGGATATTTTGTCGCATGGGACGATGACGGAAACCTGCGGCCGGTATAAGTCCGAATAATTCCTCTGAACACTCTCCATGATACAAGCGATAGAGGATGCAGAGTGAAGCTACATCTCTAGGCTAAGTCAAGGTGTCAAGCCAATCAGAAATATGCTGACTGTTGTTGAAGCTGCTGGCTTTACGTATACGGTACATAGGCGAACTTAATGCCTTCGGCATTCCGGCATTCTCTACTATACATAACTAAAAAAAAATGTTTTGGAGAAAACCACTGTGCGCTTCTCCAAGAAGCTTTTGCAGAAGCGCACAGTGGTGGAGTGCCGATCATCCAGGTGGGATGGATATTTTGTCGCGTGGGACGATGACGGAAACCTGCGGCCGGTATAAGTCCGAACAATTCCTCTGAACACTCTCCATGATACAAGCGATAGAGGATGCAGAGTGAAGCTGCATTTCTAGGCAACGCCAAGGTGTCAAGCCAATCAGAAATATGCTGACTGTTGCTGAAGCTGCTAGCTTTACGTATATGGTAGGTACATAGGCGAACATAATGCCTTCGGCATTCCGGAATTCTCTACTATACATAACTAAATTAAAAAAGGTTTTGGAGAAAACCACTGTGCGCTTCTCCAAGAAGCTTTTGCAGAAGCGCACAGTGGTGGAGTGCGGAAACCTGCGGCCGGTATAAGTCCGAACAATTCCTCTTGTTTTATGTACCACATCTTTCTTTTATGATAAAGGGGGACAGAAGAAAGGACGGATCACCTGATGATAAGTGACAAACGTTACCCGTGGACGCCTGCAACTCAAGAATCGTAAGTGCACTAGCCGCCTTTGAGAGTGATAAGGGGGGGTTTCCTCCGGTACCCACACTCACTGGGCAATGGCTCCGTTTTTTTATGATGTGGGAATTTAACCACGATCTCTCTATTTGTTCTGTGTCAGGGTGTAACTACAAGACGCGATGATGGAACACTGTGTGGTTTTAGTCGGTTCGAGACATACCAAGGTGACGACCCGTGGGGTTTCCACAAAATTAAAAAAAAAAAGAGAACAGGTGTAACTCAAATAAAAAAAAAATATTTCATATAAGAAAAAATAAAGAGTGTGGTTATCATAGTACAAGATCTGCTTAGTTTTGGGATCAGACGATATTATATTACATTCTTTTTTTTTTCTCGTTGCGGCAACTGAGCCAACAAAAGTTTGCCAATTCTGCCAGCGTCGAGTAAGTACTTTGGAAATACTAAATATTATATACTATTATATTATATATTATATTATATATATAAACTAAATATTTACGTCTAGACCTTGTCGTAGGAGACGGTGACGAACACAGTAAAGCAACATTGATAATTTGTTATAACATTAAACTTTCATATAAGAACCCACAAATGTATAGATAACACATACTAATATATCGATTATTCTAAAATGTTATATTATTATCAATAGTAATTTGCTAAGACATCTCAAACGGGGCGTGAAAAAGCATCTCACCAGGCCGCCATAGTGTGGGTCACCATGCTGCATTGAATAAACATGCAATGAGGATGGTGACCACCACTCTTGGACTCCACTTATTGCCTTCCATCAAGCAAAGTGGAGTCACTATGGTAGGCTTGTACATAAAAAAACATGGCTTTATGGTAAAGTGAGTTAAGAGAAAACAAAAATTAATAGGCAGAGGTATATTTAGTTTAGATATCAGATGTTAGAATACAGAGAAAATGCTTTTGATTATTTTCGCAGGCAAGGAAAATATGATCTAGTGAACCCTAAACAACTCCGCATTAATAAAAAGAGCTATCACGGACCCAAAACGTGGAGAAACACCGGAGTGCAACAGTGACCTAATTTCAAACGGCACAACACAGATACCGTTTTTTTAGGAAGCATTTTCATTAAAAAAAAAGCATTTTACTTGGCTTTGGTTGAAAATCAAGATGTACCGCAGCATAGAAATATTTTAAAGTGGTGGGGTGTGGCTGCCTTGTTTTAGCACATGGTCGGTAAGGAAAACTAATTATTGGAGATAAATTAGGTCACGAAACTTTACATACTTTAATTAGACAGCTTAATAGCTGTCCTATTACCTCTAGTATCTGTAGCAGCATTCTGTAATCAGAATGATACTGCAGATACCGGAGTAAAAAGGAGGTGAGAGTTAGGCTCAGAGGTTTCGACTGCAGTCCGGCCGGGGATAGTTCAGACACTTAACTTCAGTGCTGCAGCCGGGAGAAAGAGGACTTCGCTCTGCCCTTATCATGCGGTGCTCACGTGCACGGTGTAACGCCACATGATACTTTTCGTTTTGTGCAATTAGAGAGATCGTATCCATGAACAAAATAATGTTTCCTGCCTACATTATTGCAGGTGGCATATTCAGTAAAGCGTCAGCACGCTCATTACCAATAATGAATGGATAGGAACCCACGCCAGAGCTACATTTAAGTCCCATTTCAAACATTGGAATTAGGCAGTTCTAATGTCAATAGTTAACTTGTTGTGTATTTTAGTTTTTAATTGACTTTGATTTATGGCCATGATGCTAGTAAGAGAATCAGCAAATATAATATTATGTCGGGTACCTATATTTCTGATTGTCATCGTGCAGTGAGTATAGTTTTTCTAATATTCTAGATATTTTTGTGATTTCTACTGTTAAATATACGTACATTTCTCGCAAGAGTTTCTTCAAATACTAATCCTTGCCAAGGAACGATACAATTTAACTTCACTGTAGGAATTTAGAATTTGGGATAAGATTTTCGTCCACTACATGTCACTAATTTGACAACCCAAATATTTATTTTTTGGTTAAAGACGTCCAATTCCATTGTATAAAACTCTATGCTTCAACATACGTACACCGAATTATACTCACGCCTATAATCTTCTTTTATGATATATGGCGACAGACGAACAGACTTCTTCAGTCGCCGGGTGGAGGGGAGGGGAAAGAGGAGATCACTGTTCCTGGGAATAGAATGTTTGAAACCAAAATAAACTAAAAACTCGACTGAAGAAACTAATTATCATTTAACAGCTACCAAGTAACCAATCTGGCTGGGGTCCTACCTATCTTCCTTTTATCCATCGGTCTTTACTCTAAAAAGCGTTTGCTCCACAGACAGATATAATGATGATGATGAGGAAGCGGCTGGAAAAACTGGAGGCGAAAGGCGAGGGACCGGGTGCTATGATGCACGTTTGGAGAAGCGTATATCCAGCAGCGGACAGCGATAGGCTGAATAACTATGATGATAATAAAATAACAAACATATCTTGCTCAGGCTGATAGCAATGATAGGAGTTAAAGGAGAACTTTGTGGAACAAATTGTCGCCTGCCGTATTTCCGGACCGATACGACCTTCAAACCTCCTACTACTAAAACTCTTACCTAAAAGGCCGGCAACGCACTTGTGACTCTTGATTCGCGGGTATCCATGAGCTTTGGTAGTCATTTACCATCAGGTGACCCGTCTGCTCGTTTGCCCCCTGTAGTATATATATATTTGTGGAAATTGGCTTAGTGTTTAACCCCCTTGTCACATTCTTTGGAATTCCCTTGTACAGTGAGTGTGTCCTGTGACAATCTATACTTAACATTATCCTTTTCTAAGATATATTCAATCTACTATGTTCTTTATACATTTCATTACAGAAATAAATAAATGACGAGAAAGAAAGATTTAGTGGATTCTCCCGTCAAGGGAAATACAGAACTAATGCAGTCTCAATCCCGTTACCTCATCCAGGAGTACCCAAGTACCCAAAGTTGCTGTACCTACCCTTCCTTATTTCCCGTGTTAAAATGACTTGGTGTGGAGGTAGGCGATCATGAGAGAAATCTACTTCTCTTCAATAAATTTAGAACGAGGGAACGAAAACGATGCTCATGAAGACGAGAAATATATAGAGAGGCTAGTATTGATATTGAACCTTCTTGATAAAATTAAAAATAAATCCTTCAGTCAGGAAAATGCCACAGTTAACACATGGTATTATTTTATAGAATATCAAGCGAGAAACATTAAAAAATAGTTCAAATAAATTAAAATGTTTGTTTAATTATTATGGTAAATTATAAGTTTTATTATTTATACATACAAAAATATGGCACCGTCAGGTGATCTTTTGGTTTTGGTCCACAATGTCTCCAGCATCAGTGTTGATTTCAAAGGACCCATTTCAGCATCACAAGGTTTGTAGTACATTGTTGCCTTCATTTTTCTTTCTGAAGCTAAGAAAATACAATAAGGAACTCGTTTCCCTTCGTAAAAGTATTATATTTGTCAATTCAGAACCTCAATGAAGTGTGCTAAATTTTATCTAAATCCGTTCAGCCCTTTAGATATGAAAAATAATTTTAAAACTCTTTCAAATTTTAAAAATTAGTAGAATTCTTATATTTCGATTCTGATAGAAATAGGCCTCTACCAACGTGCGCCTTAGCAGCTGGTCCACCTATACAATCACTCACTCAATCATATTGCCTATTTTATGGTTAATATGTAATTTTTCAACAAAATCCTTGATGAAAAATGTAGATAATCATGTCCACTATCATGTTTCCCTATTGTGTGACAAGGATTTCTGATCGTGCTTGGATGACTACACTTAACACGCATTACGTGATGCAGGGCTAGCAGCTTTTATGTAGTCCTAAATACCATCGCTAGATGGCACTAAAATACATGTATTTTACTGCCTCTGAATGTCGCTTAAAAACCATTTATTTTTAAATTTAAAGAACTCTTATCGCAAGTCATATAAAAATATATATGACAAGCTGTTCCCCGCAGCTTCACCTGCGCTTATGCTTACTATTTTACTCCTAAGAGTAGCGATGTGATATTTTATGACCTCAATAAATGAGGAAAAAAAGCAAAAAGATTTTATTAAATCGAATTAGAAGTTCCTGAGATTAGGGCGTTCAAACAATCAAAGAAACTCTACAGCCTTAATATATTAGTATAATTACATATAGTATTAGTTCGTCATTAATCCTCTGAATCCACTTACCGTTCATTTTTTTTTTTTCAGAATTAAGATCAAGATCCTTGGAATCATGTAGGACCTCTCTAAAAAGTGTGGTGTTGATTCCAACAGCAATGAACCATGGTGACAACGTCAAAAATACCAAATTAAAGAACACTAAAACCACAATTGCATCAACACCAGTTGTTGAGAGAGACAACGGCAGAATTAATCAGTACATGAAGATGAAGTTTCGGAGAGAAGTTCACAACTTTAGGAATCATCCATGCATACTCGTAAGTCTTATTTCTCGTATTCAATTTTTAAATATGGTACTTTATTGTTACAGACCATCTAGCGAAGATAAGCTGAACTACGTAGCAACTAATTTAATTATATAGTGTAATCCTGAATCGCGATATATAATTGTCGCTCTGATTAGTATACATACAAATTCCCAACATCAACTTTTGGGCCACCGTCCGCCAGTCATGATTACCTCGCCTGACAGGAAGATTCCTCTACAGTACATTTTTATTATAAAATAATTTAAATATTAAAATATATTCTCCTATTAGGTAATTGACACAAATTCAATATACGAAACCTATATTTTTTAAAACAGGACTGTTTTAAAAAAAAAAAAAATTATAGATCAATACACATAGCGTCACCGCAACTATAGGTTGCTTTGTCAAGTGTTTAATTAGTATTCAAAAGATAGTTAAATACCTGCCTGTGTCTATCTGTAAATGGTTGAGGTTTATGAGAAGAAATCGGGCAAACAAACTCATGGCCACTCTTTAAATCACCAGATAGATATTGCAACATTTCGTATACAACACAAAATATACAACACTACTGTGTCGTGTGCTTAAAGTAAATTAAAATCAATCTTTTAAATTAAAAACTTAAAAGCAGAAAATATAAGTTCTAAGGAAGAAGAAATAAACATAACACAAAAAGATAAAAAATGAGAAACATTTTAGCTCACATTATATTGTATTGATTATTTGAAATAACCTGGGAATCTTTAACAGTTCTATCCTCTAAGAAATAGGCTAACGTTTCATTGAATTTTGGTCCTACTAACCGTCAACCGGGCACCGTATGACTGTATACATACTGTCTGATAGATAACAGTCCGATCCCTTAGTCGTCTGTTACTGCACCATCAGGACGAGAGGGTCCTATTCTACTCGACCGTGAATCACACGGCAATTTAATTATGATATACTTAGTTTTTCAAAGAGGGTTAATGAAAATGATTTAGATTCAGTGGTAGAGCCATGCTTAGGCACGAATGGGCCGGCTCGACCGGTGCGATACCACGGCCTCACAGAAAACCGGTTGTGAAGTAACGCTTGCGTTGCATTTCCCCGAATTGAGTGAGGTTTCCGGAGGCCCAATTCCCCCTCCCCCCTTTTCTCTACCTCATCTCCTTTCTCCTTTTTTCCATCTCCTCATCTCTCCTCTCTTCTTTCCGCTCCCTGCATCCCCCATCCCTCATCACCCTCAAAGGCGGGCAGCGCACTTGCGACTCTTGAGTTGCAAGGGTCCATGGACGGCGGTGTCACTTACCATCAGGTGACCCGTCCGTTCGTCTGTCCCCCTATAGTATAAAAAAAAAAATTACAGTTACCTCATCTGAAACATGCAGTATCCCTATCACAGGTTCCTTTCTCTGCCCTTTCTCTTGCAAATTACTCTTTCCTCCTCACTTCTCGTCATAAAACAACTACCTTCCCAAGGAGGGTTCGTGTTGACGTTAGGCAGGCGGCCAGCGAGTCACCGCCACAAATAAATTTGAAACAATACAGACAATAGTGTATACTTTTTATACGTACTTTTAAAATATGATGCATGCTATGTTTTATTTGAATATACGGTTTTACTTACGTGTGTATTTCGGGGATGCCCGACTAGTTTCGGTCTCGAAAGGGGGCCTCTTTCTAGGAGTAAGTCGTCCAGCCGCGACGGCATCGGACGATGCTTTGTTTTGCCCTAAATGTAAGGTAATTATTATTGTAGGGATGGCGTAGCGGTTTAAGTGGCCACCTCGCCACTACACTACCGCGCCGAGTGTTGTGTGTTCGATCCCCGCACGGGACACACATCCTCAAATTGTTGTTCTGAGTTTGGGTGTTCTTTGTCAAAAAAAAAATCGAAGCTCGTATGGCTGCACTGTAGCTACTAAATTAGAGTTATTGAAAAGTTAATAGTAAAGTTAATAGTAACATTATTTTCTAGAATTGTAACCAGAATCAGTGTCCTGCGTTAAAAGAAAGGTTAGAGCATCACAGATGTGCCACCTACCGCCATCGCGTCAAAACAAATGCTTTAAAAAGATATCGAGAACAAGGCGTAAGTCACTTTATATTAGATACATACATATGTCTATATATATATGTATATATGTATATATATATGCGCTATACAACATACAATTGTTTCGTCAAATTCGACTTATTGTATCTGATAAACGAATTTGCGTGATTGCGTGATGAAACCCATATACTGACTATACACGTGTTTCCTTGTCGCACGATAACGTACACTCCACCCCTAACCCAAGCAACACCAGTCTCTTTCTCCTCGGCTACGAAGTTAAGAGTCTCAACTACCATCGGCCGAACTACAATCGAAGCCTCTCGAAGCCCTGCCCTGGGCCTAACTATCGTTTCCATTTAAATTGTAGTTACGCAATCTGTAATAGCTTAATTTTTTTATTAAAAACTGTGAAGTTTTGAATTAATCTGTTGTTTTCTGCCCCACCACGTTACTTGAACAAGGCGGTACTACCAGGTTACATCTGGCGCTTACAGTAGAGTACACGGTATCTCGCGACATTTTTGTATGTTATTACTATTATATATTACTATCAGAAAATAATACATGACAAAATCCATACAAAAATATATTTTATATAATTCACATTAAAAAGTAGACAACCGATCAACTAATCATAGATGTCATAAAATTTAAGATTTATATGGTTTTCTCATGGATGCCAGAACTTGGCACACGGGAAGAACCAGCTTTCAAATAAAAAAAAAACATCAAAATCGGTTCACACAGTCGAAGGTTCTAAGATAACAAACATATAAAAAAATACATTCGAATTGAGAACCTCCTCTTTTTTTGAAGTCGGTTGAAAAACAACACAAATACTAAACGTAGTGTTCGCAGACTTAATATACTTGTTCTTCCAAAGTTACAAACAGACTATGACAAAAAGACAGTATTTTACTTGACTGTATGCAACTTTATAATAAGCTACCATCTAAAATAAAAAACGCTTACTTATTTAACGTATTTAAAATATATAATAATTAATAGCCTTTTTGTTGTACTGTGTATCGTCTATTCTGATATATACACTAATAAAAATAATATTTACTGTTCTCATGTAATGTTCTTATAAGAATAAAATTCTTTTAATATGTAGATACTGACCTGATACGTCTTCAGGAATACTCACTAATGTGCGTATTCCTGAAGGCGTAAGCAGTAAATTCGCCAACAATCAAGCCTGTAGCCTTCAACCAGGCACTGCATAAACTTTATACTTTCAAATGGACAGATATAACAGTCAGATCCCTTAGTCGCATTTAACTACACCCCCGGAAAGTGATAAGGTGACCCTACTCCTCCAAACCACACGGCAGCTGTTGAAATCAATCGGAATATTTCTAACATTATACATGAATTAATTTCCTTTTAATTTCTCCTACATTATGAAGAGAAGATATTCAATTTCTTTTGAGATTGAAGGACACACTAACCTATATGTCTTAAATTGCTTAATTTTACAGATAAACGTTTCACCAGCTTGGTCAGGAATAATTCTACCTCAAATTGCTATGCCACTTGTGAACGACGGCAAAGCAGTACAAACTGATATTACATTAGAGGACTTCATTCTTCAAAACGAATCCATTACTGATACTCTAAATTACCTCAAAGATTTATCTTCTAATGGAAGTGACGCTAGAGAAGATCAACCAAAAATAAATTTCTATAAAGAACAACTACGAAATGAAATTGTAAACTGGATGCAGATCGTCCCTATATTCTATTCTCTAGACTTCACGGTGGAATATCTTAGAGACAATATTGTTACAGTATTTGTGGACAGGATTGCACGACTGGTTCAGATAATGCACCAAGAGAATTATGCCACCAATCTCAAAACGGAAATTGAGGGCTGCTTAAATATACTACCAATGTGGCTACCAAACTGTCACCAAGAACAAATCCAATTCAAGAATAGCTTGAGAGACAAACTGTATCGTAAAATCGAAAAGTTAAATGAAAAAAATTACAAAGCTGATTTTAAAATAAATGATGAGAACTTTACGGACGTGAAAGAAAAGGAACTATCGCGTTCTACCAATTTATATGCAAACGTAGTTGACAGTTGGCTTGGTAAAATTAAATTTAACAAACCTATTTCTAGAAAGCACGTAGTGGATGTTATAGTGGATCGAATATCATCTCTGTTGAATGAGCCTCTGCACGTAACAATTTGCAAAACTAATTTAAAAAGCAGGATACTTGATGTTTTGGATGATTTACCAATTCATGTGCTTAGTGCTAAAAATAGAAATGTACACCTAAATAAATTTTCTGAAGATCTTGCGAATAAAGTGCTTAGTACTCGTGCAAAATTAGAATCTCCCGAAAAGAACGTTGACGTTAAACTCTCTAACCAGATTTTCGGGACACCGATTTATAATAATCATTTAAAACAAGCTGTACACGAGACGGTTACTAAGGCCTTAGGTAAGACAACTTCAATTAAGAAATTCAATGTAGAAAGAGAACTGCATGACGTCATATTAAATTGTCTTGAAAGTTTGCGTTCGGGGATTGAAAACAATGTTAGCAAAGAAATGTGCGATGTTTTACGCAGAACATGTAATATTACTGAAGAAAGGGCAATGAAAGTTGCGAAAAAGATTAAACTCTATATAAAAATAGCATTGAAACATGATAAGGCTACAAAAGGAGCCAGCTTTCACTCTGTTAAGCCTCAACTTTCAGGCACCACGACTATTTATAGATCCAGTGAAAGTGGGCCTATCACGTCTACTCCAAAGAAACTAAATAAAAAAGTCACACAAAGATTGAATCCAGAAGAAGAGACCTACATGAGAAATGTGGCAGATTTAGTAAGAGCCTGGATGGAATTGCTCCCAAAGCAATTTGATGATGATAAAGAATTCAAAGAGACGATTATTATTGATTTAGCAGGTGATATAATGGATGAGGTCAAACGTCAGCAATTGTCACCTGACATTGACACAGAAAAAGAAAAACATATACATTATTTTATGTATAGATGGCTGTCTCGTTTTGATTTTTTTGAAGATCTTAATGATGCTACCCCACTTATTGAGAACTTTATGGACAAGTTGAAGGAGATACATATACCTCAACTGACGGCTCCTCAGCATGGGACTCGACAGGCTATGCATAATATAAAACACATAGAAAAAGAGAATGGATGGGAAGAGGAATTTGTACCAACTGGCATAGATATCATGGAAGATCAAATATCAGTGTGGATGAATGAACAGCCCTCAGAGCTTTATGCAAGTGATAACAGAAAAACCCGTGATAAAATGGTAAAGGAGTTGGCCTTAAAGTTACAAGATCATTTAAGGAACAAGCATTCAGAAGATGAAATAACAGAAGAAATTAATCAGTGGTTGAAACAGGTCATTAAGCCTGAAGAAATGGAACACTTAGGATTACTAGCACAATACTTAAAAGACAAAATAATTAATATGCCACAAGACGAGACCTTAGAGGCAAGAAATCAGAAGCGAAAGAGACAGAAAGCTGAGTATCGACAAAATGAAATGAGCACAGTAAGCCCTATATCGGATGATGCCAGCAGTATCCAAGAAGACCCAGAAAATACTATGAAAGAGTTTATCCACAAGTATGTGGAGCATAACTACGATATTGACGACCTCATGGCAAAGGGGGCTTTCTGTCAATTGCTAAAAACTGAACTGAGAAAGTTAAGTCCCCCAACAAGACAAGAGTTATATCAAAATTTTCCAAATACCGAACTCTTTACACCAGAAAAGTTCGCAAACGAATTGGAATACATAAGTATGATTTCAGACTGGTTGAAAAATATACCCATTAATCCATTGTATAACACTCCAGGAAATAGAGCACGAGTAGACTTTGTAAATGATCTTGCTAGAAATATTCAAGAAGCAGAAGAGCAAAGAAAAGAATATTTAGATGGGATGGACTATGATCTTTTTTTGTCTTCTGTTATAAGCATATCGTTACGGACATACAACATACCTATATTACCTGAACATAAAGACAACATTCCCTTAATGATTAACCAATTACTGTCGAAAATAATTGCTAAACGTTCTTTAATCAATCAACAAGACTATTCGATAAACCAAGTGACAGAAAAAAATTTAAGTGAATTTATAGATCAATATATTCGAATTAATAATAGGGAGATAACTGATGATGAAATTAAACGCGAAGCTTGGACTGCTCGACTTGTTAAAGAAGTTAACAAAATACTTCACGAAGAAACAGATCTTTCGAAGTTGACTAAGGCACAAGTCTATGAACAACTGTCTCAAGTTCCAATTCCTGGAAAAGCTTCAGTAAGACGCTTCAGCTTGGAAATGGAATATGTGAAAGAAATTTCGGACTGGTTGAATAACATGCCTCTTTTATCAATCACTGAATTACCCGAAGCTGAAAAGGAAAGGACAAAAATGATATCTAAGTTAGCTGAACAAATTTCAGAAAGGGAAACGAAGAAAAGTTCTGATCCAAATGATAATGCAGCTGATAAAGAGCTGGTTGCGTATATTACTAACTGGATATCTCAATTACCTTTAGACCCTCGTAAGAATCTTGTTGTGCCAATTTTAATTCAACAACTTATGAATAGAATAGAAAAAATCAATAGAAAAGATATAACATTATCTGATTCATTTCAAGCTGAAAAAGAGCTAACTCCTAAATCAGAAACAGTTATTAATAATTATGAAAGTATCAAAGACCCTGGAACTCATATTGTTGATTCAATAGAAAACTGGTGTAATAAGCTACCCATCGAAGGTAACGATCAAGATTTTATCAAGAATATGAAGCAAGAAATAGCTAGGAAATTATATCAAAAGATTGGTGAACTTAATGTCAATCCCAGAATATATAACGATGATACCCTATATATAAGCTTGTTAGAAGATGAGATCGATACTATTCTAGAGAATTTGCCTCAGAATTCGGTACTGCAGAATAAGAGAAACGATTTAAAAGTTGAGCTACTACATACTATATTAGAAATGAAGAGTATTATTACCAAAAATTTAGCTGGTGATAATTATAAGCATAAACTTGAAACTACTATAGATGCTGCAATTCCAAACCCAGTGCAGAACAGACAGCTAATCGAACCCGGTTTTGAGATATACAAAAAGCATTTGGCTAACATGTTTATACTGGATAATTTTGACCATAGTGATGACAAGATAAAAAATAAATATGAGAAGCGAATAAGAGACGAAGTCGATAAATATTTTGAGAGTGCACTCAGACGGAATGCTTTGCCCATGACAAGAGCTCAAATGTATAATGAACTTTATAGTGAGCTATTTAAAGTGCCTATGCCTAGTGAGAATTCTGTGGTTGATCAAGTAGAGGAAGTTAAAACTAGGTGTGAAATAGATGCTTGGTTTCAAGATTTACCCCTAAGAGAGGCAAGTAGCATTAGTGAGTATTTGGAGTGGGATCAAATTTTATCGACACTTGCTAAGAGAATTCATGATATAGAGAAATATGAATCGAATGCTGAGGAAAAAATTAGTAAAGAAATCAGCAAATGGCTTGAAAAACTACCCCTGTTAATGCGAGACCAATCGAACATTGATCATTACATAAATACACTTCAAAATACTTTAAAATCAAGCGCTGAAGCTAGAAAATACGTCGCGGCTAATCCGAATGAAACAATCAACAAAATAAAAATAAGTAGACCTGAATTGTCTGCAAAAGTAGATCAGATAGAGGCAGATCCTGTCACAGAGGGTAAAAAATGCAACTTCGCCGCAACTTCATATAAAAGACCAGGAGACTTGATAGTGGAAATAGTGGAGCATTGGTGTGATGAAATAGACTTGATAGGGGACGAAGTGAAAAACAAACTAATTAAAGACAACTTATCCACAAAACTTGTAATGAAAATATGTAAGCTTAACATGGATATCAGAATTTTGAACGATGACATTGTTTACGACCAACTTCTTGACGAAGAATTAGAAAAATGTTTGTCTGATTTACCAACAACCCATGATTTTGAGCAAAATAAATCTGACAAGAAACAACAATTAATAGAAATGATAAGAATTATAAAACCGCAGGTAAAAGAGGGAAATAAAAAACATGAATATAAAACTGAACTAAATAATACAATTATAAGCATTTTAAATGATAACAATGATAACGCTGAGAAGTTATTAGAATTCAATAAATTAAAGGAAGAAATTATAGATAATTTTGAACAGTTTAACTATAATCAAGACGATGATGATGCCAAAGAGATATATAAGAGAAATTTACACGATGCTGTAGTCAAATATCTTGAAAGTGTAAAAAAAGGGAAAGATAATCAAGTAGATCCTTTAATTCAGAGAAATCAATTATTGTGCGAATTGTTAAAAATACCTGTACCAAATAATACATTATTGAAGAGCGAAGTAGACGAAATACGAATGAAGCAAGAGGTAGAGCAATTTTTTGAAGAAAATTATTTGAACGATAAAACGGAAAAAACAGCACAAATTAAAAAAGTACTTTCCAAAAGGCTGAACGATATCGAGAAATCAGGTCATAATGATTTTAACGATGAAAAAATGAAGTCCGAAATAAGCAAGTGTTTAAATAAGGTGAATAAAGAAATCGATTGCGAGGTGATCAAAGAATTTGTAAAGATCCTTAAGAATAATGAAACTGAAAGGAAGAGGCCTCCAAGAATTAATACTCAGGACAAATTTATATCAAGACATAGATCGGAAGGGCCTACAGATGGTAGTATGCTTACACCTCAAAACCCGTTACTAATGCCCGGAAATTCACACACAGAACATACTTTGGCACCTCAAATAGGTCCTCATAAACAAGGTCAATTTCTTCAAGTACCAACTCTACTGGACCAATCACATTGCCGATCTGCACAGCCATTGCTGTCTTTGGAATCAGCAACACCAAGAATGGATGGCACTGTATATTATGAACCCTCAAACGTACATCAGTTCGGTTCAGCAATGGATAAAATGTTGAATCAGCATGACAACAACCAGCATCAACCAGAACATTATGAAGACGTTGAAAGTGGGGCATTAGCAAGCTCTGTTTCAGTTCCACAAGATTATTATCAAATGCCTTTTAACAAAGTGAATATTGAGCTTGGACAAAACATTTCTCCTAATGACCAAGGATTACAAAGTTGTTACTCAAAATCGAATCGCAACTATTCTGTACCTAAACAACATGTTAATGATTCAAGGTCTGACAGAAGTCCACCCCGTAATTTTTGTAACACTAATCAAGGGCAAATTCCAAATCCAACTCAACTGTCTCAAAATAATGGAAGTCGCCATCCAAGCATAAATCAACCCGTTAATTTTAATCAACCAGCTCAGTACATTGAAAATCAACCGTTGAATTACAACGAATTCATGAGGCGCTATGCTGTTTCTGATCAGCGTGGTAACGTGAGTCAGACATCATTCAAAGGCCAATGCCACAGAACTTCTATAAGACCTTATGGAGCATCACCTACAGACCAAAGATCGATAAGTGAATCTACAAGCTACCGTAAAGTTGCAACTCCTCATCAAATACGAAGTGAAGCACGTGATTATGATCCGTCTGCTATCCAGGATGCTGTACAACCACCTGTACCCAAACGTTTATCAAGTCTTTTAACTGTACTTTCGGGAAATCCTAGTGGTTCTTCACGTGGACTTCGTCCTTCAGTAAGACCTTCGGGAAGATCATCTCCAATATATCCTCAAACGGCAGGTAGTAAGAGAACCTCAAGGTTCCATGACCCTTCGGATATAATAAGACCTTGTGTATGTGATAGGAGAACGAGATGGAAGCATGGATCGTATTGCATGGTTCCCGTGGAAGAATATTGTGAGGAGTGTGGTGGATTTACCCCGACCTGGTGTAAGATGCCTATACGTGGATGTTTTTTTATGCAATGTTTCTAACAATTTAATTAACTGCATTCTAGGACTTTATCACACTTTATGTGTTAAGATTTAATTTTAGATTTCCCAATTTATTTCCGTAATTTTGTAGTAGTACGTACCTCACTTAGACTGTTTAATTTGTTAGAAATATTTACCCAATCACATTCTGTTTTTTTTTTTATTTGTCACTTGATAGTCGATATTTATGATATATCCATAGATTTCAGATATTTAAACAACATACGTTTAGAATAAAATAAAATTTCTAATGAAAAAAAAAAAAAAAGTATTTTCGTACCTAGTGTATCACGAATTGATACGTAGATGTCTCTCTACGATATACTCAGATACGTAGATATGTAGATATGATCCCTACATCATCCTTAAAGGCGGGCAGCGTGGTTTACGCCTGCAAGTGTCCAAGGGCGATGGTTGTCACTTATTAAAAAAAAACAGTATTAAAAACGCTACCAAACTGGTTAACCGTATCAGGACAAGTGTACTTGTATACCTGTCTTTTTTCTCAATAAATGAATAAATGAGTTAAATATTGCTAGGTGGTTATTATGTAACAAAAGCGGTCACCAATTTAAACAAAAAAAAAAAAAAAAAAAAAGGCACAGGTAACAACAGCAGGTTTTATCCCTTTCCTTATTTCCCCTCCCCTTAAAGGCGTACAACGCAACCTGCGACTCTTAAATGAGAAGTGTTCATTTGCAGCGGCAGTCACTTACGGCCAAGTGACCGTCAGTGTTTGCCCCCCTTTAGCATAAAAAAACACTGAATCGTAATCTATATCGTAATAGGTCATGACTTGCGGACGTATTTAACAATCTGCATAGATCCATAAATCCTCATCCTGCAGTCAACTCCTGGATATAGGCCTGCCCTAATGTGCGTTATAGCACTGAGTCCTACACCGTCTGTATTCGTCTATCCCAGCCAATAACATTATATAAAAAAGGTAGATATAGCACAAGCGCCCACTAAATGTTGAAGAGAAATGTAGACAATTGTCGTGATTGGATTTAGTTGATCAATGGCAGCTAGCATACATTATACACAAATACTGGAAGCAGCTAGCGAATAAACACGTCAAAGCGTCTCCGCGAAGTATTAAATTACCAAAATGCAATAGTTGTGTGTAAAGACATAAAGAATGAAGGAGTTACATACCACGAGTAAATATTTATATGTACGTAATATTTGTATTTTGTCATGGTTTTGTTGCCCATTTACCGAAATTATGAAATGAAACCCGGTATTATTAAAGACACGGTAAAAAAAGGATAGAGAATATGATTGCAACTGCAGTGCGATAAGGACAAAGAACGGGTGACTTGCATGAGTCATAGCTTAATAGAACAGAAGGGATATCGTAGGCACATTACATAGCATCCGCGTCCTCTGTATCGTCTATTTAAATCTTAGTAGTTTTTTTATGATTACTTAGAAATGCTCCTATATATATATATATATATATATTACTGCCGCGTAACATCGCTTCTCAAAATTCATACATACTTATCCTACCTACCTATTGCCGTCATCCAGGCACTTTTGGGGATTGGTTGGGAAAATTGGAGTACATTGAAAGAAAAGTTAGGATAGAAAGGAATGGAAGAATATTCCTTATACAGAGTGATCGGGAAGTATAAGCAATAGCTCGAAATTCATACAGGCTTTAAGATGAACTTCATGAAATAAAATAATTTTATACTACTAATACTCATATGAACCGTTTGCTCGTTTGCCCCTATCGCATAAAAAAAACTGAACCGTTCAAAGCCGACAGCGGCGGCGGTAGTCACTTAAAATCAGCAGTAATAATGAATACATTGGTTTGTTTTCACATTTTTTACGGAACACTCATTACCAATCAGAAGCTATTAACAAAAATATAGATTGCGATATTCAATGTCTTATCTGTAACATTTCTAACTATTCTATAATTATATTCACGTCTTTTAATTTACGTGCGTAATGAAACAAAAAGGTGATAAAACGAAACACAATTCCCATTTTCAAAAATCTAGTTTTATAATCTGTTTCATATTGTTGCCACTAGGGAATAAAAATAAGGAAGTTAGAAAATGAATATTCATGGTTCATGAAATCATAACACATATTTAGTTTTATTTGTTATATACATATATAAAAATTTAGAACATTAAAATTATAACAGTCATAAAGCAAATAAATAAAAAAGTAGTCAAATTGGAACTTTGACAACATTCCTGAGCAACACTGCAAAACAATAAAAAAGTTAGTGCGACGCCATGACAGGTCACGTGATGTAAATTTTCGTCGGACATGCGCGATATCGTTGAATTTTTCAAGTGATTTTGAAATGGTGAGGGTTTTATCTCGTGAAATTATTGTTTAATTCTGTTGATGTGATTATCTTTAGTCGTATTTGGTATTAAATGACTCGTGTTTTTCAAACTGTGTGTGAGAGTTGATTGTGTTGAAGGAAGTATTTGTTTCTCAAAGGTCACAACTATACATGGTAATGACACTATAAAATCATATTTTTCATATGATTAATATGTGCTGTGCTTTGATTTACCAGTGTTCGAGTTAATTCAGGTACTAAACATCTATTTCTACTTATATTTTATTATTATTATTACTGCACGAAGTTGAAACGGTCGCTAAACGGTTCGGATACATTTAGCTTGACAGTCGCTTTGTCAAGACATCTTGAAGTTTTGATGGTATTTCTCGTAAGAATCTTGCAGTGACTGCAATAATTACCTTCACCGTGAACAAAATTTCGGTGACGTCATCCCTGTAAAGCTGAAATATTCTATATTTACTAACATAAAGTGACATATTCCTCTATACTGAAAAAATGTAATATCCACTAGGTACTAGGATAAATTTATGTTATGCTAAAATTTATACAATGAGCCTCAATTGGTGTGCCGTGTGGTGACATCATGACACACCGACGTTCGTCCTACTAATGTATTAATTCGATGTTTGAAATTATATCATAGAATTCAATATTTTTTAATGTAATAATTTAATCACCAATCTCGCGTCATCATTAATTGATTTTAATAGGAAATATGATGAATTTTGCTATAAATTTATCCTTGTAGTATTGTTTGTTAATTGTAACTAGTATCTGGGTGAAATGACTTTTCACTATTCATTTACACAATACATTTAGGTAATCAAATGTTAAAACTTACGAAATTGTTGTATTTTAATTGGATATAAGATTTAAATAGGTATTAGTCACACCCAATCTTGTGTAGTCAAACCTGATACATCCATAGCTTCAAACAAGAACAGTGCTTGCTTGAGCCTAAGCAATTCCAGTTGCAATAAGCAAATCAATGTATGAATAATAATATCTTACAATAAGACTGTAAGAAACAACCACATGACTATAGCTATAAACTATAAAATTTACTAAATAACATTAACTGCAATGTTGCTTGTATCTCAGTCTAAATTTAAGTCACCAATGTAAAGCTTATCAGCACTCCAGGTCTTATCACCCCCACAGGTCGTTATCACTTGCCGGGTGGACCAATAGCATAGCACTTCTGTTGACAAATTACACACATTTTTAAAAATGTCTATTATGGTTTGCATATTTTTAACAGAATAAATACTAGGATTTGATGTCACAATAACATTATGTTGTCACTTGTGCCTTGAGATCTTCAGAGATTTAATGACCCTAAACTTTACTGCCTCACCTTTAAGTGGTGGCAAAATATAAGTCACTTAGCAGCAGTTTGCTAAGTTTTTCTATCTCGGAAATATCTTTATCTTAATTGTAAGTTTCTTATTTAGAAATGGGATGGGTATTTTGTGAACCCTGTTTATACCAACAATGCAAAAATATCAATCCTTATGATTTAAAGGTAGGATGGAAATGGCGTTATTCACCCATAATCCTAAAGACTCACATGTTTTATATACCATATTAGGCACCCAGTGCTTGTCACAGGTATCTAAAGAAATCTAAAATTATCAATATAAAGTTAAATTTACATTAAGTCAATAAACTCTACCATATTTAGTCTACATACTAGGCTAATATAAAAAAAAATGAAAAAAGAATACATCTTTAAAAAGGTCCCATTATTTGGTCAAAGGAAATCTAAAACCTAAACTTGGTTCAATAGACATATGGACAATGGAGTAGTAATAGTGGATTATGTGGGCATTTAAGTGACCATGGTGTACCATCACAATCGCAGACTACTTTAAGAGCATTAAAAATAGCCCTTGTGAAGCCAAGTCAAGCAAGCTTTAAGTTGTGGTGTTTTTCAGTAATAATTTTTTTCTTGAAAATCAAATTTTTCTCAAAAATCTCAAAAACTAGAACTGAAACATAAAATTTGATTTTAGATCTAGCTAAAAACAAAAATGCTGTTCCTTTGTATCATCTATCACACAGTAAATATACAGTGCCTAAATAATGACAATATGCTCACTTCCTACTAAGTACATAAGTGGGATAGAATATGGGCAATTAAATTAAATGTATGTATGCTAGCTGCTGTACTATAACTATTTACACTATTATCAGAGTACTGCAGGTTGAAAAGTGTTGATAATACTGTTAGTTGGCAGTCAAAACTGCTAACGTGAGCAAACTATAGTGAACAGTTTATCCTCAAAGTCAATATTTATCGTCAAAACAAGTCATTATGCCAAGGAATTATTGCAAAAAAGGAATTAACTATATAGAGGACAGCCAAATTACTATCTAACCTGTTTTAATATGATAAAGTTGTTTAGATGTTTGTTTGTAAAAAGACACTGATCACTACTCCTAGTCGTATTTCAAAAAATCAATTTATAGAGGAATTAGAAAAGGCCTAATTCTTAATATATAATGCTGCAACCCTTTGCTCCTTTGCCAAGGTTTGCAAAGTGCCAGTGGCCATAAAGATATAAAATTGCTAAGAAAGGCTAGTATAAAAAAATATGCCTTAGGCAACACCTCAATGCTAGGTTACTCATGATACCTTGATCAAAATGTATACATACAAGGTCATAGTGATGAAATTATTCGAATTACATCACTGCACACTTATTAAACATAAAGGTAGGAAAGTTTTGTTTGTTTGTACTTGATAAACTCTGAAAATGATGAACACATTTTAACAATATGGGTTATGTAAACATTTTTTTGATTACTTTACATCACTATTATATTTAATGGCGGTTTAAAGTGTTTAAAAAATTTAGTTTTTTTCTATTTTTATGTTTTTAATAGTCAACCTACTAGGGCACTTTCAATGCCTGCCATTATATTTCGCCTTCTCCATCAGCTTCTCCATAACACTTGCAAACACTGCTAGATAAAAACCTTAAATGTGTTAAATTGATATAAATTTACTGTAGTAGTGTAGACTTAACATAACAATCACTCTGACTAATGGTGCTGCTTTTTAAATATTTGCATACAAATTAAACTGTAAGCACATAATTCTTTTCATCAATTTTATATTGTCTCAATAACAACAACACTGTAACTAAAATTGATTCTTTGTCAACCCATATTAATCTGCCTCTGTCCTTTACCGAAAGCTTTTAATTTTAAAATATAGATTTTTTACAGCTTAGTGACTGTATGTTGTTTAATAAATACGCATACATAGTTACACTCACACCTTTTCCCTAAAAGAGTAAGTGGAGGCCTTATAAATGACCAGATTGCGGTATTTTTAATCTCCACTTACCTAATAGGGGACTTGCCTATTGCTGAAAGCCGGGTACTTAGGAATTAAATCCGAAATTTGAAAGTATATTAAAAGTTAGAGATGAAAGGTTATATTGCTTACAGGTATGGATTTTGAAGTGTAAAGTAAATTGAAGTGACTGGTGCTTTGAACTCCAAGCTCTCTAATCGGATATATGTTTAAAACTTAGTAGTTTAGTCTTTAATTAGACTGCACAGATAGAGCAGTGGTCACTTCGCCACTACCGTTGTGCCAAGTGTAGTGGGTTCGATCCCCACACGGGACAACACTTTGTGTAAACCGTAAATTGCTGTTCTGAGGCTGTACATGTATTGTGTAAGAGATGCTACTAAAGCTAATCTATCTACATAAATCTATTATTAACTAATCCATTCTAGGTATTTCATATCTATTCAGATCCTATCCTGCTAAATGGTTTAATCTATAAAAGGAATATAAAGATTAACACTTATATCAATACTTGATGAGTATTTCAACTAAACAACACTCACGCCTGCAGGTAGGCAGAAGCGTATTATGCTCTCACAATTTGTAAACTACTTTGGAGAACAAGACTATTGCCATCAACTGGGCATTTAAAAAAAATATATAATTTTGTGTTTATGTAAACAACTATAAGAAATAAGAATTAAGATAGCGTCAGCTCAATTTTAGAGCTTTATAATGCACAATATAGAAAATGTTTATAATATGATAAAATGTAAAAGGCGACTAAGGGAACTTTTTTTTTATCTGACTATATGTATAGTCTTAAAGTGTTCTATTTGATACAATGTGGGGAGATATAATATGTCAGTTCCCTATTACATTAAGATAAACAAAATAACCAATGTTTTGTTTATAAATAATCAAAACTGATGACCTAGAAGGTCATTGGCGTTTTGTGTCTTAACTACGTAAGGTCTTATCAGGTATGACAAGATGTTATTTATAGAATTGCTCATGCCTCCGATACGATGTTATACTATGAAGGTCGAGTATATCATATGTAGTTTGATCAAATAATATAATATTATACTGACACAGTTTTAACATTTAATTATGGTCTCGTTATGTAGTTCTAATATATACAATACTGTGACGTGGAACAATATAACGTGGGAGAGTCTTCTATGGGCCGGCTCGACCGGCGTATTACCATGGCCTAACAGAAAACCGACTGAGTGAGGTTACCGGAGGACCAAAACCCGACAGCACTCTTGTGACCCTTGAGTTCCAAGTCCGAGGCAGAAATCACTTACCATCAGGTGACCTGTCTGCTCGTTTGTCCCCCTAAACTAAAAAAAAAAAACTTCTTATTGACGAAAGCCTTGATCTTTATCTAATGGTATAATTGACTTTTAAAAGGTAGATAACTGCCTTTAATGACCCAGTCTAATATTCCTTTGCTGTTAGTGTCTTTATTTGAGTTTTAACCCTGCTTAGTTACATCTGGACCAAAAAAAAATTATATCAATTGGTCTTAAGTTGGCGGAGAAATTGATTAACATAAATAATTGACTACATTCCACTTGTTGCTTTCCATCAGGCAGCGTGGAGTCATTATGGTAGGCTAATATAAAAAAAAAAAAGACAAAAACAAAGCAGTTGAAAATAGAACCTCCACCTTTTTTTAAGTCGGTTAATAAAAGTCTTCAAATTTTCTCGAGAATTGGACACTTAAATGCAATTATTATTGTTAAAAAACACGGGACCAATTCGATAACAAACCAGATGAGCAAAAGTTAAGATAACTAGATCAGCTCCAGGATTAAAAATTATAGTATTGTCTTTTCATCCAAACTACATTTATGTACATAGGTACAGGTACATAGGCTTTTTTTCTTTTAACCGACTTCAAAAAAGGAGGAGGATTTTAAAAATATTTTTTTGCTTCAAAGGCTTTGGCAAAAAAAATAAAGTTCACGTTTACGTTATAGGGAGTAAGTCTATTGCCGATTGCCTGATAGTTAACACTACTATCCCTTAGTAAGAAGAATAAGAAAGAGAATAAGATACCTACGGAAAGAAATTGGGTTAACCCAACCCACTCCACCAAACGGCCACACCTTAACATACTTTATATTATACATTTAATCAATACTAATATATCTGAATGATTGCGCTTCTCCAGAAGCCTTATGCCTCGTACAACCAGAGCGTACTCCTACCTAAAAGGCCGGCAACGCACTTGTGACTCTTGAGTTGCGGGTGTCCATGGGCGGCGGTAGTCACTTACCATCAGGCCAGGCTTGCCATCTATCTATCTGTTACTTTTTACGGCTAAACTTTTTTAGATAAAAATTTTATGTGGACTTCAACTGGGGAAAAACATGATCTACTTTTTATCGAAATACCACGCGGGCGAAGCCGAGGACGGTAGTTCTATTTTATATACAAACCCTAGTCATATATGTCACATAAACGGTTTAAAATAAGACTAACGGTGTGATAAAAACCATTATGCTTGAGAAAGCATGTGAAAAAATAGCATAGAGTACCGATTCTATGTTAATTTATTTAGTCCCGCTAGTCGTACTGAGAAATCGCCAATTATACGCGCAATCCATTGACAATTGAATACGAATTCTTGTTTGTGTGTTCTGTGTTTTGGTTGCGGATTTTGTCAAATGCTTAATGGACGGGTTATTTCAAACAGCTGTTGAACGTAACATCGTAAGTCAAAATGTAACGAATACTAATGAATGATAAATGATAAATGATCTTCATTTTGTAAATAGGTTATAACAACACTTTTACTCGTCAATATATTTTTTTTTTGTCAGTTTAAGCTAGATGAGGCCGGTGTTTCCTAGCTGACTACTCTGAGAAGAAACACCGAAACAAACTCAGAGGTCAAAGTCTGTTTTAAAGTCCATACAGATGTACTGGTCAATAGATACTGGTCATAATGGTATGTAACGTACCTGCGTTAAGTATAAAGAGAACATTATGTTTCTAATAAAATTAGGTCGGAGATTTTTCCCATATACCAACCTACCTACAAATTTAAGGCAACATTCTATGTGTAACTCAGATATCCAGTAGTCTTCGAGTTATAGGTATGCGACCCTGACTTGCTTGAGCTATTGCTTATACTCCCCAATCTATCTAAATAAGCAATATCCACTTCCTGGGGCACAAGCCAGTTCGAGTTATAGGTATGCGACCCTGACTTGCTTGAGCTATTGCTTATACTCCCCAATCTATCTAAATAAGCAATATCCACTTCCTGGGGCACAAGCCAGTTCGAGTTATAGGTATTGGACCCTGACCTGCTTGAGCTATTGCTTATACTCCCCAATCTATCTAAATAAGCAATATCCACTTCCTGGGGCACAAGCCAGTTCGAGTTATAGGTATGCGACCCTGACTTGCTTGAGCTATTGCTTGTACTCCCCAATCTATCTAAATAAGCAATATCCACTGCCTGGGGCACAAGATTGTTCGAGTTATAGGTGTGCGACCCTGACTTGCTTGAGCTATGGCTTATTAAGTGGCAGGTGTCCATGGACGGAGGTTGTTACTTACTATCAAGCCACCCGTCTGTTCGTTTGTCCCCTATATTAAAAAAAAAAAACATGATCCCTAAGAGCATTACACTGCATCTTTTGAGCAGTCGTGTAATACGGTCAGACTGCTTGTTATCCTACATACGTAATCAACATTATATGCCATTAAAGGCTGCTAAACATCACGCTAAAGGATCGTAGCAATGACAGTAAGCATTAGGATCGGATAGTATATGTTAGTATATAATCGGCAGAATGCTTTAGAACTCACAATGAAAAATATATTTCTTTTCAATTCAAACTTAAGAAACAAATGGTACATGTTTCATTATAATATGAATCATGCATTCATTTGTATCTTATATCTTTAAATGAGCAATTCTTGAATATATATAATATGAATCTCGGAATCGGCTCCAACGATTTTCATGAAATTTAGTATATAGGGGGTTTCGGGGGCGATAAATGGATCTAGCTAGGTTTCAGTTTTAGAAAACGTCGTTATATCCGTGTTTTCAGGCAATGAAAAACTGCTACAATATCATTAGTATACGACGGTAAATTTCGCAACCATCTATAAGGTTGTAATAGGTCAGGTGGGAAATAAGGCGGTCCCGTAAACAGATTACCCCGGTTCGAGTCCTGATGATTATTTTATTTAACTTTTTTTTTCGTTGTTTTACACGATTTACCAAAAAATAGCAAGCAAAGCTCGGTTATCCAGGTACTATTCATTATAGAGTGACATATTGCTCATGTCTGTGGTTTTATATTAATGCTACATACAGACGCTCTAGCCTGTACCCTTGTAGCAATGTTATCGAAGGAAAGTGATATTGCACTTATGGATGGGTTGGGAATTAAGGCAATAGCTGGACCTTTGTACCGCAGAGAGTAACTTACTTATATATTTTTACTTTTTCTAGTATAGATTGACAAACGAACAGACGTTACCTGATGGTAAGTGACTTCTGCCGCCCATGAACACTTGCAACTCAAGAGTCACAAGAATGTTATCCGCCTTTTCGAGTATGGAAAGAGGGTTGGGCCTCCGGTAACCTCACTTACTCGGTCACACAATGCAAGCATTGTGTAACAGCCGGTTTTCTGTGAGGCCGTGGTGATACTCCGGTCGAGCCGGCCCATACATGCCGAAGAATGGCTCTCCCACGTTCCAATTTGTACCTTGTTATTATTTCTGAAACAGTAGACTATGTATTATTTTAATAATTGATATTGTAATAATAATGTAGGGTAAAATATATTAATCAATAATTAACTCTTAGTTTTATAAAAATAAGACATAATTTACTTTAAAAAAGTAGACAATTGACTTTTTTTTTTCATTTATTTATTTAAGGACAACAAAAAAACGGTAACGTCACCTTAATTTTACATTCTAGTGTAGCCTTAATTAAAGGCTGCCACGGCATTAATTAAACATAGAAGTAGGAAATGCAGTTACAAAACAAATTTTGCTTACCTAGAGATAGATTGTTACATAAATGCAGCTACTTTTACGTACTTACGAACACAGACGACACAAAACTTGTAGTAAAAACCTAAAAACAACTTACTGTGTAAGGACATCTTTGATTTTATAGTTTAAAATATAATGAATTTTTGTAAATTAATAAATATACTAACATTTTCTATATGGTTTTCTCATGGACGCCGTTGTCAGAACTGGTCGTCATCATCACAATCGGTTCATCCAGTCAAAAGTTAGGATGTATCAAACACCCTAACTTTAGACCCTTTTGATGTTAGGGTTTTCCCGGGTCCCTTGCAATAGACTATTTGTGACGGAACACCGTGTGGTTTTAGTCGGTTCGAGTCCGACATACCACCTCTCCGTAAGCTCCTAAGTTAGGTGATGACCCGTGGGGGTTTCCACACGAAAAAAAAAAAAAAAAAAAACGGATGTATCAAAAAAAAAAAAAACCGTCGAATTGAGAACCTCCTCCTTTTCGACACCGTATGAGTTTCATTGTATTTTTGCGAAACCTGCGCTTGAATAAACTCTATCAAATCATAGTGTAAGTATTTTTTTTCTCTGTGACGTTATTCAATTACAGAAGATGCTAGTCTCCAGAGGAGTGTGCTAATTTATAGATGAAAATTTGTTCACTGGGGACCAGCTCCATATCCCGATATATTTACGTACAGAAAATCGGCTATGAAGCAATTTGAGCGTAGTGTTTCCCCGATTGAGTGGGGCTGTCTTCTCTTTGTTTCATAATATAGAGGGACAGACGAGTCACCTGATGGTAAGTGACAACTTCCGCCCAAGGACAACTGCAACTCAAGAGATTTAATTGCCCTTTTTTGAGGATGATGAGAAGAGGAGAGGGGGAATAAAGGGTGTGGAAATAAGAGAAGGGAGTTGGTCACCCGGACTTCACAACCGGTTTTCGGTAAGGCCGTGGTATCGCATCGGTTGAGCCGGCCTAAAGCCGCCATTCCATTGACGATATGACTGACTGCATAGATGGCGTAGCAGTTTAAGTGGTCACCTCGCCACCACGCTGCCGCGTCGAGTGTTGTGGGTTCAATCCCCGCACGGAACAACACTTTGTGTAGTCCTGAAATTGTTCTTCTGAGTCTGGGTGTTCTTTGTGTCCGTTGTTTGAATGTTTGTAAAGTCCCCCGCGGCACAGGAATTAATCTTAATGCGGGAGTTGTAAAAAAAATTAAAAAACAAAAAAAAATTGATGGTTTTCATTAATGATCAAGTGACCCGTCTGCTTTACCCCCTATTCCATCAAAGACTCGAACTGGTGAACTTGTTCCCAAACAAGTTCTCATAAGAAAAATACAAATAGTTGTACCAACATCAGAAATATATTGGAAAAGAGTAGTTTACAGTAATTATAAGACTCTTTGACCTGTTTATAATAGCAAGCATTTAACCTTGCCTTGTTGGATGTCGTCCTCGTTACGATCGGGTTCTAACACAATATGGTCATACAGTGCTTATAAAGTGGTGTTTTTTTTATATGCAATAAGATATACAGTCGTGGTCAACTAATTAAGGACATTCAAGATAGTGGACAGCAATAACCGGCTATGTACATATAAATATAAAACCCTGTTGATTTCTCAGTAACTATTATTTGCATAATTTGATCCGATTATTATACTATAAATGGCTGTAAATAAAAGATTAAATAAATATAAAAAAGTGTTTAATATCAAAGGTTAACCATGTATTCAATTTAAGGTACAATTCTGTAGCTGGACATTTAATTAAGAACAGTAAAGTAAAATGAAAAATAGAGTTAAACAGAACTAATAATCTGCAGTATTTTAATTTCTTTAACAACTTCATTTTATTACGGGTAAAATCAGTACCCAGTAGCAAAACCTTTGTTAGTAATTACCGCTTGACACCGATGTGGCATAGACATTATCAGTTTCTGACATATTTCAACAGGAATGTTTGCCCATGCCTCACAAAAAGCTTCATTAAGTTCATCTAAAGTTGTGGTACGATAAATTGCAACTTTTTTCTTAATTTCGTGCCAAAGGTGCTCGATTGGGTTGAGGTCGGGGCTATTTGCTGGCCAATCTAGCACTGATACCGACTGTCTGTTAAGAAACGACTTGACTGAACGGGCTGTATGTTTTGGGTCGTTATCATGCTGAAAAGTCCATATAATAGGAAGATGTTCCTCAGCATAGGGAAGCATAGTTTCTTCTAATATTGCCTTGTATTGATGTTGGTCTAAGTTACCCTGAACTTTCCTCACAGGTCCCACTCCACGTCCAGAAAATGATCCCCACATTTTAATGTTTCCTAAGCCATGATTCACCTGCTTTTTTGTGAATCTTGGATTCATTTCCGCTTTTACAGGACGCCGTACGTATTGCCTTCCATCTGAAGAAATCAAATTAACCTTGGTCTCGTCAGAGAATAATACATGTTGCCATTGGTCGTAGGTCCAATGTCCATATTTACGTGCAAACGCCAAACGTGCATTTCTATGCTCTTTCTTTAACAACGGTACTTTGCGAGCCACTCTTCCGAACAACCCTGCTTCTACCAGACGTCGTCGAACTGTCCTCGCTGATACACTGACTCTTTCGTCTGCCCCAAACACTTCATGTTTAATTAAAATAGAGCCTAGAAACGGATCTTTCTTAGCTAACCTGGTTATCATTCTATCTTCTTGCGGAGTTGTTTTTCTCGATCTTTTTTTTCTGGGCACATTTAAAGTTGTGTTATTGCGCCTGAAATGTTGCACTGCATTGCATACCATAGTTTTTGAACAATTTAAATATCCTGCTATCCTTCGGTATGACCAACCACGCTCGACAAACTTCATGATAATTTTTCGTAGTGTTGCATCGCAACTTTTATTTTTGCCCATTGTTCTTCAAAATAACTCTCAAAACTTGAAATTACAAATCTAGATTGCCGCCAAAACTACCACAAAGAATAGGAGAAGAAAGAAAATAATAATTGAGATTCAGATTTTGAAACTAGAACGCAATATCTCAGTGTCCCTAATTAAATGGCCAGCCAGCATTCTTTGAACAAATAGCACTGTGATCATCTATCAGCTATACTGTAAAGAGGTTTAATGTTTAAGAAGTTGTTATTGTTTGTATAATTAGGCACATAAATGACTAATTATACTTACATGTAAAAGATGTGGAATATTGTTTAGACTCGTTGGAAAATAAAAAATAAATTCACAATTTGGATTAACTAGAGAGTGTCCCTAATTAGTTGACCACGACTGTATATAAAAATTGTAATTCTTTTGATGTACAATAAGGAGTATAACAAAAAGATAAAGAAAAACAAACTAAAACACCTACTTGTACATACATATTAGTATCGGTGGGTACCGTTCACGTAGCTCAAGTGTTACAACTTGTGAGAAGATTGTGGATTGGAGGATATCTTACAAATTTTATATATAAGTCTAGGATTAATAATTCTTTTTTAAAAAGTAGACAGCTGACTTCAATGCATCTATCATAAAAGTAAAACTTATATGGGTTTCTCATAGATGCCATTGTCAGAACCTAACCAAATTCTCATCTAATTACCCTTGAAGTACATCCTTTCCAATAAAAAAAAAATAGTCGAAATCAGTTGCCGTGACGTTGAGTTATTCGTCCATTTGTCGCGCACATACTTATTGCAAATTTAAGACTTATATTATTTTATGGATGCCTTGTCAGAGCTGGACCAAATTGATATGGGACCACACGGAAAGCACTAGCTTTCAAATAAAAAAAAAACATCAAAATCGGATCCCCCAGATCGGATCATCGGATCGAAAGTTCTGAGGTAACAAACATAAAAATAAAATACAGTCGAATTGAAAACTTCCTCATTTTTTGAAGTCGGTTGATAATATCTAAGTGTGAATTAATTTTGTCGCCAGTTCACTGTATTGACGGGCCATCCTTACTACTCTATCTGTATGCCTATCTCATGACTGGGTAATCAGAGCCTTGTCAAACGCCCACATAATGCCTGTAATTTATTGCCACTTACGTATCAGAGGCAAGGTTGGTGCCGTCATCCAGGAACTATTATAATGAAACTGGAAAATCAGGAGTATTAATAAAAAGATAGGATAGAAGTGAAGGAAGGGAATTTTCTTTATGTAATATGCAAACGAGCAGACCGGTTACCTGATGGTAAGTGACGGTACTCACTTACCATCAGGTAACCGGTCTGCTCGTTTGCCCATTGAAACTTGATTATTTTTATCGATTGATTTTGGAGTGTATGTATGGTTAGTAATAGCTGCTCCAGCAGGTCAGGGTCGCATACCATCTGACTCACAGCCATTCCTCGCAGCTTTACCTGCGGTTATGATGCCCGCTCCGCTCCTGAGGGTTGTAACGTAATGTTTTATAAGTCTATATTATTCCTTAATAAATACTATATAAAAACAGAAAGAGAAGAATCAACTAAATCTGAGGCACCAGTGACTTTCCCTCTCTTCTTTTCCAGCCCCAATCTTCCTTCTATTTTCTCTGCCTTCAACCCGGTGTCCTTTTTCCTCACACTCACACCCACCACCTCATCACCCTCATAGACGGACAGCGTCACTTGCTATTCCTGAGTTGCAGATATCCATCGTCTGTCCATCTATATATATGTATATATATATGTATATACGTGTGTGTATATATGCATAGACTAGACATCAGTGCACCGCTCCTAAGTATTGAAGCGTGATATTTTTAAGCAACTTAAAAAAAGGATGAGGTTCTATGTTCGACTATATGTAAATTACGGATAAGTTTCTAAATTGCAAGTTTTTATAGTCTCGCTCTAGGGATTGAAAAAGCCGCAGTCAATAGTAAAGCCTCCCTCTCTACGATTGGTAATCCCCCACTGTTCGCTTCTCTAGAAGCTTTTTGCCTTGCACAAGCAGCGTGTGGAACAACGTCATTCACCTGCCGTACTGCCGGACCGATACGACCTTCAATAAAAGAGCGTACTCCTAAAAAACCGGCAACGCACTTGTAAGTCTGAGTTGCTGGTGTCCATTGGCGGCGATAGTCACTTACCATCAGGTGACCCGACTGCTGGGGTACAGCAACCCTTATCCAATAATAAAACAATATCGCTTATAAACAAATAAACAGAAACTTCAGCTTTCTTATATTAGTATTGTATCACGTTGGAACATTAATTCTTTAAACAAGATACTACAATAATCCATTACATTTCATAGACTAGATATGAAAATAGTACGGATCAAAGTGTTCTATAAATAGAAAGCATAAATAACGGCTGTCTTAGTAACCGGAGTGGTTTATTTTAACACGGATTATGCCGGCTACACTCTGGCGTTGCAAACGCAATGTTTTTATTTTACTGACAACTGGCTTCCTCAAAAAAAATAATTTCCCCTATCTACCGTTGCACAGAGTTGGTTCTAAGTCGTGTCAGCGCCCGCTCGATTGGAGTACGACCTCACAGAAAATCGGTTATCAAACAATGCTTGCTTTGTATGTATGAGTGTACCGGTGGCCCAACTGCCCTCTCCTCCTTCCGCCCCGCAGCTCAGCTTGGAGGTGTCCATGGGCGGAGATTGTCACATTCCATCAAGTGACTCGTCTGCTCGTTTGCCCCTACTGTATTTATTTCGTTTGTGCCATACTGTAAAAAAGAGAGATTATATATAAATAACTTTTCAACGGCGTGTATGCTTCTTAAGTAACGATAAGCAATTTCAATTGTTGAATGTAATGGCTAAATGGCAATCAAGCATTCTTTTAACCTTTTTCAATCTTTATTTTAACCGTCTGTGCAAGAAGGAGGGTTATTTTCTAGTGTATGTACGATGGCATTTTTTTTTTTTTTATACTATAGGGGGACAAACCCACCAACCACCCATGGCCTGACGAACCATCCTGGTTATGCAGGCCGAAGCAGCGGGAGGTGCGCGCGGAATGGCCTCCACCGCGCACACTTTCTTGACTCCCTACAAATTGTTTGTATCTTCATCCTTGTCCCTAGGTGTCCCTCTCCCCTTTCTGGGGCGGACAAACACAAATACGCCTTCGGTGTCTTATAGGTCGCAATGTGCCCACTCTTAGTGTACCGCTGGCTCCGTTCTTGTGCTTTTCTTCGCATTTCGTTTTCTTTCTTCACCTCTCGAGTCCACTCCGAATCCTATGCCATCTACGCGTGAAGTCCCGCAGCTGCCTGAAGTTCGCCTCGGAGCCCACGAGGTCGCGATAGTAGACCGGCCCAACCTCGGGCACCTTAACATTATCTAAAAGAATCCTACGCTCCTCCCCATATATCTGGCATTCCCACAATATGTGATGTCGGTCCTCTAAGTCTCCCTCCCCACAGTAGCAAGTCCCTATGTCCGTCAAAGTCATCTTGTGCAGCCTATCCCTGAAGCAGCCGTGCCCAGACAACAATTGCGAGACCTCATAGTCCGGCTCGACCCAAGTTGCCTTGAGTCGGACCTCCACTTCCGGGAAAAATCGGTACAGCTCCCTCCCCTGGGCAGATGTGTCCCAACGCCGCTGCCATTCGGCAACAACGGACTCAGTTATTCTGAGTTTGGCACCCTGTTGTTCCTCCCTGCCAAGCGCGGACTTGCGCGCCTCGCCTAGTCTGCCCGCCCGAATTACCTCGAGGTCGGCCGGTAAAACCCCGGCCAGGACCGGCAACGCGACAGTGCTCGTCGATCTGTAAGCCTTGGTCAAGAGAATCAAGGCAGGTCTTTGAGTGCGCAGTAGCGCAGACCGCACAACGTAAAGGGTCGCACGCTCATACCAACAGCCAGCGGCATACGATATCGTGGCAACAAAAGTGCCCCTATACAAGACCTTAAGGGCCCTAAAGCGGATACTCCAGGAAGACGCCGATACCCTCGACATTTTGCCGAAGCAAGCACCCGCCCTTTCCCCAATCGATACCGCGTGCCGCGCAAATGATAGTCCTTGGTCCACTACCACGCCCAGCACGGTAGCCGACGCGACATTCCTGATGGACGTCCCACCGAACCTGATGATGGGCGGCCGCTGGAATTTCCCCCTTATCGTCATTGTCAGCGTCTTGGTAGGAGAAAAGTCCAGCCTATTTCGTACCCCCCACTCACAGACGAGAGACAAAACAGTAGAGGCCGTGGCTTCTATACTCGCCCGGGATCCGGATTCAATCAGGATTGACACGTTGTCGGCGTAAGCCACCATGCTCACTCCCCCCGGCAGTGGCATTTTGAGAAAGTTTTCCATTAAAACATTCCAGAGCGTGGGTCCCAGTACCGATCCCTGCGGGCAACCCATCGTTGCTGCCTTCCACACTACCTGGTCCCCGATGAACAGGCCCACACGGCGATTGACGAAGTAGCCCACCAACATCCTGAAGATGTTAGGCGGGCATCCTCCGCGCTTAACCTTGAGCAACATCATGGGCCACCAGGCATTATCAAAGGCCCCTGATATGTCTAAAAATATTGCCTGAACATATTTCGACGAGCTCTCCCGCGCTGTGCTAATGATTTTTCGAAGCGCTGAATCTGTCGACCGACCACGAGTGAACCCGTGCTGGCAATCCGATAAGCCTCTTGTTATTTGCGGTGCGCACATCAACATTACGCGCTCTAAAATCTTGCCAAAGATCGACAACAAGGTGACGGGCCGGTACGCTTTGGGGTCGGAAAGCTGCCTGCCATTCCCTTTCGGGATAGCAATCAGCCTGCCATCCTTCCAAGTATCCGGGAAACATCCCTCTTGGACACATCTCCTAAGCACTTCAGAGAACTCAACCGACGCGGCTGACCATACGTGTGTGACAATGCGAGCGGTAATCCCATCGATACCCGGTGCAGTGTTAGGCAGTTCCCTGACTATTCTCGCGATTGCTGTGTCCTCGGGAGGAGGGGCATCCTCACCTGACGGTGTGAACGATGCCATAACCCGCACTTGTCTGTGCCACTCACTGTCCTTGGACATGTCGTCGTCAGGACAGAGGGCATGCACGAGACTGTGCATGGCCTCCTTCACACTCCCAGCGTATCCTTCGGCATACTTTGTGCCATTTATTACGTTACGTGGAGGCCTAGACCTCCCACTCGCCGCTCGGTAGGCCTGTCCCCAAGGGTCCAGATTTCCCGAGTCAGCGATTTTTCTAAAGTGCAAAAGTTGCGCCTCCTCCATAGCCGCCCTATACCTAGCCTATGCTCATGGAAGCAGCTTCTAGTAGTCTCCTCTGCCAGTCCACCATTCGGTCGGGTAAGTTGCCACTTACGTCTGAGTCGGTTATTACGCATGCGTAGTCTGTCGAGTTCTGGTGTCCACCATTCATGTCCGTGTGAGTTATTGTCTGGTACAACCCCTAAGGTATCCTTGGCGGTATGTAACACAACGTCAGTGAACTGTTTACAGAGTCCAGTGGCAGACTGCCTCCATTTTAAGTTCCCCACCCTTCCCTGTATCCGGCGCTCGAAGAGAGGCCAGTCCACACCGCGATCCCTCAGTCTCCAAGGCTCTTCCAGCAGCCCAGCGCGTGGAGTGCTCGCCCTTGCCACGTTAAATGTAATGAGACGGTGGTCGTTCTCGATTTTATGTTCATGCACTGTCCATCCCGTCACCGGGACGCCTCTTGTTGACAGTGTGAGGTCGATGTTGGACGTTCCGTTCGCAGAGGAGAACGTCGGGGGAGCTCCCTCTCTGTTCTCCAGCTGCAGGCCTCGGGCCAGGATAAACGCCTCCATGGACTCACGGCGATGCGTGACGTCTGGCCCTCGTCCGGTATACTGCCGCGGTTCGCAGTACCACATCGGAGAATGCGCATTTGAGTCTACCCCAATAATTACCTTTTTTCCCCTCAGAGCGTCCACTACTCTACCCAGATGTTCTAAGTGCATATTTATGTCGTCACTGTACTGAAAGTACGCGGACACCACGTAAATACCCTCTTCGTCGGTTAGAAGGTGGCACACTACACAGTGTGTGTTCGACAGATGGTGTAAGAGGGCACATGGGAGGTCCCTGCGACGGACATAAACGCACGCCTTCGGTGTATCACCGCTCTGCAGGATATTACCTGCGGCGCCCCAATTGGACCCAGGGTAATGCTCCAGAGCCAGAACGACGTCTAGGTCCAATTCTTCTGCGGTAATTGGTAGCTCCACTGTGGCAAGTTCCGCCCCGGCTAAATTGATTTGGCCAACTCTACAAGTTATTGGAGCCATTAATAGTTTGTAGAATCCACCATACGCTGTTCAGCGTGGACTCTCGCTGGGCACTCGCGAGCCCCAGTTTGGTGGCCTGCCGCCTCCTTCTGCCCAAATCTCGCAGCAAGTGGAAGATGCTCCGCAGACGTCGGCCCTGTGACCAGACGCACCACACTTCATGCAGGTGATGGCGTCCTGGCGACACTTCTTTTCATTGTGTCCATACATCGCACACTTGGCACACAGGACCGCCGTGGTTAAGTCCTCCACTCGGCAAGCCTCCCATCCTATGTAGAGTCGACCACGACCCACTAGCGCCTTCCTGAGTGCCGGGGAGCAGGCAAGTACCATGGCGGACCTTGAGCCCCCCATCCTGCTTTTCCTAAATGCTAGGCGACACTCTTTCAGAACTTTTTCTGATGTCCACGTAGGGTCGTCTGCGAAGTTCTGCGCCACGACCGTCTTCATTGTGTCGGCAAAGTCGGGATCCTTCCCTTCGAGGTCTCTTATGACCACCAGTGGTGACCTCGCCTTCAGCTCTGCGGACCTCACTGTTCCTGGCAGTGCCGCCTTCAGCTTTTCGAGATCCGCAGGCGTTCTGGTTTGGACCACTAGGCCCCCGTTCCCGACTCGCCGCACCCGGTCTACATTAATCCGGAGGGTTGCCGGGGCGACAGAGGACTTTACAATTCGTTTGACTTCCTCAGAGTCCTTTATCTGTGATCCCTCTGCCGGATATATGGCGCAGACCGCACCAGGTGGTCTTGTCTTCGGCCTTTTGAGGGCCCCCGCGTATGACACTGCCGTCCATCCCTCCTCCTGGTGCCTTGTGGCAGCGATAGCGGTCGCACGAGCCCGCTCCGCCTCCGCTTCGGCTCTCTGAGCGCGCACCTCCTCCCGCGCTCTCGCCTCATCCAGTACGCTGGACCGTTTCTCCAAGTCGGCAGTTGCCGCCTTCTGGTTACATACTATAGGGGGACAAACGAACAGACGGGTCTCCTGATGGTAAGTGACACCGCCGTCCATGGACACCTGCAACTCAAGTGCGCCGCCCACCCCCGAGGGCGCTGAGGGACGGGGGATGCAGGGAGCGGAAAGAAGAGAGGAGGGATGAGGAGATGGAAAAAAGGAGAAAGGAGATGAGGGAAGAGAAAAGGGGGGGAATTGGGCCTCCTGAAACCTCACTCAATTCGGGGAAATGCAACGCAAGCGTTACTTATGAGTATTACTATGGGTATTGTGGCTACTATGGGTATTATGTTTCTCTGTAGAGCTTAGACGGATGATGGATTTCGACAAGTGGGGTGTCATTTTAATCGTCTTAATATTCAATGACATACGGGAAAAAATAAGTTTGCCCGGTTTTTTTTTTTTCTTATAATAATTTTATATTACTAGATACAAACGGTTCAATGGGCGGTTGAACCGTAGCGTTTTAACCGCTGCACTGGCTGGTGTTGTCTTAATACGCATATTAAAACGAACCTATCATTATATCTATTCTAGTTAAGAATGATTGATGTTGATTTGTTCGGACAGCTGGAAATGGCTCACGTAGATTGATTTTGTATTTTACCCAACTGCTCAAGGAGGGTTGTTATGGTCGAATATGTACAGACGAACAGACGGTTCACCTGATGTTACTGAAAACCGCCGTCCATGGCACTGGTAACTGCGCAGCCCGCTGATGAGTGGAGGGCCTCCGGAAACCTCATTAATTTATGTGTCGCCGTGGTATCGCACTGGTCGAGCCGGCATATTCGTGGCTAAGCATGGCTCTCGCACGATAGCGAAACTCTTCCAACATTAGAATACAAACTTTTGTGACTTACGATTCATATTTATTTAAATAGACGGTTTCACTCACGTGTGTATTTCGGGGATGTATCGTCCGCTACCGTCGCGGCTGGACGACTTACTCTTTGAAAAAGGTCTCCTGTCGAGACCGAAACTAGTCGGGTATCCCCGAAATATACACGTGAGTAAAACCGTATAGTTAAATAAACTCTTCCAACCCTAGTTTGTACGATTTTTTGGTATTTATTGTGTCTCTTACATAGTTTCTTATATGTACCTGCACATTTGACTTATATTTTTAACGGCATATATATTATTTGAAAGTTCTCCAAGAAAAAGTATATCATGCGTGAACGGTGAGAAAGAAAAAAGACAGGAAGTGTGTATTAAAAACATAGAAAAGAGATGATCGATGACAGGAAAATGTATCGTTTTAGCTCTATATTTTAATAACTTCTGCCTGCCTTATGCCAATCTATTACCGGAGCATATAAAAAACATTTACAATGCCAAAGAAAGATATTTTGAATTGATATATTCTATTGATATATTCGTGGCAATAAGTCCATACTTAAATAGCGTGTCCCATAAAATGGAACACATATTTTAACTACTCATAATACACTCACAGGCACAATTAACCGCCCACCTTGTATTTCTTTCAATTTTCAGTAGTCGGAAAATTTTGACCACATTGGATGGAAGTTATGTTAAAAGCAGCCATTAAGGATAAATAAAATCACAAAAGTCTTTAAACAAAACCGTTTAATAAAAAAAATATGCCAAAAATCGATTTTGCAAAAAATTTGCATGAAAATGTGATGACTTTAATTTTGAAAAAAATCGTCCGCTTTCTTTTTATTTAAATTTTAATAATGAGTATTACTACCTCGGGCCCTGATGACTTCTTGTAGTCGGTTTGGCAATCCATCTACGAGGTCTTGAATATCCGACTGAGGGATACTATGCCACTCCTCTATCGCAGCCGTCTTGAGCTCTTGTAAGGTCGCAGGGGCTGATATTCTTGCTCGAATACGTCTTTTTAGGTTGTCCCAATGAAAAATGTGCCCAAATGGGTTAAGATCGGGACTGCGTGACGGCCATGGCAAAACTTGAATCCCGACCTCATCGAGGTATTGAGTGACGGATCTTGCGGTATGGCATCGAGCATTGTCGTGCATTAATTTAAAGTTTTCACCAATAAATGGTGCGAAAGGTATGACGTGGTCTTGTAAGGCTTCCTCCACGTATCTTTGAGCAGTCACACTGCCTCTATCAAACACTACTAGATCGGTACGTGCCTCGTAAGAGATACCTCCCCAAACCATTATGGATCCTCCCTGATAACCCACGGTTTCGATTATTGCACATGGAGCAAACCGTTCATTTTGGCGCCTGTAAACACGCTGACGTCCATCTGGACCCCTTAAGGCTATTCTGCTCTCATCTGAGAACAGTACGTTCTTGCATTGTTCCGTAGTCCAGTCAGCATATTCTCGTGCAAAGGCAAGTCTTGCTCTACGATGCTGTGCAAGCAGTTGTGGACCGCGAGCTGGACGAAAAGCTCTCAGATTCCTTTCAGCCAGTCTTCTTCTTATCGTACGTTCACTTACAGTGACATTTCTCACCTCAGACAGACGTGTGCACGCTTCAGTAGCGGTGCAAAAGCGATTTCTTAGCACTTTACTGACAACAAAGCGGTCATCCAGAGCCGAGGTGCACCGATGTCGGCCTTGACCTGGCCTTCTCGTGTATGAACCAGTCTCCCGAAAGCGTCTGATGGCATCCCGCACTGTAGTTCGAGGTACACCAAGCGTACGAGCGATGCGACGTTGGCTATACCCAGCGTCAGCTAAAGTCACTGCCCTAGCAGCACCAGTTGCATCCAGGGGCATTTTTTTCAGTCACAAACAATAATCGTACACTAAAAACTCAAATTAAACAATATTCGTACACGATAGCAGACAAGAACAAGAAATGTAATCAATGTAACGTTACTGCAATAATGCCAAACAGAGACTAAATTCTAAAAACGCTTCGGCGATACAAGTTTAAGGGTCGAAATAAGGGTTTTTTAAGTGTTTAGTTTATTGCTAAAGTACCCACTTAACTAAAAACAAAACAGTAGATAAGCCACAGTTAACATAAACAAACAGGGTAACGAAAAATATAGGTGGGCGGTTAATTGTGCCTGTGAGTGTATAATGACTGCACTGATGGCGTAGCGGTTTAAGTGGTCACCTCGCCTCCAAGCTGCCGCGCCTTGTGTTGTGGGTTCGATCCCCGCACGGGACAACAGTTTGTGTAATCTTCAAATTGTTTTCTGAGTCTGGGTGTTCTTTTTGTCCGTTGTTTGAATGTTTGTAAAGTCCCCCGCGATACAGGAGTTAATTCTAGTGCGGGTGTTGTCTTTTAAAAAAAAAAAAAAAACAATAATAAGCCCGTTGCCGTCAACCACGCGCATTAGGAATTGAAGAAGGGAAAATTGGGAGTAGACAGAATTTGGGAAGGAAAGGAATAATGCTTATAAGGGTGGATTGGGACGCAATATTTGAGGTCGTGGGGGTCGAGTACCAACTCGAAACGGCTGTAAGCTGTAACCGAGAGGTTTGAGCCCTCTACCCAAATACTGTGATTAATGACAAAATCTGTGCTTAAATTTTTTTTTTTTTTTCAGATGACTAGTGATCAAGTGACGTAATAGTGCCTGTATGGACTGTGATCATAATAGTGTAGTGTTAGAACTAAATATAAATTTAGACACAGTGCCTCGTCGAGTGAGATGTGTATATACAGAACATTGTGCGTGACAAAGAGGGAAGATACTGTCAAGTGAGATCGTGTCGTGGGAAGGGTGAGTAATAAAACACACGTATATATATATATACACTTCCACCTATAGTCTCGAAGGGGTAGGCAGTAGCGTCTGAAACAATCACTTTTTGCTTAAGTTACGTTGCCATCTTCCGAGCACAGTATAAATACACATTAAGCGGCGGCAGCGTGATGGCTGAGGCGTCGGACTTGCGATCAAGTGGTTGGTTCAAACCCCGCCCAATACACTACCGACGTAAACCCACTACCCCTAACAAGCATTTAAGCTTAAAAAAGAAATTCAGTATGCCTCCGTCCTTGGACACTTGCAACTCAAGAGTCGTTAGTGCGCTACCCGACTTTGAGGGTGATGAGGGATAGTGGGATGGAAGAGAGGGGGGATGAAGGGAGATGAAAGAGGGGAAAAATGGGAAAAGGGGCGGGGGGTTAGGGGACTGGAAAAAGAGAGGAGAGATTTCGGGGGAATGCAACGCAAGCGTTACTTCACAACCGGTTTTCTGTGAGGCCGTGGTATCGCACCGGTCGAGCCGGCCCATTCGTGCCTAAGTATGTCTCTACCACTGTTAAACTGTTACTTCAAAAATTCAGTATGATGGGTTAAGTTCTTTAATCGCGTATCTTCTTAAAACGGATAATGTTCAATAGTTTCAATGGTATTTCCCCAGATGGCACACTATCTTCAGCCCGCTTCCCTCGAGGCGGCTCTCCCGCTCCTCAACAGGCCAGACCTTCGGCTTCGTCAGCTGCTCGGGGAACAGCTACAAGCGCTGGTGCGCCGGGAGCCGGAGATCACGCACGATGTCGTGGCGCAACTGCTGGATTCACTCATCGCTTGGCTTAATGGGGGGAATTTTAAGGTAAGGGTATATGCTCCCTTTGATTTATGACTTTACTACTGCAAAGTTCATGAGTTTAAAGTTTATGCTGTATGTGTATGATGGAATTAATATGTCGGCTAAATGGCTGAACCGATTTCGATGAATGATCTTATATATAGTTAGATTTATATTTACTTAAGTATTTGTTAGGTAATAAAAACGTTTTTTTTTTATACTATAGGGGGACAGACGAACAGACGGGTCACCTGATGGTAAGTGACACCGCCGTCCATGGATACTTGCAACTCAAGAGTCGCAAGTGCGCTGCCCGCCTTTGAGGGTGATGAGGGATGGGGGATGCAAGGAGCGGAAAGAAGAGAGGAGGGATGTGGAGATGGGAAAGAGGAGAAAGGAGATGAGGGGAGGGGGAATTGGGCCTTCGGAAACCTCACTCAATTCGGGGAAATGTAACGCAAGCGTTACTTCACAACCGGTTTTCTGTAAGGCCGTGGTATCGCACCGGTCGAGCCGGCCCATTCGTGCCTAAGCATGGCTCTACCACTACCAGTATAAAAATGTTATTAATGTTCCATGTGTACATATATACATAATATATTTTTTAAGATTATTACTAATATGTAGGCGCTTAGTGCATGCACCGTTTTATGTATAAGTCGGATGGGTGTTAAATATGTCCTTCAATATGAGGTAAGAGGACTTGCACGTAAAAAACAGTAATGATTGGTTTTGATTTTTTCTACAGTAACAGGACCTGTGTAGCGCAAAACATAATGTTTCTGATACTAGATGTGTAAATAACACCCTTCACCTTTCCCATCTCTCTTTGACCCGTCTGTTCGTCTGTCCCACTATAGTTTAAAGAAATATATATTAAATACCCACATATGTATTGCCAATTAAATGGTTAACATGACGTAATAGCGGGCAGGCTTAGTGTCAACCGTACACTAGGTATCAGATATGGAAAAACTGAGAGTATGTTGAAATATAAGGATAGAAACAAGGGAACGTCACTTCTGGATGTTGCTTATTAATTGTGTTGATTTATTGGAGTGTAAGTAATAGCTCAAACTGATCCGGGTCACATACCATATAACTCGAAACAACAACAACTTTTAATATACTTGTACTTGGAGCAAAGATCTTGGTATTTGGTACGCAAGCTATGCATCATACATACTCTGATTCCGATAGTTACCGCTTTGTCGCACGCCTCATTGCGTACGGCGGACGTATTCTGTACAAGTTAATTCTTTCAATGGAAACTTAATATAAGGTGTTATGGAATGATGGAATGCGCTCCCTACTGAGATTAGGATGACCGCCAACCGTGACACGTTTAAAGCTAAAGTGAATTCTATTTAAGACAGTTGATCGAGATACCCACATGACTGTATAATTATATAGGGAAATTATATATATATATATGTATATTTATGTACCAGAAGTATAATTTATTTAAAAAAAAAAACAATCAGTTAACCATCTACAGTAAACTGCTGTGTATTCAAAAACATAAATTGAAGTTACACTTGCTATCACTAAACAATCAACTATAATACCAGAACAATTGGAACGATAATTATGTAATGTGGTAGAGCCATGCTTAGGCACGAATGGGCCGGCTCGACCGGTGCGATACCACGGCCTCACAGAAAACCGGTTGTGAAGTAACGCTTGCGTTGCATTTCCCCGAATTGAGTGAGGTTTCCGGAGGCCCAATTCCCCCTCCCCCCTTTTCTCTCCCCTCATCTCCTTTTTCCATCTCCTCATCCCTCCTCTCTTCTTTCCGCTCCCTGCATCCCCCATCCCTCATCACCCTCAAAGGCGGGCATCGCACTTGCGACTCTTGAGTTGCAAGTGTCCATGGACGGCGGTGTCACTTACCATCAGGTGACCCGTCTGTTCGTCTGTCCCCCTATAGTATAAAAAGAAAAAAAAAATCTCACCACCATCCAAGCTGTGCGAGCGCCAACGAGCAAATGGAATGATTACTGACGCTCACTCGTTTATATAGGTTTTGGTGGGGGTACGTCTACTACTACGTCTTCGCTTGATTATCCTGACAATATATATTTATTTGTTAGTATGTGTGTATACACCTGCCATGATGCCTGGTAGATCACCCAATGGTTGAATGGTAGATTTTGCCATGTGGCATTAAGTCCGCCTCGTACAGTGTCATATATATAAATGAATATTAAGCATAAGCGGTTACCTGCAGTTTCACCTGAAATTTAAAGTCACTGCCTCACTCCTAAGAGTCGTAGCGTGATGTTTTACAGCCTATATTATTCTGCTGTAAATACACAGTCCTACTGACATCGTTGACCTATTGTTTGTCCTTCTCATCTCATCCGCATTAGCAATAACCTTTTTCTTAATATGTTCTTAGCTCTGCCTTCAATAAACTCCCAGTTTTCCCTACTTTCATTCCTAAAGTGTCCGGTTGACGGCAACCGGTTTGACCCTATCACGTTAGTGGAACCTTATTCTATATATATATACATATATACATATATATATTTTATTAGCCTACCATAGTGATTTCACTTTGCCTGATGTAAAGCAATAGGTGGAGTCAAAGAGTGGTGGTCACCATCCTCATTGCATGTCTATTCAATGCAGCATGGTGACCCACACTGATGAAGGAAATAAAAAGATCTAATTAATCGATCTGAGTTAATCTTATGATTCGATGATCCGATACGGTGCTGTAATGTTTGTCGGTGTAGTGTATTTATAATACGACAAATATCAAAGTTAGTTCAAAGCGATACAGTTACTATATCGTTTTGTCGTTCAGAATATATGTAAATTCAGTATGAATTGCGTTAGTCTAGCTTGACACACTGACTGAACTATACGAGTGAAGTTATAATACGCGTATTTATTTTTAAACATTGTTTCTTATAAGTAAGTGATTTTTATTTTTTTTTCTAGTTAAAAAAGAAAATGTAATATGTATGTATGTTAGTTTGTGTGTGTGTATGTAATATCTTTATTATTTCACTTGAATTGATTGTACTAAAAGTTGGTCAAAATTACTCTCTCTAAGTGTAGAACAATTAAACCTTATATATTTTGTTTTTTTTTTTTAATTAATGAGGTTAGAAACTTAATAAAGGAAACTTAAAAAATAAATTAATGTATGGTTAAATCGATTTTGATCAATAATACAATTAAACTTTTTTACCCGACCGCGCAAGAAGGAAGGTTATGTTATTCGAGTGTATATATGTATGTATATGTGATGAATATTTGTCTCTAGATGATAGATGTCCTAATGGAAATCTAAGATGTCACTTAAATCATTTTAATAGTGGCAGTTAAAACGTTGGGTAGGTATAACATTTTAAAATAAGCAAAATAGTAGAGAAAATTAATATACAATTTTACTTATTTATTTGCAGGTAGCACAGAATGCACTGGAGGTGCTGACGGCGATTGCTGAGCGCATGGGCAGTGAGTTCTCACACTTTGTGCCGAACGTACTGCCGCATATAATAGACAGGTGAGATTAAACTCTCTTTGTAACGAAAAATCACCAAGACTTGGGGAGAACTATTTGTGGATCACACAAAATTTTAGTCCGGAATCGAATCCACGACCTCCGCAGTCAGGGTCGCTAGACCAACAGGCCCGTCAAACTTATAAACTGACGTATCTATAAATTATAGTATATGCAAATATTTAGAACAATAGAAGTTATTATTTATGTTTATACGTGCATATTTACTATCTATTGTTAATTCTTAGTCAGACAGTTTGTCACGCTTGAAAGCATGTAATAGGTCATTGTGGAGTTGGCCTGTTTATATATGTCTGAGGAGGCAGAGACGGGTGATCTCATTAGTTGATTTATGGTTGATGCGAACTTTATATAGTATCAGTCGTACAGTAGTCATACTTGTGTTTATCTCTGCTCCGCTCTTAAGAATCGCAGCGTGATGTTTTACAGATTATATTATTCCATAGTAAATACTTTATCATACATAAAAAATCAGTTTAATTCGACTGATAGTTTTAGAGTTTATAGAGTTCAAACAAAACAAACAAAAACTTTAAAATAGTTTTTGTAGTTTGAAAAGTTAGCTTTTATCGGTTTGAATAATTGAAACGACTGCACGGATGGCGAAGCTGTTTAAGTGGTCACTTCGCCAATACGCTGCCGCGCCGAGTGTTGTGGGTTCGATCCCCGCATGGTACAACACTTTGTGTAATCCTCAAATTGTTGTTCTGAGTCTGGGTGTTCTTTGTGTCCGTTGTTTGAATGTTTGTAAAGTCCCCCGCGACACAAGAAATCCTAGTGTGGGAGTTGTCTTATCAAAAACAATGAAAAACAAAGAAATACGTAATATTTAGAATCTTAACACATTCCGACTGCTTTTATGAAAAAAGAGGTAATGATACCTTTAAAATCACAACTTTTACATGGGTTGTTCACAGTTTTTTATTGCTATATACTATTTTTTTTTTATTGTGAATTTGTTTTTTATACTATGTGTTATCTTAGGATTCGCAGATAAGTTGATTTCTTTTTGTAAATTTCATAAATTCACTTAAATATTTTATAATAGTATAGTAATTTTGAAGCATTCGAAAAGAAAGATCATAATAAAAATATATATGATATAAATTAAACATAAAATCTTAAATTTAAAATTAAATTATAATAATGCGTCTCCTCGACCAAACGTACCCATGAGGCTGGCGGCGTTTCCACGTTGTACGCTAGAAATTGTTTATTTTCAGTGGTATAATTAAGTGATTAATTTACTGGCTTTTAATTTTTTCTGCTCCTTATTGACGAGGATCTGGCCTGCTTAGCCCTTGTTTGAATATCTCGCTGTAGAGTGTGGTCGGTTCGCATTCTCTGTCTATGGCAATTCATTACATTAATACTTACAGGGAGCAGACGAACAGACGGGTCACCTGATGGCGAGTGAACCGACCCATGTGTGCCTACCCTCTCCCTCGCAAAGAAAGTTTCTGTAAATTTACATTAGAATATAGTTTTAACGACTCGATACTGTTGAAAAAGTATTTAACAGATAATGTGTTCTATTAGTACATATATAAGTGTTTGACACTAAAATGTTGTAGCTTTATTATTTAAATTTGTTATAAAAAAATTTAATTAACATGAGTTGCAACACCTGAACTGGGTAACTTTTGATTTTGATACTATTTATACCACCTTCATCTATAAATATTACTCTGCAAAAAATATATGCCAATATATTTAGTAACATGAATGTAAAAATGAGCTATTGTTTTTAAGATAACAGTTGGGTACTGTCTCTCCAGGTTGGCCGACACAAAAGAGGCGGTAAGACACACGGCTCGCACGTGCGTAGTGTCCCTCGCATCGAGCCGAGCGGTGAATCCCCGCGCTCTGCTGGCGCGACTCACTCCAGCGCTCAATCACAAGGCGCCGCACGCCAGAGAGGAGACCCTGCGTTGTATACAGGCGCTTCTTGACAAGTTAGTACACCACAAATTATTTTTATAAGATAGGGGTAAACGAGCAGATGGGTTACCTGATGGTAAGCGACTACTGATACCTGCAATTGAAGAGTCACAAGTGTGTTTTTCGCCTTCTACGTAGGTAGTACGCTCTTTTCATGAAGGGGACCGGAAATAAGGGAAAGAACTTCTTTAAAAGTGTTGTAGTGCCAATTATCTATTATCGATTATGTTACATGTAATCGTTTACACACTCAAATATAGTCGATTATGCCTCTATTTGCGATATTTTGAAAATGCCCTGATAGTAAAATAACTTGTTCTACTTACTCATTATTAGGACTTATTTAAAAAATAAACATTAAAAATATATGTTCAAGTTTCTAACTCTACACGCCCTAACTTCACAAACTCTACACCTTCGTCGCAATATGTGTCTTGGCCATTTCGTCTCATACAAACTTCCATCCCCTACTTAAAGAGGTGGGGGGATAATAGTTACAAGTTTTTTTTTGTTTATGTAATAATAATACTACCTTACATACCAAATGTGAGCTTTATAGGACATCAGGAAATACCCTAAAAATTTTGATGATCAGTGAGTCAGTGACGAAAGCAGGGTTTTTCAGATATTAATTGAACCTAAAGTAAAAGAGCTATGCAATTAAAACTTGATATGTTTCATAAGTCCGCTATTGACAACATATCCCCAGTATTTTGTTTATCTGGTATAATACAAACCCAATTTAAAAAGGTTTAAAAAAAACGATGAAGCGCTTCGAGAAAAGGTAGGTACCCTTGCGCTTCGCTTGGCTCGTCTTGGCAGGGGTACTACCGTGCCCCCAGATAATATAAATATATACCACGGACTACCGTGAATTATAAAATCTATACCTGTAAAAAAAAACTTTTACAGTTTTAATACAGCTAAATGAAACAATAATTTCAGAATAAAATAAACCATTGCACCAAAAAATATAAGCCAGACATGAAATGATAAAATAAAAGCCAGACGTGAAATGAAAAATATAAGCCAGACGTGAAATGAAAAAATATAAGCCAGACGTGAAATGAAAAATAATTTATTTTCTTAACCATCAAAATGATCATCAGTATCATCGAGTCTTCGTTCTCGGGAGATATATATATATATATATATATTTTTTTTTTTTTTATGATAGTTATTTTTATTATGACATTCTTTTGTGTTTGTGTTCAGTCACGGCGCGAACGAGTTACAGCTCCGAGCAGCCGTGCCCAACCTGGCGGCGCTAGTGGGCGACCCCAGCAGTGCGGTGCGGGACGCGGCCATGACACTGCTCGTCGACGTCTATAGACATGTCGGTCTGTATCTCTGCCCTTTCCACCAACCAACCGACTCCAAAAAAGGAGGTGGTTCTTAATTAGACTGTATTTTTTTTATATGTCGGTTACCTCAGAATTTTCGACTGGGTGAACCGATTTTAGTCTTTTTTTTATTTATTTAAAAGCTGGTGGTTGGTGGCTTCCTGTGTTTCCCATTTCAATTTGGTACAGTTCTGACAATGGCGTCCATTAGACAACCATATAAGTCTTAAAATTTTATAAAAGACGCATTGAAGTCGGTTGTCTACTTTTTTAAAGTGAATTATTTTGCACGATATAAACATATCTATTGGCCCATGGATTTTAGGTCTGTTCTTCTCCATAGGATCTACGTATTAAACAGCCAACTAGCTTCCTCATTACTCCTGACAATTCAAAAATACCTGTAATTGGTTTAGTTTCAATAAATGATTTTGATTTTGATAATATGAATTAAAATATTTCCAAAGCAATGAAGGAATGGCAAACAAATTTATTTGAAGCAAACATATTGATGTATAAACTAATTATAAGATATCATCACACTTTTCTTTAAGACATTTTGACGCTCTAACAGACTTGTGTTATAATATCAATAAAGAGTAGGCTATGTCCTTCCCCATAGTTCTAGGTACCCATATATTTTTGATGGTTGCTTTAGTGCATAGGTTCCCAACACGGGCGCTATAACCTCCTAGTGGGCGCTGCAGCGTTTCGTAGGGTCGTTATGACAGTCAAGGGGGCGGTCACTGGTACTTACCTAATAAAAAAAATAATATAATAATATTTTATCAAGACATCTAAAATGTTTAAAACATTTAAATAAGCATTAATTAAAAACTAATTGATTCGGTTTAGGACTGTCGGTAACAAATCCATGTAAGTTCATACAATTTTGTTCTAACACTTTGTATGGTTTTTGTCTGATTTTTAATTTATTTATTCATTTATTCACCCCAGACCATGACCACACGAGGAGCACAATATTGTGTAATCCACTAATAGTTTGCCCAAGTCTGGGTGTTCTTTGTGCCCGTTTTTTTTTTATAAAGAATACTAGCAACATGTCACACTTGATGAATGTTTGTTAAGCACCCCGCGATACAGGAGTTATTACTAATATAGGATTGGTCTTTTATGTTAAAAAAGACTTTAGAATCAACAGTTACCCAGTTCTAGTGTTGCAATTCATGTGAATTTAAATAACATGTCTTCAGTGTCAAAGAATTCTTCTCAAACTATAAAACACATTACCCGTTAGTCACTTTTTGAAACTATTTCTGAACATACATATATTAATTCATTTTATTTATATCTAAGGGAATGTGATTAAATACATGTAAGGCAGTGATATATGTACTTTTATAGTATATGGTATTATTTATTTGTTCTCAGGTGAAAGATTAAGGCAAGACTTAAAGAAAAAGGAATTATTACCAGCTCAGAAGTTCGCTTTGTTGGAGCAGAAATTCGACGAGGCGAGAGATTCGGGGTTACTGTTACCTACAGGTATACAAGTTACCAATCCCACCATTAAATTTATATTCGCAACCAAATATTAGATCCCTTTAAAAAAGCACAACCATAAGCAATAATTTTTTGTGGAGCCTCAAATTTTTTTTTATAAAATAGCTGGACAGACGAACAGACGGATCACCTGATGGTGAGTGACAACCGCCGTCCATGGATTACTGCAACTCGAGAGTTGTAAGTGCGCTGCTCGCGTTTGAGGGTGCTGAAGGATGGGACTGACTTTTATAATGGTTTATTCAAAATTTACATGCAAAAACTTTTAAATTTTCCCTTTTCAACTGGTCATTTTCAATGTTCACATTACTTGTAAGTTTTCTGTAAAGTTAAAATAAAATAATATAATTGACATTGTTGTGTTACAGCTACTCAATCTGTAGACGAGCCAGACTTTGTATCCCGGACTATCAAGAGGACAATGACAATACCCACATCAGCTCGGAGCAGAGATGGAGACAGCTCTGGAGCATCCACACCTGGTCAGTATTTTCAAAAACATATAGAAATTTCTCATAAGCTTGTCATATTCTTCTTTATATTCTTTTCACCTCCAACCTGGTCTCATTGGGGGAAGACATTTGGCTATAATTATATTGTTTAATTATAGGGTAGATATTATTTTATCATTATGAACTTTTCGAAGAAAGGAGGTCTCCTCGGACTTCCCAGCAGCAGCCAGCTCGAGTTATGAAGCTGTTGTTTAAATTCCCCAATCCATTTATAAGCAATATCCATTTCCTGTCAATATTCTCAATGTTTTCTAATCCAATTCCCAAAAATTCATAGATGATGGTAAAAGGCTGGCCACCTCGGCAATATATGGGCGTTATTTACGCATGTGCCAACCCCTTAGGGGATACAGGCGTGGAGTGTATGTATGTATGTATGTGAATTGTCAACCGTTCAATAATGGTGGCCTATGTTCATGTTCTATTACTCTTGTAATTTGTCTCGGTATAAAAACGTTCAAACCGCCCTTGAGGTATAATACCTTAGTAAACTTCTAAATGTCAGATAATTTGCTATTTCATGACTTAAAGGCTATTAAGCTTATGTGGCTTTTTAGTAAACAGACTTCAGGTAAAAACACACAACACTAAAAATATAAGTTAGTAAGTGTATTGTTAATGAATTCATCCATTTGCTGTTTAACTTACCTATCTAAAATAAAAATAAAATATTATCTTAACTACATAATCATACTAACATGAAATTTTCTCTACTTTCTCGGCAATCACCGCTAACTAAATCACCGACGGGACAACATTATCACTGAATAACAAATCACCAATCTATATCACCAATAACATAAACGCTGGAACTTCGACATGGCTTTGGTCAACACTCGGTGATAAATTGACTAATATTGGAACAAAATTGTCGGTTACTGACCCAATATGGCCAAATTCCGGTTTAAATTGGACGAATGCCGGACTTTGGTAACAATAGCTTGTGATCTGCCAAAGAAGACTGTAGCTGGATTATATAGTCTACCGTCAGCTAGTCGAAAGCCGCCACCACCCGCAAAACTTACAAGCGCCGCCAGTGGTAAGTACTACTAGTTTTCTTATTAATATTATCATTATAAACTATATTATATGAGCGGTGGTAGCGTAATGGCTAAGGTGTCAGACTTGCGATCATGTGGCTGTGGGTTCGAACCCAGTACACTGCCGTCGTGAAACAAGCATTTAGCTTAGCCGCAATCCGGAAATCTTTTTTTTTATAGTATAGGAGGACAAACGAGCAGACGCTGTAACTCAAGAGTCACATAAGTGCTGTCCGCCTTTTATAATAGGGGAGGAAGGGCCTCACTCACTCCTGTAACCTCACTCATTCGGTCACACAATGCATACATTGTTAAGCAGTCGGTTTTCTTTGAGGCCGTGCTAATACTCCGCTCAAGCCGGCCCGTACGTGAAGAAGCATGTGCACGTGCAGAGTAGTAAACTTAAAGTAGGCTTATATGGGTGTTTCAGAATGGTTTGGACACATTTTAGGCTCGTATGGTCCCTGTGAGTTACGTGAATTGATAATCATTTAAAAAAAATAAGTGTGTTTTGATAATAATAATAAAATATAGATATTTTTATAAATAGGCTGGCACAGCAGGTTCTGCCACTTGTACCAAACAATTGCTATAGAAATCTCAGCAGACGCCAACAATACTAAATCACATATCAACCATTCATTGCAGAGAATTAAACAATATTATTATATTAATTTTTTTGTGTAAATATTTAAATATATAATATTAATATAATTACGATAATTTGTGTTCCAAGTATTCATTAAATACAATACAACAAGTAACATTTTCATATAATCATGTAAATGGAAATACAATTTTATGGCCATACAATATGAGACAGAAATCTTAATTTGAAACTGACAATTCTGCCTAAAATTCGACCTGTAGAACGAATTTTTCATAAGAGAGAGACGTGAATTAAATTATAGGTATTTAATACCAAGTAAATTGATGGCGTGTCCTAATTAATTTTTCAAAAATGTATATATAAACAAATTACTTAAATTTGCAGAAAGTTTTTTAGAAATATGTTCCCACACCAGGAAGATATTGTTTCAAAGAAACACAATGTCTCTTTGAAACACCTGGTTGGTAGACCCTTTTTTTGTTTATATATTAGTTCGCCTGCAACCGTCACACTTTGCCTTACATCTAATACTGACTGGAATGCTTAAATTAAATTATATCATCAAGTCGAGCCATAAGATTACTGAAAAGTTATTAAATTAATCATTATGGATCAAAATGACATTAAAAGACAATGATTTGACAATACATAGGCGTGACGTCACTCCTACGTATTTCGTACAAAAATGTACTAAACCATTTTGACGTCTACTAAAAAGAGTCTGTTTTGACTTGACAGTCATGAAGCCTTGAGATACTAAGTCTATACACGTGTAAACCGGCTAACAACACAGCTTCTCAAAACACTTACGAACTTAAGATGTTTGTGCAACATGCTTGTATTTAAAATTAATAAAAAAAAAGTAGGTAATAATATTAACTGATTAATTTTAATTAAAAAACAAGTGATAACAATCGTTTAAGCATAAAAACGTGAAATTTAAAAACTTATTCATAATTATTTCTGTATCCTATGATTAAATTCTGATTTGGTTGGCGGTGGTTCACCAAGGGGGTATACTCACTCCGCTTTCGAATAAAAAAAATAGCATTTAAAAATGAATAAAAAAAGTACACACGACAATAGAACTCTCCCCTTTTTTTAAATTGTTTAAAAACTACGTTTACTGATTGTGTGATATTTTCAGTTAGAGAATGTAGCAAGGTCTCATGGAAGATCTTATGCTGTCCAATTAAAAAAAAACCTAATATTGTTTTGTTTTGAAATTGTCTTTTGAAAGATTAGATTTAGGATTTAGAAAAAACTGTTTACAGATATTTCAGCAGTTTTAATTATATTGGTCGCAAAAAGGGTCCTTGGGGTACTCCTGTTATTGACACACACAACTTGAAAATCGCTGTACATTACAATAAAATACTATGTTGAGCAGTCCAATAGGAGAGGATATGATGCTGTAGTATGTGAAAGGTCTGAGTGATGTTGATGTTGTAGTGTCAAGCGGCATCGCGACCAGCACGGGTTGCGGCGAAGCTGGCTCGGTCTCGTGCGAGGCGTTTGAGGCGGCCTTTGCAGCCTCCGCTCCCGCAGCCGTGTACGGTGCGCGCGGCCTCGACGATCTCTGCCGCCACTCCGCCGCCCTGCTGGGCGACCGCTCCGCCGACTGGGAGAAGCGGGTCGATGCGGTGAGTACTTGCCGTATAGTACATGTTATTCTAATATGACTTATTACAAGGAAATAGAGCATAAAATTGACCGCCATGACCACTATTCCGGATTATACTAGTGTCTACGTTCAGCTCTATTGCAATACATTAAGGTTCATTATTAATTCGTCATTCACATTGATAAAAACACGATAATGACGTGTGGTTCTCAGTATCGTAACAGGCGAGTCAGGGATGGATTGGACTGGTATCTACGAGACAGTATATATATATATACTAGCACACCTGTTGACACCCCGCAACATCCCTTGTGGTTGATATTTCGTTCTTAGCTGACCTCTACTCTGCGAAAGGAATATTCTTACCAAATTTCAAGTCTCTACGCCTTATGGTTCCAGAGATATCGTGATGAGTCAATATGTCGGTGAAAATCTCTTATATATATATGTATATAGCTTTAGATATATACATATATAGCCCTACAATGCACGGATGACGACGATAAATGGGATTAAGGTTGGCAAAATGTGAGTAGCAATATCCCCGTAAGGGGTAGGCAGAGGTGTATTCTACACCCACTCTTAACACTCTTAACATTGGTAGAGCCTGCAGCCTGCTTTCCCCTCCCCTCAACCCCCCTCTCCTCCATCCCAGCTCCTCATCCCCCTCTCTTCCCCTCCCCGCATCCCTCATAATTCTCGAAGGCGGGCAGCGTATTTATGACTTTTTGAGTTGCAAGTGTACATGGACGGCGGTTGTCACTTACCATCAGGTGACCCGTCTCTTCGTCAGTCCCCCTATGGTATAAAAAAAAAAGTTTTGCCAATTAGATTCGGTCCCACTAATATAGGGGACTATTGCCGCCAACAGTCCACTATATGACTATATACATACTGTCAGATAGATAGCAGTGCGATCTAGTCGCCTTTCACGACACCCACGGAAAGAGAACAGGGTCTCTATTCTACCCTTCAGAGAAACACACGGCACCAATATGTATGTATGAAAGTTTAAAATTCATTCTCATTTTCAAGGTACTCTATAATTTTGCCACTAATGTATTGGTTATGTAATTCGGCTTCTTTTCTTTAGATATCGCCACGTGGACACGGGGTTCATAAAGTTATATAATATGGACGAATTCTCCAACTACATAAATTTGATAGAATTTCATGGTTATTAATTTTATTTAACAATGTTTGGAAAACTTTCAGCTAAGTTTCGTCCAAAAATATGTAACTAGAATACTGGGATAACATGTTTTCACAGTTATCATAAGGCATTTTGTAACAATATTGTGAACAGATTTGCATTGAATAGTTATGGTTTCTGCTTTAGATGCAAGTTACATAAATTGATTTGCCAAAATAAATGGTCGCGTCACACTTTGTTTAGTTTGGGAACACTTGTGAAGAAGAGCCCTACAGTTTTTGACAGTGTACAATATGAACATGTTCGTTTAATCTATTATAACTCTGTAACCGTGTAGTCTAATTGTCTACAAATATTTTTGTTCTTGTTTCATTCAAATAGAGCAAGTAGTTTGGATGTTATAATAATCTCAATTTTCACTTTTCGTGTGACCTCACTTCATAACAATCGCCGCTCTCACTGTAATGTTTCACTCAATCATTTTTATGATTAAGCCCTAAGTTTAACACCCACAATATCTAAGAACTCGCGTCATAGTCACCGCACGCTTCCCATGAGCTATATGTATACTGTGTATAATCTAATAGCTCGACGATACAATTCACAAGTTACTTAGTTTTCACTTCTATCGGCAGTCCCCAAACTGACCGTATAATTTTTTTTTATTCCGTGTCTATAAAATTTTTCATAGTATAAAAAGTTAATTTTACATTGATTTATGCCTGCATTTATGAGAAACGGAGTTGATACCAGGAAATTGAAAATTGAATTTTTTGCTCACATCTCTAGCATACAGTTTATGATAGAAATGCATATTTTCAGTGTTTAAAATAAGTTTATTTTTTTCTGGGACACGCTGTATATATACATGATATCTAACTAGTATTCTATTCTGTTTTACAGCTAAAGAAGATCCGCTCTCTATTAACAGCGAACGTTCACCAACAATATCCAACAGAGTTTTACGCACAGCTCAAGGATCTGTCTGTGCCTTTCTTGGTCGTCATTAAGGATCTTAGAAGTCAGGTTTGTATCGCTCTTATTTATTTAGAAGCCGTGCTTAGACATATGGGTCAGCTCGACCGGGGTAACATCACGCCTTCACAGAAAACCGGGTGTTTAGCAATGCTTGCGTTTTGTTTCACCTAGAGCGTGAGGTTCACTGGACGCCTTAACCTCCCTAAATGTGGCCGAAAAGCCGATAAAGGCGCGTTAAAAACGGTGCAAACTCAGGAGCACACGTCTTCAGCACGATAGGAGAGATTTTATCGGGCCCACTCGACTTAAGAACGTCGAGGGAAAGAACGCACTGCCCTTTGTGTAAACCGGACTTCCGGCATGCGGCTCTCGCACTGCGGTATGGTCGGCGGTGCGTTTCCCCCGTCGTCCAGGGTCGAGTTGGAAGCAAAGAGTTTGCCCAGAAGATCGGCTTTTTCTTTAGCGTCGTGGGCCAACGAATTATCTCCTATGCGCAGAGGTGGAAGGGATGGCTTACAAAAGTTCCCCTGGACAGCTTTGGCAAGAGACCAGAATGCACGAGTTCCGGAAGGGAGACTCACTAGTCTCTCGCCAATTCTGCCGATGTGAGCCGACTGCGCCTCTTTTGAGGGTCCTGGAGGTAAAGTTAGATTGCTTCTTTAATGTGCTGCCATACGCGGTGACTGCCTATAACTCGCGGCCGCAACGAGTGAACGAGTGGCACTATACTCCTAATCAGGCAATGGTCCGAGGAGCCAAGAGGGGCCTCAACGGATACTTTGTAGCTGTCAGGATGTGAGGTCAGCAGAAGATCCAACAGTGAAAGCACGTGGCTTTCTGCATCTGGGATTCGCGTAGGCGTTGCTACCAGCTGCGTCAAGCTATATGCCAAGGCGAAATCCTGAACAGACCTTCCCGCATGATCGGTTTTGCGCGAACCAAGCCATTCGGCTTGATGGGCGTTAAAGTCGCCAAGAATCACGATCTCTGCGGATGGGACCTGCTGGAGCACTGAGTCTGTAGCCATTTGGACGTGGTCGATGAGTCGGTCCGTTTCGGCATCACCGCTATGGGACCTGTAGAGGCAAACGTAGATGCGGGGATGGTCGTCGCAGTCTACACGTAGCCATAAGATTGAGAGGTCCCTACCTTCAAGATTGCCGAGGCGGCGAGAAGTGATATCATCTCTAACGTACACGCATACACCAGCCTTAGGAACAAAGGAGTGTTCCAGTCCTTACCCAGGGTAGCAGAGGTAGGATGTGTCCGCTGGAGATGATATCTGCGTCTCGGTTAAAAAGAGCAAGGCCGGCTTTGCTATCTCAAGGTGGTGGTGGACAGTGTCGAGGTTCGAATGTAAGCCCCTGATGTTACAAAAATCCACGGTAAACGTGACAGGGGCTGCCATGGTATGCCTTCTCTTGCCCCGAGCAGATTTTTGAGAGCGCAGTTGAGCACCCCCAGAGTACGAGGGGCAGCCTGGGCGTCCACGCTCACGTATAATCCGTACTGAGGGTGGACGTCCAGGGGGGGATTTTCCAACGCTAGCGCTGGTACTCCCCTGGGGTATCCTTTTTGTTAACAGCGCTATCATTAGGGGGGTGGGGGATTTTTGGCCTCCGGAGACCTCACTCATTTCGGGGAAATGCAACGCAAGTGTTACTTCACAACCGGTTTTCTGTGAGGCCGTGGTATCGCACCGGTCGAGCCGGCCCATTCGTTTGTTTGTAATTTGGGATCAGACGGCCGTGTGTGACATATCTTAAGTTTATTATTATTTATTAGACTCTACTACTAAGTCGAGACAAATCTTTGCTATTATAAGACCATACACTTGATTGCCAAATAAATATTGATTTGATAACAGGTATATGAGTGACTTATGTACATATGTATCTAATATATGTGTTTATTTAAATATACGGTTTAACGGTCACGGTCCCGACAGGAGACCTTTCTCAAGGAGTAAGTCGTCCATAAATCACGAACGTTTTTATTCTAAAATATATGTGTGTTTATATATCAGTAACTAAATTCATAGTGCAAGCTATGGTCAGCTTGTATCTGGATAGCATGGTGTTATATGTTCCAGAGTATAATTATAATATTTTTTTATTATTTCACAGGTGGTCCGAGAAGCTTGCATCACTATAGCTCACATGGCCAAGGTGCTCAAAAACAAATTGGATCAGTTTAGTCTGTATATATTGCAAGAGCTTATCAACCTCATACAGAACGCTGCTAAGGTAACTATATAAAACAACTAATAGCTCTTAACTGTAGATTTTGTCAGTTAGTATCGCCGTCGTCGTGTGGTTCTTGGTGGAATAGAAAAGGGTCACACAGAACAGATGGCTGTTCTCGAAGGTGTCTAAACTATTAGGAACAATTAATCGGACAGTGATCAGTCTATCAAACAGTAAACGATGAAAAATATACGATCTCGAACGAAACCGTTCGGCTCTTCCTTTCTGTGCCGATCGGTTAAAGCCTGGAACTCACTACCAGCGCACGTGTTTTCCTCCCACTTTGATCCCGGGTCTTTTAAGCGGGGCGTGAAAAAGCATCTCCACCAGGCCGCCATAGTGTGGGCCACCATGCTACATTGATTATACTTGCAATAAGGATGGTGACCACCACTCTTAGACTCCACTTGTTGCTTTCCATCAGGCAGAGTGGAGTCATTATGGTAGGCTAATATAAAAAAAACACGGTGTTAGGTAAACGCGTAATAATTGTTTCTCATAAAAAACAATTACAATGTTTTCTTAGTATTATTCACGTTCACGTTAGTTTTCTACATTACTTTCCTAAAAAAAAGGTCTCGTAAAATAAAACAGAAGAGTAAGAAGCCAGCTGACTTTTGGGTCAAAGGACCCTCTTGTGTGAAAGGTATCATTAGTACTATCGTCTCCGTTTTCGGTAGTGTTTTTCTAATACCGTGTATACAGTCACTCAGTGCCCTGATGGTGGTAATAAGCTTGCTATTACATTACTAGGACCAAATTCTAATTGGCAAAATGTGAGTGTTGAATACACCTCTGCTGAACCCTTAACTCTGATACATGCGTATAGTTCAGTGTGTGTGTATAGCGACCATGGAACGTGACGAACGCTCTTAGACTCCACTTGTTGCTTTCCATCAGGTAGAGTGGAGTCATTATGGTAGGCTAATAAAAAAAAAATTAACAATATAGCTTAATAATTGCTATGAGTCTATCGGGTTTTCGAAATCAGTATAGTCAAGTCTTCACGAATACAAGACTACGGTCGGTCACATATGTTTAACTGGCCTGTTGGTCTAGTGGTTAGAGACTTAGTGACTGAGCCAGAGATGAGGGTGATAAGAGGAAAGGAAAGATTAAAGGGGTAGGCCTCCGCTACCCTCACTCACACGGCAATACAATGCAAGCATTCTTTGTCGTACCGGTTTTCTGTAAGGCTGTTATACTACAGTCTTAAAAAGTTAAGTTTTTAATATTATTCTTCTTATCTTTTTAATGTTTTGATTGTGTCTTGTTACAGGTGGTGTCATCAGCAGGAACTGTATGCGTTCGCTACATAGTGTCATACGTTCACTCGCCGAGACTGATACCAGTTATTGTCACCAATATGACCAGCCACAAGTCCAAAGAGATACGCTCCACACTTAGGTTAGTTGAGAATATTTTTTCTACATTTTTAACCGACTTCACTTCAATGACAAAGTGGTTCTCATTTTTTTTTTTTTTGGGTAGTTGCTGCGTGGTATATAATTTATTGACTATTTTATTAATGAAATTTGAAATCGAATAATGAGGAATATTTTTCAATTGTTTTTGAAATTAGTGTTTATTTATTCTTTGCTGATTTTGAATTGAACCTTTTTTGCATGGCAACATTTAAATGCGTTGCAAAAATTGTAGCTAATATAATTTTTAAGACACCTACTTAGACCTAACATAGCATATATTTATTTCAGTGAAGTACTAGTCCTTCTCATAGAGAAGTGGGCGGCACAAACCATAGAGAAGCAGCAGTCGTCTATCAGAGACGCTATTAGGAGAGCTTGCGTAGATGCTGACAGCACTGCCAGGAATTACGGCAGAAGGTATAATATAATTTATATTACATATTTTTTAAACGAAGAATGGGTTAGGCTCGGTTGTCAATCGAACCCACTACCTCCTATTTTTTTAAGCCTACCATAATGACTCCACTGCTTGATGGAAAGCAACAAGTTTAGTCTAAGAGTGGTGGTCACCATTCGAGTGTAGTCAATGAAGCATGGTGACCCACACTATGGCAGCCTGGTGAGATGCTTTTTCACGCCCCGTTTAAAAGACCCAGGATCAAAATGGGAGGGCTCAGCAGTCAGTGTCACTAATCACTAGACCAAGGATGGCGTAGAGGCCACTTCGCCTCTACACTACCGGCCAAGTGTTGTGGACTCGATTCCCGCATGTGACAACACTTTGTGTAATCCTCAAATTGTTGTTCTAAGTCTGGGTTGAGTGGTGAGTTCTTTGTGTCCGTTGTTTGAATGTTTGTAAAGTCCCCGCGTAAAGTAATTAATCCTAGTGCGGGAGTTGTCTTATTTAAATGAAAAAACATATGTATGTGTTCACAGAGCGTACTGGGCGTACAAGCGCCAGTTCCCGGACGATGCGGAGCAGTTGTTCGCACGCCTCGACTCGGCCGCGCAGAAGCAGTTAGAGAGGGAGAAGAACATCGGCTCCGTCGACAGCTTACATCACATCGGCACAGGTAAATACATATTTACACATGTACATACCTTCATGCCTTTCTCGCCTACTAGGGGGTATGGTACAGGTACGGGTCACCTGATGGTAAGTACGGCTCCCGCCTTTGAGAGTGATAAGTGATGGGATGGGATAATTGCAATGCAAGCGTCGCTTCACAACCGGTTTTCTGTGAGGCCGTGGTATCGCATCGGTCGAGCCGGACTATTCGGGCTTAAGCATGGCTCTACCACTGTAAGTTCAGTCAGTCAAACAGACAGTTTAGTTCATTGACGGCGGTTATCACTTACTATCAGGTGACCTCTTTATTCATTAATCCCCCAATACATATGTAGTAAAAAAAACTATATCATGGCTTAGATCAGCTATGGCTATGTCCTCCCATTCACTCCCATTAGTTTACAATATTTATAATTGTATTGTCAGCTAAAGTTAAATATTTTACATATCCTTAGGTATGTTAGAGGACTTGGACTTTCTGGCACGGTTTGAGTTATATGCAATCCTAACTTTGGTTATACTCCCCAATCCATCTGTATTATCAATATCCCTTCCATTTCTATGCTCCTTTTCCAGCCAATATACCCAAAAGTTCATGTAACTCGATGTCGTGGGTTCGGTTCCTATATGGGACAAAAAATTATTGTGATTCACAAAAAGGTGTCCCGAGTCTGGGTGTTTCTTGCGTCTGTTCAATCCAAACACAGGAATGATTCCGAGAGCGGGAGACGTTTGTTTAAACAAATAAAAGAAGAATTTCCCATCTTTATCCCAAAAGTGCCCAGATGACGGCAATAGGCTTGCCCCATTAATTATTATCAAAATGTGGACGTTAATTACATGTCTGCTTAGACGTTGTCCAACAAAGGTTCTTATAGAAATGCATTTATGTGTGGAACTAATAAGACAGTATTTGTTTTAATTTTACAGAACGAAGAGTCATCACAAGCCCCAGAAGTCCATCGGCCAGCGTGTCAGGTAATTCAGTTATCAATAAAATTATTTATTCTAATAATCATGTCCATCTCTTCCCGGTGGTGTTCTAAAAGGCTACTAACGGATTAGACTGTTATATACCAGACAGTATATATTTATTTATACAGTGCCCGGATCATCCGGGAAAACTGTACGCATATACAGTAAGTGGGACTAAATTATGGCAATACCTCTCTGTCGATAATAGGCATGAGTCTATTTATGTATGTAATATTACAAGTTCACACACGGCTTATTGATCTCAAACTAAACAGAGCTTGTACTATCGTAACCATGCTTGTATACCTCTAAATACATCGTGTTCATCACACAATTGTTTGTCCAGAATCGAACCCACGACCTCTGGCTCAACACTCCGAATCACTAACCACTAACCTGACAGACCATTCATATATTGTAATATTATAAATACGAATTAACTCCCATCTATCCTTATGTCAGTTACTTTTGACAGCAACGGCTGAACACATTTTATTTTAATTTGGTATATGAGATACTCTGAAAATCGTGGAAAGAACAGAGGCCATTATTTAAGCAATCAAAAAAGCAATATAAAAATAAATAAATAGGTACTGACGTATCAATGACAGATCACTGTCAAGTCAAATCGGCATATTTTTAGTAACTGTCAAAACGGTAGGTTCGGTAAATTTTTGTATGCAATACACAGGAGTGACGTCACGCCTGTGTATTTTCAAATCATTCCCTTTTAAATTTTATGCGATAAATGAAAAATGATATATAAAAATAAATATGTTAACCTAACCTTGCCTGACTTGGTGAAATAATTTAATTTAAGCATAGTTATCAGCTGTCTCAGCTCATCAGCTCTCTCATAGTCATAGTCATTAACTATGATAACAATAATTGTATTGTTATCATATTTAACACTTTACCATCATTATAATATATAGTGCATTCTTAGGTCTCCAAGGCCAGACAAGCTGACGTGGTAGGCGCGGAGTTTTTTCAATCATTTGGATCCTAGAGCACGATCACTTGCAGCGCAGTCTGACTCGGAGCTATGGCGACATCCGTTCTATTGAAAAAACTCCGCCACCTTCACCACTACGGTGGCAAAACTTGAAGCTAGGAGATGAAAGAACTTACAACTTCGGTATATATACAATGTGTACCTCATTTTTGATCGTATCATTACCATTACAATTGGTTCCATTAATGGTCATACGTCTTCCTCAATGACACATCCAACTTCCAACAATAAAACAGGTTCTAAGCGCATCTATCATCAATTGTCACTATCATTATTTAAACATTATTGACGTAACAGTATGTAGTTTTGTTTCTATTTTGTAACTTTAACTAGCTGTGTCCCGGCTTTCATCGCGTGTATTGTAGCAACTTTTGTACACCGGTAGTTAATGTATTGTAATTGAAATAGTCGAACACACTCGTAGTATTTGGTGAGAGACACGACACACACACACACACACAGACACAACCAAACCCCCCCGCCTCGAGTTTGTTTTCACGTAGTAGTTTAGAAGTAATTAAATAAATAAATAAAAATAAATTAAAGGTTAAAAAATATGTTGGCTCACGTTTGTATTTATTACGGCGCTTGCCGCGTGACGCCCAGAATGCGTGCATACCTATTACAAGTGAAACAGTATTATCAGGAAGAAAAAACATATTGTAACAGGAACTTAATTAACTAAAGTAGAAGTATTCTTTTCTTTTATTCATATTTTGAGATTTTGTTAGAGATTATTGACTACGTGACGAAAACCAAAGACCTCCACCCCGCCCCTGTGACCAAGCGTGGTATTTTTAAAGACCCCTCCCCCCCATTAATGAAAGCCCCATGAATGAATAGTCAGAGGTACTTACCTAGTGGGGGCAAGCAATGCACTGCTTGATAGATAACAGTTCAATTCCTTAGTCGCAATACACCCCACGGAAAGAGAGTAATAAAATATATTTTTAAGATTATAATAATAGATTTTATATCCTAAGTCACATACACAATCTAATTGGAATCGTATTCTCTCACGCTGCTGCCGGATGCTGGTAATTATGGACCTAAAATACTTTAGCTTCTACTGAGAATTTAGTATCAGGAGTATCACGGACTAGCTCCTTGAGAAGACGCCGAGCCTCACAAGAGAGGCCACCCATCTCTCATATACCTGTAGCTATGAGAAGTGAAGATAATAGAAATGGTATTTTATAACCGAATTCAAAAAGAAGGTTCCTAATTTGAATGTTTTTTTTTTTTATTTTTGTGTCTATGTTACGCGTTTTTGCCATTAGTGACCGAATTTTATGTATTCAAGGTAACAAACTTCATGGCATAGGCGCATGGAACTTGATTTTGTACTTTTTAAAGGTAAAACTTCTTTAGGCACGTTGAGCACTTTTTGGGTGAACAAAAATCATGGAACTCGTGTCATCATCACCGCACGCTTCTCATGAGCTATATGTATACTGTGTATAATCTAATAGCTCGACGATACAATTCACAAGTTACTTAGTTTACACTTCTATCGGCAGTCCCCAAAGACTGCCCGTATTTTTTTTTTATTTATCATGTCTGATATCTTATATATACATACTACGTGACAAACAAACACGATGAAAAATGTATCTGCCGAGGTTATATTAAAAGTCTACACGACTGGGATCTTCAAGAAGTTGTGTCCTGTGGTTTTGAATGGACAGGAGTTTAGTCGAGCCGTATGTTTTAGTCTAACTACAATTCGTTTTGTTTTTCTGTTTTCTGTGTTAGACACTTAAATATTAAAAGTATACAAAAACACTTCCAACGTAATAAAGGGAAAATTGGGAGTATATTGAAATGTATGTTAAAATGGGGACTCAATGGTAGGAGAGAGATATGGTTCATAATGATGTATTGTGGAGATTAATCAGGTCAAGGTAGCTTACTATAATTCTCGAACAATTGAATTTTTTTTTTGGTACTGGCAATTATTTTTAACTCCTAAAGCTAAGCCAAAAGCTTATGGTAGGATTGGGTTCACGAGGGTAGTGCACTGGGTAGGATTCGAGCCCGCAACAACTTGCTGGCAAGTCCGACGCCTTAGCTCTACCACCGCTTTTATTTTATATATGATTGTAGTTTAAATAGTGTTTTTTACATATGAACTTGTATATTTATTTTGCAGACCGTACTCCGTCTAACGTGACAGCTCGTTCGGTGTCCGCCCTGGACGCTAACGCGGCTCAGCGAGCTCGCGCCCGCGCACTCTACTCGCACATGAACCGCGCCAAGATACCTCCCACCGCTAGTCTACGTGAGTATAACACATTATATTTATGGTGTAGTAATAACCAGCAGGTGTTCCTGTTCTAGTGGGCCCACGAGTAAAGAGTGGGAGTTAGAATAAAATAGAGAGTGAGAATAAAAAGATGATTAATGTATCTATAGTATTCCCTCCAGAAAAGAGAGAGTGAGTCAGAATGAAATAGAGAGTGAGAAAAGAATAGTGACTGTGAAAGGTAACTCACGCCGATGTTTACTATAAGCACATGATTCCAAGGTACCACCCACTGCTGTGTCTATGTGAGTATACCACATTATAGTTATGATGTTGTAGGCAGCAGTTCGTCCAGTCGTTCCAGTCACAGAGATTTAGGTATGCAACCCTGGTTTCTAAGAGCTGCTGAGGTCTCAGTCCCATTTTGTCATCCGAGACTTGCGTTATCATCGGTTTTTTCCCTTCTTAAAATAATAATTTTATTCATTAATTACAATACCATGTAGTGTTGATCCAAAACTCTCATGCGGTGTGTTCATGGCTGTTATATATCTAAGTCTTAGATATGATATGTTTCCCTCAAATTTTGTGAAAAAGCATCTCAACAGGCCGCCATAGGGGTGTGGGTCACCATGCTGCATTGACTAGACATGCAATGCGTACGGTGACCACCACTCTTAGACTCCACTTGTTGCTTTCTATCAAGCAGAATGCAGTCATTATGGTAGGCTTACATGAAAATATATTATATAACAATTTCTTTAGTATTTAAAATATGGAATTAAAGGTAAATATTCATATGTTTTATTGATTTTATTTTGCGTTGCTGAAGGAGATGTGTCTCAAGCAGGTAATGAACGTTTTAATTTAATCTTTTATATATATAATTCTTCTGTGAGTGTGTATGTCACTGAACTACTCTCAAACGACTGGACGGATTTTGATGAAATTTTTTGTGTGTGTTCAAGGGGATCTGGGAATGGTTTAGATTCACAAATCAGCCCGGCAGATGGCGCTGCAGTCGGTATCTAGGTTATTTATCTATATTGATCCTAATCGCTTGAAATATCATGCAGGACAACGTCTGTCGGGTCCGCTAGTAGTATATATATTTTTTTAAATTCATTCAGAAATCCTTCATTAAGAATAATTCCTGTGTCGCGGGGGGCTTAACAAATTTTCCGGACACAAAGAACACCCAGACTTGGGGCTTAGTTAGTGGATCACACAAATTTTTGTCCCGTGTGGGAATCGAACCCACCGACTTATATGCCCATAGACCATAGTCCTATACAGTCGTGGTCAACTAATTAAGGACATTCAAGATAGTGGACAGCAATAACCGGCTATGTACATATAAATATAAAACCCTGTTGATTTCTCAGTAACTATTATTTGCATAATTTGATCCGATTATTATACTATAAATGGCTGTAAATAAAAGATTAAATAAATATAAAAAAGTGTTTAATATCAAAGGTTAACCATGTATTCAATTTAAGGTACAATTCTGTAGCTGGACATTTAATTAAGAACAGTAAAGTAAAATGAAAAATAGAGTTAAACAGAACTAATAATCTGCAGTATTTTAATTTCTTTAACAACTTCATTTTATTACGGGTAAAATCAGTACCCAGTAGCAAAACCTTTGTTAGTAATTACCGCTTGACACCGATGTGGCATAGACATTATCAGTTTCTGACATATTTCAACAGGAATGTTTGCCCATGCCTCACAAAAAGCTTCATTAAGTTCATCTAAAGTTGTGGTACGATAAATGGCAACTTTTTTCTTAATTTCGTGCCAAAGGTGCTCGATTGGGTTGAGGTCGGGGCTATTTGCTGGCCAATCTAGCACTGATACCGACTGTCTGTTAAGAAACGACTTGACTGAACGGGCTGTATGTTTTGGGTCGTTATCATGCTGAAAAGTCCATATAATAGGAAGATGTTCCTCAGCATAGGGAAGCATAGTTTCTTCTAATATTGCCTTGTATTGATGTTGGTCTAAGTTACCCTGAACTTTCCTCACAGGTCCCACTCCACGTCCAGAAAATGATCCCCACATTTTAATGTTTCCTCCGCCATGTTTCACCTGCTTTTTTGTGAATCTTGGATTCATTTCCGCTTTTACAGGACGCCGTACGTATTGCCTTCCATCTGAAGAAATCAAATTAACCTTGGTCTCGTCAGAGAATAATACATGTTGCCATTGGTCGTAGGTCCAATGTCCATATTTACGTGCAAACGCCAAACGTGCATTTCTATGCTCTTTCTTTAACAACGGTACTTTGCGAGCCACTCTTCCGAACAACCCTGCTTCTACCAGACGTCGTCGAACTGTCCTCGCTGATACACTGACTCTTTCGTCTGCCCCAAACACTTCATGTTTAATTAAAATAGAGCCTAGAAACGGATCTTTCTTAGCTAACCTGGTTATCATTCTATCTTCTTGCGGAGTTGTTTTTCTCGATCTTTTTTTTCTGGGCACATTTAAAGTTGTGTTATTGCGCCTGAAATGTTGCACTGCATTGCATACCATAGTTTTTGAACAATTTAAATATCCTGCTATCCTTCGGTATGACCAACCACGCTCGACAAACTTCATGACAATTTTTCGTAGTGTTGCATCGCAACTTTTATTTTTGCCCATTGTTCTTCAAAATAACTCTCAAAACTTGAAATTACAAATCTAGATTGCCGCCAAAACTACCACAAAGAATAGGAGAAGAAAGAAAATAATAATTGAGATTCAGATTTTGAAACTAGAACGCAATATCTCAGTGTCCCTAATTAAATGGCCAGCCAGCATTCTTAGAACAAATAGCACTGTGATCATCTATCAGCTATACTGTAAAGAGGTTTAATGTTTAAGAAGTTGTTATTGTTTGTATAATTAGGCACATAAATGACTAATTATACTTACATGTTACAGATGTATAATATTGTTTAGACTCGTTGGAAAATAAAAAATACAATTCACAATTTGGATTAACTAGAGAGTGTCCCTAATTAGTTGACCACGACTGTATAACAGATATTCATATATAATATCACATATAGCACATAAATAAGACTCCAAGTTGGAAGTAGACCTTGAAAAACCTTCACAGAAAATTAAATTTCGATTTTAAATATAAACTATTCTAATTTTATTAGAAAGAAATAGAAAAATGAAGAAAAATATTTATTTAGAACATGCACATATATACAAAACTAATTCCAAAATTTTTAATAAATAAGTATAATTTAGTCCTGTGCACGACTAAAATGGGTGCCATCTCAGCTTACATGCATGCTGCATGTATGACAAGACAAAGTATGTTTATTTTTAGTTTGGGCTCATATAGCTAGAGAAATTATAAGTGAAAATATTAATGTATTATCTGAATATACTGTTCAGTATGTGTCCAACATTACTTTTAATAAATTTCATGCATTATTTTATAGTTTGTATTTCATTATTAAATTATAATTCTTTATTGTACAAAAACATCACATTAGTCAAATGAAATAGTATGTACAGAGATGAGCTTAACCCATAGTTGAGTTCTTTGACAGTAAGCTTTGGCAGTGTAAAGATGATAATATATATAAATTAGACGCAGTCATGTGTACTTAAAGATAATATAAGTAAAAATATTATTTATGGCTATTGTTTATGGTAAATGTTGTGTTCTACAGCTCGCGCGAAACGATCGCCCTCGAACGTTTCAAGCGGTGTACCTCCCAGCCCAGAACGTGTTGTGGGAAGATCTCGTTCTAGACCTGGTGTTTCACAGTCACAACGTAAGTTCAGTCATATTTTATTGCGGGGTTATTATTAAGTCTTTCTTAATTACATCATTAGATATGAAAGTGTATATTATTCTTTCACAGAAAATGTTTTTATTTTGCTCAAATCGAAACAGTATAACCATAGAGTAATACAGTCATACATACATGCATACACTCACACCTATATGCTCTACCAATAAGAATCTGGTCCCACTAACGTAATAAGTACCACCAGTATGGCTGTCTAAATACTGTCTAGACTAGTGTAGACTAGACTGTGTAGATAACAGTCCGATCCCTGAGTCGCCTTTGAAAAAGTGTTTACTGTGGGAGAGCCATGCTTAGGCACAAATGGCCCTCATCTCTTTCTCCTTGACGCTTCCGTCTACCCCTCATCACCCCACCCCGCAAAGGCAGGCAACGCACTTAAGATTTAAGTTGCAGGTTGTTTTATGACATAAAATAAAATATATTCAATATTAGACACATTTATTTAAATATACGGTTTTTAGTCACGTGTGTATTTCGGGGATGCCCGACTAGTTTCGGTCTCGACGGGAGACCTTTTCAAGGAGTAAATCGTCCAGCCACGATGTTACCGGACGATACACTAGTGTATGTGTTCTAATTCACGAAAGTTTTTATTCTCATATTAGACACCCATATTTTGTCCACTCAAATACTGAGGACCTAGCCTATTACCGGATTTGGGAAATGCTATATAATATAGCTTATGTCACATTCACAATTCATATGATTCAAATGAAATCTCACATGTCGAAATCAATTAAGCTGTTCTGGCTTTAAGACGGCCTAAACTCAGTGAAGCATACGTACAAATATGTACTCAAAGAACATAACCCTCCTTCTCGAGCAGTCGAGTGATGAGGTGGTTACAAGCGGTATACAATTCTATGAAGGATATATTTTTTTATATATATTGACAGACAGACGAACAGACGGGTCACCTGATGTTAAGTGACAACCTCCGTCCATGGACACCTGCAACTCGTAACTCTGCTGCCCGCTTTTGAGGGTGATGAGGAGTGGAATATGCGGGGAGTAGAAAGAGGGGGAGTTGGGCCTCCGAAAACCTCACTAATTTTGGTTAAATTTAACGCAAGTGATACACAACTGCTGAGCTGTAACAACCGGTTTCCTATGACGCCGTGATATCGCATCGGTCGAACCGACCCACTCGTGGCATGGCTCTCCCATAGAGCGTCTGTTAGAAAAACTCCGTAAAACTCTTCCAACCTTAGTTTTAACGATTTTTTGTTATTTGTTGTGACTCTGACACAGTTTTTATATATTACCTGAACATTTGTCAAATTCTCCACGGCATATTTATTATTTAACTGTATTCCGTATTCTATGTTCTACAGCCACCTCCCGTTCATCATCTCCATCATCTCGCAGCTCCGGCCCTATGTCTTTGGCGACCGCTAGGAGACGACCTTCGGGAATTCCTCGCTCTCTAGCTGGCTCTAGAGAAACTAGTCCTACCAGGTAAAACAATATACTCGCTCATTATAATTATAAATGTTTATTTTGGCGCCACATACAACGCCATCTAGCGAAAATATTACAAACATTCCAATAAGAATTTGGTCCCAGTAATATGTAATATATGTAATAGAGGCAAGTCTATTGGCGTCATCCAGGTACTGTATGACTGTATATATACTGTCTGATAGATAGGAGTCGGATTCTTTATTTATCGTTTACGACATTCACGGGCGGGAATTGGGTGGTCTTCTAGCTAACAGTATTGTCAATTGCTAGACACTGTCATTTAATGTGTATAAATAATTTAATGATGATAAATTAAATAGTTAATGCGAAAAATAGTAACAAACACAAAACTTTTTTTTAAAAAAAAAAAGCTCCCGCAATACGATTAACCTCCTGTATCGCGGGGAACTTGACACAAACATTTAAGCAACGGACAAATATTTGAGGATTATACATTACACCCAAGTGTTGTGCGCGCGGGGATCGAACCCACAACACTCGGCGCGGTAGTGTAGTGCCGAGATGGCCACTTAAACCGCTACGCCATTCGTGCAGTCTAAAATATAAGTGTTTTTACATGTTATTTTATCTACAGAACGGGTAGATCAAGCAGTGTTGTCGGTTCTGCGATTCGCCGCAGGGAGTCCATGGAGAGAACCGCACCCTCCCGCACTCCGTCTGCCACCTTGAGATTGCTGCAGCAGACTAGAGACGCTGAGGGAGTACTAAGGGTATTAATATATATTACTTTTTATTGTACTAAGGTGGGTAATGAGCACTGCTAAACCAAAAGTCGTGGGTTCGATGCCCGTTTGATGAGCATGAATATGTTCTGTTTCTGCATGTAATTTACCTGCAATATGTATATTGTAACAAACAAACATGTTTATCAGCAGTCTAATTACCGTACAATAAGCTCTGCTTAGTATAGGATCAGACAGCCAGGTGTGAGATGTGTTAATATTAACATACACATGCATTCATACATACATACACTCACGCCTGTATCCTCGAAGGGGTAGGCACATTTTATTCTTCATTTACTAATATTTGGCGGCCCACATTTACTAATATTTGGCCCATTCACGTAATAGGGGAAAATTAGGAGTATGTTGGCAGGAAGGTAAGGATAGAAAGCGAAGGAAAGGAGTGTTGCTAATACAAATGAATTGTATAAGCAATAGCTCAAGTACGTCAGGGCCGCATACCTATAACGCGAACTTAATGCTAGTCGCGAAGTCCGAATCCTCTAATTAATATTACTGTGTTCACGTTTTATTCCTAAAGTGGGTAGATGATAGGTTTGCTAACTACTGCATTAGTGCCAAAATGAGTGCGTTATATGCCTCTGCGTAGCCCCTTTGGGGATGCTCGGGGACCTTCTGGGAAGATTTATGAACCTATTTTGAAATAAACAAAATAGTATTTTTTATATATATTCATACATACACTAACTCAGGCCTGTACCCCAATAGTGTAGAGCCATCTCAATCAACATGTTCTCCAATCGTAACTGAGTCAGTTAGTGCTTTGGTCCAACAGATGTCATCCTTGTTTATTTTTTAAATATATATACATACATATATACTTACATATGTGTACATTTCTCCTGACAGAGTCCAGAAGACAGTTCAACGTGCGATGACAGGCGTAGAGACGATGATTCAGAAGCTTCCAGCGTATGTTCAGAACGCAGCCTGGACTCTTATAGAAGGCATGATGTAAGTGACCGGTCTTGATTATCACTCTCTTCTCTTATACACTCACAAAAAGCCGGCCGTGAATAATGCTTGCATTGTATGACCGAGCGAATGAAGTTACCGGAGGCCCAGCCTCCTTTCCCCTATTTCCCCTCCTCCCTTATTCCTAGTATTCATGAGCGTTGAAGTCACTTATCATCAGGGGATCCGTCTATTCGTTTGTCCCTCTATCGTATAAAAAAACATACTTAATTATTACACTTCCATATCTTACACCCATCAACCAATCCCATCAAATTCCTAATCCTTCTATCCTGATTTGCTCCTTTCAGCGTGTGCTGAAATTTGTGTCTGCGTTGGCCGTTGCTATGAACCTGAAGAAGGTATTATAATGTTATTTATTATTCGTTATAAAGTTTATTACCTAAAATGTATATTACTAGTTAGTTGTATTATACAATTGCTACATTTATACTTTAGAATTTAAATTTAAAGGAATAAGATTAAAAAAGCCAACTTATTTAAATATATATATATTTTTTAAATATTACGTAGGTCACATATTACTAATGTTCCCATTACCCCCCAGGCAAGCTAAATGTTTGTGTTAGGGGTGGGTTCACGACGGTAGTTGTATTGGATGGATTTCGAAGCCGTAACGAATTGATCGCAATTCCGACTCTCCGCTTTCATCTTTACGTATAACATTTAATACGCATACGCATAAGTCCCTATTAGTAGTTTACAGTATAGCTACCTAACTACGTACACAAATCTTAGAATTGTAATTTAACCAACATCTTATTGAGATATAGTAATAAATTAAGTTGATATGTATTAAGGCTGATGATGAAATCCTCCTTTTCATTGTGGTTGAGCCATACTTATGGGCCGGCGATTGGTACGATACCATGGCTTCACAGAAAACCGGGTGTGAAGCAACGCTTGCGTGCCTAAATTAGTTCCGGAGGCTCATCTCCCCCTCTACACTTTCTATCTCCTCACCCCCTCTCCGCTTTTCCTTCCCGCCATCCCCCCACCCTAAGTCATTCTGAAAAGCAGGCAGACGGCGGTTGTCACATACCATCAGGTGACCCGTCTGTTCGTATGTCTCCTTATTTTATAAAAACCTCTAGTTGAGCTCATTTTGTTTGTTTTAAAGAGTCGAATATATTGCACTTTATACATATTTTTTTACTAATAATTAAGATTGATGTCTACTCCAAGAAATCAGTTTATTTTTTGTACAGAGTGTATCCTGGTCTGGTTCAGCATCACGCCTCGGCTGGGAGTGCGGCTCGCCCCCTCCGCCTCCTCCCCCAGACGATATCATTGCGCTATGTGCCTGTACCCATTGGACAGAGAGAAAAGATGGACTTACACATTTGGTATGGCAATAACTTATGTAATATAACACTCATTTATGGGAAAATCATACAATTATTATTATTTATGTATTTAATACTTTATCTACAAAATAAGATTGTACATTGGCGTAGTTTATATCATAACTGTTTTTACCAATCTACGTTAGGTTTGTTGAGGAGTGGGTGAAATGTAACTTGAAATTTGTAAAAAATGCAAGTTGATAAAGGGTGTCCTAGGCGTTAGTTGCCTGTTATTTTTCACAGGATACGTATTGGGAACAGGGAACTTAGTTGATAGGTAGTTTTAAGCAGAAAAAAAGAGTAGATTGATTGAAAAATCTCAGCTATATTATACATGTAGCGGAATAATGCAATTGCGATTCTTGCTCCCCGATCATTGGCCAGCAGAGGAACATAGGGGCGGTTTTTTGCAGGTAAGAGCCAACAGATCCCTTGGCCTCCTCAATCGGTTAAGGACGATCATGAGGATATTCCACCCCATTTAAAATAAAAAGGTATATTATACTTACACAGACATATAGAAACTCGTTAACTTATGTACAACCATATACAGGTTGTTTAAGTAAGGTGTGGTCATAATTTAGAACACATTAATTTCCCATAGGTCTGTTACATAATTTTGTGTAACCAAAGAGTCTCTTTACTCTCTATGGTAGTTAAATAATATCAATTATACACCATATGACAAACAAATAAATAAATATGACATGTCTGAACAGGCCAACTACCTGAACAGCGGTCGTCTTCTAACCGACGACCAGCTCCGCCGTCTGACCGAGCTCCTCAACAAGATGTTCGTGGACGCCCACACCAAGGTGTTCTCCCTACTCTTAGACGCTGTCTGCGAACTGCTTCTGGTGCACTGGCAACAGCTTAAAGACTGGCTCTACCAGCTTATGTTCAGGTGATTACTGTTTAAGACAAAAAAATATTTTAACGCCATCTAACTAAAATAATCTAAACTTCTTGGTAACTACTGATCTTGTATCGCCCAGTCAAAGCCTTCAAGTAATTTATAGATTAGCATTATAGTTGGAGAGCCATACTGAGGCACGTATAGTGCGCCTCGCCTGTAGTAATACCACCACCTCGAAGCAAACCGGTTATGAAGCAATGTTTGCAGTGTTTAACTGTAACATTTTTAGTTCCTGTAAAGTGCCTGATACCGAATCTTCAGTAGGTCACTCATGTGTAAAATTATCAGTGCCGTGAGTTGCCTGTGTCCGTGAGCTGCCCGCCTTTTAGGATGATGGGAAAGAGGAAATAGGAAAATTGGGCCTCCGGTATCCTCACTCACTCTGCTATACAATGCAAGCATTGTGTGTCTACCGGTTTTCTGTGAAGCCGTGGTATAAACATGGCTCTCCATTGGTAAAACAAATGTGTTAAATCTATCTTTACATATTGACAGATTGCTGATGAAGCTGGGAACAGACATATTGGGTTCTGTGCAGAGCAAAATAATGAAGACTTTAGATGTTATACACGAGTGCTTCCCAGCTGAGTTGCAGCTGCACAATATATTCAGGTAAGTTTTAGATTTGCTAAATAATAATTTTATTGAAATAAGTATTTATTTCTAAACTCCATTGAGATATAGAAAATTATGTTCAATCAATCAAATTATTTATTTTCATGGAACATTTTAAGAGCTAGTATAGGGTATGATATAAAAATCGCTAGGAGGGGTCCTGATGTCTTAATAAAGCTGTTCCCGGATTCCTCCTATTGTCAACACCGTGTGGTTTTTGTGGGTTCGATTCCGACACACCGCTTCACCGAAAACCCCGGTACAATGACGGCCCGAAGGAATTTCCACAGTTCCGTTCCCTAATAAGTTCCTGTCCCTCCCCAATTTTCTTCTTCATATCTCACTTTTGTCCTTTCTCGTTTCTGTTTTCACTTCAAAGAGAAAAAAAAAATTCAATATTTATTTGCAAAGTATTCTATATTTATATCAAAAATTATGTAACCGTTTAGGAAAACGTTGGTAACTTACACGACCTTTTAAAAGTTAGGATTATAACTATTTTTTTTATAATCTTAGGTTCTTAGCAGACGGAGCGACCGCGCCTACACCAAAGACGAAAGCTGCCGCTCTTAGGTTTTTAGCAGACCTAGCACACGATTACTGCACACCCAATAGTTTAGCTGTTGCATTACAAGGTAGAAAACGTTATATTATATCACCTGTTTCTCCAAAGGGGGTAAGTATTGGCGTATTAAATACACACATTTTGCTGACTGTAATTTAGCACCTTGGGAGAATTGGGAATATATGCCGTTTGGTCGTCATTGGAGTAAAATGTCATCCCATCTATTTTCCCCTATACACGCCAAGACTCCTTTTTTTTTTAAAGAACACTGGAAACCTGGGGCACACATTACTAGTAATTTTGTTAAACCTCCCAGGTAAGCTGAAATGCTTCTGTCAGGGGTGCGTTCACAGCGGTAGTGCACTGGGTGGGGCTCGAACCCGCAACTTATTGCTAGTCCGACCCCTTAGCCATTACGCTACCGCCACTACCAGATATTAAATTACGGTTCGGAAAATCTGGGTGTTCATTGCTCATCTGCCCACCCATACGGTGATAGGCGTGAGTTTATGTATTTTTTAAATTTATTTATTATTAACTAACATGATCTTGTACTTAAAATATGTCAATGTTTTGTCCAATTAGTGAACATCGCCCCTACTGTCCTTTGTCTCTCTTTCCATAGTAATAAATTGTTTAGCTGCTGTCGTTCTGAAGTTATTCATTTTTTTTTAATATTATTTTTTAATGATATAGATACATACATTTTATACTGATTTAGTAAGTCACTACTGCCGTCCATATACACTCCCAACTGAAGAGTCACAAGTGCTGGCTGTCTCGGAACTGTTATGTAGCTGATACCTGTTATGTCTGTGGCAGGAGGATCATCAGGAGTGGCAGGTCGCGCGCTGGCGAAGGTGTCTGCGCAGGCGGGCGACCCGCGCGCTCACGACGTGCGCCTCGCCGCCCGCCGGGCTCTCGCCGCACTCTATGACTGCAATCCTGTACCCGTAAGTAAATCATACACTCTATTATCTACCACACACTTATGTACAATAACACCCAAGGATACCGTACCGTACTGTAAAGAGTGGTCTTATAAGTTTGACGTGTCTGTCTGTGGCACCGTAGCTCCGAAACGGCTTAACCGATGTTGTTAGTTAAATGTAATTCAATCGAGAGTGTTCTTAGCTCTATGTTTGATATAAATTTGAGCCAGCGCTTACAAGATTTAGGGGGCGAACATTGAAATGTTTTCAATATATTTGAAGACCCATGTAGCGTATCAAATGATAAGGCATGATTTGATCACAAAACTGTAACTTACATTAATTGAATGAAATCAAATCCTGTATACATACATACACGATTTGATTTCATTCGATTCACTAAGTGTTAGCATAATACCAGCGCTGCTTCTTACGAGGTAGCACAAAGCTGAGCTAACGGCCATGTTTGTCTCATACAGTGGTACTTGTTAGCGCTGACGTTTGATGAATTTGTTATCCCTTGCCTTGTATGAGTACAAAATAAATATAATTTCTTTCTTTCTTTCTTTCTGTCAATTATGATTTTTTTGTCACCAAATATATATACCAACCAAAATAATTACATAAATACACTCACGCCTGTATCTGAAAGGGGTAGTCAGAAACCAAAATACCAAAATGAATGCCCAAATTTTTGTCCCATTTACGTAATATGGGGCAAGCCTATTGCCTTCATCTGGGCACTTTTGGGAATTAGGTAGGAAAATTTGGAGTATATTGACAGGAAAAGTAGGATAGAAAGGGAAGGAAAGGGATTTTGGGATATACAAGTAGATTGGGGGTATAAGCAATAGCTCAAGCAAGTCAGGGTCGCATACCTATAACTCGAACTGGCTGGCGCCGGGAAGTCTAAGTCTCCTAACTAAAGTAATAATTGTTTTGCATTTCAGTTTACGGCGCTAATGAGCGAACTCCCGCCAGAAACACAAGCTCTAGTCAATGGAGTTGTTCAACAACACGTTAGAAGAACATCTAGCAGTATGTATTAATAATATCATAAATATATTATAATTTTAAAATAAAAAGAAACCGTTATCAAAAACAAAAAAAATCTGGGAAAATTACTGTATAATTGTTACATGTTTTTTTTTAACAAGAAAAAGCCTGTATACCTAGAAATTTCGTTAGCTATTTTTCATTACCTTGAATGATAAAAATGGCTGGATAGTAAGCCAGAATTCTTGAACAGAATTATGATATCACGTTTATGTTCATATTATGTAGTTAGCATATCATTATTTCACGATGATCAGTCGAGTAGTGAGGAGCGAACAAATTTTCAACCGCCTTCAAAAAAAGAGGTGGTTCGCAATTCGACTGTATTTTTTTTATGTATGTTACCTCAGAACTTTCGACTGGGTGAATGGATTTTGTTTTTTTTTTTTTTATTTGAAAGCTGGTGCTTCCCTTGTTGTCCCATTTCGATTTGGTCCAGGTCTGACAATGGCATCCTTGAGATAACCATATAAGTATTAAATTTGCATTAAGTATGTGCGCGACAAATGGACGAATATACGTAATAAATATTATACTTGCAATGTTCTATTGAAACTACATCAGAATTTGGTCATGAGACATGGGATATATCATTAAAATTACGAATAAGTTTTAAGTTAAATGTTTTAACGATTGAAAGTTTTGCGCTAACCAATTGCAAGGTCGCATTGAAGGCAGTTATCTATTTTTTTTAAAGTCAATTGTGTGTGTGTTTGCCGTGTGTGTGAGATTACCGGAGGCTCAAACCCCACCTTCTCCTCTTTGCTCTCCCCTCATCCTTCTCTCCTCTTCACTTACCACCATCTGACCTGTCTGCTCGTTTGCCCATAATGCCATTAAAACAATAACACTCGAATTTACTAGCAGACACGATTGACAGAAATCGTTTTGTCAGACAATCCCAAAAAAACCCTAAGAACCTTCCACAGAATATTTAAAAAACTGGTCCAGCTGGTCTAGAGTTTTGTGCTTCACAAAATATTAAGCCATCATTTTGTATTATTTTTAGTTTACTGTTGATGTGACTGAATTGACGAGCCTGTTGGTCTAGGTTACTGTCCCTGACTGCTCAATTCCCCCACGGGTTCCCAATCTCTGTGTTATTTGTGTCCGTTGATTGAATATTTGTAAAGTCCCCCACAACACAGGAATTATTCCTAATGCGGGAATTGTTTTTTTTTTATATATATTATTATGACAATTTTTTTCCTGTAGCAGGTAGTGACAGTCCCCTCCGCACTGTTAGCGGTGCTTCCAACTCTGCGGCCGAGGATGTGTACTCTCGCATCAGGAAGACTACTTCTGAAATACATACATATACAGCGCAGCATTCTAATGGTAAGTCTTCTGTACCAAGCGTTTCAAATGAGATTTAGATAAGTCTTATTATTTTCCAGTGCGGTATAATAGGGTTACCCTATCTTTCCCCTGGGTGTCGGGTAGTATATAATAATATACAGTTTATAGAGTGCACGGTTGACGGCCATAAGTTTGCCCCCTATAACGTAAAGGGGACATAAATAATATAACGAGTATGTGTAATAAATATGTTTTTGTGTCCAGCGGACTGCGGTAACCATATGTCAAGTAAAGACTCGGGTATAAGTCAGATGTCTGACGTCACGCTATCCAACAAGGGACACAACGGAGTGCCGAATGGACATTATAATGCGTAAGTATACATACATATATTTATTGTTTTGTTGTTTGTTTGTTTATACAGAGGATGTACCTAAAGATGTCACATAAAATCGTTCGAATCTTCATAACTAAGTTGATAAGCAGAGCCTTTTTTACTCAGTTCGTGATCCTTACTGCTGAGCCCAAAGTTGTAGCTTCGATTCCCACCCAGGACAAATAATTTTGTGATGAATATGATTCTTTATACTGTGCCATTGAGTTATATAAGTATGTTTATCAGCCGTGTAGCAGAGCAAGCTCTTAGTTATATTTAATGGTACAGAGTGAAGAAAAGAATAATTACTAATGCTGTTTAAGTTATGTTAAAATCTACAATTTATTTTAAAGTTTAGTTTAAACCGGTTGTGAAGGAACGCTTGCGTTGCATTGCCCCGAATTGAGTGAGGTTTCCAAAGGCCCAACTCCCCCTCTCCGCTCATCTCCTTTCTCCTCTTTCCCATCCACTCATCCCCCCTCTCTTCTTTCCGCTCCCTGCATCCCCCATCCCTCATCACCCTCAAAGGCGGGCAGCGCACTTGTGACTCTTGAGTTGCGGGTGTCCATAGACGGCGGTTGTAATTATTCGTCTGTCCCCCTATAGTATATAAAAAAAAAAATATGGTTAAAATAGTAAAAAATAATAAATAAAGTTAAACATGGTAAATGTAATGGTGTCAAGCTCAGGCCCTAGTTGATCGGTATTGCGCCAGGGGCATTGATGGCTTGAATCTTCTAAAAGTCCTTACCAAGTCACTGCCCTAGTTCGTAGACTTGAATTTAGTGTTGCTAATACAATTGTACCATAAACAATGCCATATAAAAAAGCTATTGTTGTACAGTGACGTGTTAGGGCGCGCGGCCTCGGCCGACAGCTCTGAGGAGGCGAACAGCACTAAGGAGTCATCACCAGTCCCGGCCCATCACAGGATGGACTTCGCGCAACAACACGGGTATGGTTCCATTACCATGTTACATTTTTTATCATAGTGGGAGAGCCATAACACGGCCTTACAGGAAACAGGCTGTTATGTAATGCTTGCGTTGTGTTACAACGAGTGAGTGAGGTTAAAACAGTTACAGGCACTTAACGTATACATATACTGCGTGAACTAGAAAATAAAACAGTTGTTTTACACCACTGAAAATATACCTTTCTAATATGCAGATAATTCACCTCGTTTGTCATAATTGCAGGTGGAATAAGTAAAGAGATAAGATCTTACGTATCTTTGTGTTTTGGAATTATTGAAGCTGCTATTAAAAAAAAACTATGAACCCAATTTTAAAAGGTTTTAAATAAAAAGAAAAAAAATAGGGATTTTCTGCAACTTTTACTTGCATTGCTAGAGATGCAGAAATGTATTTTTTATAGGTGTAAAACAATTGTTCTGTCTGTTACGCAGTGTATTACACAAAAAACTACAGTCAATTTTAACCTACCTTTAATTGTTGTCTCGAAATGTAACACAACATTTTCATATATAAGTAATTTAGATGACAATATTATAATTTGTCATCTGATGATGGTTTTGACCAGAAAGTTGATAGTGGAACTCTTCAATAGTTACTGGAAACCCCTCGAGTTCAGGCTCATTTGGTTTGTTTCAATGAGTCAAATATATATAGTATTCAAAACCCACTATCTAGCGGCCTCGATTACGGCTGAGAACAGACTGTATTTATATAGTTATATGAGGGGGATAAAAAAAAAAGTTAAAAAAAAAAAAAAAAAGTTAGTCTCACATTAAGCTTCGTCCATATCCATAGCTTTGTGTACGCTTTTATTCCCCTCCCCCCCAATCCCCTTCGTTAGATAGTAATAGACAATAAAGACACTGAAGTTTTACCATTAAGCCTTCACAATTTTTACAAACAGATGTACATACACAATAACTTTAAGAAATTTTTGTTACAGCGATTACAGTTCAAGCAATTTGGGCCGCGACAAAATACGACCGTATGAGACGGACGAAAACGGATATATCATTACTAAATGTAAGTGGATGTTGTCATATATACATATATGTTTGAGTGGATAACTAACTGATAACTTACATACACGGATGGTGTAGTGGTTTAAGTAGTCACCTCGCTACCACGCTGCCGCGCCTAGTGTTGTGGTTTCGATCCCCGCACGGGACAACACTTTGTGTAATCTTCAAGTTGTTGTTCTGAGTCTGGGTGTTCTTTGTGTTCGTTGAATGAATGTTTGTAAAGTCCCCCGCGACACAGGAATTAATCCTAGTGCGGTGTCTTTTCTAAAAAAAAAAAAAAAATGCAATATACATACCATACATATACTCACTGTGACGAGTGGTCTGTAAGTAGAATAAGGCGACTAAGTACAGACAGTATCATATATATAGTTTTAAAAGTTGTAGAGCCTTGCTTAGGCACGAATGGGCCGGCTCGACCGGTGCGATACCACGGCCTCACAGAAAACCGGTTGTGAAGTAACGCTTGCGTTGCATTTCCCCGACATTAGTGAGGTGCGGTTCCCGGTTTTCTTATATTAGCCTACCATAGTGACTCCACTTTGCCTTATGGAAAGCATTAAGTGAATTCCAAGAGTGGTGGTCACCATCCTCATTGCATATCGATTTAATGCAGCATATATTTACGGACAAACAGTCCCCAGATGAGAACAATGTACTTGCCTTTTATTACTTAAGTAGGGTAAATTATAGTTTGCAACAAGTGGGCGTTTATGCCTCTCCCTACCCTGTAGCTGATATAAGCGTGATGTATGTTGAGAGCTTTTCAATTTTTTTTTATAACAGTTGCGACAGCGACAAGAGTTCAAATCGATATCTTTTTTTTATTGTTTTTCATTTAACCAATTGTACAGACGACTGGCCTGTTGGTCTAGCGGTTAGCGATCCTGACTGCTAAGCCGAGGTCGTTTGTTCGATTCCCACCCAGGACAAATATTTGTATGATGAGCATGAGCATTTTTTCTGTGTCTGGTTGTAATTTATCTATAATATGTATGTATTTAGAAGTATATAAGTATGTTTATCAGCTGTCTGGTTACTATAGTACAAGCTCTGCTTAGTTTGGGATCAGACGGCCGTGTGTGAGATGTGTGTGTTTTATTTATATACATTTTGTCTGTAGTTTTACGTTTTTTATTGTATTTAATAACTGGTGTTCAATAAAGAATATGATTTTTATCATTGTTTCTGTACGATCAGCTGGTCTCCGCGAGCCAGACGTGTTAGAAGCTCTGTGCAAGCTGGACGTGTCGCAGGCGCCGCCTGAGCAGTGGGAGCGCCTGCTGCTGGCCACGCACGAGATACTCAAGTATGGGGACTGCAGGAAACCTGCTGAGTACTTCAAGTTAGTATATTTATCTTTAACATTATAAGTACAGTCATGAAGTAACTACTGCTGCACTCATGTATTTTAACCAACAAATAAAAGGAGGAGGTTCTCAATTCGACTGTATTTTTTTATGTTACCTCAGAACTTTTAATAAACTTTGATGATTTTTATTATTATTTGAAAGCTTAACAGCTTTCATCCCGTGTGGTCCCATTTCAATGCCATTCATGAGAAAACCATATAAGTCTTAAATTTTATGATAGACGTATTGAAGTTGGTTGTCTACTTTTTTAAAGTAAATTATTGTGTAATTATCATATCATTATGCCGTGTGGTTTTCGGTGGAGTAGAATGGGGCCACCTCATCTCTTCCGGGATGTCGTAAAAAACGAGGAATTGATTGGACTGTTATCTATCAGACAGTATGAATACAGTGCCCGATTGACGACAATAGGTTTGCAAATCCTTATTGGCATAATGGGGGGTGTTTTATACAACTCTGCGTACCCCTTAGGATATACAGGCGTGAGCGTATGTATTTAGTATATACATATGTATTAGCTGTACTGACCTGATGCAAGTGAATAATGCTAATTGTCGGCGCATCGCTACATGTCGGAGTTCCCGCGCGTAACCCCCCGGGGAACGAGCCTCGCTAACTCGGGCGTCTCCGCCCACTGCGTTCACCTTGTCCTCAGACGCGTTCCGCTACGGGCTTAACGAATTTATTGAATCGTTGTGAATATAATATTTTATTTAAAGTCCTGTAAAGGTTTAATCAGTGGTCCTTCGAGCCGGACCGCAGTGTCCGCCCACTGCGGTCCGGCTCGAAGCGAGGCGATTTCTCGGACATGTAGTGATGCGCCGATACTAATAAAACGTAAAAGCATAATTTATTTCATCGGAATCGTTTTTACGTAAGACGAGCAAAATTATTGTTTGTCATAAATGGTTGTTTGAAATGCATTTGTAGGCGTGAGTTTGTATGAACGTAAAATATTTACTGTTTCTTTATTTCTTTATGTATATTCTAGAAACATAGTTCGTGTGGCGTTGGCAGCGCTATCAATGGACGAAAATAGCGGTGATAAAGAGAACTCCGAGAATGCGACAAATGCACAACAAACTTCAGGTACAATATATAATTTATAATTAACACTGTTACTAGGTTTTATGTCAGGACTTGCAAATAAATAATTTCAGATATCTCACATGGCTGTTCACAAACTATGCAGTGTGTATTATGGTAACCAGACTGCTGATAAATATACTTATATATTCCACAATATAAGTAATATAAGTAAATTAGTTGACATATTCAGTTAGAGGATTCAGACGGCCTGGCATGAGCCAATTCGAGTTATAGGTATGTGACCGTGACTTGCCTGCGGTATTGTTTATACTCCCCTATCTATCTATATAACCAATATCCCTTTCCGTTTTATCCTGCCTTTCCTGTCAATATATACCATTTTTTCCCGTCCATTTCCCTTGGCTGTTGTAAATATTGTCCTTCTGAAGATTATCAGCCCTTTTCTAATGCAAAGATTTTCGACTCGGATTTATTTTAAATTTACACATGAACGTACTCCAACCGAAAGGCCGGTCCAAAGACCGAAGCGACTACTCAGTTGCAGGTGCTCATGGGCGGCGGTAGTCACTTACCCTCAGGTTACCTCTCTGCTTGTTGTCAGTACAAAACTTGTACCTATAACAGGTTGGGGCACAGCCCACGAGCGTGCCGCAGCGGAAGCTGTAAAAGTCCTGATCTGGTTATGCCGAAGACCAGAGACCAGGCCTCAGTGGCAGGACTACTTCGACCTGATCCTGCTGAAGCTCATCCACGCGTATGAGAGCCTGAACAAGGAGTTGATACGAGCTGTGGAAGCTGGAATGCCGCATATCGCTCAGGCGCTACCAGCACACCAGGTAAGGGATATACCTAAAATGGCAACAATTTAACACTGTATGAAACTGCACAGATGGCGTAGCGGTATAAGTGGTGTGGTGTGGTGACCTAGTGTTGTGGGTTCGATCCCCGCACGGGACTCTTTGTGTAATCCTCAAATTGTTGTTCTGAGTCTGGGTGTTCTTTGTGTCCGTTGTTTGAATGTTTGTAAAGTCCCCCGCGACACAGGAATTAATCCTAGTGCGGGAGAAAAAAAAAATTGACAGCTACCATATTTATTTGAAAAATATTTATAGTCTGTGTCATGTTAGTGGGATGAAATCAATGCACTTTTCTTGGTTTCCTTATGTAACATTCTGTGCATACATTTGTGTAACACTTCATACACCTTACGTAAATAGTGTGTCTGTACACGGGTGCGGGCACTGCTGAAGTGACACCTGTATACATAGACACACATTAGCGTAACACTCAATGTACACAGACACACGATATTCTAACACCTGTATAAACAGACATATATCAGTGCGAGATACGTAGACCTGTCCACCTTGTACAAGATGCGGTGTGCGCAGGTGCTGGCGCTGCTGAAGCCCGTGATCCGTACGCGCGGCTACCCCACGTCGCTGTGCGCGCTGAAGCTGGCGGCTGAAGTGGCCAAGGCGCGCCCACACGAGCTCAGCGACGACATCGTAGCGCATCTCATGGAGGGCGTCGGACAGGTACTCCTCGATACATCTACTATATGCATAGTGTTAGAGAAATGCTCCTAAAAACGAAGACAGACGGTAGTACTTGTTTTTTTATAGTATAGGGGGCAATCGAGCAGATGAGTCACCTGATGGTAAGTCACTTCCGCTGCCCATGAACACTTGCAACTCGAGAGTCACAATAGTGCTGTCTGCCTTTTAGAGCAGGGGAAAGGGGGTTGGGCCTCCTTACCTCACTCAGTCATACAATGCAAGCATTGCTTAACAAACAGGCGGCTTTCAATGAGGCCGTAATACTCCGGGCGAGCCGGCCCATATGTGCCTAAGCATGGCTCTCCCACATGAGCGTACTAATGATACCTTTAATGATAGGTTAAAAAAAAGTCGATATTGATAAAAAAATATATCATTTTACAAAGATTTATTAGCATTATTCACGTTGCCATTTTGTTGTAATAATAAATATTTGTTGTCAATTTTAAAAGATAATGATAAACCAGCAATGGGTCAAGGGACGCGCTTGCTCTGAACCTGCGTACTGTTCAAGCGCCTAACCAATTAGCCCCTGCAACGTAACACAAACGTTTAACACATACACGTACCATTAACTATTGTCACTGCTCAATAGACACGATACGTCCGAGCAGATCATCCGCACGTCCCTTGACCCGAGCGTCAGCCGTCTTTCGTTCGCTACGACATGCAGTTGAATGCAGTTTTCACATCTGTTAAATATATCTACATGAGTACTTGATTCTAACTTCCACGCGTACGAAGTTGTACGTAATAAGGAAGTTTACTTTGTAGACAGGGGTAGACCAAGCAGTAATACATTGATCTAATTATTCATGTTCTAAAAAAATACATATATTTAAAAAAACGCTATTATAGAAAACCTAACAAAAAAATGGAAAATATATTTTAATAAATTTGCATTAAGAATAGTGTATTTTTTTTTAATAAATATTAATTAAGAATAGTGGAAATAAGAAGAAAATGTATTTTACTGTAAAAAAAGCGTGGGGTGCTTTTTAAGATATTATCAAGATGATAATCCTTTAACTCATATCTGTCAATAAAATATTTATAACTAATGACATCACGTACGCTTTTTTTACAATAAAATACATTTTTTATTTCTATTTACACTATTGTTATTTTTTATTTATTAATTATATTTACACTATTCTTAATTCAAATTTATTAAAATTTATTTTCCATTTTTTGGTTTGGTTTTGTATAAAAGCGTGTTTTTAAGTTTTTGGTTATTGAATTATTATTTATTTTTCATTGTTTAGGTGAATTTTCTACAAAAGCATGTTTTTTTTTTCATCTTATTCAAAGTCTGTAACTTATCCGGGAAATCGATTTTAATGTTTATCTTTATATTCCTGCAGTTGGCTGATCACCAAAACAGTGCGGTTCGCAAAGCGGCAGTGTTCTGTATGGTGGCATTCACGTTTGCTCTCGGAGAGGAACGGATGCAGCCTCATCTCAAGCATTTATCTGTCAGCAAGTACAGACTATTACAGGTACGACATAAAAATAATTTGTTTGCCTTTACAGGTTCATTTCGAAAGACCACTAACTAACTAGTGCTAACAGAGTAGTACATGAAGCCGAAGTTTTAAACAAAATTTCTTAACAGTAATGTGTTTAAGCAGTAATTGCTTAGATATTTAAATCTCTAGCCATTACATATACTCTCGTCATTACATTAATTTGTTTAGCTCTGATGTGAATCGGTAAAATGAGATAAGCTCCCTCAAGCATGTTTCTGTACGAAGTGGTCTTTCGGGCCGATGATATACTAAAATTAAAATAAATAGTGTATAAATTAGTGAAACTTATATATACAAATTATCGTCATTTGAAAGTCGTAGGAAAATAATATTGCGTTATTCCTATAGGAGCTGTAAATTTATGGTAAAATATTGTATATAAAGTAGTATATGTTGACATGTTTTCATTTGTTGATGTTTTCAATTATTATTATTAACATATACTATTTATACAATATTTAAATTGTAGGTTGATCGGGGCTGGTCATCTATGAACTGCTATTACTTAACATAGAATAGTAATTACCATGAACGTTATTTTAGAATAATTCATTGCATTGTCCTCACATATTTTATGTGCACTTATGAACAAAAAACTTACGTAAAACATTTGAAAAAGAGTGTCCTTGGAGTTTCTTGCTTGTTCTTCTCCATGGGATCTACGTATTGGATCAGGCAACTAGCTTCATGACTGGCTTAGTCTGACCGACTTCCTCTTTGGACAATTCAAAAATACCTATGATTGGTTCAGTTGAAGTAAACGATTTTGATTTTATGTAGGTGTACATCAGCAAACAGCGCGAGGAGGGGGGTGGCTCGCGCGGGGCGGGGGGTGGCTCGTAGCGCCGGCGGCGACGCGCGCGCACCTCCACACGCGCCACGCAGACTGACGCGTGACACACCCATACCCACACACCACGTGTGACGCACTATACTCAGATAAACATCTTATATAATCTTTAATGAGCCTACATCTTGTCGTTTGTACCCACAATATTAGATTATTATACATACACTGTCTAAATACAATCGCCCTATAATCCAATAATTGAGTATTAATTTTTACTTATTATTGATTTTAACATTTGTAGTTTAAATATTTTAAACATTTGCAAACTTAGCTGAAGAAAATAAATTCAAATTTCAAAATACTTCAGTAATACATCATCATTCAGAGTTTTATCTATCTATATATATATATGTATATATATATTAAACAAGACATAAGTCTGTATAACGCCATAGACTATAACCCAGCATGCGCTAAAGTCATATGTTCATTTATTTAAACACCTTAAACATCAACTGCCTCATCTGTTCTATTTCAGTTATCAATGTCAATTCCAAACTATTTTACAAACTGATAACTAAAAGTGATGTAGCCACTGTCTACGAATTTCAATGATATCTTAGAAAAATACAAATGACAAGACAAAAAAAAAACACGTTTTATCAAATTTGTTGGTATGCTAAAATATATAAACATTTATGTATCGAAGGTGTTTTGTGAGATACAGTGCGTCATATACTTTGGTTTACTAATTTTATTTACCTAACCTGACAAAATGTTAGTGCCGATTCTATTGTCACAAAACTTGTTAAACTAAACTAAAACTAGATGTAATTTAGTTAGGTAGTGTCGAACTAAAATCACTTTAGTTCTACATTTTGAGAACAGAACTAAAGTTATTTTCGTTTTGTCAGAGCTAAAGTTTGTTCAGCTTCTATGTTTAAAATATGATTATTCTTTGTCTTTTAAACGATATGTTTTGAACCCTGGTATATAATTTATCTTTTTATGTTCCGTTCAACAATTAATAACATAATAATGATTTAAAAAAGTTAAAATTTAAGTTTTAAGAACACAAAAGAATCGGGACTAATACAAATTTACAAAATGATTACATTTTAAATACACCAGCTTTACAAAACTTCAATAGTTTTACAATTTAAACTAAAACCTGAATCGAATATTTGTATAAAATGGAAGCTGGTGAATAAATGTAACTCATGAACACCACATAGAACAGCCATTTTTTTATGGTCTTTTACGATTTTAAACATTTTTATAATATACCGTACATCTATATTTTTCAATAAAATTTATTAACTGACTAGAATTCGCGGGTAAAACAGCGCTGTATTGAAACTGATATATATTCATACCAATGGTCCCCAATAATTTGTAAAGATTTAAACTTCCAAAAGCCACACATAAGACACAGACAGCATAAGGCATGAGACCTTGTTTTGTTGTTCATGGGTGATAGTTACTTGCTCGTCTGTACCCTATACGATAAAAAAAAGCTATAAGTACAATATATTTTATCTTTTTTTTTTAAAGTGTGGAACATCCCATAATATATTATCTAAATCTCTAGATAACGAATATACATACATTTACTTCATATTCTGTATTTTCAAAATTAAAATCTATTTAAAACTATACTTAATTTTAAGAATTAAATTCCCAACCGAAAGTGCGTTCGTAATATAAAATCTGTAATGATTACATATGTATGGTATACTATAAATAGTGTTGAGTAAATACCTTGTTACCTTATTAATTGATTGCCAAGGGGGATATGATGGTAAGCGCAGCGCGACATTTAAAGTGATTAATGAAATGTTTGTAAAGTTTTGATAAGGAGTAGAAATTGAGTATTAAACTTGAATAATTTGTCGTCTATCATGATCTTTAAACAACGCCTCTGGTGTCGTGAGAAGTTATTTGTTGCTAAACTAATATATTTAGATAGTATAGTTCGAAAAATTGTTGATATTTTCAAGCTACGATTCCTACTGAATAATTGTGTGATAAAACGAAATTAATCGACCGATTAAATGCAGTTTTAGAGCTGATGTGGTCAAAAGTGTTTCTATATATCTTATTATGTTCCAGAGAATCTGCTCAGCTATTTGAAGACCATCTGACCTGTTCTATACGTATATAGGGTTTTGGAATTGGGTGTATTTTAAATATATATATATATATATTTGTAAATATATCAATTTCTACTCCTACTTGAAAATAGAATAGTTCGCGATGTTGTATAAATACGCTATATATGTACAGAGGGATTTTGTAAATGTCGGTTTATCGATGTGATTTTGGCTTGGCGGGGACACTACACTTGCCACAGCAAGATATACGAGTACATACCAATGTTCTAAAACTCTATTCTGTATAAATTTAGTAAAAATAATTAACTGAAGCAATTGTAGTGCTCTCGTTAGTGTATATGTAGCCATGAAAAGCCTGATCGTGCTAAATAGATTAGTGTAATGCTCTTGGCTTATCATATTTATTGTTAATATTATATTCTGTAATTTGGAGCGTTTTCAAGAAATGGGTAATAAAAAAAAAAGTTGCGTAGATTACACAAGAATGGGATTCTATCTCCTAGTAATAGGAATTTTGTCGGATAGTTACGAATATTCTTAATGGTCGGGTAAAATTTTAAAGTTTCGAATTTAAAAAATAACATTATCTTTGCAATCATGTTTCAAATTCATGTTTTTTTTTTGAAATTGTATAATATAGAAATACATATTTTGAGTATTTACGAGATTAACGAGTTTCCAAATTTTAAATTGTGTAAATATTCCGGTTTTAAATAAGAATAACTAATAAATAGCTTGTTACTTTATACATACATATGCTTAAGCCTATATTCCCTAAGGGGTAGGCAGAGGTCTTTAATCACCCAATTGTTATTTCATTGTAGCTATTTGTACAAAAAAGATTTGTGTTTTATCATCTGCCAGAATTCTAACAATGACCTACAAGAATAACGGCGAGAGCTAGTTTCGAATGACTAACGTTGCAATAATAGGGTGAATAATATAAAATCGTAAAAAATCATGTCAACTAAAAATATTAAGATCAACATTTGTAGAACTAACATATACTCAAATCCCATAAAACTAATTTAATAATACATAGAACTGAGTATTTTTCTCTATAATTAATGACAAAATAATCTCTATCAGCCATAGACTAAAACTCAGTGATAAATTAAAGAACAATATTGTTACGAGCTGGGTATTTAATAAATTAAAGTAGTCGATTGATTACCAAAAACAACACAATATTTATTAATAACACTCTTTACAATTACAAATCACTATATCACTCGTTAGTCGCACTAGAAGATCGCTTCGATATTTATTCGCTGTATCTCGAATCAATACTGCCCGTACGGCTACCCCGATCCGCTTTTATATTGCTGTCGAGATAACTAGAATGTACGATAATATTCGATCGATGGTTCTAGACTAAATAGATTATTCTAGAGCTACTTGTAGCGCCATCTAGCATCAAAATGTCAACAGTTGCGCGCTATCCGACACTAGATGGCGTTGTCCCTTCGTTCTCGTGTCTTGTAGATTGTTCCCGACTATTTTTCTCGATGGCGCAACACTGCCCCCTCCTAAGACATGCTCGTCCCGAGCATAATCAGTCCCATAGTATCGCGCCAATCGATCTACATGAACTATCTTTGGGGCTCTTTGAACACCAGCCAGCACCCGCCCCGCAGTCCTAGCGTTTACTCGTTTCCCTGCTGTTGTTGGGCAGTACTATCAACCGCCCTATTCACCTGAGACCGCTCGTATTCACTTCCTGTGCTTCGCTTAGGGCAGCTGGACCGAAGGTGACCTTTTTCACCACAGGCGTAGCATCTAGGGCTGTACCCCTTAAATCGGTCCCGCACAGGTGATGCTACAACCTCCCGGACCGGATGAGACCGATGGTCTTGTCTCACAGCTTCCACCTCCAAAGCATGGGCCAGAGCATCCTTGAGAGTTTCATGGTGCCCAAGTCTCACGGCAGCCCTAACTTCGAGGTCACGAATGCCATCGATGAAAGCTTGCACCAGATTCCCGTCAACGAGCGCAGGTGCAGACTGGTACGCCTTACGGACCAGTTTCTCAACTTCCAGAGCCCACTGTTGCAGGTTTTCACCGATGCGTTGGGCACGATCCTTTAGCTGTGCACGAAACACGTGCTCCAGATGAGCGTCACCATATCTTGCCTCTAATGCCTCCAGCAGGTGCTCATAGGTTACCTTCTTACCGAGGGCTTCGAGGACGGTTAGAGCCTGGTCTCGGAGACCCAAGGTGAGCGCGGTCATAGCTTGTTCCTTTGTCCAGCCGTTTGCCGTCATAACAGCCTCAAATTGGATCTTGTAGGCTGACCACGAAGATGTTCCATCAAACGGCGGTACTTTGAACCCCCGCACCGAAGGAGTAGCAGTTACTGTAGTCGCCGCTCCGTCTCCAACTTTAAGGTTTCCTAATACCTTCTTCATGTCGGCAATCTGAGTTTCGGCCTCAGTGATACGGTTCTCGTGTTGAAGAACCTGATCTTTCACTACCTTGAGTTCTTTGCCGAAGGTCTCATGAATGCCTTTCAACAACAGCATCTGTTCCTCATGACGGCGGGCCTGCTCCTCCTTGTCCCGCTGGAGCTGTTCTTCCAACCGGCGGGCCTGCTCCTCCTGACGGCGGGCCTGCTCCTCATGACGGCGGGCCTGCTCCTCCTTGTCCCGCTGGAGCTGTTCTTCCAACCGGCGGGCCTGCTCCTCCTGACGGCGGGCCTGCTCCTCCTTGTACCGCTGGAGCTGTTCTTCCAACCGGCGGGCCTGCTCCTCCTGACGGCGGGCCTGCTCCTGGAGCATCGCCATTAGGGCCGTGATATCAGGAGCTGCTGCCAATGCCAATGTGGACGGCGTGGTTTCCATCGCTGGCTGCTGACCCTCCAATGTAGGCAGTTGTGCACCTCCAAATCGCCTCTGATCAGTCTCTTGCTGGCGTTGACTCCTAGTTCGGATACCTTCCGTGTCTTCCTTTGGTAAAACCGGCATACTTTAATCCCACTTCTGACACCAAATTGTTACGAGCTGGGTATTTAATAAATTAAAGTAGTCGATTGATTACCAAAAACAACACAATATTTATTAATAACACTCTTTACAATTACAAATCACTATATCACTCGTTAGTCGCACTAGAAGATCGCTTCGATATTTATTCGCTGTATCTCGAATCAATACTGCCCGTACGGCTACCCCGATCCGCTTTTATATTGCTGTCGAGATAACTAGAATGTACGATAATATTCGATCGATGGTTCTAGACTAAATAGATTATTCTAGAGCTACTTGTAGCGCCATCTAGCATCAAAATGTCAACAGTTGCGCGCTATCCGACACTAGATGGCGTTGTCCCTTCGTTCTCGTGTCTTGTAGATTGTTCCCGACTATTTTTCTCGATGGCGCAACAATATTGTAACTTCAAATTTTGAGTCGAAACAAAGATGTTAAAAAAATTTAAATATATTTTTCTTTGTACCATTACGAGTTACAATGTTTAAAAAGAAAGTAATTTTAATAGAACGATATTTTCTCGAGCACGTGACAAGAATAATTGTACTAAGGTATGCCTTAATCTAAATGTAAGAAATTAATAAATCTTTAAAAAAAGAAAGAAAGTGAAATTACTAAGTCAAGATTTTTTTTTACATTCAACTGTCATTCTGAATCATTTTATAATGGGGTATATCTGGTATGTAACCATAAACCATAAATGAATGCAAAATCCATATATATATTAGTAATTTTGAACTCTTTCATCGCCCTTTTGCATTTGTTTATTATTTAGTATACAATAGCGTACTGGCCATATCCAAATTCAAAGAACACCGTGTATGTAGATGGAAATCTGATAGTTAAAAGGGAGCGTTGTATATGAAAAGCTGATAATTATCTTGATGAAAATCATAAGTGAGAAAGGTGTGTTAGGGTGCGTGGCTTGCCATCCAATATTAACAGATGTGTGCGAATGACTAACTATATTTTATGAATGATTAACCCGCTGTTATAGGTGAGAAAAATTGTCCTCAAGCTTATGTTTTTCGGCAAATATAATTGTAGTGTCTTGTATGATGTCTTAAGAGCTGTGTTCTATGCAGCATTGTGGATGCGGCATTATACTGCAATTAAAGACAAGATTTAGACTGCATTATTGTGATTTTGAAGATATAAAGGATGTTCGAATTTTATTCTGCCTGGCAGCCGCTTTACTGCAATGTTGCGATGTAGTTAATCGAGAGATCACATCACCGCCACTAATCCGAGGTATTAGCTACAGTCGGATTGCGGCACCAGGCGGTTGGCCGCAACCTAGATCGTTAGTTCTGTCATAACTTCCAAAGTTAGTAATTTTCAGTTTATTTTCTCTTATAAAAAATTAAACGTTACTCACAAACAATCACTTTTTTTCATTTTTTTTTCGTTTCTAGTAACGCTTGTGAATGTTTAAGCGAACTTTTGTAACGGTATTTATAGTTTGTATACTTTTTTTGTGTAATATATGTTATGTATGTAAAAAAACTTGTATTTGTTTTGAGAGTGCTTCATTTGTATTGCACGACTGAAATTTTGATTGATACGTGACAATATAATGTCTCGGGAAAAGCTGAAGGGCTGCGCTGCAAATCCAGCATTTTCAAAAAATGTTAATACAAGGTCGAAGTGACGGCGGTTGAAAGTGTTGCACTGCAATCGACGATAAATACCGCTGAAAGGATTCAGTGTTTTAAAATCGCGTATTGAATCTCAGTTTATTTCACGTTATTAATTAATAATATTTTGTGAGGTTTGAATAAATAACTTATTCAGCTATTGTGTCACTTTCATTTTATAGATACGTGGATGCATACGTCACTTAATGAAATTGTTCTGTTGTTAAATATTTCTAAAGTAAATAAAAAACTGTGTTTTGTAATATAAGATAATCTTTATAGACCAGGCAATTTATAAAAAACAAATGGAAATCCTGTACTTTAAAAAAATTAGTTCAGTATACATATGTACCTACAATGATGATTATTGAAAGGGTGTTATTATGTATTTTAAAACACTGAAAGTTTGCGTGTTGCTCGTTACACTGTACATATTGTTTCGTTATGTACTTGAATAGTATCTAAAATATGTTTTTCTTATGTAAAAATAGTGATAATTACTTCTTTTTTTTTTCACAAACGTTTTCGCATAAGAATTGAAACGGTTACAAAATGGTTTCAACACGTCCACTGCTGAATGTTTTCTGGGTTTACTTGACAATACTATCATAAAATAAATATTGTTACGGATTTGTGTAAAATAAATATTTAGTATATTCAGGGTTTGTGTGTGTATATAAATGGGAAATTTGTTTTGTAAAATCATTTATTTCGTCTTCAGTTGCGAAATGAAGTGGCAACAACAGCACAAAAACTACCAGAGCTCCAAGATAACATCGCTCACTCGCATCTTTTTCGCATTGTCACATTAATAGCAGCCATAATGCGATAGTTTACTAACGAATCATTTAATCAGTAAATATAATAAATGGCTTCGTTTTATTGCATACTTTTGAAAAGGTCAGTTTTGTATTCTATGGTGGACAGTTGAGAACCAATTTTGTTATAATTAGTACATATGTGATTGTCTTCAAAATGTATATTAGAACATAATATGTTTTTTGTAAAGCTATTAATGATTGTATTTCTATATTTCCAACCAATGGGAAACAAAAACATTCCCAAACATTGGAATATCATTCCTAATTTATTAATAAACTGTGTTTGTCTGTTGTGTTGTTTATGAGAACAAACCTTTCACCTGGGAAATGTCTCGGAGTATTGGGAAATTTCCTATTGGTTAGGAAATTAGGAGAAAGTTGTTTTTTTAAACGAAATAATATGTAAAGTGTGAATGTTATTATAAGAAGTGCATTTAAAATATAAATATTAATGCTTGTGAGTGCGATGGTCGCAGTGTCAAACATACTATACTTACTGTATTTAAATTTATAATTAATAATTATTGATTATTAATGTACGATAGTTATGAATAAATGATTTTTAAGCCTTTATTGTGTTGTCTCATTTAAAACATCACATTCACTTTTCTTATAGAACAAATGTGGAATTATAGCCGTGTGGTTCTCGCTTGAGTAGTACTAAGGGCTACTTTTTTTTTATACTATAACAAACGAACAGACGGGTCACCTGATGGTAAGTGACAACCGCCGTCCATGGACACTTGCAACTCTAAGTTACTAAGGGAATGTACCGTTATTTATCAGACAGTCTTTACAGGGCCCGGTAGACGGTAATACGTTTACCCCTCATGACGTAAATTTGACAGAATGATGGTCGGCAAAATGTAGGAGTTGAAGAACTCAACAGAACAGAACTGCTTGCTAGTGATATATATATTCAGTTTTTTTTTAAATAAGTGTTCTAATATCTGGTAAACGCTGTATAACTGTAAAGATAGTTTCAGTGGTTACGCTATCACTGTTATCTGTCATGAGCTGAAGAACCGGTGGGGTTGCCACTCTCTAAAAAAGGGTAGTCATAAAATAAAATCGTCATATTCATTATTAATTTATTTTTATATAAAATAAAGTCAATTGACTTAAATATATTTATCAAAAAATGGCTGAAGATTTTGTTGTGTTCACCTATAATTTATATACACTGGCTGCTAATAACAATTTAGATATTTGAATTCAATTTACTAGTTTTTACGCCACACAGGAAAAAGTATTAAACAGATGAAGTACAAATTGCGGCCTTATTGCTAAATGTAATCCCTTTCAGGCAACCTAAGAGTGGATCAAAATGGTTGGAAGAGACAACATTTCGATTACACATATAAATAATTAGGATGTATAGAAATATACAGTTATTAAGCTAAGTATATCAAATTTACAACAGTCAAAAAGCCCAGCCATTTATCAATACCCCTGAAACCAGAATTCATATAGAACACACGTTGAGCACCAAAATACAATTTATTACGATTTGGTTACCAATTAAACAATACTATAATATACTATTATACTTATTTAATAATAATAATAATTTAAAAGTTATAGAAAGTTCGTAGTGAATGTATTCATCAAATTAACAAGAAATAGTACATACCTATCTATATTTTATAATATAAGGCCCAAACTCGGCGCAGTATGTAGTAAACATACTTATGTATTACTAAATACAAACACAGGCCCAATAATTATGCGCATAACACAGTAATTAGCCAAGTTAAAAAAAGTGGAGGTTCTATATTCGACTGCATGTACTTTTTACCTATGTTAAGAGATTTCTACGCCCAATTGACAGTGTTTTTCCAAATTTTGTTTTATTCGATGGAATATATTCCAGCAGTGGTCTCATTGTTACCAAATCAAAATTGGATCATGAGATACCAAGTTTTTTTTTTTTTTTTTTTTTATTTTTTTTTATATTAGCCTACCATAAGTTATACGTTCTTACGATTGAAATTATTTCTGCGTCAAAGAACTAGTGAAATATTTACTGTAGGTGAGAATCAAACCTACTACCGGACTGTCAATGATGAATACCTACCTTAAAATATCAATTGATAAACAATATTGATACCTTTGTACACACATGTGGTTTTCTGTGTAGGCGTTTTTATACTCTCCGTTGGAGTCGGCCCCTATAAGCACTCTGTTTTCATTCTATCTATAATTTTTGATAACTTTTACGCATGTTAAGAGAAAGTACCTATTGTATATAATTCTTCAAAAATATTGATAAATACAGTTATAATATAACATAAATTGTTTAAGTAATTTCAGTTTATAGTGATGCTCAGATTTTTATCGATATCGATGATTTCTTTGTTTCAATTGTAATGAATTATTCCAGTTAAGTCATTTTTTAAAATATTTCCTAAAAAAATTGTAACAAGTGCCCACGTGTATATTATTGATTCTAGCTCAACTATAAAAACTAGTTCCCAGTCACACCACTGCTGTCTTCAAGTGACATTGTATTTTTGTCAGTCTCAGCTGACGCTAGCTTATTGAAATGCTTTCTTTTGTCCTGGTGCTGATGTTTTTTATGTGTATGAGTCTTGCTCCGCCTCTTCTTGTGGTTGTGCTTCTTCTTTTTCCGATCCTGATCTTCTGAGCTGTCGGACACCATCGCTATGTGTGCTGGACTCTTGTGGTGACTCTCTACTGGTGCCATGTACGTTAGGGCTGATGCGGCGGGTTCCTGGTGAGAGAAGATGATAATAATAAATCTCTTTATTATACACCGGTTTATTAATAAAAACTGTAAGCGATTAGTAGTTACCTACAATTGGTGGCCTAATGACAAGCCGTCATTAGGCCACCAATTATATTATGACAAGCCGTCTCGTACAGTCAACAATGGGATTGAGAGAAAACGTGATAAAGAGAAGCTATTGGGCAGTTTCTGGTGTATTGAGAATTATTTTTTTAAGTATTAAAACAAAAATGAAGTAGTGCATCAACCCGTGGTACCTAGTAGCATAGGGTTGTTTTTTTATCTGATATAATTTGCACATATTAATTTAATGATGATTATGCTTCGTAATACTATTTTGTTACGTCGGACTCTCGACGGATTATAATCTAAATGACTCGCGAAATTAGGTCAATCGAATATGTGTATGCATCGATTACACTGGAGATTGTTAACGACTTACTTTCTGATTTACATAAATTTACATTACAAAAATTAGAGTATCATAATTACTTATTTTAATTGGTTATATTTTAGTTTAACTTACATAAGGTCCAAGATGAGTTTAGTCTGTTCCCTTAAACCATGTGGATCTATTGCTTACAAAAATTGCACCCAAATGACTTGATTTGAACGAAGGATTAAAATAACAAATTCAATAAGAGATTTCTAAACTTCGCATGTCCGTAATTTATATAAACACGTAATTCGTGGACAGTAATAGGGTAATTAATGGTAGCAATAGACCGCATTATTTAAGGAATCGCGTGACGTAAACTCACCCTGTATGGATAGAACCAGGACTTTCGCGGGAATGGGACGTTGCACGTGGTAATATGCTATCATATACCCTTCCTCAGCTAGCGTAGTATTATTCTGCCAAATTTCATATATATATGTTTCTTTAAAGGGTTGCAATAATTTGTAAGTGTACATCTTTGTAGTAGAGACAGAAAAATGTAAAATATTAATATCGATATCGACTCATAGCATCACTACAGATTAAAACTCCTGGGTAACAATCTGTTTTAGCATTATTATGAATATATCGTTAGTAAAAAATAAGGATTTTTGTAGTTTTATAGACATATACATATAAACTCACACCTTTCTCCCTTCGTGGTAAAAAGAGACAAGAGTCTGCCACTTGCGTTTATTGTTACATTATAATATATCAAAAGTTTCTTCTACTTTCATCAAACCTTTCATACAAGTCCGCGGATATCGGGTACTTCTGATCTGCTCTTTCCTTAAAACATCACCAATTTGATCAGTGCATTCAGCGCCGATGACTATTACCGTCACTGCCATTCGTCCATCTCCAACACATTCTCTTCAGGTGCTTATCTAATCTCACCCCCAGCATTCACTTATAAATTTTCGTCGATACATCTTCTTTTAAGGCCACACATAACCCAAATATCTAAACTCTTCTTTCTGTCAACCAGTTCTATTCCTCTTAGTGATCTCATCTCAAAGAAATCTAACTGATATAGATATAATAACTGATATTCACTACACTTGAAGTTTGTTGTATGCTTTATAAAATGGTAGGTAGTAGATACAGCTACATATGAAAAATAAAATAAAGGCCGTGTAATCAATAAAAAGTAAATATCGATGACGCAAATGATTACTGGCTTACGAGATTCAGTGCAAAAGAAGCCAAGTGACAAAATCAAAGGCAAGTCATTACTTATTGGTGGAGGCGTTACTTATTCGGGTACAACTAAGTACATATTTTCAACATAACGTAAAGTTTAATAATATTAAATATAGAGTTAAGAGTAATGTATTCCAATTCAAAGTTTCTGTAAATTTTGTGATACTATGGGACTGAAACCTACTACAACGTGACGTAACAGGTGACGCAGGAGCGCATCTTCCACCGCTCGTATAAAGCGCTGAAAATAAAAAAGCGTACTTTATACCAAATCATAAAGCACTCCAAGCGGGACAGGGAACAGGACTGACATTGTCAGAAGAAACTTGATACATTGTCGGATTTCTATTATACTTTATGTTCATGTTAGAAACGCATTGTTTAAGCTTATGTTTTTCATGTAGCTATTTGTATGCCTTTAAATGGCGAAATGTGTCATGCACCTATTGTTCATGTTTAATCTATCAGCCTTGTACCACGTTATTTATTGAATGCACGGCTCCGATGACTCTTTCTAATAGTATCAACAGTATTATTTTTGCCTGAGCATATCTAAATGGACTGTAAAAATACTTCCATTCTAAGATTTGACTAGTTTTATAGTCGTGAACCAACTAGAATTATTAGTAGTGCAGGTAAACAATATATATAATCTGGCCGTGGAGAAAATAAGTTAAAGATTGTGGTAGATTTTGAGAAGTAGGAAACATTTACTGAGGCTTCTTGTCATCTCATGGACTACGATTTGGGTGGTCCAATGCATACAAACACAATATTTTTGCAGTAACGATGATCCACTCATTTTAAGCGCAGTATACTGTGGAATTATTTGGTGAGACCGTACGTACCATCGACAAACTTGGCCCCAAACTAATAGGGCAACTGACCGTTCAGTATCTGATTACTAATTGTTAGATGCTCCTAAGATACACAGTTATTGAAAGTTAAAAAATGTACACGAAACCCTAGTATTTACATAGACGCACAACACAAATTGTTCGCCAAGTAATTTCTGCCGTTAGCTACAGTCACACACTAAGCTGACTGACTCGACGAAACACAATGCAAGCATTGCTTCACAACCAGTTTCCTTTAAGGCCGTGGTAATGCCTACTAATCTGTAACGCGTAGATTAAAAAAAAATACGGCATGTAGTTAGAGGTTGGACGTTCAACCAAAAAAAAAACTTATTTAATTTCTCTAATGTACTGATGCATACGATGTCATAATAAAAAAAAATGTGTGATATAAATATCAGTTGCAGGAGACTATTCTTTCGGCGTTTTATTCTATTGATTACTCGGCAGATCACTTCACAGTACGATTAAGCTTGAATAGTGACTAGCCTGTTAGCGTATGGTTAGGGCCCCTGACTGCTGAGTCGTAGGTCGTATTCGATTCGTACACGGGACGAAAATTTGTGTGATCCACAATTAGTTGTCCCAGGTCTGTGTGTTATTTGTGTCAGTTGTATTAATGTTTGTAAAGTCCCCGCGTCACATTATAACTAATGCGGAAGTAATAATTAAAAAAAAGTCGGTTTAAACCAAACGTGAACCTCGGTGTATGAATAAACGTGAGTACCACAAATTTAAGGACATTTTTTTACGGTATACGTAGACAGACGAACAGACAGGTTACCTAATGGTAAGTGAATACCTCCGACACCTGCAACTAAAGAGTCGTAAGTGCGCTGTCCCGGGGATGCGGGGAGGTCACAGAGTAGAAAGAGAATGAGAGAGCGGGAAGAGGACAAGGTGGATTAGGAGAGACTCACTCGGCAAAACAATGCAAGCATTGTGTGTCTCCCGGTAAAGTTAAGTAGGTCACACTTAATTTTATTATAAACCGCTCCAGTTAACCTTGAGTTAAACTAAATTACCTTAGGCGCATTGTTGGACCTCCTCAGCACATTGCTAGCGTCACTGAAATATGTTCCATTATCTTCTATATATAACGGCTGTTCTTGTGTGGGCTCTGTCGAGGGGTGCAGATACTTGCTCCCGTGGCCTTTGATGGCGAACCTGTCGAATAACAAAATGTAATTTAGTTAAGTAATATTTCGTATTGATGCTGCTGTATCTGCAGAACGCCAAAAACAATAATTTTATCCGTAATTATGTTTTCAAGTCATTTGGGTACAAGGAACTAGCTAGACACGAAGGCTGGCTTCATCCGGGCACTTCGTAACTATTATTAAACGATCCGTTAGTCGCCTTTACCATATCTACGAGGAGAGATCCCTACTGTACTCCACCCTAAGGATGACCCTATTGTATTTCACCGAGTACCACACAGATAATTTAAGTTTAACTTAATTTAACTTCCTACTTAAATTACGTTAGGGGGCATTCATTCATTACGTGAGCTCAGAATGGGGGGTCAAACGAAATCTCACCAACTCTCATTTAAACCTTGTTTAAAATATATAAAATATTACAGATATTATAAAACATTACAAATACACATACGGTTTATTATTTTCTCGAATAATCAAAATAAATATAGTTTAATTTTTTTTTTCTCATTTAAGGGGGGGAGTCAAAACTGATCGAAAAATAGGTCACGTAATTAATGGATGCCCCTTACGATACAATGCAACTAGAACTTTCTCCGACTGTATAAGCAATATCCCATTCCTTATTCTCTCAATTTTCCCATTGAATTCAAGAGTGCCTGGATGACACTAATAAGCCTACCTCATATAAGTTAATACACCTCTGCCTACAAACTTGAGTGTATGTATGTATCTGTTCGTTACGTTTGACGTTTGTGTTGAAACGGTGTCAGTCGTGTCAATACTACTAATGTATAAGGCCTTGCTGTTACGGCTACATCAAAAACCTTTATTTATTCAAAACTGTATAAACTATAAACGACTTTAAAACATAGATATATATACATATGTACATATATGTATATATATATGTACATCAGTCCATAGATATTATTATGACAAGTTACACCGGCAGCGCCACGACACTAGTCCACCCGATAAATGGCGGGGAATGATGGGGCGATACAACTGGACGTGCTTTATATATTTCATAATGTCCAGTTGAGTGCGAATAACATCACGCTTACTGTTATACAGTGAATAAGACATCTGTATTACTTATTTGTTAAAATAAATGTTACAGATCCGTCATGTAGTTTATGAATAGTTTCGTATACATTGTTATGAAATACTGTTTGTTTTCATAATAAATTAAATAAATACATGGGTCAGAGTATAATTTAGATATAAATTAAGAAATTAGTTAGAGGGTTCGGACTTCCCGCCACTGACTGACCTATCCATTTATATCCACTGCCCGATCCATTTATATTAGCAATATCCCTTTCTGTCCTCTTCCATCCTCCTTTACCTGTCAATATACTTTAAATCTTCCGATCGAATTGCCATAAGTGCTCGCATGACAGCAATAGGTTATAAATTATTATTGGCCAAATGGGTTTAAATGCTTGAGTCTATGTACGTATTATATATGCTAAATGGTAAATTTTAAATTAACTTATCAGAGCCGATCCGTACCGTTGAATACCCTTTTTCACTGCTCTTCGAGATCTTCCCGCTTTGTGATTTGGAGGGAGAATGAACGTCATTTTGAATAAGCCTGACATCGTGGTGGTAGACCGGTCTTCGCTTTGAGGATTTGTTGGTTCCGCGACGGCTTTTCATGATAGCAACCTTGTGAGCACTGAAAAAGAAAAACTGTCTGAGTACTCACAAGGTTGCTAAAATGGAGAAGAAAAAAATTAGAGTTACCTTTAGGAGTGTTGCTTCTGATTCTGCTACTATATGCTACATATTGCTTAGACAGACAGAAATAAACTACATGTTTTATGTTTGTTGTGGTGTGATATGCTATTCTGTTTACGCTATCATTTCATATAACCGAAATCCTATTAATCCCTTTGGGGTGAGCCGGAACGAATAGATTCCACAATTCACATATAATTATAAGAAAAAACATTATTAGTTAATGTTCACTTTTAAAGGAAGAAACATCCCACTTACATGGGCCTATCATGATAAACCCCAAAGACCTGGTTGAAATCTTTTCTTAAAATTTAAACTGGTTCAACCACAAGAACGACTAAAAAAATCATTTAAAAAAATAGTCATTAAAATCTGTTTACAAATGACGAAGATATGGCTTGTCATTGTTTTTAATCCCTTAATTTTCCACCTTACAAAGGAAGAAAACATATTTATTTTATACTCACACAAATCGAGGTACATAAAATATAACAAGTATTTACAAACAAGTACAGCCTGTATAAGACAAACATGGCCGTTACCTCAGCAATGTGCTACTTCGTAAAAAGCAGCGCTGGTATTATGCTAACACCTCTAATAAATATTATAGACAGTGAGTCATCGTCTGGTTTTGCAATGAGAGGGGGATAGAGAGAACACATCTACATAGAATATAATACATAAATACCCTAAAATGTAACCTATGATAAGACTAGATAATAGATACAGAATGTATAGACTACATTATATATATATATATATATATACATATATTTTCAATATCTTACCTATTAGAAAATAAAAAAATAATATTAAAAAATATAATTTCTAACACGTTAGTATTATGTGCAGAGACTGAATGCAATATGGTGCATTTATTATTTAACTTGTGCCTCCGTACGAGGGGTTTTCATTACTTTTAAAATAAAATCAGAGCTGGAATATTTGATTAAAATATAATATGTAAGCAAACAGGAATCCTACTCATCGAAATAAAACAAGGATTTATTGAATCAGTTAATTACAACCTCAGCGAATGCCTCCTCTTTGGTGAAGTTAGTTAAAAAAATCTTAAAGGTACTCGTACTATATAACATTCGTATTTCGATCTCTCTTTTTTGATGTTCGTATTCGATTAAGAGAATCCCTTTATCAAAATTGATTTATATGTACCCGACTTATGGGTCAAGGATACTAGTAAAAACATCGAGCTTAATAAAGCGAGTGCAATACGCGTACCCTCGAATTAGTTTTATATTACACATAGAGGCCATGTTACACCATTTATCAATTAATCTAATATACTTAAATTGAGTTATAGAAGTGATCTACACCTAGCTACATCATTCTTTGAAATTTATAAAATGGAAAAGCCATATTACTTGCACAGCTTCTACTCAATATTTCTGTCTATGTATATCCAATGAAAAGGATTTTGATCACGGGGTACCAAAGACATTACGAATAAATTGCACATTTGTTCTATTGAAAGAATAGCGCAAACTAATTAAAAAGGCGCATTGATGTCGGTTATCTACGTTTTATTAAAGTCAAATTATATTTAAGCCTCATTTGTAACTCACTATGTAATCTAATCTTTACTGTAAATTTTTACCTACTTCTAAATGTCATATCGAAATGATGTTTTATATTGTTATAACAGATTAGATGACAATGCTATAATTAGACGTTGTGAAAATGATCTGATGATTGAACCAAGAGGAAATAGAACTCTTCAGTAGCTTTAAGTAAACTTTTCAATTTTGGACATATTATGTTTGGTTTAAAGAGTCATTCATCATCATTTTTCGTCGGTCCATAAATCATTTGAAGTTTGAAGAAAAATACACACATCATCTGTAATCCTCTCCTGTATAACTGTAGCCGTCCTTGGAGTGGAATAGGGCGACCCGATCTCTTTCCGTCGACGTCGGACGTCGCAAAAGGCGAATAAAGAATCAGACTGTTATATATCAGAAAGGTATACAGTCATACAGTGCCCGGATGTCGGCACTAGGATTGCTATTTTGTCGGCCTAAGTCAACTTGTTTTATTTTGAAATCATCAGTGTGGCGACCTCTAGCGAAGACAAGCCTAACTACGAAGCGACTACTCGAATGACGTAGTACGAGAATGAATCACGATAGTAAAAATTTTCGCGTCGATTATAAGACTATCGACTATACATACGAGTTCTATATATACAACATCAACCGTTGAGCCCCGGTCCACCAGGCATGATCACCTGAAGGGCTCGATCACATGGCACCCTTTCCTCCGCAACAGCAATGTTTTCAACGTTTCAGAAAAATCTATTTTCAGATTTTATCCTATTGAATTGTAGAGTTTAACTTACCGTGGTTTAAAATGATCATCGCTATTCTTTGTGTTGTCTTGGTCTGGATCGTGCTTCTTCAATGCCTTATCCAGGTCGACCCTGTGGCGTTTACTGAAATCTGTGTCAACTAGAGGTGGTCTGAAATAGATTATAATTTAGTTATCTTCAGCAGGAATTATGAAAATGTGTCACCTATTTATTAAATATTATTATATTTTTAAACTTTAATTGTTACGGATTTTCTTAATAGTGTGTGTTGAATAGTTAATTTATTAGATTTATTCTTATAAAATGTTATTAGGCCATACAATTAATACGCCTACTGCAGTCCACTGTTGGACATATGCCTTCCCCAATGTGCACCATAACAAACGGGCCTTCCGTCTTCTGGATTCAGTCTATCCCAGCTAGCTTCTTTAGGTCGTTGGTCTGGCTGGAGGATATCCTATATTTTGCGAGCTATATTCATTGTTCTATTATATTTTTGTACTTTGTCGTATGACCTCGTTTTTTATTTTATCCTTCAAAAACAAAACTCTAAGCATAGCTCGCTCCATAGCGTGCTGCGCGATTTTCAATTTAAAACATAACAACCTTCAAATGTGAACTATTTCTAACAGCATATAGCAGTGACATGTATAGTTTAGATGTCTTTTTATCATCACCATCACCATCATCATAAGCAGCCTATCGTCGTCTTCTGTTATTTTTATTTATTATAATCTAAATCTTTAAGAGTCTGTTCGATAAATATGCATTTATAAACACGTTACTCATGCATTTCTTTTATTTTTTTGAAAAGATAAGTCACGCAATAGGATTCATTCCTGTGTCGCGGGGACTTTACAAACATTCAAACAACAGACACAAAGAACACCCAGACTCAGAACAACAATTTGACGGTTACACAAAGTGTTGTCCCGTGGATCGAGCTTAAACCGCTACGACATCCGTGCAGTCAATATAATCGTTTTCTGTCTGTCTACTAGTATGTTTCTTGATCGAGTCGACAAAGTTTTACCCAATTTTCTCTGGTAGATAGCTGATGATTTTATCAGTAATTTAAGTTTCTTTTATTTTGAAAAAACTATTAGGATTCCGCAGCAATATCCATATCCAATCTTAAAAATACAAATGAATAGTAATTCTTACCTCTTCTCTGAGCTGCCTACCAATGGGCTTTTAGTCTGATGCACTTTCTCACTCATCTTCTGAACCACATTCTCTATATCTTTCATTCTAGACCCAATGGCGTCTACTAACGCCTGCAGGTTACTAGACTTCTCATGCTTCTCTTCTTTTCTCTCTTTCTCTGGCTCTATCGGCTGCATGTCTCGACGGGATGCTGGCTCCTGTGTATAACGTAACTCCATTACCTAAAGTGAAAAATATAAACATGTCTTTTTACTACGAGAAAAAACTAGCAGAGATATCGCAAAATTGTTTTAAACTACTGAATGAAACATTCTTAATGACGAATAACTTAGGTTATAAATATATAACTGGTTAGTGGGCTCAGACTTCACTGCACCAGGCAAATCGGGTTATAGGTATGCGACTCTGACTTTCTTGAGCTATTGTTTGTACTCCTCAATCAATCTGAATAAGCAATATCATTATCCTTCTCTTTCTATCCTACCTTTCTTGTCAATATGCCTCAAATTTTCACATCTGATTTCCAAAAATGCAGGGGATGGCAATAATCCCCCTATTTTGTAAATGGGAGTATACGCCTTTACCTACTCCTTCGGGGTTACAAGCGTGAGTGTAGTGTGGTCATCTCTGGACTGCTATTAATTAATATATATCCGGTAGCAATTATTAGAATTTATATTTCAGAATGATGTATTGCATTGTCCTCACGTTTTATTATACACTTTTAAATTGTAACAAGAAAATTGTGTAAAATATTTGAAAAAGAGTGTCCTTGGAGTTGTCCTTTCTTGCTTGTTCTTCTCCGTAGGATCTACGTATTGGAACAGCTACAGGAACTAGCTTCATGACTGACTTAGTCTGACCGACTTCTTCTATTGACAATTCAAAATTACCTATGATTGGTTTAATTGAAATAAATGGTTCTGATTTTCTATTTTCTATGTATGTAATTGATCCTTTAAATTATTTTTACAAAGTTAACTTATACGTATTCAATGCGTTTATCATGACAAAGCGTCAATAAATCTATTTCTTAATGCCTTCGTTTAAATATTTACTCAAAATTAAATTACAAGATATTTCATTACCCAATAAATATATTATTGGAATCGTTTTACAAATGAATCATCGAGAGTGCTCCTAGCTTTCTACTTCCACCCCTCCGCTTCCCGTTACTCGGGATCGGCTTTCCTGATGATAAGTCGCCACTCAAAATCAAAACCAAAATCAAAATCACTATCAAAATCTATATCGTTTATTTCAACTGAACCAATCATAGGTATTTTAGAATTGTCAAGAGGGTAAGTCGGTCAGACTAAGTCAGTCATAAAGCTAGTTGCTTGTTCCAATACGTAGACACTCTTTTTCATATATTTTACATAAGTTTTTTGTAACGTTTATGGTAATTACTATTCTATGTTAAGTAATAGCAGTCTAGATGACCAGCCCTAATATGCTCCGTTGATAGATTTCATCAATAGCAAGAGTGTTCGTAGCTATGTTTCGAGAAAATCTTCTCAACCGTTTAAAGAATATTAGCTTCTTTTAATGGTCTAAAGAGGACGAGGTCTTATGTTTCATTTTCTATTTTTTTTTTATGTTAAGTGATTTTCCCGCCAATTGTAGACCGATTTTCATTTCCTTTTATTTAAAAGAATATACATACATGCGGTGGTTGGTGAGGCCGTGGTATCGCACCGGTCGAGCAAGCCCATTCGTGCCTAAGCATAGCTTTACCATGATAAAGCTACTTTTTTATAAATCAATTATTTAACCAGTGGATTTTTTTATCGATAGTTTGGAAACAAGTGTATAAAAAAAATATAGTAGAGAAAGTGAGGGCACATAACACAGCTCTGTCTACTCCTTCGAGGATACAGGCGAGAGTGTAATGTATGTTTAGAGGCATCACAGTTATACTTACGTGGGCTCTGGGTTCCACATCCATGCCTTCATGCTCGTTCCACTGGTTCTGGGGGATTTCTGTCAAGCCTGTTTGGTGGTGGTAGGATTCCTAGTAACAGAGTTTCAAAATTATAAATATCACAAAACTTCTTTAAAAAATTATAATCAATAAAAAAAAATTTTTTTTTTTTGTTTCGATTGCAATATATTCTTCTTAATTTAAATCTTTTTATATTTACAGAGAGTAAATAGAACAGAGTAAAAAGTAACAATTACAATTAATAATATAATATAAAAGAATTACGTCGTAATGGTATGTTATTTTATGACGTTCCCACTGTTAAGACGATTTAAATGACTTCACAAGCTCTAGGGCGTGACAAAAAAATATCATACATTAATTCATATACAAACATACTATATAGCCATACAAACATTCTTCTGCCGCAGACGTTGAAAGAGGAATGATCATTGATCGTTAGTGACAGATGATCGACTTCAATTGATTTAATGACAGTAATTTGTTTATTAGACTGCCAAATAATGAGTGTCATGTTTTTAGCTATCATTTATTACAATCCATACATGAAGACTAAGAAGTATGTACCTATGTGAATTTGTTTATTCTATCATAACTTCTAAATGTCTGAACTGATTTTTATACAACAGTGTACTGATTTATTCTGTATGTGTGGTTTAGCTGTATAGTCCCGAGTGCTTATTGGCTATATTTTTTATATTTCTTAAGAAGACTTCTGCTCTAGGAATGATTCAAATAACGGACACACAGAACACCCAAACTCCGGAACGCTTAGAATTTACACACACCTTGACTGATTTTTTTTATAATTAAAGAATTGTATATAACCTTTGGAATTACTTTTGTAGGTGGATCTTTCTGAGCCAATGCGTTTCCGTAGAATTTTTCGTCAGATACTTCTGGAGTCTGTGGGGGAAATTATTGACGTATTAGCTTTTGTATGGTATAGGCGGGTGAACGAGCAGCAGGTTACCTGTTGCTAAAAGACAATCACTGCCAAGAGTTGAATGTGCGCTGCGCGCCTTTGATGTTGAGGGCGCCGTTGCCTCAGAGGGGGAGATTTTGGCTTCGGTACCCTCACTCACTCGGTAAACACAACGCGATCAATGTTTGACCACCAGTTTTCTGTGTGCCTAAGCTTAGCTCTCCCACGGCATAAGTTGGTAAGTCGTGAAAATGTGCCCCTAATGAACATCTTCAACAATACTTCTATGTACATATATGGGGGCTTATTTGTATTTATATATCTCTGGAACTTTCAGTCTGATTGAATTTTTTGTGTTGGATAGAGTATTTATTGAGATATATACTATAAAACATTATACTGCGACCTTAAGGAGCGGAGCAGTAGGTATAACGATACGACGAACGGCTACTATTATATAAAACTTTAATAAAACGTTATTATTAAGACAACTATTTGTGCAGTCAACCCAATTATTTGTGTATTTAATAAGTTTGTTTGACATATGTTCTCAATGTAATACAATGGAGCCAGCCCATCTTTTCCCGTTGGTGTCGTACAAGGCGACTAAGGGATCAGACTGTTATCTGCCAGACAGTATATATACAGTCATAAAGCGCCCAATAGATGGCAATGGGCTTGTTCCCCATTACGTTAATAGTACATAATTCTTACTGGCTAAAAGTGAGTGTTTTATACTGCCTACCAATGCCTGTTTATTACAAAATCACTTAGTATGAATTACGCTGTTTTGAACCTGTACGAGAAAATCTCACGTACCTGGGTCTTCTCCGTGGGTACTGCATTGTCTTCCACCTCCGGTACATCGTCCCTATGATCCTTTTCTTCTTCCTTTTCGAAGAAATGTCCTGAAGATTCGGTTGTCTTACGGACTCTTTTGTGTCTGATGAAACAGAGAAATCATCTATAGTAATATATGGACTAGTTTTTTTGTTTATCTGGTTTAAAGCGCTAATCGCAGATAATAGTGTAATTTATCTATAATATGTATGTATTTAGAAGTATATAGGTATGTTTATCAGCTGCCTGATTACAGCATTAGCTCTGCTTAGTTTAGGATCAGACGGCCGTGTGTGAGATGTGGCAAGTTATTATTATAATTTTATATACATATATGAATGTTTATTTTTTTTGTATTTCAGTATTTATTGAGGAATAATATACGCTGCGAACGTCAGGAACGGAGCAGAGCACGAACTGCGGGGAACAGCTAATTATTTACAAAAAATGTTATACATATTTATTTTCTTCCTTTATTCTGTTTTTAAAAGACAAATCCCGCACTAGGTTTAATTCATGTGTCGCGGGGGACTTTATAAATATTTAATCAAAGGACACAGAACCCCCAGACTGAGGGCTATTTGTAGATCACACAAGGCTCATGTGTTAACCCGCGATCTAATGCTCAGTACCAGGATCACTAACAGGCCAGTTAATTGTATTTTAAAATGTTTTTTTTTTATGTGTTAGCCTACCATAATGACTACACTTTGCCTGATGGTAACCAATAAATGGAGTCCAAGAGTGGTGGTCACCATCCTCATTGCATGTCTAGTCAATGTAGTATGGTGACCCACACTATGGCGGCCTGGTGAGATGCTTTTTCACGCCCCGCTTTAAAGACCCAGGATCAAAGTGGGAAGGAAAAACGTGCGCTGGTAGAGAATTATATATCGTATCGTATCGTATTGTGAATTATACACCTTACTGCGATTAAGTTGTAACACAAATTAATTTTAAACAAATAATCAGAAACTCTTACTGATTTACATAACATAACATTACATGACGGGCCTGTTGGTCTGGTGGTTAATGACCCTGACTGCTGAACCGGAGGTCGTGGGTTCGATTCCCACACGGGACAAAAATGTTTGTGATAAGCAAATACTTGACCCGAGTCTGGGTGTTCTTTGTATCCGTTGATTGAATGTTTGTAAAGTCCCCCGCGACACAGGAATTATTCCTAATGCGGGAGCTGTCTTTAAAAAAACCATTTAAAAAAATAATAAAACCAGATTACAATACATCAATCTCACTTTTAAGACAATTCAAAAAACCCTTCAAATCAAAACAGTTTAAGCCGTTAAAGCTCTAGGGCGTGTTAAAGAAACATACATACATAAATATGTACATACATTTTTACGTATGTGTATACTAACACTGCAAAAATATAACCCTTCTTCAATGTAAATCCAGTCGAGTGAAAACCAGCGCTTGTATGAAAGGTTTAATAGTAGTAGCTGTCTCTGTCTATCTCGAAGGAGGAAGAAAGGCGTGAGTTAGTATAAATGTATATCTATATTCAGGTGGTATTCCTTTTGGTGGTCTTTCGAGCTTCCAAAATCTGCTATATATAGTATTTACTTACTCAGCATCGGAGTCACTGTCGTGAGATTGATCTTGCCAAACGGGTCCGGATTTATCTGCATGCTCTTGACGCCTAAATTACAGTGTAATATAAATAATTTGGCAGAAAAAAAAAAAACAAGATTTGTAGAGGCCATTACTGAACCAGTGTTTGTTAGGTACCAAATAACCTAGAGCCTTCCAGCAAAGGTCTTTTTAACAAGATACCAGCTTCTGACTGCTTTTTTGTTCTCGTGGAATGTAGAATAATTTTATTTAATCAAGGCCGCGGTAAGATTGAGCTTATAATTTAAGTTAGACCGTGAAAATTGCATTCCATTCCATGTAGTAATTTTTGTATACAGACGGAGGGACAGACAATAATTCTCAAAACTGTTGTTTTGGTTGTTGCTTTATCTTATTATATGTATAGATTACAAACTAGATTCTGTCCACGACTTTGCTATCGTTAAAATTGTTGGTCAATAATACAGTTATAAAAAACTGTACAATTTATTGGGATCATTAGAACTGCCTTGCTCATGTCATAATTTGTTTATGTCTGATGGGGTGTAAGCAAACTTTCATACTCAACTTTGCTTTTCCTCTTTCCCTTATCCTTCTTCACCCCTTTCCCCTCCCCCTGCAGGGGTTTTGAAGCCCCCAAATTTATACATATATACTTACATACACATATTCATGTATGTAGATATACATGCACTCAAAACCTTTCTTCAAGCTAACTACAGTTAGGTGAAAACCAGCGCATGTATGAAAGGTTTCATGGCAATAGAAAAAGCATCATGAGGCATGTAAGGACAGAAGCAAGTCTTGGGCTATGCTGTTTCTGCTTACTTCGAAGGAAGAAGAAAGGCGTTATATAAGTTAAGCCAATGAAAATACGAGGTATATTTATGTTAAGGTGGTCTGTATCATAAAAATAGTAGTGGCTAGAGTGGATAAGAATGTTTCTTACCTTGACGGAGATTCATCCCGTGGCCTCTTGAGGTGGTCTTTATCGCTATTTGTTGAGAGTGCAATCTGTAAAGGAAACCTTTCCAAATCAATTGCGAAGTGCAAAAATATAATAGAAATAGAAGAATGCAAAGGCAGAGCTGATGTCTTTGGAAGTTAACCTTGTATAAAAGGGTTGTGATCATTTTGAATACTAACAGTTGCAGATGGATTTTGTTGCCTTTGCATTTTAGGTTCCGGATTAGACTGTCGGGTCTATCAGCATTTGGTTGTTCTATATTCGACATCTTAAAAGTTCAGCTAAAGATCCAGAATTTCAAATCGAGTCTTATACGTGCCTAAACATCATAATTGATAACCGTAGTGATATACATATATACATCATTGTTCTTTTAGAACCTACTTTTTCAGAATTAAAGTTACTTAAATAAACCTTTTCTCGTGAAAAAGTTAATATAAAATAAAGTTTATAGGTTTATGTATTTATACACATAATATGAGTGTTATTCATACAAACTAGAGATGTTAAATAAAATGGCAGCCTTTTCTGTTTACGTAATATTTCTGGGGCAAACATTAGATGGAAGGTAAGTTAACAGCACATTTTATCAGCACACCTCAAACACCGGACGTTCTTGAAATATTATTGGATTCTCTGCAGATAAATTAGCCATCAACGTCATGGATCAGTAATATAACCCAAGAACCGTTACTAAAATCAAATGAATAGTATATTTGACAAATAATAATAGCTGGTGTATTTTTTACCACAATATCAGGCGCTGGTGCAGCAACTCCTGAAGTCCTTGGTACCACTTCGTTACAGTCTGGACTATCTGTTTGAGCTTGCTTCCTCGCAGACCGTGATATTTTTTCGTTTGTCCCAGATTCTGTCTCGGCTTCTGAGAGCTCATAGACTGGACCTTGTTCTGCTATCCTGGAATTGGAGAAATAAATTAGCATAAATTTGAAAAGCATTTATATGTCCACTAGCTTCTGACCGCGACTTAGCACGAGAAGTATGTTGATAAAAAGTACCCTGTATTCTGTCAAAAGGTTTGAAGTAATAAATATATAGTTTGTTTACTCAGACTGCAGACTCAGTCTGCATCCAGTATCGGAGATGGAAGGACCTCTGAAGAAGCTCGCCACTCGTGCTAGCGAAACGTTAGGAAGCATTTCCAACGGACGACGGCCTTTAGACCCGAATAAAGCCAACGAGTCATCAATCGGCCGCGAAAGCCTCAACCAATTTGTCATATAGTTTGTTTGGTTTGTTTTAATATTAGTTTGAAATAATAATATACATATATAAATATACAGATGTAGTTACTTTTAGCGTGTATAAGAGGTGCAGTGCCTGTTTGACACAGTTGAAGGACGCCGACCAGACTAGAGAATGGCAACTAGCCAGCCGCAACCCAACGGTTTACAAAGGGGATTTGCATACTTAAGTCGTTACAGTACATTATTAGTTTGAGAACTTTTCTTGCGCAATATCTGTAGTTACGACCTATTTAGTTCCATTTTCCTTTGTAGCTATAACTAGATCATATCGGAGTATATATTTGCTGCTTGTGATTATATATATATATACCTATCATTGCCTTGGTGTACAGCTTCACGCTATATGCTGTACGAGAATATATTCAATAATATTCAAAACCTCTTGCGATTGTCCAGGGAACAATAATATTGTCCACAAGCATCAGAGTTTGTCATGCCTATGTAACAGGCATTATCATATCATTATTAATGTCTATAAATAAACTAGAAACTCCAGGTTTATAAATTGAGAGTTGGTAAACCTCTCTGGTACCCCAGGGCTCTATGGTGAACTTATTTGCCTTCGAAAATGAAAGTTTTAACTCTGTATGACAAAAATATAGAAGTGAATATCTGACTTAAGAAGCTCGATTTCGAGTAGTAATCGATTAGAAAGTAACAATTCAAGAACAGGAATAGATTATTGTTCACACTTAGTTTACATCCTGTGATTCAGACCCTGAAAGTCTTATACTGTTCAGGTCAACAGTATACTGCACGAAGGTAATGTTAAAGCAACTGGTTTTAACATTGCCCTTCTTGCGAAAACTGGTGAGCGAGTACGCGAGAGCCTAGCGGTGGTTCTTGGTAGAGTAGTAGTAGTAGACTCCGATGATATAGTGATTATTGAATTGAAAACTTCTTTAGGCGCGTTGAACACTTTTTGGGTGAACAAAAATCATGGAACTTGCGTCATCGTCACCAAACGCTTTCTATGAGCTATATATACTATGTATATACATATGTGTACTTTTTGGGTGAACAAAAGGCGTGAAACTTTCGCCATCGTCACCGCACCCTTCCCATGAGCTATATGTATATTGTGTATAATCTAATAGCTCGAGGCCACAATTCACAAGTTACTTAGTTTTCACTTCTATCGGCATTCCCCAAAGACTGAACGTATATTTTTTTTGCAAACAGTCAAATAACGGGCACAAAGAACACCCAGACTCAGGAAGTGTTGTCACGTGCGGGGATCGAACCCATAACCCTCAGCAACTGTATGTATGTATTTACTTAGGTTGGAACGTGGTATCCGATGGCGGTGGCTTCTTCATCTTGTACATGTGGCTCCAGGGCGCTGCTGGCAGAACTTCCCACGGCTGGCCCAGCACTCTGGTCCATACCTCACCCCGCACTACTACTAAACACCTGTGGGCGAAGATAATGATTGAAGTATTCTAGAATACAAGCTGTAATGTTTTTCAGTGGTAGAGCCATGCTTAGGCACGAATGGGCCGGCTCCACCGGTGCGATACCACGGCCTCACAGAAAACCGGTTCTGAAGTAACGCTTGCGTTACATTTCCCCGAATTGAGTGAGGTTTCAGGAGTCCCAATTCCCCCTCCCTCCTTTTCTCTCCCCTCATCTCCTTTCTCCTTTTTTCCATCTCCTCATCCCACCTCTCATCTTTCCGCTCCCTGCATCCCCCATCCCTCATCACCCTCAAAGGCGGGCAGCGCACTTGCGACTCTTGAGTTGCAAGTGTCCATGGACGGCGGTGTCACTTACCATCAGGTGACCCGTCTGTTCGTCTGTCCCCCTATAGTATAAAACAAAAAAGAAAAAAATGTATGCATGTATTTTTGTTGATACGGGTTCAGGAGAATTTAAAATATAATATTTTAACATATCAATTATTTAATGAGGCCCTACAAAAAGTTAAAGTAAATTAACCAGAAGCATGACTAAAATTAAACTGATATCACCTAAATTTAACAACCTTCACGGATAACGAACACTGCAATGCATTGTTCCTAATTTAATATATAACCTACCAGTATATACTAAAAATAAAAACAAAATAAATAGCAAAAACTTAATAAAAGTACACTAAAAACATTAAACAATAAATATGACTGACGGCTACGATAATCTTAAAAAAATAATTAAAACAATTAAAATACTGTGTTTGGAATTAAGTATTTTGTACACATCACAGTACGGCAAGTCTTTGCTACATACTAGTTTATCTACGATGTTGCATGTAGTGCGTGAAACCGGAATGGTTCGCCTGTCAATTATTATAAACGTGAATCTTTCATAAAATATTAATGTTATCGGTAAACATATCCACTTACTTGTGTTTTGTATTTTTCGTAGAGTGTATTTCTATTATATACTATATATACTATATATGTATGCTTAATATAATGATTGAATTCTAAATGTTACGAGGAATGTCGAACGAATGTCGACGAATTGTACGCATGAACGGTTTTTGTTACACTAAATAGTTTATAAAATAAAATGTAAACCTTCCAAATAAGTAATAAAAAAAGTAATGTTGAAATATTATTAAACAAACAAATAACTCTTCCGTTTAAGTTATAATTATAAATAATTATGAACGGAAGAGTTATTTTGTTTGTTTAACGCGTACTAATCTCAGGAACGATCGAGTGAATTGTTAGGAGCGGAGTAGTGACCATAAATCTGCGTTTATGGTCACTACTCCAGGAACGTCAGGAACTGCGAAGAACGGCTGATATGTATGGACCAAAGTAAATAGGAACTGCAAACATATTTATTCTTATCTCTTTACTCATCTTAAATAATAGATATATTTTTAAATATACCTTTATATGAAAAGAAAATATATTTAAAAAAATAAAAAAATTGGAGACCATCGACATCGGGTACATTGACCAAGATATCCGTGGTTTGGGCTCTAAATAGTTAAACCTCCTCAGAAATAGGGCCGTGTCAGGGAGAACTTCTGCACCAGTCTCTTGATCCAGCTATCTAACGAGAGCCTCGCAGTCTTGGCTATTAAACCATGAGCAGATATGACTATCGGAACAATGATCGTCGAATCTACAATCCAAATGTCGACAATCTCGTGAGACAAATCTAAATATTTTACTTATTTATCTTTTCAACTTTTACGAGGTTTTCGTCATGAGGATCAGCAATATCCACAATCATTGTGCAGGCTTCTAATCGATCTATCACCACTATATCAGGCTTATTGGCAACAATAGTCCTATCAGTGATGATATATCCATCCATATACAATGTGGCTCGACCATTTTCGAGAACTGGATTGGCACAAACTTATTAAGCCCGATTAATGACTTAGTAAGTTAATTACTTTTTCCAGGTCTTTTGGTTTTCCGGACGACTGTGATATTACCTCGTATAAGTAGCAGAAAGAGACCTAAGTTTGCTTGAATCTGAAAGTTCAACTCCTTTCGATTCAATTATTACACCATTTTTAGCATGAATAACAACACACTTGTCTACACCAAATTCCATTCTGATAGAGTTACTAAAGTCTTCAGTCACCTTCAATAACGCTGTCAAGTGCAATTTACTAGGGGAAAATAGTTTCAAATCATCAATCTACAGATATATAAATTGATCATCTTTCTGTAACCTTCATTATTTAAAATTTAAGCTGCTCTTTCAACTTCTTTCAAATCAATTTTACGACATCGATTGAAATCCATGAGAAAACCATATAAGTCTTAAATTTGCATTAAGCATGTGACAAATGGACGAATAACTCAATATCACGCCAACCGATTTCGATGATTCTTTTTTTATTAGAAAGGATGTACTTCAAGGGTAGTTTGATGAGACTTTGGTCCAGTTGTGACAATGGCATCCATGAGAAAAGCATATTAGTCTTAAATTTTACGATAGACGCATTGAAGTCGGTTGTCTACTTTTTTTAAAGTCCGATTATTACACCGCTTTGTACCACCAAATTGAGTATTTTCTTATTCGGGACTAATTTTCGAACGACAGGGTTCTTTTTTTAGAATCTATCAAGGATTGTTTGTCTCTCTGTTTGAACGAGTTAGTATCTGGAATTATCAATCAGATATAATTACTTCTTGTGATTGGAACAAGTATTTATTGATTAAACATCGCGCTGCAACCCTTAGGAGCGGAGCACGGATAGTCTTTATTAAAATTGAATCTGGAAGGAGTACCCTAGCCGGCAAGAAACGTCCGTAACGTTAAAAAAAGCGTGAGATTTTTTTGTATAGTCTATGTATGATGACTATACAGTGTCTAATATATAGTATACGGGATGACTGTTATTATTATTCATGTAAATAGCTGTTTCTTTGTATATTATTATTATATAATTTTATAAAATAAAGGTATTAAGATAATTTTGTAAAGTAGTTTTTTTGATTTTTCTTTTAGAAACTTCGTTCCTGTCTGGTGTCCCACGACACCACACATCTTTTGTGTTACAGTACTGCTTAATCTGTTTATTCTTACCTGAGTCTTGTACAGCAGAATGGAAACTGCATATTGGTATCTTCTACGACTTCCTCACATTCAATGGCCGATTCTGGCGCCTCCACCCTCTTGCAACTAAAAAAGGGAAAATCATTTTCGTGATTCGTTCTCAAATGGAACACAACTGTGTTTAACCCACGAGGGCTCAGAAAAACGGGTCCCCTGATGGTAGGTGACTTCTTTTTCTTCAAGAGTCACAAGAGTGCTGTCCCACTTTTAAGATATGAGGAAAGAGAGAAAGATAAGAGGTAATAGGCAAATGGGATGGGAAAGAGGGGAAGGGAAAAGGGAAAGGGGGTTGGGCCCCTTATAACTTCACTCACTCGGTCCCACAATACAACTAGAGTTAAGTGAAGTCGAGCCGGCCAATACGTGGTGAAGAATGGCTTTCCCACGTTAAATTATATGGTATGTGACACCAACTTCCTTAAACTATTCTTTCTTCTTTACTCCTCTGTCCTCATAAGCGATATCCACGGTCTATCGAATACCTTTTCTTTTTGCCTACACGATTCCCTCCCGATTAAATAAAATGCTCCTCTTAAATCCCAAGGACCCAGTTAACGCTAACAGACTTGGCCAAAATAAATAATAACTAGGCTCAAGTAATGGTTAGCTTATATTTGTATAATACGCTTCTGCTTACCCCTTCCAAGATACAGGCACGAACGTATATGTGTATGTACTTACCCAACAGTATAAATAGCTAAGTTTCTGCCACCAGGCTGACATCTATGTCTAGTACAGGAGTACGCATCGGCCCACTCCGTGTATGCTGCATGCTTCCTCATTGTACGAGGGTCCGTGCAATCTTGACAAAAATAATAATATTACATGTAGTTTCAATGTATATACATATGTTGAGGAATGGACGTTTCATCCGTTCTACATAAAAAACCAACGGTCGAAATGTAGGTACCACTTACCTCGAGAACTTTCATATCGAGATACAACGCTAGTAAATACTACATAGTTCAGTTCGTCTTCGCTAGATGGTGTTGATATATGTTTCTGCTGTGTTTGGAGGTCACTCCAAATACATTAATATGGTAGCCAAGGGTGACCTAGGCTACCATACGTATGACTGCACTGATGGCGCAGCGGTTTAAGTGGTCACCTCGCCAATAAGCTGCCGCGCCTAGTGTTGTGGGTTCAATCCCCGCACGGGACAACACTTTGGGTAATCCTCAAATTGTTGTTCTGAGTCTAGGTATTCTTTGTGTCCGTTGTTTGAATGTTTGTAAAGTCCCCCGCGACACAGGGATTAATCCTAATGCGGGAGTTGTCTTTTTAAACAAAAAAAAAAAAATTTTTTTTTTAATCGTATAGGACCACTCCATCAACACCCAAGAGTGCTGTAAACGGTGACCAGGAGATTGGCATGTTACCTATCCAATAGTATGGATGATATATTATTGTTTAGTGCCCGATTGACTGCAATAGACTTGCCTCATGATTGGCAAAATGTGGATGTTTGCCGCTCTTCTACCTACCCCTTCGGAAATAAAGGCGTGAGTATATGCATATGCATACGTTATGTAAGCTGTAGCTTGTCGTCGTAAATGTGCATGTTTGAAATTAATTATTAATTGCTTTAATTCTGCAAAATATATCAAGAGGATATCTGAACACCTAAAAGCTGATCATTAAATATATAATTATGTACTTTATCATCTAAGTTTATGACCCATTTGCAATTTGTTAGTGTCCCGAACCACACATAAGTACAAATTTAATAAATATGAATTCCAGTCAGGAGAGTTTTTATTCTAATAATTTAGAATCGGTGATTCGCAACCTCGGTCCTTACATGCTACATCTTAGTCCTGGTGCTGGTACGGCTTAATAATACATCTTTTTCCTTTGCCTGAAAACGTTTAAATTCCCAAAATGGGTACCAAGCAAAAACTTATTAGACATTGCCCCGATTTCTTATAAAATTGGCAAGAAGATAACGATGTTTTTTTTAGTTTTCACCTGTTTTAGGCATGGCTTTTCGTCTCATGCAGTTAGGCAAATGCAGGATTGTTAACAAACACCTTAGCTGCTTATTTGTAAGCCAAATAAATACAATCATTTTAAATTGTCTGAAGTCTTCAACAGTAACTAAGGATTAGAAATCTCAGCATAGGATCTCATCAAAATGAAAACGAGCCGTATAAAGGTGAACGGTGATGAAGAAAACTGAGTATTATTTTACTTTGTCAGAGATCCTCCAATTTTTATGTAGAAAAAAACCTAACTTAAAAACCTTACTCTTAAAAGCCAGAAAAGAATATTATCAAGTTGTTTCACAGCATAATACAAACAAGCACACAATAATTTCATAGTTAAATATGTCTTACATTGATCCTTATAGCCTTGAGCATTATTCAAGTCCTTGTTGCCATTGGAAGTAGGGTTTGCAGCCACCACGGCCCATAGTCCAAGGGTCAAGAAAATCTTCATCATAACCACATTGACTGCGCAACAGCACACGTTGTTTTCGAATGGTCACAGACCTAAAACTGGTTGATGCTGATAAAAGTACATTAGAGCAGAAACGTGTGAAAAAAAAACGTTTTTTTTTTTTGGAATAGGTTTTTTAATTGACCGATACTGACGGTTTTGTTATTGGTTTCTTTATGGTACCTTATTTGAAGAGGGGGAGGGGGGGTTGGAATCTTTTCAATGTTTTGCGCACGTAATCTTGGGATAGTTTCAATTAATCCCTTTTTTGATCATATGGATTTCGTTGGGCTGTTGGGTATGCAGTGGTGGGCAGTTAAAAAGGCGTGACTTTATGTATGCGTGTGTATGTGCGATACTAGGATACCAGGAGTATAAAAGACTATAGAAAGTAACTTTTTAAAAGACAGCTCCTGCATTAGCGTTAATTCCTATGTCGCGGGGACTTAACAAACATTCAAACAACGGACACAAAGAACACCCAGACTCAGAACAATAATTTGAGGATTACACAAAGTGTTATCCCGGGCTGGGATCTACTGACCACTTAAACCACTGCGCCATCCGTGTAATACAGTCACAGGTTTTACAGATAGATAATTGATCACAATATACAATACATAATACATATTTTGATTTTTGATAACAGTGGTAGAGCCATGCTTAGGCACGAATGGGCCGGCTCGACCGGTGCGATACCACGGCCTCACAGAAAACCGGTTGTGAAGTAACGCTTGCGTTGCATTTCCCCGAATTGAGTGAGGTTTCCGGAGGCCCAATGCCCCCTCTCCCCTTTTCTCTCCCCTCATCTCCTTTCTCCATTTTTTCATCTCCTCATCCCTCCTCTCTTCTTTCCGCTCCCTGAATCCCCCATCCCTCATCAAACTCAAAGGCGGGCAGCGCATTTGCGACTCTTGAGTTGCAAATATCCATGGAAGGCGGTGTCACTTACCATCAGGTGACCCGTCTGTTCGTCTGTCCCCCTATAGTATAAAAAAAAATGCATTTTTTCAAAAGGTGTATTAAAAAGTACGATTAACTAATAATGTTTATTATTAATGTATAGACATAACTGTTGTAATATTTTCATATATATATATATATATATAAGCTGTGTCCAGCAATAGACCGTCATAGACAATGATTGAATTTGATTATTCATTTAATAATTTTAGTTTATTTTACCTTTTATTTATTTGTTATATCAAGGGAGTTGCATGTGCCAAAAAACTAAAGACCGATATGGCCTTCAAACCTTCCAGATAAGAGCGTACTCCCAATTAAAAGACCCGTCTGCTCGTATCTCATTAAAAAAACTGCTATATATGTAAAATGTATGTTTTTTTGCTGAAAAAACGATCATAATTTTTTGTATATAAGGATATTTAATACACGGAATTAAGATATAAATGATAATATAATGTGCATATTAGTCGTTTATATTGTAATTTGTTTTAATTTACAATATTTTGAAGGGTTTGTTTTTCTATTGTATTGTAGTTATTACAATAATAATTGAATAATTATTTCATATATATTGTGGTTATTTCATTGTATTGTAGTTATTTAGAGACACTTCAATATGTTAATTGCTTCTAGAATTGTGAATAAAATTGACATTTACACTGATAGCCTTAGAAGTAAACGCTAAAACTGAAAAGAAAGATTAATATCTATCAAAAATAGATAGGCATAGTTTTTTTGTTATTTGAACGCAGCGATTTCAGCGCATCTCTCATACTAATCCGATTTGAAAGATCTGTTTATGCTTATTCATCAAAATAAAATTGCACAAGTAAGAGTTTATAACGGTACACACTAAAACAGTGATCTAGCATACCTTTCATCGAAAGAATACGCACTCTTCCTGAGGAAAAAAGAAAATAAATTTTTAGCAAACAAATTCGGCTAGTAAAAACTACAAATCTGTGTGTAATAAGTTTTGTGGGTTACTGTACGTTGATACGACCGCACAATAGCAAAGTTATATTTACAAACTTTGATTTCTTTATCCGGTTTGAGCACGTGAACAGACTAAAAAGTCTCCACTGCATCTCACATCTATGCACAAATAGGTGAAGGCAAAACAGACAAATGAAAACTAATATAGTATATCACTTTTTAAATAATCCATAATAATTTAAAAGTGATATAGGATTAGACGATTATCTATCAGAGACTGTCTGATGTACATAGAGTGCCTGGATGACGTCAATAGGCTTGCCCTAGTGACGTCATTTTCCTCTGACTTCCCCTTCGTGTGGCATGAATTTCTGTATGTATTTATCTTTAATAAAAGTTCCCGGTGGTATGAAAGAGGCCATCCAATCTCTTCCCGCTGGTATCCTTAAAGGCACCAAGGAATTGGACTTTTATATGTCAGACAGTTTATGACTCTATGCCCGGTTGAAAGCAATAGGCGTGCACCCTATTACGTACATTATTCAGTTCGGGCTAGGCAGAGACAACAAAACCTGGATAAAAATGTGGTACGCAAATGATTGCGTTTTAGAGGCCTCTTCAGATGTATATTTTTTTTTTTATAGGGGGCAGACGAACAGACGGGTCATCTGATGGTAAGTGACAACCGCCGTCCATGGCCACCTGCAACTGGAGAGTCGTAAGTGCGCTGTCCGCCTTTTAGGATGAAGAGGGATGAGGGTATGCGGGGAGGGGAAAGAGACGGTGATGACGAGACGGGAAAAGGGGCAGGAGGTCAGGGGAGTTGGACCTCCGGAAAACTCACCGATTTTGGGGAAATTCAAAGCAAGTTACTTCACAATCGGTTTCTGTGAGGCCGTAGTATAGCACCGGTCGAGCCGGCCCATTCTATTCATTAATTATAGGTGTTAGTGTATATAATATTTAGATAATTAGATTATATTTGTTTGTTTTTATGGTTTGCTACTGAACCGATTCTCATAAAATTTTGTGGTTCAGTGCCGTGTGGTTCACAGTGGAGTAGAATAGGTCAGCCCCATTTCAGAAAATGGGCTGGGGATGACTAAGGGATCGGACTGTTATCTATCAGACAGTATATATACAGTCAGACAGTATGTAGGTAAACAGTTATAGCTTAGCCCGTATTACGTTAGTGATACCAGATTATAATTGGCAAATGAAGGTGTTTAAAACACACACAGGCGTGGCATGAGAAAAAGACAGGATACAAATAATAATCTAGATTACCATACAGTACCTGGACGACGTTTTTTTTTGGTAAATCGTGTAAAAAACGAAAAAAAGTTAAATAAAATAATCATCAGGACTCGAACCGGGGTAATCTGGTTACGGGACCGCCTTATTTCCCACCTGACCTATTACAACCTTGTAGACGGTGGCGTTTATCTTCGTATTCATTAATGATATTGTAGCAGTTTTTTATTGCCTGAAAACACGGATAAAATTCAGATTATATAACTAAATACAAGAATTTATTGTTTAGAGATATAAGATTAAAACAAGCCTTTTTTTCCTGTATCGCGCGGGACTTTAGATTCAATCAAATAACGGACACGAAAACACATCAACACTCAGAACAACAATTTGTTTATTACACAAAGTGTTGTCCCGTGTGGGGATCGAACCCACTAAACTTGGCGTAGTGTAATATTGGAGTGACCATTTAAACCACTGCGTCTTCGGTGCAGTTGAATTATTACAGTGTTAACCGTTATGCCATGACAATTAAAATACTAAGTAAGATACGAGAGCTATTGCTTTTACAATTGAAAGGAAGTTTGTACTCATATCTTAGAAAATGTTTTATACAGATTGAGACTGAAATAAAAAATATAAAAGCTCTTAATCTCTGTTTAAATATAAATATTTGATTACGTAATAATATTATTTATTGTAATTTGATTATGATGGTATGGTTAAGTATAATATTTTAACGAGATAGCTCGCTACGTAGTAAAAATCAAAACGGCATTATTCACAAACGCCTCTTCTGTATTGCATCTCATGTTTACTACAATAAATGCTTATTACTGAATGCTACTAATCTCTTTAAAAATACTTTGATAGCAACATTGATCATATTCGTTATTATTTGTCAAGTATAACTTACTATATTTTAGTATCTAGTCTGAGGGTAGATACAAAAAATAATTACATTTAAAACTGACTTGTGGTACCTTTTAATAGTTGTCGAATTAGTATAATTATGTTAAAAGCTTGTGTAGTTTGAATATCTATATCTAAATATTATTAGCAGACAAGAGTTTTTAAACTATAAGAGAAGAGGAAAGTGTTAAGAAAGGTATTGTGAAATACTTATTTATATTGTGTAGCTTACAGTGGACTAGAATATGGCCACCGAACTCTTCCCGCGAGTGTCCGGCTGACGGTAATGCGTTGCAATGCTGTCTTTTATATTTTTTTTTATATTCTATAGGGGGACAGACGAACACTCACCATCAGATGACCCGTCTGGTCCGGACACTTTTTTTATTCTATAGGGGGACAGACGAACAATCACCATCAGATGACCAGATGGGTCCAGACCTGATGGTGGACCTCCGTCCATGGGTAATGAGGGATGGGGGATGCTGGGAGGGGAAAGAAAAGAGAGGTAGTGAGGAGAGGGGAATTGGACCTCCGGAAACCTAACTCATTTCGGGGAAATGAGTTAGGTTTTCTGTGAGGCCGTAGTATCACACTGGTCGAGCCGGCCCATAATCCAACAAACAAATATTTATTGTATTATGTGCCAATGTTGAACAATGAACCCAATGTTTATTTGTAAAATGTAAGTGTTTTTTTTTTATTTTTTTTTACATTAGCCTACCATAATGACTCCACTCTGCCTGATGGAAAGCAACAAGTGGAATCTAAAGTGCTGGTCACCATCCTCATTGCAAGTGTAGTCAATGGAGCATGGTGACCCCCACTATGGCGCATTGACTAGACACGTGTCCACTTTGCGTGTACATCAGGCAAAGTGGAGTCACTATGGTAGGCTTATAAATAAAAAATAAATAAAATAAAAAATAAAACAGATTTGAATGATATTTAGAAGCAATCGTTTTTATTGAATAGATTACTTACAAAGGTTTAATATAGGATTTTGTCCCTTTGGAGCATATCAACGCTTATATACTTTTGTGCACTTAGGACCATAACTGCAGTTAATAATAATGATATGATATAAAAGTTTAATCATGAAACACTAGAACTGCTTGAAGGGCTAGTATATACTAGGTATTATGATAAAGCTGAATAGTTTTGTTTGTTTAAACGGATTAATCTCAAAGTCACTGCTCCCTTGACAAGCATACAAACAACGGACACAAAGAACACCCAGGCAGCGGCCAACAATTTGTGGATCACACAAGTCTTTGTCCCGTGCGGGAATCGAACCCACGACCCGTCCAACCCTACCTTGTATAAAATTGTATTTGTAGCATTTACGGGGCCACTATTTCTCGTCCAAGGTCGCCAGCGTGATGGGGGTTAAAACGAAGTTAATGTCAACCAGACACCATAAAAAGCCCAACAGGTTTATATTAAAACATTACAAAAACGCTGCCATGTGGGAGAGGTACTTATTCTTGTTTACGATAATCTTGTAACTCGAAAACTATGACTTGTAGCTTTGTTCTCAACTAGTTTTAGATTTATATGACAATCGCAACAAAAAAGGCCTCAAGGAGAATATGAGAAACATATTCAGCTTACGTTAAACATTAACAAAAGAAATTTACATACAAAAATAACTAAGTGAATAATTATTGTGACTGGCAAAGAATGATTCCACCATTGTACGTAAAGTACATGAATAAATAATTATTACAACTAAAACTTCCTATATTCTACATGTCGATAACTGTGTTATGGCGCACGTTGTGAGAGGCCTATGTCCAGCAGTGGACTCCGATAGGCTGAATGATGCGTTGCTGATAATATAATAATCAAACAATGTAGAGGAAATGACCTGATGAATCACCTGTTGGTAGGTAACTACCGCCGCTCAAGGACACCTGCAATTCTAGAGTTCCCTGTTAGAGAGCAGGGTAAACTGGAGAAGGTTTTGGGACTCGGGTAACCTCACTCTTTGAGGTGTTATTACACCGGTCAAGCCGGTTCATGCGTGCCAAAGCGTATTATTACACGTATTATTTTTAAGTTTTACGGGGGTTTTAAGTTGTCACCAAAAAGGCTTTCAGCCAAAAACAATATTGCTTATGTAATGTGTTTAATTAGCTCGAGCAATCTCGTCAAGTCGCGTAAGGTCAAGGTGTTTTTGTCTTAATTCGTAAGATAATATAAATACGTAAGATGTAACGCGTCAACACTCAAAGTGCCAAGATGATTGTGTACGGATTTATCCTGTTTGCTGCGTTGGAAGGAACGGTATGTTTATTGTTTAATATAAAATTTTAATGGAAAAATTGGGAAGTTTTTACTTATTGAATAACATGACGATTATACTTTTATAACTATGTTTTTCTCGAAATGGTTGACATTGACGAAATGTTAGGGGCATCTCCACAACGGCCGCGATGAATAATTGAATTGATATTGGCGAAATCTCTGTGTTGAATCTACACGCGTGAGAGTCCATAAATTTTGATAGCCAATAATAGTTATATTAGTGAGAGACCATTGAAAAATACTGAATTTTAGTTGTTCATGTGACTAAAAATAACGTAAGTGCTGTGCATTTAAACGGATTTTTGGTATACACAAATGGATGTCTCGAGTCTAGGTGTTACTTGTGTTCGTGTGTTTCCATTTTTGTAAAGTCCCATGCAACACAATAATCAGTCCGAATGCGGGAGTCGTCTTTTTATAAATAAATAAAACACACAAATACATTCAACACAAATTTGCATTAAATATGCAATTTGCATTAAATATGCAAATTTGTGTTTAATGTATTTGTGTGTTGAATTAAATTGAAATAAGTTTCATCACATCACATATTGACATACAATAACATCATACGCTTACGCCTGCATCCCCTTAGGGGTAAGCAGAGGTGTGTTAAGCACTCACATTTCGCCATTTAGAATTTGGTCTCACTAAGATATTAGGGGCAAGCCTGTTGACTTCATTCGGGAACTGTATGACTGTATATATGTATATAACATTTACTGTCTGATAGATAACAGTCCGATCCCTTATCATTTGACGACATCCACGCGCAGACATAGAGATGCTCTGTTCTACACCATTCTTGGCTACACCACTTTTTGCCTGGACGAAAGGTACTGTCTATTCGGTAGCCCTACACCTATCATAAAAAATATACTTACCCAACTTTTTAAACTTCATCAAAGGCATTTGTATTTTCTATACTTAAATTACACTTTAAAGTAATAAGTCCGTCGAATCAAATATATCTGAGCTCGTCCCAAGCAAAAATATACAGAAATAAATATACACGTTACTCTTATATATATATATATATAACGAAGATATTTATTCGGGTGTTTCTGGTAATATACTTCGTGGAGATGACGTGCTTGACTTTCAAAGTATACTTATTTAGACTTTGCATCAAGGCAGCGTCATTACTAAAATTGTCTTAAGCAGATTTATTAAAATTTCATGGTTAGCAGAAGATCCAACAGTGAAGGCACGGGGCTTTCTGCATCTTCTCGCATGATCGGTTTTGCGCGAACCAAGCCATTCGGCGTGATGGGCGTTAAAGTCGCCAAGAATCACGATCTCTGCGGATGGGACCTGCTGGAGCACTGAGTCTGTAGCCATTTGGACGTGTTCGATGAGTCGGTCCGTTTCGGCATCACCGCTATGGGACCTGTAGAGGTATACGTAGATGCGGGGATGGTCGTCGCAGTCTACACGTAGCCATAAAATGGAGAGGTCCCTACCTTCACGATTGCCGAGGCGGCGAGAAGTGATATCATCTCTAACGTACACGCATACACCAGCCTTAGGAACAAAGGAGTTTTGCAGTCCGTACCCAGGGTAGCAGAGGTAGGATGTGTCCGCTGGAGATGATATCTGCGTCTCGGTTAAATTCCGTACTGAGGGTGGACGTCCAGGGGGGGATTCTCCAACGCTAGAGGCCGTGGTATCGCACAGGTCGAGCTGGCCCATTCGTGCCTAAGCATGGCTCTACCAGGTCAAAACCACGTCAGATATACTGAATAAGATACAGTTAAAATACTTGATACCACAAATACTATTGTTCTGTTCACTAGTTTGAAATATAATTAGCAGTACTTTTATAAGACTTTCTCTAACACAATTTAAATTGGCGCTTGAACAAATTGTGTATAGTATGTTTTACTCGTATATAGCAATTTATGAAAATATACCTTTTAGTATGTAGAAGAATAACGTTTATTTTTTAACCATTTGAGCTGTTCTATGTTTACGTAGGTGTTCTGAACACGCAGTAGTGGCTATACTGTATGTGATATAGAAAGTCAAAGAAGGATGTATTACCACCTAAACCTGTTTGAATAACACTAAATAAAATATAATATTCAGACATTACACTGCATTTTAATCTGCAGTTTATATGAATAAATTTGTGATCAGCCAGATAGTACCTAAAACCTTCTTTTTTTTTTAAACTACTTAACTACCGTCTTTTGTTTATTTAATTTTATATTGTTTTAGGTGAAGATTAGAGTTCTTTTGTTTTAACAAAGATATTTACTGCAATTAACATGCTAAGGTGACTTTTCATTGCAGACGTAACTGCTATGACTGTATTTTAGTTAGTATTACAATATATTTAGATATGCAATGTTGAGTTATTGTTTTTACAAACTTGCTTTTTCTATCGTGTGAATCGTCGAATCAAAAGGTTGGTTAGATCACTGTGTTCCTTACAGCCAGCTCGTTAAAACTCGATATTCAACTAAGAAAACGTAAGAAATCTGGAGTCCCTATATATCCATATATTTACGTGGTTGAGTCAAGCTTAGGCACGAATGGGCCAACTCGATCGGTGCGATACCACGGTCTCACAGAAAATCGGTTGTGAAGCAACACTTGCGTTGCATTTCCCCGAAATGAGTGAGGTTCCCGGAGGTCCAACTCCCCTCGCCTTATTTCTCACACCTGACCTCCCGTCCCTTTTCCCATCTTCTCATCCCCGTCTCTTGGCCGATTCCCCGAGGAATGAGCCTCATCCCTCTTCACCCTCAAAGGCAGCAGCGCTCTTACGACTCTCCAATTGCAGGTGTCCAACGACGGCGGTTGTTACTTACCATCAGGTGACACGTCTGTTCGTCTGCCCCTATAATATATAAAACGAAATGCATATTATTATAACATATTACATACATACTAGCTGTATGGTTTTCAATGGCGTAGAATAAGGTACACCCGTCTCTTCCCGTGGTTATCGTAATAGGATCGGACTGTTTTTTTTATACTATAGAGGGACAGACGAACAAACGGGTCACCTGATGGTAAGTGACAACCGCCGTCCATGGACACCCGCTTCTGAAGAGTCGCAAGTGCGCTTCGCGCCTTTGAGGGTGATGAGGGATGGGGGATGCAGGGAGCGGAAAGAGAGGGGGATGAGGAGAAAGGAGATGAGGGGAGAGGAAAGGGGAGAGGGGGAGTTGGGCCTCCGGAAACCTCACTCATTTCGGGGAAATGCGTCGCAAGCGTTACTTCACAACTGGCTTTCTGTGAGGCCGTGGTATCGCACGTGTCGAGCCGGCCCATTCGTGCCTAAGCATGGCTCTACCACTGTTATCTATCAGACAGTATATACATATATAGTCATACGGTGCCCGGTTGCGGCAATAGGCTAATTAGAATAAAAACTTTCATGAATTAGATTCATATTTACTTAATATTTATACTCTTGTGTAAGTTAAACCGTATGTTTAAATAAATGGCTTGCCCACAATAACGAAGTCTTATTAAATTATGGTTTTATTTTTTAACAAAATTACATCTCAGCACTAATATCGCTTGTTAATTTATTTGGTATATCTATATTTCGATAATATTTATGTTCATTAATGTTATAGTTATAAGCAATATTGTTGTTATGATTTAACTGTAAAATAAAAAGCAAAACTCAAATTTTAAAAATATAAAAATGCAATAATGCAATAGTGACTCCACTCTTCCTGTTAGAAAGCAATAAGTGGAGTCAAAGAGTGGTGGTCACCATCCTCATTGCATGTCTAGTCAATGCAACATTATCACACATTATGGCGGCCTGGTTTGATGCTTTTTCACGCCCCGCTTAAAAGGAAACACGTGCGCTGGTAGTGAAATCCAGGTTTCCACCGATCGACACAAGAAAGAGCCAAACCATTTAGTTCGTGATCGTATATATATATATATATACATATATATACATATATATCACTAACTAATTCAGCTTGCGTACCTATACTTTTCACTCTAGCAACATTGCAAGTGATATGTGTGTTGTTGTAAGCAATAACACTCACAAACGCTATAATATAAACGCTATTGTATATATTCTTGTAACAAACTACGTATGTTTTTGTACCTTCAAAAAAAGAGCGTACCTGAAAGGCCGGCAACGCACTTGTGACTCTTGAGTTGCGGATCCAAGGGCGGCGGGTCACTTACCATCAGGTGACCCGTCCGCTCGTTCGCCCTGGTTGTTGTTGGTCGGGTTTATCATTAGAATGGATATCAAATATCGTGATTAGCGTGGTAGCAATACAAAATAATATTTTTGTAGTTTTATTCCTAAGAGTACATATCAAATATAAAACAATTACAGTATAAAAAATCGGACATCTGGTTTTCCTTATGTAGCTTATGCGACGCATATTTAAGCAACATATTGTTATTTTTCCAGTTGTTAGTACTACTAATATAATAATAGTTAGTACGCTAGTATATATATATATATATATATATATATACATATAATCATGAAAATAAATAGACTAATAAATTAAGATATAATATGATATTACCCACAGCTCCAATTGCTGTTATGGTCACTGCGCCACTATTAAAAGTTTTAGTGTAATGTTTTATCTCCTGTATTAGTTGTCAATAAATACTTTATACAACACCTAAAGAAACATTCAAGTCTATTAAGTTAAAGTTTTGAAAAGATAACTCCCGCACTTGGAATTGTTCCTGTGTGGGGAGGGACTTTACAAAAATACAGTAATCGGACTTTAAAAAAGTAGACAACCGACTTCAATGCGTCTATTATAAAATTTACATGGTTTTCATTGGATGCCATTGTCAGAACCTAACGAAACTTTTATCTAATTACCGTTGAAGTACATCCTTTCCAGTTAAAAAAACATCGATATCGGTTGGCGTGAAATGGGACCATACGGGAAGCACCAGCTTTTAAATAAAAGTTCTGAGGTAACAAACATAAAAAAAACATAGTCGAATTGAGAACCTCGTCCTTTTTGAAGTCGGTTGAAAAACACCCGGACTCTGGACAGCTTTTTATGATCACACAAATTTTGTACCGTTTTGACATCGAACGCGCGACCTCCGGGTCAGCTGTCAGATTGACCACTAGACCAACAAGCCACTCTGACTAATAGTATCAGAGATTAACTTTCAAACAAACAAAACAGACTTCAGCTAAATTATATTAGTACAGATAATAATGTTGAGTATAACCAAACACACTTTAAATATAACAAATAAGTTTGTAACATAGAACAATGTAACGTATCTTGTATTAAGTGAGGTTCACGACCGTTCAATGAAAATCAGTTACCACGATTATATTCAGTTACATATGGACTGCCGCCGTGAAACTATCATGTCTGGCTTTAAAGTAAAACAAGTGAGTTATATCAACCAATATAAGTTTCCAAATCAAACAAATAAATTAATTGTAATTCTAGTTTTATTAGAATTGATAAATCATAGACAAGAAATTATACTTTTTAATAACTCATGACGCGGGACGAACTTATTTGTTTATTTTTCTGTCTATGTGCAAGCGTGGGTGTTAACGTTTTTTTTATTACTTTTTATGTGCTATGATGACTAAATGTCTATAGTTTTAGGAGAATATTTTGAAGCAAGTAGGTAGGTTCTTGAATGTATAATGCGAGGATGATTATTTGCAATTTGATAACATTAAAGAAGGCACAGGTGTAACTTCATGAGGCTTAGAAACAAAATTCAACCAAAATATTTATTTAAATTATTAGAAAAATATGTACTATATATAGTTACTATCTCTATAACTTTTTCGAGGACGGCATATTGAAATTTTATACCCTTTAAGTCCATCAACACCATCTAGGGAAGAAAAACTGAACTACGTAGCATCTACTTTAATGACGTATTTAAAAAAATATGACGTATTCGATCCTCAATCGCGATAATGAAGTGCTCGCACATATTAGAATTTGAATTGTTGAGGCATGATCACCTCGCATCGATAGAGGATCTCCTCTGTGTACAATAATATGTAAGATACAATCAAATAAATATGTTTATAAACTATAAAATTCACTAAATAACCGCGATGTTGATCGTATCTCGATCCGCACTCAAGTGACTTAAAACTTATTTATTTTATTTATTAACTCCATACTTAAATACAATCTTACATCACAATCAATTACACACAATCTTACATACCCAATTCGTTAGATAATAATACAATACTTAAAATATTTAATCGCAGGTTATATATTACATTTTAGATTCATAACATAATATATTATGGGCGGTTTTTGTCAAATCCTTCTACGAACTCGAAAACAATTCTGTACAATCAGCTACCGCGTTGAGAGTGCGCAGCCCACAGGTCACAGGCGCCCGTTGTAGCATATTAGTGCTTGCGGTAGGCACCAGGAACGGTTTCGGAAGCCGCTGCCGTCCCACATACTCATCTGTCACCCACAAACAAAATTCATTTAGAACTGCTGGGTTGAAATTATTCCCCTAAGCACATTAAATAAGTAGCAAGCGCTACGTCTCGTCTAGGGGGTATCCCATAGACACTTTGTCACAAAAGTCTGAATTCTTTCCAACATAATTTTATACTTCTTTTCACTTGGACACCGTAGAACCGAATTACATTCCAAATTACATTTTACCAATGATTAATAGAGAGCTTTTAAAGTACTGATATTAGTAATGTGCCTGGTGCAAACACGACCAATATTGCGGCAAGCCTTATATGCCTGGTCAATACTCTCCCGAAGCGTTAGGTTTACGGTGAAGTTGATACCCAGATCTTTGACCTCCGTAACACGCTGTAATTGTTGGGTGACGTGCAGAGGTATTAGAAAGAACCGAACATTTAGGCACACTTACACCCTTATAAAATATATCGTCTTATCGCCCCCCATTCCGTTACTTTCCGGGCGAAGCAATGGCGTGACGTTTTCGGTTTAGCTTGTCATAATAATCTCTAATAACTAATTTTATTAAAAATTACACTGTTTTATTTAATTATAATATAATAGTTTCTCTTATTTTTAATAGAATATATACCAGTTTTTTATGTGGCGATAACAAATACAAACATTATGTGACTTGTCTTGACATAAGAAAATCGTAGTAATTTTTTTATAATAGGAAAATACATATATAAGGCGCAATACATAAGCCGCGTACGTAAATCAAAATACATCTACATAACCTCGCGACAAGATTATATTTGTAAATTGTGTAAACTCTCTTCTTAAATGTTTTTTTGCTATTGATTTATTAAATCATGATGCTTGTCAACAGATGTCTGCTTCAATTAAAGTGCCAACGTTTAAGATGTTAGATGGGAGGGAGATGCCTGCCATGGCACTTGGTACCTACCTTGGCTTCGATAAGGTAAGAAATTGCATGCAATGTAAAGGTTGTTTACTCTTTTACAAACTGAGTCGACGGAGAAAAGCATTTTGATCAACTAAGATTCTCTTAAAAATTATTTGGTAGTGGAAACGCAAGAGTTTCGAGAGTATCTAAAGCGTACAGCTCACGAACGCCCGCAACTCTACAGGACTGACAATCTTGGATTTGTAATGTGAGCCACCTTTTAGTTCCCAAAACGTGAACATAACAGTGACAGTGGTAGAGCCATGCTTAGAATGGGCCGGTTCGACCGGTACAATACCACGGCCTCACAGAAAACCGGTTGTGAAGTAACGCTTGCATTGCATTTCCCCGAAATGAGTGTGGTTTCCGGAGGCTCAACCCCCCTCTCTTCTTTCCCCTCCCCGCATCCCCCATCTCTCATCACCATTAAAGGCGGGCAGTATACTTACGACAAGAGTTGCAGTTGTTACTTCACAACCCGTTTTCTGTGAGGCCGTGGTATCGCACCGGTCGAGCCGGCCCATTCGTGCCTAAGCATGGCTCTACCACTGAAAAAATAAGATATAATCCTGCGCTGGTCGAAATATCTTCAATTTGTGTATCAGTATTTCGTAATGAGACAATTTTTTTTTTCAGGATGGAATTATGAAGTCTAAGAACAAAGAGCTCCGGAATATAGTTCTTCAGGCCATAGACCTGGGGTACAGGCATTTCGATACAGCATCCATCTACACCACCGAAGCGGAAGTAGGAGAAGCTATTAGGATGAAGATTGCTGAAGGAGTTGTGAAAAGAGAAGAAGTCTTTGTGACCACTAAGGTGAGATTTCTTGACATGCTTAGGCAAGTTTTGGCCGTCTCATTCGGAGTAACAACACGGCCTCACGGAAAACCAGTTATGAAGCAATCCTTGCGCTGTGTTTCACAGAGTGTCCGCGTAAGGCTGGAAATGCACTTGCGACTCTTTGACTTGCAGGTGTCCATAGGTACGTACGCACCATCACGAAACAAGTCCGCTCGATGCCCCTTATATCTTAAAAAAATAAAAAACAAATACACTTTGAGGAATATGTAAGAGGGAATGTCATTTCTATGGCTTAAGAGACTACTCGACTCAATGGATTTCGACATTTGAGGAGTCCATTGTATCAGTCACTGCTTCTTAATAGTGGTAATAAGCACTGGAGTGAGTATGTAGTGTAATGAGTGAGTGAGGAGTGGTATAAAGTGGTAAAAAAAATGGGATTTTATATTTTTTAATGAATATTTTTGTTTTGTCTGCAGTTATGGAACACGGCACATAAACACGACCAAGTACTACCCGCTTTTATGGACTCTCTTAACAAGACTGGTTTGGATTACATTGATTTGTATCTTATGCACTGGCCAATAGGGTTGAATGTACGTAAATCTTATTGTTAATTAGCAGTTTGTGTTGATCGGTTGAAGGCGTTAATTAATCTCAAGAAATACTAATCCGATTTGAAATACTCTTTTTGCATTAGATAGGACGTTGATTGAGGAACGGTTTAAACACGGGGCTCTAACCGCCCAGAATAGGACACGCCTTTGGCGCCCTCAGAGGGTTATGGCGGTTAGAGCCTTACGTGGTTATCGCACCGTGTCGACGGCGACAGTGACAGGCGGCGTGCGCGTTGGCCGGAACTCCCCCGTGGGATTTGGAGGCGGAAGTGCTCGCCGAAGTTTAGCGGCGGACGGCTGAGTTCCGGGCGGGTAGCGGCAGACGGCCCCCGCCCGAAAAGGTACGCGAGTGGCGTGAAGCCGCTCGTCGAGCCACGATGGCTCACTGGTCGTCCCGGCTGGAGGCTCCACGTGCTGACTTTGCTGCTGTGGAGGCGCTCCTGCCGGTCATCGTCGAATGGGCAGCACGGGACTCTTTCTTTCCGCCTAACGCAGGTTCTTTCCGGGCACGGCTGCTTCGGAAAGTACCTGCACTCGGTCGCTAGGAGAGAATTGAGTCCCGCCTGCCACCACTGCGACTGCAGTGAGGACTCGGCTCAACATACGCTCGCAGACTGACCCGCTTGGGCGGCGCAGCGTCGGGTCCTCACTGCAGTCATCGGAGAAGATCTCTTGCTACCGGCCGTCATACGCTCCATGGCCGGTAGCGACAGGAATTTCACCGCGGTCGCAACCTTCTGTGAGGAGGTTATCTCGCAGAAGGAGGCTTCGGAGCGGGCCCGGGAGGACGATCTCCACTCAGACCCAACTCACCGCCGGCGAACCGGGTGGCGTAGGCGCGCTTACCAGCGCCTCATGCCACCCTGAGTGTGGCCACGGGTGGTCGGGACGGGTTTTCCCCTTCATCCGCCATATGGCCAGCCGCGAGGAGGCGACGTCCTGGTGTGTCTGGACGTTGCCTAATTGAGAGTTACCAGAAGGTGGTGCCCGCACTGTTGCGGGCAACAGGCGCTAGGAGGGGTCCGGATGTCTTACCAAAGCTGTTCCCGGATTGCTCCTATTTTAGGCGCAGGATGGCACACCGTGTGGTTTTAGTCGGTCCGATTCTGACACACCGTTCCACCGAAAACCCCGGTGGGATGACGGCCCGAGGGGGTTTCCACACGTTAAAAAAAAAAAAAAAGAAAGGAACGGTTTAAACACATTACCCTGTGGCTTTTAGGAGTGCGACAGTGAGCATAAATGCAGGTGGAACTACGGGGAACGGTTAGTATATAGATAAACTGAAATGGACTAAAGCTCGCCTACACAAAACTTGATTCAAGAAACACGCTAAATAATTTAATTACGAACTGCTCGTTTAAAGTTAGTAGACGATGTACTAGAGCGTTTTTTTATGTTGAATGAACATTTTAAACTAAGGATATCTGACAAAAGTTTTATACAGACATACATATTCACGCCTGTATGACATAGGGCTAGGCATAGGTGTATCAGGGGCTCACATTTTGACAAACATAATAATATAGGGTATAGGCCATCCCTGGCTACGGGGTGAGATGGGGTGGACCTAATCTATTCTACCGACACCTAAGCAGCTAAGATATATATTATATATATCTTTATATTATATAAGATATATATCTTAGATCAGGAAGTGGAAGAGCCATGCTTAAGCACGAATGGGCCGGCTCGACCGGTGCGATACCACGACCTTACAGAAAACCGGTTGTGAAGTAACGCTTGAGTTGCATTTTCCCGAAATGAGTGATGTTTCCGGTGGCACAACTCCCCTCTCCTCCTTCCCATCTCCTCGTCCCCCCTCTCTTCTTTCCCTTCCTCGCATCCCATCCCTCATGATCCTCAAAGGTCGCACTTACGATTCTAGAGTTGCAGGCGTCCATGGGCGCAATTGTCACCCACCATCAGGTGACCTGTCTGTTTGTCTGTCACCCTAAAGTATAAAAAAAAAGATCGAGATTAATAGTTATAATAATCTTAGCTACACACATCTCACCGGAATCGAACCTAGTACACCAACAGGATAGTCATCTTTGAAAACACGCTATCACGCTGAACAGTGATGACCACAGGCGGGTTTCAAATACTTGCTAGTAATATTTTTATTCTGTACATTTTATTTTAAGTGAAAACGTCTTTTAGTGCGGTATGCATATTTTTAGATGAGATAAAGTCTTTGAACTCGCGACACCGTTACGAGACGCATATGTCCAATCAATATTAGCACAACGAGATATAAAAGTACAATTGATGCGGTATTCACGAGATATTTAAATAACTTCGAATCAAAATTGTTTATTTCCTATTTTAGTTACCATGAACCTATAGTTTATATTTTAGATTGTAATAATTCTAATGATAATGATGATGATACAAGAGTTATCGAAATTGTTAACGATGATTCATAAAATAATATTAAATGTTTTAAAGTTTCTAATAATTAATAAAATACAATTCATAAATAAAATGCAAATCATTACCAAATAACCCAATAACCCTAGTACCCATCTAAAAAATGTCTAACGCGCCAAAATAAGTTTTCACTTCTGCCGGCACTCCCGGAGTGCATTTTTTTTTATCTGTATGTAGTATATAGTGTAGGAAGTGGTTGCAGAAAGTGTAAATAAATAAAAATAAATTGAAATAATTAAATAAATAAATACATTTTTATAGGAAGAAAAGTCCGTGTCAGATACGGATTACATGGAGACCTGGCGAGCCATGGAGGAGATACAGAAGTCTGGTCTGGCAAAGTCCATAGGTGTCGCTAACTTTAACAAGGACCAGCTCCTAAGAGTCATCGCTGAGGGAAATGTGAAGCCAGTAGCTCTGCAGATTGAGGTGAGTAGAAACCAAACTTCAATACCTACGCTTTACTAGAGAATGCCTATATCCCCGAAGGTTTAACGTGGGAGAGCCGTGCTTCGGCACGTATGGGCCGGCTATTAAACAATGCTTGCATTGTGTGACCGAGTGTGTGAGGCTAACGGAGGCCCAACCCCCTTTCTCCTTTCCCTTCCCATTTTGCCCATCTCATCTTTCCCCTCCTCCCTTTTCCCTACCCTAAAAGGCGGACAGCGCTCTTGCGATTCTTGAGTTGCAAGAGGTCATGGGCGGCGGAAGCTACTTACTATCAGGTGGCCCGTCTGCTCCTTTGTCCCCCTATACTATTAAATAAAGGCAAACAATAATTTCTTAAGACTGACGTATGGGGAAAGCCTATGAAGTCAACTGGGCACTTCGTAAAAAAAATGTGCAAAGAAAAGGGCTAGTACTTACACGGGTGGTGCTTAAGTATCTATAGGCAGTAAATAGTGAGGTCACAAAACTAAATGGCAGGAAATAGTGTGGTCACAAAACTCAATTTGGTACTAGTATCAACGCTATCATCCATTTTTAAAGTTTGTTTCAATTAATCTGATTTAACGCACAGAACGTTAAATTTTGATTTAGTTACTTGATAAATCTTTTTTATAATTAATTGTGGGTTATTTATTTATTTTATTTTATTTTACACTTCCTGCATTTCACTGCATGGGGTGGACTTAATGTGTTTAAACGGTTATGTGTTTCTAGTTTAATTATGTGTCATCATAATTAACATGTGTTGTAGATGAGGTCTAATCTTCTTAGACTGCTCGGATGGCGTAGCGGTTTAAGTGGTCACCCTCGCCACTACGCTGCCGCGCCGAGTGTTGTGGGTTCGATCCCCGCACGGAAAAACACTTTGTGTAATTCTCAAATTGTTGTTCTGAGTCTGGGTGTTCTTTGTGTCCGTTCTTTGAATGTTTGTAAAGTCCCCGCGACACTGGAATTAATCGTAATGCGTGAGTTGTCTTTAAGAAAAAAAAAAAATCTTCGTGAGTTTTAAACTTACTTTTAATGACTGGCTTACAAGAAAAATGTTTTGTTTGTAATACTTGACTGAAAATATATTTTGCTATATATTTTTATTTCTTCAAATTCTATTCGTTTTTAAGTATGTATGTACGATACATCTTTTCCACGTGATAGAGGCTAGGCGGCTTTATGTTGTTGTGTCGATTGTGTCATTAAACATTTCAATAGTTGAGTGACATAGAGTTTAACATTTCTAGATAAGGGAATAAAAAAATATATAAATGTATAATGTAATCGTCTTATATTTATAACTTTTTAGGTCCACCCTCAAATTATCCAAACAGAGTTATTGGAGCTGTGTAAGTCAGAAGGCATCATAGTCCAGGGTTACAGCCCGTTTGGGTCTCTTGTCGAGAGGTACGGATTGAGACTCCCTGGGCCCAAGTTTGATGACCCTATCCTCGTGGCAATAGCGGAAAAGTACGGCAAGACGTCGGCACAGGTTGTCTTGAGATGGGCGGTGAGTCAAGCGAGAGTTTCTTTTCTTAAAACTTTATTCTCCTTGGAACTGTTAGTCGAATTTGAATTATTATTTTTGTACGAGATACAGTATATACTTATGTATAATATAGGATAGACTAAATCACGCTATGACCCTTAGGAGCGGAGTAATGAGTATAAGCGCAGGTAAAACTTTAAATGGCCAGCAATTGCCTATTTAGAAAAAGACTCACTTACTTCCATGTTCTTAAATTATGACAATAAATCATAATCATCAAAGATATAAAGCAATAAGATCCTCGTCTTTGTCACTTATAAACTGAACGAACAGACGGGTATAATGAAAATGGTTTTGCAAACATCTTTTGCTTTAACCTGTGGGCAGATCAGGGTATATTACTTTTTACCAGAGGCGTCCTTTCGCTGTTTATCAATGTTGGCTTTGTTAATTTAGAATAAATCCATTCAATTGACCTCAAGTTAAATCTGTTGTAGACCAATACCACAGGTAATGTGTAATGTCTATGCGTTTTTATTCTAGGGATTTATTCTGCCACCTGTCATATTTGACAATTGTAATTTTTGACATATAATGTTTTAATCCAGGTGGACAGACACGTAGTGCCGCTGCCTAAGACCGTGAATCCTAAACGCCTGGCTGAAAACCTGAACATCTTCGACTTCAAACTGGAACCAGAAGAAATAGAAAAAATCAACCAGTTCAACTCTAACACTAGATACTCTATACCAACTTTCTGGCAGGAGAGTCCTTACTATCCATTTGAGAAGGTGGAAAACGTGATTGCTGACCCGTTTAAGTCCTAAATACGTACAAGACTTATGCATGTTTGTTCAAGAAATATATTAACAAACCTATAAGTAAATTGTCGTTTCTTTGTATTGACAAATATCGAAAATTACACGTATTCACTATTTCATTTACAGTTACAGAAGACTGCCCAATGATTTCCATAACTTATATTTAATATTATAATTCCTTGTTCTACTTATTTTTGTTTCAAATGATTATTAAATAAATAGGACTTGATTTAAAGATATATATAAATACTGGAGGAGAATAATTCAACTGGGTATTACACTGGCGACAGTTGAGAGGGTATGTTAAAATACAGATGGTACGCTATAAAAAAAATTGAGTTTGATTGTACGCAATGTGTAATAATTTGTACGTACAACACTTAAGACGTGTGTAATGGGACTCAAATGGTAAATCAAGGAATGAATGCACGTTACGCATATTCAAATATATTTTTAATCTAATTGCTTACACGTGTTTGGGACTGTTTAAAGTAAAAGAAACTATACTAACTGTAAACTGTAAAATTAAAGTATGAAAATATATGAAAAATGCTGCTTAACCGTATGAAAAATACAGATTATTACAATATGTCACAATAAGCGCTACGATGTCTGTTGTACATATTATAAGTCAATTATATTTTTAAGGTTACCGTTGTTTTTAGATGTATGATGAAAATTATAATAATTGATAGGAATTGTAAGTTAGGAGTGTCGAATTAAAACCGCATGATCATCTTGCCCTCTCTGGAGAGAGTACAAAAACTTAAGATACGTATGAAACTAATTATGATTAATAACTGAACAGTCACAAAATAATATGACGATTTTGTAAGGGCGAGGTGTCTACACTTCACCGACACTTTCACTGGACTTCTAGTGGAGTTCTCTTCACTGTAAATTGGCTCAGACGCATTAGAAAATATTTGTTATTAGATACATACATAGAAATTCGTTTATGGAAGTCGATGCGCCAGTCGGACTCACACTAGACCGCTTAATTTATTATTATTATTATTTTATATGCGATAGGGGGCAAACGAGCAGACGGGTCACCTGATGGTAAATGACTACCGCCGCCCATGGACACCCGCAACTCAAGAGTCACAAGTGCGTTGCCGGCCTTTTAGGTAGGAGTACGCTCTTTTCTTGAAGGTTTGAAGGTCGTATCGGTTCGGAAATACGGCAGGCGATAATTTGTTCCCTAAGCTGGTTGTGCGAGGCAAAAAGCTTCTGGAGAAGCGCACAGTGGTGGAGTGCCAATCGTCCAGGTGATGGGGATGGATATTTTGTCGTGTAGGACGATGGCGGAAACCAGCAGCTGGTATAAGTCCGAACAGTTCCTCTGAACACTCCCCATGATACAAGCGATAGAGGGTGCAGAGTGAAGCTACATCTCTACGCAACGCCAAGGTGTCAAGTCGATCAGAAATATCTTGGCAGTCGATGATGCGAGTCGCTCTCCGTTGAATGCGATCAAGAGGGAGAAGCTGGTACCGGGGTGCACCTGCATAGAGATGAGAACAGTATTCCATGTGCGGCCGAACCTGCGCCTTATAAAGTTGCGTTTACTTAGTCCTTGAGTTATTGGAAACAACAAACAGCCTTTTTTAACAACACGTTTAGAACATTGTGTTTCATCGTTTTCAACATAATACATCGATGAATCATATGTAGCAGGTATTGTTGTAAGCAAAACTATTATGCGATCCGCGCAGATGAAACCACGCCATCTAGCAGTCTCATTTGAAACAATAACTTATTAGACTGGCGTAATACGTTCCATTCATGTAACAACATTTATTTATTTATAAATTAGGGATTAACAAACAGTAACATATTGGGAAAATGTATACTACTGACTTCGCTATCCACGAAACATAACTAAATTGTTCCGATTATTCAAAGATATATATTATATTATTTACTGAAAGTAATAATGCTAGAAGTATAATATCAAATAATAATATCTATAATTATTGTATAATTTTATTGTATTTCCAATTATTCTTCGGATGAATTCGTTTCTAACTTTATTTGCAGAGATATGCCATATCACGAATTCGAATCGAAGTCACTGTAGAATTCATTGTAATTTTTACGAACGCGTCGTAAAGGTGCGTGGACTCCAGCGTTAGTTTAACAAGATGATACAGCAAAAGTTTTTGGTACATTATGAAACAAATAATTTGTTAGATTACTCCATTTATATCTGTAATTACATAGATCATACAGAAACATGGTTTTAAGAAGTAATCCTCTAGACTTCAAAGTCACACGATAATAAGTTTCGAGCAGGTTATTGAATGCCGGGCAATTATGATAGCAACGATAGTGCAACGCTTTGAAGAATTAGTGCTGAACAGTTTCTAAGCTGTCCACGTATTTCTTATAATAGAGGCCCCAGACAACTACGGCATCTCCAGTTAAGATCGGATCAATGCCTTAATTCAGTCATGGGTCTCGTTACAAAGACGTACTACATACGATATGCGTTTTTTGAAGTAGTTGCGATATTCTGATCAAGATGTAGTTTATCATCAAGCAGTACGCCAAGGTCACGGACTGTAGCCATCTCTGTTAGTTTCATTATTTATATTTATTTATTTATTTATTTATATCTTTATTGTATACATACAAAATTAGAAAGAGAAAAACAAAGGATGAGTTACAAAATATGCAAATGTTACAATAGGCGGTCTTATCGCTCACGGCGATCTCTTCCAGACAACCATGACACGGATTTTCGGCATTCAAAAATTTTTGGGTTGCTTACATACAAGTAACACACCTAATCCTCTACGTAAATGGTTAAAATATCATTTAGACAATTATAAACAAAAATAGCACCTACTCACTTTCACATTACACACATACATACATATATATTCATACCCTACATATACATATATACAATTTATATTTATATACATACAATACATATACAATCTAAATATTATAATATGCTAAAAAGAGGATATAATATTTCTATATATCCATATTATACTATATCCAATAAGAATAACGTTGTTTTATGAGCATTTTTATTTATAAATTTCTGCATATAGATGACGAGCCATGTCATGTCAAGACATTAGAAGTATCTGGTACTGGTAATCCAATCTATTTTGGGTAAGTCATCGTTACCGAACAAGGGAATATAATATAGGTAATGTAAACAGACACTTCTTGGCATTGGGTGGGATGTGGACAGCACTAATAAGAATATTTTCTTGGTTTATAATTTTATACAACTATTTTTTTTATTACATTTGTACTGTGTATTAATAGGTACCAACTCCGGCTGTAGATGGTTTAACATCGTTATAAGAACGCCACCTCGTTCCTTTTTATTTGTGATCTCATTTCTAATTGTTTACATAAGTGTTCTGGTCTGCTTTTTTATTGTGTGGTTATAAATCTAAATGAAATATATTTACAGAGTTAATAAAGAAATATAGTAACAAAGTTTAAACACTATTGCCGGTCACTATTTTACTAACGCAAATACTGAAGTTGTATTAGCAAAATAGGTAAAAGTTATTTTTAGCATAAAACAAGATGTCTATCATGAGTAAGTGGAAAAGAGAAAGCAGATAATGTATTGTCATTCCGTTTATGCTATAAATTGATTTTATATAACTCTGAAACGCAGTTAATGTTGCAACGTAATAATTTTGGTCGTAGAAAGGGTAATTTTGATATTCTTGTTCCTTATCGCACATTTTATTGTATGTTGTTTGTCGCTATGTTTTATATATTAACTCAAATGTTTTTCCAAACTATTGTAAATCAAAAAATAACTTCGGCAAAAGGGTATATTTTTATTATAAATTACAAACTATATCAATGACTATTAGTAAGTATTTTCTTAATAGCTAAATCTCCATAGTGAGACATTTTAAATTATGCACTATTATTTTATAGACAATACGAACCCGCATGTTATCCATATGTTTGTATAGGTGCATCAGTTGTAAATGTTGTAAAAGTGAAACTAGGCTTAAATATATTAAATTTACCAAAACCCTCTTGAAATATTTCAAAGGAGTATAGTATTTTATTACAAAATATGGGCTTGCAATGTAACAATGTATTACATTTTATTATATTTATTCATACGTAATATTGGATAAGGTTTGAGGTAAACATATTCAAGTCTAGTAACCCAGTCCGCAGCTGGTGAAGGACGTCTGGTTTTGTCGGTCTGCGAAAAATCAAATATACATTTCCTCCATATTTGTTTTGTGGCGCTTCGCCCGAAAATTATTGGCAATAAGTGTTCGTAATCATACATTGTGGCTAAAGTAACGCCTTACCCGAGTATGAGTTGTTCCGGAAGGAATAAGTTCGAGGTGAGTACAAATCGATATAAATGTCATTATTTGTGTTTTCGTTGTGATAAAAACAGCTGACATAGGTGTTACGAGCATATTTCTTTGTCTCAGACTTCCTTAGCACATTTTCATTTGATAAATAACAATTTCCTCGAGAATAACTTCGTGTTTTGGGTTACAACATCTGTGGGAGTTGCATTCTATTTTTGAATATTATTATAAGTTTCGTAATATACACATAATGTGATACATTTTATATGTCGCATTTGTTATTGTATGTTTATTTTTTAAACGTTTATATCGCACGCTGTAGTGTGGATCCGTGTTTTCCTTTGTTAGTTCAGTGTAAATGACCTCAAACGCGCGGGCACTCAACCCGTGAATTGCTTTGATACCGTTATAATGATTGTTTTGTTAATTTTAAAACGTATTTATAACGATGAGTTCTGTTTTCCGGCATTATATTCTGATACCTTTGCTTTAGCAAAATTCCTAGCCTGAGAGCTGCTAAATGTATGATGATCAAATAAAATTTTGTCTATGAAATTAATTTGACTAAAAAATGTGCTGTTTGTTTACATATGAATTTTTATCTTTATTAATAAGACTGAATCACCTTTGCTATCATGATAATTATAATTGATACTTGACTCATTAACATCCATTTATTTTAAGTTAGAGTTGAGCTACAATGACTTGACTGTTTCCAGTGTGTATTACATTAAACTAGTTTTATGAGAAGCATTCTAGATATCAATGGTTTAAGTAGATAATAGGTTACAGTCAGCCTGTTTGAACACCACAGAGCCCGATACCAATACAAAAAAGTATGTGCTTTATTCCAGATTACTTGTTTTTGAAATAATAAACAGATATAGACTATTTGGTGTATAATAAATTGATGATTAATAAACTTAAGATGAGTAATAAACTTTAATTTCCTGATTTTTATTTAAGTAAAACATGGGCAAAAGAACAGCATAACAATGAAAAAAGTATACTCTATGTTACAGTATTATTTATAATCTTGCTTCTATCAAACAAATAACATTAAATGTACTAAAAGAACAGAAATGATGATAATTAAATGCAAAAGTAAAGAATACAAATTTGATTTCTTTATTTCATAAAATTCCCCAAATTTTGAAAACAAATCAAGTTATAGATCAATACTATGTCGCTTCAACTATTGGTTGCTTTGTCAAGTGTTAAATTATTTTTAAACATTAGATAATGAAGTACCTGCACATACAGATCTGTTATTGGCTGTTTTCAAATGGTTAAGCCTTATTAAAAGAAATGGGCAAACAAACTCATTGCCACTCTTAAATCATCAGATAAATATATTGCAATATTTAATATTAAATAATTTATTAAATGTATAACATAATTTGTTGGCAAAATCTTTATCTTTATTTAAATATAACTTCTTTGTAAAGTTGTGAATGTTTCAATAATTTTTTTCTTTTTTTAAATATCTCCACTAAATTTTACATATTAAAGTGAATACCATAGATATCCATATGTAGATTAAAAATTATATATTTACCGACTTTTTTAGAACTATTTTAATTATTACTTCTAATTGTGCCAGCATGATGTTATAAATACTCTATTCACAAAAATACCCTATTTACAGAAATAATTATTCAAATCCGTCTTCAAGTTCCAGAGATGCTTGTGTCACCTTTAATATCTAATATATTATATATGGACTTTTAACTTTCTGCAGACTGGTAAACAAACACGATAAACTGGGCAAAATAGATAACTGTATTGTTTATTGTACTTCAGAGAAACAAGTTAATAATTTAAAATTAAATTAAAAATTTAAAAAGCCCCTACGCAAGACATATTTATAGTTTAAGGATCAATCCTCAAACAGTAAAAAATATTTGTCTGCTATGAGTTTTTGAAGAGTCAGGTTCTCTGGAGACCATTCTGGTTACAGCATCAGGTCGAAGTTATCAATTAATTGTCATTTAACGATTATACTGGCACACTGAAGCACTTAATCGAGTAATGATACGCCAAAAAATACCTTATATAATTTTGGAAAAGAGCTGATACTCTTACACTGCTGGACGGATATTTACCAAACATAGCTAAGAACCACCGCAAGGAAACTGGCTTTCAAATGTAAAAAAACCGCATCGAAATCGGTCCATCCCTTTTTGAGCTACGATGCCACCGACAGACACACACACACGCGGGCATAGAGACATAGCGTCGGGGTTTAAAAATAATATTAATAATTACATGCCATACAGCCATCATAATGTCACAAGTATTCTCATATATTAAAATTTGTTCAAGCATTTAAATCGTATATAGACAGATGCTGCCTATAATACAGTCCAATTTATTTAATAGATATAGCCGGGCACTTTTAGGAATTGGACGTGCAAAAAGCATCTCACCAGGCCGCCATAGTGTGGGTCACCATGCTGCGTTGACTAGACATGCAATGAGGATGGTGACCACCACTCTTGGACTCCATTTATTGCATCAGGTAAAGTGGAGTCACTGTGGACCGATAAGGATATTGTTTATAGTTGTATTGGGTACTATACGCAATTGCTCAAGCTATCACTCTGAACTGGCTGTTGCCGTTTTGGGATAATCAGGGATTATAACGACCCTACATATCAGAATATAGAAAGTGCATTACACCCCAAAATCATAACACTCCTTTTTGGGTAGTCGTATAAAATCTTAAAAACAAACATGTATTCTACATCGAGTCATATAGGACTTTAAATATAATGCTGTCTATGGTTATCGGTTTAGGTCAGTAGGTCAACATGTTGCATGCATTATCAGCTTTTACTAGTCATTCTAATATTAATAACTAACCATTCTAGCTACACCTGCGTCTAAGGTCTCTGCTCACGCTAATATAAAAAGGGGGCAGGGGCATCTTAGTGCGTCTTACTTAATAGGGGGTTTGTTTATTGCCGACGTCCGGGCACTGTATGACTGTAATTATAATGTCTGATATCTGTGAACATCAAGTAACTTTATAATTTCTATTTATCTAAACATACACTACGTACATTCTGCACGTGGGATAGCCATGGTCGGATATTACCACTGCCTCACAGAAAACCGTCTGTTAAACAATTGCTTGCACTGTGTGACCGAGTGAGTGAGGTTACCGAAGGGCCCAGCCCCCTTTCCCATCTCTCTCCACTTCCCCTCTTTTGTAAGTGTTCATAGGAGGCAGAAGTCACTTACCAGAGGTTCCCCTTCTGCTTTGTCGCCCTATATTATAAAAAAAGCGGTTTCACTCACGTACCAGACGTCACACCACACGTCACACAGTGTGACGTTTTGAGAAAGGTCTCCTGTCGAAATCGAAACTAGTAGGGCATCCCCGAAATACACACGTGAGTAAAACCGTATACATATTTAAATAAATTATTTTATTATCCGACTTCTAGAGATTAGCTCATTTAAACAAACAAAACTGGTCAGCTCTAGTATATTAGAATAGATAAATTATAGACTAAATTGCTTTTATATTTGCCGACCGATACGACCTTCAAAAGAGCGTACTCCCACCTAAAAGGCCGGCAACGCAATTGAGACGGAGTTGCGTCTGTCCATGCTGCTCGTTTGCCATCAGTCCCATAAAAACTTGATTCTTTCTCGTTTTCATGAAATGTTACTCTTAAAGATAATTTGGGTCACAAATGAATTAAATTTCAAATTCAAATTTAATATCTTTATTTCATAAAATTTCTCAACAATTACTCGTTTTCAACAATCGATAATTCACTTTAAAAAAGTAGACAACCGACTTCGATGCGTCTATCATAAAATTTAAGACTTATATGGTTTTCACATGGATGCTATTGTCAGAACCAAACCAAGCTCTCATGTAAGTACCCTTAAATTACACCCACTCCAATAAAAAAAGAATCATCGAATTCCTGCGGCGTGATATTGAGTTATTCGACCATTTGTCGCGCACATACCTAATGCAAATTTAAGACTTATGATTTTCTCATGGATACCATTGTCAGAACTGGACCATATTGAATTGGGACCACATGGGAAGCACCAGCTTTCAAATAAAAACAAATTAAAATTCAAATAAACATCAAAATCGGTTCACCCAGTCGATAGTTCTGAGGTAACAAACATAAAAATAAAGAAAATAATTGAGAACCTCCTCTTTTGAAGTCGGTTGAAAATATTTTAAATTATAGTTTTTTTTAAAGACAACTGCATTCGCATTAATTTCTGTGTCGCAGGAGGCTTTACAAACATTCAGTCAACGGACACAAAGCACCCAGACTCGAACAACTATTTGTGGGTCACACAAATTTTGTCTCGTGTGGGAATCGAAGCCACGACGGTTCAGCAGTCAGGCTCACTAACCACTAGACCAACAGGTCCGTCTATATCAATACACACAGTCACTGCAGCTAGGTGTAGGTTGCTTTATCATGTACAATTACATTCATACATGTGTACAATAACATCTATATCACAGAAGAGGTAAGCAGAGCTGTTTTTTTGCCAAATATATGTAGAACCATTGGAATGGTTTTTTTTTATCTGACCCATCATTAAAGGTGTTATGTACACATACATACGCTCAGGCCTGTTTCCTCGAAGGGGTAGGCAGATTTGTATTGAACAGCCATAATTTGCCAATTAGAATTTGCTCATCTAATGTAATAAGGGGCAAGCCTATTACCGTCAACCGGGCACTATAGGACTATTACTCCTTGAGAAAGGTCCCCCGTCGGGATCGAAACTAGTCGGACATCCCCGAAATACACACGTGAGTAAAACCGTATATTTAAATTAATTTATCAAATATTGTTTCAGATCTCTCGGTTTTCTGCCGAGGATGAGAACCACATAAACAAGAAGTTGCCCAAAGAGTTGATTCTGAGGATACTGTCTTATCTGGACGTGGTATCACTATGCAGATGTGCACAAGTAAGTTTTGCATATTTCTAATTTATATTCCACAGATAAAGTAAAAACTCAATGCTCTTAGCATTTGAAGGGGTCTGCAATATACTCGAAAACTAACTCCTCTTTCTTCTTCCCTCATCCCCACTCTCTTCTTTCCCCTCCCCGCACCCTCCAGCCCTCATCACACCCTTAACGGTGGGCAGTGCACTTACGATTCTCGAGTTGCAGGTGTCCATCTGTTTGTCTGCCGCTCGATAATATAAAAAAAAAACATACTCGCATGCCTGTATTCCCGAAGGTGTAAAGTTAAAGCGTTTTAAAGGCTCACGTTTTACCAACTAATAACACCGCCACACAAAAAAAGAAAATTGTCTGTACACCAGGCGTCACCTATTTATTGGCATGATTTTCGGCCCGCTGAATACGAATTTCAAGTCAGTTTAGGCCGTCCATCCTTCAATTTCGAGTAAATTACAAAAAATAGCGAAAATTCGATGTTTTGGCAAGAAAAAAACAATTGAGATCTAAGGCAAGCATTCATCAAGACATAAGTGAAATGGAGACGAGATATCAAGGAAATTGGAATATCAACATGACGGCAGACTATTGCTGGACACCCAAAAGAGTTATACCAAATGAAAATATCAAACGAAAGAGAAATCCATTCTTCTAATTCTGTTTATACGAGTACACGAATGCGTATTTATTGGCTAAATAATTGAATTCTTCAACATGACAGTTTTAAGATCAGAAGTAGCCAACCTTAGGTTATATTTTTATTTACTTACGCAACTGTGCGTAGGCCGTAGGCAATTTCTGCCGGTCAACCTTTGGGTGATAAAGATATGAACTTTTTTTATCCAATAGGGGGCAAACGAGCAGACGGGTCACCTGATGGTGACTACAGCTGCCCATAGACACCCGCAACTCAAAGAGTCACAAGTGCGTTTCTGGCCTTTTAGGTAGGAGTACGCTCTTTTCTAAGGTTTGAAGTTCGTATCGGTCCGGAAATACGGGAAGAGACAATTTGTTCCATAGGCTTGTTGTGCGAGGCAAAAAGCTTCTGGAGAAGCGCAGTGTTTCTTAAAATCCTAAACAATATACATACAGAGATATATATACACATATGTAATGAAGATAATTATTCAGGTGATTCTGTTAATAGATTGCTGTAGAACTGATGACTTAAAAGTATAATGTTTTGTTGGACATCCTGATTTCTTGGGGGAGCGTAGGAAGCTCGTGAGATAAGTAAGGATAGTTATGTGGCGGCCTGTTGTCGCAACTTATCCTGAAGGAAGAAAGTCATAAATATATGAATGTCTGCCAAAAAACACAATTGACAAACTTAAAACTTAGGCATTAAAAAAAAGCAACATAAGCTAACGTTAGAGAGCTAAAGGATTAAACTGTTCTTTATCAGATAGTATATTTTAAAATAGTTTTTAAATTGCTCGGTTGCCGGCAACAGGTTTGCCCTTAATACGTAAGTCGGAATAAATTGATTGACTGCACGGATGGTGTAGCAGTTGAAGTGGTCACCTCGTCACTACGCCGCCGTGCCGAGTGTTATGGGCTCTATCCCCGCCCGGGATAACACTTTATGTAATTCTTATATTGTTGTTCTGAGCTTGGGTGTTGTGTCCGTTGTTTGAATTTTTGTAAAGTTCCCCGCGACACAAAAAAAAAAATAAAAAATGATTGGCAAAATGTAGGTGTTTGATGCGCATGTCTTCGGGATGTAAGTTTTGAGTGTATTGTATTCTAGAAGGCTCAAACTACTCGGCTACTGATTAGTCCCCAATCGGTCCGTGTCCGCAATATGACTTTTTTCCATACGTAAATTACACCGCCACACAAAAAAAGAAAATTGTCTGCATACCAGGCGTCACCTATTTATTGGCATGATTTTCGACCCACTGAATACGATTTTCAAGTCAGTTTAGGCCGTCCAGCCTTCAATTTCGAGTAAATTGCAAAAAACCCCAAAAAAATTGCGAAAATTCGATGTTCTGGCAAGAAATAAAAAATTGAGATCTAAGGCAAGCATAATTTTCATGTATTTTGATCTGTTAAATACTAATTTCGATCGTACTTTAATCATAAACCGTTTTAAATCTAAAAAAAAAAAAATCATCAAAAATTGGAAAAATCGAAGAAAATTGGGATTATCTTGGTAAAATTTTGTGGACCCGGATTGATGAAGATTTTCATGTAATTTAATCTGCTTGATCTGATTCTGCAATAAATTTGGCCCATAGTCCCCTCAAACATTCATAAAACTGCAATAAAATAGCAGAAAATTGCTGCTGAAAATGTGGAAAAAAATCTTTTAAAGACAATTAAATAAATTTATTGTATTTTTTATTTCTAAAATACAAGATTAAAATCTGAAAATGAAAAAAAAATGTAAAATCTATGAAAATGACGTGTGTGTTGATGTCCAACAAAACATTATACTTTTAAGTCATCAGTTCTACAGCAATCTATTAACAGAATCACCTGAATAATTATCTTCATTACATATGTGTATATATGTACATATATCTCTGAATGTATATTGTTTAGGATTTTAAGAAACACTGCGCTTCTCCAGAAGCTTTTTGCCTCGCACAATAAGCCTATGGAACAAATTGTCTCTTCCCGTATTTCCGGACCGATACGAACTTCAAACCTTAGAAAAGAGCGTACTCCTACCTAAAAGGCCAGAAACGCACTTGTGACTCTTTGAGTTGCGGGTGTCTATGGGCAGCTGTAGTCACCATCAGGTGACCCGTCTGCTCGTTTGCCCCCTATTGGATAAAAAAAGTTCATATCTTTATCACCCAAAGGTTGACCGGCAGAAATTGCCTACGGCCTACGCACAGTTGCGTAAGTAAATAAAAATATAACCTAAGGTTGGCTACTTCTGATCTTAAAACTGTCATGTTGAAGAATTCAATTATATAGCCAATAAACAAGCATTCGTGTACTCTTTAATTTATTATTTAATATCTTATTGTTTGTTGGTAATATGTATCAGATTAACTTAATGCGTTGTGTCAATTTATGCGAAGTGTTTGTCTAGTAAACACATTGATAAGTACACACGCAGTAGACAATAACCTGAGATTGTCACGATAACATTGACAAATGACAACACTAATTATAATAAAGAAAATTGAATTAAGGTAGGAATTATAAGCTCCATTAGTTTATAAACTGGCCTGTTGGTTAGTGATGGTGCCTGCTAAGCCAGAAGTCCTGGGTTCGATTTCAACTTAGTTGCGAAAAGGCTCGTAGGATGATAAAGTTATTATATTTAGACAGATATAATTATGTATATCAGCAGTCTACTAACTATAGGTGCAAGCTTTGGTTGGTTTGGGTGCAGGCGGCCGTGTGTGAAAATCATCATCATCATCATCATCAGCCTATCGCAGTCCACTGCTGGACATAGGCCTCTCGCATTGCATGCCACTTCGATCTATTTTCGGCTTCTCGCATCCAGCTCCCGCCAGCCATCTTGCGCAAATCGTCACTCCACCTGGCCTCAGAGATTAGTCTGCCACTAGCTTGCATTCTTACATACAGCGATCTTCCTCTATCGTCATTGAACATTTTATACAACTGAACATCGCCACCTTGATCATGGCGTAATTATTACATGAATACAGTCCCGCCCTTATCCTCAAAAGGGAAAGCAGATGCGTGTTAAAAGTATACATTTTGCCAGTTTAATTCTGTCCTATTTACTCAGTAGTAATTGCCTATTGTCGTCAACTGGGCCTTTGAGAATTTAATGTGAAAATTGAGTAGATTTGGATTAAAAAACAACTCCCTTCACTGGGATAAATTTCTGTATCGCGGGATTTACAAAAATTCAAATAACGGCGACAAAGAACACCCAGACTCAGAAAAACAATCTAGGGTTTACACAAGTGTTGTCCCGTGTGGGGATCGAACCCAGTAAAGAAAGATAGAAAGTATAGGGAAACAGGAAAGAAAAGTAGATGGAATAGCTGGTGGAAAGGTTAGTGTAAGCAATAACTCCAGGAGATAAAGCAGGTCAGGGTATTCCGTGAAACTGAACTGGCTGATGCCTGGATAAGCTCTAGCTCAGACTTCCTGGCATCATCCAGTTTTTAGTTATTCCGGCCATCTTAGAATAGAATATTCATTATTGTACACACACACATATACACAGAAGTGTACTACACACATACACTAAGAACACTGATAGAAATACTTGCGTGGCCTTGGAGAGACCTATGCGTACCCCCTCGGGGATAGAGGCGTGAATGTATGTACGCTTAAGTGTTATAATCGTTCAACAATATGTAATCAATGACCATTGAATGTGATTGTATATTTCAGGTTTCAAAGCTGTGGAATATATTGGCACTTGACGGCTCCAACTGGCAAAGAATAGATCTCTTCGATTTTCAGAGGGATGTGGAGGTGAGAACTCTGCTTATTGTTTAAATAATCGGCTAAGTGCGAGTTGGACTCGCGCAAGAATGAGTTCCGTACCATTATCTATAAATTAAAAAATATATATATTTGTTTTATTTTCATTTAATTACTTATTTTTAAAGTGAATATTTAACTAAATATTCTGTGAATACTTCAACTGTCTACCTGTTGGCCGTTAGCAATATCGAGCAACAACTATTTTATTCTGTTTAGCATTTGTTATTATAGCAGCAACAGAAATACATTGAAAATTTCAAATGTTAACTATCACGGTTCATGAGATACAGCCTGGTGACAGACAGACAGACAGACGGACAGTGTAATCTCAAAGATTTTAAATAAGTCATGTTAGACTAGCCGCTACCACGAGATTGTTGCGTGGAAATTATACGTGTGGTATATTCTATTCCAGGCTAATCTATCTCTGTGCCAAATTTAATTTGTTCTTTTGACTTCTGGTGCTCTAATAAAGGTCATCCATAATTGTTTCTTCAATATATATATAATTTACAGAAATCGGCCTGTTACTATTTTATTATATGTATACACTAGCGGACCCGACAGACGTTGTCCTGCATGATATTTCAAGCGATTAGGATCAATATAGATAAATAACCTAGATACCGACTGCAGCGCCATCTGCCGGGCTGATTTGTGAATCTAAACCATTCCCAGATCCCCTTGAACACACACAAAAAATTTCATCAAAATCCGTCCAGTCGTTTGAGAGTAGTTCAGTGACACACACTCACAGAAGAATTATATAAAGATAAAACTGGGTGCGATTATACAATAAGGGGTTCCGTATAAATGGTAAATTATCTTGTATAAATGTTTATTAAAATTTTACAGTCGCTCAAAGACATGACATGACATTTTAAAATTAAAAAAAATATTACTGTCCTAATTGTATCAGATTGTCTCGGCTTTTTGTATCAGATGATTATTTTTATGTTATTAATTGCTAATATAACATTTTGTAAATCTATAACTTTGTATAACTCATCAAAAAATAAACTTTATGCCTTAAGGGAGAACAAACAAAGCTGCTTGAACAGTAATTATGTACTTATGTACATTCTAAACAAATAAAGTTTCATTTGATTCCATTTCGTTTTTCAAGGTCACCGCCGCTCATTTTTCTGAGAAGGGCGGGTGGAACGTTAATCATAGACAATTTGAGTGCACCCAGTCTCGTTTAGTTATATTGATATATACGAATATTACAATACCAATTTGGTCATCGTTTCCAGGGTCCTGTTATAGAGAACTTGTCTCAACGATGTGGAGGATTTCTCAGACAGCTGTCTCTGAGAGGCTGTGAGAGTATAGGCGATGGCTCTATCAAGACATTAGCACAAGTAAGTCGATTCAATACTCTATAAATATAATGATTTTCAGACTTAGTGGTGAATGCAGGTAACCTCACTCACTCGGTCAAACCATGTAAGCATTGTTCATAAACCGGTTTTCTTCGAGGCGTTTCGTGCCTAAGCACTAGAATAGTAGAGAATTTATAAATATATGTCGAGGATAGTATAGTCGGGTTATTAAAAAAAGGGAGCAGACCCGCTGACCACATCTAGTCATCGGATCTACTCGTATAATTATGTCTTTATATATATATATATATGTATATATATATATGTTATATAGCACATATGTAAGCTAGCAAGTATGATATAAGTAGATTATTTTCTGTCAAGGGTTTCAGCAATAAAAGGCAGATACATTAAATATTAGAGCTCGTTGTATAATTAATTTATGGTACGTGCATAAGCCAGTAGGTACAATACAACATAATAATAACATAGCATGTATACACGATAGCTTCAAATACCATGTTATTCCCTTCGAAGTCGCCAACGAAGTGAGACTCTTTACTCAAATGGCTGGCTTTTTATAGGTTACCCCCGCCAGTTCAAACCGTACGTCACAATAACACGTGGCTTGAGTTGTTAACAATAAATGGCGGTACGTCTAACAAAATAAATAGTTAAACATGTTTTATAAAATTTTAGGGTTATTTAAAGTTTATTTGGAATTTACTAATTTTACAATTATAACGGAATTTGTAAATAGCTTATTTAAATTATATAACAAATGAAATTATTACTATTAACTATATTAGTGTTTTATAGTATTTATTTATTTTATTTATAGCTATATTAATTTACCAATCATTTAATTAAAATATAATCATATTTTTTTTGCCGCATCATATACAATTTAATTAAATAATTATCAAATAAATTTGTCGCCTGCCGTATATCTGAACCGATACGACCTAAAAAGCCGGCAACGCACTTGTGACTCTTGAGTTGCGGGTGTCCATGGGCGGCGGTAGTCACTTACCATCAGGTGACCCGTCCGCTCGTTTCAAATTCAATTCTATAAAAAGAATATAGCAGAACTAGTATGTAATGTCACATTATTTTCTACTTTCCAGTCATGTCAGAACATTGAAGATTTGAACTTGAATAAATGCAAGAAGATCACCGATCAAAGCTGTCAGGCGCTCGGCAGAAAATGCAATAAACTTCAGAGGTAAGAAACGGCTGTCCTATACATATACTCACGCCTTTTCCCCCGAAAGGGTAGGCAGCGTCACTTAATAGGAGGTACAATACAATAGACACCAGTCCAATCCCTCAGTCACTCTTTACAACACCTACGGGTAGAGGGTGACCCTATTCTACCCCACCGAGAACCACATGGCTATTGGTATATTAAGTATATTTATTGATATTTATTTCAGGATAAACCTGGACTCCTGCCCTAGTATAACAGATATATCTCTGAAGGCCTTATCGGATGGATGTCCTGTGAGTTTTATTTAAACTAGTATTATAAATATTAAATTAACACTGTCTGTATTTTTTTCCGATTGAACTATTAAATTCTCCCATACATACATAAACTCGATCCTGTATCCCCGTAGGGCTAGGCAGAGGCCTAGGCTAGTTAAAAATTATGCTTTTTCACCGTGTAACAGAATATAATTAGCATGTTTCTCTATTTCTTCTAGATGTTGACACACGTGAATGTCAGTTGGTGTCAGTCTATATCAGAAAATGGAGTGGAGGCATTAGCCAGGGGGTGTCCTAAATTAAAAAGTTTCATCTGCAGAGGTAAGATTTTTATCTTATATTTATCTTCTTATTTTTTTTTTATACTATAGGGGGACAGGCGAACAGACGGGTCACCTGATGGTAAGTGACAATCGCCGTCCATGGACAACCGCACCTCAAGAGTCACAAGTGCGCTGCCCGCCTTTGAGGGTGATGAGGGATGGGGGATGCAGGGAGCGTAAAGAAGGGAGGGGGGATGAGGGGAGAGGGAGAGTTGGGCCTCCGGAAACCTCACTCATTTCGGGGAAATGCAACGCAAGCGTTACTTCACAACCGGTTTTCTGTGAGGCCGTGGTATCGCACCGGTCGAGCCGACCCATTCGTGCCTAAACATGGCTCTACCACTGTTAACTGTCTTCTTATATTTATCAATCAATCAAGCCAATTTAAATATTTTTTGTTTATTATTTTATATTTAAAAATGCAATTTATATGTTTGTTCAGTTAAACAAAGAACAATAATAATAATAAAACATCACAGCTCAGCCAAACTAACCAGAGCTTTTACTAAGGTAACCAGACGGCTAATAAACATATTTAATTACTTCTAAATATAGACATATTATAGATAAATTATATCCAGACACAGAACAAATGGTCATGCTCATCACACAAATATTTGTCCTGGGCGGAAATCGAACCCAAAACCTCTGGCTTAGCAGTCAGGGTCACTAACCACTAGACCAACGGGCTAATCACAACAGGCCAGGTATGAAACAACCTGCTTCGAGCTCATTTGGCCACATACCATAAAAAAAGAATGATTACGAAAGTTTTTGTTTTAATTTTCTATTTTATATATATATACACGCCTGTATCACTGAAGGGGTAAGCAGAGCTGTATTACTACAGCTTAATTTAGCACCACTTATGAGGCAAATCTATTACCATCACCCGAACACTGTCTGAGAGATAGCAGTCAGATCGCTTAGTCGTCTTGACGGCACTCATGGGAAGAGATGATAAATAACTTGATGCTTTTCTGCCTACCCTTTGGGGGATATAGGCGTGAATATATGTAGATAAGTAGTTAGATGGATAAACTCTTGTCTTTGTTCTTAAAAACTGCAGAATTTGTACAATGGGCGGCCTTATCGCGTTCTTTGATCTCTTAAAGGCAACCTTTGGATGGAAAGAGCGTTTATGTATGGCAGGAGGAGTTGCAGTGTTTAATTAACTGACTTACTACTCACACATCTGTACTCATACACAAAACACACATCCATATTATTATTATCAAATATTATATACCTAACACACATTTCAGAAATGCTTGGCATTAAGCTAGCAAGTAGTGAGCCTTTATTATTTTTTTTAATATTGATTAGAGTTTTGTTGAGGGTGATGGGCAACGTTAATGCATTCCATAGACGTTTGTACATATCTAAATTTTTATTTTTCAGGTTGTAAAAATGTGAACGACAGAGCTGTCTCATCGTTGGCTACACATTGTCCTGATCTTCAAGTGTTAAATGTACAAGGATGTGAGGTAATATAACATTGCTATATAACGTCAGCAAAAAAACTAAATAAATTATATGTGTAATGCAGGTTATATAATTTTAATAGACAGTGTTCAATAGGCCTCTGCCTACTCCTACCGGGGATACAAGCATGAGTGTAACTTACTAACTATACTAAACGAATATATTGATTATTGTGTCTGCTTAGACTGTGGGAGAGCCATGCTTGGGTATGAATAAGCCGGCTTCACCGGAGCAAAACCACGGGCTCACAGAAATCAATAGACAAACAATGCTTGCTTTGTATTTACCGAGTGAGTGAGAGTACCGAAGGCATAAATCAGGTCATACGTAGATCCTATTACACATTAGGCAGAGGCCTTACATGATAGGGTGCAAGCCGCATTGCTGTCATTTAGACACTGCAGGACTATATATGTATATACTGTCTGATAGATAACAGTCCGATCCCTTAGTCGCCTTGTACGACACATACAGGAAGAGATAAACAGTGGTAAAGCCATGCTTAGGCACGAATGGGCTGGCTCGGCTTGGTGCGATACCACGGCCTCCGAAAACCGGTTGTGAAGCAACAAGGCCCAACTCCCCCTCTCCTTTTTCCTCACCCTTGTCCCCCCTTCCCTTTTGCCATCTCCTCATACCCCTGTCTTCTTTCCCCTCCTCTCATCCCTCATCACCCTCAGGTAGGCAGCGCACTTACGACAAGAGTTGCAAGTGTCCATGGACGGTGGTTGTCACTTACCATTAGATGACCCGTCTGTTCGTCTGTCCACCTATAATATAAAAAAAGACATTGGATTGACTGTATTGTACTCTACCGAGAACCACGCTGACCACAGTTTTTTTAATAATAATTCATCTCATCAGATGCTGACAGATGAGTCAATAATGAAGCTAGGTGGGACTATGCGTCGTCTGTGCGTATCTGGCTGTTCACGCCTGACAGACGCCAGCCTGGCCGCTCTGGCACAACACTGCCCTGACCTGGTCACTTTGGAACTGGCGCAGTGCTCCATGCTTACTGATGCTGGCTTCCAAGCTCTTGCCAGGGTGAGTACTCTCCACCCCCCTCTATATAGTGTTTAGTTATTCTGACTGCTGGATAGAGATGCTCATGCCAGGTTAAGTACGTACAGTTAGTGATACTCACTGCTGAGCCAAAGGTCTTTTATGAGATATATTTTTTATGAAGATATGATTTGAAGATTTTGCGATCAATTTTGGAATTCGCTATTTAGTTTCTAGCACAATATAATTATTTTTAATCAAGATTATTATTTATTGTAATATCGGTGTTTTATTTATATAAAACTACCTTTTACCCGCGGCTTCCCTCGCATTGAATCCTTTAAATAATAAAAATAATTGTTTTTACCCTCCGTAGAAAATATTTTCTTTTTAAATTAAAAGCATCCTATGTCCTTCCTAATACTTTAAGAATATGTGTACAAAGTTTCACGATAATCGGTTGAGTAGTTTCGGCGTGAAAGCGTAACAAACAAACTTTCATTCACATTTATAATATTAGTAGGTAGTGTATATTGGTATGTTTAAAAACTTATATTTACAAAGCATTTAGTCGTTTAAGACTGGAAAGTTAGAACAGCAGGAGATTTGTGGTAGAAACGTGGCTAGAAACAGGGACTGAGCCTCGGATGAGGACACGAGACTAAGATTGGAGAGGGTACGAAAACAGGAACACCTGTTGGCTATCATTTAATCGTTATCGATCCAAAAACAATCGATGACTCACGATAATCGAGAAATAAAAGCGTTTAACCACATTTCGATGCATGAGAGAGTAGAAAGATACATCATAATGTGTATTAGAAAGAGAGGCCTATATTTTAGGATGTTTCGCTTCAATAACATGTATGTATGTGATTTTAAATAAGATATTTTTTAATTATATTTATAATATTTTTCTCTTTAACAGAGTTGCAGACTATTAGAACGAATGGACTTGGAAGAGTGTGTATTGATTACAGATACCACACTCGTTCACTTGTCTATGGGATGTCCACGACTCGAGAATTTAGTGAGTTCCTCATCTATGATGAATTATTTACGTTCACTTTTTTTTTATGCGATAGGACGCAAACTAGCAGACGGGTCACCTGATGGACTGCAATAGAGAAAAACATGTATTTTTTTTCTATTTTTATTTTGATAGCATTATTTTACAGATAGATAGATGTACTATTCAATATGCATACAATGTTATACTTAAATCTTAATACCAAGTACTGTTATTTTCTAAGAGGTTTCCAAAGGCTTCTCCTCTTTTACATCCCCTCGAATCTTTCCCCTCCCCGCACCCCTTTTCCCCCTCAAAGGCGGGCAGCGCACTTACGACTCTTGAGGTCCAGTTCCATGGACGGCGGTTGTCACTCACCATAAGGTGACCCGTCGGTTCGTCCGTCCCCCTATAGTATAGAAAAATTGTACAGCGCTAGATGACTATCAAGTCCGATCAGCATCTTTTTTGTGAACGTCAAAATGGTAGGTTCGGTACATTTTTCAAGTCAGTCCTTTTTCATGTTAATTTGAAGAATAAAAAATAAATTAATAATGCTACAGTAAAACAGAACGACAATTGTGAACTATTTTTAATAATCTTATTACACCAATTAGTTAAAATAATTTAATTTAAGCATAGTCATCACCCCATTTTGCGACTATATCACAGATTCGATCTCTACCATAGAACCATTAAATGGAGAAACAATTAAACGGAAAGAGGCAGTATACAATAGTAGGAGCCGATATAAAAGAAATAATAAATACATAATAATATGTGCATACATTAGTATAGATTTTACAATAATTCTCATGACACTATAACATTACATCTATACACTCGACATGACTAACTGTCAGCATATCGTGTTATAGTTTTAAACGCCTACTTCTACTGTATTCTCATTCTCATATATGTACCAGTATCGTCATTTATCACAATATGGCTGATGTGGTTTCGCCTTCAGGTACGACCGCCTCAAGTATAAGTTATTTTAGAGCATTTTCCATTTCAGACATTGTCACACTGCGAATTAATAACAGACTACGGTATCAAACAGTTGTCGATGTCTCCGTGTGCTGCTGAACATCTAACTGTACTTGGTAAGTAATCCGGCTCGAAGGACCATTTATGAAAGCACCGGTAATTGCTTAGTCAGGCAGATAAATGATTATTATTGCTATTAAATAAGGCTTTGGGCATCACCAGGGTTGATAAATAGATTATTTTATTGTTGCTTTTATTTTTATTTCAGGTTTAGATAACTGTCCCCTAGTGACAGATGGAGCTCTTGAACATTTAATATCCTGTCACAACCTTCAAACAATCGAACTATATGATTGCCAGATGGTTAGCAGAAACGCCATCAGGAAATTGAGGGTATGTGTGTAATTTTAATTTTTCAACGTCCTTTTTAATGTTACATCGCCAAAGTCAAGTTTGATTGATGAGTTATGACGATGGTAGAGCATTTAGATGAAGAGAGAGAAATGGCTTCGATTTCCGTTCAGTGCAAGCATACATATAAGTACATACGCTCACGTTGTTATCCCCTAGGGGGGAGGTGGGGGAATGAGAAGCGTATTAAACACCCATATTTTACCAATTAGAATTTCCAAGTGCAAGCTTACTTATGCAAATGTCTAATAGCTTTAATTCTAATATGTTTATGTGTTCTTAAACCCATTGTATACTTATTTTGGCCCTACAGATAGCTGTAAAGTATGTCATAAATGTTATATATATAAATATACATACATACGCTCGGGACTGTATCCCTGAAGGATATATGAAGCACTTAATTTTGCCAATTACAATTTAGTTCAATCGAAATATGTAGATGTAAGTCTTATTGCCGTTAAGATAGGCATATAATATTGCTTGTACGTATGTATTAGTTCGATAAGAAATAGCTTGAACACCTCAGGGTCGTATACATTTTAAAATCCATCCAGTGGGATGACGTCACACGCCCGGCTTTCTCTTTCTTTCTTTGACACTTCATCTTTTTTCTAATAAAGTGATAATATTCTTGTTACAGAATCACTTGCCTAACATCCGTGTGCACGCATACTTCGCTCCCGTTACGCCTCCCGTAGGGGGCGGCGGGGCGAGGCCAAGGTATTGTCGCTGTTGTAACATCATATGAGAACATATATAGTGATTAACAAGCTCGGTGTAAGTATAAGACAAGTGTTTTGGACTGCGCTAGACCAGTTCAACTTTTCTTATAACCATTGGATGACTTCCTGGTGTGAAGAAATGTCAAACGCTTTCTAAAATTCGAAAAAGTATACGGGGATCAGAAATAAGTCCCTGTGGTACACCGGCACTTGAAAAGATAGGACACTTCCACGGCTGTGGTGTTGTAATTGACTAACTGTTCGACGTAATCGCTGAATATGCCAATGCATTTTCTGAATTAACCTAGAATGAACTAGTTTTAACTGGATTTCTGAGAATTCCGTTCTCCACATAACCACTTGTAATTAATACACTTGTATGTATTATATTAAAAAATGTTGAATATTAATGTTAGAAAAGTTATGTATTCGGTTTTTTTTTGAGATCCCTATGACTCAAAGGTGGATTTTAAAGATTAAAGGCTACTCGCATATTATGTGTTTATCAGTGTAGTGTTCGTAAGTCGGAGCCGTATAACGAGATCGCGTAAAATGAATCTTGAGTTTATGCGTTGAGAATTTATTATATTTTATGTAATAAATTCTTGAGTATAATTTATTGAAAATCTCGTATTAGAAATTTATTTTGTAGACTTGTGCGTCTCGTATTTCTTAAAAACGCGTGTATACAAAAAGGTAGTTTTATTCAATTAAAAGATTAACTCGTGAAAACGATGTGAATTTACATATTTTGTTTCTGATTTATGAACAAAAATAACTTTATTAATTATGTAGTACATAGTGCTGTAAAGATTAAAATATCAATATCACTAAACATTACGATATAAGTTAACGTCAAGCCGAGTGTCTTTTTATTTTAAATATTCTTAAAATGTTAAAGATAATCAAATCAATACATACTTTTCTAGTTTGAAAATACCTAAGATTGTAACTGAGTCTTTAAGAACGCAGCTCTATATACATATATTATGACCTTTAAAGCTTATATGTAGCTAAGTCATTTTACACACAATAATTGTTTGGTCTTCCTTTCGTAGAATTACGTATAGACAAATATATAGACGATTATATCATCCTTTATTAAGTGAAATTCTCATTTAACACTTTGGCGGACAAATCAAGGCAGTACTTATCAGCTGACCCGCAGCTGGCCTGCTAAAGGCCCATTATATGTATGTAAATGACCTGTGATAAAAATCGAAAATTGTATTGAACAAAAATGTATCATAATTGAAGACAGATATGTATAAAACAATTACATCTTGCTAACTGTCGTTTGATCCCGTTCAAATAATATCACAGCAAGCTCTTAAACTTTTTTATGACTGTCTTCTTGGTCTAGATAGTGAACCTGACTGCTGAGCCAGAGGACGAGGGTTCGTTTTTTGTACCTTATGGCTCTTCCTGTGTAGCCCTAATAGACACAGGAAAAATTATTAGTGAGGAATATGACTTTAACAAAATCTGTATCATCATCCGGTCGCAGTGTATCCATCAAAGTGTTAAATACATAAAAATATGCTATCTATACCAAACTTCAATACTTTGTTACACATCACATATTGGTATAGTCAAGTATACAATGAACCGGATTCTTATACTAAGTAAATACAAGTATAAATATTCACATATTACGTATGTAGGAGCTCGTAAGTCACAACCGCTTGTAAGTCGGGTCCATGTAAATAAATGTTAGTTAAAATCAAAATTGCTTAAGGAAACTGTGTTCTAACTATCAAATATAAGAAATATTGCAAAACTGTTAAGTAGTGGTAATTGTCGCTTATAAATAACATTTTTTTCTGTCAACATGTAAGTTGAGAACGCATTGTTAGTTTTAGGTTACGTTTTTGCTGGGCAAAGAGATTGTGGCTGATGTTTTGCAGATGACATTTCAAGTGGCCAGAGACTTTGATAATAATCCTATCGTACATATGTACAACCATACATACGCTCACGCCTGTATACCCCAAGGGGCAGACAGATATGTAATAAACACCCACATTTTGCCAATTAACACTTGGTTCCACTAACGTAATAAAGGCAAGCCGATTTCTGTCATCCGGGGACCGTATGACTGTATATATACTGTCTGATGGAAAACAGTCTAAAGGGATTAGACTGTCGCATTTTACGACACCACCGGAAAACTATGCGGCTGCCCCTTTTCTATTCTGGCCCTGATACTATATATATACTATAATTAATGAAATCTATAATGAATCTATAATGAATATTTTTTTTTCTAACGTTACGTTAATACTCAGATACCGGTCTTATTTGTAAGCTTAGTATACATGATATGTATCTTATATAACAATAATATAATATGTTATATGATATAACTACTAACCCACCAAATATATATATATATATGTATATATATTTACATAAGTGAACACAAAAGTTTGTGTCATCCACAAATAGTTGTCCCTGGTCTGGGTGTTCTTTGTGTCCTTTGTTTGTGCCTTTGTCAAGTCCCCCGAAATCATTCCTAATGTGGGAGTCTTTAAAAAACAAAACTATTGGTGTGATCTTTATCATAAGACTTATGTAGTTTTAGTGTTCAAAGATTATTATTATTATATTAATACGAAATATAATACAAACATTTTGCCACATTCTATCTGCCTAATTCGAAAGCGTCCTATATCGTCGTAGGTACGTGAAATAATATATATAGTATTAAAAGTGATTCTGTAAATATAAGTATACAAAATATATCACAGTCGAACATACATACATACACTCAACCCTGTATCCCCGAAGGGGTGGTCTGAGGAGTTATTAACGCCCACGTTTTGACAATTATAGTTTGATCCAATTTACGTAATAGGGGGCAATCTAATAGTCATCAGCCGGGCAACAATTTGGAGTATATTGACAGAAAAGGGAAGATGGAAAGGTTATTGCTCATACAGATGGGTTGAAGAGTATAAGCAATAGCTCGAGCAAGTCAAGGTCGCGTACCTATGACTCAAAGAACACGGTCGTTCCGAGTCCTCTAAATAACAAATAGTGTTGCTTTTGTATTGTAGATCATTTTGTATTTATGCTGTTGTATTTGAGACAAATACAAATACTATCAATATACAAGAATATTTCTAGTATGTTAAAAAAATGGGAGTGTTTTTTTTAATTCTTCTCCTAATTTATCGCTTAAAATGGTATTATAACATCCCTTAATTTTATATTTTTTAAATTTTAGGATTATAAAAGAAATGTTTCCTTTTTTTTTCAAAAAGAAAGCCTTATATTTGTTAAAAAGAGAACATTATATAATACTAGAAATAGCTTTGTATATACATATATACTAACACTATTAATCTACACATATAGTACTTGACATTAGAATAATACAACAATACAAAAATGTCGGCTTGCTATAAATACATTACAATAAAAAATATAAATTCAAAAGTTAATTTTGGTAAATTATGATTATCATTTTTGTATTTAATTATAACACAACCGTGACTCAGTTTCAAACACTGTAGTTTTAAGTAGACGATAAAAAAATCATATTAATTTAAAATATATTGGATTTCGAATGACAATACGAGCGAGACCAAATGACACAATTGACAGTCACAGGAATGAAAAAATATGGAATAGTTGCATTATAATAAGTTTTAGGAGTCATGAATTTGAATATATGTATCTATATATAATGTTTGTTTGTCACACTCTAGTGTATACATAGTGGGAGTAATATTTCGAGATACCGTCAGCAAAAAAAGGAAAGTGAATAATGCAGTAGGGTTTTATATATTTGTTAATAATTTTAATTGTTCGCTGTGTGTATGTTGTTTCTTTGTGACGCCTGCTGAACGTCTTAGCTGCAAGTTAGCGCAGACTTGAAAGGCCTCATATCGTATGTGTGACGTCACTTGCTTTTTCATCTACCGTAACTTTTTTAGACTTTTTCTAAAGTTTAATGAATGCAATTACTGTACACCTTATTACTACTCCGTGTTTTATTTATACATACGCTCACACCTGTATCTACGAGGGGGTGGGCAGAGATGTATTTATCACCACATTTTACCAATTAGGATTTGGTGCCACTAAATAATAGGGGCAAGCCGATTGCTATCAACCGCGCGCTATATGACTGTGTATATACTGTTTGATAGATAACAGTCCGATCCCTTAGTAGCCTTTTACGACACCACCGGGAGGAGATGGGGTGGCCCTAACCTACTCCACTGAGAACCACACGACCAGGTATTAATATTACTGTCAATATTAAATTATATCATGACGAATTTGTTATATTTATCAAATCAAAAAAGATGGTTGTTTATTTTGTTTTAGTAATCATTTTATGACATCGTGACTTACATATATATGTATATAGTCTCTGATAATTGGTTTGGCTGCTAAACTCTTTTTATTTTATTTTTCTTTCCCAAAATGATCAATCCATCCTATGCCAAAGTTGGTCAATTGGACATGAGACAGAGAGGGAAAACCTACCTTTCACCCTCTGTTTGCCGACCTTAACAGACTGCGAAAAACCGGGAATGTAAACCGAACACCCTCCACAGGGAGATATATGTATGTCCTTACAAGATTCACTAATCATGAATCTTAAAGTCATCAATCATCAATAACACGTTAATGTCTCACTTAAATACCTACTGCATGCAATTTGTTGTTTTTTTTTTATGAGAAACTTGTGAGTATCAATGTCTCAACTCTCTTGCCTGATGGTAAGCTAAATTGAGGTCCAAGGTTTGGGGGTTCAAGGCATTGATAATCAATTTGAAGGACCCGGAGTTGTAAGTCAAAGGGAACACATGGCTTATCTCAATCACCCAATAATTTAATAATAAATCATTTTAAATTGTTGTTTTATATCAATAATTATCATTTTTGGGACTGTACTGTGATTTGATATGTACAATACAATCTAAGCGAGGTGCTGTGTTTGATATATACTTTTTCATCTTAGTTTCAATGAATGCTTTGAAAAAATTAGTTCACGATTTTTCCAAAAACTCGACAATTAAAGAAAATGGCGATTTTTGTTCCGTCATATTGTGTATTAGATTAAAATCGAACACAACTTGTCACAAAGTGGTATAGTTATACTTAAGAATTGTAATTTATAAAGTTTATTGCGAAAATAGAATTAAAAAAAACTCGACCGCATTATTAACTTCCTGTTTTTTTTTTTTGCTGACGGTACGCGAAATGTTATACTCTATGTAAGTCCCACTTTTAAGACTACAAAACATTTCTAAACATTGCTTTCTTCTTTAATTGGAATTATTTTATTATTTTTTTTCAATTATTTCATTTAATTGTTTCAATTATTTGATTAATTAGTTACATTGTTTTATTAATTAATATTTAAAAAAAAACCGGATATCCATTGTCCTCTTTTTTACCTGACTGCGCAAGAAGGAAGGTTAAATGTGATTAGAAACTTCGTCTTATTTTGAGTACTCTTAATCAATCGGGTTTTATATTATATTTCTTTAAGAACTGTTTTAAAATTATATTAAATGTAACTTATACCTTTTTGTAACGTTTAAAATAAACGGGGTAGGCTTGTGTATACAGATATGTGTTTAGTAAATGTATTAACCTCCGACGAAACAGGGGTGTGTGTCCGTGACATCGTAGCTCCTAAATGAATGGATTGATTTTGATCTTTTATGGGAAGCTGACGTGATTGAATGTGTTCTAAGTTATCTTTCGAAAAATATGTTCAGTCGTTTGGAGAGAGTTTTCAAGTTCGAAGCTATTTTAAATTAATTGTTTGTAACAGCATTTCACTTAGACGGGGGAAAGGTTATAAAATAATTACTTATGTGATTTAATATAGTATACATTATATGTATTTTGATTAATCTAGATAAAGTGTGATTTTTATCACGATATTCTATTGAATAAAAAAATATTGTTTGTATATATTAGCTTGTTTTAATTATTTTTCCTATGAATAATAAAAATTTAAGACTCCATCGTTACCTCACCGGGGCCAATGGTAAGGCGGTATGTTGGACTAAAACCGACTTAAATGTTTCGGAACCGAGTCAAATGGCCGGGGCTTCAGATGTACCCTAGGAAAGAAGACCCTGTGTGCCCACCCCGGCCGACCTGGCCGCCTTCTGAGCAAGGCGACCTTACCCTACATTTTCAACTGTCACCAGTATAATGCCCCGTAGAATAAACCTGTGCCCCAGTGGAATTAAAAAAAAACTTGATTTTTTGTCTACTCAAATAATTAACGACTATTTTTAACGTGGTTTAGTGCAGTCATTTGGGGTTCGGGTACATCGTCCTGAAATTAATACCAATTTTGAGGTCAGAAACGATGTCAAACTGACGTAGTAATGTTCAAAAATGGTTAAAAACGGACATATAATTGATTTGCTGTTTTTTTTTTTAATAGGTGGGTAATGAAAATCTGGTGACTTTGCTACTTAGTAGAGTTCGATTTGGACAGTTATTTATCTAAATAATAAAAAAATGCTGCTGATATTCTCTAAATTTTGATGTACTTTTTATTTTGTGCAAAAAAGGCTTCTGCATGCCTGAAACTTTTGGGAAATGTGTATTTTGTGATCCCCGAGACACCAAAAAATATTCATCAAAAAATAATAAGTTAATGAAAAACTACATTTGTTCATAAAGAAATCTTAAATGTTTAATGCTAAATCATTAGGCAGTCTACTCTACTGGTAAATAAATATCAATAAAATATTGAATATGTCACAACCAACCACCAGGCGATTACTTCTCTTTTTTTAAAGGCATCTTCCGCACTAGGAATTACTCGTTTATCGTCATTTATAAACATACAAACAACGGACACAGAACATCCAGACTGTGAGTCACACAAATTTTCGTCCCGTGTGGGAATTGAACTCAGCAGTGGGATCACTAACCACTAGATCAAAAGGCCAGTCAAATTTGGTATTTGATACCGGGAATTATAAATCGTATACAGTAGTGTTATAAAAGTACTGTTGAACTTATCTACTAAAAGGGAGACTGCAGGCATCGGCAAAACGAAAATCGTTAACAATCACCTTGCATGTCGACTTTGTACAAGAAAATCAAAACATTTTACGCGTCGAACTCCCTACACGTACTACTTTCTCTGTAACTTTCACAGTGTATCGCTAGATGTCACTGTTATAAAAAAGATGTAAAATGACCTCAAATTTTGCGGCGTCTTGCAGATTATATATTTTAGGTCGAAACAAATTAAACCAAATGCATTTTGTGTCCTCCGTTATAGGTTTATTTTACAATATTTCCTGTGTTGATTTCCCATCGAAAATAAACTTCGACACTAACAGCCCAAATTTCGATATATAAAATATTAAAAAGTAAAGAAGTAGTTTGATAATTTAAGAGTTATAACAAATAGTTTTAATAGAAAAACTATTCACTCTTTCTTCAATGCTTTGAGCACTTAAGTGTCAAAACTAACGAAGTAGTACCTCATTCTTTCATCTTACCTCATTATTTACTATTCATTTACCATTTGTTAAATAAAATATGATGTTTTATTATATAAATTTTGTGTCATTTCTTTACAAAATCTTTTTCTTCAAACTATATTATTTATTTAAATATGAATAAATTTATAGGAATAAATAAATGAGGCTCTTTCATTTTCCGCATAGCGGCAGCGCAGGGCCAATGCCGAAGTGACTGTGTTGCCAATAAAAAAACTACACCATGATATACGGGAGAAATATAAAAGCTAGTGTATATGATTTTGTATAACGCCTGTTATGGCATATTGCTACGTTGATCGTTTATCTTAGTTAATATAGACATTTTAATGTACAAGTGTTTCAAAAACATTAAACAAAATGTATGAATTTAGTGCCTATCTATCTTTTTCTAATTATACAAAAGATACATTGAGATATACCTCTCATGAAATATTCCCTTTTGTCTCAATCTCGTGTCGTGAAACTTTTTTGTCTGTTTCCAGCACATAGATCTGTTTGTAACTGACATAGTTTTTTTTTTTATAGGATAGGTGGACTTAACAGCAGATGGGTCACCTGATGGTAAGTTACTTCCGCCGTCCATGAACACTTGCAACTCATGAGTCAAAAGAGTGCTGTCGGCCTTTTAGGGTAGTAGTAAGAGGGGAAGGGAAAGGGAGTTGGGCCTCCGGTAACCTCACTTACTCGTCACACAATGCAAGCATTGTTTAACAGCCGGTTTCCTGTGAGGTCACGGTAATACTCCGGTTGAGCCGGTTTTGTTTCCACTCTTTTTTTTTTACCAAATTTGTTTACAACTGTTTAATATATTTTAATCAAAGTAATATTTAAGATTGACTCCTCAAAACTTCCTTATATATGACCTAGTCAGTTCTAACTAAAGCCTGATCACTGCGGCATTTTCGTACCCAAAACACGCATCGCATCAGTCCTGCCTTTGTTTTTCTATGATGTTCGTTCAAATAATTTTCATCACATCTGGGAGAAGTCAACATTGTACAAGAATATTATTTAAACCAGTCAAATGTATTTCCACTTGGGACATTGCGTAACGTAATACGTATTCTGGCATCCCAGTCAGTATGTCGACCGCGCGTTGAGTGGACGCTGTGTCCCCTGTACAATGAAATCTAATCCGTTTCAGTCACGCATAACGTTTTAAAAACGTCACAAATACCAAAAACCGAACCTTTAATTATGATTAAAACATATTTATAACATACGATAAATAGGTAAAAGTGATCAGTGTTTTTTATTTTAATAATTACTTAGAATAACATTTTTTTTTAATAATGAAAGAAATCATATTTTTTAAGCATTAAGCATATAGTCTTAAGAATTAAAAACAAATCTATGAATGTCTCTGTTTACATTTTTTTTTAATAGCGGTTGCAAGAAACATGTGCGTTATGCTAATAACTGTTGCAGATGCATTACTAAATGAGTGATAATGTGATTACTTAAATAAATGATTTACTTATGTTTTTCATAAATAATAATCGCATGGAATGTAGCGGTACGTAAAATCAATAATGTCCGCGCATTGTGCCGAGGCTAGGACTGTAGTAAGATTTTTTTAGGTTTCACACACAAATATCGTGACGGTCTAATGCTGCACAGAAACTACTCCCAATTTTACACGCCTTTTTTCATCTTTTATAATATTGCATTCACTTATAACTACTAAATATAATGTTGCATATTAATTACATTTCTCACATACGTAACACAAAAGCTATCAATCACTCCCGCCCTTTTACCTGTCATTTTTTTTTTACAAGTACATCTAAATAAAAATATGTTCGTTATATTATAATGTCGATAGATGGCGTTGAAATGTATGCGAAATTGCGAATAATTGGTTCTCAAGATAAATTTGTTCGTCTTTAATTATTTATAATACCTATTAGACATGCCTTAATTATATTATTTTGATTACTAAAATTTTGAGTCTTAGGTTATATAAACATTACGTCATTGCAATGCGTATCTTGTCTTGGCATAAATTAGTTCGTACTTTTGCTTACAATGTAGGTAGGTTTCATTTTTTAATATAATTGTAACCCTTTTAACTTCATTCATATAAATTTTTATTTGGTAATTCAGTTTAATTAAAACGAAAATATTCTTTGTGTAACAAAGTGTAAATTCGTAAAAATATAAAATGAGTTAACGGAGGGAGCTGCTTAAACCTATTTCAAATTATGTCATTACATCTGTATTTTATATAAATATATTTAAAAAAAAAACATAATATAATGTGCAACTAATGTGAATCCACTCCGAGTAGATAAAGTATTTAACACAAACAAAGGTTTTGTCTGTACATACTCTAAGAAACTAATCTATAAGGACCTTGCTAATTACGAAAACGTACGGTGACAGAGTATTTTTTTTATAGTGATATCTTACGGTTAAAAATAATAGCTAATTGATAAAGTACAATAAATAATATTATTCATTTTACATATAAGACATTCTTTACTGAAAGAAGGTTTAATAATTTTAGTGAGTCTAAACTGAAATTGGCATCTAAATTCCTATCTGCCTTCCCGTAGTAGGTTTGCGTTTCACAACAAGAGAACATAAACGTAACACATGGCAACCAAATTTATTCCAAAAAGTCTTGTTTTTTTTTAGTTTGGCTTTTATTACACAGCTTGTAACCTCTTTAGTTTTTAAAAACATTTAGTTTTAGGAACTGATAAATAATAATATTTAAGATATAAATAAAGTGGAAATGGATAGAAGAAGCTGAACTTAGAAGGGAGTGAGAGAAGGAGTCGACGAAAATTGAAAAAAATGCGCTGGATATTTCCTGTACCAGGTGAGAATATTAGCAATTTTGCAACTTTTTTTTGCCTTTTTTTTGCCGTACCATAGACGAAGGGAGATGAGTAAATTTTATTATATGGTGGAAATATGCCCACTTAAATTTGGAGTCCTTCTTGTTTATAAATAAGGACTCACTCATGTTAATGTTTGAAACAAAAAAAAAATCAAGCAAAATAAAGGATTTAAAATAATTTTTAATTACATTGATGAACCCTTTAAAAAAATGTTTATAAGTTAACAAAACTATGGTAACTCAAAACAAAAAAAAAAAGTTAAAGCTCGTTAAATCGTGACACGCATACCATAAATACTTTTTTTTTATCGAGCATAAAATCTGTGAAGGCCCTACAATCATACGAAATAATCCTATACAAAAGTAGCCTGAAAATGTTTCTACATAACACTTTGAAAAATATTCTTTTAAATAAGCTTTTATAATCAAAGTCAGGTTATCCTTACCATTGCATAGCATTGTCACCGGAACAAATCTAAAGTGCAAGATTTTAGTCTAAAAACATTCATAATTAGGTTGCTAGATAAATAAAAGCTTGTAGAAAAGGTCTGTTGGAAGGAAAAAGTTATTGAGGGTCCTCCGTGACAAAGGTCTTCCAAGTGACTGCAGTATATGTATGGGCAGGCCCAGAGGGAGCTAGCCCCTTTCTTTTATATAATAACGTTGGTATTCATTTTCGTTTATGGCATACGGAGCAAACTGGTCGCCTGATGGTAAGTGACAACTGACGCCCATGGACACCTCTAACTAAGGAGTTGTGAGTGAACTACCCGCCTTTCAGGGTTACGCGGGGAGGGGAAGGAGGCCTCTGGTACCCTGACCTACTCGGTAAATTGTCGAGACGGGTCATTTTTGCCTAAGCATGGTTCTCCTGCCCTAGTAATCTATCAAGCCATCAGTCATTGTCATCCGTCAGTTTATTGAAGAAGAATAAAATGTTTTTAAATCATCGGCGAATTTAATATTTGTATCCTTGGGTCCCAAACTAAATTGTCGACCCTCCCTCCCCTTGAATTGGACTAAAAGCTGTTTTTATACGCAAATGTTGTTATTCTAATTTGTAGACATCAAAAGGATCGCTTAGTGTAAAAAATCGCATTACAAAGGCTGTATATATGTATCAGATAGTCCATTAAAACAAGGATAAATATCTTTTGATTTTCAATAAACAATTTTTTTATCACTTGCAATAGTTAAAAGTCATTAAAAATCTTTCTTGTAGCGATGTTGAACCCACGAACTTGCAACTCAACAGTCGTAAGTGCGTTGCCTGCTTTTGAAGAGGATGAGGGGAGGGGAAGAGCAGTGGTAGAGTTGGGCTTCCGGTGTCCTCACTCATTTGACAATACAAGGAAAGAATAGGTTGTCTGCAGTTTTTCTGTGAGGGGGTGGTGTTACTCCGGTCGAGCCGGCCCATTCGTGCCTTAGCGTGGGACTCCCACAGCTAACACTACAACAAATAAGGAAGGAAATGTTTAATGAATGAGCCTTTGTGCTGGTGCATTGTTCATCATGTTTGATTGCCGGCCCTGAGACAAGGCGCCGTAAGATGAGGAGTTGTGCGGAGGGGGGAGTTGACGGAGGAGAGGGCTATTTTATTGTGACCACAATGATATAGGGTTGCCCGCAAAAAAATGTCCTGAATGATGGATGTCGAATTCAAAAAAAAAAAATTAATGCAACTGTGAACGTGTGACAAAGAGGTCCTAGACAATTATCTCTTGCGATAGACGAAGACAGACTTGCAGCTGCGTGCGGCGCGACCGTTAAATTTTACTTCAGATCCTCTTTTATCAAGTCTTTTAGGCCGCCATAGTGTGGGTCACCATGCTGCATTGGCTAGACATGCAATTAGGATGGTGACCACCACTCTTGGACTCCATTTATTGCTTACCATCAGGCTAAGTGGAGTCATTATGGTAGGCTTACACAATAAAAAAAAAATTGCAATCCATTCTGAATTCAAAGTCCCCATTCATTGATTTAGTCTTCAATTATTTTACATTTGGAGCATCACGGAGTTTTTCTGGAACTGCAAGTCGTTTTATTTCTCTGTCCATAGAGTTAGTTGTCTTCATAAGCTTATTATGGCAATTTAAATTCTGCCTCATTAATACCTGCCTTCATAGATCTTAAAGATGTTTTTGAGTTAAGCACACTTGATTCCCATTAACTATTACTAAAATTTCTGTGGAAAATGAGCCGTGGATGGGTTTACAGGATGACACCGCTGACGTTTGTATACTGGAAGGGACAAGCTTTTTTGTAAAACGGTTTTAGCAATGCATCTTGTGAACATTCAATTGCATTGAAAGGTTGCGAGTCTCAGTCTCTGTCGAGCGGCACGTTTGATTCAGACCATTCTTCAGGGAGTTCAATCCTGGCTTTTTAATTTATGAAAGAAAATATTTCGGTCGCATTTCATACACCTCTTATCGGGAATATCACCCAGGCTCCAAGCGATTGCATCATTAAACTATGTAGTTGTAACATTTAAAAAGTCAGAAAAATTGAAGATGCTTGCCTTGCGTATTTAATTCATGGAATATGATATGAAAGAGATGAGAGGCTACATCATCCGATCCGTTTTTCTTATACTCTCACCGTATGCATAGAAATAAGATAAGGAAGCAGCTAGGACATGAAAATTAAACATGAAATAACCAAGCTGTCTTGTATAGTAAACGTCGTTGCTTTATATTTGGCACATTTTTTTGAGAAATCCATTTGCTATCGCATTGTTGTGCCATCCTGCCAAGCCCTCAAATGAGCTTTTATCATTATATCATAAAATACTTCAGCTTTCTGTGTGTTAGGTTCTCAATTTCCAGTTCGAAGTTGAGACAAAATCTGAGATTTTTCTTGACAATCAGGAAGAGAATCAGTTTTATATTCAAGTTGTTTTTTCTCTGCTTGAAATTAATCGCAAGTCAAACGTGTCCATTTTTGGGTAAATTTTTTTATTGAAAAATTTACGATACGTTTCGTATTATACTACTGTAAATCTTGATAAGTTTAACTCGTCTGACAAATATGTGTTTTGACTCTCATGCAAATTGTAGTGACTTTTTTACCATTAACGGATTTAAGAGTTTTAATTTGCTTGTACATTAAATCAATAGATTATTCAAATCAAAAACGAACCCTGCCTTGAGTTTTTGTAAATTGGTTAACAAATTGCGGAGATATTCCGTAACACGAGGTCGATTTAAAACCTGGCTAATATTGTACACGCTACAAGATTACAAGCTATGATTCGTTTTGGTCTAAACAGGTGTTGAGGATACTGTGTCCCATCGGTTCATTGATTTAGGTCTAACGTGGCAGATGTTCATTGTTAAACAGAAAACCGCCTGTCAAGCAATGCTTGTGTTGCGTTTCACGGAGTGAGTAAAATTTCTGTAGGCCGAACGCTTCTCTTCCTTCTTCTAACGTAGCCAGTGCATTGCGACTCTTGAGGTGTAGGTATCCAGTGACGGTGCTGGTCACTTACCCGTCTGAGCGTTTGCTCCTTATTGTTGCGAAACATATTATATGTCGTATTATAATAACAAAAAACCAGCAGAACATAACAAACCCATGCTTCGAAGATGCATGCTACACCTTGTAAGTATATCTCCTTGTGAAGGATGTTCGGTGTGCTTTCCTTGTCTACATAAGAAAATTCGTTGGGGTTTATTCACGTCTACTTTCATCAATGGGGTCTATAAACTGGGTGTTGGGTGGGTTCTCCCTCCTCAATTGCTATGTGTGATATCCCACCCAGGGGCAAATTATTGTATGATGAGCACGATAATTTGTTTTGTCTGAGTAATTTATCTATACAAATAAATAAAATTGGAGTGTCTGTTTGTAATATTAAAATAACCGCTTTTTACTAAGTGCATATGGACGTATACACGGTACATATACCAAAACAACATTTTTTACAATTTTTGTCTGTCTGTTTGTTACGGCTAATTTCTGAAATGGCTGGACCGATTTTGGTGGGACTTTCACTGGCAGATAGCTGATGTAACAAGGAGTGACTAAGGCTACTTTTAATTTAGATAAAAAAAATAGGAGCTCACGAAAAAAAATTAAAACCAATTAAAACTTTATAATATTCGATTAAAAGAAGAATTTCATTTAAATTACTATAGATATTTCTTAAATACAGAATTAATAAGTTATCGTAAACTATGCGAACTGAACAATAACTTTTTTGTTAAATACCACGCGGACGAAGTCGCGGGTAACAGCTAGTCTATAATATTAGTGTAAGAAACATGTAAATATGTTTATTAACAGTCTGGTTATCATAGAACAAGCTCTGCTTAGTTTGGGATCAGACGGCCGTGCATGAGATAGTTCAAGTATTATATTATTATTTCATATTTTTAAGTGTGTTATCACAGTATAAATACAATCTATTTATAAACTAAAGCCAACTTGACCTGACCTAAAATGGTGCCCCTGTTGGTGTAACTTTTCTATACTATTAAAGCGTATACCGTGGTCAAAAATAGACCGGACAGTGAATGGGTAATAATAACCCTTTTGATCTGTTTGTAAATAGTGAACTGTTTTGTAAGATAACAAACATATTTTATGTTGTTTTTGAGACTACGAAAATGTAGCTTTTTTGTTAACCTTCACGCCTATATTCCTGAAGGTGTAGACAGAGTAGGCACTTTTTCAAAACAATAATTTAGTCCTTTTGCCTTATTATTATACTATCTGATAGATAACAGGCCAGGCCATGCTTAGGCATGAATGGGCCGGCTCGACCGGTGCGATACCACGGCCTCACAGAAAATCGGTTGTAAAGTAACTCTTACATTGCATTTCCCCGAAATGAGTGAGGTTTCCGGAGGCCCAACTCCCCCTCTCCTCTTTACTCTCCCTTCATCCCCCCGCTCTTGTTTCCGCTCCCTTCATCACTCTCAAAGGCGGGCAGCGCACTTACGACTCTTGAGTTGCAGGTGTCCATGAACGGCGGTTGTCACTTACCATCGGGTTACCCGTTTGTTCGTCTGTCCCCCTACATTACAAAAAAAAAACGATGTGGCTCTTTTCTACTCCGCCGAGAACCACACGGCAAAAATTATTAGGTCATTGATTTTTTTATTTACTGGCCGGATGGCGTAGGTAACCATCCGGTGCGGTTGGATTGGATTCGATCTTTTCAAATTCAGAAATGTAAAAATTTCAATAACGCATTCTACAACTGACGTGAACAAAAAAAAATTAATACGAAATCTTTAAAAGTATATTAGAATATTTTTAAATGTAGTTTAAAAATATCTGATCAGTTATAGTGCTCGGACTTTCTTCTGACTATCAAGCAGTGTAGTCTTTCATTGCAGGAATTTACGTAATAAAGTGCAAGCATATTACCGTCTTTCGCACAATTTTTAGAACTTTAAACGAACATTTGTAGTATATTGAAAGGAAATGAAATAATATTGCTTAAATGGATGTTTTGGGGAGTGTAAGCAATAGCTCAGGCAAGCCACTTTATCTCATACCTATAACTCTGGCTGGTGTCGGGAGGTGCGAGCCGAGCCTTTAACGCTACCTTCCTTTCTTTGGTTGCTGACGTCATCTCGCAATGTTATATGCATCTCGATAGTGACATGTCCCACTATAAGACGATTCAAATGACACCTCAAGTATTGAACTCCATCAAGATCTATAGGTTCTGGGGCGTGACAGTGAAACATATATATGTACATACATATACACACTCGAAAAACAAGTATAAATACAAAATTCTAAATTAATAAAATAAACGTGTAAGAAAGTTTATTTGTCACTCTTTCACGTCTTAAAAACTAAATAAATCATCAGGAAATTTTGTATTAGTAATTTTGTATCAGTAATAATATAATAATATAATAATAATTCCACACATCTCACACACGGCCGTCTGATCCCAAACTAAGCAGAGCTCGTACTGTAACCAAACAGCTGATATACATACTTAAATATTTCTAAATACATACATATTATAGTTTAATTAAACCCAAGTACAGAACAAATGATCGTGCTCATCACACAAAAATATCTGTCAATTATTAATCCTACCCCTTTTTTGAAGTCGGTTATAACACGTTTTCACACCAAATGATACAAAACAACTTAGGTTAGCAAATATACATTTATATTTGGTTAAAATTAAAAGTGGAAGATAAAAGAAAAATTCAAACACACGAGCTAAAGAAGACACAGAATCGTTTTGTTCACTACAATTACGATTATTTCTTAACAGAAGATGTTTAACGCAAGTTAAAAATTAACGACTAACCATTAAAAATGGTGCAAAATAAAAAACCTGTTAAACTGATTTAGACTTTTATACCACTGTGATGGTAAATCAACCTTCACACAAATGGCTAATGACTGTCAATCAAGCAATATGTCGAGAAAGTAGGGACGCATATCTGTAAAAAGGACTGATCGTAGCCGTAGAATGGGAAGGATCAACCTGAATGATACCGCGGCCTTACAGTCAACAGGTTGTCAAACAATAAGTGAGGGTACCGGAGGCCCAAACCCCCTTACCTCTTTTCGCTCCCTTTATCCCCCCTCCTCATCACCCTCAGGCGGGTAGCGCACTCACAAATCTTGAGCTAAAGGTGTTGTGATTGTGACCTGTCTACTGGTATAAACTATTAAAAACAATCCATTGATCTACAATTTTAACACTAAGGCGTTGACACACTCATGATCATAACACATAAATATAGCTATATACATATATACATATGTATATATATATACATATGTATATATGTATGTATATATATTATATACATATTATGTAAGTATATTAGACTCGTATCAAACATAATATCACACTAAAACATGACATATATTCCGGAATAAAATAAAACGTGTGGGTGAGAATCTTAAAATAAATGCCTAAATGAATTCACCCGTGTAATGGCGTCACACTCTCATGTCCAGTATCTTATGTGCCAATTATATTAATGTTACTCCAGGTGGCGGTATATAACATCAGCCGTATTTTGTAGTCTCTATTTTAGCTCTAAGTGTCGTAGCGTGATGTTAACCTGCCTATAATCTTCTACTTGTATTGGTAAGAAAAAAATATTCAAGAAAGATTCAAGGAAATTGTTTTCAATGACACTAATGCATTTATTGTTTTAAACAAGTACCTAAACTGCTAAAAGAGTGTGTTATGTCACGTGTCAAAAGTGAAGCGAAAAAGTTCCATCTGTTTTTGTAGGGCAATCTATTTCTTTGTACCGGCAACCCCAATAACTGTGACAGATTGAATGAAACAACACTTTATATTTAACGTACGTTATAGATCTCTCGTAATCGTTACATTTTCGACGTCCGTATGTTACGATAACCAATTGAAAACAACCCGCTGTTAAACTCGATTACATTATTAACTTTCTCTATTTTTTTTATGCTGACGTTACCTAGAAATTAACCCTATGTCACCTCTATGTCTCGTCGTTAAGACTATTGAATCAAACCGTCTAAATCAAAAAACATAACCCTCCAAATCTAATGATTCTTGTTCAGTGGCGTAAAAGCGAACTAACCTTTTTAAAACTGTTAGTTTCGGTTGTCATTGATCTCATGAATATTTATGACTCTTTTTGAGGCTGAAGACATAGATTAAATAAAATAACCTTGGATTTTCTAAAAGAGAAGGAACATAAGCCTATATGTACGGTAGTACTATAATAATACCGTGAAATATTGACAAACAACACATTATTGCTACCAACAGTGTTGCCAATTCAGGAAGATTTCTACTGTTTTGTTGGCGAGGTAAACAAAAGCGTATCTGCTGTTTTGTCGTCATTAAAATATCATTTTCTTTTTGTAGAGTCGAATATGTCTCTAAACTAATACAGGGGATAATACAATGAAATATTTAAAATAACCAATAGCTACAATTACCAAAAATATTAACATGTCATCAAATGCGCATCGCATCGCATCGTCGCTTACCCGTAACGTTCCAAAGAAGCTGACAGCATTGCTACGTTGTATGACAATGCAAAGTCTCTGTGTAAGAACTATGACATCCTTCTGGTCGCGAGTATCTCTTCTAGTTTTAAGTCCTGTGGAAAACCTGGCGGATCATCACCTCACCAGAGATAACGGTGGGGTATGTCGAAATTGAACCGAAAAACACCGTATTCCGCCACAAATGGGTCTATTGCAAGAGACTCGGGAATGCTATAAGTAGGATCTCTCCGGGAAACCCAGAAAATGCTTTTTTACTCTGACCATAAATATAGATCTTTAAAGGTAATAAAAAAAAGTTTATAATAGTTAAAAAAAAACTGATATACTATATCGTGGGTACGTTAGATACCTTTAAGTGTTATTATATCATGTAATATTACTGGGGTTTTCGGATAGATAGTTGCTCAGAATCGAACGGACATAATACCACGCGGTTCGCACTTTTTCCACATAAAGTTACAAATATTACTATATTTATATGACTTGTATATATAATTTTAACGTTGGGAAATTTTCAATTCCTTTATTTACCCACAATTTTAACACAACTGAAAACTATATATTTATTCACATGTTTTAATTTTATATTTATTTTTCCAGTTCTTCTCATGTCCTGGTTTGGCGTGGACCAAGTGAAGTCAAACTCCTGCATACGGACTGGTAATGGCTGAAGTGATCAGTACCAAGTCTATGTTGTATATTCAAGTACCTGTCGGTAGCTATGTGTTGTGTTACGAAATGCGAAAATATCGATAGTGTCACATCACTAGTGCACATATTACAGAGTATCTACGTCACATCACTATGACATATATTCAAAAGTATATATGTCACATCACTACGTCATTGCTCAAAAATTTTGATAACGCTATTGAGTGTAATGGAACGTCGTTATACCTATTTGTTTTTTTTTTTGTCTGGAAGAACACACGGTCATCAAGTTGACAAACTTCAAATAAGTAAATTGAATGATAATTTGATTTTAATAGTGACTGAAAGTTAACAAATTGAGGACAAAGTTTATTTAGTTTAATAAAAAGTATACCTGTTATTAGTTCTGATAAGCTGAGCCACAGGATAAAAGTAAATTGTGAAAATCATTTTTGTTTTTTTGTTCATGTTTAAAAAATTATAATGTATTACAGGACTTACACCCATCAAGCCTCAGTAAGAGAAGTACAATCAAAAATATCTATTAAAAAACATAATTTTGAAAAGATAACATTTCTAACCAGGTGTGTAACTATTGCTGAGGAAATGTCCAAACTTGGCCGAATATCAACCACGTCCAATACCAACAAAAAAAAAGTAATAAAGTCACTTGTCATTAACATAAAAGTTTATTTTTAAATTATAAACGTCGCAAAACTGACCTAGTTTTTAATTCCTATTTGTCTCAATAAGTTGTTATGTAATTATTATCAACCACATAATAAACGTACATTTGACTATAGATGCATAAAAAATGGTTCAAGAATAACTATAAATTTGAAATTTAAAATATGACTTAAAAACACCAACAACAGCTGAACAAAAATCGAATCAAAATTAGTCCATTCATAAAGTAGCTATGTACGAAGCCACAGATAGACTCATTTACATACAGACACTTCAAACTTATAAAACCCCTCTTTTCGTCGGGGGTTAATAATACTGCTCAACTTTGAATAACCGTTCTGACTACTCGATGCCTTGTCGAACTCTCAGATTAATCTTGTTGAATGTTGTAACAAAGGATTGCTGTGGCTGCGATTTATCGCATTCAGACTGAAATTGAGATGGCAAGAATCTATTCAGTCAATTACATTCAAATGGGGAAATAGGAACGTCAGAGTTGGATGTAATTTGAAAAAATGTTCCTTTAAAATTAAGTTTTCTTTTTTATAACAGGACAGATGAACATACAGGTCACTTGATCTAGAGTCGTACTTGCGTTGTCCGCCTTTGAGGTTGATTAGGGGGAAGGAAGAGGAGAGGGGGTATTGGGCCTTCGGTACCCTCACTTACTCGGCAATACAATGCCGGCCCATTCGTGCCTACGCATGGCTCTCCCACGTTAGAAGTTTACTAATCTCGTTAGTAGCTATAAAAGAAATCGATCAGTAATGACTTTTATGGCTTGACGACCTTCTGTTTTCATCTATTTTTATTTAACAACAAAATAAGGTAATCCTTCTCATAGATTTTCTTGGCAAAGTTGAACAGAAATTTTCAAAATATTTACGACTGTAACACGGTAACAAACATAAAAAAAAGGAAAAAAAAATACAGTTGAATTGAAAACCTCCTCCTCCTTTTTGAAGTCACTTGAAAAAATGTCTATATTCATTTATTTGTTTTAAAAAAATAAAGTGACAGGATAACCGTAGTGAGGTGACGTCAATAACGATTCTAGTGATGAAATTGTCGATATTTTTGCAACTCGATATGTGTATTGTTTGAGTGCCCACAGGAATGCGTGTTAAATGTTAAAAGGAATGCAATATATGCATGTAATACTAATACTTTTAGTCTTCATAGACAAAAGATTTCAAAAATATCTTAATAAATACACTCAAACATTTCCTGATCCTGTGAATAACTTGAATTACTGTTTTTTATATTACAGAACTGTATTGACGCACATCCAAAATTATAGCTATAATTGGATAGAAAACGTCGTAGAATCTGTATTTTTTTATTTATTTTTCTTATTCGAATTCCCGCCAACCAGTCTATAGACATAGTGTAGGATGTTTTTTTTTCACGTTCAGTTATTTGCAGGATTTCTGTATACTGTATAACGTCTTCTTTTTTTTAGATAACTGTGTAGATTTTTTTTAATTCATTTTCTTTTTTACTAATTCAAGCATGGATTTTCAGCATTATGGGCTCTAAGTCTCAGCCCCCTTGTTCAGGCGGAATGCCAGAGTAAGTATTATTTCTTTTACTAAAAAAAAATATTACTCACAAGCTTTTAGGCTTTTACGAAAATAAAATAAAAAAGCTAATAAAAGCTACTTTACCATAATGTCAGTTGCTTTTACGCTTTAATGAATCACGAAATAAAAAAAACGACAAAAATAAAAAAATGAAACAATGTCGTAGACTGGGTTGGCTGTCTATAGGCAAACATTTTTTTTATAAAACAAAAACATTATGGCATCATAATTCCGCTTTTTTATTATTCCTATATTTTGAAAACGTGAATAACTGTTATCTATCATAACGCAAAATAACCTCTTACATTCGTAGATAAGTTATAAATAAATAGATTATTAAGTTTTTAATATTTTTATTTACAAAATTTTTTTAGTTGTAAAATGATATTTTTAGATAAAAATACCTTGTAATCCAAAATGGCGTATTCAAATTTAGTGCAGTGCCCAAACGCTTTGTCGTCAAACATGTCGATGCTTCAAAAGCTACAGCCAGCAGGCTTTTAGCAATAAAGATTCCAAGTAGTTTTTGTAAAATGAGTTACAAAGTTTCTTCAGCTTTTGGAGTGAATCCTCAACTTTTCTACACATAGTTAATATTGATTTTACTTCATATTAGTTACCTACAAAATGCATGACGCTAAGCACGTGTTGCTTTTGATAGTTGTTTTGCATACATTTCGAGGACTTTTCAGATATCATTTACGTCCGTGCAAGGTAAGTAAATACAATTTCTTGTAAAATACCAAACTCTTGCTAAAAGACATGATTTTTTTTTACTAATGAACCGGATAACTTTTTTCTTTGCACTATGGACTAGTAATTATCTTTTTTTTTACAAAGGTTATGTCTTTTAGGTTGTATATAAGCTTTACCACATTTGTGAATAAAAATCGAATGCATGAATATATTTATAAGAAATTAAACTTCACAATTAACCATAGGCTTTCTGAAAACATCAAGAGAACCATTAATAATAAGTAATTGAACAATTTCTTTTATATTAATATGGATATAGGTGGTGAAATTTGAACTCATAGTATTATTGTCGTTTGAGATATGCTAACGAATTAATGACCCAACTAAATTTGGTCACTCGCCTAGTTTTTCCCCGCTGTTTACAGTTTTTTACATTACGTTTTCCTGTCGGGCAGCAGTTGTCGCTGCTGTGGGTTTTTTGGCCATTAAAGCTGAGGATTGAGCTCATTAGTGTACATTGGAAGGGGCCTAAGTCCATAAGATTGGCTGATGATGATGAAATTTGGTCTCGGACCCCTTCAAAAATATTGATTAAACCCTTTTATTTTTAAAGAAAGAAACGAAAAGAAATCAACTTACTGGGAGATGAAGCAGTTTTCACAGCGTTTTCTTCAGCTCTGTGATGAGTGGATGTCATGTTCTGTAACCTATTTTGTTCATAACTTATTCCCCATTATTTACCAAGTCCGTACCTATATATATTATAGGACTATAGTTGCTACTATATATATATATATATATATATATATATATATACATATGTATATCCATATAGATGGAAAATCTTTGTTGCACACCACAATATAAATAGACAAATACGTAACTAAAATCACTTGATAAAAGGTGGTATGTACAATGGGCAGACCGCTCATCGCGATTTCTTCTAGACAACCTTTGTATGGCAACAGTAGAGAGAAATAAGCGGTAGACTGTTGCGTACTGTAGATGGTTAAAAAATAATAAAAAATATAAGGATATACAAAGATACAGTATTAGCTTCTCCCTCTGGACCGCGTTCAACGGAGAGCGCTAATTGGCTTGACACCTTGGAGTTGCGTAGAAATGTAGCTTTACCCTGCATTCTCTGTACTATGGGGAGTGTTCAGAGGAATTGTTCGGACTTATACCGGCCGCAGGTTTCCTCATCGTCCTAAGTGACAAAATTTCTCCTCATCACCTGGACGATGGGCACTCCCCCACTGTGCGCTTCTCCGGAAGCTTTTTGCCTCGCACAACCAACCTGTAGAACAAATTGTCGCCTGCCGTATTTCTGGACCTATACGGCCTTCATGAAAGGAGCGTACTCCTACCTAAAAGGCCGGAAACGCCTTTGTTGGCCGACAACGGCAAAAAAAAACATTTAAATAAACGCCAAAATATAAATTTAAATACACACATGCAAATACATAGTTCACATATATAGGTATACCCATACAACGGTAATAATATGTCAAATTAGGGGAGTACACAGCAAAATGCAAGAGTATTATATAACTGACAATGTTAAGTACTGTTTTTTACGAGTGATTTAAAGGTCCTTAGGATTTGAGCTCGTTTGATGAAATTTAGGTCGATATTCTTTACTTAATATGTATATGTACGAGTACAGTCGGAGGTCGGCATCGTCATAACGCCCACGTTTTGCCAACCATAATGTAGATACAGGCCATAGTTGTTTGTTCTGTATCTCCGTAAAATAAATTTTAAATTGTTTACATTTGTACAAGACAATTAGAATCCACAAAAAAGAATTAACGACGTCAAAACACCATTGATGTACGTTATAATCTACTTATTTATAATTTACCTCAACTTATTACACGAAATAAAGACGGCAGGCATTTATTATTATGCTTGCTTGATTATGATATTTACTTATAGTCGCATCAAAAATAACCAGTATCGTCCGTAATCTAAAATCGGATTGTGAAGACGATAATATGACGACAAACGCATGTGTTTACGTGCCGCTAAAATGAGGGCTAGCAGTCATTACTAAAAAATAGCCACTGATCAATAAAAAGTAGCGCAAATGTTTTTTTTTATTCTACAAAATTAAACATTTTGCTTTTACATTTTGCAATACTTAAATATTGTCGGTGATTGAGAAAAGTTTATATATATATATATGTATATATATACTTCTATCACATTTAAATAGTTCATGTTACGCTAAAAGTTGACCTGAAACCATACAAAGTTAAATGAGATCTATATTTATATATAATAGTATTTTAATACCAATGAAACTAATTGACTTATGGTATTGTAGCGCAGCTCTAGAAGTGTCAATAATTACATAGATTAGTGAAGTAACGTAGATATCGATAGGAGAAAATAAATAAACTCACTTCAAATTAATCAAATAGTAACAAAGGATAAAATTTAAATTTTGTAGCATATAAAACATGATACCTACATACTATATACTACTCGTAATTTAAAGACATTAAAATAGCTAGGTTTACAACCTATATTTTAATGAAAATATGTATGCCTAAAGTAAAAATTTATAGGAATGTACGGACACTCATTCAGGCCTGTATACCCGAATGGGTAGTTAAGTTAGTAACGCCCACGTTTTGCGAATTATAATTTATTTTCCTATTATGTAATAAGGGCTAATTACCGTCAGCCTAGCACTTTTGGGAATTACATCGGATTTTTTTTATTATATACGTGGAAAGACGAACAGACGGGTCACCCGATGGTAAGTCACAACCGCCGCTCATGTACCTGTAAGTCAAGAGTCGCAAGCGCGCTATCCAACTTTGAGGGTGATGGGTATACAATGTAAGCATTGTTTGTCTACCGGTTTTCTGTGAGGCCGTGCTATTACTGCGGTCGAGCCGGCCCCTTCTTGCATAAGCATGGCTCTTCCACCGTAAATTAATTTGGAGTATACGGATGGAAAGGGAGGTTAGAAATGGATGAAAAGATATTACTTGTACAGATGTATTTGGGAGTATAGCTCAAGCAAGTCCGAGCCTTCTAATTAATGTAGGTATTTAATTAAAGCAAAGGAACTGCAAAAAACTAGCTACTTTTGCTTTTTTTTTAATTCTTGATATGTTATATATATATTTATATGTATACCTACATATATTTATATATTATACGATTAAGTTACGAATATATTCACTGTTATACGCTTACGAATGAACTTCTTTGTCTTTTTGGCATCAAAACTATCGACTTTAACCATTACACTCCTGTCCATCCAAAGGTTGCCTGGAAGAAATGGCTGTTAGCGATAAGGCCGCCCATTGTGCATTTTCTAGATTATGTATGCTTGTTTTAATATATCCTTTTTTTGGTGCATAATAAAGAGTATTTATTATTATTATTATTATGTTGGTCAATAAGCAGTCACTGTTCAACGTGGCACTGCCTCTATTCAAGAATTATCTTTTGAATCAAATCACTTTGAGAAAAGACAACAGATCTGTTACTCGGTTAACTTTACGCTTTTTACGATATGAGAATTTAGTGTAAATACGTACGTACGTAAATACATACATACACTCAAGCTTATATCCTAACGGGGTTGGCAGAGGCGTCCCAAACACCTACTTTTTGCCAACCAACATTTAGTCCCTCTTACGTCCCTAGAGGGCAAGCCTGTGTAGACTGTATATATATATGTCTGTCTGATAGATAACGTTGTTATCTATCTGGTCTTTTCATTTAGTCGCCTTATGCGCAACCCACACTACACTACTGCGCACCAACGAGAACCACACACGCTATTTAGTATATATCCTAAAATATAATTTAATTTTTTTCTATAGCCGGGATTAAATTCGTTACAAAAATTTGCTCTCCTTGACTTTGCCAATAAAAAACAGTAATAAAACACTCAACTCTTGACTTCACAGTAACATTTACAAAAAGGTCAAACGTCTCTATTCTTGCCACCTTTGACACTTTGGTGTCAATTTAAAAAAAAAAAAACTTTCTATCTTTGAAAATTGTCCGTAACAGGATTGCGTTACAAAATCGGATGGATTTCGTGTCGAAAAATTAACCGCTCAAGGCTGTTCCTATTCCAGATTGTTTTAAATCACTTTGTATTAAAATATGACTACAAAATGTAATGTCATAATGAATATATTCAATTCACAAGCATACATACACTCACGCTTGTATCCCCCGAAGGTATAGGTTGAGGCGCATGAAATAATATAATTCAGTCCCACATACGTAATAAGAGGCAAGCCTATTGCCGTAAACTGTGAAGGAAGAAGTGAGTTGAAAAATTGATAGCACAGGGAAAAGGATATTGGTTATACGAATAGCTTGAAGAGCAGTACTTCGAGCAGGTCATTGTCGAATATTATGTGACTCGAACGGTCTGTCAGGCGAGTCTCAGCCCCCTAACCTTCAAATTCTTTAATTTCTGTTATATTCCATGTATTTTTTAACTGTCGAGAGTAAAAGTCAGTCATAAAGCGAATCTAATAATAATATATAACTGGAGAGATCTTACACACGACCGTCTGATCCCATACTAAACAAAGCTTGAACTATAGTTACCAAACTGCTCATAAATATATGTACTTATTTACTTCTAAATACATACATACTATAGATAAATTACACCCAGACAGAGAATAACAGATCACTCTTATAATCACATTAAAATCAAAGATCGAGCTCTGGCTTGTCAGTCAGATCATTAACCACTAGGCCAAGAGGCTTAAGTTCTTTTTCTTGGGGTGGCAACATAGCCAACAAATGTCACATAATTCAGCCAATGTTAAGTTCGTACTTTTCACCCAAAAGCCATTAGTAACCTCTGCAATAATTAGCTTACGGTTAGGATTTGTTACCACCCCAGTATTCCTTGCCAAACTTTGAGTTCGGGATCACTCTCTATGTGAGTGTGGTCTCTAGGAATGCACTCTTTTTCTTTTTCTCTTGCCCTAAACTAATCATTCCTCTTTATGATCTTCTCCCTTAACAGATATCTCGACCCGTTCATTTGGCCCATCTCTTAACTCTAGTCCATAGCCCACTTGTCAAAATTCTTTTCAAATTCATTTCTCTAAACATAATCCCATTATAGTATTCCCTTTTACATTGATGCTCTAACCAGTTTTCCATCCCCCACAGATTCACAAACACAAACAGGTATTTTATTTTTACAACGACTAGATCTTCGCCGTCAGTATAAAACTATACATAGTCCAATGCCATTCGAGTCAAGTTTTAAGTTAGAGGCCAGTAGTATCACAAAACACACGTGATGATTCTAGTTATCATCTAATTTACAGCTTCCTTAGTCACTTGGATACTTCATCTAGGAATACGTGGACATACTTGTGAAATCCGGGATGCAATTTACCTGTTGGTGATCATCCTAATCTGCTCCAGCAATTCTACGAGACGAAACTGTCTTCAACTTGGTTTAGCTATAAGTGACCCTGACTGCTAAGCATTAAGTCGTGGATTCGTTTTCCAACCAGGACAACAATTGTGTCATGAGCACTATCAATTATTCTGTCAGGGTGTAATTTATCTATAATATTTATGTGTATATAAGTATCTTTACATGTAGTCTGGTTACCGTAGTACAGGCTCTGCGTAGTTTGGTATCAAACGGCCGTGTGTAGGATGTCTGAAGTTATCATCTGAAGGTAATTATTATATAGTACTTTTAATCGAGAACTTAAAGTATGGGGATGAAATATGGAAAATCCAAACGGTTTTCTCTTTAGCCTTGCTTAACATATATGTATGTTTATTTCAAGTTAATGTAAAGTCTATTACATTTAAATATTTTGTGCCGATTTAGCTTTTGTTGGCTTTGACTCAATTTACCTCCGTTAAGTTATTTCTATTAGCGATTAGCAGTGGCTATTTATTAACACGCGAACAATACAAGGACTGAATATAATCTCCTTGACATGCCTCGCGTGACAAGCGTGTTTTAGCGGGTTCAATTTGAGCAGCCTGGTAGCGTGTAGATTTTATTGTACCACAGGCTATTTAAGCCTATTGCATGTAATAACAAAAAGTCATATTAATTTTACCTGCTTTAAGTAGAAGCAGACTTATCAAGATGACTTAAAACACTATATCTAAACTTAAATAACACAATTAAGGTCAAAAATAATCGAAAACTAAGATTAGCTTACGTGAATAATTGAAATTAGTTATATTATTAAATGTAAAATGCAATTAATTGTATTATTTTTGGTTATGGTTGGCCAAATGTGGGTGGTACACTTCTGTTTACCCCTTTGGGGATGTGAATAAGCGTATGTGTGCATGTATTAAAAAATGATATATTTGAAAATTATTTCTACAAATACGACTAAATAACAATTACGGCACAGCTTAAATGTGACTACTTTATTTTAATTTTACTACTTTGCTCCCAAGGATCGAAGCTTTATGCCTCAATCAATACTCTATCTGACACAAAAATTCTTCTGGAATTCAACTGGTACTTCCAGAGATTATTTTTTGTTTATTTATTATTAAATAACTTAACAAAAAATCTCTTCACCATCGCTTCAGCGAATATTATTATAAATAAGTTAGTTTTATTTTACGTCTGAAACTTCGGGTGCCCTCGGTCTTCACTTTAAATTCTGCTATATCAGTTCACCTAATCGTGGCACCTCATATCAAAATGTCGTTGCTTCGCTTTAATTCTTTTTACCTATTTCGGTATATTAATTAAGGGCATTAAGGGGCGACTAGAATCAGTTCTATTTCAATGTAAATGTTGACGTTCACAAGCGCCATTTGAAATGCACTTAGAAATGAAGTTTTTTTACGTAAAGAAAATATCAAAATTAAAATTTCATCGTTTGATGTTCCTTAAATGAAAGCATTTATAGCTCCACGCCCGTATCCCCAAAGGGATTGGTAGAGGCGTAATTACTGCCCACATTTTGGCGATTATAATTTAGTGCCGTTCGTTTCGGGGCGGGTGGATTTGGCAAGTTTATTTTGCCGACATCCGGGTACTTTTAGGATTGTTTTATGGCAACGAATAACAAATATAATAACATTGGATAGTTAAAAAAGGCTTTTAATAACTAGTTTAAAAAGGTAACTAAAAACCTAAATTTACATCAATAATACCTATCAACTATTACAGCGTTCAAAAAGCCATCTGCATCCCTAATTTTAACCACCTACATCTCTAAAAATCCACAAAAAAGAAGCTAAGTAATCATGAAAATTACCTTATAGCATACATTGGTTTAAAATCACTAACATATATCTAAAATCTCCTCAGCCCGCACAATATACTGCTACGAATGTGACAGCTGGACTGATCCACGTTGCAAAGACCCTTTCAACTACACAGCACTGCCCAGAGATCAGCCGCCATTGCAGACGTGTAACGGCTGTTGTGTCAAGATGGTGCGATATTCAAAGAGTCGTAAGTATTTTTCTCTTCAAATACAGCTTTCATGCATTCATCTTTATCTGATAAATATGTATTAGCTGATAATCCTACACAATATAAGTAATCAGAAATACTTCGTTGAAGGGGTGGCTATGTAGACGTTGGGATCGTGCGGTCCGTGGTCTTATATGGGGCTTCAATATGGACCTGACGACCTGCAATGTCGCAAGTTTGAGACCCGCAGCGGTTTCTGGTAATCAGGGTTATAAGAAGATACCATTCAATCTCCTTTGACGCGGCGAGTCTCCTAGTCAGAACCCTTCCATGAACCCTAGGGGCAAAATCTCTAGTAACGCTCTATCAGTGGCGCAGGGAGCTGGAGCTGAAATTGAGCTGAAATTCCTCGTGAAATTGAGGCGTAACGTTCCCAGCTCCGCCAGTTTCCCATAGCCCGGTAGATAATTCAATAAAAAATAAATATATATCATTAGTTTAATTGAAATAGAGGATTTTGATCATTTTTTTTTGTGTTCGATTCACACCCAGGGCGAATATTTGTGTGGTGAGCACATGTGTCCTGTGTTTGGGTGTCATTTATATATATAAGGGAGATCAATTGGGTTACCCATTATGAGAGTGTTCGGATATAATGCCAATCCAAAACAATAATTGCAACACTAAATACAGTCGTACTTTTAATCACTAGCATAAAAGATTACGAGTCAACTTGTAGGTTAATTGAGATAGGAAACGCGGTAAGTTCAATGCCACGTGGTGCTGACCAACGACGGCTTGCCAACGGCAGTTGATCACTGAAGTCTTAATTGTCAAAAACATCTGACAGTTGACAGTAGACAAATGTCAATCGTCAACACTGGCATCGACCGCACTCAAACCACTAAGTTGCTTGGCGTTTCCAATAGAAAGCACTGTAGAAACTGACGCTGAGATATATAATGTAATAATAATAATAACTTCAGACATCCCAAATATGGTCATCTGATCCCGTGACAAAACAGGGACCAAACTAACGGTGGTTAGGTGTCCAGAGACAGGAACCTCAGGCGGATACGTGCCTTATTAAGAAGGACTGTCTTCTGCATCAGACTCTAACCCAGCTACCGAACGTGAGTCTCTTAATGTATTTTTCAGGAGCTCTTAACAATGACCACATGGCGCGATACTATTATTATTATTATAAACCTACTTTTCTGTCATCTATTCCAGCGTACGAGGTAGTTCGGCGAACCTGCACATCACAACTTCAAATAAATCTCTTTATGGTGGACCACGTGTGTATGATGGAAAGTACTGGAACGGGCCACATGTGTTTTTGTGAAGAAGATATGTGCAACAATGCGCATACGCCGTTCGCAGCACTGGCCTTGATCGCAACGTTAGCAGCATGTGCATGTCTGAGGTGAAGTAGGCATAGTGACTGCCCAAGCGCGGTCGGTTGTCGATAGACGATAAAAACAGTGATAAAACTCACATAGGCATAATGTAGTGTTGACTAAACGTCATATATGACATAGTATGTCGTAGCAATACACGTTTATCGACATCGATCACAAGTGTCTATCAGCCCTATACTAGTGATGTGGAAGGGTTTGGTATGATATCGATGAATCGACAATCGATCGACTGTACTTTCGGGCCCTACCCTAGCTGAGATTTAATTAAATTTTTCGTCCAATAGTAGCCGTAGAATAGTCTATGGTGCTTAGTTTTCACAGCACGGCAATAAATAATGTTCTTGTTGAGCCGCAACGAATATGCTTAGCTTGAATTATTAAAATCATAGTATATAATAACATTGTAAAAGCTTCCTCAAACTCAGCCGTAAATTAAAGACATTCGTGTTCCATTTCATAGACAATTCTCGTTTTTTTTAAATAGGTCATAAGCTTACAGAAATTTATTCCTTAGAAAGATACTCGATTTAAATAGTAAATATATTAAACTCGAAGCCATAAGCAAAGGGTTTAAGTATACGATATAAATAAACGATATTATTGCCATTTACCTCTTTATATGATATCATATAAATTCTTAAATCCTAACGAAATTTGATTGAAGTTTGATAATCAACCGCTTTTTTTTACATGTGTTTATCTATGGTCTCGAGTGGATACGGATTATTAAAAAAAAATTGGTGACCCAAGACAAAAGCTTATTTACCAGAGATACATAGATATATCCTATCTATCTATCTATCCTATTAAAATGTAATTCGCTGTCACTCATGTTCATAAAATAAATAACTGACCTGAGAATTAGGGAAGCCTTTAGAATTAAACATTGTTACACAATAACATAGTGACCAGCTTAAAGCTTTAAAAGGTGTGTCGTTAAAACTAAGCACAAAATCCTTAAGCTATTTTCATGTTTAACAGTTCTGCTCCTAATACTAATATAAATAAAGTTCTCCTAAATTTAGCATGTATATATTGCTCAGTTATTCAGTATAGACGCGTTAGATCTAAATGGATTCATAGCGAGCGAGTGCTGGCACTAGAAGGGTCTGTCATTATTTGAATTAAAAATGTTTTAGATACACTAACGCCATCTAGTTGGAGTTACGAGTTACTTACTTCTCCTGGGACGCTTCTGGTTGGTCCAATTATCGACCAAAAAAAAATTGCTCATAGTTGCACCTAATATTAGAAGTGGGCACCGTAGATAGATAGCATCGAAATGCTGATTATTGGGAAGAAAACTAGCGTATACTGCCGAAATATAGATATAATACCTAAGAATCAGTTTGGTGATACCAGTTTTCGAGATTAGTGTTAAAATCTGGTTGTGTTTTATGTCTTCTGAAAGGCGTAGAAAATATAAAATGTTAATTCAGTTTATAGTTTCATAGAATACTCTTAAGTATTGTTAAATGTTTATGATTTATAAGCATAGTTAACATCTATTCAGAGATATTTATGTTAATAAATAATCATGTTTTATCCATAGAACCAATTTATTTTACGTTACTAGGCGGGTTTTAAATAGTAGCACTAAATTTGTTACTCGATATATTTTTATGTTTTCGAAATTTTTACGATTGATTAAACTTATTGTTGTTTAATTTAAAATTCTAATTAGAGGCTAAATATATTTTAACGCTGAAATATTTACCACTGCTTATTCTTTGCTCCAATTACTATATATTCTACTGGTGACATAGATTATATAAAAAAAAAAGAATTATGCTAGATTTTAGTCGCAAAAGTTTTATAATTATAAAATAATTAAAGTAAATAATTTTATGAAATTAAACACCAAATACAATATAATCGTTAATATTAAGTTTTAAGAATAACATTAGTGAAGGTAAAACTTGTAAGTGATATAAATATATCAATACAAGTGAAAATGTGATCATTTTTTGACACTAAAGCAGCTTTAAGCGACACAAATAGTTGATTTCGCTTAAAGATATGCGACAGGTCGCGTATATGTAATATCGTAGAAACGGATTATAATTAATACAATATTATATTTTTCAGCATAATTTTGCTAGACAGAAATAGGGCTGCGCTTTAGAGAACTTGGTATGTCACAATGAAGTGACGTTGCATGTCAATTGCGAGGTGAAGCAAATATGGCGGTTTGACAGTTATCTACTTACTTGAAACACAGAGTACGTTCTTGCATTACTCAATCAACTGTGATTCTATTGATTTATTCCCGACGTATTTTCTGTAATATACTGGTGGTCCCGCGAAGTTGCACAATCGTTTACTATCACTGCTACGCACTTAACGGTCGTAACGCTATGTTCTATAGCTTATGACCTTCTTCAACAGTTAGGAATTATCTTATACCTCTTATACTCAAACAAACATTTTGCTAAAGCATAATTTAGTCCCACTTACGTCATCCGGACACTATGCATACGGTCTGATAGATAACAGTCCGATCCCTTGGCCAAACTTTCCGACACCCACGGGTAGACATAGAGTCGACCTATTCTAATCCACCAAGATCTACAACTAAACAGAGATATGATTAGTAAAATAATTATTACAAATTTGTTGTATATCAAAAATTGCATATAAAATTAACACAAAATATATATATCATTTATTAGTAAAACAGGTACTTAAAACTTTTTGTGTTTCACCGCAATGGTTCATTTTTTTAGAGAGACTAGTTCTAGGTTTGCCATGTGGCCCACAGTGGAATAGTAGAAGAATAGAGCGACTCTAGTTCTTTAAGTGGATATCTTAAAAGCCAACTAAAGGTTAGGACTGTTACCTATCAGATAGTATGTATACAGTCATTAAGATGATGGCAATAAGCTTGCCCCCTATTACGTTAGTGGGACCGAATTATTATCGGCTAAATGTGAGTGTTTTGTACCCCTCTGCTTAACCCTTAGCGAAGGCAGGCATGAGTGTATGTATATATATATGTAGTTTTAGGCACCTCTTGCAAGGAATCAGGACTATTTTAAAATATTTCTAGTTGGACGGTTTATACATATGTACATACACAGGGGTTATACTAGAAGGGTAGAAAAGTGCATTAAACACCCACATTTTGCAAAATTCAATTTCGATTGCAACCGGAAAAACGGACAATAATCACAATGCTAGTCAAATGGGTAACCAAACGTTTTTAGTCAGTTTTCCCTGTGTGACCCCATGCTCACTAAATTGATGATACAGAAAGCATGTGTAGCGACAGATATCTATTATCTTATTATCGTCGCTAACTAGTATTTTGTCGTTCTTTCCATCTTTAATAGAAACGAATTTTACTATCCACGTTAGTAGTAATATTATTTTAATAAAATGTTTTCAAAGTCTTAAAAAGACTATAGCACAACCTTACAGAATCATATACCATAGATAATAGATAAATGCATTTTGACATGTCAAATTCTTTGAAGCGCGTAACTTGTAATGAAAATGGCCCCTCATCAAAATAGTCGTATCCTCAGTGAAATGGTTACGGGTGCAATATACAATGAGCAAGATTAGTGATAAATTATATTAGTAAATTAGTAAGCCGTAGTTGTGATTTTTATAGTAAAGTTGAGTGAGTGAGATTACAGAAACTCACGTCATTAAAAAAAAGGACAAAAAGAAACTTGTCATTTCACTGTTTTCTATGTGAATTTTTGTTCTCGGTTAAAATGTACTGTGTTTTACTTAAAAAGCTATTTAAAAAAAATAGACAAGATTATATTTTTTCGCTATACTTATGTAAAATCACAAAACAACACAACTTTGTTAAAGATAAGTGTTGTGTTATGTAAATTTGACAAAAATATAAACTGCCATAGAAAACAAATGAAATCATGATTTTTAAATAAAATGTCTAGTTGCTCGAAGGATTCTTTTCACGCCCAATTGACGCGTGCTGCGTAAGTAATAAGTTTTGTTTTTTCTACAATACGGTACTCTACGACCCACAATATAGTTTTTAGGGACGCCTGCTCTCTATGGGTATCAACTAGGTATTCTTTAATTTTAGCGGCATCCTACAAGATTTTACCTGAGTGTTTGTAAGGTATGAAATTGCATCAGTGATATAGGCAGATATAACACAATAATAACTATGTATAGGTAAGCATAGGAGATAGAATATACAGTACAAAAAATAGCTTTTTTGCGGGAAATATTGTTGTAGGTTTAATAGTTTAAAAATTAGAAGCTAGCGGCGTATATGAATTTTATTTTGAATAATTTAATACATTCTACTTTTCGTTTGTATTCGGATTTAATAATCCGAAATTTAAAATTTTATATTGTTACTGATAAAATCACAACTATGTTAAAATAGGCTGTATTTTAAAGTGGAGTGCAAAGCATTATCGTATAGATTATAAATATGTAAAATAATTCAAGTATATATACATATATATAAATATTATTACGAGCGTCATGAATAATGTACTTCCTAAAATTGTTATTAATTATTTAGTAAATTAAATTAAATAAAATTAAATTCTTTTTTATATTTCTCGCATAGGTTTATGCTATTGTAAATATTGTTTGGGTGAAAATATGTAACGTTTAGACACATATCATTAAAGTGCGATCATTGAAATAACTCAGAGCCTGAATATAGATGGCGCTGAAATAACGATTCTACCGCCATCTTGTGAAATTCTTTAGTTAGGTAATCATCGTTACGTAATCAAAGATAAGCGTTACTATCGTAACAAATCATCAATAAATTGAAAACAATTTTCTTATCGTATTGTAATCATTAAAATGCTAATTTGAATAGAAAAATATATTAAAAAGCTTAACAAAAAAGCCTGAACAGTATTTACCAGACGAGTCTCAAATACTGGACACGTCAGTCACAATCATATTGCAAATCATTGCATGTTACTTTTATAATGAAATCGCGATTATATGAGATTCAGCATGAAGCACTGTAGGCTTATACCCAGTCACGGAATGCTGTAAAAAGACATGTATTGGGTTAGCTATTACTTTTATTTAAAAAAAAACACTCGATTCAGGGATACCGTCAGCCACATACTACGAGATTCTAAATAAAATGGAATGGAAGATAATTTGTATTCCCAGATGCCACTATCCACTTATAAAGATAGATGGTATGCCTAGGAATTTATTTGAAATATGTATAACATAAAATAAGATTATTATTAACAATTTATTAATATCAATATAGTTCGGTTACAGTTTTTTTTTTTTCAAATAGAAATAACAGCTAACTCAGCATATTGAATTAGAGTTTTATCAAAAGAAAGACCTGTTAATACTTATATAAAGATAAAAGATTGATCGCTTTAATTTAAATTTAACTAGAATATTAAGATTGCATTGTAGTGATGGATTATATTTTTAATTTAAATAATATTAACAGTTTCTAGTTCATAACAGTCAATGAAGCCTAAAAAAATCTTTTAATAACTTCACCCGCTCGAAAAACTTGGTTCTAATGCCCCTATATTTAAACTCTACTAACTTCAATTGTGAGAAATCACCTACAGGAAGAAATGGTCCGTCCACTTCAATTAAACACACTCTGCTTCTTTCTTCATTTGCAGTCAATACTGCAAACAAAACATTAAATAAGTCCCATAAATAAATTGAGTCGCATACACTGAATGTTGTGACTTTGAAACTCACACTGTGTCTTAGTTAATAACCTATTCAAGTATTAAAAATTTCAGTAAGTATCAAATGTTAACTTTAAGATATTTAAAAATATAATCCACCACATATATAGAGTTAAATTCTTCTTCCTTCACATTTTTCTAAATTTATGCATATCACGCATATTATAGAAACTGTTAATCCTCAAGAGATACTGTCAATTAGATTATTTACATATCTGTGCAAATAACAAAACGCTTCGAGGATCCTGTTATGACGAACGCATAGAACGCATGTATTACAAATATGAAGAAAACGATGCCCACAGAACTAACTATATGGACAATAATAATTTCCAAGAGTCTAATACGCAAATACAAACATTTTAATAAATTTGTAATATTTCATACGAAAGTATAGAAATATATTCTTCTCTATCTTAAATTTAAATATCATTACAACTTATCTGAGATCAGAACATCACTATCAGTGGCTACTGTAATAATACTATTATAGTAGTAACTAATAGTAATAACTAATAATGTCTTGTCATAGTGAGCGTCACTTGATGTCACTAGTTATCACAAGAAATTCAAGGGCATCGTTTTATTCTGTTGTAAGTTTATTGCACTTCAAATTTTAAAATAATTCACTAACAGCTGATTGCTTTCAAAATGGCCATTGTTGAGACAAGGTGTGTTTAAAAGAAATGTGATGTTAACGACTTAAATGAAGATTGATTTATACCTTTGGAGTCAAATAACCACAAAGGTCTGGTTAACTAGTTCCTTTTCAGCTGGCGTGTGAGGTACATAAAGAGAAATAAATTGATTATTACTTAGCACTTATTTATTGTACCTTTAATTTGCACGTGTATCTCAAACGTCAATGAATAAATTATTTTTCTTTCTTTTCTTTTAAGTACTGTATGTTTGTAAACTTAAAAAGAAACGTGAGAATTTTACCATATTGGTATAATAATAAAAAATAATTTTAGTGAGCCAAGGATTCCCTAAACTCAGACTAAGGATAACATATATTCTCTTTAGAAGAGCATAACCTATTATTGTTATTACAAAAAGAGTTTGCAATTTTTACCCAACCAACTTATTTATAGCTGGTAGTATAAAACATACTGCAGTGCCTTAAAAAGTTAAATAGTTATTAGCGATCAAATATAACTATTTAACTGAATAAGTCGCATTATACGATTTAAGTAGCACAATCTGAGTCATGCGACTTAAAATTTGTAGGTAGGTAGTTTTACCCAATCTGATTCTGATTTCAATTGTGTTTTCCATTGTATTTTTAAATATGCTGACTTATGAAGTTATAAATATCTATTTTCTACTAAAGTCGTTATTTTCACGTTTCTAAAGTCAAAATTGTGGCCCGTTGACAATTTTTTTCACATTTCGTACGATGGTTTACCGGTTATTTGTATACATTTAAATATGAACATAAATTAATTTAAATATGTAAACTTATGGTTTGAATCTAACCTACGAAACGAATAAACGGGTTATAATGAAATCAAATCCCCAACATAGATTCCACGTGGAAAAAATAAACACAATGGAGTTTTGACTCGTTCTTGAATGAAATGGAATGCTTCCATTTGACTCGTTCCAGAATCAAATGGAATGTTTCCCGCGCTTCTGGCTATTATGAGCCGAATTGCCTTAATTCGATGTTTTGTTCATATAGCTTCAAACCTAAGGTATATAATATTATTTCTTGTCAAATATTAAAGTGCCATAATTATAGAAATTGTTATACAAATTGTTTTTATTTCAAAATTGATATTCCTGGTACACTTACTTGATATTAAGGAAACAGCAGGTGCTCCAGTTCTAGTGGCTTCTAGTCACAAGAAGTACAGGAGGGTGGCTACTCCGAGCTACGTCACTCTATCCTGTTTTATCATCCGAGTTTCTATTCTTACCTACTTTACTTCTTTCATATCTTAAAATTAATACACTCCCAAGGACAGTTGGCGTCAAGCAAGTTGCTGCCCATAAAAGAATATACAAATAAATTTTGGACAAGGGTAGGAAGTTGATTATTTATTTGAGATTAATAAGGAGCCAGTATTACCAGTTCCGGTAACATTATACTTGAGAAAAGTCACTGTTGCGCTGTTAGTCGATTCACGTCACCTAAGTGTATTAAACACCCACACTTGGCTGATAAGAATTAACAGTGGTCTAGCCTATTGCCGGGAAACATACACAGCGCCTATATCCCCGTACGGGGAGGCAGAGATAATTAAGTCCCACTTAGATAATGGGGAAAACAAGTTGTGCTTATATATATTGCAGTCATCCAGGGCACTGTATGACTGTATAAATACTGTCATACAGTAAAAATTGGGAGTAATAATTTAAGGCAATATCAGGAGAAATATATTGCTTATACGGATGGATTGGGAAATATAAGCTATAGCTCAAAGACGTGGGGGTTGCATACTATACATGTAACTCGAACTGCCTGTTTCTGAGAGGTACTCTACCCAATTTGAAAATAGAAATCTAAAATTAAATTCCTAAATGTAAAATAAAGCGAAATTTAGGTAAAAAAAACATTTATTTACAATATTTAAAGTAAAGTACAGTAACTTTGAAACAATACAATAATAATAACAACACTAAATACACTACTAATAATATTAACAATTCTTATTAATTTAAAGCTTGAAAGATAGTTCTCGATATTTTTAAAAAATTAAAACTAATTGTGTACCTAAGTAAAAGAATATCACCTTGGAAGCGCCTAGCTAATAGTAAAAGTAGCATTCACGAAGTCGATATGTATAAATTCATAAAGGGCATTTTTACTAGACAAACATTAAATGCATTAAAACAGTAAACAAACTATAAAATGTCAGTTCTGCTGCGGGGAAAATAATAAATATATTTAAAAACACGTGTGGTTATAGTGAGAACCAGGTCACGCTTATCATAAAGCTGGTTGGCATGTGGTGGAACTGAAGGTGTATGCGAAATTAATATCCTGAATAAACATACATTACAAGTTGAATAACAGCTCTTAAAAAAAAACGAATCATAGCAACATGGCTAAGATGCCCTCTGAAGATGTCTATGAATAAAATAAGTAAGATTGGATTAATATTTTTTTAATATTTTATCAATTTACATGCGATCTATAAAACAACAACACATTTATTTACAGATTTACAAGATAATGAGCGATTGAGTCCTTTATTGTAAAAGGCGTGATAGTTTAAAAACAATTCACTAAATAATCTTATACACTTTCAAATCTTTCAAAAAACTTGTTTTCTATAAATATCAAAACCAAAATACGTTTTTTTAAGTGCTAAAATACCTAGTGTAAGACAACCCGTTCTTTAAAAGAATATTATTTTGAGAACTAAATCTTACTTAGAATGTTTAAGTTTTTTTTTAACATCAATACAACTCCCACATTAGGAATATTTCTGTGTCGCAGGGGTCTTTACAAACATTAAATCAATGGACACAAAGAACAGACTTTCAACTACTAAACAAGTAACGCCATCTAGACGTTGGAACTCGAACTACAACAGATTCAACCCCGTCACTTACCCCTAAAACTATTTAATGACAGCTAACGCCATCTACACTATTATATGTAAACATTAAATAACCCTGTTCATACTGTGATGGAATCGAACTCACGTGATAACGTGATGTTATAATTCAGTGCCGGTGTCCTTGATTTTCTCTATAATAGTCCCTGAAACAGATATTATGAACTTAAAAATATCATGATAAATATTTTTCTACTTTTTTTTCATTAAGAACATACAAACAAAAAAAGGTGCGTTTTGTTTATGTACTCTAAATACTCGAAACAACAATTTGTGGGTAAAAATTTTTTTTCCCATGTGGGAATCGAACCCACGACCGTCACTAACCACTCGACGAACAGACGTGTAAACAACATACAACCTAGAGTACAACTCATTATAAAAATAGGGCGAAGATATCGTCATACACACAACTATAAATAGAAACAAATCAAATTATAAAAAAATTTAAAACCCGACTGCATTCATTGGAATGTTTTTTTTTATGCGATAGTGGACAAACGAGCAGACGGGTCACCTGATGGTAAGTGACTACCGCCGCCTATGGACACCCGCAACTCAAGAGTCACAAGTGCGTTGCCGGCCTTTTAGGTAGGAGTAAAAAGTTTGTTATTCTATGCTATCTGATACATCTATATACCCTATAATGTTCTGTCTGTTTGAGCATAAAACATTAGATTAATATTCACTTACTCATAATGTCGAAGACTACAGTGTACTTTTTCGGACAAAATAAATAAAATAAAATATTATCATAATGTACATTCAGTCAAAAATAGAATCATATTTTTTACAAGTTTTTAAAAGTTTATATAAACACAAGTAATGCAACATACATAACACAAATTATAAATAACTTACTCATTTCATCAGAATTGGGGCAGCTCCTTAAATGCTCTGTGATAACATTTCTCAGAACAGCCTTCTCTGTCAAGAGTCTGTCATTCAGCTCTCTCAGTTGTTTATTCTCCTGAGCTTGTCGGTCATAAGTTTCTTTTAAACGAGCCCTAAAAAAAATTTGACATAAAGAACAGTCTGAAGTGTATTATATGCCCAAATTGAGTATACCATTATTGCCAGGGTTTTAAGGATATATGTAATTAAACACACACACATACACACGCTCTAACACGCACACACAGATCATAACATACAAAACACTAATAAGACATAATATTATACTAATTTTATTATACCTTTTGCACAACTGAACCAGGTTTCCAGCCTTGTTTGGGAATCAACACAAACACTTGAATGCAATACACTTGAAACTATGAAATAAACACACACTAAATTATAGCTACTTTTTCCAGACTAATATATGTAACTAACTAAAATTGATAGAGCTACCAACTGGCTACCACTGCGAGGTCCGAGCCCTCCCAGTGGTAGCAAATTCAAGTAATATGTAGCCAACCCTAAATTGCTTGAGCTATTGCTTATACTCCCCATTTTATCCGTAAGGGCACCATTCGCTTCCCATCCTCTCTCTGAGTTTTAATGTACTTCCAATTTTCCTATCTACTCCCACTATTCCCAGTGACCACATACGTCAATAGACTTGCCCCCTATTACTGGATGGGAATTAATTGTAGTCGGCTAAATGTGGGCGTTAATTTCGCCTCTGCCTACCCCTTCGGCGATGCAGACGTGAGCCACAAATCACACACTGGTAGAGCCATGCTTAGGCAAGAATGGGCGGGCTCGACCGGTGCAAAACAACGGCCTCACAGAAAGCCGGTTTTGAAGCTATGCTTGCATTGCATTTCTCCGAGATTCGTGGTTTCCGGAGGCCCAACTCTCCCTCTCCTCTTACCTCTCCCCTCATCCCTCCTTCCTTCCTCTTTCCCATTCCCCTCTCTTCTTTCTCTTCCCCGCATCCCCTTTCCTTCATCACCCTCTAAGGCGGGCAGCGCACTTAAAACTCATGAGTTGCAGGTGTCCATGGACAGCAGTTGTCACTTACCATCAGGTGACCCACCTGTTCGTTTGTACCCCTATGATATAAAGAAAAAAAAAACAACTCAACTCAGCAGTCACGATCACTAACCAACAGGCATCAATTGGAACACAAAATATAATGTAGCCATTAGCTCTTTATAGTTCTAGAAAAACAGTGGAAACAAGATAACTGAAAGAGATTGTAGACACAGTTGTGACAGTAAATAATCTTAAACCATACCTGTATCTTCTGGATGCTGCAGATCTACTATCCAAGTCCTCGGCAGCTAAATTTCTTTTATCACTTTTACTACTACAAGCACTTCTATCAACAGTTTTCACGCTTTCATTAACTTTCCTCTTTAAGGGTCTTTTGTCAAATGCCTTTTGAGATTTTAGAGGAATGATTGGCATTTTTGGCATCACACTATTCACTAAAGTCACTGGAATTAGTGTTCCTGTCACTAAACTATTCACATTTGACACTACAACACTAGGAATATTTGGGACTACAATACTATTGACTCGTTTGATAGAGTTTTTAGCTTCAACTTTTTCAGTAATTACTTTTCTTAAAGCTTCTTTAGCGTTAGGTTTTTCAACGGCTTCATCAACAGCACGCATTTTTACTTGCTTACCATTTGGCAGTTTAATAATAACTTCATAATCTTCATCCGTATTTTTTGATTTCTTCTTAGCTTCATCGAAGTCAGTATTCAAACTATCTACAATAAAATCTAAGGATTTTTGTGACATTATGGGTGGGATTTCCAAACAAGTATTTTGAACCTTGTCAGTAGTATCTTTAGAGATCATATTGCTATCACGAATTACAGTATCTTCATATATGAGTGTCTGAACTGGATTCTTTTCTACGCTATCCGTTCTGACCATATTACTAATTTTTATAACATTATTTGTGTAAGAGACCGAGTCTTTTCTGACGTCGTTTTTGCTATTATCTAAATGTTTCTCTTCAGTCTTGCCAACAATTCTACTTATAGTGGTCACTTCATTGGTTAATTTGGAAATGGTGGTTGTTTCAAATTCTTTGATGGCTCCAGATTCATCGCTTGATGATCTGGAAATAAAAATTTACATCAGGTATAACACATTTTTAGTTGTAGTAGAGCCTTACAAAACGCCGGTTGTGAAGCATTGCATTTCCCTGAAACAGTGTGAGGTTTCCGAAGGCCCAACTCCCCTCCCCCCAATTACACTCATGCCTCATCACCCTCAAAGGCGGGCAGCACACTTAGCACTTAGCGGCCCTTGACTCCATAGTTCCATGGACCGCGTTTAACACTTACCATTAGGTGACCCGTCTGCGTCTTTACCCTATACAATAAAAAAAAACTGATATTTCAACTTCTATTACTTGTGCACAAGTGACTACCTCTTATTTATATATAATATCCTTGTTTCAATAAGTAGTATTATTTTTATTTTATACTGCCAAAGCTATTTACCTAATCCTGCGTTTAAAATTGCACAAGACAAGAGTTAACACATCAGAAATTTGTAAAACAGAAACATGTTTAATAAAAGTGTCCAAGGAGTTTTATGCCTGTTCATCTCTATAGGATCTATATATTGGAACATGCAACTAGCTTCACAACTCACTTTATAGTGACCGAGTCCTACTTCTGACAATTCTAAAATACCTTAAAATGGTTGAATAATAAACGATTTTGATTTGATCTGATGGCATTACTGCTAGTCAAATCAAATAACAAAGAGTCAATCAGAACAGAGTATCACAGCTGTGATAGAATAGACTAATCCCCTCACAGTAATCTTAGAGAAACTAACGAATTAAAGGTAATACTGCAGTGGATTCCTGCGCACATAGGTCTAAGGGGCAACGAGGAGGCTAAATGTTTGTCAAAAATTGAAGCTGAGAGTTGTGATAAAATGTCATTTACACCAGATTGTTGGCAATACACAGGTAAATCTAAATTCCTTTATTTCCAAAAATAAAAAACTTATTTTAATGATATTTCTAAAGATAAAGGTATCTGGTATAATGTAATTCAGGATGAGCCTCGTGCGCCGTAATGTGAAGGTGTTCAAATTAGTAAAGTTCATGCTGGGCACTATGCTTCGGCAGTTTACTTTTCTGATGCATAAGGTACCATCACCTTCCGCAACTGTGACAAGTGTGGCAAAATAGAAGATGTGCAGCATTTGTTGATGAATTGTGTCAGAAACAGGAATAAGAGGGTATTATTAATTAGACAATTTTAAATTGAATATTTTGAAAGTATTTTGGCGAATCCAAAGTCAGAAATTGGTTGCGGTTGTTGTTTGGTTGAAGTCTGCCACAACAATCATTAATAATTCCCTTTTTTTTTAATAATTACATAATGTTGTTTTGTGTTTGATAGCATACGATGAGGTGTGCGTATCCTGGTGGATAAAAACCCCTTATTAAAATAAAAAGAAAAAAAACTAACAAATACCTGCTAATAGTAATATTCTTGTTATTAGTTGTGCTGTACAGAGTAGAGTCACCATCGATCAGAGGGAACACCATCTGGGGTGTGTGTAGCTCATCTGATGACGATGGGGTAGCCGTGCTCTCTGTGCACAGAACACCAGCTCTGAAAAAAAAATGAAATCAAAAACATTTCATTACATAGATTATTTATATGAATTAACTAGCCGTTCCTTCACCTGCGTTTTAGCTCATTGCTTTACTCCTAATGGTCGCTGTTTCGAAGATGACGAGAAACTAGTTCCTGAGATTTGAGCCTATGCAATTCTGCTTATTTATAATATTAGTATAGATGTTTTCTTTTTATAATATAGGCGAATAGGCGGGTCACCTGATGGTGTGACAAGCGCCGTCTATGGACACCTGCAACTTAAGAGTCATGAGTGCGCTGCCCGCTTTTGATGTGAGAAAGTGAGTGAAGAATACAGCTTATCACAATTTCTTATAATAGAAGCGTTTAAATTAGTTTGTATGCTATTTTAAAAGGTAAGTGTCAAAAAAATAAATTCAGGTTTCTCTTTAGAATAAAATAAAATTAGTTAAGTTGTGCAACCGTAACAAACAAACTCACATTCATATTTATAATATCTACCATCAACAATACAGGAACAATATAGGATATGGCTGTTGGAGAGCCATGCTTACCATGGCCTCACAGAAAACTGGTAAACAATGTTTGTATTGTATTGCCGAGTGAGTGAAGGTACCGGAGGCCCAACTCACTCTTTCCTCTTCCCCCCTTACGACTGTCTGTCCCCTAAATAATAACAAAACTGAATTTGTGACTATGCCGTGTATGTGTATGCTATGTACGTTTTGTGTAGTTTTACTTAATTACTTACTTAGTTTCCATAGCTCTTTTGAAGCCCTCATCAAACGGGTTGACATTTTGAAGATCCTGGAACAACCCAACCTCTTCACAGTTCCTGATGAAACGGGTTGGAGTTGGTGTCTGGTCAGCTAAAAAATACGTACATGAAAAATAACAATTTATTTTTGATGGAATTTTGATTTGGATGAAAAAAAAACGGTATTTTCTGTTTTGAAGAGAATGATTACTTGTTTCATGTCTGGATGTAAAAAGGGGGGAATTAAGACCAGGATAAGGAGGCCTTGTCCGAAGTGGACGGCAACAGACTGATGATGTGATGTGTGTGTAATTTATTCACATGTTTACAGTAATATATGAGTATAATTATCATCACTCTGATTACCATATTACAGGCTAAGTTTTTAAGCATCAGACTGTGGAGCGTGGGGTTTATCAACTAACGTAAATAAATTAAAAACTTTTATTTAAGTTACTACTCGGACAGCACCAGCCAGTTCAAGTTATAGGTATGCAACCTTGACTTGCTTAAGCTATTGCTTACTCCCCAATTCAAAATTGTATCAACTCTATCCTCTCAACATACTCATAATTTTCCCATCTAATTCCTTAAAGGATTAAATTATAATCTGCAAAATATAAAATATAGGCTGCAATGTATGTATATATATATATGTAGTCTTTGGTAATATAGGCATCACATGTGTGCATGTCCCATTTTTTGTTGTTACAAAATAAGTATATTTTGCAGCTGATTGACTGGGACTGCTTCTTAACAGGCGCTGTGTGCTTATTTGGAAGATTAATAGTCTAAACTAAATGGTTAGGCTCTTCCTTCTTGTGCTGGTTAGTTAAAGAATGGAATTGTTTCCCTCCAACTTAAGCATCTCACCACACCGCCATGGTGTGGCTCACCATGCTGCATTGACTTCACTTGCAATGAGGACCACCACTCTTAGACTCCACTTGTCGCTTTCCATCAGGCAGTGGAGTCATTATGGTGTATTGAAAAAATGTTTTTTTTATAGTATACAACTGTATGTTATACTATTCATCATTTACTGAACTGAGATACCTTCAAAACAAAAGTATGAAGGAAAACATTTTGTTATTTACGCAAAAATTCACCCAATTATATTATTTCTATACCGAGAGCAAATAAGTTAACAAGTCCTTTACATTTTTATCAGTTAATTCTATCTATTTTATTTAATAGTTAGTTTAGTGGCTGCAGTAAAATAGACCTATCAACTTACGCATTTATTCACCCTATAGATTAAGCATTACTAATGCCTATTATGATTAAATAAAATACATGGCCATAGACATAACAACCTATTTAAGCCTAGTAATCTTATGGCTCTTAGCTTAGTAGCTTATATCCCAAGATTCTAAGTATCAAATCACCATAGTAAATTTCATGGAAATTGATTAGTTTGTTTATTGATATTTATAATATTATATATACATACATATGCTCCCACCTATAAGTGGATATAGGGGTAAGGGGTAATTATGGTGTATTAAACACTCAATTTTGTCAATTAGAATTAGGCCCCAGGCCCTGTCTGATAGATAACAGTCCGATCCCTTAGTCGGCTTTTACGACACTATCGGGTAGAGATAGGGTGGCCCTATTCTACTCTACTAAGGTACCACGTTTAAACAATAAATAATACAAGACCCCTGGCTCCACCTAATATTATACTGACCGATATTAATAATAAATATTTTACCGACAAACGCCGCCTTCTGTTCCATGCCGAGTTGCAGCACCATGTCATGTTTCTTTGTGTGGACGTGTAGATGGTCTTCATTAGTAAACGTCATCCCACAATCAGGAATCGTACAGGCAAATGGTTTCTCCGGTTCAACCATTCTAGTTTATAACTCCACATAAAATACACGTATTCTTCACATTAACGATAAAGGGACCCTTATAAAATATCAAAATCTAGTTTTGTTTTACTTATACATGGCAATAGATCTTTTTAAATTAAATTATTAGAAAAAATACAATATTTACACCTCATATAAATTATTTAAGGACGATGATCTCGAAGTAAACAGGTTTTACTTTTTTGACATTATAAATAACAGGTCCGCTCATGTTATATTTATAAAAAGGGAGACCAATAGATGTTTAACCTTTGAAAAAAAGAGATAGTAACTAGTTGATGATAGTATATGTCACGGTTGTAGGAATTACCTGAACCGTAATTTTTGACAGCATTTTTCTGAAATAGTTATGTTTAATTGTTTTTTTTTTATGTACATATAAAATAATATAAATGCATTAACATTCAATATCAACAGGTAACCAATAATGGCATTGCAATAATAGCAGTTTTATGAAGTATAATATTTTAGTTCTTATAATATTAAAAAAAAACTATATCCTCCATGACACACCACAAAGCCGAAAAGATAAAAATCTAAAAGAAAAACTATAAGTGTTTTAGAAACAACTTTATTAAATTTCTTTAAGTCAGCGAATGACAGTAGTAGTGAAGCGTATATACTGGAACAGGTATTAAAGCCAAGTACATTCTTTCCAGTATGCAGTTAGGGTACTGATCGAAATACTGGGTACATACCTTAAAGGTATTACACACGTCCAGTACGATACAAAGCGTGATCACAAACCACACGCTTTTAGTTACCCGACAGTCCGAAAGTCCCTAAAACATATCGTAGGTATGTTTTAGGGACTTTCAAGACAAAATTTTAATACCCAAAAATAAATTATAAAAGCATTCATACCTACGCCCTATAATAATCTATAACTGTAACATACTTTGATTCCGGGTCTTTTAAGCGGCGCGTGAAAAAGCATTTCACCAGGCCGCCATAGTGTGGGTCAACATGCTACATTGACTAGACATGCAATGAGGATGGTGACCACCACTTTTGGACTCCTTTTATTGCTTACCATCAGGTAAAGTAAAGTGGAGTCATTTTGATAGGCTTACACGTACATATATAAGGCGTAGGTAAAGCATTCATCTTTTATAATTTAAGCTGTTTGGTGTACCATTTAGGTTAACAATGTTTTGATTTTTTACGTCAGTTGTGATTCCAAATTGGCGCATTTCACCCATTTATATTTTCTTAGAAAACAGTGTAATAAAACTAATAGAGTGTGTTTTTCGTGTCTCTCAACGCATATGTGTACTGGCAGCGTCGTATTGGACGCATACTTAAAGTGTAAGTACGTTTACTTATAACAGATTTAAGTATCTACCCGTTTACTTAGAAGTATTTTGAAACCTGGTTCCTGTACCGGGTTTTGACGATACCCATACCTTGAAGGCCGGGTACACAGGTTTGTAAGTATGTCTCATCGCTAAATGACAGTGCATCAACAAGCCTCAAATATTATTTAGTCACTCTCTTAAAAGTACATTCAATTAGCTTCATGAAATATTAGAGTAGTGTCATCAGCAAACTTGAGCGTGTAGATTACACAAAACATTTATGTAGGTAAGAAATATTGATGGGCCAAGTACGCTGCCCTGGAGCACACCAAAAGCAATTGGCAGATCCTCACTAGTGGTGTCACAGAAATAATCAGAGAACAATTTATGCTGTACATCCTAGTTTTTCCAGTTTCTACAGCAGGAGTGGGACAGAGACCATGTCAAAGGATTTAGCAAGGTCCAAAAATATTGCAGTTACTTTTTTGTTATTGTAATTTCGACACAAAGTGGTTAGTAAGTTCATGGACAGCATCGTTAGTAGAAGTGCCTGTTCTGAAGCCAAATTATAGTTTTTAGTTATTATTCAATAGTCTTTCTGCTAACTAGAGATCGTTGAAAGGATAGAAATAGGTCTATAGTTGTTGACACAGCCTCTGTCTCCACTCTTATACACTGAAATCACGTCACGTTCATATGCAGTTTGTCTCGATTTGTAAGCATTTTAGGAGACCAAAAGTCATCCAAAGCTTTTTCATTCATTTGCGATTAGAATCTGTGACGACTCTCGTATTACATTTTATTGTGGAGCTTACAATTGACAATATTAGTGAAGAGGCAACATTTAACGCAGAAGAGTCATAAATGCATTTAAAATTTATGTTATTCGTGTTGATATCCAGCTGATTATAGTCAACTTCCATTATTAGTAAGGGTTTTGTCTGTATGGGCTGGAGTTTTAATATAATTATAACACTAGCGTGATCAGTGATTGAAGTCCCAGAAACAGCAGAGAGCCGGCAGTTTGCTATTCAGCATGATGTGATCTAGGCACCTGCCTAGACCACATCATGCTTTATAATGCGTGGCAACTCATGTGCGGGCAAGATGCTGTAAGAAGCAAGGAGATTGAGATATATTGAACAGTCCGAATCTTTACTGTTTGGCATTATATCGATATTTATTTATAATTATTTACTGGGTAGGTAGCTGGCAGGTATCTGGTAACACCACAAAATAGAAAGTGACAAAATCGTTGCAGTTTCAAAATCTAAATAACAAAGAGCGTAACAGAACATAATTGGTATCTCAAAATAAAGAGCATGTCTTTAAATAACATAACATATCGTATCCCTCGCTGCAGGACAGTAATGGTTAATGGTATAAAGTGATAAAGGCCCCAATAGAAATTGCTCATCAATTTAATAATTTCTTCATTGATCTTACACAGAATCCTCCTATGGCGCAAACCCAATCAATACCAAAAACCCAATTCAAACTGAAATCTATTTACGTAAAACTGAAATTAATTTAAAAGATACATGCAGTGCTGGTTGATGATATAACAACAAAAGTGATAAAGTAAGTAAGTTGTGCATTGAAAATGGCGTTTTTCCTGAAAATTTAAAGAGACTCATCAAACCACTAAGCTACTAGCACTCGTATCAGTGTTATCCAAAATATTTGACGAGGTTGATTCACGATAGTATCTACGATTAATTTGAAGTTAATAATCTGTTCCGTGAAGAACAATTAGGGTTTAGGAAGAATAAATCAATTGATATAGCAGTGCATAAGTAAATTTATACGATTTGAAATTATATAGATAAGGGCAAACTAGCATGCGCGATATGAATGGACCTTACTAAGGCGTTTGACTTTGTTGACCACAAAATATTATTCAATAAACTTTATGCCTACGTAATTAGGGTAATATTCATGACCTATTAAAATCTTACCTTAGCAAAAAGATGGACATTATTACTAGTTATTTTTGTTACTTGGAGTAACAAAAATGACTAGAACATGTCAAACAAGAAAAAAATTAGTTGAATATACATCCGAATGTAGAGAAGTTACTTCTGGTGTTCCACATTGCAGAGTTCACTACTATTTTTATTATTTATTTGATTTTTTTTATTCTAAAGGGGAACAGACGAATAGACGAGTCATCTGATGGTTAGTGACAACCGCCGTCCTTGTACACGTTCAAGGTGATGAGGGATGGGGTTGCGGGGAGGGGAATGAGGGTAGAGAAAAGAGGAAAGGAGGAGTCTTCCGTAAACCTCACTCATTTCGGGAAAATGCTACGCAAGCATTGCTTCACAACCGGTTAATAACACATGTTAATATAAAAATATATGTATGTAAATGATAAATAATAAATGATAAATGATCTTTATTTTGTAAATTTTTTTTTTTTTTTTTTTTTTTTATACTATAGGGGGACAGACGAACAGACGGGTCACCTGATGGTAAGTGACACCGCCGTCCATGGACACTTGCAACTCAAGAGTCGCAAGTGCGCTGCCCGCCTTTGAGGGTGATGAGGGATGGGGGATGCAGGGAGCGGAAAGAAGAGAGGAGGGATGAGGAGATGGAAAAAAGGAGGAATTGGGCCTCCGGAAACCTCACTCAATTCGGGGAAATGCAAAGCAAGCGTTACTTCACAACCGGTTTTCTGTGAGGCCGTGGTATCGCACCGGTCGAGCCAGCCCATTCGTGCCTAAGCATGGCTCTACCACTGAAAAATAGGTTATAACAACACTTTTACACGTCAATATATATTTTTTTCTGTTAGTTTATGCTAGATGAGGCCGGTGTTTCCTAGCTGACTACCCTGAGAAGAAACACCGAAACAAACTCTGAGGTCATAGTCTGTTTTAAAGTCAATACAGATGTACTGGTCAAAAACATATGAGAACCATGCACGCTAACGTCTGAGATGAGCTTTTAAAGAAAGCACCACGCTCATTTGAGTGTATATATTGTTACTCTCGTCAGTGACATTAGTTTCCTTCCAATCCCTGTACCCACTTTGATAGCGTAACACTCACTGCACAGAACGAGTTGTACTATATAAAGTACTTGCCCAAAGTAACACAAAATAAAAGGATGCTTTTTGCAGATGATAGTACAATTATCTTTACCGGTGATGAATCCTGTATAGAAACTGCAGTGAACATGACATTAAATAATATTGTAAATTGGTTAACAGCAAATAATTGAAAAATTAACCCTAAAAAGACAAGTTTTATGACATTTTGGATTAGAAATACAAATCTGATGGATATTACTATAAATTACAGAAATTTAAGAAGTAAATACATCAAAATTTCTTTGGTTACATATAGACATCAGTTTAAATTGAAAACAACATGTAGACATTTTGTGTTCAAGAGTCAATTCGTATTCTTTCGTTGAGAACTGTAAGTGAAACGACTGTTCTTATTGCGTACCGTAAATATGTCGCTCCATTGTTAAAACACAGTGGGAACTCTATAGATGGAGAAGACGTATTTACTACCTTATTTATTCAGCATTTGATTTAATTTGATTTTCTAGATTCATTATTATTTGATGATTTGATTTGGGCTGATTAGATTTGCTAGGTCGTAAGCAGGATGCTAATCTAAATACCTCAACGGCAACACTGTTAAGAGCCTTTCATAATTCCAAAAAATCTATCATTTGTTATTGGTAGTTCATGTTTTTTAAGTGTTTGTTGTATAATAGAATACACATGTAGGTATGTGTTAACTTTGTTAGGGCCTAAGAAACCGATTCTTCGAGGTTGTGGTAGTAAATAAGAAACATAATACCATAGTCACTTTGACACTTCAATTTATTTGCACTATAACATTTCTTTTTAAATAATAAATTAAAGGTTTTTACATGAAAATAATAATAGAAAAAAATATTCATAACATTTAATTATTACTTATTAACAATATACATGGATTAACAAAAATACATTTACTTTAATTCAATAACAAATAAACAAACAAAACAATTATTAAAAATAAATTAAAATTCATTATCTACTTTTGAAAAATGAACAAGATTATAATAAACAAAACAAAGATATAATACACATTTTTTTTTAAAACATCATATTGGAACGCAGCGCGGGGTTAACGATTCTTCTATTATTCATTACGTTATTAAAATATGACGTATATCTTTCGGAGGAATAGCCATGAAGTTTTTTAGGTTTGTTGTTGTAAAACTCAGCCTGTCCGCGAGCAATGCCTTCTGATGGATCTGGCATTGGATAATCAACGGGATAGGCATTCCTCTTCCTCCTCGGCGACTCTTGCATTTGTGGGTTGGGATAAGGATCAACGTACCGACGTCCATTAATATCGTTGCCATCCGCTGTCGGGAATATCGTTGGCTAAATTAATAAAATATTAAAGTTTAGCTATTCGAAATTATAAAGCATCTAATTGTAAGATAAATAAAAGTGTTATAATATGTAATTAAATAATTTATTTTTTTAATAAATACATAAACAAAATACATCTATTAAAACTGTTAATTATGAAAATGCTAGATAATTTGCACTACCACACTACTTTTTTTTTACACTTTTATTTTTATAAAAAATATAATTAATTTATGACTGTTAGTTATTTTAATAAGTTAAAATACTTTTAAGATTTATATAGTATCAAATTGTAACCCAATATTACAGATTAAGAAGATTCTGTTGGTCTGAATTTCACTTTATTAGTATCTACGGCACTACTAAAGTCCACTACACTACAGACTGTACACATTTCTTTCAATTCCACATATCGGCGACGCTGACGTGGCAACAGGAGAGGCAATGGCGACAACCGAAGACGTTTTTTTTACACTATTTTGCAAACAATATATTATGTCAATCATTACATATTAAACTATTATTACAAAGCACTAAAACTACATCTACACGAACAGATATTACATTATCTATCGTATAAGCTTGTATATTATATTAGTTATCAAACATATCCTTGCCTGCTCCTCTGCTGTTGAAAATTCCTGGCGCAGGCTGACCTTGGGGTTCAGCTCCGACGGTGTTCTGTTGGATACCACCCATTGCGACTACTGCTGGGTTTGGTTCGTTCTGCTGACCTTTCCATGGCCTGAGAGCAATTATTAAGAATTAATTAATTAATTAACTGATGAAACACTAAACGAATGAATGAATTATGAACGAATTAATCAACGTATGAATGCACTTCCTCATTCCTGGGAGTAATGACATTATTAATTTAAGTAAGAAAAAGAAGATATTAAGTGTATTAGAATTTGCTTTGCGACTTAGTGATATTAAAAGACTTCTTGGTAGATAAATGTAAGGTAATGATGAGGATACAAATAGCTTACTTGTCAGGGAAAAGTTCTCCAGGCTGTCCCCTTGTCTGGACAATCCTCTCACCATTGACCTCAACGACACATCTGAGCCGAGCACAACATGTAGGGAATTCTAGATAAAAAAAAACAAAAATTAGAGCTGATACCATCATTAATAAAACGCTCCTCCTCCTCATGCTACAATATCACAGCAATATTTGTTTAAATATTATCCAGGGATGTTTGATTTTCAGCCAAAAAAATAAATGGACCATGGCAGGACCTGTATTTAAGGTAAGATATAAGTCTCGTTAAAGACGTCAATTTAGGACTTGTATCATATACTTAAAGAAGAGATGGATAGGACCCCGGACTATATGAAAGACGGTTTATAGCACTAAGAAAGAGTATCGTAGAGAAGTTCTTGAGCCTGATTGGAAGATCTAAAAACTGAAACTGGATTAGACGAAATATGAAATTCAAATAAAGTTAACAAAAATATGCTGATAAATAATTGACCTGTGTGTTAACTTATTCCACTTTGATGTACTACTATGATTTCTGTTAAATCTATTTACTTACCAACATTTTCATCTTCAATATATTCGTGGCATTCCAACGCGTTTTCTGGTATTTTCGGTTTTCTACATCTGAATTCAAAGATATGAAAAATCACTACTATATTATGCGGACATTTTAATCTATGACAAAACACAAGTTAAAATCATTCTTTGATTTATGATAGAATTATTAAATATCTTACCCAACAGCTGCAATAAAGTACTTTCCGTCTCTGATTTCACATCTGTATCTATGGCACGTATAATGATCTGACCATTCTTGCCATGGCTGGTATCCCTTTCTTGAATATTTGTCTACACACGCTTGATCTGCAATTACACAAGGCACCGGACGATTATATATCTATACGGGAAGTCAAAATAAAGTTATGCATTCTAATAGGGGATCATAGCATGGGTGAGGGCCTAGTCCAGCAGTGGACGTCGATAGGCTGACGATGATGATGACAACATTGTGTTTAAAATAAGAAAAGATATTAAATTTAAACGTTTAAGGATCCATATTATGTTCTTAATAATTTTGATCCTTGTTAGACCATAAACATCTGGGGATATAAAAGTATTTTCGTCAAATAAATAGGTCACTTCTCTTCAACTCTCCAGGTCTTGATTTTCAATGCATGTCATAAAAATTTAGTGACCGAAGTCAGTAATTTGGGATATGCTTCGATATAACTTTCCAAATAAGATGAAAATAACTTTGAAGTTATTAGAAAACCGATTTAATACTTACAGCTTACGTCTTCAGCTAACATGGCGGGAAGCACTAAATATAATAGAAATACAATCGCTCCAATCTGCATTTTTAGTGTATTAATTTCTGCTGTAATAAGAAATGTTTTATACTACTAAATCACCTTCCACTTCAAGCTCGAAACTCACACTAAATTAATTTTGGATTACACCTCCTAAAATACTGTTTTAGGTGTTTATTATTTATAAAACATAGCCAGGAAGACATCATCTGAGCATTCTTTTCATAAATATTATGTCAAACTTGAGTTCTTTCCTCTAAAAAATTCAACAAACAATAATTTCAAGTTTGCGGAAGACCTGTGAGAAAGACAATTGAGGTGTACTTTATTGGTTGTTAGTGAATCGCCATACGTTTACGCTCGGAAATAATGATATTTGATTTGGGGTTTTCAACTTCGAAATGCAAGTGCACATTAGAAATCAAACTACCCTCATTTATCAATCAAACTTATGTGATATGTTATTACCATCTCTTCATTGAAGCTCATGCTGATATAATGAAGCCGCAAAAAGGAGATTTGGAATCCTACAGAAAACTACATGGATTAATATGTAAGTCAATCTAGTATGGTAAGATTGTAATAAAGTTATAGCACCCAATTTACTCAAATAATAGTGTCGCATGGATCAAATAATTATATTGAACCGCTTTTATAGACTATAACGTGGATGATATGTTATTTAGTTTTTTTTTTTATTGGCCTACACAAGAACTGCTATACAAATCATCGAGTGGTGAACATATAGATAAAAATTAGCAGAATACTTAGGTGTTATTTTAGACAGTACAATTATAGAATAGAAAAAGGCACATCTATCAAACACGTGTAATTTTTGTAGGTCGTATGAAAGTGATAAACGTATTAACTAGTGTGCCAAAAGAGTGTGTTTTGGACCCAACACATTTATCTGAATGTATTTATATTCTTTTTCATTCTCTATTTGTGCATGCACTCCTAATATATAGAAATATCTTGCAAACAACTCTAGGTAATAGAAAAACATTTTATATTGGAAGCATACATAATCCATATCTTTCTATATATACAGGTGTCCCGAAATTCAACGTCCAACGGCAAGTGGGGGGTAGGTGACTGTATGACACCTTTAAATAAAATATAAAAAAAATCAATTTCAACTTTATTTTAGATACGAACGATTTTCTTTTTTGTGTTGTGGCTGGTGTAATTATACTTTTGATCGATAGAGAGAGAGAGAGAGAGAGAGATAACTATGCTATGAATAAAAAAACCCGTCGCCGAAACGCGCAGATTTTTCACCATTTTAAGCAAAATACTTGTATCTTAATTTTTTTTTTTTTTATATTTTATTTAAAGGTGTCATACAGTCACCTACTTCCCACTTGCCGTTGGACGTTGAATTTCAGGACACTCTGTATATGTGCTTGCTGGGAAACTCCTTATAACACTTGTGTGTTATTAAGAGTTTATGGTCTATCGCTTATAATATAAGTAATTGTAGTACTCTCACGATATCCAATTAGGGACTCTTTATGAATTAAGATAGATATTTTCATTAACTACTTAAACAAACTCCATCTTAGAATAAAAACTTTTGTGAGTTACATTCATATTTACTTAAATACATATACGGTTCTACTCACGTGTGTATTTCGTGTTTCTTGCGGACGCGGACGGAACTGTGTGACGTCCGGTACCGCTGGACGACTTACTCCTTGCGAAAGGTCTCCTGTCGAGACCGAAACTGGTCGGGCATCCCCGAAATACACACGTGAGTCAAACCGTATATTTAAATAAAAAACTCAATCTTACATTTCTTTTAAGTAATTTAAGTCATAGTGTTATTTTAGTGTGTATAATTTACTGTTTAAACCAGTAGGAACTCTGTTAACTTTTGTATTTTATGGAGTACAAAGTAAATAATTTTTCTTACTTTCTTTCTAACTGATCTTCATTTTCAAAAACCTCATTCTTACACACGATTCTATAAAATCAAATCATTCTTATTTACATTTAAAAGGGCTCAGAAGAAACAAGCATACTTTAGAACTTGATTTTATTGGTGGTTACAGTAACGCATATAGTCACACTAACAGTAGTAGAGCCATGCTTAGGCACGAATGGGCCGGCTCGACCGGTGCGATACCACGGCCTCACAGAAAACCGGTTGTGAAGTAACGCTTGCGTTGCATTTCCCCGAATTGAGTGAGGTTTCCGGAGGCCCAATTCCCCCTCCCCCCTTTTCTCTCCCCTCTTCTCCTTTCTCCTTTTTACCATCTCCTCATCCCTCCTCTCTTCTTTCCACTCCCTGCATTCCCCATCCCTCATCACCCTCAAAGGCGGGCAGCGCACTTGAGTTGCAAGGGTCCATGGACGGCGGTGTCACTTACCATCAGGTGACCCGTCTGTTCGTCTGTCCCCCTATAGTATAAAAAAAAAAAAAAACTAACAACAGTTTTATCAATACATACCTAGGAATTTTATGTCCATTATATTTATTTTATACATGTATATTGTGTTTATGTATATAAACTTACATACATGCATTAGCTCACTACTTAGGCCAACGGCAGAAAGTCACTTCAACAATCCGGCGGACAACACTTTCTTCAGAACATCACCAATGTGATTAGTGTACGTTCTGTGTGGTCCATCTCTACCGTCATTAATATTCGCGTTCACCTTATTAACTGAATTTGTCATTCGTTCCACATTTTTAACCATCACAGCATACCCTTTTCAATTTTCGCCCCTACATCTTCTTTCAATCCACACTTCTCCTGAATATTGACATTCCATTTTTATGTCAACTGTGTTTTAATTATTTTTTTTTTCCTTTATTTATTTATTTTAATAAACTGCTTAGATTTGTGAACCTGCAAAACTCCCTTTGTTACATATTGTTATGTAAGGGACACTTGTCATTCGACATTTGATCACGATCACGAACAGCGATAATCGCGATCACGAACAGCGATAATCAGACCGATTATACCAGTAATCGATGTGCGTACGGATTTTTTCTTCTGTTATAACTTTCTCGTTGTTTAGCATAAAGAATAGTGCATTGTGTATTGTACTGTAAGTGTTATTTAAAAATCTCTATATCGTCATGTTTTCTTAAAGCACTCAGTACAGGGAAAACCACAATTTCTTTTGTTTCTATTAAGTTTTTGAAGTCACAAGCTTATTTGTAGATGTGTGTTATTTTCCTATCTAATAACACACATCTACAAATAAATCAATTTCTATAAACTCAGTTACTGTAAACAATCAATCGGTTACTAGTAATGACGGTTTCTGACTTCTGGTTTCTTCTTACAGGTCCTATATATTCTAGTTAAATATCTATCTACATCTACAGTACTACTATAAAGAGGCAATATTCTTTGTTTAAAAGTTATTTAATTGATAGGAAGCTAAGCTCTTTCTGAGTGGCATATTCATATTTTGTTATGATATATACCTATTTACACTCATTACATTTGAAAAATAAAGCATTTATGAATCTAGTCGAAGAAAAATTTACCAGATATACTCTTTATCGGCGTGCGCTGGGCAAACGGTTTCAAATACAGGAATATAATGAAAGGGAAAAAGATTAGTATTTAGTAGATTTGCAGTAATATTCGCGACAACATATATCGAACTCTTATATTTAACACGAAATAATGTTTTTTTTTTTTGCTAAAAGAACATTAAAAAACGGAAATTTATGAAGATAAAATTTGCCCTTCACTGCATTTAACTTATGGTGTATAGTTGAAAAGATAACTTGAGAAAACTAAAAACAAGACATAGACGGATCGTGCGACTTTAATAACCATTTTGTTGCAATATACATATTATTACATTTTGTTCGTGTGTGTACCCAGCAAACATGTTTATTTAGTTTATTTTCACGAATATTATTTTTTATTCATCTGCACTAATATTATTTACGCCTAGCTAGGCGGGCCGGGTTTGCTAGTTGTTTATAATTATGTCCATGTAACGAAATGGATTGTTCTTAGCGATTAGGTACATTACGAAAAGAAAAATACAGAAATGATGGCCTTTCGTCTTGTCTTCGTTTGACTGATGCCAGGATTTTAAACAGAAAACAAACGTTTAGGACGACAGTTAAAAGTATGTTTTTACAACCGCGACAAAATAAAATTTGAGAAAAGATAAAGCGATCTTTGTAGGTAAAGGAAACACATAATGTATTAGCTAAAATTACAATCAAATAACCACGTAACCACTACTCTATAAATTTCGTACAATGTTCCTCACATACTTAAATACAAATTGATTTACCAACATTAGAACAACCTGTTCGAATTTTTAAATTTCGAATTATTTATCAATTTATATGGTATATTACATGAACCCTATTTTCTTTTCTGTCGCACTAGGTTCTCTTGAAAACTTACCCATTTACGAAACAGTAAACTCAACACTTGCCTCTAAACACGGAACAATGATATCAGCAACAGTTTGCCGATAAATGAAGTTGAAATTGGCAAAACACTGCGCTCACATAGTGTCGAAGTGTTTTCTGTTATGCGAGCTAAATTCTTAGAATTCCATCATTGTCTTTTTCTACAATGTAACTAAGTGTTATTGGATACTGTAAGTATTATTTTGTTTTCTTTTATTGTTATTGAATTCTATGAATCAGTAAAAGTGTCACAGTCTAAAGTTGTATTCAAACACTGTCATTGCAGTTCATTCTACATCGTCGTCACATATGTATATAACTACGTAATGTCTTTCTCTGTATGTGTGCGGTAAGGAAGAAAAAAAAAAACAATTTTAAAGTATGACTTACATAATTATGGTAATGTCAATGACACCCTTACAATTTTTTTAACTAAAAAGGTCTTTAGTACGTAAGTTGTCTTTTATTTTTAGTTGACAGGCAAGGGCCAACCTCGTTTTTTTACAAAGTATTGAAATTGTTACAACCTGTTTTTCTTAATAGTTCAAGTACTTATTAGGCTTACTTATAGCCTACAAAAATATTGGTACATTCATGATCGATTGCAATACGTTTTATTGAAAGTTATAATTTTGAGTTTTGAAGAATTTATTACAGCTTTCACAGTTGAATTTGGTTTAAGGATCTCTAAAAATGTTGTTTAAAAAGTAAGATAAGTAAGTAACGAATGGTGATTTGTGGATGGAATGGAACGCAACGCAACTTGATTGTGAACTGTCTGTCAAAGACCAGTGTCAAAGAGATGCGACTCTTGATGTCTGTGGTGTGAATAATTTTATTTTTACAATATTCCGAATTATTTTTTAGCAATTAAAAGTTTTTAATTTTAAGTTCAAGTAGTGACAAATGAGGTGAGTACACAAAAATAAACTTTTATATTATGTGTAGATCAATTTTTATCTTCCATTTCCGAGCGTCGATTTTTCATTATTTTGGAGATATTATACTGTTTATGCGTTAGAATTATGCATTTTTTGCATAGTGTGAGTGTTTTTGCATAACCTTCATGTTATTACGCAGCTGAGGATGACTAAGATCTTACTACAGAACAAGTTTTTAAAATTAAAGTACTACCTTCAAATGAATTGTTAGCAATTTATTTGTGCTGCATGCTTATTTAAATTTTACAACAAATTATAGGTAACATCTTTATAACGATTTAGTTACATTCTTAATTCCCTATATCACAATCAGGTTTTTTTAAATATTGTGCATTTCCATAAAATATAATATTTTGGTTTAAGTATATATATTTACATGTATATAAATGTGTAAGATGGTATACCCATCTCGCCACATGTCCTAGTAAATTCACTCTGCTATTTGTGGTTTATATACAGGATCGGGCTCACCACAATAGGGTAATGTGTGGGACCTCTGTAATGTGTGGGATTAAATTATGGTTTTAGAATTTGTTCTTTTGATCGGCCTCTAGGAATAAATCTATGATTTGATCTCTTACGGTCAGCAACAAACAATTTTCAAAAATTTAAATTTAGTATTATTGTAGGTTGACAAATGAGTAGACAGGTACCTGATGGTAAGTGCCTTTTGCCATCCATAAACCCTAGCGACTCAAACCACTAGAGTGCTGTCCTCTTTTTAGGGTAGACGAAATGGATGAGGGGAAAGGAGTAGGGGTTGGGCCTCCCCGGTAAACTTACTAACTCGGTCACACAATGCAAGCATTGTTTAATAGCCAGTTTTCTGTGAGGCCATGGTAATATTCCAGTCGAGCTGGGCCATATGTGCTGAAGCATGACTCTCCCATATATCTATAGGTGTTGACAATTTAGAGAACCAGCTTTTACACTAAGCTAATATACATATGTAACATACTCATGCCTGTATACCTCCAGGACCACACCCACCATTAAACATCCCCATTTGCCAATTAGAATATGGTCCCTCTAAATAACTTAATAGGGGGCAGCCTACCTGTTGACAGGTACTAGGAATGTACTATGGGATATTTTTAAGTATGTTGAATTTAAAATGTAAGAACAAGGGCCCTTCCTTGTTTTTATGTTTCTATTTCCAGAAATCATGCATATAATAATAATAAAGGCTTTATTATTCCATTGGCAATACATTTCTATGGATAGTAATTGGTATTATTATTATTCTCTTTATTCAAATTAATAAACATACAAATAAAATTTTTAAATATAAAATAAAAACAAAATATATTTAAAAATATAAAAAATAGTGTATCCCGTACAGGGACCAAGCTACTGGTGGTTAGGGCTCCAGAGACAGGAACCTCCTCACAATATGTGCCGTGTCAAGGAGAACTGCCTTCTGCATCAGAACCTTGATCCAACCATCTAATGAGAGCCTCTCAAGATGTTGGTCGAGGCTCTTAGCTATTAATCCTTGAGCAGATATGACTATCGGAACACTGATCGCCGAATCGATATTCCACATATCGACAATCTCGTGTGACAAATCCAAATATTTTATTTGTTTATCTTTTTCAACTTTCACAAGATTACGGTAACTCGACATCCACAAGCTAATATCGAAGAGCAAGTTGCTGATGGACTATCCTGGCCACTTGGTTGTCTGTGCAAGTACTCACCATTTGCAAGACGATTATTACATTTGCATTATTATTATTATTATTATCCTGACTGCTGAGGCACAGGAGAGCAAAATTTTTTGTCCTGGATTTGTTTCCCATTCACTAGGTACAAATCAGTTTTACAATAATTTATGGAATTTTGCCTCAGCAGTCTGTTTAGGTTGGGTTTGCATGGGGTATTTCTCTAACTCCATTCATTAAGCTGGTTGGCATCATCAGTAAGCTGTGTATGATGTCTAAAGTGATAATGAAAAACAAATTTATGAAGTTCTATATAAATCATGTTAAAATGTCTTGTAATCTCCCAATGAGCATAGAGCACAGATTATACTCCAGGTGGTTGCCTGGAGTTATCCATGATGATAAAAACCAAACCTTATTCTGTAATAATAAGGTTGAAAATAGTATGCATCAGTTTTCAATAGACAAGATATTTTGTTTTCCTAGATTCAGTTTCCCCATTTATTATGTCATTTGATTAACATTATTATAACATTATTATGTTATTTGATTGAAAACAAGTGAACAATAAAACATACAGGACGTTTTATTGTTCACTTGTTTTCAATCATTTTGATAAGTATGTATATTTAGCATGTTTTTGCATTTATGTTGTTATATTGTATTCACAATTTATTAGCACTTATATAGAATTTAACAAGATTTTTTTGAAATGACTTTGGAGTAGCTTGCCTGTTCATTTTCATAGGATTTGTTGTTGAAACAGGCAACTGACTTCACCACTGTCTTAGTCTGACTGAATTCTCATGTGTGAATTGTGACAATTCAAAAATACCTGTAATAAAATAATATTGGATTCTCATAAAATAAGTTACTCATTTTTGTTTATTTCATATGCTATTTACTATCCTTATGCCTAAAATATGATAATTGACCTAATCGAATTTCATCAACATTTTCATAACTTTCATCACTGAAAGGAAACTGACTATTTTATTTATACATAAAATTTCTACTGCAGAAGATTCAGTTGCAACAAAATTGGCAAAATATTTTCAGAAGGAAACTATGAAAAGTCGTGGAACAACAACGCCAAATTTTTTTATGGTCGTTAATAAATAAACCAATTTTGATTAAATATGTAATGTGGATGCTTGGCAACTTAGGGTAAGCAAATCATTGTAGAGCCATGCTTACCCATGGGCCGGCTTGACCGGTGCGATACCTCGGCCTCACAGAAAATTTATGAAGCTACGCTTGCGTTGCATATCCCCTTAATTAGTGAGGTTCCGGTGGCCCAACTCCCCCTCTTTTTTCCTCTCCCCTCATCCCCTCCCTCTTTCCCATCTCCTCATCACCCTCAAAGGGCAGCACACTTACGACTCGAGTTGCAGGTGTCCATGGACGGCGGTTGTCACTTGCCATCAGGTGACCCGTTTGTTCGTCTGCCCCTCTATAAAATGAAAAAGAAGGACATAGATTACTTTTTATCGACATACTATGGGCGAACTTACTACTTGAGCGATGAAGATAGCTGACGCTACGGCACTTAAGAGCGGAGAGGTATGTGACCCATAAACGAAGGAACGAGAGAAAACGGAGATTGAAAATGAATCTCTTTTCATAAACTAATTAAATTTTCTATCAATTTGTTTTCTATAAATATATCTTTATATATATAATTCTTCTGTGAGTGTGTATGTCACTGAACTACTCTCAAACGACTGGACGGATTTTGATGAAATTTTTTGTCTGTGTTCAAGGGGATCAGGGAATGGTTTAGATTCACAAATCAGCCCGGCAGATGGCGCTGCAGTCGGTATCTAGGTTATTTATCTATATTGATCCTAATCGCTTGAAATATCATGCAGGACAACGTCTGTCGGGTCCGCTAGTATTTTATATAAATATATATTACAATATATAACAACATTATTACTCAATTTTTTATGTGTGTGTGTGTGTGTGAAACGACAGAAAATTTAATTAGTTTTTCTATCGTTTCTGAACAAAGATTCATTTTGAGTTGATACACTCTTTTAATAGCAGTGCGATATGAATAGTCGAATAGTCGGCATTTTTGTATAAAATATCATTTTAGTTTAGCAAGAGAGTACAGCATTAACAATAAATTTTTTCTTTGGACATTTATCATTAAAACAAAATTGAATATATAAATAAAATTATTAATACTGTTTGTTAATTAAATTAACTATCAAGACTTATATATGTATTTTTATTATATTTAATTTTTAAATTTCTCTTACTTTTTATTAGATGTAATTAATTGCTGTAGTTATGTGTTTTAGTTTGTTACGCTTTCACTCATAACAACTAAAACAATCATCATGAAAATTTTGGTTATTGTCTCGGGTACAGGAGGACTTATAAAGGGTATTGATGACAGTTACTTTTATAATATAGACTAGCTGCTGCCCGCGACTTCGTCCGCGTGGTATTTAACAAAAAAGTTATTGTTCAGTTCAGTTTTCAATTGGTTAGCTGGTTTTAATTTTTTTTTTGTGAGGTTCTATTTTTTTTTCTAAAATAAAAGTAGCCTAAGTTACTCCTTGTTACATCAGCTATCTGCCAATGAAAGTCCCGTCAAAATCGGTCCAGCCATTTCAGAGATTAACCGAACAAACAGACAGACAGACAGACAAAAATAAAATAAATCGTTTTGGTATATGTACCGTGTATACGTCCACATGCACTTAGTAAAAAGCGGTTATTTTAATATTACAAACAGGCACTTCAATTTTATTTATTTGTATAGATAAGGTACCTTATCAGGAGGCGTGATTGTAATTAACACGTACTTAATAGAGACAAGCCTTGCCATCATTGTGTGTGGAGTGACAGGAAAGGGATATTGTTTATACAGATGGGTTGCCTCAAGCAGTCAGGGTCGAATACATATAACTCGAACTGTCTGGTGCCGGTAAGTCCAAGCCCTTTAATGAAATATTCGTATGTACATCTCCTTTCTCCTCATCCCCCCTCTCTTCTTTCCGCTCCCTGCATCCCCCATCCCTCATCACCCTCAAAGGCGGGCAGCGCACTTGCGACTCTTGAGAAGCGGGTGTCCATGGACGGCGGTTGTCACTTACCATCAGGTGACCCGTCTGTTCGTCTGTCCCCCTATAGTATATAAAAAAAAAAAAACTGACTGTCAGAATTTACATGTACAAGCGAAGTTGTGGTCAAAACTCTAGTTTACTATACCGGTGGTTTTATAAATGTGTGTTCAAGTTTTAGGGGCGTTATGTGTTCTCGAAAATACTTAATTAATAACTTCAAGTTTTTTTTTAAATAAGTGGGTCACACATTACTAGTATTCTCGTTATACTTATGTAAATGCTTGTTAGTGGTGAGTTTACGACGGTAGTGCATTGGGTAGGGTTCGAACCTGCAACCACTCAATCGCAAGTCCAACGCCTTAGCCATTACGCTTAATTTATTGTGTGCCATGTATTAAATACAATGAAAAAGCTTAAACCTACATATCAGATTTTACGGTGAACTATTTTACTGACATCAAAATTTGTGCAACGAATAAAGAGAGAGACTTCTTCTGTTCAGAAGGAATAAAGTAACAATTTTGTATTTACAATAAGCTACTTAATAAAAATTATAGTAGCGAGTATCGCGGATGTGTTGCGCGGAGTGATTTTTACATGCGTCGATAATAATCGTTAGGTGCCTGCGATAATAATGGTTCCTGGAAGCATCCCTCCCAGGGTATACCCAGGTCCCTTGATAGACCCACTTGTGACGGAGCACCGTGTGGTTTTAGTCGGTTCGAGTCCGACATACAACTTCACCGTCCGCTCCGGTAAGGTGATGACCCGTGAGGGTTTCCACACGAAAGAAAAAAAAAGGTAGGTATCGCATTGAGACCGCCGCTGTTCCTCAGTGATCGTGCGCCTGTATCTTCATAAATTATGATGAACTGACTGACATGAAATGTATGTTTTTTTTATCAACCTACTTAAAAAAAGGAGGATGTTCTCATTCGTTTGTATTTTTTTTATGTTTGTTACCTAAGAACTTTCGGCTGGGTGAACCGATTTTGATATTTTTTTTGAAAGCTGGTGTCTCCCGTGTGTTCTCATTTCAAGTATAGTCCAGTTCTGACAATGGCATCCATGAGCAAACCATGTAACGACAAATGGACGAATATAATAAAAATGATACCTGCACTGTTTCATTGAATACAGATACATAAGAAATTTCTAGAATTGAACAGACTACATCATAATTTGATCATGGGACATATATCTTTAAAATTACGAATTTTTAAATTGAATGTTTTTATTGAAAGTGTTGCGCAAACTAATTGCAAAGACACATTAAAGGCGTTATCTAATTTTTTTAAAGTCAATTATTTGAAACGCTATCGGCCTTGATGTGACGTGGAACATGTGAACAAATAAACGTCATCACTTTTTATTTCTAAAACTTTTCTACATTAAACATCACTGCTTTCGCATGGATTGTAAATAATTACTTACATTTTTATTTATTTATTTTACACTTCCTGCATTTCATTGCATGGGGCGGAATTAATGCCAGGAGGCATTGTCTTCCAGTCAACCCTTGGCTGGTGCAGAAATGGTCAGGGCAGGTGCATACACACATATATATATATAGAAAGATATATAAATACACAAATATATACATACATATACAATTTCTTTGACGTGGAATCATGAAGAAATTTCTGCTAACTGCAGATTTTTTTTTACAAACTCGTGGAAAGCTGTGAGATTCACAGTCTTGGTGTGTTTTTGAATTCGAGAATGATGCAATGATCAGTAAACTAAGTAAAATATAATAAGTATAAAAGCATCTCACCAGGCCGCCATAGTGTGGGTCACCTCACCTCTTGAGTTTGTTTCGGTGTTTCTTCTCAGGGTAGTCAGCTAGGAAACACCGGCCTCATCTAGCATAAAATAACAGAAAAAAATATATATTGACGTGTAAAAGTGTTGTTATAACCTATTTACAAAATAAAGATCATTTATCATTTATCATTTATCATTATCATTACCATCCTACATTGACTAGACATGCAATGAGGATGGACTCCACTTATTGCTTTCCATCAGGCACAGTGGAGTCATTATGGTAGGCTTACACATAAAAAAACGTAAATTTTTATTGGTGGTTGGTTGATTGATGGTTATTGTTATTGCAAAAACATATTTTTTTAACCGCCGTCCATGGACACCCAACTCAAGAGTCGTAACTGCGCTACCCGCCTTGATGAGGGGGGGGGGGTGGTAGGGGGAGAGGAAAGGGTTAAAAGGCTCCGACTTCCCGGCACCAGCCTGTTCTATAAGAAATTTATCTTTCCTACCCTTTCTATCCTCCCTTTCTTCCCAACAGACTTCAAATTTTCCCATCTAATTCCCAAAAGTGCCCGGATGACGGCAATAACCTTAGACCCTATAACGTAAATCTGATTGAATTACAATCGGCAAAACGGGAGCGTTAATTACGCCCCTGTATGTATGTGTGAATGCATAACCTCTAAATACTTACAGAGAGTATAGCGCTGTACAACCAACGTGTATTCCTTGACCCGATTGTTTAAACCATTCTCACTTTCGCTCTATGTTTGTTTATGAAGTACACTAAGTGTTAATTTCTACTGTTTGTATAGTTCAAAGTTGCATATATTATATGAGTATACTGCATGTGGAATAAGCTATTAATACACATATGTACATATATATGTATATATAATTTGACTGACCCAGTTAGTAATCCTAGCTGCTGCCAAGCCTGGGTTTGATTTAAACCCAGGAGAAATATTGTGGGATGAGCATGGTCTCGGTGTTATCTATAATATGTATGTATTTGTTTATAAATATATAAGGCTAGCTGTTGCCCGCAACTTCGCCCGCGGGGGTATTTAACAAAAAAGTTATTGTTCAGATCACAGTTTTAAATTTGGTTTGAATTGGTTGGTTTTAATTTTTTTTTGTGAGGTCCTATATTTTTTTTCAAAAATAAAAGTAGCCTAAGTTACTCCTTGTTACATCAGCTATCTGCCTGTGAAAGTCCCGTCAAAATCGGTCCAGCCATTTCAGAGATCAACCGGATCAAACAGACAGACAGACAGACAAAAATAAAAAAAAAATCGTTTTGGTATATGTACTGTGTATACGTCCATATGCATTTAGTAAAAAGCGGTTATTTTAATATTATAAACAGACACTCCAATTTTATTTATTTGTATAGATGATTATAATAGTACTAGCTCTGCTTAGTTTGGGATTTGACGGCCGTGTGTCAAACGAGATGAGAAGTATTTTATGATTATTTTGATTTTAATAGTTATTATTATTTAAACTATTGACAATGTCCTATGTTGCGCAGTCTTAGAACATTTTATTGCAATGTCAGATGTCGCAGCTTCTAATACTGTTTGTGAAATCTAATATTTTTAAACGAGCAATTATTTTATATATATAATCTGTATATCGGAAACGGCTTCAACGATTTTCATGAAATTCAGTATTTGAGGAGTTTCAGGGGCGATAAATTGATCTAGCTAGGTTTCATTTTTAGATAACATCGTTTTATCCGTGTTTTTAGGCAGTGAAAAACTGCTACAATATCATACTCCGGTTCGAGACCAGTTTTTCTTTTTTTTTCTTTTCTTTTCTTTCTTTCTTAAGTTCTTTCTTTCACACGATTTACCGAAAAAAAACAGGTCTGGTCATCCAGGTGCTTATTTTAAATAGTAAAATTGGGAGTATAGGCATTCAAAAAGAAACGTATATATAGGATTGAAGGGAAGGTTGATTCTAACCAAAGTATATTGTTTTTTTGTTTACTATAGGCGGACAGACGAACTGACGGGTCACCTGATGGTAAGTGACAACCGCAGTCCATGGACACCCGCATCTCAAGAGTCGCAAGTGCGCTGCCCGCCTTTGAGGGTGATGAGGGATGGGGGATGCAGGGAGCGGAAATAAGAGATGGGGGATGAGGAGAAAGGAGATAAGGGGAAAGGAAAAGGGGAGAGAGGGAGTTGGTCCTCCGGAAACCTCACTCAATTCGGGGAAATGCAACGCAAGGTTACTTCACAACCGGTTTTCTGTGAGGCCGTGGTATCGCACCGGTCGAACCGGCCTTTTCGTGCCTAAGAATTATATAAATGTTGTTTAAGCTATCGAATTTTGAAATTATTGTATGTGGTAAAATTGGGAGTAAATTAAAAACGAAAGGCTTTTAAGAAGGGATGTTTATTGCCCTATAATTTTGTGAAAGTATATCTATTTATGAGGGTGACTGTTATTATTGATTTGGGAGTATGTTCATTGTGCAGTATAAAAGGGACACAAACATGTTTACCAGACAAATATGATACAGATGACGCATACATGGATATCCTGCAATTTAACAATAAATGTTTGTTTATTTCCGTGTGACAATAAAATTAATGTAAACATGATGTAATCTCTGCTCGTCTCCTTCTGACGCTCTTGTTCTAGGCATTTACGTCAGACACTGCTCTGTCCCTAATGCTCATAGCGTGCTGTGGTTTGTTTGATTTTCAGTGAGTGAGTCTGGAAATCAAATTATTGAGATCTATTTAGAAAATTTATTATCAATTGGCTCTAGATATACCTCCATCAGTATATTGAAGATTTCTTTTCAATCTCACTCTCTCACTGACTTTTCAGATATTTTAAAAACTTATCTCTATTTTATAACAATGGTGTCCTCTGCCATTAACGAACACAACAATAAAAAAAGAATTATCCAAATTAGCAGTTGTTCGGAAGTTATGCACACATATTATCGCCATTTATTTTCATTTAAAAGATAAACGAATGTTACAAAACTCATTGATTCTAAAGAAGTGTGTTAAACAAAAATAATGTAAGTTAATTAAGGTTCTAGATTTTATGTTATGCGTAACATACAGTTTTGTTACAGTAACTTCAAAACCCTTCGGCTAAATGACGACGAATTAACATCCCCATCGTCAGATGAAAAGATGGACACTGGAACAGAGTCTTTCCGATCTCAGGACACACCCAATTCAGTTCTATCATCAGACTTCGAAGGGGATCATCCAGAACCAGTCCTCCGTCTCCAAAACCCTGAGATCCTGCGTCTGTCAGACCCAGAACAGCTCAACGACAGCCTCATAACCAAAATGTCGAATCTCAATATAGAATCTCCTATCACGGGCATCAAACCGCCTAAAAGCATTGGAATAAGCCCACCAAAGTTCAATTCAACTCTTACCCTTACTACCAGTCATCCCCTAATGAGCCCAGATGAAAACTATCCAGATCTGATACCCAAGAAAATACACAAAATTGAGGATGAAAAGGATCTCAGTCTTTCAAGCATAGAAGATGAAAAGAATGGCGAAAATCATGGTTTCTACAGTCCTCAGAGGAACACATCAAAAAACAATTTGTACTTTAGTGAAGCGTTTGTGACTGCTGAGAGCCATGACTTGGACCTGACAATCCCTCCTGATGTGGCCAGGGTTGATAAGGTGGAGAGGAGAAAGATAGTTCCTAAGTTAAGAGATGGTACACCAAACAAGGCAGACATGTTGCAATTTATTGAAGAGAGAACTCTCAAGCAGAGTACACCAAAATCTCTGCCAGTTGATATAAGTTATGTAAATGACGAGTTTCATTCGGTAAGTTTATTTTTTATCCAACTGGAGTTTCCCAGATATGTGTTTTACTTACGTCGGTATGTTCTAATGTAATGTAATGTAATATATCTAATGATAAGGCGTTAGATTCCTATGGGTATATTAAAATTATATAAAATATATAAGAATCTTATTCTCCTAAATCTAGTGGGCTGTTATAACGAAGGGTTTTAAACTATTATTGATTTTAAAGTATTTTGAACTATTACGTATTATGTTTATTAGTTAACGCATTTTGATATTTTGGTTTAATTTAATGAGGTTTTATAATATTATGACTTCTTATATAGGTGTTTCAGAAAGCTATGTTGGTATTGTAAGATCTTTTTTTTTAACGACAACGGGTCACCTGATGGTAAGTGACTTCCGCCGCCCATGAACTCTTGCACCTATTATGCCATGCTTCTGTACGTATGGTCCGGCCCGACCGGAGTATTACCACGGCCTCACACAAAACCGACTGTTAAGCAATGCTTGCGTTGAGTGACCGAGTGCTCGAGGCTACCGGAGGCCCAACCCTTTCCCTCCTTTTTTTCGATTCTCCTCCTCCCTTGCCCCTACCCTTAAAGGCGGACAGTACTCTGGGAACTCTTGAGTTGCAAGTGCTCATGGTCGGCCTAAGTCACTTACCAACAGATGACCCGTCTGCTTGTTTGTCACCACACAAACCACATACCGTAACTTTTCTGTTACCGTATGTGATACACTCACACTGTTTCTGTATGCCCCTGAACTCCTAAACCGCTTGTCTTATTTTGCAATTTCTGTGTATTTGAGTCCCTAAATGGTTTATGTACACAATTGGACCGGATAGGTGGCGCTGCGATAGGGTTTCTCCTGTTCACTGTGAACTTCTGGTAAGTTTATTATCTGATGCAGGTAGCTGAATGGTGTGAGTCTCCATCCCATCTTCGTGCCATGCCCAATTTTGACCTACCCATCGAAATGTCAAGCAGCATAGGACTCCATAATGTAAGTTTTTTTATAGGATCTCGTTATCCGACTGAGCATGAAGGAGAGTTATGTTTTTTAAGTGCATGTTTGATGTATTACTCTTTTTTGTCACGCCTTAAAACCTAGACGGCATGTCGAGGTATCATTTGAATCGTCATGGTGGGAGTGATATTGGGTATAAAATTTAAATATACCGTCATCAAAAAAGGAGAGGCAGTCACTAATGCAGTAGGCTTTTTATGGTTAATTTGACTTCTTTGGAACATGTACAAATAACTAGCAGTTCCCTGCTGTTTCGCGAGAGTTTATTGTCTCTGCTCGTCTCGTAGCGTGTAGATAAATTCATTGGTTACAAAAAGCCTTCTAGACTGGCTATAACGTCGTGTCACATCTAGCAACTGACCGAGACTGACTAGATGCTGCGGATCTCCGCATAAGTTTGACACAAGTTGGACAGCCAGTCCATCCTTGGGTAATAGGCACTCCACAGTTGTTCGCTATTCCAGAAACTTTGCCAGGCACAATCAATCTGTGGAACAAATTGTCGTCCTTATTTATTTCCCTACCTTCAAACGATCAAGTAAAAGCGTACTCCCACCTCAAAAGCCAGCAATGCACTTGCGACTCCTGAGTTGTAGGATCCTCAATCCTAAATAATAAAAAAAAACTTTTTCGCAGGACCTGGACTCTCCAGACGTTATATCAGCATCGACCCAGGAAGACCGGTCAGCGTATCAGGCACTCTTGGATCCCTATACTGGCAGTGTGGCACTCAGACATACGCCAGCACCACACAGAAGTCCTGGAAATCAAAGGAGAAAAATACAACTGGTAAGATATTCTTTTATAATATAGAGTGGCAGATGAACAGACGGGTCACCCGATGGTAAGTAACGACCGCCGTACACGGACACCTGCAACTCAAGCATCATAATGCGTTGCCTGCTTTTGAGGGTGATAAGGAATGGAAGGATGTTCGTAAGGCAAAGAAGAGAAGAGGGATAAAGAGATGGAAAAGAGGAGAGGGGGAGTTGTGCCTCCGGAAACCTCACTCATTTCGGGGAAATGCAACGCAAAGTTTACTTCACAACCGTTTTTCTGTGAGGCCATAGTATTGCACCGGTCGAGCCGGCCTATTCGTGCCTAAGCATAGCTCTACCACTCAACCACAGACCCATGTATGTATGATGTTTCCTTGTCACGGCTTAGAGCCTACACGGCTGGATCGATTTCCATATGTGAGGTGTCTTTTATGTCGTCTTAATAATGAGACAGATAGCGTCAGAAAGAAATAGTTTTTTTTAAATATATATTTCTCATTTTATTTGTGGCGTTGAGTTTGTCTTATACATACAGAAGCCAAATTTGGCTTTCCTCGCTTAAGTGACATTAACAAAATATTATTTTATTCGTTGGTACGGGATCATGATTAAGAATACAATATTATGGCAATTTTACGTGCACGAAAACATTAAAAATGATAATTACATTTTTAAATATTATAATGTGCTTATGTGGGATTGTCAGCTCTTAAATAATATGAAAATCCTGATAAGTATCTCTTCCCTGCCAGTTATTTACAAATTTATTTATGTATTTGGGTAGATGATACATTCAGTAAATAGCACAGTGCAAACGTGCAGGTTTTCTTTTTTTTTTTTTTTATGCGATAGGGGGCAAACGAGCAGACGGGTCACCTGATGGTAAATGACTATCGCCGCCCATGGACACCCGCAACTCAAGAGGCACAAGTGCGTTGCCGGCCTTTTAGGTAGGAGTACGCTCTCTTCTTGAAGGTTTAAAGGTCGTATCGGTTCAGAAATATGGCAGGCGACAATTTGTTCCATAAGCTGGTTGTGCGAGGCAAAAAGCTTCTGGAGAAGCGCACAGTGGTGGAGTGCCAATCGTCCAGGTGATGGGGATGGATATTTTGTCGCGTAGGACGATGGCGGAAACCAGCAGCCGGTATAAGTCCGAACAATTCCTCTGAACACTGGTTTGAGTGTCCTAGTAACCGGTATAGTTAGTTAATATTCGTATTTTTAGTGCGTTCTCGTAAAAATACAGGACATATTCTATGAAACATTTTGTCTATTTACGTTTAAACATTCATACATGCATAAACTCACGCCTATAACACCGTAGATAGAGGCAGAGGTGTTTTAAACACCAACACGTTGCTAACAGTAACGTTACGTTTTAACCCCCCCCCCCCTCCCCCTACCCCTATTCTGTTAGTGCGAGCATATTGTCGTCGACCAGGTACTGTGGGACTGTATACATGTGTGTATATACACATATGTGTGTATATACATATACATGTGTGTATATACACACATGTGTGTATATACATATGTATATATACACATATGTGTGTATATATACATATGTGTATATACAGTCGTGGTCAACTAATTAGGGACACTCTCTAGTTAATCCAAATTGTGAATTTATTTTTTATTTTCCAACGAGTCTAAACAATATTCCACATCTTTTACATGTAAGTATAATTAGTAATTTATGTGCCTAATTATACAAACAATAACAACTTCTTAAACATTAAACCTCTTTACAGTATAGCTGATAGATGATCACAGTGCTATTTGTTCAAAGAATGCTGGCTGGCCATTTAATTAGGGACACTGAGATATTGCGTTCTAGTTTCAAAATCTGAATCTCAATTATTATTTTCTTTCTTCTCCTATTCTTTGTGGTAGTTTTGGCGGCAATCTAGATTTGTAATTTCAAGTTTTGAGAGTTATTTTGAAGAACAATGGGCAAAAATAAAAGTTGCGATGCAACACTACGAAAAATTATCATGAAGTTTGTCGAGCGTGGTTGGTCATACCGAAGGATAGCAGGATATTTAAATTGTTCAAAAACTATGGTATGCAATGCAGTGCAACATTTCAGGCGCAATAACACAACTTTAAATGTGCCCAGAAAAAAAAGATCGAGAAAAACAACTCCGCAAGAAGATAGAATGATAACCAGGTTAGCTAAGAAAGATCCGTTTCTAGGCTCTATTTTAATTAAACATGAAGTGTTTGGGGCAGACGAAAGAGTCAGTGTATCAGCGAGGACAGTTCGACGACGTCTGGTAGAAGCAGGGTTGTTCGGAAGAGTGGCTCGCAAAGTACCGTTGTTAAAGAAAGAGCATAGAAATGCACGTTTGGCGTTTGCACGTAAATATGGACATTGGACCTACGACCAATGGCAACATGTATTATTCTCTGACGAGACCAAGGTTAATTTGATTTCTTCAGATGGAAGGCAATACGTACGGCGTCCTGTAAAAGCGGAAATGAATCCAAGATTCACAAAAAAGCAGGTGAAACATGGCGGAGGAAACATTAAAATGTGGGGATCATTTTCTGGACGTGGAGTGGGACCTGTGAGGAAAGTTCAGGGTAACTTAGACCAACATCAATACAAGGCAATATTAGAAGAAACTATGCTTCCCTATGCTGAGGAACATCTTCCTATTATATGGACTTTTCAGCATGATAACGACCCAAAACATACAGCCCGTTCAGTCAAGTCGTTTCTTAACAGACAGTCGGTATCAGTGCTAGATTGGCCAGCAAATAGCCCCGACCTCAACCCAATCGAGCACCTTTGGCACGAAATTAAGAAAAAAGTTGCCATTTATCGTACCACAACTTTAGATGAACTTAATGAAGCTTTTTGTGAGGCATGGGCAAACATTCCTGTTGAAATATGTCAGAAACTGATAATGTCTATGCCACATCGGTGTCAAGCGGTAATTACTAACAAAGGTTTTGCTACTGGGTACTGATTTTACCCGTAATAAAATGAAGTTGTTAAAGAAATTAAAATACTGCAGATTATTAGTTCTGTTTAACTCTATTTTTCATTTTACTTTACTGTTCTTAATTAAATGTTCAGCTACAGAATTGTACCTTAAATTGAATACATGGTTAACCTTTGATATTAAACACTTTTTTATATTTATTTAATCTTTTATTTACAGCCATTTATAGTATAATAATCGGATCAAATTATGCAAATAATAGTTACTGAGAAATCAACAGGGTTTTATATTTATATGTACATAGCCGGTTATTGCTGTCCACTATCTTGAATGTCCTTAATTAGTTGACCACGACTGTATACATATGTGTGTATATACACATATGTGTGTATATATACATATGTGTGTATATATACATATGCTCACGAACACACACACACTACCTAACCCTAACGCATCTCCTAAAGGGTAGACAAGAGGCGATTAAAGCGCTCGCATTTTTTCAATAAGAATTTGATCCCACTAACCTAATAGGGGGCAAGCCTATTGCTGTCAACCGGGCACTTTATGACTGTATATATACCGTCTGATATATAACAGTCCGATCCCTACGTCATCTGTTTACGACATCCACAAGAATAAATTGAGATTTTAATATACTCCAGCGAGAACTACGCAACAAAATAAAAAATACAATTGCTTATATTTTGGACTAGTTCGTGCTGTGATATGTTTTTACACTACCCATTTTTAATTTCCCTTAATACCAATGTTATAATACTTGTGTATAGCATTCACTACATAACCGCTATCGAATAACGTGAAAACATAACATGTAGCGACTTAACAATGGCTGTTCACACGACACGTAAAGTTTATAAACAAGGTGACATGGAAAAATCTTTTACCTACATACAAGGTATGTAGGTTTCTTTGCGTTGTGTTTGAAATCGAAATATAAAAGTTACATAACATACATATGGGTATATGATAGAATGGGAAGGAAGGCTTATTGCTCATACAAGAAGATTAAGAATAAGAATTTATTGATTTTATTTCCAAACGATTTTATTTATTTATTTATAACCATACGCTATCTTTACAGGGTTGTTTAAACCTAATACTTTGGGGGGACTTATTTCTAGATCTGAGTAACTTAAGTCCATTTATTATTTAATATTTAATAGGGGGGGGGGGGGGGTCGGGACCGAGAGGTCCACGAATAACTGAAGCCTGTACATAGTAAACTCAATTTTAATCACATGAAATTAATGAATCCTACAAATAATACTTTAGTTTTATTTTTTTATATAATTAGTCAATTTAGTTTTTTTATCACATGACTAATTTTTCTTAGTTGTAAGCAATCGATTGAACTACTGCCTGTTCAAAATAGTCGAGTAAAATTTCAATCGCTTCTTCAGCTTCAACGTGAGTTATCGGTCTGACGGGTACCGCGTTATCATCATACACGGGATCATCAAGGCGTAGGGACGCAGGGTTATTCCGACCCCTGTTAATCGGGGTTATACTGTGCATTGAATATGTACTAAACTCTAATTTACACAACAAATATATTTACCTGTTTATCCGATATTATGCATATAGCACATCATCATCATCATTATCATCAACCTATCGCAGTCCACTGCTGGACATAGGCCTTTCCCATTGCACGCCACTTCGATCTATTTTCGGCTTCTTGCATCCAGCTCCTGTCAGCCATCTTGCGTAAATCGTCACTCCACCTGGCCTGTGGGCGTCCTACACTACGTTTGCCGAGACGCGGTCTTCACTCTAGAACTCGTTTTCCCCAACGGTCATCGGTTCTGCGGCTAATATGGCCAGCCCATTGCCATTTTAGCCTGTTGATCCGGTGGGCTATGTCGATTACTCTGGTTTTCTGCCGGATCACTTCATTCCTGATGCGATCCCTTAAAGAAATACCGAGCATAGCCTTTTCCATAGCACGCTGAGCAACTTTGAGCTTGTGAACCAGCCCTACCGTAAGTGTCCACGTTTCGGCTCCGTATGTCATGACGGGTAGGACACACTCATTGAAGACTTTCGTCTTAAGGCACTGTGGGATCGACGATGAGAAGACTCGGCGTAGCTTACTAAAGGCTGCCCACCCCAGCCGAATTCTTTTGTTCACCTCGTCCTCGAAGTTGTTTCTACCTAACTGCAATGTCTGCCCGATGTATACATATTTTTGAACAACTTCCAGAACGGCCCCGTGTACCGCAATCGGTTCCGGTAGTACATGTTTATTAAACATGATCTTGGTTTTGTCGGCGGCTTCGTAGAGACATCTCATCACTTGGATATATCGCCAATCTACTTGGCAACGCTGCAGGGACTCCATAACAGCCCAGATCTCGATCGAGCCAAAGGCCTTCTCATAGTCCACGAATGCTAGACAGAGGGGCTGATGATATTCTTCGGTCTTCTGTATAATCTGCCGCACTATATGCACAAGTTGTATTATATTTATATATTATACTGTATCTAAATAACTTACAACTAATAGTGTCACTTTTGCAAGTTCACTCAATTGACACGAGAATATGTCAACCCGCTCATGGACCTGGTTCACTATACGGATAGTCCTAGTAAATTTAATTAAGTGATTTGATTAAGTATATAAAATAAACTAGTAAAGAACTTTCCTAAATTTGAGATCCTCGATGAAAGAGAGGTCAGAGAAAATACTCTCAGGACAGACAATTTGAAATTGAATGTGACTCGACACAGTCCTAGAGTCCAATCAGTTAATTTATACAACAAGTTGTACAACATGTAATTTAAAACTATTCGTGGCACAAATTTATTTAAAAATGAATTAAGGTCATATCAGATGGAAAAGAGTTATTATGTCGTAATGTAAGAGCTGATCAATTATTTATTGCTTGTATTAAGTATTGAAATTGGATATGTATATTATATATATATATATTTTTATTATGAAGGGACAGACGAACAGTCGGGTCACCTGATGGTAAGTGACAATCGCCGTCCATGGACACCTGCAACTCGAGAGTCGTAAGTGCGCTGCCTGCCTTTGAGGGTGACGAGGGATGTGGGGAGGAGGTTGAAGATATGGAAAAGGGGACAGGGGAGAGGAAAAAGGAGAGGAGCTGGCTAGTTGAGTTGGCTGGTGGAGCTGCCTCAGAAAAACCGCACTAATTGAATGGAATTTGTCATTTGAGACATTTTAATTTTGGTTATATGAATTGGGTTTATGACATAGATTATAATCTTCTTCGATCTTGCTCGATTGTATAATGCTTGATTATATTGTAGTTACAGTTTGATTATTATTATTGTTTTATAACATTGTATGTACTCATGTTTCTACACAAGTTATTGTTCTGAAATAAATGACATATCTTAAGCAATAGTTCAAGCAAGTCAGGGTCGCGTAACTATAACTGGAACTGGCTGGTGCCGGAAACTCCCAGTCCTCTAACTATTTCTTAGGAGGTAATGACAATGTGGTTTATTGTTCGTTTATTTTATTAATAAATTAATAAATAATACTGTACAGAAGTTTAGGTAGTGGGCAGATGGCGCTGCAGATGTGTCTAGGTTATTTATCTATACTGCAACGTCTGTTGGGTCCGCTAATATACATATGTTTATGTATAGTACCATTTATAGTCATATGGATACTTTCTTAACAACAAATAGCTTGAATGACAGCTTCAGGTATCTTGTCACACGCAGATGTGCTTTGTGCCCAGTTTTCCCGGATGCTTCATAAAATTTCAATGTAGTCTTACTAAATGCACAGAGTATTCCTTATGTAGGAAAATTACATACATACATACATAATATCACGCCTCTTTCCCATAGGGGTAGGCAGAGACCACTTCCTTCCATTAGCTACGATTCTGACATACCTTTCTCGCTTCTTCAACTTTCATTCCGTTCCGCATACAGGCTCGTCGGTTAAAGGTACTTTTGACCTGGCCTTTGCTTAGATTTTCTTGGACTTGGTCCAAGAACATTCGCCTAGGTCTTCCTCTTCCGACAACTCCATCAAAATTATGTCAAAATATTTGAAAATTAGTGTCCTTGGAGTTGTTTTGAATGTGTGATTATTCATGTTATAATCAGAATAGCTCGATAGCGATAGCGTATATACGGAGTCATGGCCAAAACCATCCTTAAAGCCGTTCAAAATTCAAATTTCATAATAATGCAAGAACATTGTCATAAAGATTGTAGATGTAATATGTAGGTGTATAAATATATATATATATATATCGTATTATTCGATTCCAAGATGCTTTAATCGGACCATGTTGAAAAGATTTTAGGCTTTGTAATGAAATAAGGACGTGCAAACCGTTTAAATGCTCATTAACTTTAAAAGTTGTTATTTTTGCATATGTACGTAGCAAGTAAGAAGTACAGACAGACAGAAGATAGACGATCAGACGGGTCACCTGATGGTAAGTGGCACCGCCGTCCATGGACACTTGCAACTCAAGGGTCGCAAGTGCGCTGCCCGCCTTTGAGGGTGATGAGGGATGGGGGATGCAGGGAGCGGAAAGAAGAGAGGAGGGGTGAGGAGATGGAAAAAAGGAGAAAGGAGATGAGGGGAGAGTAAAAGGGGGGCGGAGGAGTTGGGCCTCCGGAAACCTCACTCAATTCGGGGAAATGCAACGCAAGCGTTACTTCACAACCGGTTTCTTGTGTATTTTAATTTCAAAGCTCAGCAAAGCCACTCATCTTACCTGTACAGTTGTCGAAAGCATAAGCTTTTGACGTTAGAAGAGCGCCGGCGAATGTTAAATGTATGTTTTCTGTACGATATTGTTCAAAATCGACTTGTTTGTCCTGAATTACTTAAAAATAATCGAAGATGAACAAGAGATACTAAGCTCTTTGTTACGCCCTTGCATTCCACTAACTATGCCAATCAACCTATAATACCGAATTCAAAGACAGATTTAATTTCGAATAGTAAAATTGAGTTAGTCATATATAATGAGCACGTTATAATATTTATATATATATTATTATTTTTTATTCCTTTTATATTGCAATTTCTGAATCACGCACACAGACGCATCCAGACACGCGCACACACACTAACACACTCGTGCACACACTCGCACACACTCGCACGCACTAACACACTCGCACACACACATACGAACACACACTCGCGCACACACACATATACACACACATTCACGATAGCAGACATTTCTGCAGTAACATGATCTGGACTTTCTTTTAATAATATCCAAATTGTATTTATGTGGTTAACATTAATTGGTTTCTCCTTATTTGTAGACATTTAATTTGTAATATTAATACTTAAGGAGTTTTGGTAACCCTAATATATAAAAAAATAATAAATAAAATAGATACCTTTCAATTGAAATGTATTATGTACACTTTCGTTCAATCAGAGTCAAGAGTGTTTTTTTTTATGTACCGTCTGTATTTTTAACATACAGTTTTTTAACAGTTGAGAGGGTCTCCACTGTCGCCAGTTTGAATAAATAAATATTGGTACAATGATAAAGGTTATAGTGTGGGGTAGACTGGAGCCTTAACTAGGTTAAGACCTGTATTTTAGGACTCCAGGATTCACGCCCGCGCGGTTTTGTTATGTTCTTGTTGAGTGTTTGTGTATGTGTATGTGGTGTATGTTTGCCGTAAGCGTGTAAGAAATTGAAGCCAGATAGACTGGCGCCGTAACGAGTTACATAATGAAGCGGTTTACCCTCCCATAAGAAATTATCACTTGAAAAAATGATAATTCACTTTAAAAAAGTAGACAACTGGCTATTGAAGTCAGTTGTCTACGCGTCTATCATAAATTTAAGACGGGATGCCATTGTCAGAACTTAACCAAACTCTCATCTAATTACCGTTGAAGTACATCCTTTTAATAAAAAAAATAATTATCAAAATCGGTTAGCGTTGTATTGAGTTATTCGTCCATTTGTCGCCACAACTTAATGCAAATATAAGACTTATATTATTACTTTATGGATTCATATATCATAATTGGACCAAACTGAAATTGGACCATACGGGAAGCCACCAGTTCTGAGGTAACAAACAAAAAAAAATCAGTCGAATTGAGAACCTCCTCCTTTTTTAAGTCGGTTGAATATTGGTCCACAATAGGTGAAGACGATCACGATTTTTTTTCATTGTCTTATTATTTACTAGCTGTGCAATGTGTATTTCAAATTTATATTTCTTGTGCGTAGCCTATTCTATGTTACACGTTTTAACAACAGATGTCTGCCATTAAAAGTCCCGTTTTAATCAGTTCACCCGTTTCGGAGAATAGGCTGAACAACGAAACATATAATTTAAACAAATTTTATATTTTTATAATATTTAAACAAATCTTTTTGTGTAAGTAGCGAGTAAACATTCGGATACATAGAGATATTAAAATAGTCCATCTCTTTCTAGCCGCCAGAAGAAGAAGAAGACAGATGCAGCTTGGACAGCGTGAGCGTTTGTTCTATGGAGTCTGAAGAAGAGCCTCCTGAACTAGATCCTCAGTTAGAGACACCACACCCTATCCCAGTGCCAAGAGACTTGTGTGATAATAGCATGTGAGTTTTAATTGTACAGGTTGTTACAAAAGTGGTGGTGGGATTTAAAGAGATTTAATCCCATTCTGAACACAAGAATTTAATATTTCACTTTTATACCATGTTTAGGCAAACAAAATTATCTTATCTTATCTTCGCTGGAAGGGATAAGAACACTAGTTATGTGACCCACGTTGCTTGTATATTTTTTTTATATTAGCCTACCATAATGACTCCATTCTGCCTGACGGAAAGCAACAAGTGGAGTCTAAGAGTGCTGGTCACCATCCTCATTGCGAGTGTAGTCAATGCAGCATGGTGACCCACACTATGGCGGCTTGGTGAGATGGGGTCCAGGGTCCAGTGCAGGGTGTTTTAAGCGGGGCTTGTAAAATCACGCCCCGCTTAAAACGACCCTGGATCAAAGTGGGAAGGAAACATGCGCTGGTAGTCAGTTTCAGGCTTTAACCGATCGGCACAGGACAGGCGAGCTGAACTGTTTAGTTCGGGATCGTATATTTTTGACTCTCAAACGGTGACTCCTCAGGTCACCAATGGTGGGGCCAATTGGAAGAGCTCGTCAGAACACTCTTCGTGATGTAGGCGATAGAGGACTGCCATAGAGAGGGCATCTCTTCGCAACTGCAAAGGCTCGAGGGAGTCTGTGACCTCAGGACTGTCGATAATATGTACTGGGCGCCGCTTTAACCTCTTCATTTTTAACACTATATTCTGTAAACCCACATTTTAACAGCTTCTAAGCGTTTACAGTCTGGGCTAAGGTCCAAAATTCTACTCCAAAAGGCCAATAGAACCCTGATGGATATTTTCCACGAGCAGAAAAGACGTAGCACCATGCCAATGGAACCCTGATGGATATTTTCCACGAGCGGTTGCAGAAGAGGTCACTCAATTTCAGAAATTCTTTGCGAGCGTGCTCTATGCTCGTTTACGTAGCAGCCAATGTGATATAAGTGATCTCTTTGGCCAATTTGGTTCCTCTCAGTTAGGTCGTTTGTTGTACGTTAGTGTGTTATGTCAACTGTTTTGTTTTCGTACGTTCTTTTTGTCTTCACACATTGACGCTGTCTGCGCGTTGACAAGCTTTGCAAAATTGAAGAAATAGTTTTAGATGAAAATTTTAAAATAATATATTATTTATATGAATTTTAATGTCATTTCTTTTATGGTACAATTTTCGTACTTTAAAGATTATAACAATTTACTGAGGCTGCTTACGTGTCGTAAGTGACGACTAATAGTCTTAAGATCCTACTGCTCGACTCTGCAGCTATCCGTTTTTCTTTGATGAAATTTATTTTAAATGAATGTTCAGGGAATATGCATAGGATTATATAGATAGGTTGCCTATAAAAAAATTGCCTATATTACCAGTAATTCATTTGCTGATATAAATTCAACATGTTTTTTTTATCAATTTTACGTAATTTTAAAGGAAATGATGTAGAGAATAGAAAAAAAAGGTTACCGGCTCTCAGTCAGCCACAACGTTAGGGTTGCCAGGTGTAAACAGGTATATTATTTATTTAAATATACGGTTTACTCACGTGTATATTTCGGGGATGCCCGACTAGTTTCGGTCTCGACAGGAGACCTTTTTTTTTTTAACGTGTGGAAATCCCCTCGGACCGTCACCCCGCCGGGGTTTGCGGCGGGGCGGTGTGTCGGAATCGAACCGACTAAAACCACACGGTGTGCCACTCTGCGCCTGAGACGGAAGGGATCCGGGAACTGCTGATATTAAGACATCCGGACCCCTCCCAGCGCTTGCCCGCACTGAAGCGGGCACCGTCTGCTGTTAAACTCTCTAATTAGGTGACGTACGGCACACGCGTACGTCACCCCCTCGCGGGTGGCCACTAGAGCGGATGGAGGGGAAAACCCGTCCCGACCATCCGCGGCCACACTCAGGGCGGCATGAGGCGCTGATAGGCGCGCCTACGCCGCCCAGTTCGCCGGCGGCGGATTGGGTCCGAGTGGATATCGTCCTCCCGGGCCTTCTCCGCCGCCTCCTTCTGCGAGATGACATCTTCACAGAAGGTTGCGACCGCGGTAAAACTGCTATCGCTACCAGCCATGGAGCGTATGACGGCCGGTAGCGAGAGATCTCCTCCGATGACTGCAGAGAGGGCCCGGCGCTGCGACTCCCAAGCGGGGCAGATCGCCAGCGTGTGCTGGGCCGAGTCTTCACTGCAGTCGCAGTGGTGGCAGGCGGGACTCAGTTCCCTCCTGGCGACCGAGTGCAGGTACTTCCCGAAGCAACCATGCCCGGAAAGCACCTGCGTCAGTCGGAAGGAAAGGGTCCCGTGCTGCCGCCCTGCCCACTCGAGGATGACCGGCTGGAGAGCCTCCACGGCGGCAAAGCCAGCGCGCGGAGTCTCCAGCCGGAACGACCAACTAGCCATCGTGGCTCGACGGGCGGCTTCACGCCACTCGCGTACCTCTTCGGGCGGAGGGCGAAAGCCATACTCCGCCCGATATTCAGTTACTCCACCCAAGTTGGGCAAAAGTCGCCCTAGGGCAGAGGCAGCGTCGACCAGCTTCGGACCAAGCTGTCGGAAGTGCTCGTCGAAGAGCCACCTACCGTCGAGTATCAGGCCCAGATACCTCATCTGGGCCCGAACCGGGACGAGGACCGAGTTGACCTCGATGGAGGCACCGGCGGGTGGACCACGACGGGGCCCATGGAACAAAAGGGCCTCCGTCTTGTCCAGGGCCACCCGTAAGCCCAGTGCCTCGATGCGCCCGACCACCAGAGAAACACTCGACAGGAGACCTGTCTCAAGGAGTAAGTCGTCCAGCCTTGACGGTACCGGACGTCACAGAGTTCCGTATATTTAAATAAATATGAATGTAACTCACGAAAGTTTTTATTCTAAGGTATATTATTGTTAATTATTTACAGATATTTTTTTTTATAATTTTAACTAAAACTAAAATTTTATATTTCTTGTTTACGATAATTCATGGTTGCATGGTTGGTTAATTGACTGCTCATTACGTGAGTGGAACTAAGTTACGTTTTATTATCTGCTATATATGTATATAAGAGATTTCCACCTATATATTGACTCATCACGTTATCTCTGGAACCATAAGGCGTAGAGACTTGAAATTTGGTAGGAATATTCCTTTCGCCGAGTAGAGGTCGGCTAAGAACGGATTTTACGAAATTCCACCCACAAGGGGTGTTGCGGGGTGTCAACAGGTGTGCTAGTATATTATATAGATATCGATAGATTGACTGGCCCGTTGGTCTAGCGGTTAACGATCCTGACTGCCAAGCCGAGGTCGTGGGTTCGATTTCCCACCCAGGACAAATATTTGTGTGATGAGCATGATCATTTGTTCTGTGTCTGGGTGTAATTCATCTATAATATGTATATATTTAGAAGTATATAAGTATGTTTATCAGCTGTCTGGTTACCACAGTACAAGCTCTGCTTTGTTTGGGATAAAAAGTGTGTATTAAATAAACATAAATTACATTTAAAAAAAAAATATTTAAAAATATAAAACATACGTTTCCCACCGCTATCGGGCACAGGGACCAAGCTACCGGCTGTTAGGGCTCCACAGTCGTACCGTATCAAGATTCAGATAATTTATTGTCATCACAGGTATATAAAGTACAGAGCTCTGTGACATACCATTTTTTTTTAATGCGATAGGAGGCAAACGAGCAGACGGGTCACCTGATGGTAAGTGACAACCGCCGTCTATGGACACCCGCAACTCAAGAGTCACAAGTGCGTTGCAGGCCTTTTAGGTAGGAGTACGCTCTGTTCTTTGAAGGTTTGAGGGTCGTATCGGTTCGGAAATACGGCAGGCGACAATATTCCATGTCAAACTTAACGATACAGTGGTACGTTGCCAAGAAGGACTGCCTTTTACATCAGGCCCTTAACCCAGCTAACGTGAGCTTCTAAAGGTATTAGTTGAGGCTCTTAGCAATCAACCCATGTGCTGATATTATTATAACTATACTATTTTTATAAATTGAACATAAATATGTATATACATTATGAATAATTTCCACTAACGTTATGCCATCATCCGGACACTATAAGACTGTATATATACTGTCTGATAGAAAACAGTCCAACCCCTTAGTCGCTTTTTACGACACCCACGGGATGAGATGAGGTGGCCATCATCCACTCCACCGAGAACCACATGGCAGCACATTACCTTAACTCTTTCTTAAAATTTACTTTTTTCATCTACTTCTGTCAACAGTTCGAAATCAACGAACACGTTGAGTGAGTGCAGTGATCCTATACCGGAATACTCAGCTGCTGAAGAGCTGAGCAACGAAAGGGCTTGGATCAGCGTGCCTCGAGGAACTGGACATGCTACTTGTGATATGAAGGTATGTACGGGTCGAGGTATGTACGGTACGACCCCACGGGTCATCACCTCACTGGAGCTAACAGTGAAGTGGTATGTCGGACTCGAACCGACTAAAACTACACGGTTTTCCGTCACGAGTGGATCGAGGACCCAGGTATACACCCGCAAAGGTCCCTGGGAAAGAAGCTTCCGAGAACCCCTGCAGATTTCATCTTAGCCTTAATCTTATCTGAACGGGTCTGGATTAAATTTGCTACAGGTATAGATTATACCCTAAATAAGCACGAAGGCCCGGATTTTTTTAAGGTTTATAATTTAATTTGTTCATTGTTTGGGGGGCGACCAAAATAGTTGTTCCAGGTATGAGTGGTATTGTGTACGTCATTTGTATGTTTGTGAAGTCCCTATGTATACCCTCGAGAGATATATAATTTATTTGCACACAATTGTGGTAGAGCCATCCTTAGGCACGAATGGGCCGGCTCGACCGGTGCCATACCACGGCCTCACAGGAAACAGTTTGTGATGTGCTTTTCCCGAAATTAATAAAGTTTACGGTGGCTTAACGCCTCCTCGGCGCCTGTCCTCTTTTCCCTCCCCGCATCCCCCCTTCCCTCATCACCCTCAAAGGTGGACAATGCACTTACGACTCTTGAGTTGCAGGTGTCCATGGATGGCGGTTTTCATTTACAATCAGGTGACCCGTCTGTTTTTCTGTCACCCTATATAATAATAAATAAAAAACATACCGAGCCCAACAAAATATAATAACAAGCTGTGTATTGTAACAAGTACAAGTAGATATATTTGGCAGTAAGTAGTGTCTGTGACTTGTTCTCGGAAGCATCCTTCTTAGGGTATACCCGGGTTCTCTGCAATAGACCTCGCGACGGAACACCGTGTGGTTTTAGTCGGTTCGAGTCCGACATACCACTTCACTGTTGGTTCCAGTGAGGTGATGACCCGTGGGGGTTTCCACACGAAAAAAAAAAGTGTCTGTGACTTCATCTGTGTTGAATTTAACTCGAACCCGTAACAACTTCCATTCTCTATTTAACAAACATAAAATTATATTTATGCCATAAAAGTAGCTGCAGCAGCAATGTATGCCCTTCCTGATCTAATTGTTGATCACACAAACTTTCGCCCCTTGCTGAAATCGAACCCACGACCTCCGGTTCAGCAGTCAGGGTACCACTAGATGAAAAAGCCAGTCTAATATGTATTAGGTTATGGTTGTTTGCCACCTTGATGGTATATAGTGCTGTTGTCCCCAGGTAATAGAGCCGTACAAGCGCGTGATATCTCACGGGGGCTACGACCCCAGGGGCGCAGCCCTCATTGTGTTCAGCGCGTGCCACCTGCCCGACTGCGCCCGCCCCGACTACACTTATGTCATGGATAATTTGTTTCTGTGAGTATAACATTCTCTTCATTTTATTTTATTTTTAGTGGTGGGTGAGTTTTGGCTACTTTCTATTATTGGGGTTGACTTCTAGTACATCCAGTTATTGCCTGAATATCAGTTTTCTGACGACTAGCATGTGATCTCAGGAACCCTATAGCCGTCCTTCCATCCATATGTACTTGGGAATAGATAATATATAACATCGTATTACTTTACAAACTCATGTATAAATCCATTACTGACAGAAAAAGCAGTGCTAAATACTAATATACATGTGAGCATAAAAATTAATTTAAAATAAATTAAAGTTATGTAATTTAAAATTCTGTTAAATTAAATCGTATTTGACTAAAATTAATTTAATAAAAAAATGTATTAGATAAAAATGAAATAAAATAAATAACACAAAATTATATAAAATTAAATTAAATGATATTATATTAAATTAAATTGCAGTATATTAAATTCAATTGAATTAAATTAATTTAAATTGAATTAGATTACATTCGATTAAATTATATCAAATGTAGGTTAACAAACTCAATTCATTGACACATATTGTTATATAAAGTTTAGACTGCGAAGCGCGTCAGTGGCGTTGACCAGTAGTATCAACTCGTTCTCATAGAAGACCGTTTGTGAAGCAATGTTTGTGTTGTGTTTCGCCGAGTGAGTGATACCAACCAACCCCGAAGGCCAGAAAGGCATTAGCGACTTGTAGAGTAGTACGGGGGATGGAGAAGGGGAAATAAAAATATGGGGGGGGGGGGGGTTTGGGCCTCCTGTACCCTCATTCACTCAATAAATACTAGCATGGAAGCTTTGACATCTGGTTTTCTGTGGAATTATTTCGGTCGAGTCGGCCTATTAGTGCCTAAGCATGGCTCTCGCACGATAAAATTTCCACTTATTATTAGGTGAACCGTCTACACATTTGCTATGACTGTATATATACTGTCTGATAAATAACAGTCCAATCCCTTAATCATCTTTTACGACATCCACGGAAAGAGATTTTGTACTCCATCATGAACCTTATTGAACCATATTTTTATAGGTACGTAATATGGACGTTGGAGCGGCTGATCACAGATGAGTATATCTTGGTGTATCTTCACGGCAGTGCGGGGAGGAGAAAGCTACCCACCTTCCACTGGCTTCACGAGTGTTATAAACTTATTGATAGAAGGTGAGTTCTCTAAACAATAGAGGTGGTTTGAAACCCGTCAGCTCCTATGAGGTTGTATGTCGGACTCGAACCAACTACCAACTGTTCCGTCACGAGAGCGTCTATTGCTAGGGACCCGGGATACCCTCTGAGGAAAGCATCCGGGAACCCCAGCAGACCTTGGCCACCTGACTAGCAGGCGACCACACTTTGGAGTGTTGGGGCTTTATGCCAACACTCTTGCCCCACTTGTGACTCTTTGAGTTGCGGGTGTCCATGGGCGGCGGTAGTCATTTACCATCAGGTGACCCGTCTGCTCGTTTGCCCACTATCGCATAAAAAAAAAACATCAGATAGGCGCGCGTGGAACACGTACGTCACGCCAAGGTGTTAACACGCTGCTAGTGACTCTAGATGGGCGTTCTTTGTGTCCGTTGTTTGAATGTTTGTAAAGTCCCCGCGACGCAGGAATTAGTCCTAGTGCGGGAGTTCTTTAAAAAAAAAAAAAGTTATGTTAAATTATTTATTCTTTCAAATTATACAAAACCTTATTTATTAACTTAACTTAACTTTATTATTTTTTTTAATAATACAAAACCTAATATCTATTAATAATAATTATTTAGTATTCCTTTTGATATTTTTTTATTTATATATACACTTATTTATTTTCTTTTTTATTGAACTATAACTTTTTTATTCATAGACTTTTGGTAATAATGAATTCTGACGTCTAACACACGGCTGTTTAATCCCAAACTGACCACAGCTTGTACTGCTAATATACATACATATATACATACGCTCTCGCCTGTGTCTCCGGGCTAGGCAGAAGTGTAATTAAAGCCCACATATTGCCCTCATCAGGACACTATCACTGTATATATACTGTCTGATAAATAACAGTCTCAACTTTCTACTCCACTGATAACACTCTCTGTTATCAGTGGAGTGGAAAGTTGAGACTGTCCACTCCACTGATAACAGAGAGTAATATTTATAAATGACTTATGTTTTTACTTATATTTATTTTCGGTAGTAATCTCAATTATATGAGAATTGTAAAACGTATTAATTTAAAACTATTATTTATTTAGATGTTATGTTATTTCTTATTTCAGATTACGCAAAAGTCTAAAACATTTGTACTTGGTTCACCCAACATTCTGGCTGAAATCCTTTGTTATAATAACAAAGCCATTTGTGAGGTAAGATAAGCCAAACACACATATGTATATATACATATATATATATATATATATTTATGTTTCAGAACAGTGTGGTCAAATTTTAGGACCGTAACGACCGTAAATTGTTGATTAAGCTTGAAAAAAAATCATTTTCAATACTTAAAATTTAAAAAAGAAAAAAATATATAATATAATAGGTCCTGTGTAGGTACACATTTTTTTATAAATATTTTTTTTAATGCAAATTCGAAAAAAGTTGTGTCACCAACATTCTTGGTATTCGATACTTACCTATAGTTTAATTCGTGACAGCCACTCTCTCTTTCTCCCACTCTCTCTTTCTCTCTGTCTATCTCAACCTCTCTCTCTTCCAAGGTATTATTTTTATAGATTTGTCCAATTGGTCCCCACGTCTCCCTTCCTCTACAGGACTATATACACGTGCGGCCTGAGGAGTAACCTCAGTCAACTAAACGGTTTGGCTCTTCTTTCCTGTGCCGATCGGTGAAAGCCTGGAATTCACTACCAGCACACGTGTTTCCCTCCCACTTTGATCCTTAAAAGACCCTTTAAGCGGGGCGTGAAAAAGCATCTCACCAGGCCGCCATAGTGTGGGTCACCATGCTGCATTGACTACACATGCAATGAGGATGGTGACCACCAATCTTGGACTCCACTTGTTTCTTTCCATCAGGCAAAGTGGAGTCACTATGGTAGGCTAATAAATAAATAAAAAATACATTTTAAGCATCAATTTTCAGCTTCAAAGTAGTATTTTTGTATTAACAATCACTATTTTTACTAAAATTATTAACGATTTCGTTATTGACCACAATTTTCTGAAACAGCATAGATATGGTTTTTTTTTATGAATACCGTGCCGCTCCCTTTAGTAGTAGCATAATTATATATAATACAAGTAACACCATGTATATACATTTATGTAAACGACAAGTATACATGGTGTTGTTTGTTTAATAAATAACTATAATAATTATTTCAGTTCAAAATTCTTTCGGAAGCTGTCCTACGTGAGAAGTCTATCGGAACTAATGGAGAAAGTGCCAGTGGAACCGAATGCTATACCGGAAATGGTGAAACAATTCGACGCTGCAAAACGATAGATGTTCTCAAGACAGAAGATAATATCTAAGATTTTCAGATAATCTAAGTATCAAAGTTTCTAATATCGATGAATGAGAAATTCAGAATTTTTCCTTCTGGTTTTTAGAATAACCATTTATTTTCTATACAGGTGTTACAAAAACGTGTGGTTATTTATAATTTAAAATAGTTAGGTTTAGCTGGTAAATAATGAAGTTCGCTTGAAAGTAATTGAAAATATAAAAGTATACATTTTATCTTTAACATGTACATATGTGCATATATCTCATTCACGCCTATATCCTCAAAATGGTAGGCAGTGGCGTCTCAAACACAAACTTTTCTCAACCATAATTTAGCCCCATTACTTAAACATACTATCTTAAAAATAATCGTATTTTTTTAAATACTCTACGGTCACACATCACTAGTATTCTTGATAACCCCTATGCTTGTGTTAGAGGGGTGTTTTCGTGATGGTATTGCACTGGGTTAGAACCCACAACCGCTTGTTCGCGATTCCGAAGCCGAAGCCTTAGCCATTATGCTAATTTCTCTAAATTCTCGAAAAACTATCGAATACAAAAATATTTTATCCGATTCCCAGAGATAAGTCTGTCTAAACAAACAAACGAACAAAAAGTCTTCAGCTTTATTATCTTTACTAATATAATAGAGCTGAAAAGTTTGTTTATTTGTTTCAAAGCGCTCATCTGTAGAACTACTGATCCGAATTGAAAAAATATTTTTGTTTTAAATAGCCCGGCTATTGAGGTGTGACGTTTTGTAGGCTATAAATCACCACGCTGTGATCTTTAGGAGAGGAGCAGTGAGCATAAACGTATTTAAAACTGCGAGAGAAAATTAGTATAAATTATCAAGTAAATTTTTAATTTAAAAAATATTTATCTGTATTACAAATACACAATTGAATTAAAACTGTTATCTAATATATTTTACAACCCTAAAATATGACCACCATTTTCCGAAACATCCTGTATATCAAAAACCTCTTTTTTTACTTATATAACTATGCACAAAAAACATCTTATCAAGCTCATAGAAGACATTTACTTTAGTTCTATGTTTTTGTATTATTAATAGATCAATATAAAATTGTTTATTAGAAAAAAACAATTATAATATATGTAAGCGGTAACGAGTTAACTTAGTCCAATACAAAAAGAATAATTTAAATCAGACCGATAGTTCCAGAGATTAGTTCTTTCAACAAACAAAAATACTTTAGGCTTTCTAACAACTTCCAATTTCTAATAACAAACATTTGACCTTCGAAATTAATATGATCATTATCACCATTCACCATCATCATTATCATCATCAGCCTATCGCTGTCCCTCTCTGTACGAATATCTCCAAGAATTGATTAATTTATGTACATTGAGTTTGGTATAACATCAAAATTATATTTTAAAAACAGTTGGATAGAAAAATAAACCAAAAGACACAAGTATTACAGACCATTTTTGTAAAACAACTATTAATATTAAAATGTCTCATTGAAAACTAATTTTATATACAGTAGTGGACTCTTCTATTAAAATAAATCTTTTCATTTTATTTTCTATTAAAATGAACTTTTTCATAATAAAATGTTTCTAGAACTTTCTATCTAAAACATGCACTGAAGAAACCTACAGAGTTCTTATATTAGAAGTCAATAGCTATTATATTTTCTTAACAAATACAATACATTTTTATACAGGCAAATCATAAATCGGCGATATATATTTTTTTTATCACGCCTTCACGCCGTGGCTGTTCCATATTACTGACAACTGACAACACATTTCGATGTTGTCGATAGCAACAGTTTTTTTTTCGAATTTACTTTGAGTTGAAATAGACTTAATGAGTACGTACATACATATATAGAGATAAATGCTAAGTTTTCCATGTCAAAGTATATGGTAATATAACAACGAAACAAGCACAATAGCTTAAATGGGAATAAAATATAAACCTTATGCTACCAAAGGAAAGCTGATATTCGCACGACGCTGTTCAATGCACTATTATACTAGATAAGTAGATGCATACGATTATCAGCTGTACTGTAGTGTAATAAGGTTTAGATTACACTCACGTTTTAAAAGTAGGTTCTTTTTTTACGAAACCTGAACAGCACATTTTAAGTAGTTTTCTTTTAGAGTCAGTTCAACTCTTCAATTTATTTTTTGTATATATAGATACATGGCTTCCGTGACGTAAATAATTGGGCGTTCTTTTCATATGGGGTCATAGATCAGTTATATCACAATACATTAAAAGTGAACTCCGGTAAATAGTGATAATTATTCTGCTAATGAATGCTTGCAGCGAAATGATCTTTTTGATATTCTAAACTATTTAAATCATATTATTTCGCATACATACATACACTCACGCCTTTATCCCCTAAGGGCTAGGAAGAGGCGTGTCAAACGCTTAATTTAGCTAATCATAATTAAGTTCTTCTTTAGTCGCCTTTTACAACTCACGGGAATAGATGGGATGGCTTTTTCCTCAACCTCACATCATACAGTAATTATTTAGCGTGATAATTTATTTTAGATATTTGGTCTTTGATTTGTCATGATATATTAATTTTTTTTTAAATCCTAGGAACACTAAAAAATATGCTTGTAAACCGGGGCCATTAATCTAGTCATCGGGGGTCATTTAACTGTTCATGTGGGGTCATGTATCTCCCTTTTGCCAGTATTTTAGCTTTAATTATACTAGCGTTTTTCTTTTTTTAAACATTTAGTGTTATAAGCAAAATTTGATATTGTAAGTGATAATATAAATGTAGCTTTATATAGATTAGTTGAAGTACCTGTGAATATAAAGAGCCTGATTCACCGAGCCATTATAGAGCATACTATCCTTTTCGTTTTAACGTTAAAAAGAAAGAGATAGCTATATACTTGGTGGTGGAAATGGCAAAAAAAAATATATAGATGCACAAGAAAAATATGTCTATAAATCGAGAAAAAAAAGAGGTCCTCGAATTTATATGCTCAAATATTAAGCGAAATAACGTATGGCACATAAAAACTTACTACTTATACTAAATATGGCTCGTTACATCGACGCGTCAGGTCGCTCCACACTGTGATAAAGGACACCTGTCAGGCCCTTAACAAATCGTAAAACAAATGAGTACAACCGCGTTTAATTAATATAGGTCTAGAAAGTCTATTTTTGTGGTATAGGGTGGTGGGTGTGTCATTACTCTGGTCGAGCTGGCTCACACGTGCCTAAGCATGGCTCATCAACCTCAAAAACATCTAGTTTAAATATATGCTACTATCTTTTCACAATCTATGTATAAAATTGTAGCCAAACTGTAATTCGTTTCTGAAAGTTATTCTTTCATAAATACACATTCCGAAGAAGTTAGCAGAGCTGTTTCAAACGCCCACCTATTTTAAAAATAATTTAATACCACTCACGAAGTAGGAGCAAGTCTATTGCTATCATTCACTTTATGACTGTATATATACTGTCTGATAGATAACAGTCCGATTCCTTAGTCCCATTCTACGACAACCACTGGGAGAGTTGGGGGGGGGGGGGGCGCTATTCTACTTCACCGAAAACCATACTGCTAATTTATTGAACCGCGGCATGATATCTCTCTTACTCCTCTCAGTCCTATTTCTTTTTATACTCTCGCCACTTCTAGGTACCTCACCAAATTATATTTTTTGAAAACACTTAATAATTATAAGTATAAAAACTGTAGTTTTCTATTTTAACAGTAGTTGTAATATGTAGGCTTACAACCGTGTTTTTGTCTATGGTATAGAGTTAAGACATTTCAGTATGCTATGGATACTGTTTTTTTTTTGTTCTGGTTTTTCTATAACAAATAGCTTTAATAAAATTGGGTCGCAAACTTTTTTCTTCTGTAAGTTAAATGACCAAAGAGTTAAAGAAATTAAATAAACTCTCTTTTTTGTTGTTAACGATCGAAAACACCATTGAATAGATATAGTTGAGGATAAAGATATAGTAAAACGTAGAAAAATTAGGATTTTTTTTTTAATTAAGTGCTGTTTTGAATAATCCTATTCATTCCACAATGTTCATTCCTTAAAAATACTATCGAAATTGCATTTTTATTACTAAAAACCTGATTATTGTACATAATATATTTTATAAGAGTGATTTAAAATTAGTTTCAGAAGTTTTCAAGAGCTCAATTCCTTTCTTACTAAAATGTTGCTCGGAGCCAAGCTCATACAAAATACGAGTTCGTGTGTAAACTAATAAAATAGTCTCGAATGATTACTTTTGCTGTGTTGAGGTATAAATGGAATAACTTAACGTGTCACACGCTGTGTAACTCCAACCTCATCCAATCTTGTACCATGGTAACCAGACTGCTGATACACATATGTATATATTACTAAATATATACATAAATTACACCCAGACAGAACAAATGATCGTCCTCATGTGACAATTTTTTGTTCTAGGCTGGAACCTCTACAGCTAAGCTAAGCTGAGCCCTTGAACACTTAAAAGTTTGTGGGGTAAAAAATTACCCCTTGTAAAGTGTACTGGATTGTTTGAATTGATGCCTTATTAATACACTCAGTGAAATAATTTAATTGTAAATTTATTTTTTCCTATTCTTATCTTGAATAAGACGAAGTGTTTATTATAATTATATTTTTTTGTAATGGTAATATTATTATGCTTTTTAATATAATTAATATATTTGAATACCTCTTGTTCTTTTAGTAAACTTTTATTTTTTGATATTTCTAATCGTCTTATCGTGTAAGTATATGAGACAAACTAAATCACAGAATCAAATGATTGTGTTATGGACACATTAAAAAAAAAGCTTTTGGAATCAGAGTCACGCTTATCATAAAGTTGCATATATTTCAATTTTATCGGATGTGGGGAACCGAGTTTAATTTAAATTTCCTCAATCACATTTGATTCTGTGCATATAATGATTCCTAATTATATTTTTTTTTACCATAAATCCTTATATTTTTTGTACATCCATTATTTTGTAATTTGAGTATTTAATAATTACTTTTTAAGCTCAACGTTTAAAGCCATTCGCTTTTGTACGAACTCCCTTCAAATTATTTAAAAAATATATATATATTTTTAGTTTTCATTTAATTTCTTAAGCCATTATTTTGTTAAATTAAGAAGGTGCCATGCTTAATGCACACTTAGATAAATAAATAAATATATGAATGTAAAGTGCTAATGTACGTTTGTATGCGTGTTTGTGTTTAGATGTAGGCGTGTGGATCCAATATGGTCTCTGGGTAAATATGAATATAATACAACTAGTTGATCTGCAGCTCTGATATGTAATAAGAGATGTTTGTGAAGGTGCAGATCACCAATATTGTATGCAAACAAGCTTTAATTCCTTACACATTTTGGTACATAGCATATTGTAAAATATAATAAATATACATTTTGCTAATATAAGCTTTCTAACACATTGTCTTTATACAGTGGCAGAAAATGACACAATTATTTAAACCACTGAAACTATACGTCTCTAGCATATTTAATTTTTAGTCTTGCCATTAGTCAATTCGCTATTGGGAAAAAAATACAGTAAAATTTTAAATCATTAACTTAACACTTTCCAACGTAGGTGATAACCTGGAAATTGAAACGTTCATAACGTTTACACGGGTTGCTTTTCTTGCACGATTTCTTATAAATGCATGCTAATTATATATACATATATCTATATAGTTTAAGTGGCTACAATAATTGCTCCATTTTCTGGGACATATATCGGTGACAGCTGAAGTAGCAAATATGCTTCTAACCCGCCAAGGTCCTTAAACAATTAAACTGGGTTCTTATCTTAATAGATAAAAGCAACGATATATTTCTTGAAGCATTGATACTGACTCTCTCAGGTAGTGCAAACTTCTTTAAAAGATCTTAAACTAATTCAAATATGATCTTTTCATGTAGGGGACAAGCCTATTGCCGTCAACCAGAATAATAGGGTTGGTAGTATAGGAACTTCAGATCGGATAATTGGGAGTATATTAAAAAAAAGATATTGGTTGGCTCATGAAGATCAGATCAGGATACCTGCAACTCGAACAGGAGGAGGCCGCTGCACTACCTTTGCATATTAATTACACTTAATAGTGAAAATGAATCCCAGATTCCTATTTCGTTTTCTTTTTCCTGTCTCGATCTCAAAGAAAAAAAATCTAAGACGGGTTTTAAAATAGTGGTTATATTTACCCTTGTGTTATATGTACCCCACAGAGATATACCTCACCTGAGTACGTTTGACCATTCACGTTATATTGGACTTGGATACATCTGACCATTGGGGTCAAAATATACCCCTTTCGGGTAAATGTATCTGAGAAGGAATTACACTGACATGTATTTGTCAGTATCATATCACATAAATTCAGAAATAAATTAAACCACAATATTTTTTAACAGTTTATCGAAATGGCACAAATAGCAATAATAGTTTTTAAGTGGAATATGTACGGGTTTTTTCCATTTCTAATATGAATTAAGGCATTTTTATCTTTAACCTGTAAGTAACAAGATATTATAATAACATACCTTCTATTTCTGTCTTTCACACTAAATACTCAATCATAATGTAATTGGATACACGTTCCTAGGTGTAAACTATCAGACGAATCATCTGATAGTAAGTGTCGCAGTGAAATAGGAAAAGGGGGTCGGGATTTCGGTAGCCTCACTCACTCTGTAAAACAACGCAAGCATTGCTTCACGACCGGTATTACTATGACCGGGCCGGCCAAAAGTCTATTACCACTATTAAAGACTGTATTAAAACTAAATCTCAAATTCGAATAATTTTATTAATATTTCAGTACACTTTTTTTATGCTGTGCAGTATTTTGTATTAGATATGGAAAATCCTAAGACACAATAATAAGTCTGTCACTGATTTTCTTTAGCACTTTAGGTTACGCACGCCAGATTGGCACTATGTGAAAATGTCTTGCTCCGACGTTCGATTATACAATACAAAAAAGTCGCGAATAAGACAAAACGTTTTCCATCCGTGTGATTAAAACGACGTGAACAAGACGAGCACAGTATGGCGTTGTCGTATTTCGAATCTTATTTTTTTGCTAGTAAATCGTATATTAAGTTGTAATAAATAAAAAGTGGATTGTTTTTTTCGTGTTTTATTTCTAATATTATATTTAAACAATTAAAAATACATATTTATTTTTAGGGTAAAATATATACAGATATAGACCCCGCCTAGTACATTACTAATTGTACATACATATTCGAGTATGAAGCGATAAGTTTTGTCGTAGCTGACATGCCTTTGGTAAATTGACCCAAAAACTCGAGGTCAATTTGGATTAATTATTACCCAAAGTTGCTGGTATTTTCTAGACTGTTTATTATTAATAGTGCTCTGAATGTGATTTTATGCATTATGTTTGCAATATACAAGAAGTTGCCGGCAATAATATTTACCCAATTTAACTACATTATTTTCAAAGTATTACAAAAAAAAACTTAGGTTATAATTAATTAACTTGCAAATTATTCTTGCATTCAGTTCTGTGTATTAAGAGCTATTATAGAATCTAAAAAAAAATGCAATGTTTTTTTTCTAATATATAAAATAACAGGTAGGTAGGCATTTACCCTTGTGATATACCCAAGGGTAAAACTTACTTTCAACGAAACAAACATACACACTTATAACGATTATTGTACCACCTCTAGTGTCGTATATTTTTTTTTATATAAACTACTATTTTATTTCAACAAACTAATTTTATTTGTTGTGCAAGTTTCTTTTATAATTGTTTAATATGTTTTTAAAATCCACATGCGATTCAAACCTCGTTTGCAAAATAATTCTCGAGTCTTTCATCAACTTGTAGTCTTTACTCCTTCCTGCAAAATAAATTAAATGTTTTTTTATTATCTATACGCACTTAGAAAGTCTATTCAATATTCTATAAGCGCCTCCCCCGAGTCCGTCAAACTGTGAACCAATAAACCAATAACATTTTTGAAGCGGCGATAGCGTAATGAACTACGCGGGTTCGAACCCCACCCAGTACACTAACGTCTAGTTACCTGTTCGAATACGTAGATCCTATTTAGAAGAACAGGCAAGAAACTCCAGAGACACTTTTTCAGTACATTAATATTTACAAAGTTGGCCTTCCTTCCCTCTTTGGACCTCAATCTGACAATCTTATAATATTCAAAAAGGCTAGTAAAACTAAATTGGACATTGAAGGTATATCGGACTCATACCGACAACCGACTTGGAAAAAACATGGAAACAAACTCAAGTATTGTAAATATAAAGAAATTGTTGTGCAAGTGTTATGTAGCATTTCTACATATATTTTTTTTATAATACATTAACAGACGGGTTACCTTATGGTAAGTGACATCATCGGTCTATAGACACCTGCAACTCAAGTGAGAGCGCTGCCAGCCTTTGAAGGTGATGATGGAAGGGGGAATACGGGGAGAGGAAAGAGCAGAGGCGGAGTTGGTACACCGGACACCTCACAAATGTCAATGCAACGTTGCTTCACAACGCGCTTTCTGCGAGGCCAGCCCATATGTGCCTCAGCATGGCTCTACCATATAAATATATAGGCTCTGGCCTATATTACCGAATGTGGTAGGCAGAGACGTCCCACTTGCAGAATAGAAGCCTGTCTGATAGATAACATTCCTATTTTTTAAATACGCTTTTATTTACCTTACGTTCTCGATAACTAGCTTCTCTGTTTTATATAAGTTGCCGACAATTATCTGTAATAATAATAAACAAGGGTATAATGCAACAGTACACGTAATAACTACACAAAGATCAAAGCATTTGACCAGGCTGAGTGATAATGATTGACGCGTCAAGATCAGGTTAGGAAGGCATATATCTACATATTTCTTCTTCTTAGCCTTATGGTTCCCATGTCTATTAGGGTTGGCTTCTAGTCCAAACAGTTATTGCCTGAATAGCAATTTTTCCACGGAGCGACTGGCATCTGACCTCAACTGAATTCGATAATTGAGGGCACTGCTTCCCAATATCGACTGTCATGACAACCAGGACCACGGCTTAACATGCTCTAAGAGGCACGGGCGTGTAACACTGCATACTTCCAAACTCTGGGCTGTTACTAAGAATTTCTTATTAGAATAGAAAGAAGAATAGAATAAAAATTTTTTCAGTGGTAGAGCCATGCTTAGGCACGAATGGGCCGGCTCGACCGGTGCGATACCACGGCCTCACAGAAAACCGGTTGTGAAGTAACGCTTGCGTTGCATTTGCCCGAATTGAGTGAGGTTTCCGGAGGCCCAATTCCTCCTTTTTTCCATCTCCTCATCCCTCCTCTCTTCTTTCCGCTCCCTGCATCCCCCATCCCTCATCACCCTCAAAGGCGGGCAGCGCACTTGCGACTCTTGAGTTGCAAGTGTCCATGGACGGCGGTGTCACTTACCATCAGGTGACCCGTCTGTTCGTCTGTCCCCCTATAGTATAAAAAAAAAAAAAAAAAAAAAAGAATAACGCAATAGCACTATATATGTGGTGGTCTTCAACTTAGCAGAAGTTGTACTATGATAACTAGACTGCTGATAAAAATAGTTATACTCGTATATTACTATATTCATACATATTATACTTTCCCCCAACCAGTTATTTTATTGTGCTATATATATTTTATTTTGAGCAAACAAGCTGACGGATTACCTGATGGTAAAGAACTACCTCCGCCCATGGACACTTGCAACTCTAGAGTTGTTGCCCGCCTATGAGGAACTCCGGTGACTACACTCACTAGATGAAGTACAAACGCAGGTATTGTTTAATAACCGGTTTTCTATGGCCGGCTCACACGTGCCTAAGCTTGGCTCTCCCACGTAACACATCCACAGTGGATTATGTCATCGCTAAAACATACTACAAATATATGTATTTATACATTTACCTGTCTCCTTATAATTTCTAAGTTATCCACTCCGAAATTGTATTGTGTGATTCTTTCTTTTTTATCTGCAACTTTTTGATTTGCTCTAAAACTATCCCGCACTCTTCGTAATGCGTACAATCTGAAAATAATAAAGTGAGTTATATTTGGTACACTTATTCATATCCGAATTGGATCCGTTTTTGGCACTGACGACAAGTCTAGCTGTAAATATGTACCTATATTTTATATGTGTTGCAAATAAACATTTATCTTTCTTTCTTTCTTTCTTTATATATTCTCAAATTTAGTCAACTGCAATTTTGTCACACACAGATAACAGGGCAGAATTCCACTGTTCTCAAACAGATACTTAAAGATAAAGTAGCACACAATATTGTACAGTGAGTATACAAAATTAATACATAAACGAAAGGTAGGATATGCCCAGCCAAATAGAGACCAGTAGTGAGACTGGAGTGCTATACCGCAGTTTGGGGAAGGCCATGTCTAACAGTGGACAAAGTGGCCAAAGACGGCATTATCGCTGAAAGCAATGCTTATGTTGCATTTCCCCGAACTCAGAGAGAAAAAGAAGACTGAGAGTTGGGCCTCCGTCAACCTCACTAGTTTTGGGGAATATATATAACATAAATATATAAAAAAATACCCTTTATAAAAAAAATTAAGTCAGTGAGGTTTCTCTTGTATAGACTTGTACCATCGTCTTCATCGTCACTTGGCATCAGGTGAGTTGATAGACGAGTCAGCTGATGGTAAGTGAGTATTATATTCTATTAAATTAAGATTTATATTCTAAGATTTATATTCTTCTCTTTCATAGGTACACTGACTGACTAAATGACATTCTGACAGAGTGCCATTGTCTATTGCGCAGTGCCAATTCTGTCGAAACTCTAGCTTCAGATGTATCAAAAGCCAATCTCTGGAGGGAAGGAGTCTCGCTTTGAAATGCATTCCTACCTCCAGATTGGAAGTCCACAGTTCTGATCTCAGGTTGGTTGTAGATATTAACTGCAGATTGCGATTCAGTTATGGTATTGATTTGAGTAGCTTCTGCAGTACAACCCAGACCATAGCCCATCTGACATTGGACCCTGACAGCTGCATGCAGTAAGATTTCATGTCTGTCAGCAGCAACGCTGCCAAGTTCTAGGCATGTTGTCAACAAAATGATAAGACACTGCCAATTCTAACTTGAGTTGCTAATAGAAAGATAACACTACTGAAATAATGCTTGTCAACCATAATCGTCGAGGGAAGGTGCAAGCCATGTAGAAAGAGGCAGCAAATATCTGCCGATATTACTTAAAAAATTACAGACTAGCTACTTTTCGGGGAACAGTATAAAGTTGAAGATTAAGAGACAGTCTATACTATAATATATATAGATTGACTATAGAGTGATGGTATATACACAGAATGATAATACGAAATGCGGTATTAGCAATGACGACATCAAAGATAGTGAAAAAATTGTTTCCAAGGTTTTCAACAAAACATTAGAACAGTAGGAGCTGAAAACGTGTAATGCTTTGCATTTATAATATTACTAATTTGCATTATCATGCAAAAAGTAAACAAAACCTCTTTCCATGAAATAAGGTTATATAATTTAACATTGTAAATAGATTACCTGAAGTTGTAATTAGGGAACTTCTCCGATTCCCTGATTAGATTTTTGTATAACGTTAAAATAGACCGTCTTGAAGGTGATGAAGCCATTTTTATCTAATTTTTACATAAAATTTATTAGCAGATGACCGACTGACGGACAAAAGTAAATATTGTCATTCCTGACTTGGGTCGTTAGGTTTCACGTTTATATCAAGTAAAAAAGAAAGTACATGAAACAATTTTTATTATATTAAATATTTGAAATTTAAAAATAAATATTTCATTAGATACTTTTATATTATAGTCATTACTTATTTTTCTTTTATGATGCCATAAAGCACATGTATGTATATAATTTATCTTAATGTATTAGTTTGTATCAGCAGTGATTTTTGAGTGTAAAGGATTATTACTGGCAAAATTAATATTGCTAGAATGTAATTTAAAATTGTCGCTGGTATATTTAGAATTAAATTTATTAATAGTCTATGACGAATACAAAGTAAAGGAGTAAAAATTACAGAGTGATAATTGTTTTGCTTATTATCATTTACTAAAACTGTCACATTATTTTGAAATAATCTCTTTTGTAGTTACTTAGTAAGTAATTATTAGTATCAATTTTAAAACTTTATTTTGGCAATAAGTATATTTTCACAAATGGTTGCCATGAGGAGTATTTCCTGCACAAATATATTTTTGTACCTGTACGTATCTGTGTTGAGAACTGGTCAAAAGATGGAGCACTTTAGAACATGTCAATTAATAATTTAGAAAAATTAAATAATAAGAAAAAATCGTAAATGTCTGTTGTTAACAAAAAACTTGTATAACATAGGTACTCAGTTCATATTGATATTAGACTAACGTTTTCTTTTTTGTATCAGAAACGCTCAAACTGTGGAGGAACGGGTGTTATGTACCTCCAACTCTAAGGGAGGATCTTCCGACCAGGCGATCATGCCTGGCGGATAACAAAAATCTTAAAAGTTTGGACGATTTATCAAGATGATCGTGACTTTAGAATGAAATCTTGCATAATAACCAAGTATTCTGTAGTCGCGAATGGCGATATTGTCGAGGTTGTGCAAGATTACGTCTACCTTGGTCAAACTATCCAATTCGGCCCTCACAACTTCAACACACACACACTTCTGCCTAGACGAATTCTTCTATAGTCCCGAGACTACAGAAGAATTTGTTTAGGCAGCCTGTGGGAAGATCGCCGATCCCAAAATCTCTAATAACCAAAACACTCAACTAGTGCGTCGAACTCTTAATGACATGCGGAGTCGAATCGTGGACACTCACCATTGGACTATGCACAAGTTTACAGTTGCTCAACATGCAAACGTAGTGTAGGGTGCCCTGCGGCCCGATGGACGTGGATGTGGAAAGCCTAGATACTTGGTACTTTTTTTTTGTATTTTTAAATTCAAACTTTATTTCGATTTGTTATTCAATCTGACGGTGCTTGATATATATATAGTGAAGTAAGATTGGTTCAGAAACTAAATAATAGATGGCGATACATTCAGAACAGTTTTAAGTGTATGTCAAACGTAATGCAGTAGTACTCTGTCTGTGTTGCGGCAGCTGAGTCGGTCAGTGAGCAATGTGTGATAGGGTGTTTTCATCGTAGGATAATAAATTAATTATATGTCATAGCATTTAAGTGTTAATAAATAGTTCTATAAGCTTTAACCGATATACCAGCTTCATTATAGTGCCCAGTGATCAACTAAAGGTACGTTAAAAGGCAAAACATTTAAACTTGGGAAATTTTGTTTATTTATAACTCAATTTTCAAACAATAATCACAATTCACATTAGCCAATACCTTTGAAAGTGTGTTAGTTTGTTAACGTAATTAGTGTCTCGCTATTTTCCATGCACGATTACTCAATGTTGACTTATTTGAGGGCAAGGTTAAAAATGCAATGTATAAATCAAAATATTTATATACGTCGATTTGATTTAAGTGATTTAGCAAGTTAACTCTGACAGATAATTCGAGTCTTCTATAATGTTAACATAAGTACATAACTAATTAGTAAGTAATTAATCATAAACAGTTAAAAGCTTTTCTAATAAGATACTTATTTAACATAAACATATGACTAAAGAAAATTACTTGACGTTATGGGAAACGAGTTTGCGTATTGTTCATTAGCATTTTAATTTGAGATTCCAATGGTGTCCGAAGATTAATTAATATTTATTATGTTTATTACAACACTTGGTTGTGTTATGTTTTAGAATGACGCATTTTATAATACGAAAAGTTTAGGTTACGTGATATATTTCGTGGTTCGCCTTAACTTTATCAGGTTTCTTTTTTAAGTTTAAAAAATCAGAGTGTACTCAAGCGTCTGTTAAAATAGTCAGCTTCATTTTTAAATTTTGAATTTTCATTATTTCCTGTCAAAAGACTCCTTCCAGTTGTGGAAGTACCATTTACTTTAGTGCATAGTAAGGTAGTTTATTGAAAGGAGGTTCTGATTTAACACACCTTATTTGATCATTGTCCGTTTTTTAATTTAAACCATTTTAATTAAAAAAATATTGATGGAAGAAAAGCTTTATTTAATTATGAATGATAACTTAAAGTTTTGAATAAAGTAATACCCAACATCCACAACTGAAACATATCTAATGACATCTAATCATGTTAAAAATGGTAAATTATTTAGGCAGAAGTAACCATACCAAAGAGTTATATACCTTCTTTTAGCAGTCTGTAAAGTAGATAGGTGTTAAGAGTAACTATCCAATTATTTTACATTTTACAACATAATTGAAAGAAATAAAATTCTACTGTGTTAATAAAAGATTTGAAGGAATTTTCTTCTTTTGGTAATCCTTATCTAAAAACACCTATTTCTTTCGGAGACCTAGGACTTTTCCATCAGGAGCCAGTTCAAGTTATAGGACTGACATATCCCTATTCTTATTTGTACAAGAAATATCTATGCCTTCCCATACTTCAATTTACTTTTCCACAACTTGTTTTCTTAAAGTTCAATAGACTTGCTTGCTTTGAAATTTCCTTCCCCATCACCTGGATGATAGGCAGTCCACCACTGTGTGCTTCTCCAGAACCTTTTTAGCTTGCTTAAGCCTATGGAAGAAACTGTCTCCTGCTGAATTTCCGGACCAATTCAAAGGTTTAAACCTTCAAGAAAAGAGTGTACCCCTACCTAAAAGGCCAGCAATTTACCTGTGGCTCTTGAGTTGGGAGTGTCCATGGGCTGCTGTACTCACTTACAATTGGGTGACCCGTCTGTGCTTATGCTCTCCTTTCTATAACAAAAAACTATATATATAAATTTTAAAATGTACATTTGTACTAGATTCTAGAACAGTCATAGCGACATTACAATTATTTTTTATTTGTTTTTTAAGTTATATGCATTTAACCTTATTAATTTTATTTTTGTGCAGTATGCATTTAATTTTAATGTCCTCTGTTAGAATATAAATAAATTCATGAGTCATTTGTTATGTTGGCTATATTTGTGGTGTGAAATACACATTTTTTAATCTGATAAGTAGGATATGTTTTCTTTGCAGTGCGGTTTTCGGTTAAGTACTAGGGCCATCTTTTCTCATGGGTCTGTACTTCTATCAGTATACAGTACACACACAGTGCCTTGCTTCCTAAACATAAGTGAGCTTAAATGATGGTTGACAAAATGTTGGCATTTGTAGTGTATTGGACAGCATTTTGTCTGCAAACTGATAAATATATTTCTGTGATTCTGCTTTTTGCAATCAAACTCATAAACTATAATCTTTAAGACTATTAGATAATAAAGAATTCTCAACAAGATTTAAAATGAATATATACATACATATAAAATGAATATATACCGCAGAGGCGTTTGAAGAGCCTACTAGACTACTCTCTTCTAACTTTAGTCTCATTAACTCAACTCTTAAAACCTATAAACTAAAAACCTACAATTCTTTCTTTCTTGAAATATTCTTGAAAATGCTTAAGTACAAACAATTTAGTTAGAGTTCTCGAACTTCCCGGCAGGAGCTGACTTGATTGAGCTGTTGCTTATACTCCCCAATACATCTGTATATGCAATATCCACTTCCTTAGATTTCTATCCTCTCTTTTCTGTCTGTATACTCCAAATTTTCCCATCTAATTCCCAAAAGTGCCCGGATGACGGCCTAATGTAGACCCTTCGGGGATATATGTATTGATTAACAAAATAATTATATAAAGCTAATTTTTTTTGTGTTAGTATGCTATAGGTGATAATCTATGAAATCTATGGTACTATTAATTATTTTATTTGTAACAGATAAAGTATTTATTGACGAATAATATATACTAAAAAACATAACGTTGCGATCCTTAAGAGGAGCAGTGACCTTTAAACGCTGAGAATGATCTTCAAATTTCAACTTTTGTAATAGATGGTTGGGTTTCACTAATATTTAAAAAGACCATCAAAAGAATGGATAAGGTAAATACTTTTGTTCTTCTGTCTGTATTTTTCCCTTTTTATAAAATCGTATTTGATTTTTTTCTTCGCGTCATCTGACTTCAAACTCAAAAATAAGTTCTCAAATAACGACATCACAGTAATAATATGTTTAGATATCTCACACACGGCCTTAACTAGACTGCTGATAAACATATTTATGTGTCTAAATATGTACATATATATTATACCCAGACAGAAGTAATGGCCGTGCTCATTACACAATTGTTTGTCCTGAGTAGGAATCGAAGTCTTAGCAATGAGGATCACTTACCTTTCGACCAAAGGACAGTCCTGTATATGTATGTTCCTTATAAAAGTATATCCTATTAGGTTATTTAAACCGATCTTGTATAGTATATTTTTTCAGTGGTAGAGCCATGCTTAGGCACGAATGGGCCGGCTCGACCGGTCCGATACAACGGCCTCACAGAAAACCGGTTGTGGAGTAACTCTTGCGTTGCATTTCCCCGAATGGAGTGAGGTTTCCGGAGGCCCAATTCCCCCTCCCCCTTTTCTCTCCCCTCATCTCCTTTCTCCTTTTTTCCATCTCCTCATCCCTCCTCTCTTCTTTCCGCTCCCTGCATCCCCCATCCCTCATCACCCTCAAAGGCGGGCAGCGCACTTGCGACTCTTGAGTTGCAAGTGTCCATGGACGGCGGTGTCACTTACCATCAGTTGACCCGTCTGTTCGTCTGTCCCCCTATAGTATAAAAAAAAATCACCATATTATAACCGTATCTCTTAAAAATAGTAAATGTTTAAACATTCCACACGTTCCCAAGATATTGCTTCAACATCTCGATAGGCAGTATTCCTGTCCTTTTTTGGTATTCCTCCTAAAGGAAATTTAAAACCCTTATCGAAAATACATAGAATACAATACAAGCTTGTTATAAATTAGAGGATTATATCCAAGATAAGAACGCTTGGAAACACGCTGGTCCTGCTCCATAGGACAATTTAGAGTCTAGACGAAATCAAAATGGTTTCTAATTGTTTTATACGATTATTTTAACCCACACACTGACCTATTACTTGTTAATATTCTCTATATCTATGTAAATCGTATGCTACTTTTACTATGTTTGTTAATGTGTGAGAACCATGTATTAATTTATGTGTCGCTGCTTCGATTTAATTCTTTTTACCTATTTCGGTATAGTGATATTGTTCTGGGTGTATCGTTTTCACACATCATTATAATTATATATAATGATTGTATGTAAACAAAACATTTTAAAAGAGTATCGCTGGAGTTTCTTGCCCATTGTTCTCCATACGAAACTACATTTTGGAATGGGCGACTAGAATCAATTCTATTTATATGTAAGTTTTGACGTTCAAAAGTGCCTTTTGGGCCTATCTGAAATAAATGCTTTGACTTTGACCCGTTATCTTTCTGTTTTAATAAATTACGATCTTTAATTTTTGAAGACACAAAACTTTAAGGGGAAATGAGTTTAATAAATCTCTGTATACTCCTCTAGGTATACAGGCGTGAGCATATGTAATGTGTGTGTGTTATGTGTAGGAGATTCTAGGTAGACCAAGTTTCGGATGCTAGCTATATAAAATATGAGCAAAAAATGCCAATATGTGTGTTATTTAAACGGTTTTTGAATATTATCAGTTTACACATTACAATATTGCAACTGCTACCGTTATGTTGTTATCAGAAAATATTTTTATTTATGTGTTAGTGTTTAAATGTAGGTACATTTGTAGATGTTTGTTTTTATAATATAGGGCGACAGACTTCGTACACCTGGCAGTTCGAGTTATAGGTATGCGACCCTGACTTGCTTAAGCTATTGCTTATACTCCCCAATCTATCTAAATAAGCAATATCCACTTCCTGGGGCACAAGCCAGTTCGAGTTATAGGTATGCGACCCTGACTTGCTTGAGCTATTGCTTATACTCCCCAATCTATCTAAATAAGCAATATCTACTTCCTGGGGCACAAGCCAGTTCGAGTTATAGGTATGCGACCCTGACTTGCTTGAGCTATTGCTTATACTCCCCAATCTATCTAAATAAGCAATATCCACTTCCTGGGGCACAAGCCAGTTCGAGTTATAGGTATGCGACCCTGACTTGCTTGAGCTATTGCTTAACTCCCCAATCTATCTAAATAAGCAATATCCACTTCCTGGGGCACAAGCCAGTTCGAGTTATAGGTATGCGACCCTGACTTGCTTGAGCTATTGCTTATACTCCCCAATCTATCTAAATAAGCAATATCCACTTCTTGGGGCACAAGCCAGTTCGAGTTATAGGTATGCGACCCTGACTTGCTTGAGCTATTGCTTATACTCCCCAATCTATCTAAATAAGCAATATCCACTTCCTGGGGCACAAGCCAGTTCGAGTTATAGGTATGCGACCCTGACTTGCTTGAGCTATTGCTTATACTCCCCAATCTATCTAAATAAGCAATATCCACTTCCTGGGGCACAAGCCAGTTCGAGTTATAGGTATGCGACCCTGACTTGCTTGAGCTATTGCTTATACTCCCCAATCTATCAAAATAAGCAATATCCACTTCCTGGGGCACAAGCCAGTTCGAGTTATAGGTATGCGACCCTGACTTGCTTGAGCTATTGCTTAACTCCCCAATCTATCTAAATAAGCAATATCCACTTCCTGGGGCACAAGCCAGTTCGAGTTATAGGTATGCGACCCTGACTTGCTTGAGCTATTGCTTATACTCCCCAATCTATCTAAATAAGCAATATCCACTTCTTGGGGCACAAGCCAGTTCGAGTTATAGGTATGCGACCCTGACTTGCTTGAGCTATTGCTTATACTCCCCAATCTATCTAAATAAGCAATATCCACTTCCTGGGGCACAAGCCAGTTCGAGTTATAGGTATGCGACCCTGACTTGCTTGAGCTATTGCTTATACTCCCCAATCTATCTAAATAAGCAATATCCACTTCCTGGGGCACAAGCCAGTTCGAGTTATAGGTATGCGACCCTGACTTGCTTGAGCTATTGCTTATACTCCCCAATCTATCAAAATAAGCAATATCCACTTCCTGGGGCACAAGCCAGTTCGAGTTATAGGTATGCGACCCTGACTTGCTTGAGCTATTGCTTATACTCCCCAATCTATCTAAATAAGCAATATCCACTTCCTGGGGCACAAGCCAGTTCGAGTTATAGGTATGCGACCCTGACTTGCTTGAGCTATTGCTTATACTCCCCAATCTATATAAATAAGCAATATCCACTTCCTGGGGCATAAGCCAGTTCGAGTTATAGGTATGCGACCCTGGCTTGCTTGAGCTATTGCTTAACTCCCCAATCCATCTGTATAAGCAATAAATATCCTTTCCTGTCATTATACTCCAAATTATTCAATCTAATTCCTGAAGTGCCTGGTTGACGGCAATAGGATTGACCACTATTACGAAAATGGTACTAAATTGTAATCAGAAAGGTGTAGGCGTTCATTACGCCTCTGACAGCCCCTTCGGAGATACAGTCGTGAGTGTACGTATCTAAATAAATGAGTTTGAAAAAAATACTTCTCAAAACCTGCTTTTATATTCAGAGTCAGTTCATATCATCAATATGTATCGTTATCGAAACTAAACGTGTTTGAAAAAAAATAGCTTAGGTAGCGAGTCAAATTTAACGTACAAGATGTGACTCGAAGAAACAGGTATTGCAAGTTAAATAAGAAATTCTAAATCAATAAAGTGAAACGAAAGTTATATAGTTAATTAAAGGTAATATAGATTAATGTTATATTGTGTGACAAATTGGTTGAGGCTTTCGCGGCCGATTGATGATTCGTTGGCTTTATTCGGGTCTAAAGGCCGTTGAAAATGCTTCCTAACGTTTCGCTAGCACGAGTGGCGAGCCTTTCCATAGGACGACGGCCTTTAGACCCGAATAAAGCCAACGAATCATTATATTTTTATATTATTATTTCTTTGTAGTGGTAGAGCCATGCTTGCTTAAGCACGAATGGGCCGGCTCGACCGGTGCGATACCACGGCCTCACAGAAAACCGGTTGTGAAGTAACGCTTGCGTTGCATTTCCCCGAAATGAGTGAGGTCTCCGGAGGCCCAAAACCCCCCACCCCCCTAATGATAGCGCTGTTAACGAAAAGGATACCCCAGGGGGGTACCAGCGCTAGCGTTGGAGAATCCCCCCCTGGACGTCCACCCTCAGTACGGATTATGCCTGAGCGTGGACGCCCAGGCTGCCCCTCGTACTCTGGGGGGGGCTCAACTGCGCTCTCAAAATCTGCTCGGGGCAAGAGAAGGCACACCATGGCACCCCCTGTCACGTTTACCGTGGATTTTTGTAACATCAGGGGCTTACATTCGAACCTCGACACTGTCCACCACCACCTTGAGACAGCAAAGCCGGCCTTGCTCTTTTTAACCGAGACGCAGATATCATCTCCAGTGGACACATCCTACCTCTGCTACCCTGGGTACGGACTGGAACACTCCTTTGTTCCTAAGGCTGGTGTATGCGTGTACGTTAGAGATGATATCACTTCTCGCCGCCTCGGCAATCTTGAAGGTAGGGACCTCTCCATCTTATGGCTACGTGTAGACTGCGACGACCATCCCCGCATCTACCTATGCCTCTACAGGTCCCATAGCGGTGATGCCGAAACGGACCGACTCATCGACCACGTCCAAATGGCTACAGACTCAGTGCTCCAGCAGGTCCCATCCGCAGAGATCGTGATTCTTGGCGACTTTAACGCCCATCACGCCGAATGGCTTGGTTCGCGCAAAACCGATCATGCGGGAAGATCTGTTTACGATTTCGCCTTGGCATATGGCTTGACGCAGCTGGTAGCAACGCCTACGCGAATCCCAGATGCAGAAAGCCACGTGCCTTCACTGTTGCATCTTCTGCTGACCTCACATCCTGACGGCTACAAAGTATCCGTTGAGGCCCCTCTTGGCTCTTCGGACCATTGCCTGATTAGGAGTATAGTGCCACTCGTTCACTCGCTGCGGCCGCGAGTTACAAGCAGTCGCCGCGTATGGCACTATAGGTCAGCAGACTGGGATGGAATGCGAACATTCTTTGCATCCTACCCATGGAGGCAGGTTTGCTTCTCGCCGGATGATCCCAATGTCGTTGCTGACTCTGTCGCGGATGTTGTGCTTCAGGGTATGGAACTTTTCATTCCATTCTCCCTGATTCCCACAGGTGGCAAGTCCCAGCCTTGGTTTGGTCGAACCTGCAAAGCGGCGTCCCGCCGAAAGCAGGAATGTTACCAAGCATGGGCTAATGCAGCGACAGCACGGGATGAAAAGACCAGCACATTAAAGAAGCAATTTAACTTTGCCTCCAGGTCCCTCAAAAGAGTAATTGCTTCGGCGAAGTCGGCTCACATCGGCAGAATTGGCGAGAGACTAGTTAGTCTCCCCTCCGGAACTCGTGCATTCTGGTCTCTTGCCAAAGCTGTAAAGGGGAACTTTTGTAAGCCATCCCTTCCACCTCTGCGCATAGGAGATAATTCGTTGGCCCACGACGCTAAAGAAAAAGCCGATCTTCTGGGCAAACTCTTTGCGTCCAACTCGACCCTGGACGACGGGGGAAACGCACCGCCGACCATACCGCAGTGCGAGACCCGCATGCCGGAAGTCCGGTTTACACAAAGGGCAGTGCGTAAAGCGCTTCTTTCCCTCGACGTTCATAAGTCGAGTGGGTCCGATAGAATCTCTCCTATCGTGCTGAAGACGTGTGCTCCAGAGTTAGCACCGGTTTTAACGCGCCTTTATCGGCTTTCTTACTCTCTTGGCGTAGTCCCGAACTCATGGAAGACAGCTCTAGTGCACCCAATCCCTAAAAAAGGAGATCGCTCGGATCCGTCCAACTACAGACCCATAGCCATCACCTCCTTGTTCTCAAAGATAATGGAATCCATTGTTAACTGCCAGCTCCTCCGGTTCTTAGAAGACCACCAGCTCCTCAATGATCGACAATACGGCTTCCGTCAGGGTCGTTCAGCTGGTGATCTTCTCGTATACTTGACTCACCGGTGGGCACAGGCGATCGAGACCAAGGGGGAAGCGTTGGCCGTTAGTTTGGACGTGGCGAAGGCCTTCGATCGGGTCTGGCACAAAGCGCTCCTTGCGAAGCTTCCTTCCTATGGGCTTCCCGAGAAACTGTGCAATTGGCTCACCAGTTTTCTTACAGACAGAAGCATCAAGGTCGTTGTTGACGGTGCATGCTCCGACTCCAAGTCTGTTAATTCTGGTGTCCCACAAGGCTGTGTGCTATCACCCACGCTGTTTCTTCTGCATATCAACGACATGCTGCAGATTAGCAGCATCCATTGCTATGCAGACGATAGCACGAGTGATGCCCTTTACACCGGCCGCGCTAACATTTCTCGGGTAAACGTCATCGAAAGCCGATCCAAACTTGTGTCTGAAATCGAAACTTCTTTATCAAAAGTTTCAGATTGGGGTCGACTTAACCTAGTCCAATTTAACCCCACGAAGACACAGGTTTGCGCGTTCACCGCTAAAAAGATGCCATTGGTCGTATCACCTCAATTTGAGAGCACTTCCCTAACTGTATCAGCCAGTATCGAAATCCTTGGCGTCGATATATCAAGCGAAGTCCAGTTTCGCGGTCACTTAGAGAGTAAGGCCATATTAGCCTCGAAGAAGCTTGGTGTGCTAAACAGATCGAGACAGTATTTTACTCCGGCCCACCGCCTGCAACTTTATAAGGCGCAGGTTCGGCCGCACATGGAATACTGTTCTCATCTCTATGCAGGTGCACCCCAGTACCAACTTCTGCCTCTTGACCGCATTCAACGGAGAGCGACTCGCATCATCGACTGCCAAGATATTTCTGATCGACTTGACACCTTGGCGTTGCGTAGAGATGTATCTTCACTCTGCATCCTCTATCGCTTGTATCATGGGGAGTGTTCAGAGGAATTGTTCGGACTTATACCGGCTGCTGGTTTCCGCCATCGTCCTACGCGACAAAATATCCATCCCCATCACCTGGACGATTGGCACTCCACCACTGTGCGCTTCTCGAGAAGCTTTTTGCCTCGCACAACCAGCTTATGGAACAAATTGTCGCCTGCCGTATTTCCGAACCGATACGACCTTCAAACCTTCAAGAAGAGAGCGTACCTCTACCTAAAAGGCCGGCAACGCACTTGTGACTCTTGAGTTGCGGGTGTCCATGGGCGGCGGTAGTCACTTACCATCAGGTGACCCGTCTGCTCGTTTGCCCCCTATCGCATAAAAAAAAAAAAAAAAAAAAAAAAAAAATATTGTGTGTTACTCAGTGGTGGATTACATGGAAAATAGAAATATCCCTTTTAACGACACTTATGTGAAGCGATTTGGTGGTCCTGTCCTCTATGGAGAACATCGCTGTTTACTTTTAGTAGAATATTCGTCTGTTTAAATGTTGTGTTTTCTTCTGTTGCAGTTTCATACATATGGATGATGATAAACACTGTTACGATGATGACCGATTGTACCCTTCCGGACGCGACAGCGATGACAGCCCAATACTGTCGAACAGGTGATGGAATAATCTATAAATTAGCTGAAGAGTTTGTTTGTTTGGTTGAATGCTCTTATCTCAGGGCATATTAATTCTAATTGAAAAATTCTTCAAGTTTTTGATAGCCCATTTATCGAGGAAGGCTATAGGCTGTGTCACACTATGACCGATAGGAGTGAAGCATCAATTTAAACTTACAAAAACGGAACTCTTTTTTTTTCTAACCTTTTCTCTCTCTCTTATTGGTGTTGTTTCTTAAAACGCGTTAATCTCTAAAACTATCAGTCGGATTTTAATCATATAGGTTATAAAAGATCACGCTGTGACCCTTAGAAGCGTAGCAGTGACTATTTACACAATGAAACTGCGAGGCACGGATAGTCAATTATAATTTCATTTGATTTCCCTTTGAACAAGTTGCAAAATATCCGTATATTAAGACATACACTGACGCCTATATTCCCTAAAGGGTAGGCAGAGCCGTCAAATGACCACATTTTGCCAAATATAATTTGGTCACACTTATGTAATGATTGAGGCGCCGTGGTGGTTTACGGTGGAGTAGCACCATCTCTTCCTGGTGGTGTTGGAGGGCGTCACAAAGCATTATATATATATACTCAAAGACATAATTAGACAGGCCTGGTGGTCTAGTGGTTAGTCACCCTGACTGCTAAGCCGGAGGTCTATTTCACCGTGGGAGAGCCATGCTTATTCACGATCGGGCTGATCCAACCGGTCTCACAGAAAACCGGTGCTTGCAATGTACTGCCGAGTGAGTCAACGTACCGGAGGCACAACCTTCCCTATACTGACGCCCCTAGACGGGTCACCTTACCATCAGGTGACCCGTCTGTTCGTCTGCCCACCTTTATCATAAAAAAAAGTTACAAATTTGATGATTTTTGCACACAGTCATGTATTGCCGATTGACGGCAAAAGGCATGCCCGCTATCACGTTATGTGAAGCCTAGAGCCCTTATTTTTCAGTTGGAATTCTCTGATATCATTAATTAGCCGCAAACACATTATTGCAAGCAAAATTAATCTGTATTGCAATGTTTTACGAATGAATATTAAATGATATCATTTGTTATCACCCCTATAGTACATTTACGTATGTAAAGTGGGTATGTTGTCTACTTTCGAATAGTCATTTAGTGATACGTCGTCTATTTATTGGTGTTTAACCTTATTTAATAATAAAAGTAGTCTAAGTTGCCAGCTGTCTACCTTTGAAAGACCTGTGGAAATCTCCACTCCTTCTTCCTACAATGACGCGGCACTGACATAGACACAGTGTAATTTTTTTCGTATTAGTATTAATTTCTTTGTCGCTGGTGTTTTTACAAAGATTCAATCAACGGATACAAAGAACACCCAGACACGGGATAGAGAGACTGCTGGACATAGGCCTCTCGCATTGCACGCCACTTCGATCTATTTTCGGCTTCTCGCATCCAGCTCCTGCCAGCCATCTTGCGCAAATCGTCACTCCACCTGGCCTGTGGGCGTCCTACGCTACGTTTGCCGAGACGCGGTCTCCACTCAAGAACTCGTTTTCCCCAACGGTCGTCGGTTCTGCGGCTAATATGGCCAGCCCATTGCCACTTCAGCCTGCTGATCCGGTGGGCTATGGTACCGCGCGGGAATCAAAAAATGTTATTATGATATTGCAAAAAGATAATTCTTTTTTTTTTTTGTATAGATCTATACATTGCTGTGTTATGATAAAAAAGGGACTCATAATGAGAATACAGGCTGTATAGTATGACATCATACAATTCTCATTTTTTCTTTGCCATAGGGTTCTCTCTGGAGTAGACTAGAGTCACCTCATCTCTTCCTGTGGCTGTCTATAGGACAGTATGCCTAAGCCAGTACGGGCTAAGTCATGGTTCACTAAATGTAGTCGATGGCTACGTCTCGAGACTTACATTTTTCTTAATGTAATTAAGGAAGCAATTCATTTCATTTTTTATTTTCATTAAAAAAAAGACAACTCCTGCACTTAATTGTTCCTTCCATATGCAAACCACGACGGACACAAAGAACACACACTCGGAACAACTGACTGTGGATCACACACATTTTTGTCGCATTTGGAAATCGAGTCCACAACCTTACTGGCTTAGCAGTCAGGGTCATATGCAAACCACGACGGACACAAAGAACACACACTCGGAACAACTGACTGTGGATCACACACATTTTTGTCGCATTTGGAAATCGAGTCCACAACCTTACTGGCTTAGCAGTCAGGGTCACTAAACACTAGACAAGTCAGTCAATTAATTCATCATTATACATGTTAAAATGTCATGAGTTTCAATTCTTTATAGAGGTTTAGAGAATACATTGAATTTTTGAAGCAAACAGGAAGGACGGAACAGGTTTTATTTATTCGCCTTATAGACGCATATTGGTCATTTGGTTCTTAGCGGTTCCTACTATTAAATATTAAATATTAAATAAATATTTAAGTTGCTTTATAATTGTTTTTTTGCGGTTTATTTATTTATTTACTCACATACAACATTCGAAGGCCCATGGCTTCTCTACCAGTCAGTTTCTTGGGTTTTGTAAAAATTATTATTAATAAATAATAATATATAACGGTAATATATAACGTATTCATATACAAAGTCAGATTATATTCATATACCTAATCTTGCCATGAATATTGTTACAAGGAAAATCTATTTTTTTCTATTGCATAAAACATTTATTAATATTATGTGTGTTAGTTTATATATTAATATGATAGCATTAAAAATATATGAAGCTCATTCAAAATTATCTTTAGTGGCTAAAGCCAATACAGTCTTTTAAACATTGAGGCCAGTTATCAATAAAAACACGCATTTTCCCGTTGGAAAATTCTTCACTGCAAATCTTATACATTGTTTTTGGGACTACAAGTTATCATGGCGTTTACACCATGCCATACTCTCTGAAACTGACCGTAAATCATAATCCAGCGGATCAAGATCGGGACTTGATGACGGCCAGTTTTAAGACCTCTGATGAAGTCAGAAACGTTCGTTTCCAGCCACGCTTGGGCGGATACAGTTTTAGGCCCGATGCTGAGACTTGCTGAAACTTGTTAAAAGGCTGAGCATCCTTCTCAAGAATCGTTGCCGGATAAAATTGTGCCGATGTTTTGACAATTTTATCACAAAAATATGACTCAGCCAGTGTTTGAAAGCTAACACTCCACCAAACCATCACTGAAGTCGAATAATGCTTACTTTGAACTCTGTTGACTAATTGGGAAGCTTCTAAAATTCTAGCCTTAACTCCGGTCATTATGCTTGGTAAAATATTGCTCAGTAATAAAAAAAAAACTTGTCAAACAGGCATGTGACTTAGAACTGCAAAGCCTAAGTCACATGCCTGTTTTAGAAATGGGTTCACGTTTACAGTAAATACATTTCTGTATTGAACCACATACCAAATTATCACAATGACTCCTTACCCACTATGCTACACATATACATAAATACAAACATACACTACGCCAAATTTTTTTTTTGTAAAAAAGACAACTTCCGCCCCAGGATTAACTCCCTTGTCACTGGGGACTTTAAAAACTTCAAACAGCGGATACAAGGAACACCCAGACTCAAAATAACAATTTGAGGAGTACCGTGCAGCCAATCCCCGAAGGGGTAGACAGTAGCTTACAAAACCCCATCTCTCTTTATGCTACCCTCATTCCAATATTTCTACTACCTTTTTGAATATTAAAATTTCTTACAAATAATTTAGGTAGAAGCTTCTAGGCTTGTCAAGGTCATCAACAACGAATGCGCGGCTATATAATTATAATAAATTACATTGATAACCGCTACGATATGTAAAATCAATAAAAATACTTAAAATAAATACATTGATTCATATCGATATTTGTTGAACATAACTATGTGCGGTTTGAACTCGGCGTGTACTGTCGGGACTACTGAAAAATGGAATTCTGGCCTAGGTAGTTGACTTTCGCTTTTTAACTATAAGAAATAATGTTTTTAACCTACTTCAAAAAAGAATCGAACCTAGTGGTCCTCGGTGCAGTAGAATAGGGCCACCATATTTCTTCCCGTGGGAGTCGTAATTACGTTATTGGGACCAAATATTGGCAAAATGTGGGTGTTTTATACACCTCTGCCTACTCCTTAGGGGATACAGGCACGTGAACGTATGTAACTTTTTTGTATTTTCGATTCGATTCGTATTAATCGATTTTTCTGCCAATTGTCGACCGATGTTAAACTTTTTCCTTTAAAAGAGTATCCCATTGTAACTGATTGAGCTATTGTTGTTGGTTGGTGTCATTAAAATAAATGTATTACAATTTGAATACATCAAAATCACAGCAGGAGTTATATGTATTTATTTATTTAGTATTTTAGAAAACTATTTATACTTTATGCGACCCTGACCCTTTCTATCCCCTCTTTCATGTCAATATACTTCAAATTTGACCCTCAAATTCCCAAAACCCGGCCTGGCTGACGTCAATAGGCTTGCTCCCTATTACATTAATAGGCTTGCTCCCTATTTCATTAATAGGCTTGCTCCCTATTACATAAATAGGACTAACTTACAATCGGCTCAATGTGGGCGTTAATTACGCCTCTGCCTACCCCTTTGCGAATACAGGCGTAAATGTATCTCTATCTATATCATACAAATCCATATGTGACACAAGCTATTTACTTTATATAGGTCAAAAATTTTTGTCGTATTTAGTGTTTTGAATTAGAAAGTTACTTTTTCATCCCTTCCGTATTTATTATTTTCTATCCATATTTTTTTTTATTTTAGCCTACCATAGTGGCTCCACTTTGCCTGATGGAAAGCAATAAGTGGAGTCCAAGAGTGGTGGTCACCATCCTCATTGCATTTCTAGTCAATGCAACATGGTGACCCACACTATGGCGGCCTGGTGAGATGAAATTAATGTGCCTAATGTTGTATTGTTTATATTTATTTTTTAATGTTACAGATATGAACGGTACCGCCGATACACGCCATACTCTTCCCCCAAAATGGAAGAGCGAGAGAAGAGATCGACTCTTACCGTCTTAGCGAAGTTCTTTCTATTTTGCACAGCCATGATACTGTTTTGTGTGCTCATGTATATACCTGTATATAACAAGGCCAGTGACCAGTTGACTAAAGGTAAGCCAATCCATTAGTGGGTTTGATACCCAACCAAGACAAATAGTTGTGTGATGAGCACGATAATTTCTACTGTGTCTAAATGTAATCTTTTCTTTTTCAACCGACTTAAAAAAGGAGATTCTCAATTTGACTGTGTTTTTTTTTTAATGTTATTGTTATCTCAGATCTTTCGACTGGGTGAATTGATTTTAATGTTTTTTTTTTTAATTTGAAAGCTGGTGCTTCCCGTGGTCACATTTCAATTTGGTCCAATTCTGACAATGGAATCCTTATGAAAACCATATAAGTCTTAAATTTATATTAACTTTGTGCGCCACAGATGGTCAAATAACTCAATATCACGCCAACCGATTTTGATGATTATTTTTTTACTGGAAAGGATGTACTTCAAGGGTAGTTAGATGAGAGGTTTGGTTAGGTTCTGACAATGGCATCCATGAGAAAACCATATAAGTCTTAAATTTTATAATAGACGCTTTGAAGGGGGTTGTCTACTTTTTTAAACTCCGATTTTTTTTTTTTTTTTTATATTAGCCTACCATAGTGACTCCACTTTGCCTGATGGAAAGCAATAGGTGGAGTCAAAGAGTGGTGGTCACCATCCTCATTGCATGTCTAGTCAATGCAGCATGGTGACCCACACTATGGCGGCCTGGTGAGATGCTTTTTCACGCCCCGCTTAAAAGACCCGGGATCAAAGTGGGAAGGAAACACGTGCGCTGGTAGGGAATAAATAATAATATTAAGAGACAACTCCCTCATAAGGAACTATTTCTGTGTCGCCTGTACTGATGGTCAATTCCTGATAAGGATTGTCGCAGTCCACTGCGAATAGAATACTCCAGTATTCTCTTGAGTGATTTAGCATTTTCAAAATTCTCTTAAATTCTCTTTGTTCCGAAAATACTTTCTGTTGTCGTGATTTTTTATTATATTAGCCTACCATAATGATTCCATTCTGAATGATACTCCACTTTGCCTGATGGAAAGCAACAAGTGGAGTCTTAGTATGGTGTTCACCATCCACATTGCGAGTGTAGTCAATGCAGCATGGTGACCCACACTATGGCTGCCTAGTGAGATGCTTTTTCACGCCCCGCTTAAAAGACCCGGGATCAAAGTGGGGGGGGGGGGGGGGAACACGTACCCTGGCAGTGAGTTCCAGGATTTTTCTGCAATATTCTAGGCCTCGTGGCATAAAACCCACTCCTCCGCCTTCTGCAACCCGTCTGTTCCAGCTACCCTTTCGGTAGGGTCCTCTTTTTACAGAGACATAAAGTTTGGAGTTTCATAATACATATTTATTTTGAGTAATTGAGAAACATAAACGGAGATATTCCTGATAAATTACTGCAAACAAGTATTTTATTAGCTACAATTTAAATTTAGAAAAAGAGAAAAATCCTTTTTTTGATATTTTTATCGTAAAATCGTTTTGAATATCATATGTATTATAATTTTCAACAATTGAATATATGAAACTGTACAATTTACCAGATTGGTTGGTGTTATACAGTTACTAATCTCTTACTGCCGTATAGTTCTGAGTAGAGAAGGATAAGGCCACTCTATCTCTTTCCTTGGGTGTCGTAAATGCGGCTAAGGCATCGGACTAAGTCATACAGTGCCCGGTTGACGACAATAGACTTGCCTCTTGACTTGACTGTTAGCTTGACTAAGTTATGGTTGGCAAATATAGGCTTTTGAGTCGCTTCTGCCTAGCCCTGCTATAGGCGTGCGTGTATGTGTATATGTGCTATTATTAATTAGTGTATGTTTCATAATATCATAATAATAGTAGTGGTAGAGCCATGCTAAGTACGAATGGGCCGGCTCGACCGGTGCGATACCACGGTCTCACAGAAAACCGGTTGTGAAGTAACGCTTGCGTTGCACTTCCCCGAAATGAGTGAGGTTTTGCGGAGGCCCAACTCTCACTTTCCTCTACCCTCATCCCCCTCTCCTCTTTCCCATCTCCTAATCCCCCGTCTCTTTTTTCCCCTACCCGTATCAACCTATCCCTCATCACACCCAAACGCGGGCAGCGCACTTACGACTCTTGAGTTGCAGGTGTTCATGGACGGCGATTGTCACTTACCATCAGATGACCCGTCTGTTCGTCTGTCCGCCTATAGTATAAAAAAATATATATATATATATACTTTTTTCAGAGTTAGTCGTCGGTTGGTCAAAACATACGAACCGCGACACAAAAATCTACGTACAACCGAACAATGTAACTATTATACAAGAACCAAAAGATGTTTGCCATAGAAACACAAAAAACAAACTATTTTTACTTATAGTCGTTTGCTCTTCAACTACCAACTTTGACAGCCGATTGGCAATACGAGAAACGTGGGGTAGTTATAAACAATATTTAAAAATATCAAAATTATACCACGCTGTCAAAGAGAAATATAAAAATTATAATTTTAGTTATGATTTGTATTCAGAATCAAGTGATTTAGATAATGTGAATTATACAAGTGTTAGATATAAACGAGACATATCCAGCTTTAGCCAGTTATTGCCTGAACTAGCTAAGGCTTTGCAAAATAACTTGGTTAAGGATAAGACTGAAAAAGTACCTGAAAAGAGATTTGAGGATGATGATAATTCAATGTTGCCAGAATTCGATATGAATCAGGAACTCGGGGAAAACACTGAAATACCCAGTTATGATTATTATGATAGTAATGTTATGAAAATACCACCAAATGGTTACGAAGACAACGTTGATTTAGAAAAGGTTATAAATTTACTCCGGAGAGATAATACTTTAACAGAAAACCTACCAAAAGTGAAAGCGAATTTAGAAGATGGCAACACTGACCCAGAGTTTAAGGTAGTTTTCCTGTTAGGGTTGCCGAGTAATAGTAATAATTCTACCATACAGAATAAAATTTTGGAGGAGTCTGAAAAGTATGGAGATGTTATTCAAGAAGGTTTCATAGATTCTTATAATAATTTAACTCTGAAATCTATTATGATGCTAAAATGGATTACAAATAATTGCAATGAGAGTGGTATGTATATATTTTTTTACTATTTTTTACCTTTCCGATAGTTGGTCACACCCAACTCGAAATCGTGACTGTTCGTTTTACATAACAGTTTGTTTTGACAACTATGACAAGTTTGACAAGCTGTAACGTCATATTTAATTATATATAGTTATAAAGGAATATTAGGGCGAGTTATTTCGAACAGTTTTGACAACATTTTGACGTACGTATGTTACGTACGTCAAAATGTATAGATTATGAAATATATGTATAGTATAACGTAATAATTTAAATAAAATGTATTAAAATATCTTATAATGTAATAAAAAATAAATGTAGTGATTTAATCAAATTTAAATGAGAAACGCATGAAATCATTTATTTTATTTTATTCAATATTACATCTTTATATCTTATATGTAATTTAAATAATTTAATAATTGTCATTGAGTTGCACGTCGCTCGTTTGCCCCCTATCGCATTAGCAAAAAAAAAGTCTGTTATTATATATTATATTCTATTTTGTAACTAACAAAGAACTTTAAAATTGATATATAGTTAATATGTATTTCGTAAGATACAGTACTGAGGTGTTACAGGTTAAATACCATAACAATTAATTTTATGGCTTATTTTTATCGATAATGTAATGTTATGCATAAAAAAACTTTTTGTGTAATTTCTCTAAGATGATTAAAATCTACTAAGCTACATCATTTGATGGCTACACAGAAAACTTCTAAAATTTGACCAGAGTTTTTTAAACGTTATTTTTCAAACTTCAATGTGGGTAACCAGAAAACATTTTTTTTTTTCAGTTCGTTATATTCTTAAAACGGACGACGATATGTACATAAATGTGCCAAATCTAATAGAAAACCTGAGAAATAGATCGAAGGAGTTTGAGAGAAGAACGAGAGGGAAGAATGAAAAAGAGTACATGCTGATTGGTGATCTCATATGTGGGGCCAGACCTGTACTTGACTCTACTAATAAATGGTAAGTTTAGTAGAAATATTAGTTTTTGCAAGCTAAGTGGTAACCGACTGGATTAGCAAATTTAAAAGGAAGTAATACTAGCCAGGTCAGTCTTAAGATTTGTGACGATCACCCCTCACTTTAAGCCGTCGGTCCTGGCTGTCATACGCACATATGTGGCATTCGTTACGGGTATTTGGAGCCCTAAAGAGTCCGACACCTGGTCCGTGACCTGGTCTAACTACGGAACTTCGATATCGCCTAGTACTTAGGTGTGGAGGTCTGATGGCAGTCGCTTCACGTAAAATATCGAAGTTCGTGTCGAAGTGAAACTGAAAGCCGACCCTAAGGCACACGACAAGGGGGAAAGGCTCGGAGGAAGATGATTAGTCTTTGTAGACGTTAATACAAATCATCCCAGATTCCAGATCCCTGATTAAAGTTAGTGTTTAGCTAAGTTTAGCTTTAGCTTGTCACTGTATTAGTCTCCTACAGTCGTTTAATAGCCTCTACCTACCACCCCTTCGGGCATACCGGCGTGAGTGTATTGGACTTATAATTTTGTTTAGTTTAATTGTATATTTGCATGAAGCTCTATTAATAGAAAACCCAAATCCTATTCTCCTATTTCCTCTCCCCTCATCCCCTCTCCTCTTTTCCATCTCCTCATCCCACCTCTCTTCGTTCCGCTTCCCGCTTCCCTCATTATCCTCAAAGGCTGGCAGCGCACTTACGATTCTTGAGTTGCAGGTGTCCATAGGCGATGGTTGTCACTGACCATAAGGTGACCCATCTGCTCGTTTGCCACCCTTTATTATATTTTTTTATAATTTATTAACATTACTATTGTTGCAATACATTGGAACCCTGCCTCCTATGATAGGTGATAACCTGTGTTGTAGGAGAAAGTGTCTTCACCTATTTTTTTATATAAGCTACTTTTATTGTAAATAAAAATACAGTTAAGTGTGCGTGTTTGTGTGTGTTCGTGTGTGTGTGAGTGTTCGTGTGAGTGAGTGTGTGTGTTAAAATAAAAATACTTAACACAATTCTGACATGTTTATTTTTAAATTTTCCAGGTACAGTCCCAGGTACATGTACGGGGGTCGTGTGTACCCCAGGTACTTGTCGGGCACTGGGTATGCATTGTCAGTTCACACGGCCCGCGCGTTGTACGACGCTGCGTTAAGAACCAATTATTTCCATTTAGAAGATATATTTATTACTGGTAAGGGTTTTTCTACTGTTTCATTATGTGTTATTTTACTAAATCTTTTAAACATATTATCTATTTTGTCACACATTGTCAACAAGATTTCAGATTTTGAAATATGTACATTGCAGTACATTGTAGTAGTTGTTTGTTATTTTCGGACTTTTTACAACTACTAACCCCAAAAAGAAAATATTTTCCATGAATTGAAAAGTGACCTGTTCTTTAACCAAAGGCCCCTGAACTTAACTAAAAACTTTTGCCAGATTATCTTGGCCTGAAAAAAAAAACCGGTTGGGTCTCGGTGGAGTAACATAAGCATGGTGTACACTTTTTGGAAAGTCAGGGAAGCTCCAAGTGATTAGGGAGTCATTGAATTCGAGGGGCCACCTGGACGGTCAGGCAAAAATCTGTATATTTGACTTCATTTCGGTCAGCCTAAAAAACAATATAAAAAATTCTGAGTGGAACCGGATTCCGATTGGCAAAATGTAGGTGTATAATACACTCTGTATGAATGTATGTGAGAAATCTAGGATGTTCCAATACGCAGAACTAACTAATCTGGACTAACTTACATTGCTAGTTTTATATTGATTTTACAAGTACCTTACTTAGCTTTACCTTTGTATTTATGTAAAAAAAAAAATTAAACTGACCCGTGTTGTCGGTCAAATTCGTTTTTATTATATTACAGAGGTATGACTATACTCAAATGTACATGCAAAAAATATTGATAAGCGCCTTTAATGCGCCTTTTCAATACCTTTGTACAATGCTCTAAATCGCTAAAATATACAATTTTAAAACTTATTCGTAATTTCCCTGGTCATGAGCTATGATCAAATCCTGACTTGGTTACATTGGGAGCAGCGCAGGGCGGTATACTCTTTTGAGCTAAAAGGGACGGCGGAAGACTGAGAAATACATACAAAAATATACATACAGTCGAACATAGAAACTCATATTTATTTATATTATAATATAATATAATATTTTATTATAATATAATATTGTATCCTTTCTAAACATTATTTTTGGTGTACAATAAAGTCTATTCTATTCTGTTCTATTCTTCTCCTCTTTTAAATTCTATTAAAAATATGTACATTATATTTTATTTCTCTTCAAAATGTTAGGTGTTCGGGGCAATTTAAAGAAATGGTTAGGAAAGAAAGTCAGGATTTTTTTTGGACATTAGCAGTAGAGACCCAGATAAGGGCACTCCACCTCATCCCGTGGGTGTCGTTAAGGCGACTAAGAGATCGGAATGTTATCTATCAGAAAATATATATGCAGTTTTAGAGTGCCCGAATGACCGTAATAACCTTCCACTCTGTTACGTTAGTGACACTAAATTATTGTTGCTATAAATTCGGCGTTCGAGATGCCTATGACTACCCCTTTTTCAATATAAGCGTGAAGATACATATATATGTATGTATATAAAATATATCGTAAAATGTTGTCAGGCATGTGCGCGAGCAGGGCGCGTCCCCGCATAGTCCCGCGCGACGACCCCACGTTCTCATACCAGGCAGCGGGCGGTGGGGCGCCCCGCGCGGCCTGCGGGGCCCACGCCCGTGCCACCGCACACCGCGTCCCGCCGCACACCATGAGGCATCTGCACACGATGCTCAGCAAGAAGCATGTACTTGACGCGTGAGTATAAACCAACTAAATAATTAATCATCAAAAATGTCTATATAAAACCCGATTGCATTATATTAACATCTTATAGCCAAATGACACCTCACATCTCCAAATCAAAAAGGCCGTCTAAGGTATGGGGCGTGACACTGATACATCATACACACACATCACACATACACATGCACACATACACACATACACATACACACATCAAACATTATATAAGCATTTGATTGAATGGGATACACAAAACAATTTGCAAAATTGTAAAAATATCTTTGAGACTTCTGATCTGTATACATATACGAGTATAATAGATCTGAAGAGCCGCTTATGTTATGTTGTACACGTATCACTTACACTGCACAAATTAAGCGAAGAAACTTTTTATACAGGAATATTGTGTGTAATTTTGTGTAGCACTTAGGCTTAGTTTACTCGAGATTTACTGGCTCTATTCTGAGAAAAACGAATATTATATTGTTATAATATTTTTGTAACACGTGACGCCATCTGTTGGTCAATAGATAGTGTTACTTGAAACTACACTAAGAGTTGGTATAATAGTTTAAAATATTTAACGATTAGCGCACATTAAAACTAAAAATAAACATATAAGTACCGTGTACTTTTTACACAATAAATAATACTTTGTGGGCAATGAGAAATAGGTGATGTGAGTTTAATACTTTTACTCGAACACAATTTGTCACAGGTTTGAAAGTGATTAAAGTAATGGTTCCGTTCGTGGCACTTAAGCCGCTTTTCAAATATAGATAAATTACTAGCGGACCCAACAGACGTTGTCCTGCATGATATTTCAAGCGATTAGGATCAATATAGATAAATAACCTAGATACCGACTGCAGCGCCATCTGCCGGGCTGATTTGTGAATCTAAACCATTCCCAGATCCCCTTGAACTTGAACACACAAAAAATTTCATCAAAATCCGTCCAGTCGTTTGAGAGTAGTTCAGTGACATACACACTCACAGAAGAATTATATATATAAAGATAAAGATTTGAGTTTTTAAAATTGAAGGCAACGGGCCTGTGTGTCTAGTGGTTAGTGACTCTGACTGCTGAACCGGAGGTCGTGGGTTCGATTCCCACACGGAACAAATAACTATAATTAACGTTGGCTATAATTAACGTTATTATTGTTTTACAAAACAAATTATGATGTTTTTTTTTAATGTGGGTATATTTATTTATTTATAAACACTTGCTGCAGCTATATTGCATGAGGCGACAACCAGACAACCATTTGGTGTACATATAGCTTTAAACCTAAAAAGAAAAAAAAATAGTGACAAACTAAAAATATATTACATTATTACAAATAAGTAATTATACCATAAACATACACACACATACATAAATACATATATACATACATACATACATACACACACACATACATACACATAATAATATATATATTCACATAACGCTACTTCGAAGTATTATTTAGGTGATTCTGCCAATAGGTTTGTGTAGAGCTGTCGTACTTTAGACTTGAAAGTTTATATAGCTAGAGGTCATAATTTTTTGTGGGAACATATTGTGACTTTAATTGAAAAAGGAAGTTTTCTGTATTAGATCTATGTGTATATACATTTATGTGTACGACCATTACGCGATTTTCGATCGACACAAATAGGACATATTTTAACGAAAGATTTCTGTATATATATACATATATGAGGATCTGATCAAGATCTCAGAAGATACATATCGTAACTCTTCAACAACTAACAGCATAATATCCATAATTGCTGTATTCACCATCTATTTGCACCATTTCATAACAAAACACTTTACCTGTATGCTTTGAAGTGATAGCCAGATACACGCAAAGAGCCAGCACTTAATTCACTACACATTTATTTGCTTGATTAGTTGCTGGATTTCGACATGTAAGGTGTCATTTAACTGGCCGTGATAGGCAGCACAGGTGGGAATGTCATAACATATTCTAAGCTATCAAGATTATTTCAGCTCAAAATTGGAAGTTTATAATGCACTCGGGTTTTATATTTGTTCAATTTGTGTACCTATTTATCGTTTTTGATGCATTTATATAACATTGGGATCGTGCCCAGTTTCAATATCGTCAATGCCAATTGCTGCTGCCAATAAATACACTTCTCATTAAAAAAATCGAAACACTTCTGAACTTTAGTTTTGTATGAGTTTTATGTTTTTTTTTTACATTAAATAGAAAATAAAAATAATTCGAGTTAATTTCGGATATTATGAGGTACCGTTCAACGAATATTAATGTTTAAAATTAAATTTATTTAGCTGTCGTGTTTTGTTCAACAGGTATGTTTTTACAATTTAAGAAGAATTTGTAAAATGTTAGAAACAAGGACCTAAAACAAAAAAAAGTCAATTAAGAGTTTATTCAGTATCTCGTATTTCTTCCTCAGCATTAATGACTGCTTTCATTCGGGCCCTCATGGAACGGATAAGAGTCATGATCTTGTGTTGTGGGATGTAAGCCCACTCTTCTTTTATAGCTGTTTTAACTTGGCCAAGCCTCTCCAGAGCAGGGCTCGTCTCTTTAACTCATGCCATAGGTGTTCTATAACATTCATATCCGGGCTTCTGGCTAGCCAGCCCATAATACCGACTTCCTTCAAGTATTCATTTAGTGCCTGCTGTATGAGCCCTGACCAAGTCCTGAATGAAAACGAAGTCTTCGCCAGTACAATGTGCGTAGGGTAATATGTGGCTCCAGACACTCTTCGATATAACGTGACCCATTTAATGGCGGTAAGCGAGGTCCAGATACAGTCAGTTCGGTTCTTCGGTCGGCGCTGCGCTTATGCCCAAACCGTCCATGAACTGCCACCGCAACTGACTCCTTCTTCAATGCAGCAACGCTCTCCCTCTCTTCGATACATCTTCTTTCTTCCGTCTTTACCATACAGCATGATCTTACTCTCATCAGAAAAGCTTAGCTCTATTGAAGGTATGACAAATTTAAGTGCTCACGTGCAAAGCCAAGTTCAAAGTCTACGGTTAATTTTGGGCCATTAGCTGGTTTATGAGGTTTCACGCCACGCTCCGCTAATCTTCTAATAGTAGTATCGCGCACAGTCAATCCTCGAACCTCACGGAGCCGCTGCTGCAGTTGAATAGACTTGAAAGTGACGATTTTATAGAGAAACTGACGCAATATAACGATCATCTTGCTTAGACGTGACTCGATATCTACCTGATGAAGAAATTCAGACGGAGTCTCACATTTAAAAATAATCTCTATAATCATTTATTGAAATTCGAAAATTTAATTGTGTGATTGAATTGAATGGTGGTAAACCATTGTGTAGACTAAACTGCCAGCTATTTATTGGTGTATTTTTATTATTTTTTTAAATATTAACTTTAAAAATAATTAATAATATCAGTCCTCTTTTTTATTTAAATGATGCCTAAAATGTAAACCTGCAGTTATAAAGTTAAAAAAAAAAATATTCAACATGGGTATTAACCAAAACAAAATCATAGGCTGCCTAATAATATCGATTGTCATGTTTACAAATTGAATGTATATAGTTTTTCACTAAATAAAAGAATAAAATTATTTCATTGAATGCTTTTATTTTATCCAGTTTGTTCATCATGGACACATAAACACATAAATTGTCTGTTAATTAATTTTGTATTTCCATATTTCGATACTATTTATGTTCATTGATGTTTGATAGGCGTGATTGTAGTGGTTTTAACAGTGGTAAAGCCATGCTTAGGCATGAATGTGCCGGCTCGACCGGTGCGAGACCACGGCCTCACATAAACCGGTTGTGAAGCAACGCGTGCCTGAATTGCATTTTCCCGAAATTAGTGATGTTTCTGGAGGCCCAACTCCCCCTCTCCTCTTTCCTCTCCCCTCATCCCCCTGTTTTCTTTCCCCTCCCCGCAACCACTCACCCCTCATCACCCTCAAAGGCGGGCTGCGCACTAACTTGAGTTGTAGTAGTAACTAGATGGTCACCATGGACGGCGATTGAATCGAAAGTAATAATGACTCTGTAACTAATTCAGCTTGCGTACCTATGATTTCACTCTCGCAAATATTCAAAGTAAAATGTGTTTAAAAGTACCCTACGTCGTTGTGAGTAATAACAAACAAACGCTTTACATTGAAGTTTTTTGTATCAAACTGTCGTCGGTCTGGTATGACGGGTCGGGCACGGATGGCGAAGCGGTTTAAGTGGTCACTACAGTGCCGCGCCGACTGTTGTGGGTTCGATCCCCGCACGGGACAACACTTTGTGTAATCCTCAAGTTGTTGCGCTGAGTCTGGGTGTTCTTTGTGTCCGTTGTTTGAATGTTTGTAAAGTCGCCGCGACACAGGAATTAATCCTAGTTCGGGAGTTGCCTTTATAAAAAAAAAAATTAGAATGGACTCAAATGACGTGCAGTACAGAGCGTGCGAGTGCGTAAATAATAATAATATTTTTTTTAGTTTCGTTCTGTTTGTGTTGTTAATACTCTATAAAGCATCGGACATCTGGAGCTTTTCCCTATTCAGCTTATGCTACGCCTATTTTAAGCATTATTGTTATTTTTCTAGTTAAAAGGGGAGAATATAATATACTAGCACACCTGTTGACACCCCCGCAACACCCCTTGTCTGTGGAATTTCCTAAAATCTTCTTAGCTAACCTCTACTCGGTGAAAGGAATATTCCTACCAAATTTCAAGTCTCTACGCCTGATGGTTCCAGAGATATCGTGATGAGTCAATATATCGGTGGAAATCTCTTATATATATAGAAGACTATGAGAGACAGAAACTGTATGACAGCCGCCTACCAGTCATGAAAGGATAGACTAAAGAAATATTAGAAAATATTGTTTGCGTGTGTGCATGTGCTTGTGAGTGGTCGTGTTATGAGTCGTAGTCAACCTCTATTTGTGTAATGTCTACAGTACTGGTATTATGGATGTTGAACTAAACATCCATAACATATTAATTATTTATTATATTCTCCTCGCAAGACATATATACAAGACGCCTCATTAAAATTATCTACGCCGAGTGAATGAGGCAAGCACGAACGGGGGGCCCACAAAACTTGGCAAATTACTCTATCGTAATCACTTATGATCATACGGTATCCATGGTAATCACTTATGATCAGATGACCCGTCCGCTTGTCTGCCCTTATATCATAAGAAAGTGTGTGTTTTTGTGTGTGTGGTTGTTTGTTATGCTTATTATCAAGTTACCTTACTTAAAGTACTTTATTTGGCGCATCTTCGGTTTTATTCCACTGGTGCCTGAACTTGAATCATCTGACTCGATACTTTTGTTTCTTCTTTCTCACTTTTTTATCTTCTATATAATAAATTTAAATAAATGTACAAAAAATAACAATTTTTTTGCAGATGTGAAAGAATGCGACTTACTAAGGTAAGGAGGGACCGCCTAAAGCCAAAAACTACGCCTAAACGCCTAACCAGACATTAGTCGATTAGTTAGTTAGTCATAGACAAAACGTCCAGTTAAAAGTTCAATACTTTAGTAATAGATGTACATAACTTACCCTGATTTGATTATGTGACTAATTATAGTTCGATCACAATTCGGTTAAACCGGATACTTTAGTCACCGGTGGAATCGGTTAAAGTTATAAATTAAAAACTTACACTTGGTTACATTCGGTTAGACTCATTACCAGATAAGTTCATTGTGATCAAATTTAATAGTTTTTTTTTTTAATAATCTGAATCTCAACAGATTAAGATGAATATTTGTTATACATTTAACAATAATTTAAAATAAATTGTCTTTTTTTAAATAAATATTTTAACCGAATTAACCGGTACTATAGACCGACCAACACTAATCGGTTAACGCCTACCATCACAATATAATTTATTTATTCAAGTATAGGCATACCATATATATTTATCTAGTAGGTTAGTTTAGGCGTGTCGCTGCCAAGCGGTACCACGCTAGGCGTCTTCGCCTATTTTAGTGGAAATGGCAATGTGTCCTTTACTGTTAAAGTGTTAACATAGTGTGTAGGCCCTTACTAATAATAACATAATTATTTACTTTCAAACGAGCGAACAATTTTACGAAGATAAATACCACATTTTTAATTCGTAGTACACAATACCACACATTCGGTTACAGAAATACAACACTACACAATAATTCAAAAAGTGTTTGTTAATTTCGGTAATGGTATCGAGTGACCGCATTCGATTAACTTCGGTATAATTACGGAACCGATTAACCGATTTTAATGAATTTGTTTATTGTCTTTATATAATACAGTTTAACTTGTTAACATATAATTTTAAGTTTACATATGAATTATAGAGGGTCTTGCAGAATTGAGTGGTACATATTTTAGGGTCATGTAGAGTTTGTTCATAATTCTTTATTTTTTAAATATTTTGAATTTGCGTATAATGACTTTACGTATCATGACAGGTCATGATGTATACTGGACCTGTGTAGCTTTTCTTTGAAACATTGTTTTTTTTTTTATGTATAAAGTTATATGACTGAACACTTTATTCCATCTTTTGCATTCCTTCGTGCCCCAAAAATGTTATAATTTTTTATACAAAAATTAAAGTTTATTCCAAATTTAACATTCCTAATTATAAAATTACTTATTATAAAAATATTTTTCTGAAACTGTTTTCTAAATTCGTGTATTTATCTACTATTCAAAATGCTTCTAAGATATAAACCACACCTTTCTATACCATAAGATACAGTAATTCATATGTAATTGAAATTCAGGACTTATAATATAATATGATTAAAATACTTTTTTTTAGTTACAATCTCTTGTATATCTCCATGACAATTAATTTTCTCTATGAACCTTCTGTTGATATTTAATCGTAGTTAATTATTATTAATTTTGTCGAGGTTCTACTCGTACGTAGGGTTGTGAACCATATGGTTCTTACTTCGTGAATAAATAAAAAAAAATGTATTTCAGTTGGTACGTTTTTTTTGTAGTGCTGACTGATAGTTATTAAAATTAAACGCTCAGTTGATACAATGCAAATGTAAGAAGTACAAAGTAAAATAGTTTTATTACTAATTTTACATTGCATAAATAGTTTAAGCTTTCAATGCATCACAATTTTTTTATTTTTATTTTTTTCATTTCGTGAAAGCTACTATTTTCAAAACGTTGGCAACCCTAGGTACGTAATGAAATGGATGAAATATTTCTTATTAAATGTATTCGTGATGTGGTTTTTATACGTATTCGGTTTAAACACTTATCCATAACACTCGGCCATCTTTTATAGAATAGGAGTTTCTCAACGTTTGACCGACTGAACCGAAACTATTAATTATTACGCAACGGTGCTGTACAAAAGTGAACAGCCCCCTCCCTCTCACGACCCCATCTTTTAAAGATTCTATGTCGGTTTTCTTGATTAAATATTGATGACATATCTACATAAAAGAAATACACGAAATCATTATTAATACAAATATGTATATACTTTACTCATTGCTGATTGGATGTCTTGCTGTTTGTATATTATGATCATATGGTATTTTTTATTTTAGTTATGCGCATAAATACCATAACATCCTCTTTAAAACGATTACCTTATTATCACAGTTAAAGCGATTGTGTTATAAGAATCTAAAGTCGATAATCGGATTAACAATAACCTCTTTTTATATTCAAATATACTCTTACTAACAATTTAAAAATTTAGTGAAAGAGTTTTTTTCTAAGTGGGGAGAGTACATTAACATACCATCATATTTTCATCATGGAATCATCATTATTAACCAGCTTGCATATATATACCCACATTTTATTTATCACGTGTTTATTGTTGGACCCCGTAGACAGTGAGATTAGTAGAATATCGCCTAGTGTAACTATTGTTAATATAAGCGCTTAGCGTATGAATATCAAGGAACTTATACAACTGGAAACCTATAGCAAATTATAACCTATAACAATTATTTGTCCTAAAACACTGATACACATACTATAGATAGAGTTTATCACCATTTTGAAAAAGTTGCTTTCTTGAAATTGAATGATGCTTCAGTATTCGAAGGTTATTTCGATTTCGAAGTACTTTATTTTTCAATGTAAAGCCGTAAATTCTGCACTTAATCTGCAATGAATCTCCTAAATTTAAGTGCTTGAGACAAATTTGTGATGTTATTTAATTAATATTTTATACTGAGTGATAGTAAAACTGACAATAAATATCTAGACGAGTGAATGCTTTGATAGGTTTCTATTGGTTAGTGTACCAGCTTCGTCTTGATTGTCACTTAATGTCAGTTGAGTTGGAAGACAAACGCCTACGTCAGTTCCCATTAAAAAAAACTGTTATAATAAACCTTGCTAGGTATAAGTTCCTTGATAAATAATATTTGTGAAGCGCCTAACGTGGACCTGCTTTTTGTTCGGAATTATTACTCTGAGGCAAAAGGAAGCATTCATTAATTACGTGAAAAGCTTTTAATATAACCAGAATCTCAGTTAGTGATATTTGGCTGGAAAACACTTTTTTTATTTTAATAAATCTTTAAAATAATAAAACGTGTTCTGATAATGTTAAAATTTAGAGAGGGATTTTCATTTTCGCCCCTCATCTAAAATGAGATTTGGTAAGATTACATTGGACCCCTTCTTGACCCCATTTTGAAATTACATAGTTAATGAATGCCCCTAACCATTACACTTTTTTTTTCCAACTTTTATGTCAAATACGAAATTAAATACATGAGTGTAGTACACTAATGTTCTTTTGTTGAATGAAGTAACCGCGGCTTTGCTTTTGCAATTTACAATAGTATTAAACATAAAACATGACAACTATTTTAATAAACATTAACGCTTTCTACACGCGCCATGACACTTTATTAATTTTTTGCGTTATGTTTTTTAAGTTTTTTTTTTTGTATATTTTTTCAACTTTTGTTTTTTTCTCTGATTCATTTCAGATAAAGCAACGACAACATAGGTTGTATGTATTGTATAGATTTTTACGTTTACTTGTAAATAAGGATTGTCAATGATATTTACTATGTACCGTGGGCCAAAAAGGTGTAGTTATATGGTAGAAGCATGTTATAGGTTTTTATATACAACAACTTTTTAATCTGAGAATTCAGACTTGAAATTCGTGTTTTTTTTTCTTTTTTAAATAACATTCTTTTTTTAAATATATTTAGGCCAGTTTTAATTGTTGTTTACGCCTTTTTGTTACACGATGTGTTAAGCAGTATAAGCATTAGTAATTGTCTGAGTAAAAAGATCGCACATATTTAATAAAATTTCAAGATTATACGATGCTATATTTAATGTAACTACATGTGTATATGTCATTGAACGAAATTCAATTTTACATTGTGCAGAAACTAACATATTACGTAGAGATTATTGGGGGTGATAAATAACTTATTCATCGAGATGACTGAGATTATTAAGTAATCTTACTACTGTAGTAAATGGGAAAGTTTGCATCACTATTTGTTGCTCAATCGCGCCAGAACGGAGATGAAGTTGGGCATAGAGATAGTCAGTAGTCGGGAATAGCAGATAAGCTGTACAGAAAATATAGTTCAAAAGTCGCGGACAACAGCTAGTTTATATATCATTCCAATATTGTGATTTATCTGAACCTAGATCTAATATTATTGGCATGAGTTTATAGACTTTTGAGTGAAGAAGTGGAAAATATCTATATTTATAGCAAAATTCTAAAACATAGTCATATTACCAACACCACCACTATGATAGTAATAAATAAAATGTATATAGTATTGCAAATATGTGTGATCTTAAAAAAAGTATATAATTAACTCAAAGCAAACTAAATTAAATAAAATTTAAGCCTTTACCCTATTAAAACAGAACTGAAAATCGTATGCCTCTAGAATGCTTAGAAAGTTGCTGCTAACTCGCAGTGTCGAATTTCTATACAAACATTAGACAGATTGGAATCTACATAGCACGTAAAGTACTATACATAATTGTATATACATTGTGTTACAAAAAGAAGAAAAAAATGGAGGCATTATTTAGTTATGTTATTTTATGGTGTGTGCACTTTAAAAAAACGTAACACTGCTCAAACTTTGCAATTCGTTTTTTTTTTACAAAGTGTATACCACCAGGTGTGCACTGATTTCTGTTCAAGTATGAAATAAAGTAGTTGATGTATTGAAACTCTTAGACTATTATCATGGACATAAGGCCGGGGGCGGGGGGTTAAATTTTCTTTTGTCGTTCCAGGATTAGGACTTAACGCTAAGATTCATAAAAAAGCTTTTGGCTTAATCTCTTATTACGTCCATAAATATTATATTTAGTGTGTAGGAGTAAAGTGAACTCAATTTTGACATTCCAAATTTAACTGAATCTCATTTGGCTCGTGAAATTTTATATTTGTTATTTTTAAGAATTTATAATATTTTTAAATTAGTAAGTATGCCTAATCAATTATTTTCGGCCACCTTTTTTACTTGTGTTAGTCATTTTATTGCGAATTTATTATCTTGTGTTTTTTTTTCGATAAGGTTATTTTCCTTTAGTTCGTATAGAAATTCGATGAATTAGGATAAGTGATTCGATTTTATATCGATGCGTTAAAAATCATATGTTTTCCTCTTTTATAGATGTTTTAAAATTATTTTATTATATAATTTATTTTGATTATATTTTATTTATTGCACTCATATTGTTATATGCATGATGAACTGCTCATATCATTTATAGTTAGTCTTAAATTTTTTAAGCACTTGTATTAAGTATAATATTATATTTATAATCGATTTATGCAAAATTTAAAACAATAAAAAATAAATTTATGTATAAATTTTAATTCTTTGGGAAACGCTGATCATTGATCAATGCCATTTATGTATATCTTGCTTGCAAGTATCAAACGTACAGTTAAATATGACCGGTATATATAGTAACATTATATTATTGCGCTGCTCTATGGCTAGGCGAAAAGACAAACCAACAAACATTTTCAATTTTACTTAGATTTTACACTTACAGAGGAAGTTAACAGTTAAATTTAACATCTAAATGTTTCACTTCTAACGTTTATAAGTCTATGTTTTTTTCTCAAATTATTTAATATTTAATGAAATATCATTTTATAATCTTATGACGTACATACATAGGTATAGCGAACGTAAATGGTATTCATGCTATCATGGTATGGGTACCATAAACCATAAATAAACAATATCAGGATTAAGTATATGGTTATTTATCGCGCTCCAGCTGTACCATACAACTACTATTACTCATAATTGTTGAAGTTAATGTTGAGGATATCTGCATGATTATGACACATGATCACAACGTGCCATTTTTTTCTCGTTGTTCTTGTTATTCTTCTCCAGTTGTGCCAGTATTTGTCAATGTTTTTTTAAACGTCGGACCCCTTCATTGGTAAATGTGATTGCATGTTGTCAGTATAGAAATTGTATTAGATCTCATATATGTATATGTACTCGAATCTCATCCCGATTATCTGGTCTTCTTCACTTTCAGCAACCCCAATTAAAAAAAAAATTGCCCTTCAATTCATATAAAAACATTTTAGTCATTTCGGTTTGGTTTCATGGGTTCTTCGTTTTAGAAAAGGAAAATAAGGTAGGTAGTGTTGTAAGAGACAAAAGCTCAACAAGAAAGTCAGGGATTGTCAAATGTAAACGTGACCACTGATTTGGGGTCTTCTGAAATTTCTTAAATAGATTGTTTACAAATGTTGTTATATATTAATTGGGGTGACCCTTTCGGTCCTTATTTACGACTTATTTATTTTATTTTATAATGATGATTCATTAATGTTGTTTAAAATTTTTTTTAGAAGATTATATTCTTAAATTTATTTAACGATTATACATATCGATAGCGATAGATTAGATTATATTAAAATTCTTTCGTATTTTCTTAATCATTTAATATTTTTTTTGTTTGTAGTTAGCTTAAACTGGCTCATTGCTGCCTTAAGTATTGATTCTTTGCAGACAACCGTCCCTTTAGTATTAGGAAAAATATATAAAATAATTTTGTATAAAAAGTATTAATATTGAAAAATAAGAAAAAAATGTTTACGAAGAAATAATGATGTGGAAAAGGTCCATTTGAAATGTTCAGAAGTAGAACATAATATACGAACCTTTGCATCTAAATCATTGACTTTAAGAAATATTTCATCTAAAATACTCTCAATCCTCTGTATATAAAATCTTTCTTTATATTAGTGTTGTTATTTTCAGATATTAATGTGTATTGTAAATCTTTCGTGCTCAATGAAAATTCATATGTAATATTTTTTAATTACTTTTAAAAACTAAGAATTGCAGAACACTCGATGGGTTTAGTTATCTACATTTTAAAGTAATTTTATCAAAACAATGGTTTTATTTTCAACCCTATAACTTGTTGGCTTTGTTTAATTGTTAAGCGCCATTTGTTCATAGTACAATCACGCCAACTTCACAAGTACATACATTAAAAAAACTGATCCTGTAAAATCTGTTTTTTAATTTCTAAGAAATTAAATAATTATATCTTTCAATAATTTGGAGTAGGAGTTGCAACTAAATGTTTCTTTATTAAAATTAAGTTTTTAATCCAAATTAATTATAACTTCACTAGTAACAAACTGCAACAGCTTAATTGTTAAACTAATAAATAGCATTTTGTAAATATATGTATAGTTAAATGTATATAATACATTGTAATTGTTATGTAGAAAACGACGATGTGGTTGTACGTGCCTACACTTGATTTGAACAATGCGTGATGTTTTAAACATTCATAGTATATGTGTATATAAAAAAATACGTATATATATACATATATTTATATGTAAGTAATGTATTATTTTCTGTAGTAAATAATTGTTGAAAATCATAGACGGACGTATATTATATAATTTAACTGTGTACGTTAAAATATGATCTGATATGACCCGACTGGGGCCCTGCATCCAGGAGTGAAGCGACCTATCTCGCATATATCTCAGGCACTTCATATATGTATTGTTGTTGCTTTTTTATAAATAAGAAATATTTATTTTATAAACATAAAGTAAATTATTTTAGTTTAGGTTTTGCAATTAATGTTTAACAATTTAAATTTAAAAAAAAATATCAAATCTCATTTCTACGTAAATTAGTAGTATTTTGAATTGAAATTCATTATTTTAGAAAGTATACATTAACATGCTATAAAAATATGCACTATATCGTGTCACAGTTTGAAACAGACATGTAATAACAATAGGCTCATTATATTACAAACACTATAAGCATATGAAAGTAACATTAAAAAAAAAAAACAATTTCAATCACAACATGATTGATCTTTGAATAAAATCTCATCTTGAGCTCCAAATAACAAAAGTAAAAAGTGTTTGATAATTCCACGAAACATTTCTAAAACTAATCATTACCGACACTAAACTTTTCGGTCACACGATAAAAAAAAAACAAGCTCATTCGTTATTGCTCAATCCCTCATCTCATATTTATTTCTAAATTATTTGATAAGTTACCGATAAAGTGTATTTTCAGACATCATTGAATATGTCCATACAAAACCATTTACAAATAAAAAAATACGTAATTACAGGCTTTTCACATCTTAAAGTAGGGACCTAAGAACCTGCTCCTTTACACGTTAAGGTGACCGTAGCGATATTTTAAGATTGTGCTGTTGAAATAGCAGCTTTTTGATGTAATGGATAATAATTTTAATAATCGAAAGGCGTCTATATTGATTTTATACGTCATCATCAACATTCAGCCAATGGGAGTCCACTGCTCAACATAGGCGTCTCCCAACATGCGCCACACCACCTTCACCACCACTGCCTTTAGCGTCCAATCTATCCCAGCTACTTTCTTCAGGTCATCAGTCCATCTGGCTGAGGGTGTCCCCCCTTATTTTTACCGATTTGCGGTCTCCGCTCTAGCACCTGTATGACCAACAATCATCGGTCCTTCGGCAATCCAGCAATGTTCATCACAATTAATAATGATAAATAATTGGATAACGAAATTAATTGTAAAACGAAATGGCGGCAAGCGTACATACTTTAAACTGAACTGCTTTTAAGATTCCTAGATAATATGAATATTATATATGAGATCGTCTTGTCTTTAAAACTATCCCATTGCACTTGTAGAATGTATGTAATGATCATACAATACATACATAAGAACGGTCTGGATAGTGTATATAATGTCTGATGGTACACTTTATCGGTAGCACTAAGAAATGGCGTGTATGGATAGTGGCGCGAGTCTCTACGGGACCTGAAGTGGTTGTTTAGATGGTAGAATAGTGTATCTATATATGTAATTAAATAAATTAAAAAAAAAACTTTAGTTGCCATATTGTATGTATTCAGAATTATTTATTATATGTTGAACAAAATTTACAAATAAAAATGTTGTAGGTTATTTTATAAGCCAGCAGTCAGTTAATAATAAATTAAAATCTAATTTACATTGTTGATGTTTTGTTCACATTCCGCTCAGAATTTTTTTTTTGTATGTGGTGGAAAACGGTTATTATGACCTTCCCATAAAAAGAAAGGATCCTAAATTAACTTGATCATATCTGGTGGACCGCGGCCCTATGGTTGATATTGGTAGCGAGAACTATTAGTGCGCGATACAGGATAAGAAAGCTATGTAGTTCAGCATACGTTCGCTAGATGCCGCTGTTGTATGTTTTGTACAGTTGCAACAGTGTTATGTTATGATGACTTAATGTCTGTCAAGATATATATGCAATAACTAAATAAATGTTATAATTAATCAATCATCAATTTAGTAGTAGTTAAAATATAATTTATATCTATTAGGTATCAAAAAAGAAAAAATGCCGTTACTTGTACCACAAAAAAACAGTTGCAATATTACTATATAATACAAGAACATTAAACATATACTTCCTAAAAATATTAAATATAGTGAATTAGAGCTATTAAGAAAAAAATATTAAAAAAACATGGTGCAGTATTGTTCATAGGTATTATTAGCTTTTATTAAGAGAACGACTCATTACAATAATAAATATAATAATAAAAATAGGGACACCTCACGGCAGTCTGGTCCCAAACTAAGCAGAGCTTGTAGAATGGCAACCAGACTGCTGATAGACATAGTTATATATCTATATATACATACATACTATAGATAAATTACATCATGACACATAGCAAATGGTCATGCTCATCTCATAATTATTTGTCCTGGGTGGGAATCGAACCCATAACCTCTGGCTTAGTAGCAGGTATCACAGTAACCACTTGACCAGGGCAGTCAATTTAATTAATTTATTTATTTTTTAATATAATAACGTAAATTAAATGAATATACAAAATATATGTAATACAAAACATTATTAAATATTAAACTTGATACCAGTACATGACAGTAATAACAAATTATTCTATAGGAATAATAATTGAGAATAGTACACATTTTTTATTTTATTTTTTACTTGAAAGTACACCTATTAAAAGCAAAAAAAAAATAATGTTAAAACATTTTTTATGTTTACGTAATATACTTTCGGAGATATTATATTTCTTAGCACGGCGTGCGATGCCCGCACGCGCCGTGTACGTGTGACGTCACCTTCCAACGGTCTCTAAGAACGTGCACTAACTCCTTGGTCAAAAATGGGTATTGATGCCAAAAACTGCGAGTGTTGTAAAGTAACATCACACGTGGATTTGAAAAAGTAAAAATTGAGATTATTATAATATACAAATTACTTGCTTGAATAGAATAAAACAAAAGTAAATACATTTTTAGACAATTAGACTACACGGTTACGGAGTTTCAATAGATTAAACATGTTCACTTTCTGCATTAATATAATCTCAAACTTTGTCCTCTAATAAAACGGATTTTATCAGAAAACCTTATCGTAGAATATAGATCTCTAGAAATAAAGTAGTGCCTATAATTTTATTTAAATTATTAAAATAATATATTTAACTAACATAATATAATACTTTACATTCTTTTTAAAACATTATATTTTTATTATGTATCTCGAAATGTTGTAAATATGAACGGATATTTTGATTGTTATATTATTATTTTTATTTATAAATATATTATATAATTGTATACAAGCATAATTCTTTTAATATTATTTCGTTATTGCAATTTGCTACCAAATATTATCATTTTCAAGATTCCATAAATAAATGCAGTTTATTTATTATTTATTTGCTTAAAATGTATATTTTTTTTATTTTGATAGTTGTAATGCGAGGCTGTGATATGCCTATTTAGAACCTTCTATATCGTATATAATATAATAAATATGTGATACAGTATGTTTTTGTTAACATTTAAAAATGAAATGTAATATTTAAATATAAGGTTTTAATTTAAAGTTTCGGTCTCGACAGGAGACCTTTCTCAAGGAGTAAGTCGTTCAGCCGCCACGGTACCGGACGTCACACTGTGTAGTAAAACCGTTTATTTAAATAAATATGAATGTAACTCACGAAAGTTTTTATTTCAAAATGTAATTTCTCGTTATTTATCAGCCATTCGTATAATTTCAACGTAAACATATACATATGTATACACTTATTTACACGACTGCCCAAAAAGAAGTGCAATGTTATGAGGGTTTATCTATATATCAAGTATATAAGGCGAACCTGAAGGGGAATGCCGTTAGAAGTCCACTACACAGACCATGTACAGATCGGAATGGTGATGTGTCAAAGACGGTAGGTCAGAAGTACTCGAAACCGAAGCGGTGTTTAATAATTCTTGAGTTGTAAGCATAAAAGCAAATGGCGTCTGGTGTCTCTGCCTACCCCAAAGGGAGAAAAGTGAGAGCTTATGTATGTATGTGTATCAGTGTTTACATTCCACCATCTTCTGAATTCTTGAATAGATTTAAAATATATATCATAAATAGCATCCATTTTTTTTAAATACGAAATGTTTGCAAAATTACTGTTTGTTGAGTTGCGTTATTTTTCGTTTATGATAAAAATTGGGACAGGCCAAGCTTCACGACTGCCTTAGGCTGACTGACTCTTACTCCTGAATTAAATTACTAACTGACATTAAATATCCATTTCTCATAGTACAATATCATAACACTCACGCCTATAGCCCCCGAGGAGGTAAGCAGAGGTACATAAAACGCCCACTTAAGTCAACAACAATTTAGCTTACGTAGCAGGAAGCCGCCCGATCGCCGTCATCCCGCGTACTGTATGTCCGATCTCTCAGTCGCTTTATACGACACCCACGGGAAGAAATGGGATTAGGACATATATCATTATCATTATTAGTATGTATTATTATATAAATAATAATATACTGTATCACATATTGTGGTGCAATAATAAAGAGAAGTGAGATTACGTCAAAGTGTAAAATGTGTGAAAGCGGTCCCAGAATGGTAGTACATTAGTATTTTTTCACAGAATATTGTCAAATGTATGTATTATTATAAGTTTTGCCTATCTTTGTGCATAGTTATAAAATCTTTTTTTTTTATATAATAAACTTTTTAAAAACTGGTTTATGGATTTTATTAATGAAATTAAGTCTATAAGAGTTATGGATAGAAGAGGAACAGTTTTGGCCCCGATCTCTTCGAACTACTCGTTACTATTCCCAGTCTGTCGAATAAGCCTTTGAATATACTCCCAATGTTCCCATTTTTAATTCCTAGTGCCCGGTTGACGCCATAGAATTTCATCCCATTTACCCTATAGGAGAGACACCTATTGCGATGATCCGGGTACTGTATGACAGTATATACTTATATAAAGTCAGATATATAACAGATTAATCCCTTAGTCGCCTTTTCAACCGACTTCAAAAAGGAGGAGGTTCTCAATTCGACTGTATATATTTTTTTATATGCGATAGGGGGCAAACGAGCAGACGGGTCACCTGATGGTAAGTGACTACCGCCGCCCATAGACACCCGCAACTCAAGAGTCACAAGTGCGATGCCGGCCTTTTAGGTAGGAGTACTCTCTTATTTTTTTATGTTTGATACCTCAAAACTTTTTCTTCTTAAATTTGCGTTAAGCAACCGAATATCGCGACAGCCGATTTCGATGATTCTTTTTTTATTGGAAAGGATGTACGTCAAGGGTGAGAGTTTGGTCCAGTTGTGACAGTGGCATCCACGAGAAAACCATATTAGTCTTAAATTTTATGATAGACGCATTAAAGTCGGTTGTCTACTGTTTTAAAGTCCGATTATTACGGCATCCACGGGAAGACGTGGCCCCATTCTGCTTCACCGAAAATCACATGGCAGATACGACACCGTATTCAATAATACAACATTATATTTCAAAGATATTTTTATTAGAAAGAATATGTTTACAAAACAAATGTTTTGTATAATTAGTTATTTATTGAATAAAAATTCTATTATTTTTGAAAACAACACTGTATTGAATAGTTATATTTTGATATTTAATAATTATTCATTTAGGCATAGGGCACCCGTAGTCACAGATCAGAGATTCAATATATTTGTAAGCGAGGCTTGGCCCTCTCGCATGACCGCTCTCCCTCTCGTAAATATAGAGGGCGCTGAGGTCCTTTGTCAGCTGTTTGGCAGTTGGTTTATCTGGAAGAAGATTGCAGCGTATACTAAAGGTAAGGTAATATTTTGCTACATGTAATACATCAGCCTTCTATGTGCATATTGATTAAATTTGTAACCGACTTAAAGCAAAGGAGGTTCTATGTTTGTCTGTATGTATTTTATTTATGTACGAATGTGAATAATTTCCCCGCCAATCGTTGACCGATTTTTGTATGTTTTTTTTCCTTTATCAGTGTGTAAATGTTCTGGTGGTTTTGGAGATGGTGAAGAATGGTTTTTCAGAAATTTTATAGAAGCAGCAATGGCAAGCATGATTAGGTACTTTAATGAAGGGTCTACAATCACCGGATTCTAGATAAATTAGAAAAATATGACAATCACACACACTTTCTACGCGACAAAATATCCATCCCCATCACCTGGACAATTGGCACTCCACCACTGTGCGCTTCTCCAGAAGCTTTTTGCCTCGCACAACCAGCTTATGGAACAAATTGTCGCCTGCCGTATTTCCGAACCGATACTACCTTCAAACCTTCAAGAAAAGAGCGTACTCCTACCTAAAAGGCCGGCAACGCACTTGTGACTCTTGAGTTGCGGGTGTCCATGGGCGGCGGTAGTCATTTACCATCAGGTGACCCGTCTGCTCGTTTGCCCCCTCTCGCATAAAAAAAAAAACACATCCGTATCTATAGGGGAACGGCACTGAACTCCTCATAACAGGCTGCTCAGTATCCTATCCGTGATGCAGTACTCAACCCTCAGATACGGCAATCATGACGCATAGCCATCTTCTATGCTATGATGATGACGATATATAAAATTCTATAAATTGTATTTTTTAATTGTAAAACTAAATACTTTTTTATTTCAATAAATTATTATAATGTGACACCTGAAAAATAGTTTTTCGACTATACTGCTATGAAGAAAAACACATACATTCATACATACATACGCCCGCACCTGTACCCCTGAAGTGGTAAGTAGAGGTATAATAAATACACACTTTATGCCAATTAGAATTTGGTCCCACTAAAGAAGCAAGCCTATTTATCCCTCAACCGAGACATAAGGAACTAAAGAATAGAAAATTCTAATTATATTGTAAGGGAAAGATGTAAACAAAGAAACGCAATCGAAGTAAAATAATATCGCATATACGAATGTATTGAGCAGTGTAAACGAGAACTCGAGGACGTCGGGCTCGCATACCTGGAACTCAAACTGATTGTAGCCGCGAGCTTCGAGCCCTCTAAAATTAAGTGAAATTAAAATAATGTCCTCACTTTTAGGTTCGATGTGAAATTTGGGCAGGTCGGTGACATCAGTGAAGATACTCGCAGTACACAGGTCCATGTGTGACACGCTTTTCAAGTTGATGGTTATACGAATCATGGCTGAGGGAAAATATATACTATTAATTGTTAAAATATGAAGACGTATCAAAGATATTTTTTCTTATAAAAATCAGATGTATTTTTTTACGGCGGTTCACCTAATGGTCACCAATGGCCTTTAAGCGTGTTCTTTAGTAGTCTCACTCACTCAGCGAAACAACGCAAGCCGTGGTATTACTCAGGTCGAGACGGCCCATACGAGCCTAAGCGAGTAACGTTATTTTATTTTTGTGGATCGCTGTTTAATACAAATGGTAACTTACCATTAAAGGATATAAAAACACTGTACTAAAAAAATCATAAAACTTAGTTAATAGGCCGTCATAATTTTCAGTTGCTTTCATTTCAAAAACCAAAATCGAAATCGAGAGATAGTTGTTGTAGTTCGAAGTTATTCAAAGAAATACTTCGAAAGAACATACTGATTAATTTCGGGTATATGCAAAACTTGCAAATTAGACTTTGCTGAGCTCTCATCAGTCCACGTATCCTATATATTACAGTAGTCTTTGAGTCCACTTGTGGCCACGGCCGGTGCCTGTCGTTTCGATAGATAGATGCATGTGTCGTACCTCATTGGTAGAGAGAAGCAATAAGGCCGCCCTTGATCACTATCATTTTTGTATAATACTACGAGCTACTCTTAATGGTGTACAATAATGTCTATCCTATTATATGTATTATGCATTTGAAAAGGAATTACTGATGAAGCAAAAGTATAATTTACCCTTAGCTGTAATAGGTACCTAAACCAAAATTGTTTTCTACTTGAAGTCAGCATTTCGCGTGTAACGCTACTGGCGTTTAAATGTAGATAAGATAGATTTCGAAGGATTTTAAGTATTGTGAGATATGCCGGTAATTTAATATACATTTCAATGCTTGAGGCCAAATTACACAGCGCCTTGTTTAATTTAATAATCGGACCAAAGACTACAATAGCAGGTGTGTACGGCACTACGGCTAGAGTAATACTTATTTATTTATTTATTTAAGGAGTACTGCCACATCACAAACATTTAACATTGAAAATAACTTAAACTATTTAATTTATGGCCTGATGTATGTGACAATAATGGCGTACATAACATTGGCAATTCATCGGCTCGAAGATGGAATACAATAAATAATTAAAAAAAAAAGGAATACCTAATGAAAACATACTTTGAAATTCAAATTTAACAAATAATACAGTAATAATTGTTGAAATATTAATATGAATGTCTAATAAATGTCATGTCATATACTTACGATAGATGCCTCTGACATGATAATAATAGTAGCTGTCTTCTTCATAAGTTCTGTGCTGGATATAAGTCCGGTCTGAATCGAAGTCCAAGGACGGACAGTCTAGGGCCAGCACGGCTCTGTTACTCTCCGTGTTAAAGCTAAGAATCGAGATTTGAAAAGTATTATAAGCGATAGAATGTTTACAAATAAGGTGACTGTTTGTGTATATGACTATATTTTTTATATTTGTGTTCAGCAAGCGTATAGAAATTAAAATTAAATCAAAAACTTTATTTTATATCTTTTACTGACTATTTTTAGTAGTAGCTATATTATTTGAACGTTAGTACCTAGTATTTCTCAATCGGATTACACATAACTCTGAAAGGAACTTAGAAGGTATTGCTTTTAAATAAACTAGAATAATATGTATCTAAAAGTGTTTTGCAATATATGTATATTTATACGACGGGCCCATTGGTCTGGTGGTTAGTGACTCTGACTGCTGAACCGGAGGTCGTGGGTTCGATTCCCACACGCGACAATAACTTGTGTGATCTACAAATACTTGTCCCGAGTCTGGTTGTTCTTTGTGTCCGTGGATTGAATGTTTGTAAAGTCCCCGCGACACAAGAATTATTCGTAACTAATGCAGGAGTTGTCTTTAATAAAAAATGTAACGTATATTTTTGTTATTATACATAAGTTTGTATTTTTGCTACAATTTTTGTTTTAAAAATAACAAAACTAAACCATTCGCTCTTCTGAACCGTTAAAATACAAAGTTACAGTGATTTTCAATCATTTTACTAATTCAGGCAATGACATTACTGCAAATAGTTGTCAAGTGTCGTTCTGTTTTACTCTAACGTTTTGTATTTATTTTTAATCATCAAATTAACATTAAACGAGAATGATTTGACAATACGTAGGCGTGACATCATACAAAAATGTACCGAACCTACCGTTTGATTACCGCTGATTGACAAGATAGTCATACAGATAGATAAACTCTCTGTTGTCCAAATGAAAGATCATACAATATTGTAATTACATATACTTCAAATTACAGAATTTGTACAACTGCTCTTGATCTCTTTCAGGTAACTTTAGGATGGAAAGAGAGTTTATGTATGGCAGGAGGAGTTGCAGTGTTATTATTAACTGGCCTTCTCATGTATACTCTGAATTCATACGCATAAATATTAAGATATAACATACATAAAATACACATCCATATTATTGTAAACTTAAATGGCAATTACTACAAATAATTTATGGTTTACTTACAAAAACTGTGAAACATAACACTTATCGAGATTTCTGATAGTCAAATTGTGGTCTATATAAGACGCATTGAAGAATGGCGTGTCGAAATGGAGGCTTTCCTGTGTGTATTTTGAAGGGAGGAATCCGTCCTCCTTAACCTTGCAGATAGAGTTCGCCGCTAAATTATCACCAATACATTTCAGATCACGTAGTTTACAGGGTCGTATGATCTTGGGCTTATCTGGAAAATAATAATAAAATCTTTACACATCTCTGATACGGCCACTTGATCCTACATTAAGCAGAGCTTGTACTGTGGTAACCAGCCAGCTGATAAACATACTAACATACTATTTCTAAATATCCTTATGTATATAAATTATAGCCGGACACCCAGACTGCGTAGAATTGAACCTCCGACTTCTGGCTTAGTAGTCAGTATTACTAACCACTAGAGCAGCAGGCTAGTCGTATATATGTATATATATACATATATAACTGGCGCAAGGAAGCGCTGGAGAGAGGGCTGCGACCCATGCCTTGTGAAGTCGATGCACAACGGTCCCAGCTCCGCCAGGTCCTTTTGGTCAGTTGGAAAGAACGGCTTGAGCGACCGAGCGCAGGGCACGCCACAATTGCGGCGGTAAGACTCGTCATAGAGGATTGGCTAGAGAGGCGATATGGCAGCCTCTCCTACCGGTTGACACATACTCACCGGGCACGGCTGCTTCGGTAAGTATCTGTGTCATCATCACTGCGGAAGCTGTCGCGAGGACACTGCACGAGGGAGGGCAAGTACTCTCCCGTTCCGCAGAACACGCAGCAGGCGCCGGAGAGCACAAAATGATCTCCGGCCTCCATGAGCGCTGGCCTTGTGGTAGCGGGTAGGGCTGCCCTTACCTTAGCAGAAGCAGGCCTGAGACGGTGGTGCGACGTGTTCCACGCTCGCCTCTCTAACTGGAAGGGGGCTAGGCCCCTCGTATTCAATGGTGCCTCTTGCAAAAGCGGTAGCCAAGGTCTGCAGGGTTCCTGAAAGCATCCCTCCTAGGGTATACCCAGGTCCCTTGATAAACCCACTCGTGACGGAACACCGTGTGGTTTTAGTCGGTTCGAGTCCGACATACCACTTCACCGTCAGCTCCGGTGAGGTGATGACCCGTGGGGGTTTCACACGAAAAAAAAAAAGAAAAAAGCAGGCCAGTCGTTCAATGATTACTACATAATCAGTATGTCTTTAGCGTATTTATTCTTATTCCCTTCTAACTGTGTCAATCAATCTATATATATATATATATATATATATATATATAAATAACTAGTAAATAAAATATTTAGTTTGGATGAAAACACAATATCTTGGTATCTTTGAAGTGATCCGATGACAATGTCAGGAGGTGAATTGTGGCATTCTGTAATAGTTACTAGTAAACCCCTTGAGTTTGGACTCATTTGGTTTGTTTTAACTAGTCAAGAACATTAGGGATTATTTATTTTATCAAAGAGTTACCCAATTAATCTTACCTGCTAAGCCATAATGTACTCCCAACAAGAGTAATAGAAATTTCAGCGTCATTTTGAAGCGCACCCGAACACAAGCGATGATTTATAACGACTAAACATTTAATTTATACAATATATTGTTCAATATTTAATTATATATATACAATCAGTGTTACTTTAGTTATGTCTGTTTGTTTCTCACGTTTTGTAAACCAATTTAAATACATTGTTTTGATTCTTTTGGTGTCATATTTATAAGAATATTTTCAAAACAGCGGCTCTAATGTGTGTTATTTAATTTGTAATACATGATTGTATTATCTGTTGGGTTTAGGACAATATTACACGATTTTTTATAGTATAAGTATAGACATACATAGATACCGTCACACCTGTATCCCCAAAGGGGCGGGCAGACGTGTCTCACAATGAGCAATAGCACAAACAAGTCAGGGTCGCATACATATAACTTTAACTGGCTTCTGCCGGTAAGTCTTAGCCCTCTACTTAATACATAGAAGGAAGCATGATGAGCTGCGACAAGTCTATGAACGGAAGAACAACGGGAGCCCATATCCTGTGATTTCCATTAATGACCGGATTCCTAAACTCACCTGAGCTCAGAATCTTCACAAACGGCTTAAAAACAAGGTATGACACTAGCTCTAGGGTCTTCTCGGAGGACCTAAACATAAAAAGGGTTGCTGGGATTCTTCGGAGAGTTAGGGTGACTCGAATAGCTTTTATTCCCACCAACGCAAAACACGCTTCGACGTCGAGTAGCGGAAATCTGCCCGCATAAACCAAAACTGTCTGATAATGAACACTGTGATCTGTGTTCATTTATCATTTAAGTAAAGTTGCGATACAAAGTTAGTTGTTCTAAATAATATAGTTTGTAGAGCAGATTCTTTGAATGAGGGAATTTATTGTATGTTTATACAAGTGTATCCAAATTGCGTGCATTGTTTAAAATTATTAGTATATCTATAGAAGTGTCACACTTATTTCTGTAAAAAATACCATAAAATGTAAAAGAAACACCTATCATTATTTTAATTTAAATAAAACACTAGATTCACGATATACATAGAATTTAGGAGAAATACTCACCTAAACATATTATATATGTACTTTGATAGGTATTTTGACCAAACTAACTCACGGATCAGAAAAATCGTAAAGTCAAATGCGCATCTGATGTCCAATTGTCGATACCTGGAGTCAAACACAAAAGAAATGCTCTCAACCTGAAATATAGAAAGCTAACATGGCTGATGGGAAGAAACTCCGTCCTCTCATTTGACAACAAGCTCCTCAAATACTGCAGTATCTTGAACTGGGCTACAAATTTAGAGTACAGCCAGTAAAAGTGGTATTATGCGCATGCAAAGGGCTCAGAACGGCATTTTTCGGGACATTGTCAATGCACCGTGGTTGACTAAAAACGAGGAAATCCACGATTACCTCTCAATGCCAACAATCTTTGAAGAAATCGGAAAGGTTAAAACTAAATATGCGTTAAGGCTCTCAGTTCACCCAAACCCTCTTGTTGCGGAATTTCTTAAGGAAAGTACCTCAAGACTGAAAACTATATTTTAATGGATCTGTCAGTGGTTGCTGTCAGCATCCTCATGTGAAATCCACACTCAACAAATCCGATTGTAGTCCTAGATGACGGATTGCGCATTAATATAAAAAAAAAAATTGTTGATTAAGTTAGAGTCCTTAATAAAGAACTTGTTTTATATAAACATACAGACACGCCTCTATCCTTCAAAGGGTAAGTAGAGGCGTACTTAAGGCCCACACTTTTCCGACCATAATTTAGTCCTAGTCACGTAAGTCTTTTGAAGTCAACCGGGCATTTTGGGAAATGGGTGGGAAAGTTAGGAGTATATTGAAAGGGAAGGATATTGCTTATACAGATGGATTGCGGAGTATAATCAATAGCAATAGCTCAAGCGTGTCGGGGTCGCGTACCTATAACTCAAACTAGTTGGTGCGGAAGTGTGAGACCTCTAATTATTTTTTTTTTCATATTTATTTATTAATGTTTACTGTTTTGACTGTACAGATGGCATAGCGGTTTAAGTGGTCACCTCGCCAATACACTGCCGAGTTTCACCGAGTATTGTGGGTTCGATCCCCGCACGGGACAACATTTTGAGTAATCCTCAAATTGTTCTGAGTCTGGGTGTTCTTTGTGTCCGTTTTTTTAATGTTTGTATATTCTAGTGCGAGAGTTGTCTTTTAAAATAAATTAAATAAGTAACTGCAACCTAGTGACTATAAATGTGCGTAAAACCACGGTGAAAGACTAGTTTTAAACGCAATAAATAAATTCGTTGTGCGTCATTCAGAGATACTTAACCAAAACATTTGGGTAATTGTGATATTATTTGCTTAGATTTTGAATACAAAGAATTTTCCAATTGAATATCATTTGTTTGAACTATTAGGAAACATGTTTTTTTTTTTAATTTTGTGTTATTAAAGGCAATTTATTATATCAGATTTAAATGAACAACCCCTGGCTTGTTCTCTATCATCTAATAAAAGTATAGATAGGTATCATTGTTCTCTATCAAGTACATAACGACTCTAATTGCGTGTTATGGTGCCTGCGTCTATTGTTCGAGAAGACGCCACTTGACAAAAGTTCCTATTTTCGAACTCCAGAGCCTTTTGATATCCGCGTATAAGCAGATTCTACACTTTTATATCGATGCAACTGTAAATGAACGGCCGTTTGTGTCGATGTATAAATCTAATATTTCTTTTTTAAACAAAAAGAAGGCTAACCACAGCACAGTCTTCTCGAGCGAAGCAATCTTAACTCTGTGGTCATAACTATTAGACGTAGACATATTAGACGGGCAAGTTGGTCGAGAGGTTAGTGACCCTGACTGCTGAACCGGAGTTTGCGGGTTCGATTCCTACACGGCACAAAAAATTTTTGTCATCCACAAATAGAGTCCCAAGTCTAGGTGTTCTTTGTGTCCATTGATTGAACGTTTGTAAATCGTTAGTAATTATTCGTAATGCGTTAAATTCCTAAATGGCGTTTTGCATTTGTATCCTAACGCGTTAACGCGTAGATACATTCTGCGCGTTTGTAGTGATTAAAACGAGATAGAGGTAATATTTCGCCAGCGGGCTGACACGAATATAATAGAACGTCTTAATACAAATAGCTGTTGCCCGCAACAACGCGCGCGTGAACGTATGTTAGTCCTTGTTTGCTTATAAACTAAACTTGGGATTAAAGCCAATTCGACAAAAATATTTAAATCGATCTATCGGTTATTGACTTTTAGTGAGACTAACAAACGTCAATTCATTTTTATATAAGTTTATGTCGTGTGTTCTCACCGTCCTGACCGTCCGTCTTTCAACGCGCATCGTCTGTTCGTCGTCGTTCAAAAATCGTGGTTTGTTAAGTCTCTACTACTAAGGGATTGAAATGTTATCTGTCTGATAATGTATAAGGCTGGCCAACAATACTATAATACGCATACAGAATGCACCATCCATGTTCATAAGTAATACGATTGTATATCGGGCGGAAATGCGGGGTTCGTGATTTCTTAATCGCCCGGACGAGAGATTATATACATATGTACGTGCAGGCACACCAGGATGTGGTGGCAGTTGATAACGGACTAACTCCGCTTGGTCTTAGAAAAGAGAACTGGCGCAAACCTGCATTACTTAATACTACATATCGTAGGGAGATATAAAAGAGCAAAGAGCTACATGGACGTTTTTATCCGACCTTAAACGGGCCCGAAGTAAATCCACTGAAGGTTTTATCTGCGCAATTATAGATGAAGTTGTAATGACGAACAACTATTGGTGACGTATATATTCAAAATGATTTAAGCTAAGCTACTTGACTCGAAGTTTTTTCCCAAGCTACTTCGCTGCATGTAATGCTCCTCAAATTTAACCACCATTACTTGAAACAGCTGTATATTATTTATAACTGTTATAGGTATTCACCTTTAAATAACAATAGTAAATGAGTATTTTATTCTCGTTTGATAAACATATTGTCTGTAATTACAATACATTTTAATTAAGACTTGAGGCTCCAGTGCGATAATTCTAGCCAGATTTTACATACAGCTCAGACACAACTCTAATGCCTCGAAGAGGTAAGCAGAGATGTTTTACTCATAAAATAATTGACTTTTAAAATTAGACCACCGACTTCAATGCGTCTATCATAAAATCTAAGACTTATGGTTTTCTCATTGATGCCATTGTCAGAACTTGACCAAATTGAAATGGGATCACAAGGGAAACACTAGATTTCAAATTCATTCATTCATTCATTCAAATTTTAAATAAAAAATCATCAAAATCGATTCATCCACTTCTGAGTTCTGAGGTAACAAACATAAGAAAAAATACAATCGAATCAAGAACCTCCTCCTTTTTTGAACTCGGTTGAAAATTGAGTTCTAAACAGAAGAGCAAGCGTTTTCACCCTCATATACCTGGGTAATCCGGATAGACACCTGTAACGAAACCCCATTTCCCTCTTAACCTAAAGTGAAAAAGACATTTTTAACTCGTAACTTTTACATACACGCCTATATCCCCGAAGGGGTAGGCAGGAGCGTCTCCAACGGCAGCAGACTGTAGAACAGGAATATTTTATGCTCCCATCAATCATGCTTTTATGTGACCTTGAGGCTCTTAAATATATGTCACTATTTTGATTGTGACGTTAGCGCAGTGTTATACAATGAAACACACAAAGATTAGTGACATGTTTATTACATCCACGTGACATACAAAGTTCTACTTGTAGCTACCGAACTAAACAATTTAACACAAATTAACAAAATGACAATAAAAGCATTTTAAAAACAATACAAAAAATTAGTGTTCATTACGATTTTCTTTTGGTATAAACAGATTATAATATATATTTATTTATACTTATACTAAGAGTTACATGTATCAAAAACTACGTTATGTATATAAACAATTTAATATAAGATTATAAGCAGTTTTGTGTTGTTCAGAGCGTTTTAAGTCGTATTAACTTGTTTTATATATGTATAAGTTACATTTATTATTTCGTGTGTAGAAGCCAATAGTTATATCATAATAAAACCAGAAACTCGATGCTATATATTGAATTTACTCTTTAAATACAATTCATAGAGGATATCAGATTTATTTTCATCGATTGCTTAAAATGCTTTGAACAACGCACTTATAGTTTAGATTATACAAGTATAAAATATATTTATATATTATATTAATAAGCCACGCATTTAGCCCGACACGAACTTTCGTTCGTGGTATCTACGCCTCAATAGCTTATAATTATAGTCCTACTTGGGAAATTATAAGTAATTCGGTACAATATTTTATTTGATGTTTCTTGATGAAGTATCTTTTTATAGAAGTGATTTGTCAATGTTAATCACCTTTAATTAGGTTCTCCAAAATATCAGCATAAAGTCAGTTTCACATATATTTTGAGTATAAGTAACAAGTAAATATTGTTGAATGTACATGTTAAGTATAAATATAATTTATATTCTAGAGTATATAAGTCTACTCGTTATATTAATATCTATTCTAAAAGAGTTGGTGTTTTGTTACCTTCAGTGGACGTACGCGGGCCTAGTACACTAACATTATACATACATTTACAATATAAATTGCAAAACATTTGTCACATACAAGTGTTAAGCTGCTAATTATAAGGCACGTTATAAAATAAACTACAATTGTCGGACAATCTGACCGCTGGAATGTCCGACAAGTTGCATAAGATGAGTCATTATATAAATTAAATATAAATCTTATTATAATATAATTTTCGTTAATAAGTTTTCACGCGACATCTCCTGAAGTCAGCAGCACTACGCTAAAACATAAAAAGACGTTATGTTTTTGCTTTTAATCTAATTTACTGTTAATATTTTAAGCTGCAAATTTTTAATAGACATTCTTAAAATGCCAGTCAGACGGTTACTTTTTTAGTACTTCATATTAGCGTATAATAATTTAAATATAACCTTTTTAATATAATTCTATAATAATTGCACCATACGATCACTATTATATTAGTTCTGTTAACATATCAGGCAAATTTGCCGAAAGTACTTTTGTATGAAATATATTTATTTCATATATAAAATGTTATATATTAACAGAACAAATTATAAATACAGTTAGTTTATATTTCTCAATAAATGTATATAATTTATATAATATTAATAAAATGGCACATTTGGGTACATTTAAAATGGGCTGCACTTTTATTATAAACTGCCATTGAGATCTCAACATGTATAAACATTTATGTTTTATTCGTTATTAATTATGTGTGTGTTCAATTTTGAAATACAATTTAATTCATAACAGTGACTATAAAATATTAGTTATTTGTTATTTTTTTTGTTTATATGCTGTTTATTTTTATACAAACGAGCACAAAAACCACTAAATATATAATAGTGAAGGCACAAATGATCAAAAACAAGTTACACACTAATGGCACGTATGGTTTCCATTAAAGGCATCTAGTATAAGGCCCCGAGGGGATAGCACTTTGTCAATTGTTGGTGTTGGGAGGTTGGAATAAACCAACAATCATTTAAAGAGACAGAGATTTCTAAGATTATAAGAATATATCTATCTATATATTGAGTTATAGTTTTTGTTTAGTTGCTTTATCGCCCCTATTTCTAGAGCTGTCATTGGGAATTTAATCATTCTTTTTGTATAAGAAAAGGTATATCTTGAGAAATAATATATGCTGTAGAACATCACGCCACGACTCTTAGAAGGAGCTGCAGCACAACAGCAGGTGAGACTTATATTTATATGTTTAGAAATTAATGCAATCAAGTGCCCCGTAACTGAAGTAATCAGAAAACTGAATTACAGGTTAACAAAAATACGAATATACTTTTGTGTAATATTAGATTATTTGTACAACTGGCTCTTACTTTTTTTAAAGAAACAGTTTCAAAATATTTTTTTGGTAACAAATTTCTACATTATTTTATGAATATTGTTAACCCTCATCTCTGAAATCTCTATCTGCAATAAATAGAATCAATAAATAATATCTTTCGAACTAGTAAGACACTGGCGTTCAATATTTTCATAAATAATAATTTTAGCACCATTAACATATATCTCTTATTTTATAAATTTATTATTTAAATATGTTACGTAGTGATGTTTTTATTATTTATTCGTCATACTTCATTTTATTGGTTATTTTTGACTTTTATGTGAAGAGGAAATATATATTTGTATACTTATATATGGTTTAGATATATTTTAAAATGAATATTTGAATTATAAATATTATCTATTAAATAGCAATTATATTTTTATTTCACTTATAATATAATAAAAACATTACTACTAACAAAATATCTTTATCAAACAAACACGTTTACTATATTCAGTTAAAAATTATAACTTAAATATTTCTGAGATTTATTATAATATTTCATTAATAACAGTATATATTTTTGTAAATAGATATTTTGACTCTTATGGGCTATAATCAAAGTAGAAAATAGCTTATTTTAAACTGCCATGGAATAAAAGTTTTGCGAGTTAATTAATTATCAATTTTCGGAAAAATTGATAATTAATTAACTCATTAATTTTGCGTAAAGTCAAAATATCTATCTATAAATATTCCCTCAAGACATATTTTAAGAAATATCTTTGTAAATATAAATTTGAAGTTCATCGAAACAGGCGTATAGACTTATTATTCCACGTTCGTTAAATTAATTAATAATAACCATTACCACGTGAAACTTTACGAGTAATTTACTATCACACTACAAATTAATTTTACCGAATTGTTCAAAATGGTAAATAACTACATAAAATTTTGTACAATAATCCTAAATAAATACAAATCTAAATGGTTTTAAGTTTCACGCCGTACAAAAATATTAAATTTCGTAAACCTTATTAAATACACACATCATTTTAAAACGATTTTAGATACCTTAAAAGTTGCCAAACTTCTTAGTGATTGTCGAACTAGTTTCTGACTTATGTGAGCTGGTCATTACCGACTTTCTTTCAACAGTTTCAGAAGTAATGGTCTGTTTTGAGAACTTTTTGTCCAAACTGTCAATCTCCTTGACCAAATCAGAGGGTTTCTTAACCTTGGTAACGCTTGAGGTGGTTTGGTAATCCGATGTCTGGAACTCAGAAGGTCTCATGAATGATCGACTGGTGTCAGAACTCATTTTCGACTCTAAAGTGTTGAACCTAGAGTCTAGAGTGCTGTATTTCGATTCGTTATCGAAAGATTTCGATAATTCATCGATACCATCGAGTCTGATCGGCTCGTATTTAGTGCTGGTGGTCGTCAAATTGACAGGGGATGAACTGTATATTTTTGTGGTGGTAACTTTTTGGGTTCCGTTGGGAATTTCTTTCACCTCTGTTGTAGTTTCCTCCATGTAATTCGGACCTCCGTAAGGCGATGAGATTCTATCATAGTCAGGAGTGGCAGCTTTCACCAATTCTGTTGAGCGGTCAATTTTTGGCGTCGAGTGGAATGGGGATTTGACTTCTTCGCGTACTTCGGTTTTGGTAAACTCCGTTTTTGGGTATGAGGAGTAGGATTCGCTAATGACCTTGTATTCAGAATGCTTCGTACCTCCTGGGATTGCTTCGGTTGATTTCTGGTGTTCCGAGAAAGTCTGACCTACACCGTCGAATGGTTTCTTTAACGTTGAGTATATAGGTTCAGGTTTGTCATCGAATTTGAGTTCCCTTGCGTTGAATTTTGGGCTTAAAGGTGTTTTTGGAGGTTCATATTTATATTGTGTCTCTTTATACTCGTATTGTGACTGTTGAGAGTCGGTCTTTATGTCCAGCGGGCGGGGTGTGTCGTACAAGCGAGTTTCGTAACTGTGAACGGTTAATTTGTTATGTTATTGATGGTTTAAATAGTAGTAAAGGGTTATGTTAGTTATGTAGTTTGTGGGTATTTAGATTTCTTCGTACTCCTCAAACAACATAACGATATCAATATTATTGACTGTGTTTAAAAATACTATAAATGAAACATTAACCAAATTATCGTAAATACGTTTTAATTATACAAACAGGTGGTGTTAATAGACCAAGGAAGTCCCAAAGAAAATTATAAGTACACCAAAACCATCATGCCATGCCATAGAGAAAAATTTTGTGATTAAAAACATACCCTAAAATTTATTAGTTCTTGCAACACCAAAGAGTTAGAGACAACATGAATTAGTATACAAATGACTTTTTCGATTTATATACAAATTAATTTTAAGCACCGACCAGTCAAACTAGAACGCCACTTATTTACTTTAAAACAGGAAACTAAACATTCATTTTTACTTTTAATAATCAGGTATTTTATTACTACCATCTCATACTTCATACAACTGCTTTCTTCTCCTGCTATCTTTTAAAATTTAAATCCACAAATATTCATTAGCTGTAAATTGAAACTCATACTCATGTTAATTTGATTACTTTCGTACTTTCTAATATTTAATCTTTATCCCACATATTATTAAAATTGTTACTGTTTGCTTTTTTTGGCAGGTAGATCTCGTGCTATAATCGTAGGTAAATTGTAAATCAAAGGTAAAACGGTCAAATATTTTAGCACACAGTGAATATTTTATATAAAGTGTAATTTTATTTAAAGGAACAATTAAATATTGATTCTCCATTTAAAATATGTTATTTAACCATTTAACACCTCAAAATTTAAACCACGTCTTAACATTTTTTTCTACAAATATTTGCAAGAGATAGCAAACTTGCATCCCCGCATCAAAAGTCCGAACTCTGATCTTACCGTAATAATGAAACCCCAAATGACATGATGTACCTCCGAATGACAAACAACACTGACCCTAGCCTTACTTAATTAAAACAACACTCACTCACTAGGCCTCTTTGAGCAGCGAGGCTCTCCTGGGCGGAGGTAAAGGCGCCTCCCTCTTGTACGATATCCTTTCTGTGCTCTCACCGATTAGATGCGCGGTCCTCACCTCCGGGAGGTTCAGAGACTTCACTACAACCTCCTCAACGCTTGTCCTTTATAGCGCATGCGGTTACGTAGAGAAATTATATTTTATTAGTTTTGTTATGTTGTTATTTTAAAGTTATTACGTATTTATTGGAAATATGACTGGACTAAACTTAAGAATTACATGATAAATTAAGTCAAAACGAGTAAGTGAAGGTAACACAGCTACAACGCAATGGGTGGCAGCGACGAGTCAGGACGCTTCTGCCTGCACCCGGGCCCTCTTTTATTATATACGACTCTGTATTGCAAAAAGGGGTTCTAAATTTTGACTGACAGCTGCAATATTTAAGAGCTTTATATTGATATCATTTACACTCTACTGTATAAATATATGTACAACTAACAAATGAAGGACATTGTGTTACTTCTCTAACTCCAGCTCCTCTAGCAAGCAGCAGATTGTAAATTGAGTCATCACATTTCCAACAAATATAAGCATGGTTAGAACGGTTCTACTGAAATTTAGTTTCAATATTTTAATACAAAAAACATTGTTTATACAAAAAAGAAAACATTGAATAACTTTAAAATAACTACAAAATAGCCATTACTAGCGCATGCCTAGTTAGTGACGTGGTACAAAACGATATATAGTACATAGTACACAAGGGTGTGCAGTACACAGTGAAGTACATACAAGTATATTGCAGAACGATGTTCAAACTTACAGAAATTGTTATTGCCTGAAAATTGGATACAATTTCGCGTAATACATATATATCATAATGTTTTTACTTGACTTGGATGGGTGACCGTGTGATATGATATCCTTTATCATTTTGGAATGAATGATGAGAAATGTATCACGCTTTTTTTATATGGAGAGCAAACGAGCGCAAATGAGGCACGTGATGGTAAGTGACTACCTTCGCTCATGGACACTTGTAAAGAGTCAATTCAACAAGAAATACCTAATGAAGGTCTTTCATTATATATTTTTACCCGACTGTGAAAGAATTAGTGTTGTTTTTCGACTTTGTGTGTGTATGCATGTGATGTTTCTTTATTACGCCTTAATGGATTTCCACATGTGAAATGTCTTAGTAAAGAGAGTAACAGGCGCCAAAGAAAATGAAAGAGAAACTAATTGTAGTCGAGTTTCATATTTTTTTAATTTTTACCTGTTGAAGATATTTTTTCAGGGCTAATAAATCTTCGTAGTAATACGTCTATCTAGAGTTAAGTTAAATATGAAAAGATATATAATAAAATACACGTCAAGTAAAAACATCTCATAACAGCAAGCAAAACATGTTTTTTTTTAATTGACAATTCATAAGCTCAACAAAGAAGCAGTAAACTTCATTGTCATGTCTCGTAAAGCGGACCATTCTCATCAAACACATATTTACATATTTATATATATATTGTATGTTTGGTTGTCTGTGTAGACTTACATTTTGTTCATCGTTCTGTCATTTGTAGATACTCTGCGAAATGAAACGGTGGTCAGTATACTAGGCAAGGCTTGTGCGAGCTCACAGACCAGCCCCAATTAATACTAATAATCACAGTCTAATAATATATATCTGTAACTGTACTATAAATGTATATATACGTAATAGGACCCTCAAACCTAAACTGGTCAGTTTAGGAATGAAATGGGACTGTTTGTAGTATATTAAAAAGGAAAGAAAGGTTTTTTTTATGTTAGCCTACCATAATAACTGCACTTTGCCTAATGGAAAGCAACAAGTGGAGTCTAAGAGTGGTGGTCACAATCCTCATTGCATGTCTAGTCAATGCAGCATCATGGTGACCCACACTACTGCAGCCTGGTGAGATGCTTTATCACGCCCTACTTAAAAGACCCGGGATCAAAGTGGGAGGGAAACACGTGCGCTGGTAGTGAGAGAGAAGGTGGGATCAATTGGAATTGTTTATTCAAATATTTTAAAAAGGTAGTTTTGTAAGTTTGGATATAGAAAGTAATCTCTGAAACTACTGAACTAGTCCTGATTGTTCACTAAAGGGAAGCTACATACATTACCTTACCTTGTCACTATAATTGACTGCAAGTTCATAGGCTTTTAGACCAAAGTATTAGGTATTTATTGTGAGTGGTCTGTGAGGAAGCTAAATAGATAAGCTTAGCTTAGAAATAAAGCTGGACCGGTCTGTGGTGTAGATGATAGCCGACAGTATAAACTATGAATCTATTGATAAATGGAATTATTACAAGACATTTGAAACGTAATGAGTATTTTTTTTATAATATATGTATAAGTTGGCATAAAATATTGTATTGTCTTATAACTAATTTAATTTTAAATACAGATTTTAAGAGTGCATTCTCATTAACTTGCTGATTGAAGGTATTAAAGTATATACCAGCTTCATTTGTTTTTATGATATAAGGGGACAAACGAGCAGACAATCAACTGATGGCAAGTGACAACTACCGCATGGACTCCTGCAACTTCAGAGTGTATTTACGTGCAGAGAAGAGTTGGGTTTCTGGTTCCCTCACTCCCTCGATAGTACAACGCAAGCATTGTTTCTCTACCGGTGTTATGCAGGGCCGTGTTATTATTTCGGTCGAGCCGGCCCATTCGTGGCTCCCACACGGTAAGTATAATTACGGCATTTAATATATTTAGTCAAATCATCAAGAATAGAGAATGCGCCCTTAAGTGAATTTAGTCGCTATTGACAATGCTAACAATACAAATATTTGAGGATTTGTTTAAAATCTAACCCTCGCTTCTCGGTGGAGTAGATTAGTGCCACAACATTGCCATTATTCGAGTGGGTGGCGTAAAAGTCACTAAGTGATCAAACTATTTGTCTATCAGACAGTAAATATAGGCAGACAGGCAATACGGCTTGCCACATGTTACGTTAGTGGGACTAAATTAAATTCGCCAAAATGTGGATGTTGCGTCGCTCCCGAAAGGGTTAGAGGTCCGGCTCGAAGGACCACTGTTTAGGCTGTGTAAACCTTGCACCACAACAGTCGGTGTTAAAAGCACCTTTGGCTGCTGCTTCGGGAATATATGCGTGAGTCTATGTATGTATTTCTTTAAAATATATAATGAAAGTAAATTTTTTACTCCCCCGGACCCAACTGTCTGTCGAGAGACTGTATTTCATGACCAAAGTATCTATTGCTGCTATAACAACAAATGATTGATTCAGGATAGAAATAGACGCCGTTAGAAGTTGTTACATACATACATACAACATAACTTCATCATACATACGTACGCTCACGTCGGCGTAGGCAGAGGTGTATTAAACACTTAAATTTTGGCAATTAGAATTTGGTCTCACTAATGTAATGAGGGGCAAGCCTACTGAAGTCAACCAGTTACTATATGACTGTATATATACTGTCTGATAGATAACAACAGTCCGATCCCTTAGTAGCCTTTTACAAAATCCACGGGAAGAGATGGGGCGGCCCCATGCTACTCCGAGAACTAATGGCAAAGCTGTTACTTCAGACAAGTGTTTTACAGAATGTATTGTTCAATAATACTAGAATGATATGAATCTGAAGTTGCTTTCATGGTCAATATCGAATAAATTCAGTCCAAAATGAGTTAGAAACTCATACCTTTTGTATCCATTCGTGTACGGTTGTATGTGTGTGATAAGCTTATAAACTATATATAAAATATACAATAATAGGCACAGATCATAAGTGTAAAAGGCACTTTATAACATTAGTTCGTTTTTCTTTGAATATATATTTCATCTTTATGTTCAAATTGTCCAATGGCAGCGTGGAAAAAGTAAAAAATTTTTGTTAGTTTAATTTATGAACAATATGTATTAAACTGTATTGTTGATAAATAAATAGTATGGAGCGTAGATCGTAAGGTGATTGGCTATTTTCATTGGTTTTTAGTGATAATCTTACTTTAATTTAAGAAAATCGCAAATTGAATTGATGTTTGTTTATCAATTATGCCAGAACGGCCGAGTGTGTATCTCGATCCTATCTATGTAATTGACATACATAGGATCGAGATACACACTTACAGAAAAGATAGGCTTATCAAGAAATGTACCGTTCAAAATTTTAAGGCAAGAAACAGCTACATTTTTTTATTGTATATATAACAAACAAAACAAGCAGACGGTAAGTAATAACCGCCGACCGCGCTGTCAGCCTTTGAAGTTGATGTGAAGGGGGATGAGAGAAGAGGAAAGAGGGCTTCGTATTCTCACTCACTAGGTGAAATACAACGCAAACATTGCTATACACACGCGCCTAAGCATGGCTCTCCCATCTGTATAATTTGTAGTGTTAAATAATTTAAAAACTTTTAACTTAACAAAAAAACCAATGAAAAAATTGCATTTAGTTAATACGCCATTATTTTTTTTTTCAAACTTACCGGGTAGTGAACCCTTCGTAGTTTTGTTTGGTATCCTCCTGTGGTCTGAAGCTGGAGAAGGTTGGCGACTGTACAGTATACGCCTTCTCATCCCGGCTGAAGTTGTTGTACGTGTTCGTCGATTGGTTGTATGTCGACGATGTTTGGTTGTTAACTGGGCTCTTCGGTGTGTTGTAACCGAATCTTAGTAACAAGGATTAAAAGCAATTTACTGATTAGATTTGTATGGAGTGTTAGTCTAGTGGTTAGAGATCCTGAATGCTAAGTAAGACATCTTTGTTTAATTCTCCCATCTAGGACAAACCATTGTGTGATAACCATTATCATTTGTTCTGTGTCCGTGTGTCATTTTTTTTTAAATATGTTTTCTTTAATAAATAAGTATGTATATCAGCAGTCTGGTTACCATAGTAAAAGTTTTGATTAGGCCTTGTGTCTGAAGGTATGTACATTTTTTATAAATCCAATTAATAATAATAATAAAGCATTAAGTTGTAAAACTCCTTAATTTTTTTCCACTCATGGGTGGATTTTTTCTTTGATTTTTAATGGGTCAAAATAAAACACCTCATTTAAAAAAGGGATTATAGAAATCGGTTGACTTAAGACTAAAAGAATAGTGGATTAGTAGAACAGAGAGAGCAAACCCACAAATATATACATTTGATTTGTTTAAAAGATAACACTAGATATTATATAAAGACATACATGACGGACTCGAAGAATCCCCAGACTCGTGGGGTCACGCTAATTTTCGTCCTGTATGCGAATTAAACCCACAATCTCTGGCTCAGCAGCCAGGACCACTGACCATTAAATTATATAAGTAAGGACTTTGTCGAGTGCTTACCCAGGTGATATGGGGCTCTTAGGTGGTCCAGCTTGTCCAGGGTGTGTTTGGTTAGGAGTGCCGTGGATGGAGTGGTTCAACTGGTTGATGTGGGACGTGATGGTGGTACTGTGGGTCGTATTTTGGGTATGGGGCGAATATGTGCTGTTTGGGGAGTATGTAGTGTTTGCGAAGCTTGAGTTTGGTGTCTTAAATCTGCAATAGGAATACAAAACACAATTTTATTAATGTACATCGGTTATTAAATTGTTTATTTGATTTGTATTGTCGAAATATTTAAGATGGATTCATTGAAAGGAAGCTAGGACTCTCTTCAGACTCATGGAGTGACGAGCTGAGGAACGAGAGACTTTGAATCCTCTAAAGTGAAATTTTATTTCTTTTTCAATTTTTCAATATATTAAATATTAGTTTCTTATATAGTCTTTTTGAAGAAATTGTATTTATCGTTAAGGCCACCTTTTGTACACATATATTAAGTATAGCTACTCACTGTAAAATATTATAAAGGTGTACAGTATGATACCAACATGAACTTTAATAATAATTGCTAAGGTTCTCAATGCCAGCCAGTTTTATGTGTGTATGTTACATTATATGTTCGCGACTTGTATTTTTATGTTTTTAGTTATTAGAGCATGCCATCCCGCTCCACCCCTAGTGTTAATTAATTTATCATGATTTATATTAGAAGTAATTTGATATTTTATTTCTTGCGAAGACAATAATACCCTTGTTCTGAATTAGATTTAACTAATTTTTTAACAGCGCTAGAGCTATTATTAGGCACGACCGGCGCGATACTACGGCCGCATATAAAACTGGTTGTAAAACAACGCATACAATTAGCGAGGTTTACAGGGGCCCAACTCCCGTCTCGTCTTTCCTCTCCTATCACCTCCCCTCTCTTCTTTCCTTCTTTCCCCTCCCCACATCCCTCATCACCCTCAAAGGCGGGCAGCGCACTTACGACTCTTGAGTTGAAGATGTCCATGGACGGAGCTTGTCATTTGAAATCAGGTGACCCGTCTTTTCGTCTGTCACCCTATATTATAAAAAAAAAATGTCTTAAATGTGAACCTAACACGAAACGATTCCAATGTTACTGGACACCATGGGTGACCATAACCATAAAGGTTACTCAGAGAGACTAGTTAAACAGACCTGTGATGTCCGCTAGCGTCGCTCGCGTACCCCAGCTGTACATCGGTGTCTGTCTCCTCTCCAGAAGTCTCTCCAGCTCGCAGCTTGTACTTCGCTTGGCGGATGGCTGTGAGACGACCGCGGGCTTCTTCTAACTCTTTCTCTATGCGGAGAACTTCAGACCTGAAAGGACAGATAAGAAATAAGATTTGAGAAAGTCCGATTTGTTGAATCGTTATCAAGAATATGTAATACACCCTGACTGAACATGCACTTAGCGGGAATGAAACCAGAAATTTCATAGTAAGATAATTATATGATCTTATTAGCGCTATTGTTTTGTCATCAGGACATACAAATATTAATATTTAAGTTGTAATACACATTCAATTAAAAATGTAATTATTACACAGTGAGGAAATTACTTGGAATAATTTAGAAAATATTCGGACTTTAAAATAGTAGACAACCGACTTAAATTCGTCTATCATAAAATTTAAGTCTAATATGGTTTTCTCATGGATGCCATTGTCACAACTGGACCAAACTCTCATCTAACTACCCTTGAAGTACATCCTTTCTAATAAAAAAAGAATCATCGAAATCGGTTGTCGCGATATTGAGTTATTCATCCAATTGTCGCGCACATGCTTAACGCAAATTTAAGACTTATATTGTTTTCATGGAGGTAAAAATCATAAAAAAAAACAGTCGAATTGAAAACCTCCACCTTTTTGAAGTCGGTTGAAAAAGTTAAGTTAAATCTTTGATGAAATAAATATCATTGGATTAACAACGCGGTAAGTAAACACATGTACTAAATATGAGACTAACAGATGGGTAACATAGAATTCACAGACAATGTTCCCAATGTATAAAGACACCTTGCTGTGATTCCTTATGCATTTACATGTAAATACTAGGCGCAGTTTCACCTTCTCTTTACTGCCAGCTCCACTGCTAGTAGCGTGATCCTTTATACCTTATAGTATTAATCACTAAATACTCTACCTAATATAAAAATAATCATTGTAATCTGATCGTTCCAAATATTAGAAAGTTTTAACAGAGTAACAAAATCTCTAGCTTCACTATATTAGAATAAATATAATGCTTATAATACAAGAAGAGTATCATCACATGTTTATATAATTAAAATATGTTTTTACAATTTTTTAACACACCTCTCTCAAACTGCCATAATCTATAACCATATGGACCAGGATGTACCATATACATCCTGGAAGCAATATCCCTCGCTACATTATACCAATGGAGAAGGGAGATACAGGAGCTGGACCTCAGACCTGGTTCTCGTGAAATCGAGGTGCTCGGTCCATGCTCTAGCAGGTGCTCCTGGCTCCTTTGAAAGAATGATAGAGCCTATCATGGAGAATTGACTGGAGAGGTAAGATGGTGTCTGCTACCGTTTAGTTCACGTACAGAATAATTTGTCCAGGGTGGGTATCAAACCCACAACCTAGGTGTTTATCAAGGTTAAGTGATGTAAGGTACCTGGCATCAATCTCCTGCGCAATGCCCCCCACCATTCTTCTGTTGAGCACGAGGCTGCGCTCCTCCTCGGTCTGTATGGCGTCCCTGGCGGCTCGCACCAGGTTGTCGGTTGAGCGGATCACCTCTGCTCCAGCCGCTTGCAGGCGGCGGGTCGACTCTGATGATGGATCTGCCTTTACCTGGAAGGAAGACAGAGAGCTATTATGTAAAAATGTTGTCTAATGAGAGTTCATCATTTGTTTAGCTGTAACATCTAACCTACTAAACCAATCTTCGTAAAAATTTCACACATACATTCACGCCCACACATAGATACTCGGGGGGGGGGGGGGGGGGTTGGAAGACGCGTATTCAATGTTGCCAATCATGATTTAGTCCCATTTTTCCATTTACGTAATAGAGACCTACTGTATCACGTTTTCAAAGGTAAAGATTCCATTTGATCCCAAACAAAAGCTCTAGATTTCATTTCATCGTAGGTATATAAAAAATGTATTTTAAAGCGAGTGATGCTGCCATCAAAAGTTGAACACACAATTTAATCAAGTTGTGTATTGTCTACCCGTGCCCGCAGGTTAACTAGCAGAAATCATTTTTTTTTTTTCAAGAATAAAATAGTATTAAGTTAAAATCCTTATAATTAACAGTGGTAGAGCTACGCTTAGGCACGAATAGGCCGGCTCGACCGGTGCGATACCACGGCCTCACAGAAAACCGGTTGTGAAGTAACGCTTGCGTTGCATTTCCCCGAATTGAGTGAGATTTCCGGAGGCCCAACTACCCCTCTCCAGTTTCTCCTCATCCCTCCTCTCTTCTTTCCGCTCCCTGCATCCCCCATCCCTGATCACCCTCAAAGGCGGGCAGCGCACTTGCGACTCTTGAGATGCGGGTGTCCATGGACGGCGGTTGGCACTTACCACCAGGTGACCCGTCTGTTCGTCTGTCCCTCTATAGTATATAAAAATAATAATAATAATTAGGCGAAACAGACGACTTTAGGAATTGACGAACATAAAATAACACCTGTGGGCATCGAACCCATAACCTTTGAAATAGTAATTAGGGACCCTAAGCATTAGGGCATTCTCATAAGTAGCATGTAAACATTCAGATGCATTTATAAAAAAGCTTTTAGCTTATATGTAGAGGAGATGACTAACCTTGCACGCTACAAGCAGCTGAGCAGTAGACGAGGCCACCTGCCTGGCGCTGGATATGAGCCTTTCCTCGGAGCCTGCGCCCTGGACCAGCGCATTGGCAGCCTCCACCAGAGAGTGGGCTGCAGCTGCCACGAGACGGGCTGCGGAGATCAAACCCTCAGACCACTGACCGTCATCTGATGAGGAGGTGGGCCGGCGAGCTACTTTACCCTGGAAAATGTTGTGTGTTTAAATTTCTTTGGAAACAAAAGTATTTATGTAGAATCAATTTTTTAGTCCATGTTTGCCCCCTTCGCATAACTAAAATCACTAGCAATACATGTGTGTAAAGTGCATTCAATTCTATAGTTTTTGAGTGTTTTTTTGAGTGAACGGTTGTTTGATTTCTGTTATTCTAATAAAGACACACGGCGACCTCTTACAGACAAACCTGATATGAACATTTAATATCCCTTATATATAAATGGAAATTATACATAGAAAAAATGAAATGAAACTTAAGTGTAATAAACACATATATATATTATATACATATATATGTATATATATTATATGATATATATATATATATATATATATATATATATATTTTATGATATATATATATTATTAAACTTAAAATGCTACTAGAACAAAATGGTTAACTAAAGGACTTCAAATTTGCAGCAAAAATAAGAGAAAATTAAGATTTGCTTACTACAACAACAGAACTATCGAGACTAAAAATAAATTAAAAACGTATTCAAACGTACTAAGAAAATGCATTAATCATCTACAACCGACTAATCATCAAAAGTATATTGCTTACTCTAATAACAAGTGTAGATCTACTTGGGATGTTGTTAAACGATACATCGGTAATCAATCATCCCAGATATACATATATCGATAAGATTATTAACAACAATACTTTATGAGATTCTGGATCTCACAGCTAATGTATTGAATGATTATTTTATTGATATTGTAGAAAAGAATATAAAAAGAAATGACACTAACACTTCCACTTATTTCAATGATAATATTTACATTTTAATAATATGAATCATAGTATATTTTTAGAACCCACAAATACAATAGAAATCTGCAATATAATCAAGTCACTGAAAAACACTAAATCCTCAGGCCACGACGATTTCAGCACAGAACTAATTAAACTAATATCTCAATTTATATCAGAACCATTAGCGTATATAATAAATTTGTCTCTTGAACAATGTTGTTTTCCAGAGAACTTGAAGCTGTCCATAATAAAAACCATAAACAAAAAAGATCCCAGAACTGATAAAAATTACTATAGACCAATATCCTTTACGTCTATTTTTTCTAAAATTTTTGAAAAAGTAGTGAATAAGAGAATAATTAATTTCTATAATAAATATGACGTATTGGCTAAAAACAATTTGGATTTCGAAAGGGTAAATCCACTCAGCATGCTATATTTTCCTTCATAAACTCTGTAATTAATAATATAAATATATATATATATATATATAGGCATAGCCTTACAATGGATAAATTCATATTTAGCAGCCGAAGACAAATTACAAGAATAACCATATTCAGTAGTAGTGCTAATAGTTTACAATCTTTTGATTCGGAACCTAGGTTCATTATTACAGAGTGCCGCAAGGGAGTATCTTGGGGCCATTGTTATTCCCCATTTACATTAATGATCTCCCTCAAGCCATACAAAATCATCAGTGTGTGTTATTTGCAGATGATACCACAATAATAATAGGAAATAATAACTTAAAATCATTTGAACATTAAGTAAATAAGAAAATAATTAAATGGCTTGATATGAACACTTTAAAACTAAATACAGAAAAAACAAAACTTATTCATTTTAGAACAGCAAAAACAAAACAATTTCATATTTCTGTTAATTACGATGGTCAACAAATAGAACAAATACAGAGCGCAAAATTTCTAGGTGTTACAGTCGACGCACACATGAAGTGGAAGTGTCACATAGATAATGTATACAAAAAGATCCATAAGTTTGTATTCGTTACGGCACTGTAGTTTGGGGTTACCTATCTGAAATTACGCGAGTATTCATAGCGCAAAAGAAATGTCTTCGTGCAATATTTGGCTTGATATGGTCAGATTCATGCAGACCCATTTTTGCGTCTCAAAATCTGTTCACCGTCCCTAGTATATTCATCTACGAAGTAGCAAAATTTGTTAGATGCAATAAGGAGCTTTTTGAACTTAAAGACAATACGAACAGACGTAAAAATACTCACTCGTATTTTAAACTACCAGTACCTCGCCTAGAGATTTTTAGGGTAAGTTGTGTTTATATGGCACCACTTATTTTTAACGCGTTACCAGAGACTATTACAAATCTTCCTTATCATAAATTTTGTGCTACATTAAAGAATTGGCTAATTGCAGAATGCTTTTACTCCTCAACGATTTTTTAATAAAGAACTCCTCTCAGTCGTATCACTTCAGAACTGCATTAGTGTAGTCAATGTATAAAATAAGATTTTTAATTCTTTAACTGTCATGTATTTATTATATAGTGGCAAATCAAGTCATCAATTCAATGTTTTTATGTTTTCGTATTCTTTGAATATTCCCAATTTGCCCTTCTCTAATTTGTAATTCGGGTTTGCCCCATTACGTGAGTGGTACAAAATTCTAATTATCTAAATGTGAGTGTTCTATACAGCTCTGCCTGCTACTTTATGGATACAGGCGTGAGAGTACACATGACACTCTAATTGTGAGTGTTACAGTACATTGCGAATTAGAGCAACTCTTGGTGTTATCTACTTTGAATTTCAGTTTGGTGATAGATGCGTGTTCAGTAACTTTATAAGTCTCTGATGTTAAGTATATTTTGTACTTTGTTTTTAAAAGAAACGGGAGTTCCGTTTAATACTAATTCCTGTGTCGCGGGGGATTTACAAACCCGCATACAACGGACTCCAATAACACCAAGACCCGGGATAACTAATTGTGGATGACAAAAATGTTGGTCCCGTGTGGGAATCGTTCAGACGACCTCCGACTCGACTCAGTAGTTAGGGTCCCTAACCGCTAAACAAACAGACCAGCCAAGTTCTAGCAGAAGCAGGCCTGAGACGGTGGAGCGACGTACGTGTTCCACGCGCGCCTATCTGATGTGGGGGGGCGTAAGACCCCCATACTCCAAAGTGTGGTCGCCTGGTAGTCAGGTGGCCAAGGTTTGCTGGGGTTCCCGGATGCTTCCTTCTGAGGGCATCCTGGGTCCCTAGCAATAGACGCTCTCGTGATGGAACACCGTGTGGTTTTAGTAGCTGTCAAGTTATTATTATATTCCTCGATACTGTTGTGTTCAGGTGTCTTGTAAAGAACGTGCTCATGTACTATTCTTGCCGACTGTACACTATATGATGGCGAGCTCTTTGTTATGAAAAGCACGGCGTTAGTTACCTGGTCGATAAGTTCTCTCTGCGCGGCGGATGCTGCCCGTACGAGTGCTGAAGTGGCCGTGATGATGGACTTGGCGGCTTCTAGGATCATCTCATCGAAGTTCAGACTCTCGTCTGCTTCCTGAAAACACAAAAACATACATTTTTATTTGAACTTTTCCTAGTTAAGCCGAAATAGGTTATATCATATTTTTATCAATGAAAAGAAGCATCAAGAATGACATGGGGAGTTGTAGTGTTCGATTGAATAATACTATTAAAAAATATATACGGGTAGTCTTACGGGGACTGCCGATAGAAGTGAGAACTAAGTAACTTGTGAATTGTATCGTCGAGCTATTAGATTATACACAATATACATATAGCTCATGGAAAGCGTGCGGTGATGATGACGCGAGTTCCATGATTTTTGTTCACCCAAAAGTGCTCAACGCGTCTAAAGAAGTGTTCACTTCAAAAATAAAAAATAACTGGTTTGTACAGTTTTAAAGCAGCCGCAAAAGTTTGCAAGTTTGTCTTCTGGCATTTCTTCTATCTTCGATATGTTCTTCTCAAAGTCTGCTAGTTCTGTGATGGTCGACAGCACCGTGGTCGATGTGGAATATGTTTGATTCTCGGGTGATGCAAAACAGAACAACCAAGAATATCAAACATATCTCACCGACACACGGCATATTCTCATTCTTCTTTCTTCTGTATCTAGATTTCCACTTCTTATATAGTACATATTGTCAAGTATTGAAGCTCATTACATAACTCTAAATGGAAGTTCTTACATACCTGAACTTTAACACTCTTCCTAGGTCTTAGAGAGTCCAGTTTCTTGGCAGCGGCGTCGATGGATGCTGCAGCACCCAGAAGTTCATTTTCAGCTATAACCGTGGGATCATCAGGGTCAACCCAATCGGAACCTGAAGGAGACAAAATTGTTCTGAATTAATAAAAAAGTGAACAGCTCAGAGGAACTGAATGAAGCTGAACTGCATAGGATCTTTATTTCCTAAGAAGACTTAGTAGAGATGGGATACTTCCAAAGCTAACAGGATTCTCCCACAACTCACCTTTGAGTAGCTCAGCAGTAGCAATGATATCTGCCACAGCATGCGCGACCCTTCTAGACAGCTCTGGGAAGTATTGCCTGGCGGCCACGTCTCCGTTGCACGCTGATAGTACTCCATTGAGGAGTGCGCGGTAAGATTCTGCAGCAGCACGACCTGACTCCAACGTACGGGACTGGAGGTCCGAGGACTCGGCTCCGTGAGCTGCACCCTGGTAATGAAGAGTTGTAGATTGTATTAAACATTTAAATCACATATCATTGTAATATTACTTCTTTTTTCGTTTGTTCGTTACGTTTTACGCTTGACTAGTTAAGAGATAATTATCAAATTGTACACACGCTATCCGAGGTACATGCAGCTTATCACCTTTCGTACAAATATATAATAAACTAGCGGACCCGACGTTGTCCTGCATGATATTTCATCATATAGATCAATATAGATAAATAACCTAGATACCGACTGCAGCGCCATCTGCCGGGCTGATTTGTGAATCTAAACCATTCCCAGATCCCCTTGAACACACACAAAACATTTCATCAAAATCCGTCCAGTCGTTTGAGAGTAGTTCAGTGACATACACACTCACAGAAGAATTATATATATAAAGATAAAAATATACTGTACTGAGGGGATAAAAAAATAATTTTACGCAAGCAAGTCTATTTGTTGTTTAATTTGTTTGTAAAGCTTTCATGTATAACCTACATATAAATATGATTTTAAACACATTACTGCGCAGTTTATATAAGAACATCATGTAACTTTCAAAGAAATATGAACTATTTATGTACACAAGAGTTATAAGACCATAATTTGAAAATGGCTCCCATCAATTCTCTCTGTAAAATAGCTCTCATCAATACGAGAATGATATACCTTGCAAGCCACTAGCAGATCCACCACGGTCTTCCGTCCAAGGTTAGCGGCAGCAGTCAGTTGGTCTTGTTTGTTGGCGTTACCGGCGGCAACTGCCCGCGCCGTGGCCACTGTCATCTGGCGCGTGCAGCGGATCAACTCCTCGGGGGTTGCTAACGACTTCGGTGGAGTGGGAGACACGAGGACCTGAAGGAAATAAAAATATGTTATCGCCTGTCGCAAAGTTATCAAGAGTTTATTCAATAGTAAATATGGTCATTCATTCTTTCACTATTGATGACGTCATTATTCTTTCATTCTGTAATACATATTATATTTGTATCTCTTTAATGTAATATATGTATATCTTTTATTCTATTTTAACACTCGGTCCTTCAATAATGTACTCTATCAGACATTCATTTATTCTTTCATCCATTAACACATTCGGTCGTTCATTCATTCACTCATTTAGTCATATCCGTACCAGCCCGGTTTAGTCTCTTGATACTCAACTATTGGGTACGCCCGTACCCAAATAGTTGCTGAACAAAGGTAGGTAATAAATTATCCAACATTTTTAACAATAATGTTACATTTAACAAAGTAAGTAGTAAAGTAATATGGTTGCGGTGCCGATGTTTAATCTATAATTTTAATATGTATCTTAAAACTGGACGATTTCCAATAATCGTTGAGCAATTTCATGAAGTAAAAACTTTGAATGGAATAGATTCGTTCATTTATTATCGGTGTCGCTTGTAGTCTTTGCAAACAATTTACATACGTACCTCAATTTCCTGAGATATAGCTTCAATTGTAGACTCTAAGGCTCTAGTTCCTCTCGTATGCTCATCTTCAACAGCTTTGACGGTCTTCAGCAGTGATGTGACGTTTGTAACCATCAGCTATGGGGGCAAAATTGTGATTATTAGTTGAGAGATTCAGATACAACTCGAGATTCTACCGATCAACTTTTCAAGTCCACAGATGTTAATTGTAATTTTATGAATATTAAGAGATGATAGATCTGTAAATGGTTGCCCTTAACTTAACTTATAAGGGTCAGAACACATAGTAGATTGTTAAGCAGAAGTAGTCTATAAAAATAATTTAATTTGCATTTAAAAAGTAAATTCTAAGCCGACAAGACATTTGAAAGCCTGCTATTTACACAATTTAAATATTAAGTCTAAAATAATAGATTCAAATTATATTTTATATAGTCTGCGGCGGCATACGCACTCAGAACGTTTCTATAGGCTAATACCTTAAAACAAACAGAACTATATATAACTTAAAACGTAGTAGTAACTTCAAAGAAAACATTCCTTAAAAAGTTGATCAGCTTATTTCAAGTAAAAACTTGAATTCTTAACAAAACTATGTTAAAAAATCTAAACAAAAATGAACAAAAGCTTTGGGTTGCCAACTATCAAGGTTCTATGAGAGGCATCGGTGCGAACTTGTAACTTAACGCAGACTCCATTCAACCGTTTTGAGACATTACCATACTTAAAACACTTAAGTCTTATTCTATAATACGGTTATTGGTAAACGGCGTTAACTTGGAAGTGCCATGCTGTTGAAACCCATAAGCTTTCAATAAACACCATAAAATATAAGAGTATAGGCAACTATTTGAAGAGCAGTGATTATAAACTTGACATAATTAAAGATGCATTTACATTTACTGAATTGAATGTTATATATTTTTGATTATTTTAATTATTTTTTGGTCGATCTATGGAAGTTTTGCTATTGAAACATCAAGCCTGATTACGGCGGGTCTAATTCCTTCTATTGTGATACACACTGAAAGCATTAGTGGGTCGAGACAATGTAATTAAGGGGGGAATATACAACTGAATAATTTATAGTACATACATCACGCCTGTATCACATAAGAAGTAGATAGAGGTGTAGAAAACACGTACACTTTACCAATAAGAATTTGGTTCAACTGATTTAATACGAGGCAAGCCTATTGCTCTCAACTGGGCACTGTATACGTACTGTCTGATAGATAACAGCCCATCCCTAAGTCGCATTTTACGACTCCATCGGTAACAGATGCTGTGTTTCTACTGTACTCCACCGAGAATCACAAGGCATTATATATAACTAGCTACTAAAAGAAACGTGACATTTCATTAAATACAGCGGTACAATAGGCTTATTAGTAAATGAATCTTAAACTTAAAAAAAAAAAAAACAAAAAAATTTTAACCATAATTATTTTGGAATAAATATTCTGGAATAATCTTGCGAGAATCAGCAGAACTAATCTTATTTAGTGAAACAAACAGATTTTTTTATTCAAATCAATAAAAGTTGTAAATGCATCCAAATTTTTGTAGTTACTGGAAAATCGACTATTAACTGTTTGATTTTACACGCGGATAAATACTGAAATAAGAAAATGATGGCCATAGTAGTAAGCGCTCTTCAAACAATTGCACTTGTAATATAAATAAAATTTATAAAAATAAATAAATAAATAGTTTGTGTCGTCAATATTGGACCTTAAAACCGGCGGCACAATGAAAGCTAGTGGTTTCCGCGTTATTCACCGAGTGTTTAAGCGAAGCGTCCTCTTGATCACCTATGCGATGATGATGATGACCGAATGTTTAGCATCTTGATATCATTCGGTGATGAAATGATAGTATTTAACTTCAAGGTGATAAAAGCTTAACGCGATGGAGTTATGAATTCCTCAAAGCCAATGTTTGGGACGACTGTAGCTATAATGATTGATATTTGAGAGCTGACTAAATAATAAATGGACTAAAAAACTAAACTTTAAAGGGGCATCCATTAATTACTTGAACTCAAGATAAAGTTGGAATGATCGAATAAAAAGTAATTATTGAAGACATCGTAATTAAACACGTTGTTCAAATTTAAAAACACTTTAATGTTTTTTTTTCTTTAATGGTAATTTAGGCACTGGATTCAGTGTGTCTAAATCTCACCAAGAGCGGACAGATCCATTATCGCGCCTGCCAAAGTAAATTCATAACGAAACATGTAACATATGCTAGCTCGTATAAAGCTATTTATTTTCATGTAATCAAGAAGGTTACTCAATTGTATAATGTCAATGTTTACATTTATATATGGAATTTGAGTTATGAGAAAGTTAAGGCTATGGCCATCTGAAGCACCCTGCATATCGGCACAAAAATTTCTATGTATGTGTTAATATTCATTTTACACAACTTATTAGCAAATCTTTTATAAACATCGAATGGGCAAACATGCCACTCAAAGACAGACAAACAACAGTTCTCTAAATTATATATAGCTATTTTTACTGGCATTATTATAGAATATTCATAGTTTGTGTTTTGAAAAATAATTTGTTTTTAATTCAATTTTCTAATTCCAATTTTAAAATATTAATTTTGTAACGATAAATTGAACGTAATATTGTCAAAATTATATTCTTGCCAATATAATGCATCAGATTGTTCCTAATGTAAACGGTGTAATTTATGAATTCGTTAATTTAAGACATACATATATTTACATACATAGAAAGCACATCACTATTCACCTTGTTTAGATGAACACCTATTAATTTCTTATCAATATATAAAGAACATAATAAAAAATGATCTAATGACGTACGTTTGGGGTGTACCTCTTAATGATTACGTCACAGGGCTATGAAAACTATGTTCATACATTTAGTGAATATTCCCCAAAAGGAAGAACAGAGACAACAATATAAAAAGCTCATAAAAAACCAGCGTGCAGAACAAGGATAGTGCCACATCTGACTCAAAACACCAGCATTCGCAAGGGATGATAGTTTTAATATGACATATCTTGTTATAATGACAACCACACCATGCCTTCTGTTATTAGCGTTGCTTGATAGTAATATATTTTGATAATTCTGACCGATTCGTCATCCCTCGTCGTTACAGCCTCTGATTCCCGAAAACTGTCATTCCTTACTTCATCTAACATTTTCAACTGCTCTTCCATTCGACTAGTCGGACGTCGATGTCTATGGTCAATAACTGTAGTTATACGTTCTAAATCTTCTTTGGTAGTCGTTTTATTGAGTATCGTTTCGTAGATATGCCACCAGTTGTCGATTGAACCGAATTGTTTTTCGCGATTCTTTAGAACGTCTTCGTAGATAGACCACCAATTGTTAGCGTAATATTGCATAGGGTAAGTCCTTGTTAAGTCAAGTATTTCTAAGTTACGTGGAGATTTTCTGTTTTTAAATGTATTTGTATTATAAGTAATACTTGTGTGGTTATTGTGAATATTATTTATAATATTTTCATTGATATTTGTATCTGTTACAATGATTTGTTCATTGCGAGATTCAGTTTTGTATTTTCTTATAAATTCTTTGTAATATTTTTCTAACAAACACAATTCTTCGTATGTATATTGACTTGTGTCTATTTGAGAGTAAATGTTTAGTATGTCTTGTATTTCCACTTTCTTTCTTTTATCGATTTTAATGTTTGATAGTGCTTTTAGTTTCTCGATCAGTGGATCGAAACCTTTGTATATGAAATCTTTTTTAGCGAATTCAATTAATTTCAAGACAATTTCTTCGTATTTTTTATCATATTCCAAGTCTCGTTTAACTGCTTTAGACTTGTCTACTTCATCTATAAACGTTTCTAATGTGAATTTCTCTTTCTCATATTTATCTCTTTCTGTTTGATACTCTCCTAGTACCAATTCATGGCCACTGAATCTCTCTAATTCCTTTCGAGCTTCTTCCATTTTATCCAGGTTTCTCTTAGCTAGACCTTTCCACCATTCAGTGTCGTCTTGGAACATTTTCCAGAACTCCATTCTAACTTTTCTAGTTATAGTATTAACGTCTGTCACTTCTGTAGTCCCGTTTGTCATTTCTGTGGTGATTACGTCGGGTTTGATAGTAATCTCCGTGGTCTCAGATTTCTGTTTCTCTTCTGGACTGAGAAGTTGTTTCATAGCTTCAGGTGATGTAGTGTGTACATCTAACGTGACCGGTCTGATCTTCTTCAATCTAAATAGAGGACTTTTTACCTGTCCATCATCGTCTAGTTTTGGCTTTTTTATAGGAACTGTTTCAGTCTTGACATTAGTAACTATATCGGTATCTAGATTTTCAATTACAGCTGACAAACGCTTCATTTCTTTATCCAAATCATTGTTTGCTTTAATTCTTTCTAAAGTATCTTTTTTCCTGTTTTTTTCAATTTTATCTGCAATATCTTGACACAAATCTATTAGCTTTTTCACTTCACCAAGTAGGATATTTTCACCATACTTAAGTACCCGCCAATCCATGTCAAGAAGACTATTTCTAGCGGCCATATTGTACCGTTCATTCAAATCATCATCTTTAGCACTTCTAGCCGGCGGTCTGGTTAGAAGACTTTCTATATACGTAATAATTTCTTCACAATTATCATGAAATATAGTCGGGGAGACGTCGTCATCTTGGCTTGAGTAGTCCAGCAGCTTGACAAGTTCATCTTCTTGGTCTGATTGGAAGATATCGGTCTCTGAATCGCAGGAGTTATAGTCTGCACGTAGAGTAACAGACCGACGATTATATTTTGGCAGTGTGTTTGTTTTAAACGGCAAGCTCCATCGTTTCGTGGTGTCAGACAGGCGCTGATGGAATACAATCAGCTTAAAAGTCCAATATTGACAGACAAACACATAATTTCCATGTATTTACAAACAAATTTATGTAAAATTATTTTTCCTGGACAACACAACATTGAATACCATGAAAAATGTTTTTAAAATTATTTGCAATAAATTCTTGATATTTTGATGATTTGCACACATACTACAATTATAGACGGGTGGTTCTATACCAATATGATAGTGACCAGTGTTGGTGCAATTCGGTCGAAAACAAGAGGAGTTGTAATAGGAGGAGTTGATACAATTGGTGTTAGATGTAGCTTTTTGAAATGTAGTTCTACAAATGACCATCTAATTACATTAAATTAAATTTTTAAATTCACCTGGTTTTTGTATGTCTGAAGTCAGTACATTAGGGATTTCAAGTTTTGATTATGAATTTATGTTTATATTTTTGTATGGTTATATTTTTTATTGTACACATAGAAAATAGAAATTACAAATTATACACAAGAAGGAAAGTAGTATGTACAAAGGCGAGCCATATTTGAGTCTGTAAATAACTTTATTGTAAGTATGGTCTTAAGTTTGTTTTTACTGTAATATAAATGCAAATAGTAGTTTTAATAAGTTAATGTTTGAGTAATAAAGAAATCACATATGACTGTTGCGATACCAATTAATATTGATGTAAATATATTAGAAATTCTCAAGCAATATAAATACACAATCGTATCTTCACATTAGAATAATTAAATAACAATTTAACTACGTTTCGACCGAATTCTACCTATGACGAATTGTTCAAAGCGGGGTTGTTATTGTCTATAATTGTAGTAGGTAGGGGGGAGGGGGGGGGATGGGTACCTTGGCAGCGTGCTTGAGGCGGTGCATGTCGGGGTGCGCGACGTGCTTGCCGGAGGCGGCGGTGGTGGCAGCGGCGAGGTCACGCAGCGCGCCACCGACGTCGCGCGCCGCGTGCAGCAGCAGCACCTGCGGCTCCGGGTTGGCCGAGCCCAGCGACATGGCGCCCAGCTTCACCACCTCGCACAGTTGTACTGCCGGACAACACGACTCACCATCATTACTTACACTCACTAATAATAACTTCATTTTGAATATGTATTTATACTATTTCTTAAATTAAAAAATCAAAGTCCCTTTTCCGACCCACTTACGACTCTCGAGTTGCAGGTGTCCATGGACGTCGGTTGTCACTTACCATCAGATGACCCGTCTGTTGTCCCTCTATAATAAAAAAAAACTTATTCTATTTCTTACTCTGTTTTTGAAATATAAGTCGGCAGCTTTGTTCCCACGACTTTATCTTTTTGTAATGTATTTTTTTTTATTATTAAATAATTACTGCTCGTTTGCCTCCCTATCCCATAAAAAAAAAGTACGATACCATAACACTGTAGAAAGAGATTACCAATAGTGGAGACCGCGCTCTGTGCAGCAGTAGCCAACTGTTCCTGAGTTCCAGCCGCCCCTCCCACCAAGGTCTTGGTGTCTTCCACCAGGGTCTTAGCCGTCTTTAGGATGTTCTCGCGGTGGTCAGAGAACGTGTCCGTGTCTTTCTCAGAGTGCAGGGTACCTGCAAATGTAAATACGTTATAGAAACATATGGTTCACGTTTAATAACCTGAAAAACCCTTCTGTTAAATTCCAATTTTGGAATGGTATGACTGGCCTGGTGGTCTAGCGGTTAGCGACGCAGAGATCGTAGGTTCGATTCGCACTCAGGACAAATATTTATGTAATTAATTATTTGTTCTGTATCTGAGTGTAACATAAAATAATTTAGTATCAAAACTGACCTGCGCTGGCGAACAGTATGGTGGTATCAAGGTCTCCGATGATGGCGGATATGGTAGCAGCAGCGTCGATACAGGCCTGAGTACCGCGAGAGCCGGCCTGCAGAGCACTCAGCACTGCTACTACCTGTTAGATCAATAAATAATATAAATGCTATGAACTAATCGTCTAAATTGACTACACTATTAATTTGACTTGACTGCACGGATGGCGTAGCGGTTTAAGTGGTCACCCACTACACTGCCGCGCCCTGGTTGTGGGTTATATCCCCGCACGGGACAACTCTTGGTGTAATTCTTAAAATATTGTTCTGAGTCTGGGTGTTCTTTGTGTCCATAGTTTGAATGTTTGTAAAGTCCCCCGTGACATAGTATTTGTAACCCTAGTGCGGGGGGGAGTTCTTTAAAAAATAGGAAAACAGAAAAAAAATTGTTCTAGTGGTTAGTGACCCCGTTTGCTGAACTAGAGGTCGTGGTTCGATTCTAAAAAGTAGGATCCACAATGGCTGTCCCAAGTCTGGGTTTTCTTTGCGGCAGATGATTGTGTATTGCAGGTCCTTGTGACACAGGAATCTGTCTTGGTGCGGGACTTATCTTATAAGCTGTTAAATTTATATATGTATAGCTGATATCCGCGACTACACTCACGTAGACTTCAGTTAATCAATGTAATAAATAAAAGTTTAACTTATGCATTTTATAAATAAGTCAAATCAAGACTGTACCTTCTCATTAACAATCTTGGCGTTATCAGCCACGGCACGTTGGTTCTGAGGAATGGCGGAGAGGCGACAGTGACCACCTGCCTTGATCAGCTCGGAGACACCCTCACCCAGTTCCACTACAGCCACACGTATTCTGACAGACAAGACATATATACATATAATTATATACACATATAAGGAGACATATGTACATATCGGACCAGAAATGTCCACAGCGAGGTGGAGCTAGTTTTCTTCGTTGTTAGTATTAAGTCGTCAAAACAAGCGAAAGTCAATTGAAATGCTTATTTGTTACCTTAGAAAGTGTAGTTTTCTATACCTCTGGACTTTATACTCAACAGTATCTAAATCATAGTGATATGTATCGATATGTTAGAAGTGGGTGTTTGATACGCCTCTGCCAACCAACTAACCAGTCCATTACAATAGTGCGTTAGTCAGTAGGGAGTTGACTAACATAGTATAGTGTGCAGTTTTATATTAAGTTTAAAAATATCTTGTATGTGTATTTATCACATCATACACTGATGCCTCTGTCCTCAAGGTAGACCTGGCAGATTAAATTGTGCATTTTGCTGGCTATAATTGCCGTCCTGAGTTGTTAGGTCAAATTATTTTTTTTTTCAAATTAAATATCTTCATTTATGAATGATACATATGATAAATACACACAGCATCACCGCAGACATATGTGAAATGCTTAGCCAAATGTGAAATTAATATTAATAAGATAAAATAATCAAAGATCTGCCTTTGTTAATCTATAATTGTCTGTTTTCAAATGGTAGAGCCTTGTGAGAAGAAAGCGGGCACACAAACTCATGGCCACTCTCTTAAAATACCAGATAGATACAGTATTTTGTGTACAACATATAGTATTCAATAAAACACTATTTTGTGGTGTGCTTATTATGTTGCTAAAAGTAAATAAACTAAAATTAGACTGCAGGGAAAAAGAAGCTTAAAAGGAAGAACAAAGAAATACGATAAAAGAAGACAGAAAATGAGAAACATATTAGCTCATACTACATTGTAATGGTTATTTGAAATAGCCTGTGAGTCTCTAACAGTTCAATGCCACCGCTTCTATCTTCCATGTAATCCACCACTGAGTAAATAACCTTTAAAGCACAACTTTCATTTTACAGTGGACTTAAATTTATTTAGAGTTAAAGTTTGTATATTAAAATCTGGACTATTGAAACTACTTGAAAGGGAGAGTGAGAAGAGAAGGAAAGGAGGGAGAAGTAACATCTCATGCAAGTCAGGTCGCACCATGTTGCTCGAATTGGCTGCTGCCAGGAAGTCCAAGCTCTCTAACCGAAAAATATATGGAGTGTATACCTATTAGCGACATCTCCGTTGGGCGTGGTGGCGGATGCTCCGACGCTGTCCTGTGCCAGCTGTTCGTACTTCTGGCACATCTCGTTACCGAGCTGGACGAGACGGCTTGCGTCTGTCGCAGACTTCGCCGTCTAGGATAAATATGTGTATTAATTACTAGACTGTTGTTTTTAACTATTTAAAAGTAATGCCGTTGTCATGGAAATCACCCAAGGGTTGGTTTGGAGAAATTAAAACCAACTCTTGGGTGATGCAGAGATGTGAGTGGCAGGTGCTCATTCAGATATAGGAATAGAAAATAAGCACATATAAGCATTTGCATTATGAATTATATTTTATTAATTATTAGAAACTTTAAAATACATTTAATATTCTTTTATGAATCATCGTTAACAATTTCGACAACTCTTGTATCACCATCATTATCATTAAAATTACAATCTAAAATAGAAACTATAGGTTCATGGTAACTAAAATAGGATATAAACAATTTTGATTCGAAGTTATTTAAATATCTCGTGAATACCGCATCAATTTTTTATATCTCGTTGTGCTAATATTGCGTTGATTGGACACATGCGTCTCGTAACGGTGTCGAAGACCAGTCCATAGATTTTATTTCATCTAAAAATATGCGTAACGTGCGGACATTAAATAAGATAAAGTAAACATAACTTGTAGTGTAAGTTTTGGGTGTTCAACATAATTATGGAGGTACTTGAATAGTTATTTCACAGAGTAACACTAAGCCATGGAAATAAACATCCGTGAAAGCCAATATATGTATTTACAGGTCGGGAATCGAAGCCGCGGTAGCTGATGTTCTATTCAAAAGCTCGCAACATGACTCAACCTTTAGGCAGGTTATGGGCTCTAGACTCCAAGAAGCATGACTTCAAATGTTGATATCACCAATGAAGTTCAACTATCAGCGCCATCTAGTGAGATAAAAAATCAACAGACTACATGACGATTATATCAACGCCATCTAGTGAGATAAAAAAACAACAGACTACATGGCGATTATATAAGAGAATTGTTAAACTTACCATATCAGTAGCAAGCCTTGCTATCTCTTTAGCAGCACCGACCATCCGGGTTTGATAATCGACGAACGAGTCCGTCTCATCGTATGAGCCGACAAGCGACATTCTAAAACAATTAAAATAGAATGAGTTATCCTGTATATACAGTGTACATAGAATGCAACGTCACAAGTTTGGAGGCGACTAAGGGATCGGTGTAGTATCTATCAGATGGTATATATAAGGTGGTGGTGTCCGGAATTATTGTTCGCAAGAAGCGGGCGTTTCAGACACCTCTGCCTACTCCTTAGGGAATATAGGCGTCGTAGTCGTAGGTACAACCATGAATAAAATTAACTCATGGTATATCTAAAATATTATGTCTAAAATTAAAGTAATAATAGTGTGATCAAGTTTAGAGAAAATTATATGTCAAACGACAATAAAACAACCCATAAAATAGTGACCTAGCACGAATGGCGTAGCGGTTTAAGTGGTCACCTCACCACTACGCCGAGTGTTGTGGGTTCGATCCCCGCACGGGACAACACTTCGTGTAATCCTCAAATTGTTGTACTGAGTCTGGGTGTTCTTTGTGTCCGTTGAATGAATGTTTGTAAAGTCCCCCGCGACACAGGAATTAATCCTAGTGCGAGTTGTCTTTTTATTAAAAAAAAAAAAAAAAATTCACCGTGAAGAAAACACCTTGACTTACATCTCAGCACTTCTAACAACTGACGCACATAGAAAAATATAGTATATATTGGCCATAGTGACACATTTACATTAGTTAACGAGTACAGTGGTAGAGCCATGCTTAGGCACGAGCGGTGCCACGGCCTAACAGAATACCGGTTGTGATGCAATGCTTAAGTTGTATTTACCCCAAAATAGTGAGGTTTCCGAAGGCACAACATCCTTCTCTTTCCTCTTCCCTCATGCCCCCTCTCTTTTTTTCTCTCTAGGCTAATGGATATATAGTTAAATCTACATATATCCGTTAGACTACAGAGAATGTCAACTAAATAGATATGTAATACATATAATACAAGATTCTGTATGAAGCTTCACCCGTGTGAAGTAAGTAAAACGTAAAACAGAAAGTACGACGTAAAAAAAAGATACATACATTCGAAAATATAACCTTCTCCTTTTTTGTAGTCGGTTAAAGCTCGGTCTATCTAAAATTGAGTTTCAAAAAGCTAATTTGTTTTAATATATAAGATTATTTGTTTTTGAAAATTGATGATGTAGACATTTTTTTTAATCCTAAAACAACCTATAACACTATAATTATAACAAAATAAACATTTACCGATCAGAGTAAAGCGTTGGTTCTGTTATATGATTTTTGTCACTGACAATAATTTTATTTTTTTAATTTACAGTAATTACTAGTACTGTGACACACACTGACACTTGAGACAGGAATGACGTATAAGCGATTTTGGACAGTTAACCGAATTAAATATCGATTGATATTCGTATGTGTCAATCGCGTGGATTGGTTAGACGCACTGAACTCTCTCCATAGTAAACAAGACGCGACCGAAACGCCAGATGGCGTCTGTCTTTTAATAGCGCGGTGTAGGTTAAGGACACAAGTACATATATATACACACTACTTTATACATATATATAATACATATATATTTATATACGCTCACATCTGTGTTCCGGAAGGGGTAAGCTGCGGCGTATGAAACGAGAACATTTTGCTGACTACAATCTAGTATTACCTACGTTATATATGCCTAGGGCACTGTCTATGGACTTTTGGAATTAAATGTAAAAATTTGGAGTATTTTGATACGAATAGATAACGGATAAAAAGTGAAGAAACGAGGCAGTGCTTAAGCGGATGGGTTGGGGGAAATAAGCAATAGCTCAGGTCGCACTGACCACTGCCTGAGGTCCTGAGCCCTAATAGTTTGTAATATTACTTAATATAGTCTCTCCCCGCACGAGACAACTCTTTGTGTAATCCTCAAATTGTTGTTCTGAGTCTGGGTGTTCTTTGTGTCCGTTGTTTGAATGTTTGTAAACTCCCCCGCGACACAGGAATTAATCCTAGTGCGGAGTTGTCTTGTAAAAAAAATAAAACCCGGGACAACTAATAGTCACACAATTTTTGTCTCGTCAGCTCAGTCAGGGCAGCTAAGAACTAAAGTCTAGTGGTTAGTGACTGACTGAGCTGATGAAATAAAAAATTGTGTTATCTACAAACAGGCCCATCATCTCTAGAACTAAAAGTCGGTTTAACTGATTCTTTTTGGGTTGGATGGAAAACATCACGCTGTAACCTGAAGGAGTGGAGCAGTAAGTTAAACGCAGGTGAAAGCAGCAGGGAACGGATAGTAATGAATGCGATAAAATAACTTAGCCGTTAGATCACCAACAGTTGAATGTTGGATGTGAGCCAAATGCAATACTCAATGAGAAAGATATAAAGTCAATTATGAAATACAGGTAATTACTTAAGTATTCGTCAAGTGGATGCTGAGGAGATCAAACGAATTAAGATTTTAAGTTTAAATTGGTTTGTTCAATTCGTAAAGCTAGCTTTTGACAGGATTGTATATCAAAATTGTAAGTAATATTTTCCCCAACCAATTATCATGAAATGTTGCAGATATGAAACGTTAAGGTAAAATGCATAGGGTACCTTCCAATAAAAAAATAATACCATTGAAAAATATACATCAAGATTACATTGATGAAGATCGTCTCAACTGCAAACTTAATTATAGATAAACAATCAATGTTATAATTACTACAGAAAAATTATTCAAGTTTGAAATTGAAATTTAGTAATATAATCTATTATTCTTTATCAACGATTAATTTATAACCGTGCGTGTATACAATGAAATGAGATGAATGAATAAAAGAAATGAGAGCATTGCGGAGTATAGCTAATGTGAAATTGAGTGACAGAGTGAGGAATAGTGTGATAAGGGATCAGTGTGGTGTGAAAGAGGATGTAGTGACTAAAATAGAAAAAAAGTATGCTGTACTGGTTCGGGCATATCGAAAGGATGAATAAAAGAAGATTGAGAAGAGGTATTTATATAGCAGAGGTAAATGGAGTTGTCGGAAGACCTAGGCGAATGTTCTTGGACCAAGTTCAAGACAATCTAAGCAAAGGCCAGGCCAAAAGTACCTTTAACCGACGAGCCTCTATGCGGAACGGAATGAAAGTTGAAGAAGCGTGAAAGGTATGTCAGAATCGTAGCAAATGGAAGGAAGTGGACTCTGCCTACCCCTATGGGAAAGAGGCGTGATATTATGTATGTATGTGTATACAATGTTATCTTTAGAAAATAAACATCAACATATTTCTCAAAGATCCAATTTTTTAATTCAATACTAAATGTACATAAGCAGAGGCGTAATGGCTAACGCATCGGACTGGCGATGTAGTAGTCGAGCTCATATATAACATAAGAATTTTTTTTTTAATATTTTTTTTTTTATATATATATATTTTTTAATTACCATCAGGAGACCCGTCTGTTCGTCCGCCCCCATATATTATGTTAAAAAACAGAACAGTCGTTTTAAGAGCGGGGGAAAGAGGAAGAAACGTCATTTAACACATAAATGATAGTGTACTTTACAAATATCATAGTAATATAATGTTCGATTTACACATGAATAGTTATCTGCCTGCCCTCCAAGCTGCTGGTGAAGCTGCCACAATGATGTAATGTTACGACGAATGGACGTACATTTCCGCGAGCGATACGTGCATGCTAACCCGCCGGTATATAAATAGCACACTGACCAGTACTGACACACAAACTATTTTAAGATTTTACTTGTATATATGCATTCTATGTATTTTGTTTGTACATATGTGTAAATTATTCAATTCATGGATCAATATTTCCTGAATGTATTTCCGAAGGGGTAGACAGAATAGTATTCAACGCACTCAATTTGCTGTATACAAATGATCTAGTGTTTATAAACGAAAAATTAGTTATGAAATAAGAAGGCTCTGACTCTAAGACACCAACCAGTTCGAGTTATAGGTGTGCGGCCCTGACCTCCTTTAATTAAAATTGAAATTAAATATCATTATTTTATGAAATTGCTCGACAATGATTTGAAATAGTTTTAATTCAAAATATAGATAGGTACACGGCGTAACGCTATAGGTTGCCTTGTCAAATGTGAAATTAATATAAAATAATGAAATACCTGCCTGTGTTGATCTATAACCACCCGTTTCCAAATGAGCCTTATGAGAAGAAATCGGGCAAACAAACTCATAGTATATACTCAAACTCATAGGCAATTTGTGTGCGTGTGTTTATTGATATTACTAAAAGTAAATAAACTAATATTAGGCTATTAATATTATAAAGTTAGGCAGGGAAAAACAAGTTAAAAAGAGGAAGAAGAAAGAAACATAATAAGAGAAATTGAGAAACATATTAGCTCACATTACATTGTACTGGTTATTTGAAATAGCCTGTGAGTCTCTAACAGTTCAATGCCACCGCTTCTATTCCATGTAATCCACCACTGAGTACTAACCTTTAAAGCACAACTTTCATTTTGCAGTGGACTTAAATATATTTAGAATTAAAGTTTGTATATTATTAGGGATTTTATTACGAAATCGCACGCATTGACCTAGAAGCGACTTGTTACTGTTATGGAACCTGGAGGCAGGAACAACAATTTTATGTTTTAATAAACTGTTTTTGTTTTGGCAAGTAAATAAATTTTTCATAGATATAATGAAATGCCACTGTCATTAAGTTTATTTCTTTGAATTTCTGCCTCAGCGAATAACTATTATCTTAATTAAAAATTCGTCGATCTCCTGCAGTACAAAGACAGAGTGTAGGGCGAAATATCCGAAGCATTTTGCCCCACAGTGAAATACCACACGACATTATATAGTAGACTAATCAGTTTGTTTAAATATCAGTCAGTTCACGAATTTTTCTAACTGCGTATGCTGCAGAGCTGAGTCTATTCGACAATTTATCAATATGGGGGGCAAAGTGAAGCTTTGAATCAAGAGTAATAAAAATGAATTGTATACATTTTTATTAATTTAATATTTCTCTCCATTAAGAAGTAATTGTTAACGTTACACTATTGTAAAGTTTTTTTTTTTTTTTTTATTTTTATTTGTAAGCCTACCATAATGACTCCACTTTGCCTGATGGTAAGCAATAAATGGAGTCCAAGAGTAGTGGTCAAATGTTTCAATTGAAATAAAAGTGAAGTATCATTTGCAAAACAACACATCTCGGTTCTTTAAAAGATGAGGTAGATCGTTAATGTATATTAAGAATAAATGTCTTAGTATAGAACTGTGGAACCCCCACGTTAACTGGAGATAAATTACCATTAAAATCGACTTTCTGAATCCTATTACTTAGATTAGAAGTAAGATGATTAGTACCAGTACCGTGTCTCTAATACCGGGGTGATATAATTTCCTGATCAGAGATTCATGAACAACACAATCAAAAGCTTTGGTTAAATCGCAATTAACACCTAGGGCATCGTGAGAATAATCCAAGGCATCAAATATATGTTTTACAAACTCTTCACCGGCATCAGTTGTGGAGCAACGCCTTGTAAAACTGCAAGTCAGTTTTACAAGGCGTTGCTCTACGTTGCTTTTTTTATGTAACGAATTATTATTACGAAAGAACTATGCATTTGTTCATACATTTTTTTTTTAATTTTACTGAACAGTACCGAAATTGTCTGGTCAGGTCAGAGAGTCAGGTCTGAGGTAGTACGAGATTTATACAATGGAATTATTTTACTAAATTTCATAACATCAGGAAATACACCACAAATCCACACACTGATTAGATATAAATGATTTGTAACAACAGTTATCACATTTTAGATAATGATTTTCCTTTATAGGATTAACTTATAGAAACTAAAATTTACCGTCAGGCCTGTCTTCATTTTTCTTCAAAATTGATCCTGCAAGAGCAGGTGAATAGTTTAAAGGTTTAATAGTCGATACAGGAATATTCGTGAAGAAGTGTGGCTACTTCAATGTGTGCATGTTCGAGTGAGTGTGTGTACGCACCTGTGGTCGGTGAGGCGGGCGATGGAGCGCGACAGCGTGTCGAGCAGCGGGCCCACCGCGCCGCGCGCCGCGCTCACGTCGCGCACGCGCGCCAGCAGCTCGCCCAGCGCGCCGCGGCTCGACGACACCTGCGCGTCCACGCGCCCCTGCACCGACACCGCCTGCAAGACACGACACACCGTCAACGTCACATCCAAACAAAACCTTTTACACTGGTGAAGCTGTTACCAACAACATATACAATATACCATATTATCACTTGAGTTACATAATGGAAATGCAAGATAGGATATGAGCAACTATTATGTAGGGGGTTGTCAGTAAGACACAAATGTGATGCTAACACACCCAACCACGCCACGGATACACACAACACAAGTGAGTGGATTTGCTTGCTGGATATAAGTATATACAAGTAATAGATTATCTTACCCTGGGGTTACCAGCAGCAGTCTTAGCTTCGACCAGCAGCTGCGCCGCAGTTTCCAGCACGGTGCGCGTGTGCTCCAACAAGTTGGCCTGCGTGTTGGACTCGGTGATGTTAGACGCCGCACCTATAGCTCCCGACACTAGAGGCTCCACATATGATACCTAAAACGTACATTATTTTGTTACTTTTATGGAACTAGCCATTTGGTTCTATTAACATAAACACTGTCTCTCTTCTCGCAGGTACCGTAAAAGGCGATCAGATTGTATCTAAGAGACAGGGATCAGATTGTATCTAAGAGACAGTACAGACACAACTTGTGCCCAGTAGACGGCATAAGCTATTCCTCTATTGTGTAAGTAGGAGTAAATTATCTCTGCTTATCACTTCTAGTATATAAGCCGTATATTATAGTACTTTTGCGTTGAGAAGAATCGCGACTGTTATCTACCATATAATACATATACAATCAATGCCTGCCTGCCTGAAATACTTTACAAAGTAGATACTACGGTCTGCTTAGTTACTACTTCCTACTCATCCCACATCTACTCTTCCCCTCCCCTCATCACCCTCCAAGGCAGACAGCGCACTACGACTTTTGAGTTGCAAGTGTCAATGGGCGGAGACATACACTAACGTCAGTGTATGTGTGTGTACGTACCAGTTGCGTGACGGCGTGTCCAAGGTTCTCGGCCTCACAGTGTGCAGCTGTACGTAGCGGCTCCAGACGCTCCAGCATCTCTGTCGCGCTATTCTCGAGCTGTTCCGTATAACCTGCACCAATTTTTTTTTATTTAAAAGAGTAAACTAATGCAAAAATAATATAATTTTCCTTAGATTATTCAAACAAATAAACTTGTTAAAAAATATTTTATCCTTAGGAATGATACAGGGTAGTCAGTTAATCTCCCCACATCCCCCCTCTCTTCTTTGCCCTACTCGCATCCCCCATCCCTCATGACCCTTAAAGATGGGCAGCGCACTTACGACTCTCGAGTTGTAGGTGTCTATGGACGCCATTGTCACTTACCATCACGCGCCCCTTCTGTTCGAATAAAGCCTAAATGCCTAAAAAGCCCCCCCCAAACCATTCTTCTTCCTGTCATACCTTGAAGGCTGTTATTCTTTCTCGGCAGCAGTTCTTGTCCTACAGCCTGCATGGCCACATAATCAAGTTCTCTCAGCTGTTTGTTGATAGCATCCAGGGCGTTGGCACATTCGCGTTGGCCTGGGGCCTTCTCCCTGTGAAAGAAATTAAAGGTTAATAATAATTTCATCATAATACATACTTTAGAAGTACTTTTTATGGAAGAAAATTAACCTGTCTTGTTTTGTATCCCTTCCTAATACGTTTGAGTAGTGAAAGAACAAATGTTGTGTTGAAAATAATATATATCTTGCATTGAACAAATTCACAAAATTGACATTAAAGATTATGGAGAACAAAATGTGATCTATGAATTAATTATTTATATTCATATATATGTATGTATTTCAACGGGAAAACGCCGCCAGCCTGATGGCTATGTTTGGTTAGGAATCAGTCTCATGTGCCGAAGGGAGACTTTAAAGCATTTAAATACTTAAGAATCGGCACAACCATTTGTTGACCACATTAATTTAAGGCCTTTGTTTCCATGGACCCAAAAACTCCTGTTCAGCAGTCAGGAGCACTAACCATTTAAAACTATTGGACCTAAGTAGCTAATATTTAGCAGCCTTATAATCTAAAAAGTTGTCAAGGTAAACCTAGAATACAGTATACTCGTAGTGATAGAATAGAAACTGACTTCATTGTACCCTCATAACCCCTTCATCAACCCCATAAGGGCGGCAGCGCAGTACTCTTGGTTTGCAGGTACTATATTGTAACTTAGCAACAGGTGATCTATCTGCGTTTGCGTTCGTATGACATTAAAAAGAGGGCAAAGAAATAGTAGCAATAAGACAGTGATACTGACTTGATATTGGTGACGAGAGCTTTAATGCTGTCGGAGACTGTCTTGCTGTGCTGCGCCAGCAGCTGCCACTGCGCGCGCTCGGCCGGCGACAGCGCCAGCGCACGCGCCGACTCCAGCATGGAGCACGAGCCAGAGATTATGTTCCTGCGGGAAGGGGCACTACGTTACCACCTAATACTAGGACATACGTATTTATAATAATTATTAAATATATAAAAAATAACCATAAAGAAATAAACTAATAAATAAATAGCAAAAGTGAACGGTTTTAAACTTAATATATTTATTAAATATATGTATGTCAAGGAAGTTATTATTTACAACGTTTTACAAAAAAAAAATGCGAAAAATAATGTTAAAATAATAATCAATATAATATTAGAAAATTGCTGATTTCTTATTAGGATATCTTATTTTGAAAATGACTTTTTGGGAATGAACTAATTAAACACATATTCCGTAAGAGAGGGCTGATGCGAATAAAAGTGCGTGTACATAGTCGTAATAGTGGTAAGTTGTAAATTGGTTCTAAATGTAGGATGGTGGTGGCATGTCAAGGTTCAAATCATTTCATAGCAATATCATCATTAAAATGTATATGAAAATAATTGTTGAGTGGTTGAAAAAAGGAGATTCATTCCAATACAGCATTTAAGGAAAATCAATTTTTCTAGCTTAATAGTTAAACAAAAACTACTTTCAGCATATGGTGAATCATATTTTAGTAGCGTAATATATCGTTATGAAATATATATATATATACAGCTGTAGTTATAACTTCAAGCTAATGATCTCACCTGCCACAGTCTAATATAGCCTCCTGGTTTTGCCTGGCTTGTGGGGAGATCTTCGCAGGGATAGAAGCGAATTCTGGACTGTCAGCGAATTGACACAAACTCCGGACTGCATCCTGTAGAGGTCCGGTCGCAGCGGCACAACGCGCTCGATTCACCTAGAGAATATACATAAAGTATATAATATGGTCCTCTGAATGGCATTTTATGGTCCTTCGAGCCGATGTATCGGAACTTAGTAACACACCTCGCTATAGTCGGTGTCCAAGGCCTTGATTTCTTTGACGAGCGCAGCGGTGCTGTTGGCGACGTCCTTGGCGGCCTGCACGAAGTGTCTCTTGGCCTGCGGTTCGGTGGTGCGGCCGGACGCCACGCGGCAAGCGTTGCACAGCGCGCTAGTGTGCTTCGCTATCACTGTCGCCGCTGATAACACCTGTACATTAAAATATTTATTTGTATACATCATATTCAGCAGTAGGGTCGCCCAACAAATAACAATAGGAAACTGGACCATTCACCAATTTAGGTGAAGATTTCTAGCATGTTCAGTCATGGAATATTGCTAAGTGGATATATATATATATATATATATACATTAATACGTATATTAGGAATTTATCCAACTTATACAATTTATATCAAAATAATCCTGCTTAATCTATTATCATTAATATATTTATAGTCCAAATAGCTATATTTTCATAAGATTTTATTTCGGGGTCACTACAATTTATATATCTAAAACTATCATAATACAATTTAATCATATAAATAACGCTAACCTGCTGCTGGTTGCTAGAGGAGTCCGAAAGAGCGCGGCAGGCCTGTTCTATAGCGAGAGCAGCCCGACCGAACTGTGCCTGGTCCACCAGGCCTGGTCGACCTGCCACTGATGTTTCATCGGATACGGCCACCTAACGATAAAATATAAGAATTATACACATATTTACTCACGTATGTATTTTGGAGTGCGAAATTGGTTTTGAGATAAATTTTATTGCTCATTAATGGTAAATATTGTGTAGTTCCCAGTGGAGTACAATATGGCCTTGTCTGGGTGTCGTAAAAGACCACTAAGGAATTTAATTTTTTTTTTTTTTTTTTTTTTTTTCGTTAAAAAAGACAACTCCCGCACTAGGATTAATTCCTGTGTCGCGGGGGACTTTACAAACATTCAAACAACGGACACAAAGAACGCCCAGACTCCGAACAACAATTTGAGGATTACACAAAGTGTTGTGCCGTGCGGGGATCGAACCCACAACACTCGGCGCGGCAGTATAGTGGCGAGGTGACCACTTAAACCGCTACGCCATCCGTGCAGTCATTGTTATGTATGAGACAATATCGACACGATGTTAGGGAAACGCTAGCGAAAATGAAGACGACGATAATATCTACTAATGATACTTTTGATCGGTCGGTCACGAGGAAAAAAAAACACCTTTTTACACCGTTTTCGTCTACCTTCGTTTTACGTGATGGTTTTACTAGCACCGTGTATACAACCCCGTTCGATTGCAATGAGGTTGCCACCCGTTGCGTAAGTGGGATGAAATTGTTATTAATTACTAAATTATGGCTTTCACGAAAGATTTAATGAGGTTAGGGGAAGATGGCGAAGTATGAGGTACGCAGCAGGTACGTACGAGGTAGGCGGCCTGCGCGGTGCAGTCGACGAGTCCCTGCACGGCACTGGCCACGGTGCTGACGGCGCGGCAGAACTGCTCCACCTCACTGCGCTTCACCGATGACGCCATCGACGACATGCCCTCGCCTGCACAATACAAACACGCTTAATATATACACAATACTTTAAACTTATACTATTTTGCTTAATGGTGACAATCTGACCGGATCTCCCATCATCACCCTCAAAGGCGGGTGTCCATGGGTCCCCCACCCATGGACACCCGCCTTTGAGGGTGATGATGGGGGATCCGGTAGTCAGGATTTGATTTGAAACCCTCAAGTTTCATAGGCATTAATAATGCTTTTTCTTTTTCATATACTTTCTAAATTATCCTATTAAGATATTGGCATATTATATTGGTCAGCTGATGGTAGACGGTAGGACTCTCTAACTGTTAAGAGTTACGGGATAATTATAATAAATATATAAATATTATATTATATTATTATAATTATCCCGTTCTTTTCATTACGTATCGTCCGGAATAAGTCATAAATTTGTACGTTGTACTACGAGATTTATCGTTTACAGAAAGAACAACTTAGTATAACTATTTCTATACGGCTGAGTGTATGTATGTTTGATGACTTACTGAGGCTCTTGCTCTGTTCCACGACAGAGTCGAGACAGGCGAAGTAGCCAAGCTCGGTGACGGGCTGCGTGGGCGAGTTGAGGAGGGGGCGGGTGCTCTCGATGCTGCGGATGGCGGCAGCACACTCCTTCTGACCTGGAGCCGCCTCCGTGCAGACGTCCACCTGACAACAACACACGTATGTTATGGATTATTTTACGTACTAGACAACGCAATAATACAGGTTTAAGCTAGTTTCGTAATTATTGAAAAAGACAACTCGCATAGTCTTTGAATTCTTTCATTCACTACTTTGATCACCTTTTTCGTATGAAACACAGTAACAGTATTTAGGCCAGACAGTATTTACAGTCATACATTGCCCGGATGACGTCAAATGGCTTGAGCCCTATTAGGCAAGTGGGACCAAATTCTAATTGTATATGTTTGTGTCAATCATTTCATTAACCTGGTCCAAACATCTGACCGTTAAAGGTCGGTGCGAAATTTGGTTAGTAATGACAAATAAACTCACAAGTCTGTTGATGCTCTCGGTGACGGCGCGAGCTGCAGCCGCCAGCTGGTTCTTGGCGTTTGGACGAGTCAAGTCCTGGAATACCATATTCATTAAATTGCTTTATTAAAACTGCTAACAAAATTAGAATTATAAGTATATATTTTTTTAAGTTTTTGACGACCCTGTTAATGCTAAGCCATAGGTCGTGGATTCGATTCCCACCTAGGATACATAATTGTGTGATGACCACGAGTATTTGTTCCGTGCGGGTGTAATGTATTTAAAAGATATATAAGTATGTTAGTTGTGTATATTACGTGAGCCTGTAGTTAAATAACCAATAGTCCCTTTGGGTATACTAAACCAATTATTACAAGACGATGATGTACTAGATATCTTACCTGGCTAACAGACTTAGCGGTGCCGAGCAGCTTCGAGGAATTGACGGTGACGCTCTTCATCGAGGTCACCATCAGGGTCTGAGCGTCATGGTCCTGGGAACAAATAAATCATTGATATATATGGTTTAGATACTGTTGTAATCGTTTGATGGCAATTTATTTCATTCGTCAGTATAACTTGAACTGTTATTACATAGAATTTCCGCACAATGACAGGTCAATGTATAGACTGACGCATATAAAATACAGTTATTAGAAAGAAAAAGTGTCAAATTCAATATTAATTTTAAACTTTTAAAATGTCATGTTCCTATGTTAGCGAAGTTTTCTTTAAAACTGAGTTCAAACCATTGTCTTTACATATTAATATTTTGACGTTATTAACAGGGCGGAGATGCTTCTGCCTACCCGTTAGGTGATATAGGAGCGTGTTTCTATATATTTGTATTATTATATTCATAATTTTCGTTCCATCAATCAATCAATTGTTCTACTACAGTCAGTAATAACAATCCATAATTAATTATACTTAATACACATTATGTATTTTACTGCCATGGGTTTGAGGGGTTACCCCGATTCAGTCAGTTTTGCGCCAGAAACCATACAGCTCACACCTTGATAAAGTGTTCCCGCCGGGTCCGAAATTCGCACGTCACTTAATTCGTATATCTTAAATAAACAACAGTAGGTGAATCGAGAGCCAATGCTGAGTTTTATACCTCTGTCTGTCCGGCCATCTCCATGGAGACTCCGAGCAGGTTGTTGAAGGCATCTCCGAAGTGTTGGCTGCAGGCCGCCAGTGTAGGTGCTCGTTCCACCCCGCCCACCAGCTGGGCTGCTGCACTGCTGAGTCCAACAGCTGCACTGTTCAGCTCTGACTGCAATTCTCTGCATACCACACAAACATCATTTATAACACTGTCGATTGACTGTTCTGAGACTGTTTAATGTATAAAGCGATAGATGGCATTGTGTCAGTAGTCTGAATCGCGATAGGTTTTCGTTATGAACAATCTTAACCAATTTTGGTTAAAGCAAAATTGTTAGTTTGTTTTTGATTAATTTTATAATTTATGTTGATAAAATTTATATATATGTAATATATTCAATTTATATATTTATATTAATATAATTTATATTATATATTTTGTTATGGATAGAAAAATTACATTTAAAGCAGGAGGCTATTCTGCATAAAGTCGGCGATTAAATTGTAAATGTGTTCAAACCCTTGGGAGTCATGTTCAGTAACTGCCCCTCACCCTCTACTCCTATCGATGCGTTGCTTACTTACCCATAGGTCTTGTCTGAAGGCGGGAACTCTCCCATATTGAGAATGTTGAGGGTCTCGTTTATATTCTCCATCGCTAGGTCTAACTCCTTGTGCGATGGGACGGCTTCCAATGTTTGTTCTAAGCCCTTGGGAAAATAACATGCAGTTATGAAAATAAGTTAATTTATATATAGCATTCAACAAAATATTGTATTTGTATTTTGAATTAGATTTCTGTACGGTTGGCAGTTAGCAGTTTAAGTGGTCACCTAGCTGCCGCGTGTTGTGGGTTCGATCCCAACAACACTTTGTGTAATCGTAAAATTGTTGTTCTGAGTTTGGCTGTTTTTTGTGTCCGATGTTTGAATTTTGTAAAGTACCCGCGAGACCGGAATTAATCCAAGGGCGGGAGCTTTCTTTAAAAAAAATACCTGTGAAATATCCTTAGCGATGGACATGATGGGTGTTGAATCTATAGATTCTGAGGTGGTGAGGTATGTCTTGACGTGTTCCACCAGCGTCTGAGACGAACACAGGACTTGTCGACTGGAGCCGATCAATCTGTAACAAACAATATTTATATTTATTATAGGTGGGTTTGAATTATTAGAAATAGAAGTTCGTTACAATAGGTCAGTGTTGAAGTTGCTAGCTTATTTATATAATACGTAAATGTTACAGAGATGAGCAGGTAACAACTTTGGAAGAAGCTATTTTAACATGACATTATATACATACATATATACATATACTCAGGTCCGTATCCCCGAAGGGCAGGAGGGGTAGGTATCCCGAAGGGGTAGGCATAGAGAAAATAAATGAATTACACTTCTTCTAAAGTCGTGTATTTTTTAGATTGCGAAAAGTATTTGGATGTATGACCTATCGTTAAAAACCATCGTTACAGTCTATTGCTATCAATAATATAATTAGATTATTTGGTCACCGTGTGTTTTAAAATATACAAAGGGGTTTTATCTGTATTATGGTTGCTAAACATATATTTTCGCCTATAAAAGAAATTGAGTATTGTAAAGAATATAAAGGAGCCTGGTTGCTTTTATTGTGTAGGAGAGTTTTCACTTAGATACGAATGGGTCGTCTCTACCTAAGTAATACCAGGGCCTCATTGAAAACGAGTGTGTCAAACCACGTTTACAGAGTGAGTTAGAGTACTGGAGGCCTGTATTTATATAGGTTGCGGGATGCCGTGCAATTTCCTCTCGTATCACGTCTTACGCATGATTCAATAGAAGGGAAGAAAGATTTAGCGCAGATCTCTTTCAGTCGGGCCAGCTGAACAAGTAAGTGTCCCGCTTACCACCGGCAGGACCACTATCGAAGGCTCCGAGCCAAAGCAGAGCTTGTACTATGGTAACCAGACTGCTGATAAACATACTTATATATTTCTTAATACATACATATTCGAAATAAATTACACCTAGACATAAAACCCATGATCGCGCTCATCACATGGGTGGGAATCGACCCACGACCTCGGTTTAGCAGTAAGGATCGCTAACCGCTAGACCAACAGGCCAGTCACGGGTCAGAAGTTTCTATTTGACTATAAGTTAGTTTTTTTTAGTAACTTATATTAGTCAAACATTTTTAATGAGTCTTATACGGTATATAATTGTTCTGTGAACCCAAAAAAAATAAATAATAATAATCTTTTTTGGGACTTTAAACAAGGCAAAACATCAATACAAAAATCAAGCTTTAATAAACATACTACAACGCTGGTCGCCATGTTGAATATCTGTCATTTGCTGTCAAGCGATATGTAAACAAGCGTTTGTTTTCATACTGACGACTTATTTCTCAAAGTATATGTTTATAACAAGTGTAATAATGACATGACTTTAACTAGTTTGCACTGAAAATATAGTAATTTATCATTATTGCAAGAGTCCGGGGAAGTTGTAGATTACAAAGAGCAGAGAACTATGTATGTACTTATTTCGTGCACTAAATCATAGCCTTAAAGCACGTTAGTAGGACTAAGCCGGAGACCTGGTGCGGGCGGGAGGCGCAGCGCTGGCGGCATGCGCGCGCACAGCGGCGCTGAAGTCTCGCAGCGCAGCGGCGAGGTCCCCGCCGGAGCGAGCGCACGCCGCGGCGTCGCGCCGGCGCGCGCCCGACGCCAGCGCCGACGTAGCCGACGCCGCCGAGCGCGACGCCGTCTTCATCGTCTGACTAGCCCACTCCTCCTGCGACACAACACAATACATATTTAGTGATAAGTTGATTTAAGAGTGGTAGAACCATACTTAGGCACGAAAGATGTATAAAACACACACAATTAGCCTATAACAATTTGGTTCCACTAACGTAATAGAGGGCACGCCTAATAATAATTAATAAGTATAAAAATAAATAAACCATTACACAATAAATGTATAATGTATCTATTATAGAGAAACACCGCCTAATGCTATTAATGAAATTAATTTATTTAAAAACAATTTTATTTTATAATGTAAAAACGAATGCATATTTAAGAAAAAAAAATGACTATTAATTATGAGTCGAGAAGTCGAGAATAGATCGAAGTGGACTGTCATAGGATGATGATAATGATGATACATATGTAACCAATAATTAAATTTTATAGAATTTGATGAATTTTATATGGATTTACGAAAAATATAATTTAAATACTCGTGATACTTTTTCTCACGCTCTCAAAATACGCCAACGTTCGAAACAAAAATAAATAATAATGTAGAAAAAAGCAACGCACTTTAAGAGTACAGACCTAAACTTACTTAATTGGACTAAAAATTAATTTCCACATAAAAATATAAACTAAAATGTTACAAAAGTACTAAAGACAACTAAATATAGTACTAACTGTCTGTCCGGGCAATGGCCTGATCTCAAAAGCTCTGGCAGCCTCCTCCAGCTCATCTAATTCGGCTTGCAGTGACTTGATGATCTCTGCAGCAGCATCCAATTCTAAACCTTTGCACGAGATGCGAGCGCGCCCCACAGCTGACCTGTTGACAATCAAAATATTTTTACTCAATTTTTGATGCACTTAACTACTGATATTGAAGGAATCAAATCAGGTTCTTTCTAATAATGATACATAGACTCGGCCTGTATCCCCAAAAGGGTAGACAGAGGGTAATTAACGCCCACATTTTAACAATTATAATTTAGTCATCGAGAGACTTCTGGGAGTTAGATGGAAACATTTGGAGTATATTGATCGAAAAGGGGGGATAGAAAGGCAAGGAAGGTGTTGCTATAAATTTTGAACAACATATAAATTATTTAGTCAAAGATTTTTCGAAAAAAATCGGATATTCAACAAACTTCCTTCGTTAATTTCTGTAATAACCTGTATAATTAGCGGAATAGAGAAGCAGTACCAGTACCCCCCAGCTACAGTCAGGTCAAGGTACAGTTCCCTCCAATGATGATGCCCTTGCCTGATTGAAAGGTTTATGTAGGTGTTTTATATACCTCACTCTACCTGTTCAGCGACATTGTATGTAATTACCTGAGTTCGGAGCAGCTAGCAGTGAACATGTGCGTGGTGTCGGCGAGGTGCTTGGCTGTGGGTCCGTCCACGACGGTGGGCAACGCGCCTCGGGACGCGGCTATCACGTGACCGCTCGGCTATAAACATACGTAGATATTTATATTTTAATGATAATAATATTATAAGTCGGTATAATTGTAGTCTCAATACAGAATATATTTGAAGATCTTTTAATTTCATTTGTACATGATCAGATTAATCTATTTAAGTAATTGTTCCCAAACCCTACAGATGGCGTTGGAGGGGAATAAAGTCGTGCTTTGGTTTGTTGCGCAGACGCACATATAATGTAATTTGTGTTTATTAATATAATTGTCTGGCTCTGAGGTACTACCTTTTATTTGTAGTATCACCGGAGCCTTAAGTATTGTGTACCGATATTGTACAAATTTGAAGCCCTAAGATCACACATACGATTACGAAACTATTCTAGTCTAATAATAAATAAATCTCTCTCGAATTGATCTACCACAGGTGCTATAGTACGTAGGTCGGTATGTTAATCTCTCCAGTGTCCAAGGTGAGGGTGCGACTGACCTGCAGGAAAGCCTCGGAGGCGGAGATGAGGTCGAGGTGTGCGGTGGCGCGGGAGGCCCGGAGTGCCACCTCGTGGGCCGCGTCCACCACGCGCGGGATCTGCTCGCTGAGGGACTTGCACTCCTCCAAGAGAGTCTCCTGTACACACAAAATTCTTTATTAGAATTACTTGATAAGGCAGTAGAACGATGGGCCGGTCTGTAAGAGCTATGTCTTCCACACAACAGTAGATGGTGGCGTACAGCAGATGTTTAAAGTTGCAGCTTTAAGCGATATTAAAACAAATATGGAGATACATGGTGTGGTGTGTGGTTCTCGGTCGAGTAGAATAGAGACACTGCTTCTCTTGGGTGTCGTAAAAGGCTAAGGGATGGGACTGTTATCTATCAGACAGTATATATACAGTCCGATAGTTGAGTCCCCAGTTGACAGTAATAGGCTTGCCCTGTATTACGTTAGTGGAACAAATTCTAATTGGCAAAATGTAGGTGTCTAATGCACCTCTGACTACCTCTTAGGGGAGACAGGCGCGAGAGTATGTTCGCATATACATAAATGTATATGTACATAGATATACTCATATATACAATAGATTCATTACTCCAATTATTTATATCAAATAAATGGTTAGTCTTATATGTTCTTTTAGTTAAAATTTAAAAACGACCATTATTGCTTATAAAAGACACCTGCCGCACTAGGATTCATTTCCGAAATTTACAAACATTTAAATAACACTTAGAAGATCACCCAAACAACTATTTTAGGTTTACACAAAGTGTTGTCACTGCGCAATAAGTGTAGTCGTTGTGACTACACTACACTAGTACAGGAAGTGTTATTTATAATATCAAAAAAATAAAAAAAAAAACAACAGACAACTGTCAATGACAAACATAAAAACAATGGACACAATGATGAGCCCATGATTCGCGATAATTGTTTGTGAACTAAACAATTTTTTATCATGTAGTGTATAACCATTAAAACAAAATTAATAACATTTTTGCAAAGGACGTTTAAATACCTACTCTTATAGGGCCACCCCCTCTCACCCCGTGGATGTCGTTAAAGGCAATTGACTAAGGGATCGGACTGTTATCTATCTGACTGTATACAGCCATACAGTGCCCGGAGTACGAATAGGTGGGACTACATTACGATATGCAAAAATTAGGCGTTTCTGACGCCTCTGTCTACCATCCGGTAACGATCCCTTGTTGAACGATTCCTTAATTGTTATTTTTAATGTATATATAGTGTCACATACCTGTGTGTACTTGTTGGTGTTGTACTGCGTGGCGTTGTGCGCGGACGCGATCAGTTGACTCGCGCTCGAGGCCGCCTGACGCGCGCTCTCCTGGTGATACAACAAATTTATTTAGTATCATTTCAATCTTAGCAGCTGCAGTAGGCCTGAGCCCTTATTATATTAGTGGAACCAAATTCTAATAGTACATATTTGGGTGTTGCCTTAATCCTTCAGGACATACAGGTATTTTCTAATTGTCAGAAGTAAAGTACAATCATACTGAGTCACTCATGAAGCTAGTTGTCTCACCCAACGTAGATTTATGAAAAAAGAAACATGCAACAAACTCGAAGGACCCTCTTTTCCAGTTTTTTTTTTATTACAAATTTCTGGTCACATTGTTGATAATCAATGAACGGTCTATCGAGATATCGGAGAGCTACATTACCAGATAGGTAGCTGGTTCACTTCCGGCTCGAAGGACCATATGTAGCGGAGCGAGCTCTTAGTTATATTTAATGGTATAAAGTGAACCGACCGAGAAGAATTATTTTTAATGCGTTTTATATTAAAATCTACAATTTATTCAAAGTCAAAATTTCAAATAAGCCCAAAAGGCACTTTTAAACGTCAACATTTACCTTGAAATAGAACTGATTCTAGTCACCCCTTCCAAAATATAGTTTCTTATGGAGAAGAATGGGCAAGAAACTCCACCGTTACTCTTTTAAAATGTTTTGTTTAAATACAATCATTATCATAATTATAATTATGTGTGAAAACGATACACCCAGAACAATATCACTATACCGAAATAGGTAAAAAGATTTAAATCGAAGCAACGACACATAAATTAATACATAGTGCTCACACATTAACAAACATAGTCAAAGTAGTATACGATTTACATAGATATAGAGAATATTAACAAGTAATAAGTCAGTGTGTGAGTTAAAATAATCGTGTAAAACAATGTTACAAAATATAATTCCTTATAAAATACAATCAGAAACTAGTTTGATTTTGTCTAGACTCTAAATTGTCCTATGGAGCAGGAACAGCATGTTTCCAAGCGTTCTAAAGTTTAGTCCCTAAATGCTAATTAATAATTGTTTATAAATGGTTAAAATGGTAAAAAATCGGTAAGTTACGAATGATAAAAGGTAATGGTATCGAGCTCGGGCGCTGGTTGATCGCGAACTCATTAAACAATCGATTTAAGTTAATTATAAATTCTTAACGCCTATCAAATATATAGCGCACATTTGGTCAACACAGAGCTGTTCAGTTCCCCCCCAACTGTATCCCCACGTTGTCGCCGTGGGGGGGCTTGCGTGGGTCGATGATCCCTGGGGCTGTGCCGGTAGAGCCACTCATGCCGGATTGGCCCAGGGTGAGACTCCAGACAAAGTAGGATACCCTGTGTGAGGAACGGGGGGGGATCTGAGTGACCCTTCCAATGGTCACTCAGATCTTCTTCGCTGTCAAAGCGGAGGAACGAGTACGGGCTCGGCGTGCACTCTCACTGCCGCCGAGCAGGCAACGGGGATCTGGTCTCCCTGCCGCCGTCGACACATCGTAATCTCGAAAGGAGTATCGTGGTTTAGTCTCACGGCTCTGATCGAGGGCGAGGGTCTTGGCTTTGCCGCCCGGACTGCGAGGAAGAAAACCTCTATAAAAAATTACCCCGAATCTCGTGTTCTGGTGCGTGACCAGGAGATGCATGGCTGATGGGTAGTTCAGTCGCAAGCGCACTCCCAGCCGGGGCACCTGCGGACCCCTCGGTTGGGCACAAATCTACGCTTGCCCGGGTATTGGGGATCTCTGCCCGGGTTGACCTCTAGTTCTCCCCTTCTCGTGGGTTCAATATGGAAGAAACTATTAAAACAAAAAACACTGACGAAAAAAAGACGGAGAAACAAAAAACGAACAAAAAAAAAGTGCGGGCTAAGAAGTCAGCAACTGAAGTGCCGTCGACCGACGAAGAACTCGCATGTGGGACGACTAGTGCAGAGGAGCTCCCGGAAGCCAATCGGACTCCTGGAAACTTACCAAGGCCGGGACGCACATGTTCAAGTGTTGCGGCGACAGCAACAGAATCGGCGGAAGAAATGGAGCTGGACCTCCGCGATGCAAGTCGCAAGCGCGGTCGCTCCAAAGACTCGGATGGCAACTCATCGCAAGAAATGTTGCCACCGAAAGTGGCGAGCAGCCAACGAGGAAGGCCGCGTAGTCGGAATCTGGTCCCGTCCAGCTCGGCTTTTTCCAGGGCGGATTCCTACGCCCGATCTCGACTGGAAGGTGAAAGTAGAGCGGAGGAGGAAATTGACGATCTCCTTATGAAGATTCGGGAGCCGGTGGAAGGAGGTTCTGTCCCCCAGACACCGGTAACCATGCAGGAGAGAGCAAGCGCGGCGGTGGCCATTATAAACAAAGTGGCCACCAAGTCCAAGAACCTTAAGGGCTCTTTTGTGAAAGCCCTTAAGGACTCTTCCGCTGCTGTTTCTGTGGTAGTCGAGGCCCTTATTGGAGACGTGGCACGGCTCCAAGCCGCAAATGACCACCTGACGGAGCGGGTAGAAGAGCTTGGCACACAATTCGCCCAATTTCAGGCGAGGTCGGACTGCCATAAGCGACCGAACCCGGTTGCGCGGCAAGCTGTTCCCTCCCCGTCTTCCTCTGAAATCCCGGATTCGCGCCTGCGTCAAGTTATTGACGCAGTGTGGCGAATGATGGACGGACGGCTCGCAGGTCTTGAGGCAAGGTTGCCTCCAGCGCCCATCACTCGGCCACCGCTTGCAGCGGATAAAGCGATGCCGACACCTCTCCCTGCATCGGGTGGCCGGGTTGCTACTTCCTATGCGGCAGTAGCGTCGGCACCCGCGGCCGCGCCGCGACGCCCGACGGTCGTTCGACCGGCTAAGGCTGCGACAAGGGTGACTACAAATTTGCCCTCGCCCGCCTCTCAGAAAAATCCAAAAGGCGCGAGTGCACCTCGAAAACCAATAGGTGCTGAAGCTGTGCAAGGCCCTACCACATCGTCATCGGCCCCATCAACGTCTTTCACCTCCAACGACGGGTGGCAGAAAGTTGATGGAAGCAAAAAGAGGTCCCGAAAGCGCAATAAAAAAGCCGCTAAGAGTTTAGCTTCTCCGCCACAGGCTTCTTCGGTAGCGGTGACTCCCACGAAAAGGCCGCGAAAATTAGAGACGCCCAAAACGGCGGCTGTGGTCGTCACCGTGTCACCAGAGGCGGCGAACACCGGGCTATCCTACGCGGCCGTGTTTAAAAAGTTCCGGGATAGTCTGGGTAACGAATTCGGGGCCTCAGGTGTAAGGCTGCGCCTTGCTCAAACCGGGGCTCGGGTTTTAGAATTCCCCGGGACTGAAGGCGCAAAGACAGCAGACGCCTTTGCCGAAAAACTGCGAGGAGTATTCACCGCAACAGATGGTGTCAAGGTCGCCAGGCCCACGAAGTGTGTGGAACTGCGCATCTCGGGCCTGGACGACTCCGTGACTGCGGAGGATGTCCGCGTTGCCATCAGGGAGAAGTCAGGGGACAACGCGGACAACGTCAGGGTTGGCACCATCCGCCCCGGTCGTGGTGGCCTTGGTGCGGTGTGGGTCAGCTGTCCAGTTGCAACCGCCAAGATTCTAAGCGATGCTGGGAGGATCCTCATCGGTTTTGTGAATGCCAAAATTACAATTCTGGCTGCAAGACCGATGAGGTGCTTCAAATGCTTGGCGTCAGGACACACCCGCGCCAAGTGTGGCAGCTGTTTTGACTGCAGCGGTCTCTGCTTCCGCTGCGGTCAACCAGGGCACAGGGCAGCTGAATGCCTTTCAGCTCCTCACTGCCCTGCGTGTGCGGCGGGCAATCTACCCGCCAACCACCAGATAGGGCAGGGCGGTTGCAAGCCTCCTCGCACATTGCCGCAAACATCGGTGGCCAGCCAGTCGACCCAGGCTGTCCCCGATGCCAACCGTGCGTCACCGATACCTATGGAAGAGGCTGTAGAGACAGTCCAATAATGGACCACGTCTCCAGCCTCCTTGTCCAGACGAACTTAAACCATTCCGCCGGTGCGCAGGACCTCTTCCTGCAAACCATGGCGGAGTGGTCAATAGGAGTGGCCGTAGCCGCGGAGCCCTATCATGTTCCTTCCCGGCCAAACTGGGTGGGTGACCGAGACGGCTCCGTGGCAGTCGTCGGCTCCACGGCTGCTCATTCCCCGCCCTTGTCGTTAAGAGACAAGGGTACTGGATATGTTGCTGCCGAATGGGGGGGAATCATCATATACGGTGTCTACTTCTCCCCCAACCGGAGTCTGAACGACTTCGAGGTTTTCCTAAATAACCTAGAGACCTCGATACGGCGACTAGCGTCTGGGCACGTCCTAATCCTTGGGGACTTTAACGCCAAGTCCGCTGCTTGGGGTTCCCCCAGGACGGACGCACGGGGTGATGCGGTAGAGGAGTGGGCGACATCGGTGGGCCTCTGTCTGCTAAACAGAGGTTCCACCAACACGTGTGTGCGACAGCAGGGGGGGTCGATAGTGGACCTTTCGTTCGCTACCCCTGCTCTCGCCACACGAGTAAGGAACTGGCGTGTCCTGGAAGAGGTTGAGACGCTCTCGGATCACCTCTACATCCGATTTGAGCTCTCCCGAATCCAGGACCCCGGTAGGGGTCACACGGCGCGGCGTACATCCCGCTTTCCGCGGTGGGCTGTCACTAAGTTGAATAGGGACCTACTAGAGGAGGCAGCCATAATTTACTCTTGGTTGTCTCCCCTGCCTCCAACCGAGGAGGTGGACATTGGGGCGGGCCGCTTTCGCCATGCGATGACACATATTTGCGATGCGGCTATGCCCCGAGCCTTAGGTCGTCGGCCTCCGAGGAAGGAGGTCTACTGGTGGTCCCAGGAGCTGGCTGACCTCCGAGCTGAGTGTATTCGTGCCCGGAGGTCCTACACACGATGCCGGCGGCGGCGGCACCGCGAAGAGGGGGAGGAGGACCAGCTTCATGAGGAGTACCGTGAGGCACGGAAAACTCTGAAGCTGGCCATTAGCCGCGCCAAGGAGGTAAAAAAGAAGGAGATGCTGGAGGGTCTCGATCGTGACCCCTGGGGTCGTCCCTATCGTGCGGTTCAACAAAAGCTCAGCACGATGGGCATCCCCCTTACGGAGACTCTCCAGCCCAGCTTCCTGCTGGAAGTGGTTGAGGGTCTTTTCCCGCAACGGGCGGAGCATACAGCCCCGTCAATGGCCCCATTGGCCGTAGATGACGGAGAGGTTGAGGAGGATGCTGTTCCGCCCGTCACGGAGGAGGAGCTAGGGGCGGCTGTTCTACGGATCCGGTCTAAGAACACCGCCCCTGGGCCGGACGGGATAGCCGCCCGTGTGCTGGCCCTGGCCCTCAACCATATGTCAGACAGTCTCAGGGGAGTGTTCGACGCAAGCTTGGTGTCTGGGCGCTTCCCTGACTGCTGGAAGAGCGGGAAGCTGGTGCTCTTAAAGAAGCCGGGACGGCCTGCGGACTTGGTCTCGGCCTACAGGCCCATCGTGCTGCTGGACGAGGCGGGTAAATTGTTTGAGAGAGTCCTCTCTGCCCGCATCGTCCGGCACCTTTGCGAGGTCGGCCCCGATTTGTCGGACGCCCAATTTGGATTTCGGGCCGGGCGTTCGACCATCGGTGCTATAATGCGCCTAAGGGCCGAGACCGAAGAGGTAGTGAGTTGTGGCGGTGTGGTACTGGCGGTGTCGCTTGACATCGCCAACGCGTTCAATAGTCTGCCATTCAGCTGCATCAGGGAAGCACTCCATTATCACGGGGTGCCTAAATATCTGAGGCAGCTAGTGGCAGACTATTTAAAGGAGCGTACCGTCAAGTATGAGGACCGAGACGGAAATTTGAGATGTCAGCCCATGTCGTGCGGTGTTCCACAGGGGTCTGTTCTTGGACCACTACTGTGGAACATCGGGTACGACTGGGCTCTTCGAGGGACCTTCCCCCTCGGGCTGGGCGTGATCTGCTATGCAGACGACACATTGGTCACAGCCCGAGGGGTGAATTTTCAAGAGGCGTCGTGCCTGGCTATCAGGGGAGTATCTCTGGTAGTCGGGCGCATCGAGGCGCTGGGCTTACGGGTGGCCCTGGATAAGACCGAGGCCCTCTTATTCCATGGGCCCCGTCGTGGTCCGCCCTCCGGCGCCTCAATTGTGGTCAACTCGGTCCTCATACCGATTCGGGCCCATATAAAATATTTGGGCCTGATAATTGACGGAAGGTGGCGCTTCGACGAGCACTTTCTACAGCTAGCTCCGAAGCTGGTCGGCACTGCGTCCGCCCTTGGGCGTCTCTTGCCCAATTTGGGTGGACCAAGTGTCGCGACGCGACGGCTGTACACTGGGGTTGTCCGGTCAATGGCACTGTACGGTGCACCGGTGTGGGCGGAGGCTCTGTCCGCCCAGAATAGGGCACGTCTTTGGCGGCCTCAGAGGGTCTTGGCGGTCAGGGCCATACGCGGCTACCGCACCGTATCCACGGAAGCGGCGTGCGCGTTGGCCGGAACTCCCCCGTGGGATTTAGAGGCGGAAGTGCTCGCCGAAGTGTATCGGCGGATGGCTGAGTTCCGGGCGGGTAGCGGCGGTCAACCCCCACCCGAAGAGGTGCGCGAATGGCGCGAAGCCGCCCGCCGAGCCACGATGGCTCATTGGTCTTCTCGGCTGGAGGCTCCACGTGCTGGCTTTGCCACTGTGGAGGCTCTCCAGCCAATCATCGTCGAATGGGCAGGGCGGCAACACGGGGCTCTTTCCTTCCGACTGACGCAGGTTCTTTCCGGGCACGGCTGCTTCGGAAGGTACCTGCACTCGGTCGCTAGGAGGGAATTGAGCCCCGTCTGCCACCACTGCGACTGCAGTGAGGACTCGGCCCAGCATACGCTCGCGGATTGCCCTGCGTGGGCGACGCAGCGCCGGGCCCTCACTGCAGTTATCGGAGAGAATCTCTCGCTACCGGCCGTAGTACGCTCCATGGCCGGGAGTGAGAGAAGTTTTACCGCGGTCGCTACCTTCTGCGAGGATGTCATCTCGCAGAAGGAGGCGGCGGAGAGGGCCCGGGAGGACGATCTCCATTCGGACCCAATCCGTCGCAGGCGAACCGGGCGGCGGAGGCACGCTTACCAGCGCCTCATGCCACCCTGAGTGTGGCCGCGGGTGGTCGGGACGGGTTTTCCCTTCCATCCGCCATATGGCCAGCCGCGAGGGGGTGAGGTCCGCGTGTGTCTAGACGTCACCTTATTGATAGGTTACCCGCAGTTGGTGCCCGCATAGTGCGGGCAGGCGCTAAAAGGGGTCCGGATGACTTACTAAAGCCGTTCCCGGACCCCTTTTACTTCAAGCGCAGTATGGCACACCGTGTGGTTTTAGTCGGTTCGATTCCGACACACCGTTCCACCGAAACCCCGGTGGGATGACGGCCCGAGGGGGTTTCCACACGTAAAAAAAAAAAAAAAAAAAAGAGCTGTTCAGTTGCTTAGCTCCGAACACCTACAATTGAAATCATTTTAATTTAAAGAAAAGAGTTATTGACTCATTACTTAGCTCGTGTTATTTTAATTTATATTGCTAACCTAACCTAACTACAAAATGGACAATTTTGTACGTTAAAATGTTAAACTGTTGGTGGGACAAAATAAACGAGAGTTGCCAAATTTTAGGAGCGTTATGTGTAGCCTATAAATGGTCGATTACTCTTGAAAGAAAACGCATGTTGTGTGTCAATTTCAAAAACCATTTTTTTTTGTTACATTTCCATTTTCGAAAATAAAAAACCGTTTAAAAACCGTATATCCCACCAACAAACAACTTTGGTATTAAATACCTGTAGTTTCACTAATGTCAGCCTTCTCTCTTTAAAATTATAAATTTTACAGATATATTTTAAGCATCAATACTCAGTTTTAAAGTGTAGTATTTCTGCATTAACAATTTATACAAATATTGAGGGGGTCAACTAAATAACCCATATGTATGACCAAACCTTACTGAAACATAAATACGATTGGGGGATCATTGAGTGCCAGAGAGCAGGAGCTACGTACCTGTAGTCGGGCGACCTGCGCGCCGACAATGTCCTGCCCGTGCGCGTAGTCCGCCGCGATGTAGCGCAGCTCCTCCGCCGCCACGCGCAGCGCCTCCTGCTTTGAGCGGTCCTGCACCACACAACACACCTCAGTATTACAAAAAAAAAAATACAGTTGTAGAGCCATGCTCAGGCACGAAAGGGCCGGCTCGACCGGTGCGATACTACAGGCCTCACAGAAACCCGCGTTGTAAAGTAACGCTGTGTTGAATTTCCCCGAAATTAGTGAGGTTTTCTCTTTCCTATTTCCTCATTCCCCCTCTCTTCTTTCCCCTCCCCACATCCCCCCCTTGCCTCATCACCCTCAAAAGCGTGCAGCACACTTATGACTTTTGAGTTGCAGGTGTCCATGGACGGAAGTTGTCACTTATCATCAGGTGACCCGTCTGCGAGTCTGTCCCCTTATTGTAATAAGGTCACTGATGCGTGCTACCTCTTATCGTCATAAAGGGCAACTAGGAAGGGATCGGACCGCTTTCTATCAGACAGTATATATGTATACAGTCTCACACTGCAAAAATTGGGTGTTTGATACACCTCTGCCTTCTACCCCATCGGGGATATAGGCTTGAATGAATTTATATACATATATATAAACATACATATACATATACATCAATCTTTAAAACAAAATTCAAAAGAAACACTTTTCAGCAACATCATCTAGTGGTACTTCCCAAAAACATATCAGTTACGACATTTATATACTTAGAAATGTATAAGTGCTTATATATATATATATATATATATATATCAGCAACCTGGTTAATATAGTACAGCTTCTGCTTGGATTGAGATCAGACGGCCGCGTTAGTGAATCAATTATTTTTATTCATTGATATAAAAATATATCAATAAACATTTGATAAGTTACAAAATTAGCATAAATTTTGGATAGAATTTAAAAAATATATTAATATGTATATATTTTTTAAATTATATCCATCACGAATATGTCTATGGTTATGTTTTATAACGAAGAAGGTACAAACCTGAGGTGAAGAGGCACATTGTCGGGCTGCCTCCACCATTCGGGCTGTAGCGTCAGCCAACAGCTTTGCAGCCGCCAGCAGCTTGCGTTGGGAATCTGAAGGTTGTTTCTCGGCCTCCGTCTGATATAAAAAAATAATTTGTTATTTTACTTCATATATTTAGTAATTATTTTCTTATTCATACGAATAAGAAAATAATTACTATTACTATAACTCGTCCTAAACCACTCACTAAAAATATGAGAGAAATACATAATCTGTATATTAAATATTACGGCTTTTGCAATTTACTAGTGTTAATACGTAAACAAGTTTACAAATAATAATATAAAATATAATAAATAACCACGCTCGTGTCACGGATATGCATTCCAGAGTCGTATAGCTTGTACTATGTAAGATATATGAGAAATCTTTGTGGAATGTTAGAAAGTTACAATTTATTACATTAGATTTTGGCTTAATTTAATGTAACCACTGTATGGGCAAGTTATAAATAAGGGGGGAGGGAGGGAGGGAGGGAGGGAGGGAGGGGAGAGAGAGAGAGAGAGAGAGAGAGAGAGAGAGAGAGAGAGAGAGAGAGAGAGAGAGAGAGTATATGTAGCAATAGGTATGTTTTTTTGTATATGATTGGTAAGGGGAAAGAGGGAAGAGGAGTAAGGGGACGGGATTGGGTAACACTAACATCACTAGCTCGTTGAAATTATAACAAAAGCATAGCTTCTTAGTATTTCCATGCATGTTATGTAAGTTTGGTGGAGGGGGTGTGTTACCTTGATGTTGGTGATGAGATGCGCGGTGGCCTGCCCCAATAGGCGGGCGTGTCGCACCATGTCGGTGGCGTCGGCGGCGGCCACCACGCGCTCGCTGGCGCACATCACCGTCTCCACCGACCGCTCCGTCACTGACGGCTGAGTGCGACGATCTGTACACCACACAATGACGTACATGTCTATATACATATATCATAATAAGATTGTGCATCATAGTTGTTGTATTGGAGCAACAGAACCAAAGAACAGTTTTTAGAATTTTACTACGTCTGTCCGTATTTAAGTAAGTATATGTATAAAATATTACATTTAATTTAATACACTTTTCACATATATATTGTTAGAAGAAGTCTTACTGAAAATGGCTCATTTTACAGCGTCTCTACATAAATAAAATTATGGATCCTGGATTCTAAATTCCACGTTACGAAGTAAGAAAATTTTACATCAAACACAATTTAAAGATTATCTGTAAATTAATTAAATACAAAACTTAAGGATATAAGTGGTAGAGCCATGCTTAGGCACGAATGGGCCGGCTCGACCGGTGCGATACCACGGCCTCACAGAAAACCGGTTGTGAAGTAACGCTTGCGTTGCATTTCCCCGAATTGAGTGAGGTTTCCAGAGGCCCCATTCCCCCTCCTCCCTTTTCTCTCCCCTCTTCTCCTTTCTCCTTTTTACCATCTCATCATCCCTCCTCTCTTCTTTCCACTCCCTGCATTCCCCATCCCTCATCACCCTCAAAAGCGCACTTGAGTTGCAAGTGTCCATGGACGGCGGTGTCACTTACCATCAGGTGACCCGTCTGTTCGTCTGTCCCCCTATAGTATAAAAAAAAAAAAAAAAGTTTATCTTTCCTACAAAATAAGTAACATACATGTTTCGCGAGCAGAGCCTTTGACTACATGAGCTAAAATTTCTTACCAAGATCGCAGTGTGCTAATAATCTTTCCAGCTCCTCAGTGACTCGGTGTGCGGCCGCGGTCAGGTGTTCGACTCCCGGCGCGGCACTTTCGGGCACATTGTTACACGCTTCCACTAGACGTTCGACAGCCTGAGCTACTTGGCGAGCTGCTGAAGTTAGTTGCTCGCGACAGGCTGGATTGTGGAGGGTTGGGGCAACCACCTACACACAAATTTATATTTCACATTGTCTTCAATGCACCTTTCCAATACCTTTTAAATTCTTTGAATCGCAAAAAGTGCCATCTAAAACTTATTAGTAATTTTCTGAGTATACCATGATATATATACCATGACTGCACGGATGGCGTAGCGGTTTAAGTGGTCACCTCGCCACTATACTGCCGCGCCGAGTGTTGTGGGTTCGATCCCCGCACGGGACAACACTTTGTGTAATCCTCGAATTGTTGTTCTGAGTCTGGGTGTTCTTTGTGTCCGTTGTTTGAATGTTTGTAAAGTCCCCCGTGACACAGGAATTAATCCTAGTGCGGGAGTTGTCTTTTATAACAAAACAAAAATAACAAATAAAACTGTAATTCGGTTAGAATGGGACTACATCGCAGGAGAATATACTTCGAATACAAACAAAAAAAAAACATACAGTGGAACACAGAACCTCCTCCTTTTTTAAACACGGATAAAAGCTTTAACAATTGCATTTATTTAATAAATATCCCCTCAGGCTGTTATAATAATATATTTTATTTGCCAGGGCTTTCGGTAGAAGGGTGTGTCAGAATCGATCCACACGTTATACTGGACCAAACTGCGTTTTAAATTGGAAACAGCTTCATACGAGAGTTCTTACCTTAGCACACGCGACTAGCTGACTAGTAGCGAGAGCGCAATTGGTAGCTGCGGCGATGATCGCGTTTTGTAGAGGCTGTTCATCTCTGCACTGAGCTGCTACGTTCTTGGCTTTTAGGACCAGAGCCGCTGTTGTGTTGGCGACTGCCTTCGCCAGGGACAAGAGGATATCCTGGTGGAGAAAATTGGAGAATTGTTGACTGAATCGCGTGCAGCTGGACAGCTTCACTTTGTTAATTTGCATTTGTTTGTTTTTTAAGCTTTAATCTTTTATAATAAAGAAATAAATAATAAAATTAAATAATTTCCTTAGAGTTTCAAGGGGTATAGACAATGTATAGACTTGTATATAAATTACTTGTAAGAGAGACACAACGAATATGACTTCAAAACCATTTGAATTAAGTTATCATCTATAAAAAAAAAAAAAATGATGCGATAAATATGATGAGTTAATATTTTCGTGTATCTGTGCTTTAAAAATTAATAATTTCATAAATGGTAATGTACCTATTCAAATTTATAATGTAAATATGTAATATATTAGTTAGAAGGGTTATACGTTCCGCACTAGCCAGTTTGAGTTACAGGTATCCGACGCTTACTTGTTTCGAGCGTTTACAGAGTCAGTGCATTTTGTGTGACCGCGGCATTCAGGTGCATCCATTGTAACGTTACAAACATTAACAGAACTTATTGTGGAACTGTACAATATACTACGAGTATTAGAGTGTAACATTTAAAACATCTCTGTTTAACGATCACTGCAAAACTTATCGATAGACCATACACTCCCCAATCTATCTACAACACGTGTTGACACCCCAGCAACACCCCTTGTGGGTGGAATTTCGTAAAATCCGTTCTTAGTTGACCTCTACTCGGCGAAAGGAATATTCCTACCAAATTTCAAGTCTCTACGCCTTATGGTTCCAGAGATATCGTGATGAGTTAATATATCGGTGGAAATCTCTCATATATACAGTCGTGGTCAACTAATTAGGGACACTCTCTAGTTAATCCAAATTGTGAATTTATTTTTTATTTTCCAACGAGTCTAAACAATATTCCACATCTTTTACATGTAAGTATAATTAGTCATTTATGTGCCTAATTATACAAACAATAACAACTTCTTAAACATTAAACCTCTTTACAGTATAGCTGATAGATGATCACAGTGCTATTTGTTCAAAGAATGCTGGCTGGCCATTTAATTAGGGACACTGAGATATTGCGTTCTAGTTTCAAAATCTGAATCTCAATTATTATTTTCTTTCTTCTCCTATTCTTTGTGGTAGTTTTGGCGGCAATCTAGATTTGTAATTTCAAGTTTTGAGAGTTATTTTGAAGAACAATGGGCAAAAATAAAAGTTGCGATGCATTACTACGAAAAATTATCATGAAGTTTGTCGAGCGTGGTTGGTCATACCGAAGGATAGCAGGATATTTAAATTGTTCAAAAACTATGGTATGCAATGCAGTGCAACATTTCAGGCGCAATAACACAACTTTAAATGTGCCCAGAAAAAAAAGATCGAGAAAAACAACTCCGCAAGAAGATAGAATGATAACCAGGTTAGCTAAGAAAGATCCGTTTCTAGGCTCTATTTTAATTAAACATGAAGTGTTTGGGGCAGACGAAAGAGTCAGTGTATCAGCGAGGACAGTTCGACGACGTCTGGTAGAAGCAGGGTTGTTCGGAAGAGTGGCTCGCAAAGTACCGTTGTTAAAGAAAGAGCATAGAAATGCACGTTTGGCGTTTGCACGTAAATATGGACATTGGACCTACGACCAATGGCAACATGTATTATTCTCTGACGAGACCAAGGTTAATTTGATTTCTTCAGATGGAAGGCAATACGTACGGCGTCCTGTAAAAGCGGAAATGAATCCAAGATTCACAAAAAAGCAGGTGAAACATGGCGGAGGAAACATTAAAATGTGGGGATCATTTTCTGGACGTGGAGTGGGACCTGTGAGGAAAGTTCAGGGTACCTTAGACCAACATCAATACAAGGCAATATTAGAAGAAACTATGCTTCCCTATGCTGAGGAACATCTTCCTATTATATGGACTTTTCAGCATGATAACGACCCAAAACATACAGCCCGTTCAGTCAAGTCGTTTCTTAACAGACAGTCGGTATCAATGCTAGATTGGCCAGCAAATAGCCCCGACCTCAACCCAATCGAGCACCTTTGGCACGAAATTAAGAAAAAAGTTGCCATTTATCGTACCACAACTTTAGATGAACTTAATGAAGCTTTTTGTGAGGCATGGGCAAACATTCCTGTTGAAATATGTCAGAAACTGATAATGTCTATGCCACATCGGTGTCAAGCGGTAATTACTAACAAAGGTTTTGATAATGGGTACTGATTTTACCCGTAATAAAATGAAGTTGTTAAAGAAATTAAAATACTGCGGATTATTAGTTCTGTTTTACTCTATTTTTCATTTTACTTTACTGTTCTTAATTAAATGTCCAGCTACAGAATTGTACCTTAAATTGAATACATGGTTAACCTTTGATATTAAACACTTTTTTATATTTATTTAATCTTTTATTTACAGCCATTTATAGTATAATAATCGGATCAAATTATGCAAATAATAGTTACTGAGAAATCAACAGGGTTTTATATTTATATGTACATAGCCGGTTATTGCTGTCCACTATCTTGAATGTCCTTAATTAGTTGACCACGACTGTATATAGATATATGTATATAGATAACAATATTCTATCCTCAATGTCGCGTCAATGTTTTTTTTTTATACGATAGAGACGAGCAGACCGGCAACATAATTGTAAGTGATTACCGCCGCCCACGGACACCCGCAACTCAAGAGTCACAAGTGCGTTGCCGGCCTTTTAGGTAGGAGTACGCTCTTTTTTTGAAGGCTTGAAGGTCGTATCGGTTCGGAAATACGGCAGGCGACAATTTGTTCCATAAACTGGTTGTGCGAGGTATAAAGCTTATGGAGAAGCGCACAGTGGTGCAGTGCCAATCGTCCAGGTGATGGGGATGGATATTTTGTCGCGTAGGACGATGGCGGAAACCAGCAGCCGGTATAAGTCTGAACAATTCATCTGAACACTCCCCAAGATACAAGCGATAGAGAATGCAAAGTATAACTAGATTTCTACACAACGCCAAGGTGTCAAGCCGATCAGAAATATCTTGGCAATCGACATACCATCCTATTATAATCGACAAAATGTACATGTCAATAACGCCTCTGCCCGCCTCTACGGAGATACAGGCGTGAGTGTATGTACATATCTATGTAATTGATTAATTATTACGTTCATCCTCAGGTGTCCAAGTCAGTTCTAAACTTCAAAAATGTTTTCTACAAACTTGACTTGATGCTATACGTGCATACGTTTATTGGTTAAATAAAACCAATTTCTTGTATGAACAAATTGGTGGCATAAGTAAGTAATTACACAAGTAATTATCACATACCATTAAGGTGTCAAACAAACACAAAACCCGACAACATACCGGTTCTCCGTATTTTATGAATTTTTACCAAGATCGTTATCGCAAACTTCATTTAATATGAAATATTCTTGGTTTGTTATCTGTCATTCAGAAATAAATACTGTTTCGAGGAAATAGAAAGAATAATGTTTTTTTTTTATGCGATAGGGGGCAAACGAGCAGACGGGTCACCTGATGGTAAGTGACTACCGCCGCCCATGGACACCCGCAACTCAAGAGTCACAAGTGCGTTGCTGGCCTTTTAGGCAGAGGTACGCTCTCTGCTTGAACGTAATGAATGATGTTTTTACCGTTTTACAAAATAGCTTTAATATACAAACTAGTTATTTAAATATACTGTTTTACTGACGTTTTTAATTCGGAGATTTCCGACTTGTTTCGGTCCCGACTGGAGACCTTTCTCAAGCGTAACGGCACCGGACATCAGGCGTGTTTTTAACACTTTTTGGCTGAATAAAATTCATGGAACTCGCGTCATCGTCACCGAACGCTTTCCATGACGGCCATGAGCTATATGTATACTGTGTATATATGTGTACTTTTTGGGTGAACAAAAATCGTGAAACTCTCGTCATCGTCACCGCACGCTTCCCATGAGCTATATGTATGCTATGTATAATCTAATAGCTCGAATACAATTCATAACTTAACTTAATTTTCATTTCTATAGTCACGCCCACATCTCTGACGACCCAGAAGAAGCGTATTATATATAGGCCCACATTTAGCCAACCGTATTTTATTCCCAATTACGAAATACAGGGCAAACCTGTTGCAGTCAACCGGGCACTTGACATATACTGTTTGTTAGATAAGTCATCATTTACTTATCTAATATACCTCACACATAAACATGCATATGTGTGCAGGATGAGGACAAATTACTACGCTTCATAAAACATCTGTATAATTAGGTTAACTATTTTTAACTCTGGTTCGTGATCGATATATTGTCGTTGAAATCGCTACGAACTAACGAATATTTTTATATTACACCGCCATCTGTTGACAACGTTAAAAATGTTAACGTGATGCCGTTTGTTAAAATTTTAGTTAGAAGGCCGAAATCAACTTTCTATTTTGCTGTAGTAATTATATAAGTTACTTTGGATCGGACTGTTGTCTATCAGACAGTATATATACAGTCTTATAATGCCCAGTTGACGGTAATAGGCTGGCACACTGTTAAGTGACACTGCATTATATTTGGCAAAATGGGGCCTTAACACGCTCTGCCTACCCTTTCGGAGTCATAGGCATGAGGGATGTGTGTATGTTATTTAAATTAGCAATTTGCTTAACATAAGTTAAAGTTGGAAGAATCTTTACGTTTCTAATACCTTCTAACAGATCACATGGCTAGGAGTTTTAACACTAAAATATACATTCACGCTATACACAAAGGGGGGTATGATTAGTAAGTTATTTTTGAAATACATTCACTTTATAGACAGTTAGTTGCAAATAAAACAAATATATTTTTTATAAGCAAATGTATTGACAAAAATAACCTTCTGGCAGTGACAAAATTCAATCCACAACCGTTTGGAGATTACAAGAATGATACCAATAAAGACACATCGCATCCATATTTATAATTAAATTGTAACATGCCGATGTCTGTTCATTATAGACGTCTGTATGTATGCACACGCATCACTCAAAAACTGCTGCATGACATTAAATTCAGTTTTTACAGATATTTTGCTAGAGTTTTAACTTAAAATATGAGTTCCAGGTAGGAATTGATTCTAAATTCCACGCGGTAAAAGCTTCTTTTTTTTATACTATAGGGGACAGACGAACAGACGGGTCACCTGATGGTAAGCGACACCGCCATCCATGGACACTTGCAACTCAAGAGTCGCAAGTGCGCTGCCCGCCTTTGAGGGTGATGAGGGATGGGGGGTGCAGGGAGCGGAAAGAAGAGAGGAGGGATGAGGAGATAAAAAAAAGGAGAAAGGAGATAAGGGGAGGGAAAAGGGGGGGAGGGGGAATTGGCCCTCCGGAAACCTCACTCAATTCGGGGAAATGCAACGCAAGCGTTACTTCACAACCGGTTTTCTGTGAGGCCGTGGTATCGCACCGGTCGAGCCGGCCCATTCGTGCCTAAGCATGGCTCTACCACTGGAAAATAGTAGCTAGTTAGAAAGTATGAATTTTCAGTCTATAAAACCAGCAAGTATTGTAAAACTCAACATGGATATAAACGTTCAGAGAAGAATTTATTAACACGCCATTATTTCTTTAGTGTGTTTTGCCTTCACACAGCACTATTTAATTATTCGATGTAAAAATAAAATCTATTCTATCTTTCTGTGGGTCTAGCTTTAAAAACCCAGTATAAGTTGTACTTACTTAGGCCGTGTAGAGCTGTGTTACATTTTTTTTTAACGTTAAGTTAGCAAATTATTAAAAGTTTTCTAAAACTAACAAAGTTACTATACGGACGGATTCTAGTTTTTTATTTAATGGGTAGGTAGGACTGCAAAGTTCAATAGGCGACCAAGTCTGCCGGGGTGCACAGGGATTTTCTTTCAAAGGTACACCTGAGACCTCGGCAATAGGATTATGTGACGGAACACCGTGTGGTTTTAGTCGGTTTGAGTCCGACATACCACCCTACCCTGGTCCCGGTAGGGTGATGACCCGTGGGTTTCCACACAATAAAAAAAAAAGTAGGACTACAAAAGTGATATTATATCATCTTCATTTGCCTATGGTCGTTAACTGTTAGATGAAGGTGGCTGGCAGCTGATGGATGCAAACTGCCAAGGGGAGTTGGGGGAGACCTTCGGAGTCATATAACACCTTTTAATTATGAAACTTTGGAAAACTCCAGTCAAGATTCATTTTAAAAAGATTTTACTTAAAAACAGAGAAATACCCAGATCTCAAGAATAATAAGTTTAAAAAATTGTTTATTTTTCATTAGAAAATATTTCTAAAGGTACTCAATTTCTCCTTTGTCTTAAGAAACCATGATATTTTTATATTTACTTAATTATTATATTATACACATCAAAAGGAGAGTGGCTATAGGGTTGTCTTGTATATATAAACTTGTAAATAGATTCTAATTTGACTGTCTCGGGAATCGAGTTGAGACAAAGCAGGTAACATAGAATCGATATAATTATAAACTCTCTTTAGACCACTAGACGGCAACTTAGAGCAATTGATAAAACTATAACAGTCTGAGAACAGTCTTTGTCCAATTAAACATAATTGAGATTCAAATCTAGAGAGCTGTGTGATGCAAAGATGATGTGTCAGTACTGGTATTATTCTTATATTCGTTAAATTATAATTATATATGAAACATATAGTTGTATGTAATCTATTAGTGTTAGGCGAGTGTTAAGCTTTAAAACTAAGAGCCATTCCGCCAACATTAAAACAAAACTAGTAAGTACATAGGCATTTTTAAGGAATATAGTTAAGTGACTTTAGGCGTATTCAAAACCATTACTGTCAATCATTTTTAGTCGATTTTTGTTTTTTGTTAGTCGTATTTTTTATGACTGAAACTGACATATATATATATAGCTATATTATAGGTATATAAAATGCATAGTTATATTTCGTTATTCCAATTTTTTGTTTAACGACACGTGCGAGCAGACGGGTCACCTGATGGTAAGTGACTACCGCCGCCCATGGACACCCGCAACTCAAGAGTAAATAAATATTGGCTACCAACGCAACGAGCATTATGAATTCGATTCTAATATTGTTACAAGAATGTATATATTTGATTGTTCATCAGTTTATCTTCAATTGATACGTTTTGATTTATTCAATTTTTTTTAGAACAAATCCACCTTAAAGTTGATTTTTGACTCGCGAGGGGCTCTACAAAGATTCACGGACATAAATAACACCCACACTTGGGTACACTAATTTTTGTATCGTATGGGAATCGAAGCCACAAGCTCCGGCTGAGCACTCACTAACCACTAGACTAGGAGGCCTGTCACTAAAAGACCTAAATTTAGCACAATCCGAGGGCATACAAAACCAGTTATGATTATGAATACAAATTAAATTATAATAATCACTTCTGTAAAATAAAAAAACTTAAAACTCGCCTTATGTGTATTAAATTAAAAACAATAAAATTAAAAATGTAAAACAAAAAATGGCAACATTACAGATTTGTACTTAAAAAATAAATTTAATTATTGCGCAAACGACCTCATTTTTGATGTTTAAAAAAAAACAGATGTGATCGGTAACCCTATAAGGGGACGTTATTAGCATTTGCGTGTTTGTTAAGTAGCATTGAAACAATTCCATATAAGTTGTAATAGGGTTGTCAAAGCAGCTGATTTTAAGAGATTATTATTAGATTTTGTGATTGAAAACTGAGTCGTTTAAAACTAATATCAGTCTCTTATTAAAATGGTTACAACGCCCATTTCGATATAAGTATATTATTACATAATTATTTAGTATATTAATTAGGTATTTATAATAAATACACTATACGAGCAAAAATCCACGTATGCACAATAGAATATTATATTTTTAAAAGAATGCTATATACTGTTGATTATATATATTACAATATAACAAAACTTTGAGGTCAAAATGTACTTAAATAAATATTATTTATTAATATTATAAAAAGTGTTACAAAAAGAATGGTTTGTATTTTAATATCGTATAAGACAAACCGTCATTGACATAAACCGCAAAAAAAAAAATTAACCTCACAAATTGACAGGCTTACTCAATTCTACTCCAGGTGTACGCAACGCCCAGGTTTATAGCCACTGTGCCCAAATCAATAGTATATACCATTCCAAAAAATACTATACAAAAAATATGTAAATATTTTAGTACAGGAACATTAATTAATGTATAAAAATAGCTGCCCATTTTAACATTAGAATTATTATTTCAGAACTAAGTACCGTTCGCAGTCGATAATGCGACTAGATTAGTATTATTATAAAATTAATATTAATAAAACATTAACAAATTATAAGTAAACAAACTTAACGATATATTTTAGTTTTGTGGTGATATCACTGTGATGTATATTATATAATTATGTCATTTACAAAATAACAAAAACAAAAAAAACTACTGCTTTCCACGGATTTTTAATTGTATAAATATAAGTTCTAGGTGGAGTAGAATGGGGCCACTCCATCTCACCCCGTGGGTGTCATATAAAGCGGCTAAGAGGAAATGGTATATATACATTTGAACATTATTAATCATTGCTTAATCATTATTAGTGTTTAGTTGCTATAACTTTAACGTGTAATATCTTCATTGAATGAGTTATATTTTTTGTTTACTGCTATTTACATACATATTGCTGACGGAGTTATAATTTATTTTAATTAACATTATTTGTGTGTTTTAATGTTAAATACATGTAATACCTTGTGTGCTCATTGCTTGTTGTTTGAACAAATAAATGTCTATCTGCCTATTTATCTGTCTATCAGACTATACTGTCTGATAGCTATTGGTCTTATTATAGCAAGTTGTAGTTAAAAAATTATTGGGTATATGACTATAACTAAAAATGTATTATTCCACTATGTCCGGCAATAACCTTACTGAAAAAAGTAACGTCAATTGTCGTTGAGTTTTACTGTAACGTTTTTAAAAAGGGTCATTTATACCAAAATGTACTGAACCCACCGTTGTGAAGTTTACTAATAAGATTCTGGTTTGACTTGACAGTCATTTAGTCTTTTGAATGAGCACAAGGCATGTACTTAATATTTATCTTTTCACATTAGTTCTGTGTGCCATTGCTCCTTGCACTTTATGAGTTTACGTGTTTGTTTGTATACGTATTCTCCTAAATATTTACCGGAATTTACATCAACCTATATCTAACCATGGCAAGACGTGATACATCCGATTTCACCAAAAGTCTACCTGACACAGAACATACAAACTAATATTACAGTTAGTTTGTATTTATATAATAATTTAAGGTGGACTATTAATATAAATATTTTATTGTGTTAACGTTGCACACATTAATAACTTTTATTTTATTTCGAATCTCTCTCTTTCTTTTTCGAGAGAGAAGAGAGAGAGAGAAGAGAGAGAGAGAGAAGAGAGAGAGAAGAGAGAGAGAAGAGAGAGAGAGAAGAGAGAGAGAGAGAGAAGAGAGAGAGAGAAGAGAGAGAGAAGAGAGAGAGAGAGAGAGAGAGAGAGAAGAGAGAGAGACGAGAGAGAGACGAGAGAGAAACAGACAGAGAGAGATAGAGAGAGAGAGAGAGAGAGATAAGATCTACATCTTAAAGAGAAAGAAAGATAGTAGACGAGTTTCATTTTAAATCAAACTAAATGTTTTATTAGTATATTAATTTGTGCGATAAATGCGGAGCCAAACATATGATTTACACATTATACATATACACAGTCATAGAGTGCCGGCTATAGGCTTGACCCCTATAACGTTAGTGGGAGAAGATTCTAAATGTGGGTGTTTAATACACCTCTGCCTCCTCATTAGGGGATACAGGAATGAGCGCATGTATGTGTAATTTATCTTATTTAAAAAAAAATATTTTCTGATGATACTGAAAAGATCTTATTTCAAATAATGTAAATCATATACTAATATACCTAACAAACTTAAATCCTATTAAAAGTGTTAAATAGCAGTCTTTCCGGACGTCTTTATAATTTTGATTTCGAGAAACTTTTACACGCGATTGTTGATTTAAAACATTTATAATAATTACACGGATTAATAGCTAAAAGCTTCGATCAACAGTTTGAGTGACTCTCGTTAGGTGTTTGGATCAAGGGACTGATGCAGAAGGCAGTTCTCCTTGACACGTCGCATTGTCAGGTTCCTATCATTGGAGCCCTAACCACCGGTGTCTCGGTCCTTGTACTCGATGTCAGTGGTCTAAATATTTTTTTTTATTAAATAGTCTGTTTATTAAGGTTGGTTACAATCTACAAAACATTGCGGATAGTTTGAACATAAAGGAGGCAATAACTAGTACATTCAGTGCATTATTATCATTAGATCAGCAAACTCCTCGTAATAGTTCTAAGAAAGATAATTTTATAGCTTTGTTCAATACTTGATTTACATTTCAATGATTGCAATCATTAAGACATTACCTTGCTATTTTTGTATTGATTTAATAAAAACTAATGTTGACTTCTCAGTACTAAACCAGCAATGTGCGTTCTACATAGCTGTATAACCGAGGGTAGGTATATCAGGCATAACGAAATTGAAGGAACAATACATTTTATATATAATTAAATAATAAAAATATTTAGAATAGTAATTATTCATATTGTTATAAAACTTAATACTCAGAGGTAAATAGAATTCTCGTAGTTATACATAATGCTTTCATTACATATAAAGTTTCTTTAAAAATGTTATTTAGTGATATTTATGTTTTTGATATAACACTTTTAAACACATACTACGTGTTAAATAATAACTGTTTAGCTAAATTGGTGCAACTCATACCTTTTCAACATAAATATTTTATTTATTTGACCAAAATTATCCCACAAGTGGAGTGAGATAAAAATAAAATAAAAGTGCCACAGTACAAATCTCTATAGCTACCGACACACCTAAAACACAGAGTTCCCTACACCGTAAGCGAAAAAAAAATAAAAAACAAGTAATCGAACCTACACCCAATAAAAAATATTAAGTAATAGAATAAAAACTTTTGCGAAAAAATCTTCAGGCAAATAATTTTGGAACCGACAGGGTTCGTTTATCAACGAGTGTCGCGACCTGTCTCGTTATTGTCAGCCACAATACGCACATCACAAAATATATTTAATAAATAGAATATTTCCGTCGAAATTCCAAAGGCTGATATGATGATAACGTCTTTCATTACTAATTTTGTATGTCTTTAATACTACAGACTATTAAACACAAGTTCTAAATAAACTCAAAACACTTAGAACCCTCCATATTATCGGTACCACCCCGCTCTTCGCAGTCGCCCTTAGGCATAACACACTGAATGAAAAGCGCCAAAATAATAAATATCAACGACAAAAGAAACATTATATTCAACCAATTCTCTTTCCACAATGTTGCCAACTCTATTTCTAAACATTCGCACTTTGGGCAACACTTTTCATCCGTTCTTGGACATTTTCTCTTACAATGTTGACAAAAACCTTTTACGTAAACTTCGCCGGTCGATTTAAAAGTAGGGTTATAAAATATACGGACTTCAGTCTTCCCTTTTGGAGTATTGGAATTGTTTAGTATGTCTGTTTGTCTGTCATTCGTTTCGCTCGTGTAATATCTCTCGCTCTTTTTAATGAAGTTTTCAAAACCATCTTGACGTAATTTCGATATTTGACTCTTTGTAAAACTGGCCTCGGCAGTTTCCATAAATGTTTCTGTAGTAGTTAATACCCGGTTATATCTATCCGGATTTAAAAGCTTCATGTTCAAAGATCCGGATACTTTAACGTCCGGTCCGGATTTCGTTACATCATTAACTATACTGTGGCACTCTATCTTTTTACCTTCACCGTTATGTCGATTAAATTTATCGTTAATATCGTTTTTATCGATACTTTCCGATAGAAAGAATTTCTCGCGAAGAATATCATTTTTAGTGCGTCTATCGAAATCTATGTTGACATTATCGTTTCGATATTTTTTATCGCTATCTAGATTCGATTTATCCATATTAGTGTTTGATTTATCGATGTTAAGTTTCGTATTATCAAAACTCAAACGTGTTTTATCGATACCGTTATTACATTTATTGATATTTAAATTGCTTTTATCTATGGTGTTATTTTGTTTATCGATATAACTAGCACATTTGTTAACTTTATTAAAATTGACATTAACATAATCATGATTGGAAAAATCTTTCTTGAAGTTATATATTTTGTCTGAAATAGTTTTGGGGTACAATTTGGGGTTGTTGTTGTCCAAATAACCCTCACAATTTTGTACTATAGACTCAAAATCGTTATCGCTATTAGATTTTTGGGCTTGTTTCTTGAATAACATATTACAGTATTCGACACTTCTGTAGTAATCGGAGTCCGACTCCTCCTGTATGACATCTAACATGCCCCAATTTCTAGAAGTGTCTATATCCTCATATATACCATCATCATCTACTTTAGGTTTCTCTTTACCTACAATTTCGATGTTTTCAAAATCTGAACCATACGTATCGTCTCTTTCCTTACCAAAGAATACTTTATAGAAATTATCGTAACAGTAGTTTAATTTTCTATATAAATAAGATTTCTTTCCGTTTCGTTTTGGGTCACGCAAGTTGCTTTGGGAATCAAAGTAAAGATCGTCGTAGGGATCAGTCTCGCTGGAGTCTGTACAGAGGTCTTGTGGATGATGTGTTACCTGGGTCTCCTTATCTTCTTCTGTCTCTTCTCCGATGGTGTAGAGGACTGTTGTGGAGGCTTCTCCGACGCGTGAGGCTGCGTTGAGGAGGTTTTGTCGCGGCTGGAATGTGGAGAAGAGAAGAAATTGCTCAATTTAATTATAAATAAAGTCAGTATTTTGACAAAAACATGTTTTTTTGCATAATGACTGTATATATAATGTATTTTGAATCAATAGGTCTCAAAAATTCTAAACAAATAATATGGAGGCAGATTACATGAAATGAGTAATCCTCTGCCTTAACTTCTTTTTTTATGATATAGGGGGACAGACGAACAGACACCTGATGGTAAGTGACTGAACTCAGGAGTCGTTATGCTCAAAATTAATTTTATTTGCAAGCCAATCAATGAAGAATTTCGAAATACTCTGATATTATTCTGTCATTTTATTTGAATCTATTACTTTTTTATAATTATCTAATCAATATTAAAAGCTAGTGATGGTAAAGCTAGCTTTACTATATATAATTACTAGTAGTAGTATATAATTACTACATAAATACTAGTATTTAAAAATTTAAAATAAAGTCTAGACTTAGTATTATATATACACTATTGCCCGCTAGTTCGTGTAAACAATTTTGAACAGTACATATTTCAAAGATAAAAATACTATTCCAGCCTATATCCATATATTTATCTCTGTGCTGCCATCCACATCTCTTCAGACGTTCTGGAGTGATTTAGACACAAACATCATTCAATCTTCCGTGTTTATAGAGAAACATTAACTTACTAATATTACAAATGAGGAAATAACTGTCTATCCGTCTGTTACACTTCCATGGCTGATCCACTCAACTGCTCTGGATGAAATTATGTAAAGAGATAAACAGATCCTGACAAAATAGGGGGTCATAGATTCTATGCAGACCTAGCAGCTAGTGTTTACATAATATCCTTACCTCTTTAGTTTCCGGCTCAGCAGCCTTTAGCAGATCACTGAACGCGGTACAAAGGTTTCTAGTAGCGTCTAGCAGCTTATCACCGTGGTCATCATCTTCCATCAGCGCGGCGATCATCTGAACACCCTTCGTCATCTCCGGCAGGTTGGTGGTAATGGTAGTGATAGCGGCCCCCACTGCTGTGTGGTCTACTTCCTCTGTGGGACCTGGTAGAAGACAATATTTATTTATGTTATATATATTGACTAATGGATTGAACTGTTATCTTTCAGACCGTATGTATACAGCCATAAAGTGCAGGATGGACTGCAATAGGCTTGTCCAATATTAAGATAGTGGGCTAAATTCTCATTTACAAAATGTGGGTGTTTTATACACCTTTGCTTACCCCTTAGGGGATACGACCACAGCACTATAGAGATCTAAATTATGTATAGATGATATAAGTCCCTTTCGTTTTCTTCTATATTTTCAATATACCCCCAATTTGCCAATTCCATTCCGAAATTGCATGGTTACCAGAAATAAGGCTGCCCCTTATTACGTAGTCGGGACCAAATTATAGCTAGTAGAATGTGGACTTTTGAGATGCCGCTGCTTCAATTACTAAAGATTATTTTCCATTCAGGATGGTTGACGTTTTATGTCGTTGCCTACAGTGGCGTGTGACAATATGTTGCCCATTATTTTCTTTTTGAATCATTAGGAATAATTAATTAGGACAAACATACAAACAGCAGACACAAAGAAAACCCCGACTACAATGATATGTAGATCACAAAAAAATTATATCACTAACCACCAGACCGATAGGCTATGTTATATTATGCGTGTGAGGAACATGGGGAAAGAGGCGAAATAGGCCCAACTCCCCCCCTCTCCTCTTTCCCATCCTCTCTACTTTCCCCTCCCCGCATCAACCCATCCCTAATGACCCTCATCGATGACTTGCAGGTGTCTATGGACGGCGGTTGTCTGTTTCGTCCCGTCTGTACGTCTGTCCCCCTTTATTATTTAAATAAATGCGCATACTCATTAATACAGTGGAAAATAGTTTCGTATGTGTTTGCCTGCCTTGTAATGGAAATAGAATATGATGTTTATTCTTATAATGTTGATAGGAGTAGTGGAACCTTTCTTACCAGATGTGAGTGTGACGACTTGTGCGGTGGCGGCGTTCATGGCGGCGATCTGAGACGTCACCACCTGCTTGTTGGTGTCCATCGTCACCTGCTTCCACTTCACTGACGACGCGTCCTGGCCCAGCCCGGGCAGAGACGCCTGCCACAACAACATAAACATGAATTACATCATGTACAATTAGCGACATCTACTGAAAATACGAGGAACTACTCAATAGCTACTGATCCTGTATCACACTATGAAAATTTTCGAATAAATTGGTTTACACATTACATCTTAATAAAACATTCTGATTAGAGGGCTCGGACTTTCCGAACTTATATAGTTCGAGTTATATAGTAATCAACTCTGAGGCCCAGACCTGCTCGAGATGTTGCATACATTCCCCAATCCACCCGTAACAACAATATCATTTCATTTCAACAAGGCATGAATGTTTGGCATCGTCTTAACGAGCATAATAACAAAGCATGGTCCCTTGTTTTTCTTAAATTCATTGCTTTAGTCTGGGACATACAATATAAAACAATGATGCTTTGTTTGATGAACGAATGATGATTAACAAATAAAAATTTCAGCCTGCATCAATTACATTTGTATTGTATTCATGAAGTTATGGAGACAAACTGTCAACTAATAACAAGGACTGGTTTTCAATATATTGTGAGGACAAATACTAACTCTGCTGAGGCTCTCTTCCGTTTGCTTTATGATTTCCCTGCCGCTGGTGATGGTGGAGAGGAGAGCTCGTTGTGGCTCCGTCAGAATGGAGGTCACCTTTGTTTGTTGCATCTGGGAGGCCTGGGAACATAATGATTGGTTTTCAAAAATATTTTAAACATATCAGACATACTCTACCTAGATCCGAACTAAGTATAGCTTGAACTGTTTCTTCTAGAACATTTATATTATAAACAACACCTTTCAAAAGGAGATAACTATACTATTGTTTTCCATTTGGTGCACAGCTTCACTTAGAAATGTAAGTTCATAGAGTCCACTATTTATTTTGATAGTTAAATAAATAAAAACTACATAAACTTAATTATATTAATAATTTAAAAAGAATCGAATTACATTAATTTAATAATCATAAAACCACATTGATAGTACCTACATATGTTTTATATAGAAATAATTTGATTTGATTTGAAATCTCATACAGAAATCATTTTTATATTTATAGGTAATTTGTAATTTTATGACAAAGCTATAATGAAAGTTGGCGATTAAATTCCTATTTGAAACGCATACTACAATACAGAGATACACTCATCAATTAACGTGATATTTATTCATTTACTGAAACATTATCACTCAAGGCATTAAATTAAAGTACAAGACAAAACAGTAGAAATATAAGTGCCTTGTGTAAGAACAATATGTAATACGACCCTCACCAGCTCAATTTTTAGCAGCTCAACTTTGATTTTTTTAGCTTCGTTTCTCTTAAAATATGCCTATATTTCATTAAAACAAAAAACTATTGCAGCAAGTCAGTATTTATACACAAACGTCGCTGGTAAATACGTATAAATTCCTCGATCATCAAAACAGTAATTTTAAATATACAGTAATCCCCCTATAACGCGGTAGATTGGTTCTCCATTATAGGGGTGTTCCCATATAATGCGTTTTTACGAGCTCGTATAACGCGTTACGTATAATGATTAATCACATTTAAACTTTCTCGCTGCAGGGGGTTTAAATCGAATATTAAGAATAAATTATGTTATGAAAATTTAATAAAATAATTTAATTTTGTAATAACACAATTGAACTTTTAATTATGATTTGTACAAATCATTATAAACTTCACAGTACAGAAATATGTATGCGAGGAATCCCCACGTTATATGGGGGAATGCCCGTGTTATACGGGGGATTGAAATCGCGTTATATGAAATCGCGTTATAGGCAGGATTACTGTATATATAATAAATATACTATGTAGTTAAAGGTCTGGGACTTCCCAGTAGGAGCAAGTTCGAGTTATAGGTATGCTCGCCTGACTTGTTAGAGTTATTGCTTATACTCTACCTATCTGTAAGTAATACCATTTTTATTCCCTTTCTCTTGATAATATACCCCATAATTATTCCACCTTGTTCCCGAAAGTGCCCGGTTGACGGCAATAGGCATTTTAGAAGCATATTATATCCTACAAACATCTAGTACATATCTAACAAAATACTACATATGCAAGTACTTCCCTTCCCTGCAGCCTTCCCCTATATATACTGTATTATATTATTATGTTTTTAAATATCGCACCAGTGTTATTGGAGTATAGACGACGTACAGACGGGTCACCTGATGGTAAGTGACAACCGCTGCCCATTGCCACTTGCAACTCAAGAGTTGTAAGTACACTGCACGCCTTTGAAGATGATGAGGGACGGGAGGAGAGGGGACTTAGGACCCTGGAAACCTCACTAATTTCGGAGAAATGCAACGCAAATCGCACCGGTCGAATCGGCCCATTCGTGCCTAAGCATGGATCTTCTACTGATATGTTAAGTACCTATTAAAAATCTATTTATTTAATATCCTAGTCTTCAACACTATCTATGTTGTATATTATACCAATTACATTATATTTCTGGTCTACACACTTTCAAGCGTATATTAATCTAGTTGTCACATTGTTCTTTTAGAACTAAATTTTTACTGACAAATTGTGGGCGCTAATTACACCTCTGTCAACCCACTCGAAGACATGTATGCATGTAAGTATATATTTTATCTTTAACAATAAATACCTACACAGCCCATTTCGATGACTAAGTAGCCAAAAAGGCAGCATGAAACAAATCAAAACATCCATTTAAACAACACACATTCATTTAAAATATTTCAAAACAACAAAAAGACATCTGCAAAATAAAATAAAAATAATAATAAAATAATAAAAAAGCTATTACTAACAGCGGGTGGCGTGTGTCCGGTTATAATTTGTCCGGAGACAGTGGTCTGCTGCGCGCCGGTTATATGTCCCACTGCGAACGGCTTGGCTCCTACAGGGGACAAAGCAAATCTTACAAGCTTCTGTGCATATATACAATTTAAGGCCAAAATTGTGCGAATTGTAATAATCTTAAATCTAATAAAATAATAATACTACATAATTCAACAAGTAAATGTATGTACTCTTGCGTAGTTGAAGCTTATAAATAAATAAATAAACGCTCCACTCCACTACCCATCTCACACACGGCCTTCGGATCCCAAACTAAGCAGAGTTTATACTATGGCAACCAGAACAAATGATCGGGCTCATCCCACAAATATTTGTCCTGGGTGGGAATCGATCCTACGACCTCGGCTTAGCAGTCAGGATTGTCTGTTTTCTTCATAGGATCTAGGTATTAAAACAGGCAACTAGCTTCATGACTGACTTAGTTTGATCAACTTCATCTCTTGACAACTCAAAAATACCTATGGTCGGTGAATTGAAACGAATGATTTTGATAGACACTTATTTTGTATATACCGGCGACAGCTAAGAAGGTATGTTCATCTTTGAGTTTGATTGTATGTAATTATGATGTATGTGTATATAGCGCGTAACTAGAAATAAATAAGTATATATGTTTATATATATATGAATTGTTAGATTTCGTATATTGCTATATGCTATGTAAAAATTGCATAAGATATACATATATGAAAAAAAAAATAGATAGAATACTGAATTAATATTGTTAGAATAGTATTAAATAAAAACAAATAAGTAGTCCAACTATGTTCCCATATATATATTAAAGATATATACACAAGAGTACAGAACTAAGTAGTAAATAAAAATAGTATTAGTATAAAATGAAAATATAAGAAAGACTGTAAAAGCAAACATTTAGCTTGTCATATTTAATTTGTAAAGCATTGTAAATTAACAAAAACTCCATATTGTTTACCATTGATGAGTAAAATATTAAAGGAACTGTGTCAAAGATCTCTGATACTATCAGAGGAAGCAACAGCACCATGTGATGACAAGTATATTCTTTAAAAAAATGTCATATATCACGAGGTTGTCGTTTGGTTGCTTGATAATCCCAGTATCCAGACTACTCCAGATTTTTAAGTAGTATGTAATGGGGAATTACACAAAGTGTTGTCCCGTGTGAGGATCGAACCCACAACCCTCGGAGAGAAGTGACAACCTAAACCACTTAACCATCCGTGCAATCAAATTGACTTATATTTAAAGATACGCTTCTACTCAAGTGTGTATTTCGGGGAGGCCCGACTAATTTCGGTCCCGATAAACCTTTCTCAAGGAACAAGTCGTCCAGCAGACGACGTCACCGGTACCATCGTTCCAGAATCCCCGACATACACACGTGAGTAATACCGTATATTTAAATAAATATTAATGTAACTCATAAGTTTTTATTCAAATTTACTTTGTTGTGACTTAAAAGCAACCATGAAGTGTTACTCGTTACTCTAGTCAGCATGGCTGACGTCACACACTTGAAAAGTATGGCGGAGACATTCCCGTCGTTATATGGTATAAAGCAAAGTTATATTAAATATGGGTGAATATTTATAAAAAATATAGTGTATGTAATGTAATAAGGTGTCTGACAGCAGTAAATGCTCATACCTTCAGCGCCAGGTCTGTGTACGGCGGGCTTCGCCACCGACTCCGTGTTCACCTTGCCCGACTTGAACGTGTCGTGCTGGATTATATTGGCCCTGGGGATGCAAGTTTATTGTAGGAATTTAATTTAATAATTGCTGTGTCGCGGGGGGCTTTACACACATTTAATCAACGGACACAAAGAACAACCAGACCAGGAACAACTGTTTGTGGATCACACAAATTTTTATCCCGTGTGGGAATCGAACCCACGAACTAACTAAAAGACCAACAGTCCCGTATATGATGTATTAGTAAATACAAATTTAGTATTTTAGTTTTTTATATATGTATGACTGGTCTGTTCGACCTCATTTCACACTTATGAAGAACTTCAACAAAAAGAAAAAAAAATCAGAAGGTAGAGACTAAAGTCTTCTATAGACCATTTGTATGGTGTAATTATTTATATATATTCGGGCATCCACAATTTGAGCAGAAATCTGTCGTGCTCTATATATCTTTATAACTAACTAACTACAACTCACTTGGAGGGCGAGACAGAGTCCTCCAACATAGCACTCCCTTCGTCCCCCTCAATCCCGAGATGTTCCTTGGCCCTCTGCTTGCGGACGATGATGTCGATGTAGCCAGCTATCACCTGGAGGATCTGTTCCGCTTCTGTGGTTTGTACTGAGTAGTATTGGTCACTGAAACAATTATACAATTATGTTTAAATGTCAAGAAAATTAAATTAAAATACTATGACTTAAAACAGTAAAAATAAAATTTTATATATATATGACGAGGAGTAAATACCAACAATAAATGACAATTAATTAAAAAACTAAAAACACAATTTAAAATAGAAATAAAATAAGTAAAACGAGACATGTCACTATTTAAATTACCCACTCTTTACATCAAAAACTATATTTAACGAAAATACATTCAAAGTTACTAAAATTATGAATTGATTGATGAAATTAAAGTGTTTTCTACAAAAGGAAGAAAGAAATTCTTTCAATTTTTGTTTAAATAACTAAGTTTTGAAAATTACACCTTTAAGATCTGCGGGTAAATAGTTAAATAATAATAATAATAACTTGACACATCTCACACACGGCCGTCCGATTCCAAACTAAGCAAAGCTTGTACTATAGTAACCAGACAGCTGATAAACATACTTATATACTTCTAAATACATACATATTATAGATGAATGACACCCAGACACAGAACACATGATCATGCTCATCACACAAATATTTGTCCTGGGTGGGAATCGAACCCACGACCCCTGGCTTAGCAGTCAGGGTCACTAACCACTAGAATAACAGGTCAGCTAAATAATTTGTTACTGTGCTGAGCTATATTCAATCTAGGGCTTAATGTATTTCAGCTGTTTCTTTCGCGTACTCTCTGTAACTAACCTAATCTATTCTCTAAAGGTTATGGAAACACTTCAAAGCGTCTTCCGATAAAACATTTAACATATATAGACTCACGCCTGTATCGCAGAACCCTAAGGGGCGGGCAGAGGTTTATTAAAACCCCCCAATCAGCCACTTACATTGTAGTCCCAATTTAATTCCTTAAGTGCTAGGTCGACAGCAATAGGTCTGCTCTCTATTTCGGAAATTGGAATAGCAGGTAAAATCTGTCATAAGTCTCCTACCCCTACGGGGATGCAAGTATAAGCGTATATACACAACCACTTCAACGAGCAGACGAATCACCTGATGGTAAGTGACTGCCGGCGCCCATGAACACTTACAACTCAGGAGTCACAAGACTCCTGTCCGCTTTTTACGGTAGGGGAAAGGGAGGATCGGAAAGAGGGTAAGGGATAGGGGGTTGGGCCCCCGGGTAACCTCACTCAATCGGTCACACAATACAAGTATTGTTTAACAGCCGGTTTTCTGTGAGACCGGTAATATTCCATGCGTGCCGCAGCATGGCTCTTCTACGTTAAAGAGAAATGTTTATGTGAAATATGTAATAATATATAAAATTATGTTATAAGTACACACCTATAATCGCCGAAGTCCAAGGTGAAGGTGTTAGGGCTGGCGCACCACCTTCTAACCGTGGTGAGGGGCCAGGTCTGAAGGATTTCTTTCGTCTTCTCGTCCAAACGCAGCACGGAGTCTTTGGTCACACCGAGGAGGCGAGGCACTAGCTTGTTTTTGCCTTTCATTTTTTCCTATTGAAAATAAAAAATACAATCAATCAGTAAAATTTCTAGAAAATTCAATTGCATTTCAAAAGTTTTGATGTGTGTTCTATTATCAACCAAATCACTTAGCCCACTGCATTACTCTGCTAGTAATAGGCCTACCCCAAGTATATATATTTGTTCCATATCGCATGTAGTCTCTATCTGCACAAACCTACTCAACTATTCGCCAGTATAACTTAAATTCTTAATACCGTATTGAATATTTCGTCAAACCAAGAGTTAATTATTGATTAATACATTTTAATCTACGAAATTAGTACAGCAATTATTTATAATATTAATAAGGATTTACACTCGCAACTCCCACACAAGCTGCCAGTAGTTACAGGACCGGCACCAGCCAGTTCGAGTCATAGGTATGCGACCCTAACTGCTTGAACTATTATTGCTTACACTCCCTAATCCATATTTTTTTTTATACTATAGGGGGACAGACGGGTCACCTGATGGAAAGTGACACCGCCGTCCATGGACACTTGCAACTCAAGAGTCGCAAGCGCTGCCCGCCTTTGAGGGTGATGAGGGATGGGGGATGCAGGGAGCGGAAAGAAGAGAGGAGGGATGAGGAGATGGGGGAGGGGGAATTGGGCCTCCGGAAACCTTACTCAATCTGGGGAAATGCAACGCAAGCGTTACTTCACAACCGGTTTTCTGTAAGGCCGTGGTATCGCACCGGTCGAGCCGGCCCATTCGTGCCTAAGCATGGCTCTACCACTGAAAAAAACTCGCACTAGGAGTGATTCCTATATCGCAAGGACTTAACAAACATACAAACAATGGACACAAAGATACAAAGACTCGGATCAACTATTTGTTAAGACAATGTACAGTACCCTGGTTAAGGTATTTAGCAGTACCTTGACAAGGAAGAAGGCGACCCCGTAAGTCTTGAGGTCCCTGGCGCTCTTGGTGTAGAGAACCTTGGCGTCGAGCTCGCTGAGCCCCACGTGCTTCTTGTGCTCCTTGAAGACCTTCTTCTCGATGCCTTTCACCTTCACGTACGACGCTGGGAGGAACTCCTTCAAACTGGAACAACAACACATTCAATATTCTGTCTATCTATATATCTAATTTTATTTGTTTATATGAGTTTATATGAGTTAATCTCTGCAAGAGCAAATCAGATACGACAAATTTAATTTTGTATTAGACAATGTACTTACTATAATTATATCTTTATTTAATAAAATTGTTCAACAGCTACACAAAATCGTCCTGTTTCAATAGGTTTTTGTCAAATTATGCCGGAGTTAATACATAATCGTCTGTTTCCAAATAATTGAACCTTGTCAGAAGAAATCAAGAAAACTAACTCACATCCACTCAGGAATTGTGGAAGTTATAAACATCACGCTACAACTCTTAGGAGCGTAGCAGTGAGCCAGTAAATAAAATATACTTACTCCAGAAAACCGGGAGTGTGTTTATCTTCTTTGTGATCACCGAACTGGATCTGACACTGTATACCAGCGAACTCGCAAGCTGTACATAAATAAATACATACTATTTTATGAACTTATAATAGATACAATTAACGAACATTAAATCATGTCAAGGATTGGATGAATCATTCTTTCTTTCTTTTCATCATTAATCATTTTCTTTTTTTAAAGAATACAAGCAGCACGAGTCACACATTACTAGTACAGTAATCCCCCCTATAACGCAGTACCCTTATAACGCGTTTTCATATAACGCGATTTCAGTCCCCCGTATAACACGGGCATTCCCCCATATAACGTGGGGATTCCTCGCATACATATTTCTGTACTGTGAAGTTTATAATGATTTGTACAAATCATAATTAAAAGTTCAATTGTGTTATTACAAAATTAAATTATTTTATTAAATTTTCATAACATAGTTATATGCTATTACTGTAATTTATACATACAATCACGCTTATATCCCCGAAGGGGTAAGCAGATGAGTGTCAAACAGTCATCTTTTACGCATTTTAATCCCAATTAGGTAATAGAAGCGAGTGTATCGCCATCATCTGGACACAGTCTGATTCCTCAATCGCCTTTTACTAGACAGTAATACCCCAACGCGGTTCTCCTTTTAGCATCGACGTGTTCGGTTTACGACAAGTTCGAACGTGTTTCGTCTGGAATTGTATTATTATACGTTAGAGCCAGTTGAATCCGAAAATCGAATGACGTTTTCAAACTTAACACAGTTAACGTAACTTTGCCTCGGTGCAATTAAAAAAAGGTTACAATTTTAAGAAAATTTTAGATTCCAATGAAGAGCGCGTTTCTCTAATTCTGCGTGAGAAGAAAAACAACTAGTCAGGCGACATTGTTAGATTTATATAAAGCCTTCAACATCAAAATACCATAGTTTTTTTTTGATATAGGGGGGCAGACGAACTGACGGGTCACCTGATGGTAAGTGACAACTGCCGTCCATGGACACCTGCAACTGGAGAGTCGTAAGTGCGCTGTCCGCCTTTTAGTGTGAAGAGGGATGAGGGTATGCGGGAGGGAAAAGAGGCGGGGATGAGATGGGAAAAGGGGCGGGAGGTCAGGGGAGGGGAATGAGGAGAGGGGAGTTATGCCTTCTCACTAATTTCGGAGAAATGCAACGCAAGTGTCGCTTCACAACCGGTTTTCTGTGAGGCCTAGGTAGTAGGTATCATGGCTCTAACACGTAGTTTCTTCACACTTTATGCGTATTTATAAGCAAAGTCGACTCCGACTTACGAATCCGACAAACACGGCTACCGCTTGGTCCCACCTATCGCATAAGTCCGAGGTATTACTGTAAATAACTATTCACTTACAGCAAGACAGGTGACAGACATACAGATATATAGTTACCGTATAGGCGTGAGTATATATATATTTATGTGTGTGTGCACATTAAATAGTTATAAAATGGACATACCTTTGTCCTGCGTGACAGGATGCATACCATCCAGTATAGCATCCCTGGCCTGCACGTACAGCAGGTTCAGCTGTACGGGGTCCCTGGAGTCCACGTTGCGGTCTGAGAAGAACAGCTTCCGTCTGAGGAGCAGGGTCTCCGTCACGTCTATGCCTTGCTCTCTGAGGGTCTTGGAGGGCTCCACCCAGTTCACTGTAATGGGCATTCTGTATTAGGTAATAGTTATTGCGGTATATACATATATATAAACGTCACTACTTTTAACCAAAAAAAAAAAGTTATTAGCTTAATATAAAGGGTCGGTAGTCGTCGGACATGCGATCAAATGGTTGCGAGTTCAAACCCCGCCCAGTACACTACCGTCGTAAACCCACCCCTAACACAAGCATTTAGCTTAGCTGAGGGGGGTTAACAAGAATGCTAGTAATGTGTGACCCACGTTGCTAATATTATTTTAATATATATATATATATATATATATTTGAGTGGTAACTCCTCACTTAAATGTATGAATTCCGATCGACTGCATCTAATTGTATAATTCATAGCGGTGGGTAGCTAGTAATGTTTATTGGTAATTTAAAAGAGTGGAAATGAGTTAGTTTGCCTGATTCTCTCACAGAACACAGGCAGGTAGATTAGATTAGATTATACTAGAATGTTCTTTATTGTACACTATAGGAATTACAATAGATTTTAATTAAACATTAACGTATTGTACAATAGCCGGACTTATCGCTAAAAGCGATCTCAATATATACATATATTTTTTTTTTATGCGATAGGGGGCAAACGAGCAGACGTCACCTGATGGTAAGTGACTACCGCCGCCCATTGACACCCGCAACTCAAGTCACAACAAGGGAAATTATACTATTATTTATATATATATAGTCTAATATTAATTAATGATATGATACACATTAAATATAGAAGAAGGTACTGAATTAAGTAATATTTTAAATATTAAAATTATTTTAAATTTTACATTTGACAAAATAACCTATAGTCGCGATGACATTGTGTATATTGATTCATGTATAATTTTAATCTGAGCTGAGTCGAGCCATTATATGAGAAAAAGAAATTGAATTTTAATGATGGACAGACAGATCGGTATTACAGTTGTAAAATATTTTTTGAATATTATTACCCGACTTAGTGAAATGATTTCATTTAAGCATAGACATCTACCCAATTGCAACCTTTTTTAAAGTCGGTTAAAAACGGTTTTATTTTACACTTTTTAGTACTTTATCGGTTTTTTTCATAATTTTGAAGGCTATTTTAATTGGAAAACCAAAATACTGAATCACCACAGTCGGGTCAAATTAAAAGCACATAAACATACTTATATATTTCTAAATACCTACATATTATAGACAAATTACACCATCATTTGTGGTGGGAATCTAAAACCACGACCGTTTTAATAGCCCATTCCTATCTTAACAGCTATGGTGTTGCAGCCAGACTATCCTCTTTATATGCGTCGCATACCTTCATCATCAGTCCTGAGTTTCTTCCGGAGCTGTTCCATCTTGGCGTCGCGCTCCTTCTCCTGGTGCTTACGTTTGAGGGTCAGGGTGCCGTAGTTCGGCTTCTCGCAAGGGTCCGGCTCCTCCTTCTGTTCTTCGCGGACCTGGAGACGGATGGTTTTATTAGAGCTAACTATACTTCATGTTCTTAGTAAGAATGGTATTATTTTAAAATCTGATTACGCTTTTAAGAGCTGTTCTAAGAATTTAAGTTTAAATATTTTAATTAAATAATAAAATTTATGTTACATCCAGCAGAAGAATATTTTGTGAAACAAAAAATACTTTCTAAATTTTATTTCAGTCAGAGAGTCAGGTAAAGAAACATTATAAAGCCATGCTTAGGCACGAATGGGCCGGCTCGACCCTTGCGATACCACGGCCTCACAGAAAACCGGTTGTGAAGTAACGCTTGCGTTGCATTTCCCCGAAATGAGTGATATTTTCCGAAGGACCAACTTGAGAGAGGGTCTCCTGTTTCCTCTCCCCTAATTTACCTCCTCTCCTCTTTCAAATCTCCTCAACCCATCCATCTCTCTTCTTTCCCTCCCCGCATTCCCCCACCCTTCATCAGCCTCAAAAGCCGGGCAGTGCACGAAGTCGCAAGACTCCTGAGTTGCGGCGATTGTCACTTAACATCAGGTGACCCGTCTTAACGTCTGTCCCCCTATAAAAAAAAATATAACCCTATTTTTTTCACACTCTGGTAAAAATATAAATGGTGGCTAAATTTCAATATCACTGTATCAATAGCGATGCTAATGATGACATCACATTAATATATGGTGCTTAATTATTATTCTCAGTAATGTAGAATAACTCACCAAACCATATTCATCGTAATTGGTGATACCAATCTTAGTGCATATCACCACCATCAGATTGGCCACCACTTGGCTGTCGTCTACCAGCAGTGTCTTAACCGTACCTGATACAAAAAAACAACTACATTAAAAAAAAACTAGAAATTAATAAAAATGTAATATTATGTAAAAAGGGTTTGTTAGTTATCATTCTATTTTTTCTAAAAGTGGTAGAGCCATGCTTAGGCACGAATGGGCCGGCTCGACCGGTGCGATACCACGGCCTCACAGTAAACCGGTTGTGAAGTAACGCTTGCGTTGCATTTCCCCGAAATGAGTGATATTTTCCGAGGGATCAACTTGAGAGAGGGTCTCCTGTTTCCCCTCCCCTAATTTACCTCCTCTCCTCTTTCAAATCTCCTCAACCCATCCATCTCTCTTCTTTCCCTCCCCGCATTCCCCCACCCCTCATCGCTTGCGTTGCATTTCCCCGAAATGAGTGAGGTTTCCGGAGACCCAACTTCCCCTCTCCCCTCATCCCTCATCTCTTCTTTCCCCTATCTGTCCCTGTATCCAGTATTTTAAAAGTTTTATTATAAGATTTTTTCTAAGAGATTTCCACCGATATATTGACTCATTACGATATCTCTGGAACCATAAGGCGTAGAGACTTGAAATTTGGTAGGAATATTCCTTTCGCCGAGTAGAGGTCAGCTAAGGACGAATGTTAAAAAATTCCACCCACAAGGGTGTTAGGTGTGCTAGTAAATTTTAAAGGAGACTGACATTGCACATATTGAAACACAAAAAGAACACCATGACTCGGAAACACTAATTGTGGATTACACAAGTTTTTGTCCCATGTGGGAATCGAACTCACAACCACTGGGTTACTAACCACTAGACCACCAGTGTGTCACCTACATGATGAACAGGTAACAAATCGTTTCCCTTGCTATAAGTGCGATCTTTGTCAGGAACCCAGAGCATTTTAAAGACATGCAGTGCCCGGATGTCGAGTAAATCTTGGCGTTTAAGATGCCTCTGCCTGCCCCTTCCTGGATAAATGTACAAATTTTTGCCCCTGTGGGAATCAACCCCACGACCTCTGGATCAGCACTCAGGATCAGTAATCACTAGGCCAACGGTGCGTTAACCTAAAACGGTGACTACGCCCGTTTCGCCTTGATGTCGACACGATCCAAGTAAAATACACACATATATGTATATGTATTGTTACACGATTAGGGGGCAAACGAGCAGACGGGTCACCTGATGGTAAGTGACTACCGCCACCCATGGACTCCAAAACTCAAGATCTACCAGTGTCTCTTCTATTGAAAATTCTTTTCATATCAAAGCAAACTCACCGTCAAGCATCCGAACCCTCAAGTTTCTGGTTTTCTTGTTATATTCTAAGAGATCCCCGTTCCTCAGCATGTAGTAGTCGAGACTGCGAGACGCTTCCAGCCATATTCCTTTCTTGTTGTCTTCCTCCGACGCGAGAAATAGCCCGTACTCTTTAGCTGTGTAGCGTAGTTCGTGTCAGTAGACATTCATAGTTACTTAAAATTAAGGTTCTTTTACATTCTACCTTTTAATATACTGTAATTACGAAAACATTATACTTCCTAATTAGGGATAAATTATATTATGGATGGGAAAACTTTTGGGGATATACATATATATAAGTATACATGTACAATAGAGAAAAAAAAACGACAAAATACTTCTTTGCATTTATTATTTTGATCCCAAACTAAGCAGACGGATGGAGCGGGAATCTAACCAGCGCCCACCGACTTCAAAATCAGCCCTACCACATTTTCCGCTACCCCCGAAGAATCAGATTCAGAATCAAACGGTTCTAAAACCTCAAAAATTTAAATCTGTGTACTCACGATCACCACTGCTGGCTTCCAGAATCTTTTCTCTGATGATGCGACAAGCGTCGTACACAGTCGTCGACGGATCAAACTGTATAGTCTTCACCACCTTTCCGCCGTCAATCGAAATCTTGAGCGATAGAGCTGCCATCTTTGTCAGGGAATGGGTTCTGGTGAAGAGAGAAATCTATTAATTAATAAGCACAGGCAAACGGTTCAACTTCTTTAGTTGTTTTTGTTGCCGACTTTAAGCGTTCATCACATCGTCATCATCACATATGATGAACGCTTACCTTGTAAAAAACAAAAACAACTTGCTTTGATCTTTACATGCATCACGAGTTTCCTGTAGTGTCATTAAATCATTGTCCTTTGTTCAGAACATCACCAATTTGATCAGTGAAATCATTATTATCTCTAAAATTTTCCTAAGTAAAACCGTTTATTTTTTTTAAGTACAAAGAAAAAAAAATTAAAAAAATAATATAAAATACTTACTTGTGTATAGTAGCAGTATGATAAGGTCTATCCTGTGGGTGTTCAAGGTCTAAGTCCAAGGAGTGTGAGCTGCCCCTCCTATGTCGAGGCCTCTCGTGGCTGAATGAGCGGTGTCGTGGACGGGTTTGGAATGAACCCTGAAAGGATGGACTATGGATATTATTTATCGTTGCTTTTAATGCTAACTTACATTATTAAACGACGGTTCTGATATAGTAAATTGTATATTTTATGTAGAATATGTCAGCACAATCCTTGAAGTATTGGCCCCTATGTTCTTTTCTGTATCCATGTCAACGTGTATCTAAATTTTCACGACTATCGCTTCAGTAGTAAAGATATGACCCTAATCTTCTTTAAAAAGAAAAATCATATTGTAAGTAATAATTGGCTTAGGCTTTACATGTATCCATAGAATTCAGGTTATATACATGAAAAAAGAAGTGAATATAAAATAGATACTCACAGCACGCGGCGCGGTCAGCCGCCGCCAGTTGTCAGATAGCGCGTGCTCGATGCGCGATCGTAAACTGCGTCACGCACTCTCTTGTGCTTGCGATGGAACAGAATCTGCTTGTACCTGTTAACAACCAAAAAGGTTCATGTTAGAACATATTATATGAATTTAATCAGGCCCCGTGATTAAGCCCTGTGGGACCACGTTTAACACATATAGGTTCCAGATTTATAATGCTACAAAAAGCAATAAAATAATACCAATAAATAAAGATATTTTAAAAACAATAACATAATAATATATGCATTTGTCTTTTCAAGAACTAAAACAAAAAATACAATGTTTACAGTTTCAAAGGCCTGACAGAAATTTTATTACAAGTTGTCATTAATGAATAAATATATCAAAGTCGTACACATATTTCTTTACAACCCCCTTTTAAAACGATAAAATTATCTCAACCCAATATTTCAATGGTGATGATTATGTTGGCATACAATAGATAGAATGTGTTCGTAACTAACTATTTTCAAGTAAATTTTATAATAATATGACGTCGCTCTTTAAGAAACTAAATTCGTACATCTATTCTTTTTAAGATGCTGGTGGTAAAATGTATAAACTAGATGTGTAAATCGGAACCTAAATATTTAATTAAGAACGTTTAATGCGACGAGATGAGATCACTGCGAACATAGGTTGACAAAAAGATGAATGTAGATATTTAGGAGAAGCGTTCCTTGTAAAAGGACGTAGTGACCAAAATTTAAATAAATACAGAAAGAGTTAATGAAATGCGGAATGAATGAAAAAATAGTACATGGGCAAACGTGGGATGGAATGCCGGTAGACGACGACCGCGTAGAACTTGGAGAGATGAACTCAATGATGTTCTGAAGAAGGGGCAGGTCCGAAGTACTCGAAACTGGCGGTGTGTATAAAAGGTAGGAAGGTCGTGAAATATGTTAAAGTAGAAACAGATGGCGGGCTGTTCCATGTGTCTGAAGGAAGAAACGATGATCCCTGTTTGCTTACCGACGCGATGTTTCAATATAAACCACGAAATAAATATTTACTAAATACGAGCTTTAATTTTTCATGACTAACATATCAGTCAACGTTTTAAAAACATCATGGCTTCACCATGTCGTTTTCTTTAGCCCGCATCACCTGTGCTTGTAAATATAGAATGTTATTTTTGGATAGAAACGTATTACAGAGGCGATTACTGAGGCGAGACTTTCGTTCGATTTGGTTTGTTAAATATAGTTAAGCCTCTAAGATCTTTTATACTAGTAAGATGGCTTACAAATATATGGTATCGTTGTAAGCAGAAACCATAAATAAAAAAATAGTAAACGGTAACGGAGTCCGTTTACAATTTTTTTAATAGTAAACGAACTCTGTAAGACTTTTAATTAAATTATTGAATAACATAGTAAAATTTTGATTCCATATGAAGTTTAACAAACAGTTACAATAAGCGGATGACTGCTGGAGTTGCCGGTATCCTGCAATCATCATAAGCACATACACTGACGACTTGAAGAAGGTGGCTGGCAGGGAATGAATGCGGACTGCGGGCTGCCCAAGACCGGGAGTTGGAGCTTCTTGAGGGAGGCTTATATCCAGCAGGGGACAGCGATAATAGGCTGATGATACAACATGACTTGTACTCCAGTTTTCTGCTACGTAGTATATACAGAATATTTTTCAGTTTAACTGCATAAATAGTATCACAGTGATATTAATATATTTACCCTCTTAGAAAGAATTCAACTGATATATTTGTAGAAAGGGGAGTTAACGCTCAATTTATTTAAATTTACTGCTAACATTTTCTGGTAGCTAACTGCTTACATTTAAAGGGGATCTATTCATAGACGCGCGTATAAGGAACTGTTGAGAAAAGTAAAAAAAAATTGAAAACGTGTGGATGCCGAACAGTTTTTTTTTTTAATATTTTTTTTGTAAGGAGGAACTAACCAATGAAAGGTAAATTAGAACATAGCAAATTGTTTACTTGCACTTATTTTGAGAAGGTGTATGCCCGTATTGCTGTAATTGAACCCGAAGATACTTCAGATGCTCGAGGCCTGGTAGTTGACTAAAGTAACTGTTATAAATGTGAGGACGGCAGTGAGACCTTCGCGGGAGTAGATTTTAAGCCATATTGTGTAGTGCATTACCTTCTACCTCAATAATAAATAAAAATAATAAAAGTAATATCAATAGAAACGATTAAAGTTTGTATGTTTCTATGTACAATACGTATGTAGTGAAAGATATGCTTAGTTTGAGTCTAGGTTTAGAGTTACCTAATAATTCCTAGTATCTTAATATAAAATTGTCGTGTCGCGGTGTTTGTTACAAATTCCCTCGAAACGGCTGGACCGATTTTTATGAAATTTTGTTGTGCATGTCGGATAGGTCTGAGAATCGGCCGTTTTTCATACCCCTTAATGATAAGGATGATCAGAACAAAGTTTTCGGGGTCATCTAGTAATAGTCAATCTATCTATCAACAAGCAAATTAGATGAGCACACAAGTAATTAAACTGGTCCTACCGGACCTACTGGACCTGGTTACTGAGCAAGTGGATTCTATTTTGGTAACTCGTTACGTATGGAGGGGTAACTGAATTTCAAACACATAAAAAAAATCTAAGCACCATGGGAATGGTTTTTATTATAAAATCTGTATTTTTGATTTTTTTATAAACTATGGAAGGGAAAGATATGAATTAGATAAGAATATGTAATATGTATTATAATTATAACATACATTGAATATAACATAGTTTGATATACCACTCAAAAGACAGAAACAATAAGTACGTACAACAATATTTAAAGTTGATTTTTTATGAGCTCTGGTTTTTTTTTTTTGGAAAGTCTTTCATAGTATGCTGTGTAGATATGTATATCTAGTAACTGATTACAACCTGTCATGATATATATGTGCCAAGTGGTCATAAAGAAAATATACTAACTAACTTTATACGATACTAGCGGACTCAGCAGACGTTGTCCCGAAGTTGCAGTATAGATAAATAACCTAGATACCGATTGCAGCGCCATCTGCCGGGCTTATCTGTGAATCTAAACCATGCAGGGCGCCACCCAAACGCATACAAAAAAAATCATTTAAATCAGTCCAGCCGTTTAGGAGGAGTTCAGTGACATACACACGTACAGTAGAATTATATATGTATATAAAGATGAGACGCGCCTTGGAACAACTACTATGAAGAACATATGTCATCATTTGGCATAGTATGTTGAATCATCGATTCTAATTCGATTTCACTTACAATCTATGACATCAGGTTTTTTATTAGGATTGTTTTTTTATTGTTAAATACGCGGCCGACTTAAGCGGTTGCAAAATTTAAAATTAAGAAAACGATTAAATTAAAAAAAAAAAAAACAAAAAAAACCCTGACCGAATTCGAACCTAACCTTTAGAGGAGCAGACAAACATACGTGTCATTATATAACATTCTAACAAACACGAAGTATTCTCCTAGTAGTAGCTACGTATCCATCTCCACAAAATCAATTTTAAAAACGCACCCCTCACTCAAACCTCCAATAAACTCAAGTACACTAAACACTTAAGATTTAATATCTAGTGCTATAAACTTAATATGACTAAGAACTACCCTTAAATACTAATAAAATCGGACAAGGAGACGTTGCCACACAAAAATAATCCTTATCGCCTCGCAATAAGGGGGTAGTTTGATATTAACGAATTCATATAGACTCATTAAAAAGCCCATAGTCATAACGGACGAGTTATTGCATACAGTTTTGCATAAAAAGGCTCGAAATGGCCCCCACTAGATGAGTGGGGACGAGTCGGAATTTTAATAGTACAATGTAGTCTGGACGAGTATAGGGCGAGAAACGAAACAGATATACACTCAGTGCAATGAAATAGCACATGTGATATTTTATTGCAAAATATTGTTTTTTTATATAACATTTTTAAATATTGAATTAAAGCTTGTTTCAATACCTATTTAATGATACCATATAAGCCGTTATAAGCTTACCCTACTGCCAAAAAGTAATAACAACAAAAGAACCCGAAAATTACTCCCTTAGGTCACCGCAGTTTGCCAGACCAATTGCAGGTATAAAAAGGCATGTTTTGAGTAAAAAGTATTTAGTTGCATATAAACGCTCGAACTGAAAGTATCAAACTCGACTACAGCTGCATTTATTAGAAGAAAATGGATACTTGAAAATGGATCGAGCATTTATGGGACACGTTAAAAAGAAAAATAAGAGGCCGAAATATTGCTCCAACCAATCTCCAGGAGCTGCGCTCAGTGTAGAATGAGACGCTATCCCACAAGACTATCAAACACGTGCTCGAGTCGATGGAACAACGGTGTCGAGCGGTAATTCGGGAATAAAACAAAAAACACAAATTCTATTCTAAATAGGATATTAATAAAGATATTTTTAGTAGAATTTGTGTTTTTTTTTTAAATTAGTCCCCTAATATTCCAACTTTTTTAGTTTAGCAAAAATCTTCCAATAATGATAAATTTGTTATTGTCTTTTTGCAGTAAGGTAACTGATAAGGTATTTAAATAAAGGTAATAAAGATATTTAAACTTTAATCCCATATTAAAAAATACATGTACTTCTTTAAATAAAAATAAATAGATATTTTTTTTTTAATTGTTCACATGTGCGATTTTATTGCACCCGAGTGTATGTAAAGATACTTTTATTGCCACAGTAACTGAACAATAGTAAGTTTGGGAACAAATCCATGGCCAATTAAAGAATACTTTTAAAACCAAGAAATATACTAATACCAATTAAATTAACGCACGACCTGGTATGTAAAACCTAAACATAGATACACAACACAAACAATAATACTGCATAGGAATTATAATTAACGTGAACGATCTCTAAAGATAATTAATTGCAATGAGAGCAAAACTGCATCGAAACAAGACGACTTTGTTTGACAGAAACCTTCGTAATATCGTCACAATTTCCGATAAGTTACAATATTAAATTAATAATAATCAAAAGCATATACCAGACAGAAAATGATATAAATCAGGGACGGGTTTTCCTACACAGTTTATTAATGTTTGAAGTAAAACAGATGTGTTAACAAAGTTACTAAGAAAAGGGGATGTGACACGACAAGCATAAGAATCGATTAATGGGAAATGATGTTGAAATGAGCTAAACCTTCCTGATTACATAAACTACAGGTACTATTTAACATACAGCTATGACTTCGAAGTAGGATAGTAACGGTAAAACAGTAACTCTGCATGGTTGAGTTACTTTTCTTGTTACTTTAAGATTCAAAAGGTGACACTGACAATGAAACCCCGTTTCCATAAATTTTACGTATAATATTTCGTGTGACTGTGACCTAATCGCCAGCTGCTGGAGTAACCGTGTGTGTATGTATATTAATACACTATGGGAAACGCGTATTGTGTTCAGGACGCATTACAGTATTAGTCTACTGTGTTACTAAACATATCGCAGTCTGTATAAACGGCAATATCGAAAATTGTTCAGTGTCTGTGTTGTAAGAGGGATTGACAGATGCATTAATAGATGAAAAACAGTGCGCCCTTGACCTGACAAATCAGTGACATGAAGAAATCTACCTTGTTTTTATATTTTGCCTGCTGTTAAGCAGTATACATATCATCTTGTATCAGGAATTGTTCGGACTTATACCGGCTGCTGGTTTCCGCCATCGTCCTACGCGACAAAATATCCATCCCATCACCTGGAAGATTGGCACTCCCCCACTGTGCGCTTCTCCAGAAACTTTTTGCCTCGCACAAACAGCTTATGGAACAAATTGTCGCCTGCCGTATTTCCGAACCGATACGACCTTCAAACCTTCAAGAAAAGAGCGTACTCCTGCCTAAAAGGCCGGCAGCGCACTTGTGATCCTTGAGTTGCGGGTGTCCATGGGCGGCGATAGTCACTTACCATCAGGTGACCCGTTTGCTCAAACATATATAAACGCAATACTAGTACTACGAACCTACTTAAAATGGTTGTAATTGCTCTTTAATTCCTGTATTCTGTATGAGAGAGGTATATGAAACAGTTAGAACAAGATTGTAAAGTCGTTAGCATTTACATATTATGACGCAAGGTGGCGGCATCGTCTTTTTCAAACCAAAGACTAAATGTTACATCTCTTTTTACTGTAGGATAATATTTTTATCCATAAAAAGAGTCGAGGATGAATACATAAATAAATGATAGTTTGTCAAAATGTATCCTAGCTGTTCGGAAGTATGTCGAGAACAATTGTTGAAGCTTCATTGCACGCGCAAATATTTTCGCAAGGAGGTCTAGTCGTTCGGAAGTCAGACTAAGTTGAAAGTGATGGCTTAGATATAACAACTAAAGGATAGTAATTTAACAAACCGTGTTGACCGAGGTTACAACACTGATAAGTCAAACAGAAGATTTTAATTTAGTGAAGATGAGCCGAAAGGATAGTAAATATATAAAATATATGTAGTAACATAAAGCGTATTGCGTAACATTAACTTACCACCCTTTTAAACCTGTAACTTTAGAAGGTTTATAACAATTTCAATTAGTATTTATCAGTTGGAGAGATAAAAAAAAATCTAAAAGTTGGAGAATCATCTATAATAAAGAGAATGGAAGACATATGCGATCCTTAGCAGAGGTGTGCCGAACATAGGCAGTTGACGTTTCAAACCTCAGATTAAAATTATAATGAATATATCAAAAATTGTTGTATGGAAAAGATCATCCACGCATAATTATCACAGAAATTTTTAATAAGACAACGTCGTTCACCATTTCACACCCACATACGTATATAATATGTAAATGAATAGCCAGACAACTTATCACATTTTAATATTTTACACGTCACTTTTCTGCTCGAATGACGCCGATGCCAAAGCAATTTACAAAACTGTCCCATACATAGCGAGTACACTTCAGAGGCATCGAAGCGTGGACTGACAATTTTGAGGCGCCACCATGACGCGTGTCGCTGCTTAGCAACCAACCCAGAATATTTGAAAAGTGAATTCAGTTTGTCACTAACGAATAACAAAGAGTAAATACGATAAACGATTAATTAGGAGTTACACACACTATTCTACATGAGATAATTTTATCAATAATAATTCACTAGAAAAAAGTAACAAGTGTAAATGTCTGCATTTACACGATTTACTTTTAAAACCTATCGAGATTTAGAATTTTATTTTCGCGATTCAGTTAGCCTATGGCCACCTATTCATAGAAGCTATGTCGGGTACTTTAATTTCCCCTTTTTTTTTAGTTTTTTACAATAAAATCATTCTTCAACTAAGTTTTGCCACCCATTGTAAGATTTGCAAAGTGAATCGTTATCGTCTGGAAAGGAACTTACAATCAAACAAAGAGTCATCGACGTATGTACGTACGACGTAGAATTCTTTGAGCATAGTCTATAGCACGAGTGTAAACTTTTAACAATTACAATAGTCACCAAAACCAGGCTTAAAGTGACTGCAAATGTAATAGGCAATGATTTTTAGAAGAGTGGATTGCTTGTAGTAATTTGTTAAAAACCATTCAAGTAATCTATATTATAAAATAGAAGAACAATCTTTAAAAAAATAATTGGAACGTCTACAAAATATTATTATTATTGGGTTTACTTAAAAACTCTATTGTGTCACTATGATCATATCTGTCATAGAGCTAACCGTATGTTATATGCAATGAGGATGGTAACCACCACTCTTGGACTCCACTTTTTTTTTTTTATATTAGCCTACCATAGTGACTCCACTTTGCCTGATGGAAAACAATAAGTGGAGTCAAAGAGTGGTAGTCACCATCCTCATTCCATGTCTAGTCAATGCAGCATGGTGACCCACACTATGGCGGCCTGGTGAGATGCTTTTTCACGACCCGCTTAAAAGACCCGGGATCAAAGTAGGAAGGAAATTATTAATTATTGCTTTCGATCAAGCAAAGTGGAGTCACTATGATCTTTTATCTTTGCAATCTCCCACCTGTTCAAAGCATACCGATTCTTTAAATGCCTAGAGCCATAGTTGAGTACTGTTTAGCTATATGAGCCCCGATACACAAAAGTCATATAGATAAGTTAGAATCTATAGACATACGGTTTGTTAGAGCTTTATGCTCGAAGTATGGTCTCAGGCGCAAATTAAATCTCTATGACCAGCGCACGATACGACCACTTTCAGATGGTAAGTCTTGAGAGGAGGTAGATGAGCAACCTGTGCACTTTAAACAAAATAGCGACTTTCGTTCACTTAGCAAATTAGACAACAAGATACCAACGCGATCTGTGTGTATGCCACAACTATATATTGAAAAAAACATTTTAAAGCGGGCAGCACACTTGCGAGCCTTGAGTTGCAGGTTTCCATGGACGGCGGTTGTCACTTACCATCAGGTGACCCGTCTCTTCGTCTGTCCCCTTTTGGTATAAAAAAATATATCAAAATTGGTCCACTCCATATTATGTGGAAGTATTATAATTATGTGTGCTCTCAAGTAGATATTTAATAAATTGTTTAATCAATTCAATAAATTTTTGTTTTAAATTTCAAATATACTCGTAGTTATATAAGTTCATACTAGCTAATACGAAAATGCCACTGAAACGCTGTGTACATTTGTAATTGGAATTAGCACAGTTTACAAATGGTGTACCTATCATATAAAATAATATAAATAAAATTATATTATAGTCAAGAGATAATTTAACAAGTGCATAAGTAGAATATATCAATAAGTTAGCAAACATACTAATTTGTCAAACAAAGGGTGTGTCGCCAAGCATCCCGACATCTAAGTAACTTGGACACAATAAAAGTATTGACTCTATTATAGTGTCAGGTTACAGGCTGAGGGATTTCTTTGTTTGAATAACAAAGCATCTTTGCTTCTCCTGAATGTCGAATTTTCTACCCTCTCGTATTTATGTTGGAGATACTTTCTGTATAGATGACAGGACAGTCTAAAGAGGTGACATGTAGTGCATTATCTTTGTTGTATGGCAAATTAAGATATATACTGTTACTAACAGATTTCGCGACATGTGCAATTACCTCAAATAAAATCTGTACGAAGATCTATATCTTAAATTAGAAGCATTCAGTAGCAAGACGACAGATGCATCTTTGTTAATTTTATTTTTCGATTATATTGAAACCGTTGACGGCACAGAATATTCGGTAAATATATTTTTATATTTACATTTTTATAAAGACGTAACTCCCGCATTAGGATTAATTCCTGTGTCGCAGGGGACTTTACAAACATTGAAACAATGAACACCCAAGAAATGTAAATTGATGTCCAAGCTTTCAACATAAATTGTTGTCAATTAATGGTTCATCCAAGTCAATCATCCAAGAAGATTCGAGTTAGAATACTTAATTGAAAACTATATATTTTATACGTCATATTTAGATCAAAAATATAAATATGAACCTGAACTCTTTTTTTATTCCCATTCAAAGCGACAATTCAAAGCCACGAATACACCCACCGACGAATACATAGACGAACTTTGATGATAAAATTTGCTAAATGATTCTAAGATATAACCCACTCCTTTTTATCTTCACAAATAAAAACAACATAAATCTGTAATATAAATATCGAATATATACCAACCAATAAATGAAACTAATCACTCAAAGACGATAAAACTAAAAGGCTATAAGACCATAAACCATAATCTGAAGGAATCTGAACAAACAAGTATCTGCGCATGACAACTCCCACTCCTGAAAGAGGTTGGGAAAAATCGATACACTCCGGCGCCGATATGTCTTGCGTCTACGGGGTGCTGTCGCACTCACATAATAGAACCTGTTTGTGATATAGAAAAAGTATGGCTGTGGCGAAAATATAACAAATCTTACATGAAAAATAAAAACTCAGACATACATAATTAAGGTAAGAAATATGCAAATATAACTTAAACAATATTAGAATAAAAAATTACGTAAATTAGATTCATATTGATTTAAATATACGGTTTGAGTGTATCGTCCGGTACCGTCGCGGCTGGACGACTTACTCCTTGAAAAAGGCCTCCTGTTGAGACCGAAACTAGACGGGCACCCTCAAAATACACACTTGACTAAAACCGCATATTTAAATAAACATAAACGATACCAAAGAAAGTGAATTGTACTTACTATCAAGACAAGTACTCGACGAATACCTAACGTCATCTTATTTATTCAATAACTAGCGACACGCCCCGGCTTCGCACGTATGCAATTTAGATACTAATATGGTGTCAGTATAGAGTGATTAATAATATAATCATAGGAGATAGACTTATGAGAACCCAGACTTGTTAGTAGATACTTTTTAAGATATACAATTTCATAGTACATTATTTCAATCTATCTCGTAAGGGTTGCCTGCAACGTTTTCAATGTAAGCGTACAAAAATATGATTTTACGACATCTCATTACGATTATATGAAATGCTCAGCTAGCTACTAAATACTTCTGCTAAATACGCATGTATTATACATATAAATTCCTCTTGAATCACTCTATCTATTGATGAATACAGCATAAAAATTCGTTGCGTAGATTGAAAGATCTAAGCTTACAGGGAGGCGACTTTGTTTTATACTATGTAGAGATGACAATGACGACGTATTGACATATTATCTGATATGAAATAAAATTAAAATATTTCTTTTTTTCGATGTTTAAAGTCCGGTCCAGTAAGAGACACTATATTATATCTATTAGTGATGAGAATAACATGAAATTAAGGTTTATGGATTCTACATTCCATAACGCTCTAGACGTCTCAAGATCTGGTACATTTTCTAACTAGAGTCTAGAAAATTGTCTTAAATTAAAACGTAATGGAAAAGATAAGATAGTGCTTTTCCTTAATCTCCTAGAACGAGACAACTAAAAACTAGAGAAAAAATAAAGATACAAAGACATTTAGGTAAAAATACGATGGCGGCCACGCACGACAGCCAACATACTTCCGTTCGCCACAGGAAGTCGTCACGCGTTGGACTCGGGAAATCCGATAGTTCTGTTTTTCTATTAGCGAATTAGGGGATCATCTTGTGATCGAGGGTGGAACTGTAATTTTAATACATTTAGGGGAAGATTCGATCAGTGAAATCAGTTTGATGAGAAAATTGTTAAGGGATAAAATATGCTTTTTCGAGTAAACACTGGTTTAGGAGTGTCAATAAATTAACTGGACTAACATGGGGTGGGTGATTGACTTGTAGACGAAATAATAGAAGTGGAAACGGTATACAAATGACACTGAGAAATCAAGTTTAAACAGCCAAAGACAATTTTAACAATTACTAAGAATATAGATTAGTTAGAGGGCGCGGAATCTCCGGCTCCAGCTGGTTCGAGTTATATTTATTCGACCCTAGCTTCTTGAGCTATTGCTCATACTCCATAATCGGCTGTATAAGCAATTTCCGTTGGCTTCTCCAAGTTTTGCCCTCTAATCCCTGCATATAGGTTTGCCCCTATTACGTAAATGGGATTAAATTATAATTAGTAAAATGTGGACATTAATTACACTTCTGCCTTCAGCGATAAAGGCGTGTATGTTATTTTTCTCTGCTTATAAAAATCAAGGCCAAATTTATTACAACACAACGCAATGAAAGCTGAAGCCACCGACAACCGGTTTTTATTGGTCGAATGTGCCATGTGCTTTTTCCCACTTATAGCACAAAATAAAGCTTAAATGCAACGATATCAACATATCGAGCATGAAGTTAATGGTAAGAGAAATTATAGTTCTTCTTTCTTTAAAATGAGGGAGTTTCCTTTATGTGCTAAAATAAGATTATTGAACAGTTAGAATAAACGTCGCCGTAGTAAAAATACACGTAATGGTAAAATGTATTAAGTTAATATGTCAGGATTGCAGCAAGAGGCGTTCTCTTTGTACCCTTGACGGGAATAAGGTGGAGCATATCTATGTATTTAGTCAAGGGAAACTTCAACAAACGGAATCCTAATTTTATATTGATTTTCCAGAAAATGGCAAAGCACTTTGTTAAATCAATGCATTTTCTTTTTAGTGGTGTTAGTTAGTTTTCTCTAATATTAATTTTTAATTTCTGATTTCTTTTTAGAATGGTACATAATATAGTCAAATTTTTATAATTTTTATATATATATACATATATAAAAAAAGTATCAACAAAATCTCGAATGAAAAATATATATGGGATATGTATATTTGAGCCGGTGAAGGTTAGTTTAGTAAAAAGGTAGCCTAACAAACATCAGTAAAAAAAATATTTCACTCAAAATTTTAAATCATTACTATTATTAGTATTTTATTGTATTTACTGACTGCTATGTAAACTTTGGTATGCAATCAAGAATATCTTATCGTTATCTTATCATTAGATCAAGACAAAATAAGATATCTGGTCTCCGACGATTCGTAGTCCCCCAGTTTGCTTATCATTAATTCATCAGAGCTAATCAATGAAGGACAGGACCGACTAATCATCACAGCAGGAGATGACATCCCGGAGCGAGACAAAATTGACGGTAATGATGTTGTCGAGCTAAATGAATGACAAGAAAATTCAGTAGTAGGGCCCTTACTTAGAGTCGGTATTGTATAAACGTATTAGGATCATATTATAGATAATTTATGGTTTTCTGTTTATGAATACAGACTTAATGCAGATTACGTATACAAAAGTTCGACAAGTAGAAATTTCATTCAATAATGTACTTAAAAGCTTTAAGTTTTATAAAATTAACCACTTATTTTAGGTATTTAATATTAATAGTAACAGAACTTTTATTAAAAATAATTAACATGTTTTATAGATATTGAAGATATTTATCATTTTACGAACGAGATCTAACTTTTTTATACAAAAACGCCTAGAACCACGTACGACGATAAAATATAAATTGATTAAAAGGTATACAAGCGAAATGATCTTTTGAAATCTTGAATTAAACTAACGAGAGGGAATCACAGAGATTGCAGGCGATAATCATACTGAACAAACAGTTAGAAGGGACCCCACAGTGATTATGTGGTATTCACACGAAAATTTTAAATTATAGGGATAGGTTTATATTGAAATGAAAACAAACAGAAGAGAGGAAATTTTTGAAATGTGTTATATGTGTTGCGCAGATAAGGGTAGACGATACTTCAGATGGAAATTAAAATGTCAAGGAATGGAGAAATATTTTCCCGACAATATAAAAGTATTTACTGAAACATAATATAAAATGTACATACGAAAAAATATCAAAAAGATTTAAAAAATACGATTTTTATAAATAAAAAACCTTAGTGACAAACAAAACTGCCTTTAGACTCAAGAACCCAAGAACTTCGCCCTTGCATTGCTATGGCAGAGGTTCCAATAAATCAAAGATGAAGATTCCTATTAAAATGAAAGCCCATCTAATATATAAACTTGCAACAAAGAGTTTGACCTAAAGAGCAACACTAATTAACCAACCGTCGATATAACATATATAGTAAAATACGACAGCCAAAAATAAAATGTGTAAGTAAATGACGAGGACTGACTCAACCACCTGAAAACTAAAAGTTTGAACACGTGGCCAGAATAAGTGGCACTTACCTCAAACGGGAGCGGCCTGCCATCGCTTCGTCTCGATCCCACTTTAGATGAATACTTTACCCTCTCGCTCTCTCACACCCTGCTCGATTTCGTATTGTTAATCTTTGATTCAGAAGACTTTAAACAATAGAAGACTTGTAGGGATTGAATTCTCTATTAGTTAAATTTAGGAGTAAAGGAAGATAGTGAATTGCGGAAAGCTAAACTTGGGTCAAGTATAGTTCCCTGTGGTGCACTTAGCACTTGTGATGTTTGCAGTGCAGTTTTAAAAACTTGTGCAGTCTTTGGTCGCTGGGGGTGAGAGAGCGGGACCACCGCCGCCGCGGACGGTCCACGGTGGAATGTACTGCGACCCCGGCATCGCGCCAGGATCTTGCGCCTAGCACTATCAACCTTCTCCAACGCTCATGAGGGGTTGATCCGCGCACGCGCGTTGCAAATCTCCCGTCCTTTACGCACCCACGCAAAATAGAGATGGGGGAACGAACTTTGGGGATGATATTTGGAGGGTGAAGAGACGATGAAAGATGGAAATGCATTTCGGACTCCGTTCGGATTTCCGGAGCTCGTGATTTTGTTTATTGATTCGTATCTGCAAAGTCTTCTGTAGGACGCTTTCTGGAGAGTTATTAATCCTCTTATCATGTCACTGGGAGATTTACTGCTCATATATAATACAAATAAAACTTTTTACTGACCATTATTATCTTCAGATATGATGGATGTTTTTAGAACTCAATCGTTACTATTAAAAATTAAAAAAGGGTCTTAACAATTCACCTGTGACCACTGACAAAAGGTTGTTGATTGAAGGAAAACAAAATGAGAGACTGCCAATTTAAAATGATTCGTATTTCCTAGTAATATACGACTTAAAATACAATTTCGAATATTATTAAAGATTTAACCCTAAAAGTATATTATTGTTGTGAGCAATTATGAATATTTACGCAGTGGAGTGCAATGTGCGTCGGGACAGAAGTAATGGGCTTCGACGTGAAGGGTTGTGGGTTCGATGTTCACATTGCTGTTGATGTAACAAATTGAGATGGCGATAAGATTTTAGATAACGTTGACATTATTGACGCAAACAGTAATTGCGTTGACAAAACGTTGAAATATATTATTCTTAAGATTAAGGTGTAAAATTATACTCATTGAATATATATAATGTGTATGTATGTATGTATGTATGTATGTATTTATGTGTGTGTATGTTCATAGTATAATTAATTACTTAGTTGTAATAATGTAATATATTTTTTAAGTGTTAATCTTTATTTTTTTTCATTTTACGTATAAAGTTATATGAACACCTGCCACGCGCGTCTCTGTATGACGGAATGGTTGACTGGTAGAAAATGCCTACGGCATTAAGTCCGCCTCGTGCAATGTAGTTGCATGCAAGTTTTTATAAATAAATAAATAAATATACGCCTACATGTTATGTTATGCATGTTCGGTAGTCGTGAATAATAGCGCTATGATCAAGTCTGAACTGAATTGAAACATATTATGAAATAATTTTTGCGAAAAACAGTAAAATTAAGTAATAAATGTGCTGATTATTTAGTATATGTATGGATAGGTTTTCTGGTATTATTAAATTCCCCTTATTTTGATTTGATGACCATCAAGATTTCAAGGCTTCAGGACGTTACAAAGAAACATATATACTCGGATACACTCGAAAATCTGAAAAAGCAAAAGCTTCTCTTCTTCTAAAGCAGTCTAAATTACTTTGAGTAATAAATCAAATAGATTGACAAACATATGAGTAAATGGTTCTTAATTGTTTTTCTTTATCCATAGACAATATCAAAATTTAAGCAGGTGTAATAAATAGTTCACTCTGCACTCAGGAGCTTCCTGTGAGTGGTTCAAGCAATTAATAACCCATTCGCAAAGCAAACATTACGCCGTCGATTGCGTTCGGTTACTCGTTGCAAGTGGTACTACTTGTGGATATGAGTTGATATTTAAGTGTTTGTTGAAATATATTGAAGGGTGTGAAGATAGTATATTGATATGATATTCGAAACACAAATATTATAAGTGTGATAATTGTTAAAATTGTTTAAGAGGGCTGCGATAGTTTCTCGAATTAGAGTTGTGTATTATTACCACGCTTAATTTTTTAGACAAGGTATTGTTATCACAATAATCGGACTTTAAAAAAGTAGAAAACCGACTGCAAAGCGTCAATCATAAAATTTAAGACTAATATGGTTTTCTCATGGATGCCATTGTCAGAACTGGACCAAATGGAAATGGAAAAAATCGTCGAAATCGAAAGTTATAATAATAATAATAACTTGACACATCTCACACACGGCCATCTGATCCCAAACTAAGCAGAGTTTGTACTATGGTAACCAGACAGCTGATAAACATACTTATATACTTCTAAATACATACATATTATAGATGAATTACACCCAGACACAGAACAAATGATCGTGTTCATCACACAAATATTTGTCCTGCGTGGGAATCGAACCCACAACCTCATGCTTAGCAGTCAGGGTCACTAACCACTATATATATACATATATATATAGTATAGTTATCTAAAAACCTATGGATTTATTACACCACAATTTTTACGCAAAATCCCCTCAATATTTACAAATACCTATAGATCGCTCACACTTAGACCGGTCGGTACCCCGTCGGGGTGCACGAAAACCACATTTGTTAAAAAACTAGGGTCAATCCTGTCCATGTAATCTGAGACATTACGTTGAAATATTACGGTAAACAGTTACAAGACTGTTGGTATAGTGGTTAGTGATCCTGTATGCTGAGTCTGAGGTCGCTTGTTCGTTCCTAGGACAAATATCTATGTGATAAGAACCATGGGTGTAATTTAACTATACAAATAATTAAAGTGTATGTTTGTAATATACGTGACCGATTTTTATTAAATCTGAATGTGTACACAGTATTTTTAATATAAAAAAAAAATCTGTCTGACAAATTGGTTGAGGCTTTCGCGGCCGATTGATGACTCGTTGGCTTTATTCGGGTCTAAAGGCCGTCGTATGTTGGAATTGCTTCCTAACGTTTCGCTCCTCTGAAGAAGCTGGCCACTCGTGCTAGCGAAACGTTAGGAAGCAATTCCAACATACGACGGCCTTTAGACCCGAATAAAGCCAACGAGTCAAAAATCTGTCTGTTTGTAATCTCCGGCACACCCGTAGACGTATTTCGACAAACTTTCACTAGCTTGTGTTATAAGAAAAAAAATAAGCTCATATAATATTGGATATATAATTAGCGTCCGAGCAATAAACATTGTACGTATTAATATAATATAGTCAGATATACATACGTTTATATAAGTTTACTTTAGTTTGCACATGCATAGCTAGCTACATATTAAATAACTCGTACATTGCTAGACGCACTAAACTGTCTAGACGTAAAAGACATGAACGCGTTCGGCGTAGTCTGTCTAAAATTTAAAATTGTATCTCAAATGGATTTGTTTGTGATTAAGGTGTCAAATATCGTTCATTTCGTTATAATGCTCTTGTTGTACAATGCTCCAAGTACCTATACACAGTACAGTTATCATGAAGATAGTAATGAAGTTTAATTAAAGATGATACGAGACGACAGTCGTATGTCAGGATCGTGCCAAATGGCATTCTACCATCTCTGTGTACCCTCGACGTGAATAAAGTACGAGTTTTTTTTTTTATATCTATTGGGGGACAGACGAACAGACAGGTCACCTGATGGTAAGTGACACCGCCGTCTATGGACACTTGCAACTCGAGAGTCGCAAGTGCGCTGCCCGCCTTTGAGGGTGATGAGGGATGGGGGATGCAGGGAGCGGAAAGAAGAGAGGAGGGATGAGGAGAGGCGAAAGAGGAGAAAGGAGATGAGGGAGGGAAAAGGGGGGAGGGGGAAGTGGGCCTCCGGAAACCTCACTCAATTCGGGGAAATGCAACGCAAGCGTTACTTCACAACCGGTTTTCCGTGAGGCCGTGGTATCGCACCGGTCGAGCCGGCCCATTCGTAATATAACGCATAAGCATAGCTCTACCACTGAAAAATATATGTATGTGTAAATGGAAATTATGACAAGTTCTGTATAATTATTATATTATATATCTATCTGTATTTATCTGTCAATTTACTTATGAAACAATCTATGACCGTTTTTATCATTTACTTAAAAAAATTGAAATGAGGAGAAGGTTAGGCACACTATCTTTACTCACTCGGTGAAATCCTAAATGGCTTGATGCAGGGGTGGGGGAGCATACGTGCCTGCATGACTCTTCCACATAAGACTTTGTAGTTTGCTTTACTTTAAAACTATAATTATAACTCAAAAACCATGACATGTAAAAGATAATTGGTCTTACATAAAATCTTAACTGAAAATCAGTTTTTTTTTATATATTAGCCTACCATGGTGACTCCACTTTGCCTGATGGAAAGCAATAAGTGGAGTCAAAGAGTGGTGGTCACCATCCTCATTGCATGTCTAGTCAATGTAGCATGGTGACCCACACTATGGCGGCCTGGTGAGATGCTTTTTCACGCCCCGCTTAAAAGACCCGGGATCAAAGTGGAAACTTACCAATGTTATATCAGTTAAGTCGCTTCGTATTCGTTCGTCTACTAGTACTACCATTAAAATAGACACTTAGTCGTTTGTAAGGCACTCGTCGGTTTGCTGTTTTGTCTTATTCACATCGCTGTCTCTTTACCTGAGAAAGAAAGATAGTGTTTTAAACATTAGACTTGAAGTTTGTGTGGTTCTTGTGGAGTAGAATAGGGTCGTTTCAAATCTGCCCATATGCATCGTTAAAGGCGACCAAGGGATCAGACTTTTATGTATTGCCTTGCCGGGGCTAAATTGTTTGCAAAATGTGAGCGTTTGATACACCTCTGCTTTGTACTCCTTCGGGAATACAAGCTTGATTATGTATGAATTATTGTTTTTTTTTAAAGACATCCAATCGGCCTCTGGCTCCAGGAGTCAGTATCACCAACTACTGGACCAATAGGTCTGTCATTGACTCGTATATATAGTAATTGTATGAATTCTGGGAATTTCAGAATGTTAGGTTAAGAGGCTGTAATAGAGAAATTTAATACTAATTCAAAATTAATCGAAGATCAAACTAATAGTGGCGCAGTCGGCTTCCCAATCCACCTGGCCATCACAACATACTTTTAAAGCAAAAAAAACCGCCTAATATGACTTGTTCCTATTTATGTTCACTTGTTAGGGCTGTGCTAAACCTACTTCTTAGTGGTCCCAGAATTCTTCGGTTATAAATGCTGAAGCTATAGAGGTTTACACGCAGTATCCTGCAGGTTAAACAGCCCCCCGTACGTTGTTGGTCCCCGGCGTTTTGGGTTGTGGCTCAATATGGCAATCAGATGGATCTGCCAATGTGGAAAGGGCGATATAAAGCCCAATTCGCGAGGGCACGATTCAAACACTGTTCGCGTGAACACATACATATGTCCAATTACCGAGAAATGGAATGTAAAATAATGAATGTTGTATCTGTCTCAGTAACAATTTCCATAAAATACCATGATGATGATAAACAGGAGGAGCCCAGGAAATAGTACAAAAAACAAAGATTTAGACCTTATTGTTTTTCTAAAAAACATCTTATCTCTCTCTCTTTCTATAATATCTATGACACAAATGCCTTATCTAACAATATTTCCCCCACCAATAAATTTTAAACTAAAATAATACAAAAGCATATCTACGAAAAAAATATAACAAACCAAAACAGCACCATAAATTTAAACAAATCAGTATGAAATGACAATAAAGACATTATTCCCCTAAGAAGTTGGCAGTCCCACGTTGGGCGCCAATAGTCTGCGAGGGAGGGAGACAGGGAACAAAGTGGTGTGCCATCTCGTTCGTGGCGCCAGTCGGCCGGGCGCCGTCTACCAGGCGTCTGGCGCCGTCGTGGAGCCGTGTTACATAACCTGGGCTCGAGTCCCGGGAATACGGCTAGCGAATATCTTCATATTTTATGTAACATATACTTACATATATGTATGACATAAGAGTCTTTCATATAGTTATGGGTCGTGACCTATTTCTGTGTCGCGATTAGGTTGAGTTCAATATTTAAAAACATTACACGCCTGCTTCATCAAAATAGACTACAATTGTAAAATGTATTTTAGATATATCTTTACTTTGTTGAATGATTAAAATACGAGTGGAAGCTTTAACGAGATTTTAATAGTTATTTGTGGTTTATTTATCTAAAACTAGTAACAATAGTGTGTCACGAATTGGTTCCTAAAGCTATGTAGGCAAGAACTCTTATACCTTAAAACAATCAAAGTACGGCGGGTTTTTCTACCAACAGAATACTTGTTCAATTAATATTTGAATTAAATGATAATGATAAATGATCTTTATTTTGTAAATAGGTTATAAACAACACTTTTACTAGTCAATATATTTTTTTACTTGTCAGTTTATGCTAGATGAGGCCGGTGTTTCCTAGCTGACTACCCTGAGAAGAAACACCGAAACAAACTCAGAGGTCAAAGTCTGTTTTAAAGTCCATACAGATGTACTGGTCAAAAACATATGAGAACCATGCACGCTAACATCTTCTCATGTATCTTCGTGTATCTCAACTTAGATCTTATCGTGTAGCTCAACTTAGAACTTTAAGGAGCTCAACGGACCGACGAACAGTACCATAGCAAGGACATTTGCGTAGGCCGCAAAAGTACTAAAACAGTCAGACATAGTTAAAAAACAAAATTACTGGAAAAAAGGAGAAAAGAAGGAAAAAATAAAATAAATAACCTGCATAGTCCTCACATTTACAATAAATAATTAATATTTAAATTTTTAAATTAAAAAAAAAACAAACAAATATATATTAAGTATTCATGTCAAAAAGTACAAAGATTAAAACAATAAATAAAACAATATAATACATATTTAATATTGTTTAACAAAGTAAGTATTCATGTCAAAAAGTAAAATATAAAATGTCAATGTGTATAAAAATTAAATTAATTAATATTAGGTACGTTGGTTCGAATTTAAAAGGGTAACTTGGCAATCTCCCGAACACTTTTTAATCAACTTAGTGAAAAGTTGGGAACAGATTTGTAAAAATGTAATGAATCTAAGCATGCGTGTTTGTTCATAAATAGTCATACATTTGGAATAAGTATAGTGTTAGGCCTAACATCAGCAGGGGACGAAGTCAGGCTGTGGATTATGATGATGGTGATGCTGATATATATATAAAGGCAACTCTCGCACTAGGAATTATTCCTCTATGTCGGAGGACTATACAAACATACACAAAGAACACCCGGACTGTGAACAAATATTAGTGGAACACACCCATGCCGTGTGGTTCATGTTGGAGTACTGTTATCTGTTATATATATACTGTCTGGCAGATTACATTCAAATCCATTGTCTTTTGCGACATCCACGATGAGATGGTTAATACGAAGAAGAGAATACGAGGAAGAGATGGTTAATACCAATTCCACTATACCGAGAACCAATCGGCATGTGTAACTGGCACTTTTATTATATATTCATTACTACATAGTCTCTTTTTGTATCTTTACAGAAGCCGTAAGTCATTTAAGTAGTAAACAATGGCACTTTGAATAGAAACATACATAAAAAATGGTAATAATGACTGAATAGCACAATAAACACACAATATAATTCATTATAATATCAGTATATCACATTTAAATAAAATCATAAAATAGTCTGACAGTAAAATAACTTTAAAGCTGAGCTAGCTAAGCTTAAAAATAATGGAAAGTCCAAATTCGAAATCACACATAATGAACAACAATAATATTAAAAAACCGGCCAAGTGCGAGTCGGACTCGCGCACGAAGGGATCCGTACCATTACTTATATAAACGGCAAAATAATCAAATGAAATAAAATATTTAAATATTTGTTTATATAAATTAAATTAATTAAATATTTGTTTTATTTTAATTTGATTATTTATTTTTAAAGAAAATATATATCTAAATATTCTGTAAAAATTTCAAGCGTCTACCTGTTGTTGTTATCAATATCGAGCAAAAAACGAGCAAAAAAATCACTGTTTTTTAGTATTTCTTGTTATAGCGGTGACAGAAATACATTATCTGTGAAAATTACTACCATCTATCACGGTTCATGAGATACAGCTTGGTGACAGACGGACAGTGGAAACTTAGTAATAAAAGCTGGGAAAATTTGGAGTGACAGGAAAGGTAGGATAGATAGGGATGGGAAGGGATATATGATTATACAGATGGATGGGGGAGTATAAGCAATAGCTCAAGCAAGACACGCTCGCATACCTATAACTCGGAACTGGTACATGTCGCTTTGCTTTTTTTATGTGTGTACATTTGGTACACACATAAAAAAAGCAAAGCAACATTTTCTTTTATACCATAGGGGACAAACGAAGAGACGGGTCACCTGATGGTAAGTGACACCGCCGTCCATGGACACTTGCAAATCAAGAGTCGCAAGTGCGCTGCCTGCCTTTAAGGGTGATGAGGGATGGGGGATGCAGGGAGCGGATAGAAGAGAGGAGGGATGAGGAGATGGGAAAGAGAAGAAAGGAGATGAGGGGAGAGAGAAGGGGGAGGGGGAAGTGGGCCTCCGGAAACCTCATTCAATTCGGGGAAATGCAACGCAAGCGTTACTTCACAACCGGTTTTCTGTGAGGCCGTGGTATCGCACCGGTCGAGCCGGGCCATTCGTGCCTAAGCAAGGCTCTACCACTGAAAAAGTACTAATGTGAAGTGTGTGTGAGTGACATGTACTAATGTAAATTTTAGATTGTTTTTTATATTATAGTATATGTATTTTATTATTTAAATAATAATGTGTCTTATTGATAAAAAAAATCAACAACTATTTTTTTCAATTGCTCTTTTTCTAAACTAAATTTACAATATTATGTGTACTGTATCATACGTAGTACAATATAAGGTGGCTAAACAACGAAACTTATTTATAAGAAAATAATATAACCTTTTATTTACGCAGCAGACAGCAAAACATCCCATTCATTAAAATAACTAAACGGTGTACTACATGTGTGCTCCCACTATGTTATACAAACGACGCGTGGCTAGGAAGGGCACGTGCCACCGCCGCCGGCGCCGCTTCAATGTTGGCACGAGCGAACAATCATTCACCGTTTGCACACCACACTTTGCGATACTATTCGTGTAATTAGATAAAATGTGATTCATTCAAGAAGTATTATGTTTGAGCTGAGTTTTTTATTGTATAATGCTAGGATGGCACATTGGTTTAAGTGGTCGTCACCTCGCCACTACGCTGCTGCGCCGGGTATTGTGTGCTTTGTGTATTGGGTTGTTAGTTTGGGTGTTCCTGTAATGTTTGGAAAGTCCCCTGCGATTTGATAGAGGAATTAATCCTAGTGCAGGAGTTGTCTTTTAAAGAAAATTTAATAAATATAGTATTCCAGTTCATAAATCTATCCTCTAGCCGTCAGCGTATAGCAGTCCATTGCTGGACATAGTCCTCTCTCAATGTACGCTAGCGCCTAACGCGTCCAGTCTATCCGAACTTCTTCAGGTCGTCAGTCCATCTGGCTAAGTTCCAATAATTTATGAATAAATTTATCTTGTATGCCATCGGCCAACTGTTGGTATGACAATACCCATAGTGGGTCAATTAGTGTAGGCGACGAACCTACGCCATGTCATAAGGGCTATGGAGAAAGTTGTTTTTATACCGTGGGTGATTTCGATTGTAAATCGAAACAGCCGACGGTTGAAAAGTTATTCGTTCAGTTTGATTAAGATATTTCATCACACTTAAGTATGTTGTAAGATTGACGTTAAAATAAACGATGTAATTATTATTATTTATACCGCGTTTGAGTACATATATTTGTTATATTTTATTGTATAGTGGACTTAGACGCCAGAGGCTGCCAAATTGCGTATTACTTACATATTTTTGACAATAAGTCAAAGCCGAATAAGCCCTACAGTTTAGTTAGTTAAAGTCCGATATAACAATTAATGAAGCATCCATAGTTTATCATAATATCTATACAAATAAATAAAATTGGAGTGTCTGTTTGTAATATTAAAATAACCGGTTTCTACGAAGTGCATATGGACGTATACACGGTACATATACCAAAAACGATTTGTCTGTCTGTCTGTTTGTTCCGGCTAATCTCTGAAATGGCTGGACCGATTTTGACGGGACTTTCACTGGCAGATAGCTGATATAACAAGTAGTAACTTAGGCTCCTTTTATTTTAGACAAAAAAATAATTAAAATCAACCAACAAATTAAAACCAAATCAAAAACTGTGAACTGAACAATAACTTTTTTTGTTAAATACCACGCGGACAAAGTCGCGGGTAACAGCTAGTATTATATAAATACATATATACGCTCAGAGTTGATAAAGGCAACGGTGTTATAAAACAACTAAATTATGCCACCTACACTATATGACTGTATACATACATAGTGTACTGTGCGGTTCACAGTGGAGCAGAATAGGGCCAGCCCATATCTTCACGGTGGTGTCGTAAATGGCGACAGAGGGATCGAACTGTTATATATCAGATATAGTGCTCAGTTGACGGCAATGGGCTATATATATATATACACACTGTCTACCCCTTAGGGGATACAGGCGTGAGCGTAGATATGCATGTATTATTCCTCTTTACTTGTTGATATTCTCTGTCTGTGTAAATCGTATACTACTTTTACTATGTTTGTTAATGTGTGAGCACCCTGTATTTATCATAAAATTATTTTATCTGTCGTTCTTAATTCTTTTACATGTTTCAGTATAGTGATATTGTTCTGGGTGCATCGTTTCCACACATAATTTTAATTATATATAATTATTGTATGTAAACAAAACATTTTAAAAGAGTATCGCTGGAGTTTCTTGCCCATTCTTCTCCATACGAAACTACATTTTGGAATGGGCGACTAGAATCAATTTAAATGTAAATGTAGACGCCTTTCTCAATTTATTACTATTCTTGAAACAAATGCTTTGACTTTGACTTTCTCTGCTTCACCCAAAGGTTGATTGGTAGAATGCCTTTGGCATTAAGCTTTTTTTTTGTTTTCTTTAAAAACGATAACTCCCGCGCTGTAATTAATGCCTGTGTCGCGGGGGACTTCACAAACATTCAAACAACGGCCACAAAGACCTAGACTCAGAACAACAATTTGAGGATTACACAAAGTTTGCCTAAAATGCTACACCCTATCGCATTCACCCTACCCTATTCAGTGGTAGAGCTACGCTTAGGCACGAATGGGCCGGCTCAACCGGTGCGATACCACGGCCTCACACAAACCGGTTGTGAAGTAACGCTTGCGTTGCATTTCCCCGAATTGAGTGAGGTTTCCGGAGGCAAATTCGCTTCCCCCAGTCGAAAGTTCTGAGGTAACAAACATTAAAAAAAATACAGTCGAGATCCTCCTAATTTCTTGGAATCGGTTAAAAAGACTATAAGGCTATATTTCAGCAGAAACAGCTATTACTAAATGAAGTTTATACATTATTTTTTAGTTACGTCGATACAAAAACTACACCAACCACAAAAAAAAAACAGGTTCATCGACCGAACAGCGAGTCATAAGGCGTTTATTTCGGGAACCACACTGTTTAACTAAGAATTAAGTGGGTCAGCAGAGCAGTTACCGTAGTCTTTAAAGATATTGCGAGATGGCACAACGTTCTGATTACCTACATGATAATGATGCAAGATAGTACACAAGAAGTTCTGGATTGACAAAAACCACATAAAAAGCATTTTTCTTCTCGCATTTTGATTGTATCAAGAGACGTCTTTTCAAAAATGAAGTGTAATGTTTTAGGGTACATTAATTTTTATTCGATTACAACTTACATACATACACTTGCAACTTGTATAGACACGCCTGTATCCCCGAAGGAAGAAGACAGAAGCGTTATTAACGAACAAATCTTGGCGTTTATAATTTAGTCTTATTTACGTAATATATAACCCGGGCACTTTTGGGAATTAGACAGGCGAGTTTGGAGAATATTGACAGGAAAGAGAGGATAGAAAAGGAAGGGAAAGGATAATGCTGATACAAATGGATTGAGGGACTACGAGTATAAACAATAGCTTAAGCAAGTATTTTTTTTTTTAAATAATTGGCCTGTTGGTCTAGTCGTTAATAACCATGACTGCTAAGCCGGAGGTCATGGGTTCGATCCCTTCACGGGACAAAAATAGTCTGGGTGTTCTTTGTGTCCGTGGATTGTATATTTGTAAAAAAACACAGGAATTATCCTGTATACCAAAAAATCCGTCCTCTTTCGTATTTTGCTCATATGTTCTCATCGCACCTGATGGTAAGCTAGCTCAGAGTCTACAGATAGCCACCATTATAGATATCAACAAATCTGAGTCAAAGGTACATATTGCACTGATGGCGCATTGGTTTAAGTACGCCGACGGCTGTGGATTCGATCTGATTAACGGGATTAAACCTCTGGTAATTTCACTCAGTCATTAAAACAACGCAAGTATTGCCTCTCAACCGGTTTTCTGTGAGGTCGAGGTGGTCCATACGTGCCTAAGCATGCTTCTACACTCGAGTGTAGTGACTTGAATATAACTAATGACTAAAGTACTACTACAGTACTGCTGACCGCAATTACATGCTCGTATTAAAATATTATCTAAAAAATCACTACTTCTTTCGTTCAAGAATATTGCAGTGACATTCGACTGTTGGCCAATTAATTGCAACATTACCTCGTGAGAACCGGCTTCATTCGTCATAATGACGCATATGGGCATTTCGTTACATCACTATGTCTCACTCACCAACGTCAAGAATGAGATGGAGCTACTTTTTTTGTGCTTTTTAAGTAAAGTAAGCTAAATGGTAGGTAGCTAAACAATAAAGATAAAATTGCTGTAAGCAGTCTGCCAAAAGGTTATTAATATTAAGATAGTTATTTAGACAATTATTTCACAGCTTCACCTTTTGCGTCAGCTTCAACTTCATATATATCATACGCTCACGCCTGTATCCCCTGAAGGGTTAAGTAGAGGTGTTTAACAATCATAATTTGCTTTATTAGAATTTCTTCCCATAAACTAATATGGGTTTTTTTTTTATTTTTTTATACCATAGGGGGACAGACGAACTGACGGGTCACCTGATGGTAAGTGTTACCACCGTCCATGGACACTTGCAACTCAAGAGTCGCAAGTGCGCTGCCCGCCTTTGAGGGTGATGAGGGATAGGGATGCAGGGAGCGGAAAGAAGAGAGGAAGGATGAGGAGATGGCAAAAAGGAGAAAGGAGATGAGGGGAGAGAAATTGGGCGGGGGAATTGGGCCTCCGGAAACCTCACTCAATTCGGGGAAATGCAACGCAAGCGTTACTTCACAACCGGTTTTCTGTTAGGCCGTGGTATCGCACCGGTCGAGCCGGCCCATTCGTGCCTAAGTATGGCTCTACCACTGAAAATATCAAGTCAAGTCAAGGTCAAGGGGTCAAGTCTACTGCCGTCAAACCGGGCACTTTAAATATCAAAGATGAAAAAATGTGTATATTAAAAGGTTACGGATGAAACGGTCCCATTTTTTTTTTTTTTTTTTTTTTAACGTGTGGAAATCCCCTCGGACCGTCACCCCGCCGGGGTTTGCGGCGGGGCGGTGTGTCGGAATCGAACCGACTAAAACCACACGGTGTGCCACTCTGCGCCTGAGACGGAAGGGATCCGGGAACTGCTGATATTAAGACATCCGGACCCCTCCCAGCGCTTGCCCGCACTGAAGCGGGCACCGTCTGCTGTTAAACTCTCTTATTAGGCGACGCACGGCACACGCGTACGTCACCCCCTCGCGGGTGGCTACTAGAGCGGATGGAGGGGGTGGCCGACGACTGCCACGGAGCCGTCCCAGTCACCCATCCAGTTTGGACGGGGAGGAACGAAGTAGGGCTCCGCGACTACGGCAACACCGATCGACCACTGCGCCATGGTTTGCAGGAAGAGATCCTGCGCCGCGGCGCAGTGGTTTAGGTTCGTCTGGACAAGGAGGTTGGAGACGTGGTCCATTACTGGATCGTCTCTACAACCTCCATGGACGTCGACGTGGAGGATGAAACGGTCCCATAACTGAACCTGTAGGTCGTATAACCTGTAACACGAATTGGCAGTAGCCGGATCAAACCTCATGACGTCACAGTTCCCAGTCGTTTTTAATATAGGAGTGTTTATATATTACTATATAATAATAATAATAATAATCTTGACACATCTCTCACACGGCTGTCTGATCAAAAACTAAGCAGAGCTTGTACTATGATAACCAGACAGCTGATTAACATACTTATATACTTCTAAACACATACATATCTTCTTAATATGTGTCTACGTGTTTTCTAATCCACAATACAACCAACTGAGTTGCGGGTGTCCATGGGCGGCGGTAGTCACTTACCATCAGGTGACTCGTCTGCTCGTTTGCCCCCTATAGCATAAAAAAAAAACCTTTTAAGTTATTTAGTTATAGATATTGGAGCAGACACACTAGTCCAGTACCTCTACTCAACAAAATGTCGATTGTTGATTGAAGCTGACCGTTTCTGTGACAATAGCGTATAGATGGCAAAGCACTTTTAGTTTTGTACCTTTTTATAATAATAAGTGACATTTCATATACGGCTGTCTGATCTCAAACTAAGCTACGATAACTAGATAATAGCTGCAGGTGTCCGCTTAACTTCTAAGTTACTCATGTAGCAACTGACCACAGACGCGACAGGACACTTTGCTCCTTTCACTTCAAGTTCTCTAGTAAATCTGGCCCAAGTTCAAAAGAGTGGACTTCGTATCAATGATGACCATCGTGAATAAATAAATTATTATTTTTCTGTTTATTTACATTTTTTAATATATCAAAACATATTCAAAAATAGTAGACCACCGACATCGGGTACCAGGACCAATGGTTAGGGCTCCAAAGACGTACTCGCAATACGGTGTCAAGAACAGCCTTGTACATCACTAAATTAATCCAGCCTAATTTTTGACTGGCAAAGCTATGCTTAGGCACCAGTGGGTAGGCTCGACCAGCGCAATAGGCTAACAGAAAACCGGTTGTGAAGTAACGCTTGCGTTGCATTTCCCCGAAATGAGTGAGGTTTCCGGAAGCCACACTCCCCCCTCTCCTCTTTCACATCCCCTCCTCTCTTCTTTGACCTCCCTGCATCCCCCATACCTCATCACCCTTAAAGGCAGGCAGCGCACTTACGACAAGAGTTGCAAGTGTCCATGGACGGCTTTTGTCACTTACCATCAGGTGACCCGTCTGTTCATGTCCCCCTATAGAATAAAAATAATATATGACATAAGGGGCAAACGAGCAAACGGTTCATCTAATGGTAAGGCACTACCACTTCCCATGGACACCTGCAACTCAAGATAAAGATAAAGAGTTTATTTATCACATGTGTTTACCCACCATTTAAGCATGCAATATGTTAAGTAATTACAGAAGCACCTACATGTATTTCCAAATTAATGCTCACAAAATAACATTGTCAACAGTTAATTATATAATGGCATGTTTAGATATTCATATACACTAACAATGAATGTATTCAGTAGAATGTTTGTTATATTATAAATTATAACATCAGTATAAAAGTAATTTATACTATAATAGCAATTATATACCAGCAAATTCTTTATAATCATTTAAATACAATTAAATTAGAATTTTGATAGGGGCCACGCAAAACACGCCTTTTCTCGCAAGTGTATAAGTGTTTTTGAACTATGTTTACAAAGTGTTATTGTCACGTCTATAACGAATCCAAATGTCAGCTTGTCTCTGGAATAACTCTGGATTTTTTTTTTAACAGATTTAGTTATTTCTAATATAATTGTAGAAATATAGTAAGGTTAATATTATTAATTACTATTTTAATTATCCTATTTATTATATTTTGTTAATTTGAGTGTTTAATAATTGATATGTAAACAGATTAATATTAAAATATTAAAATAAATGTTTATGTTTTATTATAGTAAATGTCGATTTGTAAGTACATATTAATAGTTATACATATAAAAACAAATATCGAAATTAATAAATGTGAATAAAGAAATAGCGATATTAAATGTCCACTAAATTAAATAATAAATAATAATGATTATGAATGCATGTTTATAATTATTATTATTATGCATGTTAAGTGAAGTATTGATTCCATGTGTTTAAAGTTTTTATTAAAAACTAAAATGGGAGAAATAAGTTTTATTTAAAGAAAATATATAATATTTCTTCCATATACGATCATTTGGAATTAACAACACTATTATCGTAGAACAAATATTGTATAGTTAATTTCTCATATAGCTGAATGTTAATTCTTTTTGAGCAGTAAAATAATCGCATCTAAGAGTATACGAGAAATATAAATTCTTCTTTAAATATAAATTCTCGTAAATATAAATTCTTCTTTAAATATAAATTCTCGTAAATTTAAATTCTTCTTTCAGTGTATTTAAGACAACTCCCACATTAGGAATAATTTCTGTGCCCACCACAGGAATTATTCTACTTGCCAAACATACAAACAAAGGACAGAAAGAACGGGACACAAAGTCGTTACAACTATTTCTGGATCACACAATTTTTAGCACTGCGCGGGAATCGAACCTACAACCTTCGGTATTCATGATCACTAACCACTAAATAAACTGACCAGTAACCCAATTCTTGCTATATATGTACATTTCTAAACAGTAGCATTTTGTAGCTATGAAATGGGTACTCAAAAACATTTCAACTAATCAACGAACGTAATTATATATAACTGTGAAGAGAGACAGACAGACTCAATTAAATTCACTCCAATAACGTCACAACACAAAATTATTACACGACCGTAACTAATCTATCAAATTGCAATTTAGTTTAGACCAAATTGTGTAATACACTTTAATGCATAAACTACTATCGAAAGTATTTTTTTATTTATAGAAATATAAGCAAATAATATCATATTTGTTTTCGTGAAGCTATGGTGAGTATTGCTTTTAGGGTATACATCGGTGCCATGGTCTCAAAAAATACTTATAAAACTTTTAAAGTATGGGTTCGGGGTCCTGAGGTTAAGAGAGTCTGGGGTGTGTATGTGATCTAAGCTAAAAGGACCGTATGTGGCCTTCCCATCTCATTCTGTATTTAGTGATCTTAATAAATCCTATATTTTGTTAAATACGTACGAAAAGGTGCGTCACATATCAAACGAAGCTTTCCGTCCTTTTTAGTTAAACATGGGCCGTATATATGTTTGAACCTTATATCCGACTTGATACTAGACACATACTACAAATACACCGCATAAACTTAAATATGATGATGTAATTCTATCATCAATGACGATGACGTGTGATGATCTGTCAGACATTCGAGGAAATAACAGTGTTATTAAAAACAGATGGTCACTTTATATTAATAAATATTCATTCATTAACTATATTTTTGACCTTGTTTTTTAATTTGAGGCTGCTGATCCGACATCGCAAGAAGGGGGTTTGTTATATGATGTTACTTTGTCACGGCCTAGAGCCTAGACAACTTGAAGGATTTAGATTTACGAGCTATCAGTTCAATCGTCTAAATAATGAAAATGACATGGGGTTTAACATTTCGTGTTAACATCAAAGAGGTTTTCAATTTTGTTGTATGCTTGTTGGTTTGTTACCGCATACCTAAACAGTTTAAATACCAAATTAGTTTTTTTTTAATTTTAAGACGGGTTCAAGTTGTTTTTTTTTATACTATAGGGGGACAGACGAACAGAGGTTCACCTGATGGTAGAGTGACAACTGCCGTCCATGGACACCCACATCTCAAGAGTCGCAAGTGCGATGCGCGCCTTTGAGGTTGATGAGGGATGGGGGATGCAAGGAGCGGAAAGAGGAGAGGGGGATGAGGAGAAAGGCGATGAGGGGAGAGGAAAGGGGCGAGAGGGGCGGTCGAGCCGGCCCATTCGTGCCTAAGCATGGCTCTACCACTGTTACTACTTTATTAAAGTCCATTATTACGCCGAGATTTTAAAATACATATTACCAGCACCGACATCATCACCACTTATTATTTGTTTTCTTACTATAAAAGAGAAAAATTTCAAACCGCATATTTTATAACGACATTGACCTACAATTGGTAAGTAACAAATTGAAGTATTCAAACCAGTTTACGCAGTTCCAAGAAGTAACCACTAGTTATTTACTTGTATCACTATTTAGTACACATTAACGAGTACAAACGTTTCTTTACTTAACGGGTTAGGCATCAAAAACAGCTTCTCCACTCCTCCTCTTTGGGGTAAGAAAACCCTTAAGAATTATATATAATATAATTAATTTATATATAATAAATAGCACACCTGTTCACACCCCCGCAACAACCCTTGTGGGTGGAATTTCGTAAAATCCGTTCTTAGCTGACCTCTACTCGGCGATAGGAATATTCCTACCAAGTTTCAATTCTTTACGGTTATTATGGTTCCAAAGATATCGTGATGAGCTAATATATCTTATATATATATATATATATATATATACATATATAATAACCACGACAAAATTAATGGCAAAGTGGAAGTTTCCGACACGGTGTTAGGTCATAGGTGGGTTCATTCGGATGTCTGGAGGGTTCACTCGCAATCCAATTCAGAACACTAGAGTTTAAGTGTCAGTCATTCTCACTCATTCATAAAAGGTGAAAAAAATACAAAAAATGTCATCCTTCAACTAAACAAGTTTAATAAAACGATAGCGCGATCTAATTATTCTACCAACGCCATCTGTTGTGCTGAAACAAAAAAATATACGAACTATATGAGTATGTGTTAGAACAGAAAGCCTTGGAAATCAAGGAAGTCTGTTGTCTTTCGATTCACACACCACTATATCGGCATTTGTTGCCGCCACGAGGGTTCTGTTTCAATTGAACTGAAAAGGATACAACTGGACGTAATATGACTCAGAACTGCTTCAGTTATTGCCTACTCTTAATCCACCCATTTGAGCAATATCTATAATGTAAGTAGAGAATCACTAAGATTCAAGCGCAATAGGAGAGCCGGTTTTGGTGCTTTCCTTCTACTAGCAAAGTTTACTCATTTTATCAAGTACAAACAAGGTCGTAACGGCGTGCGTGACATGTCACCATATTATTATAATTTATCTATGTCAAGGTACTGCCTGAGTTTTGTGGTTTTCCTCAGACATCGTAATGTAATTAGAGGAAAACTTTATGTAAATATGACTTTCGGATAAAAATCATCATTGTTAGTCATGAATGAATGTATCTCAGGAGCTGGAAATAACTCATAGAGTACAAGTTAGTCAAGAAACTATTCATTAATTGTAGTACACTTTTAGCAGTTTCTGGAAGGTAAATTAGAAAAATATGAACACAGACCGAGTGTATGAGATCGGAATCTCGTTACTAAGTGATCCGGAAATAGTATATAATAATATAGTATATGTATATAATAAATATTAATAATAAATAAATAAATACTAATAATAGTATTTAATAAATAGTAAATAATAGTAGAAAAAGTACAGAATTTCGAATGAAGACACTTCTCCTAATTTGATAACGCTGATATAAAATAAAATACAATACGAACAGATGGGTCATCTGATGCTAAATGACAGCAGCCGTCTATGGAAACCTGCAACTCATGGGGTGGAAAAAGATGAGGGGAGATAAAGAGATAGGAAAGAGAAAAGGGAGGATGAGGGGAGAGGAAAGAGAGGATGAGGGAGAGGAAAGAGAAGACAAGGAGTTGGACCTCCACTAATTTCGGGGAAATCTCATGGCTCCAATATCAAACAGCCAACGAATCTAATTCATGGTAGCCAGGAATTGGTCATCATTTTATCATTACCATGAATTGACTTAAGGAAACTCATCGGTTTACCACCTGGTCCTGAATGACCTAAATGTAGCAGTTCTTATTTGTACTAGCCGTTTTAGGGTGGGAGTGACATACATATGCACGATTGGGTCGGCTCGACCGGTGCCATACCGCGGCCAACTGAGTAAGCAGCAACTCTTGAGTTGGACAGCTGTTGTTACTAACCATCACGTGACCCACCTGTTTTACCTTATGCGTAATGACATATTTTGAATTATATGTTAGATGTGAGAACTGCGTAATCACACTATTCACTTGTAAAATTTAAATTTTCTATATTGCCTGGCAGTTCTGAGTGTCATGTCAGGTGACGTATGTGTTAAAAATATGTAGAAGAAATTTTTCATTTCCCCTTATATATTTTTTAACACTTTTGCTGTAGATTACAAACCACACAAAAGCTAAGAAACGCTACATTAGTTTCAAACAAACATGATTTCCAAAACATGTAAATATCTATGAGATGAGTCAACCTTGCTCAAGGTTGTTCTACTTAAAAGAATTAACAATCTATTTTAGACCTTAACATGAACAGAATAGACACTATAATATAATGCAACAGTATGTTTTATATGCTGAGCTGATAAGTCGCAGTGTTACTAAATATGGTCAGAACTGAGGTCTTTTGTAGTAAATATACGGTCATCCGTATGGAAATTGATACTTCGAGAATTTATCTAAAGAATATTCACTCCACTACCCTCTTCTTTAACACATTTTCTGCAACCCTTAATTAAAATTATAATTACAGGAGACGTAGGTCACGCATTTCTAGTAATCTTAATGTATTCAACTAATTGAATTAGGTATTATTCTATTGATGGGGTCTTCGTTTAGACTAAATAACTGCATTCTACAAACGATCGATTTGTAATATAAATTTCTTATATGATAACGATTACCGCCAGTTTTTTCAATATCCAAGGCTTCCTTCTTAGGGTATTCCCGGGTCCTTTTTAAGAGACCCATTTGTGACGGAACACCGTATGATTTTCGTTTTTTCGTCAGCTCCGGTGAGGTAAGGACCCACACGAAAAAAAAAACAATAAAAACTCCTTCCTTAGGTAGCCTGAAAGAATTTACGATAAGGCCGCCCTGTATATAGTATTGACGCGACACATTTCCCGTTTCATATTCTCATTAAAACCATATTGTACAAAAGTATAATCTATCTATAAATGTCGATTTTGGAATCCTACTTTTTCTTTCAACAGGGCTAAAAAAATGTACTTTAGAAATCTATGGAGAATTCCTTTTCTGAGAAATGTAAGTACAACGCAATCAATAAATCGAAATCAGAACTTCCTCCCCTTTAAAGTCGGTTAAAAGCCCCCATGGGATATCAAAGCTTCGTCACCATTTGAAAATGGTATAAATAATAAAATATTTAGTTACAATTTAATACGAATGCACAGGAGCTATTAAATTAACTACTCAGCAATCTGTTCATGGGAAAGTGATAAATTCATATACTGACTGACTCACTTCCACGCTGATAGTAGGTCAGTGAGGCATGGTTCACGCTATAAGTTCCTGTATTGATTAACTGACTGCGCAAGGACAGCATTTTTTTCGATTGTATCTATATATAATGAATCAATTCATATTTTCTTATTACTATGACTAAGATCGAAAAATATTGTTCATATTTCATCAATAAGTAATTCGTATTTAAATACAAGAAAAAAAAAAGGTCAGTCATCCAGGTACTGTAGGATCATAATACAACCTAAAATATTTAGTTTGTCCCTCAGCGCATAACTCCTTCCTATATACACCCTTCACTCATATTTTTATGGTTATGTATATACAATAGATGTATATACTTATTAAAAAAAGAGTACAAAGGTTATATGTATATACATATATAGGTTGGAGTGTATATGGACCCGCCTGTTCTATATCTCACATACCATACAGTCTAACTCATATAATAGGGGCAAGCGTATTGCCGTCAACAAGGAACTGTACATATACTGTCTAATAGATAACAGTCCTATCGCTTAGTAAGTAGACACACACGAGAAGAAAAGCGGTGACCCTACTTCAAAATAAAAATCGTTTATTTCAACTGAACCAATCATAGGTATTTTTGAATTGTCAAGAGAGGCAGTCGGTCAGACTAAGTCAGTCATGAAGCTAGTTGCCTGTTTCAACACGTAGATCCTATGGAGATGAACAAGCAAGAAACTAAAAGGACACGATTTCTAATATTTTACTTTTTTTTTAACAGTTCAAGTTCAGTTCAGTTCAGTTCCTCACAGAGAACCACAAGGCAGAGCAAAGACAGTTCTGTACGGTTGAACATTCCAGACATGGTTAAACTCTTACGATAGCAATTTAGATGTTTATGTATGATGCGTATATTCAATCAGCAGCCAAATTACAAGACATTTTTTTAAGAATCACAACAAGCTACAACCGAAGTAGAACTACGTCGTGAACCTAGTTTTACTTCACTAGATGAGCTCATAATTGGCCCAACGCCAACCGAATATTGGTGTATCCGAAGTTTGTGGCCAATAATTGTTCCTTCGACCTAATCAAATATAGTGCGAAAGGGGTTAGCAGGATAACAATGGTCCAGCGCCCCCCACCGGATTTGCTACAACGATGTTCACGTTTTTTTGCTTTCAAACTTATATTTCACATAATTTAACTCAACTAAAAAATCTAAAAAAAATCAGGGAACATCTACACATCCGAAAAAAATTTTTAGATCCATTGCGAACTATAAAAAAACAATTAGCATGCTCAAAAAAACTCATTTTTCGCAGTTATGGGGTTTTCATTTGGGCTATGGGGTCGGAAAAAATCTCGAATTTTTTTTTCGACCCTCTTCAAGATTTGGGTCGGGAGGCCTGGGTGCCGCTGGACCATTGTTATCCCCTGCTACCCCCTTTAGATTTGTTATTTAGTGGGGATTCCTAACGATGGATAAATCAGTTATGTTAACATGTATTATATTGCAATGCAAATTTGGTGGAATAGAAAAGTGTCAAACTATCCCTTCATGTGTCTTAAAAGGCGTGTAAGGGATCAGATAGTTATCTATCAGACAGTATGTATACAGTCTTGAAGGCAATAAGCCTACCCCTGTTACTGAGGTGGGACTAAGTTATGGCGGGCCAAAACTAACACACAAACAAGTTATAGGTATGTATTAGTATGTGAGAAGTTTTTGTTTCAACGAGAGGTAGGAGAGTAGGAGGTAGAGTTCAAACACTATCGTGATTGACATACATTACATAAATCGCTTTACATAATACGCTGCAGTGTTAAATATTTAAAACAAATTGTAACGCAAATAATATTGGTGTTTACACATTGCTGACCTCCGAGGGTCATTCTGCAAGGCTTAGTTTAGATAATATCAAATTCAATCAAGTAAAATTGTAACAATAAATCCGAATGCATTGACTTGCTGACGTTACCTACATAGATAAGCACACGCCTTTCTCCTAGAGGGGTAAGCAGAGACTACGGCCCGCCACTTACTTCCATCATTATTTAGAAATGTTATGCCCTGAATCACTTTCACATCATACATACACTCGAATACACAACCTTCCTTCTTGCACAGTCGAGTAAATTCTACCTAACGTCAAACTGGACCCGACCCTCGCCTACTTCTCTGAACTTCTTTGACTACATTCCGTAAATGATCATAACAGACATCTTCGCTCATCCAACAATCTACTCTTATTATGCCCAAGTCACTCTACCAATATCAAATCATTTTTCACCATTCAGGTTGTCCTTCTCTGGAATGCTCTTCCGTAAGAAATAAAAATGGTACCCAGCCGCTTATCTTTCAAGACAAAGCTCCGAGTTCATCACTTGTTTAAACCAGCAGTTATAGGAACAGTAGAAATATATAATAATATATTCTAATTTTATGTGTATACGTGTCATTACATACTTATTTTTTTATATAAGAATATATTTTCTTGTTTTAAACCATACATCATACATTTCTGTATCACCCAAAGATGGTAGATTGGCAGAGAATGTTCTATAGCATTAAGTCCGTCTCCAAGCATATTGTGCATAAAGTGTGAAATATATAAATAAATGACTTATGGCTGTAGACATCGTAAAATAATCTTGATTTGTTATTTATTTATTTAACCGTTTACGGTAGTTATAGTACGCCCATTTAGTAATGCATTCGTTTACTTATTTATACAGGAATATTATACTTCAGGTTTTAACAAAACAATTATTTAAAGTCGGATCAAATATTCGTAAACACGTCTTATAAGTTATGAAACTATCCTTTTATAATGGCGATTTTTTTCTTTAGGTCCAATTGATCATTAAGAGGGTAAGAAAACTGCCTCTATTCTACAGAAAACTGTGGCTATCCACCACGGCTACAGAAGCGTATATTTTTTATGGTGAATAGTTTCATGACACTATAGATGGAGGATGCATAAAATTATCAACACACAATATAAATGGCAATAATTTGGTAAATTGTGGTATTTAGAGACACATCTGCCACACTGCTCGGACCTATAGACGTGAGTATAGGAATGTTTTATCCCAGTACTGCATCCTCAAGTGTTGTCATACCATAAAATTTAAAACATATGCATTGCGACTTAGTGAGTGGGACGCCGGATGCGGTAGAATGTTACCACATGCGGCAAGATCTGAATCTTCACGCGCCATCTGTGGCATTATTGCCGCATCAAACGATTGGTCTCTAATTCTAGCTAGTTTTTACGACTGCGAGGCACCTATATTACACAGCTGTCCAAAAAAAGGGTGTAATGTTTTCAGGGATTATCTATATGAGTTTATATTAGCTACCATCACTCCTGATGATGAACAGATTGAGGTATGTGGGTTACCTTTCATCATCTCTTGGGTTTAGATTTCTTTTATATTTTTAATTTGCACAGGTTAGTGTGTTTAATTGTCAAAATTAGCAACTATTCAAATATAAAACACATATTTATATGATATCTATCTAATTATAGGGATTCCTGATCCGTGACGTGATGATCATGACCACTCTGCCAATAGTGTGGCGACGAAGATGTTTCTGAATTCACAGGTCAGTCCCAGCATTGGTGAAGTTAGTCGCCTGTTCGAATCCGTATATATTATGAAAAAACTGGCAAAAAACACCAAGGACACACTTTTACAAAAGTCTTGTCGGCTACCTATTATCTATCACAACATTTTAGCATACACGTTGTTATCATTCGTTCAACCAAAATTACGTCTATAGGGATAAATGAATTGATTAACAAATATTCATCAAAGCAAAAGAAGATGCGACTAAAACAACAACCTTAAAAATACATATATGCAAACAATCACGCCTCTATCATTGATTGAGTAGGCAGAGGCATGTCAAAAGCCCCCATTTTGCCTACCATGACCCACGGGAAGAGATGGGTGGCCTTGCTAAACTCCACCAAAAACCAGACGGCTTAGAAATTGTATAACACCTTTATACGATTTTCTTGCCTTTACTTTGAGTAAAAGAATAAATCACACGACTGAGAAACTTTAGAAAGACATAAAAAATAATTCGCAACGTTCCCTGTTATTCCAGCTTGCCCTATATAATATTATGCTAGCAAACTGTGGATTGTTCTTAGCAATGTATGAGACAGGCTATTTTTGAACATGTTTACTTTCGTAATTTTGAAGTTTTTTTTAGGGTTCCGTGCCCAAAGGGCAAAACGAGACCTTATTACTGAAACTTCACTGTCCGTCTATCATCAGGCTCTATCTCATGAACCGTGATAGTTAGACAGTTAAAATTTTCACAGATGATGTATTTCTTTTGCCAATATAACAACAAATACTAAAAACAGAATAAAATAACTATTTAAGGATGTTCCCACACAACAAATGTGATTTTTTTGCCGTTTTTATACATAATGGTACGGAACCCTTCGTGCTCGAGTCCGACTCGCACTTTGCCGGTTTTTTATTTAAGTTGACAAGAGCATATCAAGGTATATTTCTAAGACTAGAATGTAATAGAAACGTAGAAAAAGTGAGTTCTCAGGAGTGAAGAGAACTTTTATTGCAGAATCTGTTCTACAGTATACCCAGGATGGACGTGTCGACCCCGAAATTGAATGCAGGACTGCACGATCATAAACTTCTGTAAAATAAAACCCAAGATACGCTTTTACCAACTTTTATTTAAATTCAGTTTTCGGAATCCCCATCACCAGCGAGTTATAGGTATGCGACCCTGACTTGCTTTAAGCTATTGCTCGTACTCCCAAATCCCTCTGTATGAGCCTTCACTTTCTTCACCTTCACTTTCCCTTTTCCCATTCACGGGAATATATGAGTATATTCCCGTGAATGGGAAAACGGAAAGTGAAGGATTTTCACATCTCATTCCCAAAACTGCTAGGTTGACGGCAATTGTCCCCCTAATATGTGGGCACGGGACGGGAATATTCTCGGTAAAATGTGGGCCTATTTCAGGTTTAATTTGAACCGCTTACCGTTATCCGATTAAACTGAAATTTATCACACAGCCTTAGTTCCAATGAAAACATATGAATTAAAAAAATAATAATAACATATTCAACCTGAATTCTTTGAGACCAGTACGTAGCAAATAGGTCGACGTACTTAATTTAGGGGACACAGATGAATTACAAATACTATCGCGATGTCAAGATGTCATCGACCTATTATTATCAGTACCTGGATAACCGAGCTTTGTTCGGTATTTTTTGGTAAATCGTGTAAAACAACGAAAAAAAAAAGTTAAATAAAATAATCATCAGGACTCGAACTGGGGTAATCTGGTTACGGGACCGCCTTATTTCCCACCTGACCTATTACAACCTTATAGATGGTGGCGAAATTTACCTTCGTATACTAATGATAATGTAGCAATTTTCATTGCCTGAAAACACGGATAAAACGACGTTTTCTAAAACTGAAACCTAGCTAGATCGATTTATCGCCCCCGAAACCCCCTATATACTAAATTTCATGAAAATCGTTGGAGCCGATGCTCATTTAAAGATATAAGATTACATACTAATCTTGAAATCTACGTACGTCATTGCAGATATTTAAAAAGAGTTATTTCATGTTTATCAATGCACATTGTATGACGTTATCTTGCTAAAATGACTAACCTAAACTATAAGCCAAAACATAAAACTCAATACACACAGAACATAAATCACGCCTATATTCCCGAATGCTTCTCTGAAATTACCGAGGTTTTCGTAGGCCCAATTCCCCCTCTCCTCTTTCCCCTGGCCTCATCCCCCCTCTGCTCATTCCATTCTCACTCCCCTATATGTATATTTTAAACAGTTCGTTCATACAATAACGCATTGTTTCTTCAAGATTCATTCTGTAATTTTTTCATGATCGTCCGTCTTAAAATGGTTAATAGTTTAAAAACGCTGAACAAGACACTGTCTAACCAGTGTACATTTATTCATACACTCACGCATGCATTTCTAAAAGGGTAGGCGTAGGTGTTTTAAAAGCCCACATTGCACCAGCGAGCCCTGAATGTTCTAAATGTGGTATCTCAACGTCTGACCATATACATATATACATACATGTGTGTAAATTGGCGGAATGCGAGCGTAACTTGAGCTTTAGTTCTGCACATTTGGCGTAGCGGTTTAATTGTTCACCTCGCTACTACGCTGCCGCGCCGTGTTGTGGGTTCGATCCCCGCGATAAATGTGTGTAAAGCTCTCCGCGACACACATTTTTCCTAATGGAGAACGAGTTGTCTTATTTTAACTAATAAATAAAAAATAATAATCGACAATTGACGGATAAATCGCTCCACATACATAAAAAAGTACATAAAGCCGATTCTCTTCCTTTTTTGAAGTCGGTTAAAAATAGAAGGGCCATAGACAATCAACTCATAGCCGAAGGAAGTAGCTATCGATTGTCGTTACTAAATATAGAAGCACTGATAAATAAATTATTAAATACTAACATTTGCCCGCTATTTCACACACGTGGAGTTGAGAATCAAGTATCTATATTCTTATTTATACAAAAACGCGATAAAATGGAGCCTATATGTTAAGTTAGACGTTCAGCCATGCAACTGTGACAACTGCTATCAATTCCATGCACTAGTTTTAGTGTGATGCATGTACAAAAATTCTAAAAACTGTTTTTCGCTTCTGTTACTCTAGTAAAGACCCTCTAGTAGTGGTTTTTCAATATCTATTATGGCCTATTACAATTATATTAAATGTATAGATTAGTAACACATAGTTATTTACATAATGTAAACATTTATTCTAAGTTTTGATAACAATGTTTTGTTATGCATAGTAATCAGTATATCTATACTATTATAATGAAGCTGAAAAGATTTGTTGTTTGTTTAAAAGTGAAAATGTCGGGCACTAAGTTAAGGGCGCTAAGCTTTAGGCCTGACAAGCAACATCATACAAACATGTGTATGACACATACCCTCGAGAAACATAACCCTCCTTTTTATGCAATAAGCTAAAAAGTATTTCAACTATATTAGTATAATAAAGAAGAATGGGGTTTTTGTTCCTTTGTTTGTTTAAACAAAATAATATTTGGAAGGACTAGTCACATTCGAAAAATAATTTTTAAGTTAAATCCAGTATTTACTGTGGAATATATATAGGCTACAAAACATAACTTAAGAGCGGAGCAGTGACCATAACGCAGTTCAAGCTGTGGAGAACAGCTAGTTAATTAATATAATGGTGGATCAACACTTGTCAAGGGCATATGAGGTAGTGAGTGACATTATTCATATATTCTGTTCCCTTTTTTTGGATGTGGGGATGTACTATAAAATGTGTTTAGTATGATTACTATTGGTACTTTAACAGGCTGTAGGTCTAGTGGATAGTGATCCTGATCGCTGACCCAGACATTCAATACCTCAAGCTGAAGTCTGGGCATTCTTTGCGTTTTGTTATTTGAATGTTTCAAGTCCTGGGTTCTCTGCTATCTATATGACATATAATATATAGTAGTATCTAATAGCTCTAATTTCAAAAACAAAAAACCTGCTCCCATTATCTCTCATTTTTTTGACAAACTGATGGGTCACCTGATGGTAAGTACAACCACTGCCAATGGACATCAAAAACTCAAAGAGTCCTCTGCTCTATACTCATTTTTATGTAATTCAGAAAACCATACTCATTGAAGCTTAATATTTTACCTTAAGCAACTAATTGCTTATCAGTAACAACCATTCACAAACAAAATAGGGATATATTTACAATTAATAAACTCAATAAATTAATTGGCAATTATAAGGTTATTTGGAACAAATCACGTATGGTTTGTTTTACTAATTATTTGATAAGCTTAAACTAAAACAGGAATTTGTTCATTTGTAGCTAACTTCACTATGCTTGTTAATTATATAGTTTATTTTTTCAGACAGCTACTGATTTAGATGTATAAATATATATTGTATAGATGATGTTTCTTTATCACACCCCAGAGCCTATTTTTTTTTGTGGCCCGGTCCTCAGTTGTACCCTAGAAAGGAAATACCTGTGAACCCCGACAGACTTGGCCGCCTATTGTAGGCGACCCCTCTACTGTTTAACACTCTAATTAGAAGAGTCGCACCACCATCTCGGGCCTGCTTCTGCTAGAACGACAGATAGCCCTGTCCAACGCCCCCAGGCTAGAGCTCATGAAGGCACACCTCAGAGGCTAGACACTGTGATGGATATTGACATGTGAGTTATCACTTGAATTATCTTAAAGTGGAAGGGACAACATATCAGGAAAAATTTGCAAAAAAAAAGTACATAGGTAACCTCACGCTTGTTTCCCCTAAGACGTAGGAGAGGTGTATTGAATAATCACATTTTGTCAATTACAATTTGGTAGCACTAAAGTCATATGGGGCAATCCACACCATGAATCAGGCACTTTATGACTACATACTCAGTCACTTTTCATGACACCCACAGAATGAGATGAGTTGGATCTATTCTAATCCACCGAGAACTACACAGCAGAAAATGGAAGAAAATATAATAATAATCTTGCCATCTCACACATGGCTCCCAAACTAAGCAGAGCTTGTACTATAGTAATCAGACAGCTGATAAACATACTTATATAGTTCTAAATACATACATATTATAGATAAATTACACCCAGACAGAACAAATGATCATATACTCATCAGACAAATATTTGTCCTGGGTGGGAATCAAACCCACAACCTCTGGCTTAGCAGTCAGGGTCACTAACCAAAAGACCAAGAAGCCAGTCAAATGAATGGAGCAGTCTGGTTTTATATATTTTTTAAACAATTTAACTTATTTATGTTACCTAATATGCCTGCTACAGTTTGAAGGCATGTGTATTGCAATATCTTAAGATATCTCTTTTTGTCCTCCTTAATCTTGTTTTTTTTTTTATATTTTGTCAAATTTTATTAAGTAGCTAAAAACTTTCACATTATCAATATAAACTACTTTTGTCATTGATGCTTAGCATTTTTTAAACACTACTTTGGGTTAAATTAATTCTTGATCATAAAGCAGAAATGTGGTTAATCATTTAGTTACTTATTCATGCATGAGTGTAAGGAAAATTTAATATGATTCAATACCATGTTTCAAAATCATATATCACAAGTTATAGCTTTTTATTTTAAATAATCAATATACAAATACCAATATTCTTCTATCTTTCATAAAATGTTTGAAAATTGTTATACAAAAAGTTATAATAATGTTATTTGAGAGGGTGAAATGATAATTAGTAGATTCTTTACACATTATAAAATAGCATGAATAAAAGCCTTGATTGACCTTTAATCAAATTAGAAAGAGATAGAGCCATATCATGCTTCTCTTCTCTGTTTCATTGCATAAAATAAATGTGGTGTATGTATTATTCATGTAGGTTTTTATTAAATTACGCGGTGTTAGGATATGGAACAATGACTCAAGAACCAAAATTTTAAAATGGACAATAATGTGATATGGACAGATTTATTGTCAGAAATATAACATCGAACGTCTGTAGCTGAAATTGTCAGTAAAATATTAATGTTGAAATAAATTATTATTAAGGTACAGTAAATTAATAATTATCATTAGGATACTTAGGTAGGCTCGAAGTAATTAATATGTACAGTGTATTATCCTCTTTAATCTATATAGATATTTGTGATAATCAAAGGACTAGAAAATGTAAAGCACTTGAGTAATCTAATGTAGAAACATCGAAAACAAACTAATATTAAGCGGAATCTATTTAGAAAACTGATGTCATACTAGATGTAGGCGCCTTACACAAGGCCATAGAATTTACTCAACTACACCCATTACTCACTATTAAAACAAGACGTCTACCAAAGCCATAGGAAAGAGAAATATCTTTTATAAGTTTTAAACACTCTTTTGAAAAAACTTGTCTAAAATCAACTTCGAATAGTAAAAATAAAAGCTAAGTCTATGTCAACAATGTGTACTGGCGCCATTTTCGAAGTATTAACGAATACCCGGAATTAATTGTAAGCAGTTAAAAGACGGTATGCCTCATGTGGAACGAGAATAACGTAGGAATTGGGTTACACTAAGCTTCCGATCGATATATATAAACGAAATCCTGAAAGCTCAAGTCACAAGATGGCGGGAATATAACCCTGCCGAATAATATACGACGGGAGCGGTAGGATGTGCATCGATAATGACGCGACCCAAATTCGGACGAGTTATACGTCTGATCGGACAGATGTAAGAATTCCCGTTTCCTACACGTTTTCTGTAAAGTCGGAGATGTTGCGATTACTGTGAATGAAAGTATGATATGTTACATTACTTTTCTTACCGTTTTTGTTCTCCATTAGCGCTTAAACCAACACAAAACACTAATTTTTACACAAGCACTCACACGCCCATACAGTATGTAACAACATCACGAGTACTACTGCGCCATCTGGTGCGTTCTAAATGTACCGCAGCAATTACCTGCAGCTACGTTCACTGCGGTGTTAATTTAATTTCATCACTTTAATTAACGTAGTTAACATCAATGTATGACTAATTTTCTATAAAACTAGAGTTATTAATATAAATATCGTTCAAAACAGTCACGTTTTATGTTGAATCAGGTCACAGTACGTTGGTAAAGAGAATCAAATTCATGTAACGCGGGAAGTATTGATTTTTTTCTCGCAGCTGATTCACGCGTTTAAGAACGCTATTGGACGACCGATTGCGCGAAATCGATAACCAACTTTGAGTCATCGTTATTTTTGTTCGATTTTTAACAAGATACATAGTTCATTCATTGTGAGGAGTACAACCAAGCATAGCGTGAAAGAAATGCAAACAGACTTACCCACATATGGGCTCTTGGTCACTTCGATTAAACAAACTTGATTTCTTCTGAGGAATCCACACAAGGCCAGCGTAGGCTGGCCGTATGTACTTGTTAGAAAAGCTAATCAATCGGTTTATACTTGTATTACGACAGCAACTTCCGCTGGCGACACCCATAGTATATTATGAATAATACTATGTCACATTGAATGTTCGTACATTATTCTAGTGTTAGAAGCAATCAGTTCGAGTTACTTGCAACCTTCTTCAGTTGTTGCTTGTACTTCTCAGTAACCCATAAAAAATATCCCTTTTCCTTCCTTCCCTTGTTACCTACCTTTCCTCCCCACATACCCCTCTCTCATCGCCCTGAAAGGCGGGCAGCGCACTTGCGACTTTTGTCATCAGGTGACCCGTCTGTTCGTCTGTCCCCCTATAGTATCAAAAAAAATACGTATACACTCACGCCTACATCCCCGAAGGGGTAAGCAGAGGTGTCTTGAACGCACTCTTTTTGGGCACAAGGCTATGGGCGTCATCCATGCACAATATGACTGTATTCATACTGTCTGATAGATAACAGTCCGATCCCTGAGTCGTCTTTTACGAGACCTACTAGAATAGATGGGGTGGCCCTATTTTACTCCACCGAGTACCACACTGCAAATTGACCCTTTCAGTATACTTCCATTTCCAAAGTACGGCATTAGGCTTGCCCCTATTACTTAAGTGTTCTTTGATCCTGGGTCTTTTAAGCGGGGCTTGAAATAGCATCTCACCAGGCCGCCAGTGTGGATTGCCATGCTGCCTTTACTAGACATGCAATGAGGATGGTGACCACCACTCTTGGACTCCACTTATTGCTTTTCATCAGGCAGAGTTTTATATATATATATATATATATATATATATATATTAGCCTACCATAGCGACTCCACTGGGGTCACTATGGTAGGCTAATATAAAAAAACTGGAGTATACTATGCAAAATATGTATATTTAACATACCACTGCCTACCCTTTCGGGAATACAGGTGTGTGTGTTCACTTCATCTGTACGTTAGATAGACAGCACTTTTTTTGTACAATACTATTGCAGAAGAAGTTTCTTACAAATACATTATAATATGTCAGTTTCATCATCGTGATCATCAGCCTATCGCAGTCCAATGCTGGACAAAGGCCTCTCCCATTACACGCCACTTCGATCTATTTTCGGCTTCTCGCATCCAGCTCCTGCCAGCCATCTTGCGCAAATCGTCACTCCACCTGGCCTGTGGGCGACCTACGCTACGTTAGACGAGACGAGGTCTCCAGACAAGAAACCGTTTGCCCCAACGGTCGTCGTTTCTGCGGCTAATATGTGACTTTGATAATATATAAAGAGTGGCTTTATTGCTTAATGCAACCTCTTCCCGACAACCTATGCATTAATCAAAAATGACTCGGAAAGACAGTGGTAGATGTAAGTATATATGAAATATAATTAAAGCTAATAGCTAAAGCTAATTAAATAGTACCCACTCGTTAACTATAATAATATATAAATATTCTGATCGACTTGACACCTTGGTGTTGCGTAGAGATGTAGCTTCACTCTGCATCCTCTATCGCTTGTATCGTGGGGAGTGTTCAGAGGAATTGTTCGGACTTATACCGGCTGCTGGTTTCCAACATCGTCCTACGCGACAAAATATCCAGCCCCATCACCTGGACGATTCGCACTCCACCACTGTGCGCTTCTCCAGAAGCTTTTTGCCTCGCACAACCAGCTTATGGAACAAATTGTCGCCTGCCGTATTTCCGAACCGATACGACCTTCAAACCTTCAAGAAAAGAGCGTACTCCTACCTAAAAGGCCGGCAACGCACTTGTGACCCTTGAGTTGCGGGTGTCCATGGGCGGCGGTAGTCACTTACCATCAGGTGACCCGTCTGCTCGTTTGCCCCCTATCGCATAAAAAAAAATCTACACATTTAATCTACTTACTTACTACTAAACGTATTATGTATCATATATACATATAACTAACAAATACATACATACATGCATTTACCTACAGCATATTTAATACGCAAATTATAAAAAATTGATAGATGATATCATCACCATTTTTTTTAAATATTTATTGAAGGCTCTTTCCTAACATTAAGTGGCATTCAAGAAGCATTCCATAATCGCACAGCTTGGACAGTAAAAGATAGGACAAATAAAATTGTGAAATGCTACGTTATAGGTACTTCCTACTACCTACATCTGAGCCGAATATTCGAATAATGGTCGGCGGTGCGTTTCCCCCGTCGTCCAGGGTCGAGTTGGACGCAAAGAGTTTACCCAGAAGATCGGCTTTTTCTTTAGCGTCGTGGGCCAACGAATTATCTCCTATGTAAGATCAGGACAGCTGGACAGCTTTGGCAAGAGACCAGAGTGCACGAGTTCCGGAAGGGAGATTCACTAGTCTCTCGCCAATTCTGTCGATGTGAGCTGACTTCGCCCCAGCAATTACTCTTTTGAGGGACCTTGAGGCAAATTTAAATTGCTTCTTTAATGTGCTGGTCTTTACATCCCGTGCTGTCGATGCATTAGCCCATGCTTGGTACGAAGCGAAGATTCATTTTAATAGGTGCATTATAGGTTAAAGGAAGCTGATAAACTCAATTTCGAAAATGAACCAAAAGCTTAAGAGAATTCTAAAAATCCGGTTGACGGCAATAGGCTTGACTCCTTTAACCTAAATGCTTGCATTGCGTGACCGAGTGAGTCCGCAGGCTCAATCCCCTTTCCCTGCCCCACTCCAAATTCCCCCTACTCAAAATGGAGCTCAGCACTCTTGTCAGTCTTGAGTTGCAAGTGTTCATGGGCGGTGGAAGTCACTTACCATCAGGTGATCCATTCGTTTGTCCCCTATATATACATATAAACATATATAATATATATGTATACTGTAAAAAATAAATTGTCGTGTACAATGTAAATAGTTTTTCTCTTGAATTCCAGTAGTACTTCTTCGGACAATCTGTATACGACACCGCTTTCAGACGGGAGAATATTTTTTTTTCTATTATCTTTCCTCTGCTTGTTCTTCTCACTATGTCATCTTGCATGACGGGGTAAGGGAATCCACCATAATCTTAATATGATCCAAGGACAGAGCTGTGGTGGACAGATATGGGATAAATGAAGTGAATACGTAACAAAAGAGTTCAACTTGTTTTTTTTTTCTAGCCAAGCCACCGTGACGGGTTACGATTACCACTTCGAGAATAAAACGTCTGCTTTATCACATTATAATAATATATTGACACTACTGTCCTCTGTTCCCAAACTGCTAGACCGATGGTAAACATTTGACTTTATTTATTTACACACAATTATTTGTGACGACTTCAAGCTCAGCAGTAAATATCACTAAGTCAGTGGACCAAACTTTGGAACCTAACATCTATGTCATTGTTTGTCTGCTGACATGAAGAAGATAAAACTTAAGTTAATAGAAGGACACGGAGAAGAAAACGGGTTTTAGAAGATCCAATTATTATATGAGAATGTAATATTAGTAGGTATGTAGATTGGATGCTGTGGTGCACATGGGGAGGGGCCCATGTCCACCAGCCTAATTGATTTATTACGAACTCCGTTATTATAGTAATTACATTAAATTAGCAGAAGTTTGTATCTTACCTGTAAAAGAAATATAAGGAAGAGAGGGGGATGAAGGGAGAGGAAAGATGAGAAAGAGTGCTAGGCCTCCGGAAACTAATTTCGGGGAAATGCTACGCAAACGTTGCTTTCGCAGCCGGTTTTCTGAGAGGCCGTGATATCGCAATGGTTGAGCCAGTCCATTCATGCATGACTCTCCCACGTCGTAATATTTTCAAGCATTTTTTTTTATACTATAGGGGGACAGACGAACAGACGGGTCACCTGATGGTAAGTGACACCGCCGTCCATGGACACTTGCAACTCCAGAGTTGCAAGTGCGCTGCCCGCCTTTTAGGGTGATGAGGGATGGGGGATGCAGGGAGCAGAAAGAAGATAGGAGGGATTAGGAGATGGGAAAGAGGAGAAAGCAGATGAGGGAGAGAAAAGGGGGAAGGGGAAGTGGGCCTCCGGAAACCTCACTCAATTCGGGGAAATGCAACGCAAGCGTTACTTCACAACCGGTTTTCTGTGAGGCCGTGGTATCGCACCGGTCGAGCCGGCCCATTCGTGCCTAAGCATGGCTCTACCACTGAAAAGTAGATTTATAGATAAGGCATTATAATATAAGTGTAGTTATATTAGAAACGAAATAGTACTTTATTAGGTTAGTTGGCTCACCTTTCCGGCAACAACGACTTCGAATTAGCTAGCAGGTACCTGATCTGTTCGAGCTATTGCTTATACTTACCAATCCATTTATATACATATTCACTATAATTGTCCTTCCCTTCTATCATTCCTTTCTTTTCAAATTTCTCCCTATTTTCCCACTTAATTCCCAAAGATGGAGGCAGCAACTTTGACCATTATTAAGTGTGACTAAATTGTAGAGTCACTATGGTAGATATTTGCGTTTGCGTTAAACACGCCTTTGCATACCCCTTCGGGGATTCAACTGTAAGTGTATGTATGTAGAACGTAACAAAAAAACTGGTTTTTCTCTTGTACGTTTGATTATTATGCGACTCTTGCTTATATATATAAACGTTGTTGTTTTAATATTTTTTGGCAACGAACACTGACGCAGTGTGCCGAAGTTTTACTACTATTGTGATTTTGTAGCGAAATTGCTAAAGTGTCGGATTAGTGACCACGTTGTTACGGGTTTGAACCCCACCCAGTGCACTACCATCGTGAACCCATTCCTAACACTTTTTACACATTTAGCTTAGCTGGAGGAGTTCACAAGAATACTAGTAATGGGTGACCCACGTCGCTAGAAATCTTTATCGAAAGAAAACTTTACGTCAAATTTAATTTTAAAGAAAAACGTGCTAACTAAATGTTCATAGTTTTGATTTCTCAATATATATTTTATTTATATTATAAATGCGCAGGTAACTCTCTGTCTGTCTGCCTGTTATCTGATTTTTATTAAAGGTAAGGTGACTTCACTTCGAAGCTAGTTTTTATGTGTATAGTCATATGCTCCAATCGATTTCGTTAAACATTTTAAACGAACATATTGCTACATTCTTATAAAAAAGGACAGGTCAGAGTGTAACATTCTATACCTACGATTATCATGTTAGACCTTACATATGAATTATTAATATTTATAAAATGTTTATTTCAGAGTTTTCTTAAAACATACAGATTTACTCCACAGTTAACTACCCTTGCGTCATACATTTAAAGTAAATCTATTAACACAGTGCTAAGACATCAACTGACCTACTAAAAACTCCTACAGCCTGTCCTTAATGCGGTTTTATTGATTAGCGCCTACTATAATGACAGAGGATACGATTTATACTGAACAGCGCCATCTATCAGCAAGTAGAGTAACTAATACAAAAATCGCAGCTCCGCGCGCCAGTAAGCAATTTTGGATTACTGAATGTTTGTATAGAAAATAATAGGTACGCATGTATGTGAGAGCTCCATGGTCGGTTCTATAGGGCCCTAAATGGGCCTGATGTAGACTTAAAAGCTTCTACATCATCTGGCTACGTTTTGGTGAACTTTTTGGAGAGACTGAAAGTTTTGCCTTTGCAATTATGATCGAAGTTGTTATGACGAATAACTATCGGAAATTTATCCTGGAAGACGATATTGACATATGCCGGGCATGCAACGGTCCAGGTCAATCTATCAGGCATATTATTTCTGGTTCTACTCGTCTTGCCAACGGTGAGTATTTGTACATACATGACCAAGTGGCCAGGATACTACATCAACAACTTGCCGTATTAAAGGTAAGTGCCCGACCTAGTTATCGAAAATGGTCGAGCCATATTGTATTAAGATCGATCTATCATTACTGACAGTATTATTGCTGCCAATAAGCCTGATATAGTGGTGATAAACCGATTAGAGAGCCGCGCAATGATTGTTGATAAAATCACTGTTCCTCATGACAAGAATCTCGTTAAAGATAAAATATATACATTTAGAGTTTCATAAAATATTTGGATTTGTCTCACGAGGCAGTCCACATGTGAAATATCAATTCGGCGAATTGTTCTGATACCCATAATATTAACACCTTAAGAGGCTCTCGTTAGATGGTTAGATCAAGGGCTCAAGCTAGATGGATGATCTAGAAGACAGTTCTCCTCGAACCGCCCGCATTGGACGAGGTTCCTTTCTTTGTAGCCCTAACAACCGGTGTCTTGGGAACCAGATGTCGGTGGTCTACTATTTTTATACTGTACTTCAATTTAATTTCCATGGCTTTAAGGTTTAATTAAAGGAATTATAATAAATAATATTTTCTTTATTGTACACCTAACAAATACACAGGAACAGATATTGCAACAGAAAAAAAAATGCACGATGGACTTTTCGCTAATAAGCAATATCTTATAGGCAACCTTTGGCTGGACAAGAGCGTGATGATTTATTTACGTGAAAAGTTTTGGTGAAAAGATAAAATGGATTTTCAGTTTTAGCTTTAGTGCAATCTTTGAAGGAATTGCTTTAAATATTCATATATATAATAAACATTTCTACCTATATTAGGTATAATATGACCCTCTATTACATGAAGAGGCGACGGTAAGGGAAACGAGAGAGGTCTAGTACTCTCCCTTCCCACAGAAAACGCACCAGACGCCGGAGAGCGCAAGTCGATTTCCGGCCTCCATAAGCGCTGGCCCAAGCCAAGACAGTGGAGCCGTATTGCGAATGCGCCTCTTTGATAGTAGTTACACCACAGTGGAGCTGTCTGTTGTTCAATAGGCGGCCAGGATTTCTTATGAAGGCTACACCTGAGACTACAGCAATAAGACTATGTGACTGAACATCGTGTGATTTTAGTAGGTTCGACCTTAGCGGTACCGGTCCCGGTAAGGTGACCCGTGGGGGATCCACACGTTAAAAAAAGGTGTTAAATGGCGGAAATACAGTACTATACAATTATGTATATACGTCTATCGTATATATATGTAAACAGTGGTAGAGCCATGGTTAGGCACGAATGAGTAGGCTCGACCGGTGCGATACAACGGCATTACAGAAAACTGGTTGTGAAGTAACGCTTACGTTCCATTTCTCCGAAATTAGTAAGGTTTCCGGAGGCCCAATTCTCCCTCTCCATTTTTCTCACCTTGTCCCCCCTTCCCTTTTCCCATATCTTCATTCCTCTCTCTTCTTTCCCATCCATTTATACCTTATCACCCTCAAAGGCGGGCAGCGCACTTACGACTCTCGAGCTGCAGGTGTCCATGGTCCATTGTCACTTACCATCAGGTGACCCGACCCTATCCCCCTATAATATGAAAAGCAAACAAGCTACACTATTAAACATATTGTTTTTGTGTTCTTATTGTTGTTGTTTTCATTCCATTTAGCTATATATACATATTTAAGAATATGTGTTTCTCATTTAAGAATGTCGTCCCACCGAAATAAATGTTTTTTTTTTCTTTCTGTGTGTGTAAGTAAATGGTTTCATTTCTTTATTCCACCATAACTTTAAAAACCTGAACTGATAGGACTTATATGACTCGAGACGACTAGGGAGATGAGTAACCCGTCATTAGAATTCTTACATCATACAGATGACACTGGCTCCTTGCTGAATGGTTTTTGTAGACGGTTATGTATATTTTTTTAAAGAAGTTACCTCTTTTATTTATAATAACCCTCTTCCATAAAACAATAACATAACTTGTTGTATCCATTAAACCCCAAAAAACCCTAATGGCATTTCACCCCACTTGTCATTTCGGTTCCATACCACTTAACAGTAACATTCTCGCCAAAAATAACAATACTTTAGCCCACCCTCTTTCGACAACAGGGATGAAGGCAAAACTGAACACTAATATAGATAAATATCTCTCAATCTCGGCATTTCATAAATTGATATGGACATCTCAGTCACTCTTGAAGGGTTTTTTTGATTGTGAGTGAGAGGGAGAATTGGCGATGAATATTTTTATTATTGTAAGCTGAGGGTGGAAAGTAGTTGAGCAATAACATGATTGAAGTACAGTCGTCGACACAATATAAACTATTATCGATGTTATTTTTCTTTTTGGTTGTAAAATGACTATTTTTTTTTTGTGAGTTACCTACACTTGCACTTTACATCACAGAAGGGCGTGGCAACAATATATTAAACGCTCATTAACGTAATATGGCAGCCATTTTAAGAAACATATCAGTGAAAAATGCCAGGCCTAATTCGGAATATGTAAACGAGTTTATTTTGAAAAAGATACCTACTATGTAATGGTTTTATTTGGTTGACAACTAATAAACCCGCCACTTATTTTCGATCAGTTTCTAAAACGTTATAGAACTATCTCGAATTTCTTGGAATAGTATATGAATAAAGCAAGAGTTGTATGTCAGATCAGTTGACAACTGGATCTCGAATAGTAAAAAAACAGTAAATTATGGATATTTCTCGTAGAGAACTTCGGCTGCTTTTACTTCACGAATTTCGCTTAGGTCGAAAAGCGACTTAAGCAGTGCGCAATATATGTGCAAAGGCGTGTTCTCTTACGATACCACCAAACATTGGTTCAGAAGATTTAAGGATGGAAATTATGACCTATCTGATGAAACTCATAGTTAAAAATACTCATAGAAATGGATCCCAGGTTCACCTCACGTTGTCTGGCAGAGCAGCTTCAGTGTTCTCAAACTGCAGTAGAAAAACAACTCCACGCTTTAGAAGAGACCTGGAAATATTCAGTTTGGTTGCCACATGAGTTGACGACGTTTCAACTTCAGAAGGGAGCTAACGTGTGCATGGACCTATTTAGTTATCATCGTACCATAGAGTAGCTGAGGGATGTAATTACGGGGGATGAAAAGTGGGTTATGTACATAATTTTTTCGCGTAAGGGGAATAAACGGAATTATATACTGGGAGCTGTTGCCATCTAACACTACAATAACGGCCAATATTTATAGCTGTCCTTTCTCATCCACCGTACTCTCCAGACATTATGCCCTCAGATTATCATCTATTTCGTTCTTTAGCCCACTACTTAGCAGATAAAATATTTGAAAATGACCTTACCACCTTTTTTGATGAAAAAGCCTAAAAACTTCTACGAGGAAGGCATTCTGTCTCTGCCAGCGACAGGTGATAGAAAACGACGGTACTTAAAAAATTAAATAAATTTGTGTCTAAAGCTGGCAGGTTTATTAGTTGCCAACCTAATATAATATATATTTAATACTAGTGTACAGGCACAATTCTAGACAATGACTTATCAAATGTTATGTTCATTTTAGTGTAAGTTATACTTTGATAAGTATTTAAAACGCGACACATAACATTTAACATCACGACTGTACATCGCAGTTCTTATAGAAGATGTTATAATTCATAAAGTTTAAATGTTTGGGCGTCCGTTAATGGTTGCAGTCATTAAAATAATTATTTTTATGTTAACTAGAGAGTGGGGAATCATATAATTAAGTTTCAGTTTTTTAGTTTAACACCCCAGTTTGAACGAATTATGATGAAAGAAGTGTCTTATTGTAAGATTCACAACTTGAGTTATCATTATCTCTAATTTTTAAAGGACTTCGTAAAAAGAGAATTAAATAAATCCTTTTTAAGGTTCCGTACCCAGGATAAAATGGGAGCCTATTACTAAGACTGGGCTGTCCGTCAGTCACCAGGCTGTATCTCATGGACCGTGATAGTAAGACAGTTAAATTTTTTACAGATGATGTATTTCTGTCGCCGTTATAACATCAAATACTAAAAAAAAATCATAAAATATTTAAATAATTATATATTTAAGGGGGTTCCCATTCAACAAACGTGATTTCTTTCTCGTTTTTGCTCGATATTGATAACGGGAACAGGTAGACGCTTGATTTATTTACAGAATATTTAGTTATATATTATTCACTTTAAAATAAATAAGCAAATATTAAATGATGGTACGGAACTCTTTGTACGCGGGTCCGACTCGCACTTGGCCGTTTTTTTTTTTATTTAGAAGAGTACGATTTTAGTTTATGAATCTAATGACTGTAGAGGACAGTGGAGTTGCGGTATGTACGGAAAAAAGCAAGTAGCTATCTTTTTTTTTTTTTTTTATGCGATAGGGGGCAAACGAGCAGACGGGTCACCTAATGGTAAGTGACTACCGCCGCCCATGGACACCCGCAACTCAAGAGTCACAAGTGCGTTGCCGGCCTTTTAGGTAGAGGTACGCTCTCTTCTTGAAGGTTTGAAGGTCGTATCGGTTCAGAAATATGGCAGGCGACAATTTGTTCCATAAGCTGGTTGTGCGAGGCAAAAAGCTTCTGGAGAAGCGCACAGTGGTGGAGTGCCAATCGTCCAGGTGATGGGGATGGATATTTTGTCGCGTAGGACGATGGCGGAAACCAGCAGCCGGTATAAGTCCGAACAATTCCTCTGAACACTCCCCATGATACAAGCGATAGAGGATGCAGAGTGAAGCTACATCTCTACGCAACGCCAAGGTGTCAAGTCGATCAGAAATATCTTGGCAGTCGATGATGCAAGTCGCTCTCCGTTGAATGCGATCAAGAGGCAGAAGTTGGTACTGGGGTGCACCTGCATAGAGATGAGAACAGTATTCCATGTGCGGCCGAACCTGCGCCTTATAAAGTTGCAGGCGGTGGGCCGGAGTAAAATACTGTCTCGATCTGTTTAGCACACCAAGCTTCTTTTAGGCTAATATGGCCTTACTCTCTAAGTGACCGCGAAACTGGACTTCGCTTGATATATCGACGCCAAGGATTCCGATACTGGCTGATGCAGTTAAGGAAGTGCTCTCAAATTGAGGTGATACGACCAATGGCATCTTTTTAGCGGTGAACGCGCAAACCTGTGTCTTCGTGGGGTTAAAATGGACTAGGTTAAGTCGACCCCAATCTGAAACTTTTGATAAAGAAGTTTCGATTTTAGACACAAGTTTGGATCGGCTTTCGATGACGTTTACCCGAGAAATGTTAGCGCGGCCGGTGTAAAGGGCATCACTCGTGCTATCGTCTGCATAGCAATGGATGCTGCTAATCTGCAGCATGTCGTTGATATGCAGAAGAAACAGCGTGGGTGATAGCACACAGCCTTGTGGGATACCAGAATTAACAGACTTCGAGTCGGAGCATGCACCGTCAACAACGACGTTGATGCTTCTGTTTGTAAGAAAACTGGTGAGCCAATTGCACAGTTTCTCGGGAAGCCCATAGGAAGGAAGCTTCGCAAGGAGCGCTTTGTGCCAGACCCGATCGAAGGCCTTCGCCACGTCCAAACTAACGGCCAACGCTTCCCCCTTGGTCTCGATCGCCTGTGCCCACCGGTGAGTCAAGTATACGAGAAGATCACCAGCTGAACGACCCTGACGGAAGCCGTATTGTCGATCATTGAGGAGCTGGTGGTCTTCTAAGTACCGGAGGAGCTGGCAGTTAACAATGGATTCCATTATCTTGGAGAACAAGGAGGTGATGGCTATGGGTCTGTAGTTGGACGGATCCGAGCGATCTCCTTTTTTAGGGATTGGGTGCACTAGAGCTGTCTTCCATGAGTTCGGGACTACGCCAAGAGAGTAGGAAAGCCGATAAAGGCGCGTTAAAACCGGTGCTAACTCTGGAGCACACGTCTTCAGCACGATAGGAGAGATTCTATCGGGCCCACTCGACTTATGATCGTCGATGGAAAGAAGCGCTTTACGCACTGCCCTTTGTGTAAACCGGACTTCCGGCATGCGGGTCTCGCACTGCGGTATGGTCGGCGGTGCGTTTCCCCCGTCGTCCAGGGTCGAGTTGGACGCAAAGAGTTTGCCCAGAAGATCGGCTTTTTCTTTAGCGTCGTGGGCCAACGAATTATCTCCTATGCGCAGAGGTGGAAGGGATGGCTTACAAAAGTTCTCCTGGACAGCTTTGGCAAGAGACCAGAATGCACGAGTTCCGGAGGGGAGACTAACTAGTCTCTCGCCAATTCTGCCGATGTGAGCCGACTTCGCCCCAGCAATTACTCTTTTGAGGGACCTGGAGGCAAAGTTAAATTGCTTCTTTAATGTGCTGGTATTTACATCCCGTGCTGTCGCTGCATTAGCCTATGCTTGGTAACATTCCTGCTTTCGGCGGGACGCCGCTTTGCAGGTTCGACCAAACCAAGGCTGGGACTTGCCTTCGTGGGAATCAGGGAGAATGGAATGAAAAGTTCCATACCCTGAAGCACAACATCCGCGACAGAGTCAGCAACGACATTGGGATCATCCGGCGAGAAGCAAACCTGCCTACATGGGTAGGATGCAAAGAATGTTCTCATTCCATCCCAGTCTGCTGACCTATAGTGCCATACGCGGCGACTGCCTGTAACTCGCGGCCGCAGCGAGTGGACGAGTGGCACCATACTCCTAATCAGGCAATGGTCCGAAGAGCCAAGAGGGGCTTCAACGGATACTTTGTAGCCGTCAGGATGTGAGGTCAGCAGAAGATCCAACAGTGAAGGCACGTGGCTTTCTGTATCTGGGATTCGCGTAGGCGTTGCTACCAGCTGCATCAAGCCATATGCCAAGGCGAAATCGTGAACAGATCTTCCCGCATGATCGGTTTTGCGCGAACCAAGCCATTCGGCGTGATGGGCGTCAAAGTCGCCAAGAATCACGATCTCTGCGGATGGGACCAGCTGGAGCACTGAGTCGGTAGCCATTTGGACGTTGTCGATGAGATAAGATGGAGAGGACCCGACCTTCAAGATTGCCGAAGTGGCGAGAAGTGATATCATCTCTAACGTACACGCATACACCAGCCTTAGGAACAAAGGAGTGTTCCAGTCCGTACCCAGGGTAGCAGAGGTAGGATGTGTCCGCTGTAGATGATATCTGCGTCTCGGTTAAAAAGAGCAAGGCCGGCTTTGCTGTCTCAAGGTGGTGGTGGACAGTGTCGAGGTTCGAATGTAAGCCCCTGATGTTACAAAAATCCACGGTAAACGTGACAGGGGGTGCCATGGTATGCCTTCTCTTGCAGCCCGAGCAGATTTTGAGAGCGCAGTTGAGCCCCCCCAGAGTACTAGGGGCAGCCTGGGCGTCCACGCTCAGGTATAATCCGTACTGAGGGTGGACGTCCAGGGGGGGATTCACCAACGCTAGCGCTGGTACCCCCCTGGGGTATCCTTTTCGTTAACAGCGCTATCATTAGGGGGGTGGGGGATTTTGGGCCTCCGGAGACCTCACTCATTTCGGGGAAATGCAACGCAAGCGTTACTTCACAACCGGTTTTCTGTGAGGCCGTGGTATCGCACCGGTCGAGCCGGCCCATTCGTGCTTAAGCATGGCTCTACCACTCTAAAAAATCTGTTGTCTATGCCTACCCCTATGGGAGAAAGGTGTAGGTGTTAAGGTGTGAAGAAAAGAGCTTTTACACCTTATGATAGGCGTTTTGAAGTCGTTTATCTTTTTAAATAAATTTACAAACAATTGCCATGCTGCATTGCATTACTTCTCAACTATTCATCCACTGGCGCGACTTTCCGACTTCCTCTGATGTATTCATTCCTCAATTTGTATCTTCTAATCATACTGTTTATACATACATTGGACCTTTAATTATATACCTGACCTTTCAAATATTAAATGGCTTTTGCTCCAAGCATACACATATGACTACTTATTTATGGTACATTAAAATGGTCTCTTAAAGATTTACTTCAAATAAAACCATTTTATGAATTTTGCGAATCTCTCAAATTCATCTCGAGAAGCCTCTCAGCGGGTGGTCCCTCTCTCCTCACAGATATGAATTACTACAGATAAATTAAACAATAACTTTGTAGTATATCAAATCCTGTCGCAGTGCAACGAATCTTTTGTGCAAGTTATCTATACATGTCATGTCGAATTGTGATTTATTTGGTTTGATTGCGATTGAGTGTCTATGATACTGTTGTGAAAATGTAAAGACTGTTTCTGTTTTTATTTGGAGGGGCGGAAGATCCTAATCGAGCTCCTCCGCCCATTTGGGGAGGGGTGCTTTCTTCTGCTTGCCTAATACTAGTAAAGAGAGAATCCCCATTACCTTCGTCTACATTTCTACTTCATTGCTACACTCTTTTCAAAACTGCTATTGTCACGAGAATATCTTTAGTCTTACCAGTATTTGTTAATGTTTTTTTAAGGGAAAATACATTACTAAATACTGATATGGTACCCGTTGATCGTCTGCTATCTTAATCTTGTTTTAAAACAAAGATTCGTATTTAATACTTCTATCCTTACTAACTGTTCCCTATTACAGCTACGATTACGGTAACTGCTCCAATCCTAAGGGTAGTAGCGTGATGTTTTAAAGCCTTTATTATTCCTCAGACAGCCTGGTATATATATATATAATATATAGTTATGGTCGGATATTTTTCTGAGAAGTAGAACAAAGACAGCCTTTTATCTTCTCGTGGGTGTCGTAATAGGCGTCTAAGGGATCGCAGTGTTATCTATACAGCGTCTAAATGACAGCAATAGCCTTGTCTCACTTCTGTCAACTCCTTCAGACGTTAGAGAGAAGTAGATATGTATTCCTCAATAAACACTCCTCTTCAGCTTTATTATATTGCTTCGTTGGTCGATTGGCTAGCGCTTGCGAATGCCGATCAAGAGGTGCTGTTGGGATTTTCTATTAGGAAAGTCTCATTCTCTCATCTCGTTGAATATTTTTAAGAAAATGGTTAATAACTATTATTTATCAATTTAGTTCTGGTATCTAGTATCTATTATTTCCTATTATTATATTAATGGTATGTATGTATGTATTGTTGTATATATTTATATGCGTATGTATATATTTTTATCTGTATGTGTGTTAGTATGTATGTATGTTTATCTGTATTTGTATTAGTATGTATGTTATATGTTGTACATAAATATGTTTAGTTTTTTATATAAGTTTTATATTTGAACATAAGTTAGTATAGTTTTCATTAAAATATTGAAGTGATCCTCCAACTACCTCTGTCTCTCCGAATGATTATAATCCATTCTAAGGTTGCCTGGAAGAGATTGCATATAGCAAAATATCCATCCCCATCACCTGGACGATTGGCACTCCACCACTGTGCGCTTCTCCAGAAGCTTTTTGCCTCGCACAACCAGCTTATGGAACAAATTGTCGCCTGCCGTATTTCCGAACCAATACGACCTGCAAACCTTCAAGAAAAGAGCGTACTCCTACCTATAAGGCCGGCAACGCACTTGTGACCCTTGAGTTGCGGGTGTCCATGGGCGGCGGTAGGTAGGTACCATCAGGTGACCCGTCTGCTCGAAAAAAAAAAAAAAGCAATACGGCCGCCATTTGTACATTATATAGTTGACACTTGTACTGTATCTATTGTATTTAACTGTAAGAATGGTGTACAAATAAAGAGTATTCTATCTATCTATCTATTTCAGTAACAGCCCGGAATTGAGAAATTTTGCTGTGTTACACACCCGTGCCTCTACACGTTATCATGAACACTTATGACAGTCGATATTAAGAAGTCATTGCCAGCAAATATCCTGACCACTAGTCCAACTATCGAATTCAGTAAGCTCTCAGGGTTGCGAAGGCAATAACTGGTTGGACTAGAAGTTAATCCCAATATACATGGGAATAATATAATACGGCTACGAAGAATACGCATGTAATGCTCAGGCATCAATAGTAATAAATTATTATAATAAATAGTGACACAATATTAGCAATGAACCAGAACGCGAAGTAAATCCGTACAAGTTATTGACAAACCACTTAACGTGAGGGGAGAAGGAATTATATAAAGCTGAGCTGCTAAATTATATCTGGAAAGGTCAATCAATTAATAATTAAAATATTGAACACAGTATCAATTGTAACCAGCTGTATTTTCTCTACATTACAGATGGAATATATTTTCAAATTGAAATGGGGCCAACATTTTTACCTTTTCGAATAAAAAAAGAATTTTTAAAAGCGTTTTACGACTATTGTATAAATGTTTATTTGTTTTATTGTATTTAAGTTCTTGTAGAGCATATTCATACTTTGTAGACGATTCCAAAAAAAAGGAGACAGGATCAAGTGATCTCAATGATGACTTTAGTACTGATAAATAAAGAAACTTCAATAGGTCATCAACTTTTACTACAGTAAACTATTATTATTTGAAGTCGTTATATAATGGTATCGTTAAACTTTAAAAGACCCACCGTACCACAATCATCACATTGATATCTCCGATGATAGTGCCAGTGGTTATGATTACGTTTTCAATTGGAGGACTTGCTGAATTAAACGCTATATTCATTTTAATACTTGTGTTGTTAAGTATACAGAAAATACAATAACTATTGTCAGAGCAATGTTAACTCAGCGCGAGAAGGAAAACGCTGTCCGAGATTACATAGTCAAATAGGCTAATTAATACTACTACACCAAATTATAATGTCGAGTACCGCAGAATGAGATCACATCGCCACAGGGGTACGATGGGTCTTAAGGGTGTATATAGATGCTTAAGTATATGTATGTGTGACTGAACTAGCACATTTCATATATCAACACCAGACCAACCATACTAAACAATTACAGTCCTGTCTATTCAAAGGTTGCCTGTAAGATATTGCGTGGTATGATAAGACTGTCCATCGTATATTTTATATATAACTATCTGTCTTTTAACATAAGAGTACTTATTTACTTACAAAATGACCGCCTCATCCAGTATCTCCACATTTTCCTTTATCCGTGTCGTTCAATAAGCTAATGTACTGAGTTTGCGTCAATATTTGTCGCAGAGGGATAACGCTACTTGTGGGGACTTGATCTCAACACCAAACTATTAGAAGGGCTTAAGTATGAAATATATGTGCAATATTTTACAGAAAAAAATAATACTTAAAGGGCTTGACGCCCCAGCACCAGCCAGCTCGACCAGGTATCCGAATGTATTGCTTGGGAAGTATAATACATCCGCAAAAGCAGTTCCTTTCCGTACAAAGTTTCCCGGATGACGGCTTGCCCCCTAGTTCTTAAATAAGACTAAATTATAATTAACAAAATGTGGACATTAATAACGCCTGTGCTTGCACCTTCGGGGATATACCGTGATCGTACAGCGTGAGTGTATTGCATGCATGTTATACAGAAAGTTTGTTCAAAAGGAACATTATGCATTGATGGAAAATAATTCTGTGTGCGTGTGAAGCCATTTACCAAACATTTTAATAGCTTAAAAAAGTAACTAGGTTCTTCATTTAACTGTTCTTTTTATAGTTTTGGCGAATTGATATCAATAATTTTCTTTTTTTTTCCTTTACTCGAGGTGGGTTTCAAATTAAAAGATTACACATTATATATATATCATTATACATCTACATAAAGGATGTCGGCTGAAGTCTACCTGATACAGGGAACTTTAAAAACTGATTTGTCTTCCAATTAATAGCAGGACAATTAAAAGTAGTGCGGGAGTTGTCATTAAAAAAAAATGTACTTACTTATATACCACAATATGATATAAAAATAAGGAATGCTAATGAAATAAAACAACAACCATTACTAAACATCATCCATAATAAGTAGTGTGTGTTGATTTCAAAATCCAATTCGTATAATAAGAAATATTAGTGAATATCGCCAACTTCATGTCACAATCACGCGGTTTCACAGCAAGTACGCCAACAATTTTATCCATAGAATAAATAGGTCCAAACTCATGTATAAAACAATCGTCGTAATCAGACAAATCGATACACAGCAGACTCTCATCTAATTCCACGCCATAACCTTCAAAGCATCTCTCAAATGGGGCTAACTTCACTTCCAACTTTTCAAAATCATTTGTGAGGTACAACTTTTTGTTCATTGTAGACACTGTCTTCCATACAGCAGCTTCGAGATACTTCGCCTCTTTCTCATCAAAAACGGAAGGTTTTATGGTAAAAGGGTAAATGTCTACGTTTAATTTTGCGACTGCGATGTCGTATTTTGGTGTTGGATTGCTGATGTTAAACTTTTCGTGTAACCTCCAGAATAAGACTGGGTACGTGTGCGTATAGTTTCTTGCAAAGTCTTGGAAGAGAAGTATTCTGTGAGTTGCTCCCGGACGTCTGGAAATTAAATTAAATACTTTAACATCACACAGATTCTATCAGAGGATAAATATTTGTGTGATGACTGAATAATCGGTCTCATGCAACATGCCTACGTGCGATAGGACCGCAAGTTATCATACGCCATACTTACTAGTTTTAAGCTATTTATTGTATAAATATGTTGTTGTACAATAAAGGGATTTATTGACATTATTATTTCTGATATTCTCCACTAATATAGGGGTCTTTATTAGAGCAACAGCTTTTATAAGCAATTGTCCGTTTGTATGTTTATTATACGCATCAAGCACAAGCTATGCATGGAATTGAATACAGTTTTATAAATATGTGGCGTATATATGCCACGTACTCTATAGCTCTGAAAATGCATCAAGACAGCACGCATCCACTCGCACAGCACACCAAGCGGCGAATGAACGCGATCCGCGCGACACCGCGTTTTTATACGATGCATTAATTTATACTCACGCACACATACAACGACAACAGCAATGTAAGCTGATTGGTTGCGTACACAGTAAATATTGTAAATATAGAATAAGAAATGAGATTGGTTAATCATTATAATGTGCGGTAAATTAACTCCATTACTTAATGGTCAAAAATGTAAATATAACTAGCATACTTTTAATCAAATACAAGTCGATTCCAACCATGCCCTGGTGTTTCACTTCAGCTACGGTTCAAGGACTAACCAGTCTGGCCGGCTAACACAAACACCTTTCCTTGCTCCTAGCATTATCTACTTAGCTACGGTTCGACGGCTTATACAGCCTGGCCGGCTAAGTATATACCCTCACCTCAATCAGCCAGCTGGCACAGACGTAGTAAAAGTACTATTTTCAAAACTTATCGGGTCAGCTACCCCAACAGCTGATCCCGAAAAATATATTGCTAGAGTTCTCATGCGTACGAAGTCGCGAGCAAAAGCTATTTCAAAACTTTTATTTTTTAATTAATTATAAGTATGTAATTACAAGTCTAGAAAAACTTGGAGAAGTCTCGAGAAGATTCAATACGCCGTAATATTATACACTAAATAAACACTTTTCTGCTTTGTAATTTTTAAACCCAGCAATCAAGACGAAAATATTACAACATCTTTCATCTATTTCCACTCTCGACTGTTTCCTTTCTCCTTCTTTCTATTCACTAGTGGTGTTGTTAAGAAGAGCGTAATGTTGATCACTTCGAATGCAACTGGAACCGACTCCGTCAAACGTTTAATAATATGATCCAATCCATCATTGACGAAATCTATTCATCATTAGTCACATCTTCATCTTCTAGTGACAAGGCTAAAATATGCGAATGGAGCACATCTCATGGACTCAAGGTTAATCAATCCAGTTGCAGGAGATGGGTCGTAGAATGGTTTCCACTGCCGGATCCCTGCGCAGATTAAAACATTTTTTGCCTATTGCAACGAAAACAGCGCTTGGCCAGTCCATATTCCCATCCTCTTCCCCAGCTTCGATTATACTGATGCCAGTTTTCCTGATCTCACCGAGGGCCAACTTAACAAACTTGAGAGGCTTCAAAACAGAACCTATCTAAAATAACGTTTCGCATTTCTACACGACACAATCAAGATACTTTGAAAGAGATTAGATTATCAGGTAATTTGAAACTTAAAACATGGACATTCGACAAATAACGTGGACAAATCCTTTACTGTTTAAGCTGTTCATCTGTGGAATGCCTTACGGGGGAATAACAGACGTGCTCACTCGTTAACAGTTTTGAAACATTTACTGAAGTCGTGCTATCTGGTGGAGCATTAACACCTTTTTTCTATGTTCTTGTTAAAAACTACACATATTAAGCCTTAAGTATTTTATTCTTATGGTATACATTTATTAAATGATCAAGTTTTATCATGTTTCCATTATATCTAACACTATCTTATCATCTCCCATATGATTCTCAATTCATCAGAAACTACCTGATACCTTCTCTTAAACACGTTTTAGCTCCACCCTATGGTTGTCTGCAAGAAATTGCCTATTTGGGGAAAGACCGTCATTGCACGACTAAAAGTTTTCAAGGCAAAGCATACAGTGAAGATTTTTTAAATATATTCGCATAGTTATTACTATTATTGTAAATTTTTGACGACCTAAAGAAGGTGGCTGACATAGATTAGATGCAAAAGGCGGAAGACTTAGTATTCAAAGTTCAGCAGTGGACTGCAGTAGACATTGATTGATGTTTATCAGGGATTTATGGGATAAGACGGCCGTATGTGTTAAATTATTATAATTAGAATAAATAGACTTGCCTGCAATGCGCCGAAGTCACCACCCACTTAATCAACACCACACTAGCAAAACACGCAAAAGACCAAAGAGTCGAAGAGTTCCTCGTTACTGCAGCTACATACGGAAACCTTTCAGCTATAGAAAATGTCGCGTTATCATCAAGACGTATCACTCCCATTGATTTCGTGAACTGGTACACTCCTCCTCCTCGTAACCCGTACTCTCTTTTTCTCTCTTCTACTGTTATGTCTGTTGCGAATTTTACCATTACACAAACAGCCATAATGGCGAGAAATATAGTCGTCGATAGTACTATACATGCAGCTTTCATGGTTTCAGAGTTAAAACCACGACAGTTTAAAAAAAGTAAAGTTTTTTATGAAATTTTTTGTGATGTCAGCTGTGACTGACTCTCTTTGACTCTTGACGTAAGTGACACAGATAAAAAGCCTTCTAATATTCTCTATGGGTGTATTATATTTATAATTACTTTTCGGTGAAGTTTTATTTATTAAAAAATCTATCTCCGAAATGTATATGCTCATATATTACGAACGACTGCACCAAAGCTCATATTTTTTTTGTTGTGTTCGTTATTGTTAGGCAAGGTTTGTATGAAAGAAAATATTAAAGAAAAGTTTTAAAATCTCTTAGATGAAAAAGATAATCAAAATATAAAGATATTCTATATTTATTTATTAGGTACACCACACACTACACTACTAGAGCCGCTACTGGCTAATAGGGATGGGATAGAGGGCAAACGAGCAGACGGGTCACCTGATGGTAGGAATACCGCCACCCATGGACACCCGCACCTCAAAAGTCACAAATCGTTGCCAGCCTTTTAAGTGAGACTCTTTTCTTGATGGTTTGAAGGTCGTATCGGTCCGGTGTAATCTTAATTAAATCTCTCTGATATAAACTTATAATCGGGGATAAAATCCGTTTCTACCTCTTTCATACCTCATTTTATATACAAAAATAATCGGTATATATTTCTTCAATGCACTAAATGCCAAATTCAGTTATTTAATAGATTTGAAGACAACTCCCTCTCTAGGAACCATCCCTTTATGGCAAGGGAATGGTTCCTAGAGAGGGAGTTGTCTTCCAATCTTCCAACCATACGAACAGCGTGTAAAGGAAATTAAACATCCGAAATAAAAAACATATGGATTTGTTGGGTTGCAATGCAAAGAGTGTGAAACATGAAACATATAACAATAAATACATATATACATAGTATCACGCCTCTTTCCGATAGGGTTAGGCAGAGTCCACTTCCTTCCATTTGCTACGATTCTGACATACTTTGCTTAGATTGTCTTGAACTTGGTCCAAGAACATTCGCCTAGGTCTTCCGACAACTCCATTTACCTCTGCCATATAAATACCTCTTGTCAATCTTCTTTCATTCATCCTTTCGATACGCCCGAACCAGTACAGCATACTTTTTTCTATTTTAGTCACTACATCCTCTTTCACGCCACACTGCTCCCTTATCACACTATTCCTCACTCTGTCATTGTATTTCACATCAGCTATACTCCGCAATACTCTCATTTCTACCGCATTAATTCTACCTTCGTGTTTCTTCTGCCATACCCAACTTTCGCTACCATACATGAGTGTTGGCACCAACACACCTCTATGCACAGCCACGAGAGCCTTCATTGAGACTCTGTGGCTGGTCATAACAGTATGCAATGCGCCATTGATCGCATTACCCGCACTCACTCTTCGTTCTATATAAACCATCACATTTTCTGTAACAATAAAATATAAGTGTTTAATAGACATTTCATATGGAGGATGAAACATCTGCTTTCTGGTGAAATTAGTGCTTACTGAATGGTTCATTATCTCATAGAATGACGTGTTTTAGTAGCATTTTTTATGAGCAAATAATTTTATTTTTCTCCTAGTTACTAAATCTTCTAAGGTTAGGGGACTCCCCGTTGCTGCAGAGGTAACCGACCATTACAGTGCGTCAGTCTTATTCACTGTCAACTTCAAAGTCACTTACGGACTTGACGAGACACAAAAATGATAAATGAGATATTTAAATGGTTAATCCAAAAGAGTACTAGCAACTACTAGGGGTGGGTTCACGACAGTAGTGCACTGGGTGGGGTTCGAACTCGCAACCACTTGGAATTGGCATTGGCTCGTGCTTATAGACGCCATTAACAACTTACCATCGGGCGTCTCATGTGATGATTTCTAGGTAGTAAAGAATAGTACAGGTATAAAAACATATTGCGGAATAACAACAAATTAACAATAAAATCTGAACGCGTGCTTAATGTTTTGATACAAAAATATCGTTGAGAACCGATTCATAACGAATTTATGACATTCTAATACACGGATCATTAATAAACCAAAACGAATGTTACAAATTTCTTTAATATATACATATATGTATCAAACATTGAAATTTAAACTTTGCCACAATCCAATACGACTGCATTTCAATTGCAAACTATCTCAACTCTATACAAAATGCAATATGAACTTTATTATCAAGTGTTATGGTTCAATAGCACTTGTGAATTAGCATAGGAGGGTGCGTTTAGAAAGATGGTTTTATAGTCCGCAGTGGATTCAATAAGGGATGAATTTTGAATGTATCTTTGATTTAGATATATGCCGCTACATAGAAATGGAATGGTACCTACATAAAAATAAAACTGATTTCTACACACAAAATATAATATAGGGTCACCCACTCGTCCCGTGGATGGCGTTAAAGGTGACTAAGGGATCAGACTGTTATCTATCAGACAGTAAATGTGTCTTGATGATGGTAATAGACTTACCTTCTATTAAGTAATTGGGATTAAATATTGGTTTGCAAAAAAGTGTGTATATGAGACCTTTGCCTACCCCTTTCTGGGATATCTGCGTGAGTGTATGTATGTATTCGATAACAGTTCTCTTTTATTGGGAGTAGAAGTTTGTTTGCCACTTTGTGGGTCAAAACACCTTATATTTGAATACGTCTACGGTATTATAAAATTGGATTTCATCACTCTTGATTCATCAACAATCATCTGCGACGCTCCTAAGGGGCGTAGCGTGATGTTATATAGTCTACACCTTTATTAATAAACGAGCTATATAATGAAAAATTATGTTATAAATCACATTATTAGTTCGTTAAATTGGTGCCTTTAAAGAAACAAACTGCCTTTTTGTCATATTAGAATAGAAATATCATTTATTGTATCAAAATAAATAATTTACAATGTATACAACTGATGCATATGTATGTACAAACAGCGGCTTTATAGCATCGACAATCACAACAGTAATGAGATGTCATTAACGGTAGTTTTAGTAATACAAAATTGGATATATTTTGCAAATTTCAAAGCATATTACATCCAATATACAATTAACAAAAATAAAAAAATAGTTTCAATCAGATGTTTTATATTACCATTACATCAGTATACCTCGATAGGGCTATGAGAAGAAAAAAGCAGATATTTTTTTTATTCAGCTGACAGTTGAAGTTGTTACAAAACTGCGCTTCATTTTCTATAAGTAAGTAACCTCGTTTTCGATTGTAGTTTAATTAATTCACGGTTCATTAATGTGAGTTCTCCTAATTCTGTTTTGGGTATGGTAAGGCCATCTATATGTCTAAGTTTTTTTTTTTTTTATTTGTTAGCCTACCATAATGACTCCACTTTGCCTGATGGTAAGCAATAAATGGAGTCCAAGAGTGGTGGTCACTATCCTCATTGCATGTTTAGTCAATGCAGCATGGTGACCCACACTATGGCGGCCTGGTGAGATGCTTTTTCACGCCCAGCTTAAAAGACCCGGGATCAAATTGGGAAGGAAACACGTGCGCTGGTAGGGAATTTTAGGCTTTCACTGATCGGAACAGGAAAGAAGAGCCAAACCGTTTCGTTCGGCATCGTATATCTTCGACTCGCAAAAGCTGACTCCTTAGGTCAGCACGTGTAGTCCTGTAGAGGAAGGGAGAAGGTGGGACCAATTGGAAGAGCTCGTCAGAACACCCCCCGAGGCGATAGAGAACTGCCATAGAGGCGAATTCTCTTCGCAACTGCAGGGGCTCAAGAGACTGGGTGACCTCAGGACAGTCTATAATACGGACTGCGCGTCGCTGCAACCGATCGAGAGCGTCAAGCAGATACTGCGCATAGCCATCCCAAAGATGAGAGCAGTACTCCACGCAGGAGCGAACCTGGGTCTTTTATAAAAGACACAGATGTTCGGGCGAGAAGAACCGTCTCACCTTGTTCAATACACCGAGCTTAGTTAAGTGTTTCAAGTTTATTAAAGTAGTGACTTGTTAAACACAAACTTAACATAAGTTAATCAGTAATATGTACAGTTCTTCTTTTTCTGTCTACCAGCTCACCTAATGGGAAGTGACGATGAAGTCGAAGAACTACTTACTTTGACGGATTTAGGATTTCAGGAAAAATAGATGCAGGCAGTTCAATCTAAACCTTAGGTACTCAAACTAAAAGGAGCTATCAAAGCGTTTAGTTAGGTTACAGTGGTAGAGCCATGTTTAGGCACGAATGGGCCGGCTCGACCGGTGCGATACCACGGCCTCCCAGAAAACCGGTTGTGAAGTAACGCTTGCGTTGCATTTCCCCGAATTAAGTGAGGTTTCCGGAGGCCCAATTCCCCCTCCCCCCATTTCTCTCCCCTCATCTCCTTTCTCCTCTTTCCCATCTGCATCCCCCATCCCTCATCACCCTCAAAGGCGGGCAGCGCACTTGCGACTCTCGAGTTGCAAGTGTCCATGGACGGCGGTGTCACTTACCATCAGGTGACCCGTCTGTTCGTCTGTCCCCCAATAGTATAAAAAAAAGGGTTCTATTTTTTCGGTCCCATGAAAAATGGAGAGGTTCCGACGAGTGTGAAGAGAGCCTTCGTATTATCACCAAAGTGAATTCTTTGAAAAACCGATGACCGATTGGTTTGGTTCGAGTTACAGGTATTCAATTACGTTCTGGAGTTCTGTTTACACACCCCAATTTTCAAGTTTTCAAGTTACCCATCACTATACAGTATATTTCATCAACGATTGTCTGTAAGGTTGCAGATTGCGATAAAACCGCCCATTCTATTACTAATTAATATCTATTTTATTTTCTATGTGCCCTATAGGCCGCTCTTTGTACAACTTTTATATTTTATTTTATTTATATAACTTTAGCTCATAATACTTATAGCAATGTGTACAAACTGTTTTACTACTCACTCTTACGTATATATATATATATATATATATATACTAATAAGATGGCTCTTTGTCCGTGACATTCACTAGGTGTTAGCATAATACCAGCGCTGCTTCTTACGAGGTAGCACAAAGCTGAGCTAACGGCCATGTTTGTCTCATACAGTGGTACTTGTTGGCACTAACGTCTGATGAAATTGTTATCCTTGCCTTGTATGAGTACAAAATAAATATATTTTCTTTCTTTCTTTCTTTTCTTACTATTATGTTTTATTTTTTGTTTGTTGTACAATAAAGAGTTATCTATCTATCTATCTATCTATCTATCTATCTATATTTTGGTTTTCAATAAAGTATACTCTGTCTATGTATCTATCTATCTGAAAATCATTAATTATTTGTAGTATTTGCTGAGCTGTGACCTTCTTAACACTTAGCACCACACCGAGGAAACAGGCACGCTTGTATGAATGTATGTATACAATCAGAATTGTATTGGGTCATTTGACTTATATCGAAAATAACTTCACATAACGAACGTCTCCGAATGAGTTCACTGCCAGTACAGAGGACTTTGTTATCTGACCCCTGGGGTCATTACCCTGTCCCTCCAGATGAAAGATAATCGGCAGTGTCCAGTTTTATTGCTCATTACTGTCACCGCATATGGCGTGTATTGCTATTTTAATTTAGTGCAGTCTGGGCAAAGAGATTGATAATTTGATTTGCTTTAAAATAGTTTAAAGGAATAACACAGGTCTATTGGTCTAGTGGCTAGTGATGCTAACTGCTGAGCCAGATATCGTGGGTTTGATTCTCACTCGGAAGAAATGATTGTGATGATTACGATAATTTGTTTTGTGTCTGAGTCATAAATAGTTATATTTTACGGTGTCGTCGCCATTTGGTAAAATACTTAAAAAATCTTTTTTTTAAAGAAAACTCCCGCACTAGGATTAATTCCTGTGTCGCGGGGGACTTTACAAACATTCAAACAACGGACACAAATAACACCCAGACTCAGAACAACAATTTGAGGATTACACAAAGTGATGTCCCGTGCGGGGATCGAACCCACAACACTCGGCGCGGTATTTGAATATATTTGACCTATATGGTAGAAAATTAAGGGACGAAAAATACAGCTTATTCAAAGGTTTATTGTCCCGCTAGTATAGACAATTACTTCAAACATGTTTCGCCTCTGCTTGAGACATCGTTTTAAACAATATATATGAAGTCGGTTAATAAATAGATGACACGATTGTAAATCTGTAACTAAAACTTACATTTCAATCACTTTCAAATCATTCTACCCATCGTTAAGTATATTTTCTCTTTCCACTCGCCTGTTAGCGAATATATAATTAAATTGAGTATCCCATAAATATTAGTTTATACTAACTTGGTTACAACCCCATACAGTAAGGAGAGGCGATTTATTTCGTCCGTTATTTAGGGTTCGATGCACTAAGTGATGTATACGACGATATAAACAAATTATATACTAACGGTTGGCTTAAGAAAGGATAAATCTATCAAATACCAAGTAAGCAGCAGCGCTCAGCAGTTGTGACGTATTCAATATTTTAGTTAGATAGATACGAGTATACTCTTTATTGTACATCGAAATAATTTCATTTTTATCGTTATAAATATACTTGAAAACTAAAGTTTAAGAATAAGAACAACAAAAAATAACATAAAACAAAACTGATTGAAACAATTGTTGTACAATTGTCGGCCTCATCGCTATTTGCGATCTCTTCCAGGCAACCATTGGATGGAGAGAAATATTAATGATGACATGAGGAGTTGCACTGAACGATTTAATGAAATAACCAATAATTTGACTATTGTGGCCAACATGAACATATACATATATATAAAAGCACATATAATGTAATACTAGCTAGCTAACTAGCTGTTGCCAGCGACTTCGTCCGCGTGGTATTTAACAAAAAAGTTATTGTTCAGTTCGCAGAGTTTACGATAACTTATTAATTCTGTATTTAAGAAATACCTATACTAATTTAAATGAAATTCTTCTTTTAATCGAATATTATAAAGTTTTAATTGGTTTTTTTTTTTTCGTGAGGTCCTATTTTTTTTATCTAAATTAAAAGTAGCCTAAGTCACTCCTTGTTACATCAGCTATCTGCCAGTGAAAGTCCCGCCAAAATCTGTCCAGCCATTTCAGAGAGAGAGAGAGAACAAACAGACAGACAGACAGACAAAAATTGTAAAAAAAATTGTTTTGGTATATGAACCGTGTATACATTCATATGCAATTAGTAAAAAACGGTTATTTTAATATTACAAACAGACACTCCAATTTTATTTATTTGCATAGATATGTAACTATACACACCTAAATATACACTAAACTGTGAAAATAAGAGATAGGTACATACTGACAGACCGCATGGTATTAGGAGCCTCGTCACTCAGCAATTGAGGTAGTGTTCTTTTAGAATTTTATTTTAAATTACAAAGTGTTTGTGCCCGTGGTTGCCCGCCTGATGGTGAGTCGTAACGTATTTTATTGTTTTATTTACTAGTAGAGAAGATTATCTTATAATTACTATAATTGATAAGTAACAAATTAATTTTGTTACGTAAAATATATACCGACATAATCATGCATACACTCACGGCTCTATGGGTAAGCAGAGGAAAAATTATGGCCCACATTTTGCCTATTATAACTTAGTCCTATGTATGTAGTCAGTATCATCCAGCCACTTTTGGTAATTAGATGGGAAGACTTGGAGTATATTGACTGGAAAAGGAGAAAAAAGGGAAGGATGCGATTGCTTATACAGTCTCTTGAGCCCCTGCAGTTGCGAAGAGATGTCGCCTCTATGGCAGTTCTCTATCGCCTACATCACGGGAAGTGTTCTGACGAGCTCTTCCAATTGGTCCCACCTTCTCCCTTCCTCTACAGGACTACACGTGCTGGCCTGAGGAGTCACCGTTTGCGAGTCGAAGGTATGCGATCCCGAACGAAACGGTTTGGCTCTTCTTTCCTGTGCCGATCAGTGAAAGCCTGGAATTCCCTACCAGCGCACGTGTTCCCTTCCCAATTTGATCCCGGGTCTTTTAAGCGGGGCGTGAAAAAGCATCTCACCAGGCCGCCATAGTGTGGGTCACCATGCTGCATTGACTAGACATGCAATGAGGATGGTGACCACCACTCTTGGACTCCATTTATTGCTTACCATCAGGCAAAGTGGAGTCATTATGGTAGGCTTACAAATAAAAAAAAAAATATATATACATATATGTATATATAATAGATTGGGGAGTATAAGCAATAGCTCAAGTAAGTCAGGGTTGCACATCTGTAACTCGACTTGGCTTGATCAATAACGAATTCTTGTTTTCACAAAATATATGTAAATACGGTAGGTTCATTCAAAGGGACATTATGCTGTCGACATTGAGTATGAATAGTTAACATATTAGTAATTTTAATAACATTTTACACAATCACATAGTTTCATATCTGAATTCCATTAATATAAAATCCTGATGATGGACATTACAAACATACCTATGACGGGCACAAAGTACACCCAGATTCGGGCCAGCCGAGCTTTCTGGCTTAGCAGTCGGGGACACGAACCACTAGACAAACGAACAAAATTTATTCAAAGAGATTTCTACTGTAGCGTTCGACAGAGAATCAAAAATTAATAACTCCAAATTCTTGCAAAACTAAAATGTTTATTAGAAAGAACAAATAGGATTAACGCTAAGGACGAAATGCTATCCGGAATGCCGGACATCCGGCAACAAAGAAAACGCAGGCTTAATTCTAACATAAGAAAATACGATGTTTATCTCCAAATGTCTGCAGCATAAGTGTGCATACTCGACCATCTCGCCGTATGGAGGGGAGTATGTAAATAGGAGTCAATGAGCCGAATACATTTGATGGTAGGGGAGGAGTTGATTTATAACAGCCAGACGCCGGGGCTGTTGACGGTAAAAACTTAAACAATATTATGGTTCAACACCAGTTTTATATTTCTTCAGAAAATATACTGCTTTTTTAGTAGGTTTAGGGGCTAACGAGTAGACGGTCCACCTGATGATAAGTGACTACCGCCGGTCATGCACACGCGTAGTTCAAAAATTGCAAGTGCGCACGGTTTCCCGTGTGTCCGTGGCATTTCGCAGACGAACCATGACCTAACTACTACGCTGACGTGCCGAGTGTTTTGAGTCCAACCTTATATTGTTGTCGTGAACTAGGTTCTTTGTGTCCGTTATTAGAATGTTTGTTGAGTCCCCCACAATACAGGAATTAATTCTATTTCGGGAGTTGTTTTTTTTTTAACAGAGAATAACAGAGATCGGCGAACTAAGAAGTAATTTGTGTACATCTTGACAGGGGTACAGAAAAGGATCTTTCATACAGAAAATTAATTATAATTCTGTTAAGCAGATATAAATCTAATTTTCTTTTTAGAAGCAAAAGTTATTATTTTATCTATTAATCTCACAAGATACGACAATGGATTTATTCTCTATGGATTTTCTCAAATCACGACCTATTCATATTTCAAAAACTAAACAAAACCACAGACAATTTCGACAGCCAAACAAAATGCAGAGTCACATTGAAAAAAAAAAACAAGTAATAGTCAATAACAAAAGTGCAAGCTCACATAAGCAAGTGCTTTGAGCAGATCGCACAGTTTCCGGTTAGATACTTCCGGCGTGACGTCACTGCCGGGGAGGCGGCGGCGTTCGGAAGATGGAGATGTAGGGTTACCAGGATAAAGAAAAAAATAGCCGGATAAGCGAATGATGACCATTTTGGACAAATTAAAATAGCGTTATACATATGTCCCCCTTCGGGAATAAACAGAGGCCAGGCCTACTTTTTGCCAACCGTAATTTAGTCAGACTTAATTGGGGCAAGCCTGTTGGGGTCATCCAGGCACTGTATCAATGTATATATAGAAGAAATGAAAAAGAAAAAGAAGCTATTATTTCGGTATAACAAGATATTCTTAAATGGGTAGGTATGTACACACATTCTTTGATACCGAAATACAATGAAACAAAATAGATTACAGGTTATAAAGAACATAAATACATTAAGAAAGAAAGCCTTCAAGAAAAGAGCGTACTCCTACCTAAAAGGCCGGCAACGCACTTGTGACTCTTGAGTTGCGGGTGTCCATAGACGGCGGTAGTCACTTACCATCAGGTGACCCGTCTGCTCGTTTGCCCCCTATCGCATAAAAAAAAATGTCCTATGTTGAGATTGTGGTACCAAAGCGCTGTTTTTTAAACGGAGGTGTACAATGTATATCCAATGTGGATAGAAATGAAAACTAAGTAACTTGTAAATTGTATCGTCGAGCTATTAGATTATACACAGTATACATATAGCTCATGGGAAGCGTGCCGTGACGATGACGCGAGGTCCACGATTTTTGTTCACCCAAAAAGTGATCAACGCGCCTAAAGAAGTTTTCACTTCAAAAATAGTTCAAAAAAAAACAAAAAATAAATAAATAATAAGTGATCCGTCTCTGAGATAGAAAACATCTCATTTACAATAGAAAACCGAAAGTTCATTTATATAGCCCACGTACATATATAGAATGACTATCTGATGAATAAATTAAGTTCATGCCAGTGGGATGAGAACGTACTTCTTAATACACAACTTGAAGTGTACTTTTTATTTTTAATATTATAGGGGGACAGACGAACAGACGGGTCACAGATGGTAAGTGACAACCGCCGAGCATGGACACTTGCAACTCTTGTCGTAAGTGCGCTGCCTGCCTTTAAGGATGATGAGGTATAGGGGATGCGGGAAGGGGAAAGAAGAGAGGGGGGATGAGGGGAGAGGAAAGCTGAGAGTGGGTCTTGGGCCTCCGGGAACCTCACTCATTTCGGGGAAATGCAACGCAAGCGTTACTTCACAACCGGTTTTCTGTGAGGCCGTGTACTACCAAAGTACTTTTGTTTATACTGTCTGATAGATAACAATCCGATCCCTTAGTCGCTTTTTACGACACCCACGGGAAGAGTTGGAGATGTCCTAATCTACTCCATCGAGAATCACCAACCATTATATTATATTATAGGGGGAGAGACGAACAGACTGATCACCTGATGATAAGTGACAACTGCCGTCCATGGACACCTGCAACTCGAGGAGAGGCCTCCAGAAGCTTCAATAATTTTGGATCACACAATTGCTTTTATAATTTAAATAGAAACTTACTTAAAAGTAGTAGGAGCATCATCATCAGCTCCTTATCACCCACTGCTGGACATGGGCCTCTCGCAATGTCCGCCACTGAGATGAGCGATCGTCATCTCTCCTCATCCACATTTTCTCCATTCAAACAGTAGATTTTAAATAGAGCGTTACATAAAATTAATTTTAAATATCGAGTGTTTGTGTGAATTATGGAGAAGCGTTATAAACTCCCGTTTATATATAATATCCTCTTTTTAATTCCACGGTTTGCTGCAAGAAAACTCAATTATGAGTTAAGCTGTAAATGCTATTTCTTTTAAATGTAATGTGTGATCTTTGTATCCAATAAAAAAAATCAACGTTGAGTGGCGACCTTCACATACAGCAGAGACATGTCAGCACGATCTAGCGAAGACAAGTCGAACTACGTAGAAACTACACTAATGACGTAGTACGATCCTGAATCACGATAATAAAATTCTCGCGCCGATTAGTATAAATACAATTTAGCAACGTCAACGGCAGAGCCGCGGTCCGCCAGGCGTGATAACCTCGCCTGGTTGGAAGATCTTCCCTATGAGTTGGAGGGATGACCCTCCCACAGTTGTATAATGTTTTTCGAGAAGTGATTACTAATCAGCTTAGGCAAATACATATAATAGTAGCTTCAAGTCAAGTAAATATTACTTATAGTGTAAATAGTCCAATAAAAAACAAGCGCCCAATATTGCACTAAATCCATTAAAAATGTTTAGAAAACTATGATAATAATAAATGAAAGTAGGCACCGCCTCTGTCTACCCCTCGTAGATATAGTCGTAGGTGTATGTATCTGTGTATGTACTGATCAATAAATGTGCAACTAATCGCTTTGAATGTTCCCTCAGTCTGGAATAAACCACCTGCATATATTTTTCTAGAGAAATAGTCCTAGAGCATTCAAGAGTTCTCTTCGAAAGGCGTGCGAAATGAAAGACAAATGTCTCTCACTTTCAATAAAACATATTGTTGGAACTATGGGCAATGCTCCATTCCTAAGGTATGCGTCGGTTTCATGGTGTATTGGTGTATAGATCAATAAATAATCAATAAAAGAGAATCATTCCAATCAAGGTTTCAGTATATTGAAACACACTAAAAAATCTCCAACTTCATTATATTTATTTAAATATATAGTTTTACTCACGTGTGTGTTTCGGTGCCGACAGGAGACCTTTCTCAAGGAGTAAGTCGTCGTACCAGACGTCATAAATAAATATGAATGTAACTCACGAATGTTTTTACTCTAACCTTTTTATATTACACAGTATAGATATCGCTATCTTTTATACTTAATTATAATCTGTGTAAACAGTCCGATATGTACCAAAATCATGGCCACCGTTAATATCGGAAACAATTTGTAACTGTGGAACTACAGTAAAATTTCGCTCGTAAACTTTTATTGCGCGATGTATATTAATATTTATATGTACATATGTATATGTTGTTCTGTCTGTTTGACGGGGGCGCAAGTCATTCGGAGTTAAGTTCTGATTGATTTGCTGTAGTCACTCAAGCGAAGACACAAACATCAGCGTTGCTTGAACCAAATAGGGAATAGTTTTTTTAACAATAAGTTGGCAGTGATGGTCATTAGCCATGACAAATACGATTTTCTGCAACGCATTATGGTGTGAACCTGCTCGTAGAAAAAAGTTTTTTTTTTATTATATAGGGGGACAGAGACGAACAGACACGTGATAACCGTCGCCTATGGATACCTGCAACTCAAGGGGATGAGTGGAAAGAGGAGAGGGGGAGTTGGGCCTCCGGTACCAACACAAACTCCGCAATATAGAGCAAGCATTGCTTGTCTATCGGTTTTCAGTGAGGCCGTTGTATTACTCCGGTCGAGCCGCCCCATTCGTGCCTTCCACGGTTGAAAGTTGAAATGGTTGCGAATTATCTGTGAACCTAGTTGCACTTTTACAACTTTCTAAAGACAAGACTAAATATTTATTCAGGCACTTAAAGAATAAGATTTTGTAACATTTACTAAGTTATTTGGTTTTTATTTACATAAATATATACACTCACGCCTGTATGCCTTAAGGGGTAGGTTGGAGTGTATTAAACACATAGTGTAATTTAAACTGTCAATGTTTTATGACTTTCTGTACCATGTTAGGTATAACATACATAAACATATGTAAACTGGACGCGTGTAGCTTGAAGTAGCCGTTTTCAATGTAATTTTAAAATTTATAACACGTAAAAATATAGCTTTCTGTCTTTTGTTTGTGCTTCCTTTATATATCTTCTCCTTGACATGACAAACATAGAAGAACACTGAAGGAAAACTATCCGGGGACCACACAATTTTTGTCCTGCTTGGGAATCGAATCCACGACTTCTTGCTCAGCATTCAGGAGCTCTAATCACTAGACTAACAGGCCAATCAATATAACTACATACATATAAATCATAATATCAAGTAATCTTATATCAAATTACAGTAAAAGATATTTTTTTTTTGTAGATTGATGTCTTTCTATTAACGTGCAAAGACATTTATTTGTGGGGATTGTATCCCCTCTTATCTTATTTTTTTTAACACTTATGAATATCGCTGCCTTTGCTATGATGAAATGTCAAAATAAAGAAATAAGTAAAACCATAAACAATACAATCATCTTGTAAAAACTGCGCGTCATTTCACTATGGTCTAATAAAACCATAGATAATAGATGCCGTCGGGCATAGACAATTAAAATATTGTTAATGATTATAACAACAGTTCGCAATTATAATTATTGTTTGTCCCTAGGGGAGAGTTTATTCGAAGATTAGGGTGGCATTTGGCAAATATACTCCGAATTGTGGTGTTAGCTTTTCATTATAGTGACGTCATTTTTTAGTTGCGAAATTTAATCTATTAAAATTGTTAGTATTATATAATTTGCTGATTTGACGAAGGCTACTTACTCGTTTGTATGTTGTACGAACTCAATATTTTACATACATTCATAATTTCACGTCTTTCTACCTTCAGGGCAGAGAGCCCGGTTTCGCGTATACCTGTTTTGCCCTATCTTCAGATCATCACCATTTTTACATAATAATAATTCCCTCAATATTATATTGTAAGATAAGATAAGAATTATCTTGATTGTACACCAAAGACATATTGCTTAACATTAAGTATAGAAGGTGATATGCACAATGGGCGGCCTCATCGCTGGAGCGATCATTAATTCATAATTTTATGCTCTCTTTTTCTTCTTGTCATTTTCCATTCTATCCTTTCTTTATTAAAATAATATATATATATATATAAATATACTACTATGTACTTACTTATAAAATGTATGTTATTATAGTTTCTGTCATTTATATGTTCATATAGTGTCAATGCTGTTTTGCTATATGCAGTTTGTACACCAATAAACAACCCTGTAAACAAATCCATTGCATCTGTCCATCTACAATTCAGATTGTCTGTATTACATACATACATAGGAACATACCCTCTCGCCTGTATCCCCAAAGGGGTTGGCAGAAGCGTATTGTAATCGTCGACATTTGGCAGATTATAATTTAGTCCTATTTATTGATGGTTGTCTTTTGGAAATTTGATGGGAAAATTTGGAGTAAATTGATAGGAAGGTGAGGATAGAAGGAAAGAGCTTTTCAGGGACGCACAACTATAACTCGAACTGGCTGCTGCCAGACAGAAGAAGAAGATATAATCGCAATTTTAGCGATAACGCCACCGGTCAATCAACAAATGTATTGGCCTAAAATGCGCCATACACACGGTCCTCCGTAACTTTTTTAAAAATATACAATTTTCTAAAAAGTCTTTATACATAAGAAACAAAACCCCCACGTATTAGAACATTTACTGTTATTGTTACTTGCAACTAAGCAATTTTAAATGACTCGTGAAAATAGATTAGGTAATTTAAAATTCTCTTGCAAACTCCACTAATTTGACATATTATTACCATGTATATGGATATATTTATATATGTATGTATTTTCATGTATGTATATGTATATATATATTCGTGTTTATTAACATGTATGATATGTTTATGTACATACATACGTACATAATATCACGCCTCTTTCCCATAGGGATAGGCTGAGCCCACTTCCTTCTATTTGCTACGACTCTGACATACCTTTCTCGCTTCTTCAACTTTCATTCCGTTCCGCATTCCGCCGGTTAAAGGTACTTTTGACCTGGCCTTTGCTTAAATTGTCGCAGAGGTCTTCCTCTTCCGACACCTCCATTTACATCTGCCATATAAATACCTTTTGTCAATCTTCTTTCATTCGTCCTTATGTACACTGTGTATTTAAATACTCTATGTATCTCCATATTTTTTTAATTATCGCTTAAACTTTGAACATCAAAGTACGGCGGCGAGACACTATACCACAAACTAGTATCTACTGCTTATTTTCTACTGTTTCTATTCAAAGGTTGTCTGGACGACATTTCTCTTAGCAATAAGGCAGCCCATTGTTCTTATGAACTGATTTGTATTACAAGGCTGTCTATTTATAATGTCGTGTACAATAAATAACCTGCTATCGATCTTTCTTTATGTATTGTTACTTACAAAGAAAATTTTTCTATCTGGTTTTACTCGGTTCGAGTCCGTCATACCACTTTACCGTTAGCTCCGGTCGAGATGATGACCCGTGAAGGTTTCCATACAAAAAAGGTAAATATGTGGATCTGTACCGTAACGTTGTAACTTTTTTTAACAATGCATCATCATCAGCCACTCGCAATCATTGAACTACTATTCCGGTCTTGAGCAGTTCGCAACCGTCGCCTGTCCTTTTCAGGTCGTTGGTCGTGTAAGAGGTCAAAATACACTACGCGTATTCATAAAAAAAGATTAAGAAAAAAACTCCGATAATATCGCCATAATCAAAACAAATTAGCGTTCGCCCCTGGAAGACATTGATCATTAAAAACTTTAGGGCATTTGTCACCGCAATTTGTATAACAGTTAACTGCTTGTAACATAATAAATAAATGGGGTGATGTCTAACGTTATTGTTAGTATAATGACTGTGACGGCAAAGATGGGAGCCGAGGGCGTCGTTTGATAAAAGTTTTTAATTGTCTAAGGTTCTCTATGGTTAAATGTCCAAAGTAGTAAAAAAATAAATAATAATGTAATATTTTACTGGGATTTTTTGTTGCCAATAAATCTAACATAGTGTTCTCTTTCTTTTTTTCTTTGTGGCAATTGAGCTAACAACAGTTAGCTTATACTGCCAGCGTCGTGTAAGGACTTTGATGAAATACTTAAATATATATCAGTGGTAGAGCCATGCTTAGGCACGAATGGGCCGGCTCGACCGGTGCGATACCACGGCCTCACAGTAAACCGGTTGTGAAGTAACGCTTGCGATGCATTTCCCCGAATTGAGTGAGGTTTCCGGAGGCCCAATTCCCCTTCCCCCCTTTTCTCTCCCCTCATCTCCTTTCTCCTTTTTTCCATCTCCTCATCCCTCCTCTCTTCTTTCTGCTCCCTGCATCCCCCATCCCTCATCACCCTCAAAGGCGGGCAGCGCACGTGCGACTCTTGAGTTGCAAGTGTCCATGGACAGCGGTGTCACTTCCCATCATTTATCACACACACACATTTATCTATAGTATAAAAAAAAATATATATACGTCTGAAACTTTGTCGTAGGAGACGATGACGAACACGGTAAAGCAGCATTGATAATTTGTTAAAACATTAAACCTTCATATTAGAACTAATACATACTAATATAATCCCCCTGCATTGCATCCCCCATCCCTCATCACCCTCAAAGGCGGGCAGCGCACTTGCGACTCTTGAGTTGCAAGTGTCTATGGACGGCGGTGTCACTTACCATTAGGTGACCCGTCTGTTCGTCTGTCCCCCTATAGTATATACATATATAAAAAAAAATATCATTAACAAATTTAGCTAAAACATCATATAGCTTTAGGGAACAGTGAGTTAAGAGGGAGCAAAAATTTATAGAAAGAGCTATATTTAAGATATAGTGTTGTTAGACCGATTAGAGAGCCGAGCAATGATGGTTGACATTGATGTTTCCCATGACAACAAATAAAATACATGAGGTTGTCGACATGTGACACATGACAAAACATACATTTTTTTTTTTTCGTGTGGAAACCCCCTCGGGCCGTTATTCCACCAGGGTTTTCGGTAGAACGGTGTGTCGAAATCGAACCGACTAAAACCACACGGTGTGCCATACTGCGCTTAAAAATAGGAGGAATCCGGGAACAGCTTTATTAAGACATCCGGATGACAAAACATACATACACTAACGCCTGTGTCCCCGACGGGGTAGGTAGAGGCGTAAATAACGCCTACTTATTGCTATATATAATTTAGTCCCATTTATGTAATAGGAGACGAGCATGGTGCCGTCAACCGGGCACTTTTGGGTATGACACGGGAAAATTTGAGAGGAAAAAGGAGGATAGAAAAGGAAGGAAAAGGATATTGGTTATACAGATCAAATAATAATAATAATAAATTTATTTCCAATAAAAAAGATACAAGGATACTTTGCACTGAAGGTCACCCGTCAACATAACTGTGTAATGGTTACACCAAAATTTATTTAAATTTATTAAGTGTGACGAATTTTTACAAAATCTATAGAGCTTGAAAAGTGTGACGAAACCGCTACTGTGACGAAACTACACTAACGCTTTGTAGACACACTCATGGTAAGAATCAACTTGTATTATTAGCTCCAATAAAATAAAAAATTAATGTAAATACTTACAAAGTTGTGCATTGTAAAAATTATAATAAGTACAAGGGTATTAACTAACAAAGTTTTGTGTGCGTGTGTGTGTGTGTGTCTGTGTGTGTAATGTCAGATTAATGTTCTGTGTAGAAAAAATTACGCGTTGAGTGTTATGATGACATGTTTATCAAGATTTCCGTTTGATTGTAACTTAGTTCCATTAGCCAAGATGTGACCCTTTTTAAGCTCTTACATTTATTTGTTAGCCAAGTAGATATTGTTTCTACATTTGATTATTAAAAATATTTTAACAACTTGATACTGCAGCATCACTATAATTCAACATAGTTTTATCAGTAAATCTGACAATTCAGTTCGGATACACCCGAAGATATCGTTACTAAGATGGCGGACTGATAACTGACAATAAAATTGTTCTATTGTCAAGATTTATGGCTTGAGGGGCGCTTTAGCATCACAGATAGGGATACTTGGAATAAATATAAAAGATATCGGAGAAAATCTAATTTTTATTCTTTGGTAGATGTGAGTTTTATTTTGGAGTATTAAAACGAGTATACGAACTCAACCTAAAAATAGTCAGACCGCCCTGTAGACAGCCCTGTTACAATGTGTGATCTCGTCTAGAACACGTCTATGGTAAATATTTAAAAACGTCACTACTATAATCCTGTTTTTTTTTGTTATGGAAAAATTTAAATATTTAGAATCTTGATACTTAATAAATGTACAAATTTAGCAAATAAATAATTTGCATACCTTCTCATTTCATCATTGCTCTCACTATCTGTATGTACATGTGTCAATTTTTTTATATAGTCATATATATATATTGGTATGTAATCAATAATAATACAGTTAGGAAGACATTTTCTGTTGTAGTCTCAGTCAATTCACAAACATATCATTGTACAAATCTGTTATTAATGTTTATATATATATATATACTATAGTTATCGTTGTATATACAATATTTCATTGGGTTCAGTGTGTGTATACTTGTGTATACTTTTATTTACGTGTACAATTAACAATAATATTGATCAAATTTTTTTACTGCAAATTTATTTATACAACGAAACTACTCATTCGTTTTTATATATTCACTGTCGTTCATTACATATGTTGTTGCCTGTAAGTAAATTATATGTGTTGTATTTTTCACTTTGTAGACAAAGAAGCCGGACAAAATTAATACGACATACAAATTATAAAACACTATTTTGCCACCTTCCAGTTTCATTTATGCGTATATCCTTTAAGACCTTGTTTATATTCTCTTTTCTCTTTTTTTATTTAGAAAAAGACAATTAGGCATTAGGAATAGTTCCTTAGCGGGGGACTAAGCTAAATAAGCTAACTAAGCGGGATCCGTGTCGACTAATGTTGGATTACACAAATTTTCTTCTCCTGTTTGGGTCGAACCCACGACCTCCGGCTTATTGGGCTGGGTAGGTGGGACTGAGGGCTTGGAAAGCCTCCAAAGCCTCTCAAACTATTGCTTAAACTTCAATCTGCAATACCTCTCTACCTCATTAGCTTCACTTCAACGTATCTACTATACTACTGCTACTTCAATTATCTATGTATTCAACTCGTATGTATGTTTGTATGTCCGTGTTTTTTTAATATACAGTTTCTAATGTATACCTATATAGGTATAAATGTAAATATATCATATCACGGATGGCAAAAACGGTTTAAGTGGTCACCTCGCCACTACGATGCTTCGCTGAGTGTTGTGGGTTCAATCTCCGCACGGGACCACAATTTGTGTAATCCTCAAATTGTTGTTCTGAGTCTGGGTGTTCTTTGTGTCCGTTGTTTGAATGTTTGTAAAGTCCCCCGCGACACAGGAATTAATCCTAATGAGGGAGTTTTCTTTAAAAAAAAAACGATATATTGCTTACGTTCCCTTTCTATTCTCTCTTTTCTGTCGATATACGATCAAATTTTCCCATTTAATTCCCAAACGTAGCCGAATGACGGCAATATGCTTGCCCGTTATTACGTAAATAGGACTTAATTCTAATCCAAAAAAAGTGGACTCTAATTACTTTCGGGGATACGAGCATGAGTGGTCGTATGTGTGGGATATTTACAGTAAAAGAAATAAGAATCCACGAAGCATTTTCTGTTATAAATTGTGATTAGGAACGTATTTGTGAGTGGAATATTAACTATAGTCACCAGTTGAACACTGCTAAAACTCAGGTCATCATGGTGGACAGTTTCAGGATGTTTTATCAAATCGATTTCACTCAAATGCTTCAAATCAATTTACGATGGTAGCCCGCTATGTATTATTAATAGTGTAAAAAACCTGGGTATATTAATGGACAGAACTTTTAGAATAAAGTGTGACGTCCGGTACCGTCGCGGCTGGACGACTTACTCATTGAAATAGGTCTCCTGTCGTGACCGAAACTAATCGGGCATCCCCGAAATACACACGTTAGTAAACCCGTATATTTTTTAAATAAATATGATAGAACTTTATCCTGGGGCCCACAACTACAAGAGGTTAGTCGCAAATTGTTTGCTGCAGCTGGGTCCTTACGAAGACTACGGAACTTAATTCTAACCGCTACAAAAAATCCGCTTGCATAGTATTTCTTAACTCTTATCCAAGATAAGAACGCATTTAAACACGCTGGTCCTGCTCCATAGGACAATTTTGAGTCTAGACGAAATCAAACTAGTTTCTGATTGAATTTTATAAGGAATTATATTTTGTAACATTGTTTTACACGATTATTTTAACTCACACACTGACTTATTACTTGTTAATATTCTCTATATCTGTGTAAATCGTATGCTACTATTACTATGTTTGTTAATGTGTGAGCACTATGTATTAATTTATGTGTCGTTGCTTCTCTTTAATTCTTTTTACCTGTTTCGGTATTGTGATATTGTTCTGGGTGTATCGTTTTCACACATAATTAAAATTATAATTATATATAATGATTGTATGTAAACAAAACATTTTAAAAGAGTATCGCTGGAGTTTCTTGCCCATTCTTCTCCATACGAAACTACATTTTGGAATGGGCGACGAGAATCAATTCTATTTAAATGTAAATATCTATAAGGTTCATATTTGACTTACGCGAAAATGATCATGTATCAGAATGTGGCAATTCGCTCAAGAGGCTGCTGATTTGCATTAGGCGGAACTCATACTGTCTCTATTTTAGTAAACATATATAATACTATTCAAGCCCCTCACTCCCTTTTACTTCAAATAACGTTATAATTTCCACTATGACACATATTCTTGAGATCATCTGAAAACTTGCAAATTCAAATTTCAGTTCATTCTACAAAGTTCGCCGACAAATCCTTTACTGTTGAAGCAGCATGCCTTTGGAATGAAGTACCACTATAAGTCGAAGTCAAAGCATTTATTTCAAATAGGCCCAAAAGGCACTTTTGAACTATCTATTAGACAAGCGCAAAGTTTAGCATCATTCTAAAATATTTTAAAGGAATACTATCGGTTAAAATAATCTGTTAGCATATCAATCATATGTAAATTTCTTATTCTTATATTTCTGTCCATCCTGAGTTTTCCTGGAAGAGATTGCATTGAGCAATAAAGTCGTTCTTTTGTACAATTTGTGTTAAAATCTAAACTTTTTAGCGATAAGGACGCCCATTGTGCTGCTTGCCTACGTTATGTATGACGTTGCGTGATGTGTCCGTAAATAAAGTAGAAAAATGTAGGCAGTATTGAAACTATGAAAATCTGACCTGAAACTTAATAAAAATTATAATTTTACTCACCAGAAATGGCTTTCCCACAAACAATAATATCTTCGAAACCACAAATCATTAATATTATATAAAAAACACATTTTCTCTCTGACGTTTTACAAAATGGCGGTTCGCGCCCACCTGTTTACAGCTCTCTGATTGGTTGAAGTTTCGCGGTAGGATACACCCACCGCGAGGCAGGCAAGGGAAACCAGTGTGCAGCCTAAAGCTATATATATATATATATCACTATTACAAATTATACATAGTAAGTATATGTAGCTACTGGAGATCTCCACATATGCGATGTATATGCTTATATTATGTGGTGTGTGCTTACAATTTAACACAACATAGGCGCTATTTAGTTCCAGTACTTACAAACTACATCTTTTTCCACGTCTTAGTGATATAATAATCAATTGGCAATCGAATGTAAAACCCTCAATAAATTAGGATAATAGTGCGAATAAACCTTCAAAAAACAAGTTTAATGTTTGCTGACACTGACTGGTAAACCGGAGGTCGTGGGTTCGACTTCACAAGGGGATAATAGTTTGTGTGATCCATAAATGGTTATTCCAAGTCTAGGTGTTCTTTGTGTAATTTGTTTATATGCTTGTCAAGTCCCCCGCGACACAGAAATCACCCTCCGAGTAATAAAGATTATAGCATTGTTTTACTATAACCAGACGGCCGATAAACATACTTATATATTTCTAAATACAGACATACTATAGATAAACTACACATAGACACAGAACAATCATACTCATCACACAATGGTACTAGGAGCTCATTAAGATATTAAGTGTTGCATTTTATAATAATCTAACACACGCCCGTCTGATCCCAAACTAAGCAGAGCTTGTACCACGGTAACCAGACGGCTGATAAATTTACTTATATATTTATAGATAAAGTACATCCAGACACAGAACAAATAACCTGGCTCATCATCACACAATATTTGTTCCGGGATGGACGGCTGGAAGAATTAAGCTGATCTATTTACAAAAATGATGAATAATGAAATTCTTCTCCCGTAATTATGGTGTTCAAATAAAGTGTTACACATACACAATCACGCCTGCGTCCCCGAAGGGGTTGGCAGAGGCGTAATTTACGCCTAAACTTGGCCAATAGTAATTAAGTATTAGTGACGTAATAAAGGGCTAACCTATTGCCTAAAGATGGGAACATTTGGGAATAAGATGGGAAAATTTGGGATATATTGCCAGGAAACAGAGGATAGAAAGATAAGGAAAGGGATATTGCTTATAAAGATGGATTGGCGAGTATTAAGCAAAAGCTCAAGCAAGTCAAGGTCGCATACGTATAACTCGAATTGGCAAAGCTAAAGTGTTCTCTATCCGTCTGTTCTGAGATTCCTTACTTATCTAATCTACTGGGTGTTGTAACTCCTCAGCTGAAAACTGAAATAGTCCTCCAATCTGGATGCTAACATGAGTAAGTTTGAGTTTAGTTTATGTGGACCTGGAGTCTTGAGTTTATTTTTCAAGGAATGTCGTAGGAAATGAAGAAACAGTCTAGATTTAAAGAAGTATTATTATTGTTAGTTGTTTATGGACTCCCCTCTCATGTTTATGTGAGTGAGTTTATCGACATGTGTTTGACATTCGCGGAATCTGTGCGCTGACGCAGATGCCGCTAACGTCAAGTACTTCGAGAGAAAAATGTCTATGAAAATATGATAGCCATGTTGGTCAAAAAGAAAAACAACTCAATATAAAAATCTTTAAAGAAGTGATGAACGTGTAAAAGTTTAAAAATACGTTATTGCAGAATAAATGCGTTTGTCATTTAAGTACACAAACACAGAAACAACAATATTTTTTTAAACAAGATAAAAGGCAAAGATGTGTTTATGGTGTTCAGTGAAACAGTAAGATCTATATGTCTTGCCAGTAATGGCGTGCAAAAATTACACCAATTTGAAAATAACTCCATAACCAAGCATAGCAAGATTAATTTTTAATTAAATAATAAAGGAAGATTATGAATTATATTATTAACGTAAGAGAGCCATGCTTTGGCACGTATGGGCCGGCTCGTACTCGACCGGAGTAATTGTACGGCCTCAAAGTAAAGTGTTATTAAGTAACTTCTGTTGTGTTTCACCGAGCGCCCTTTTCTTATCATAAGCAGACTGGTCAATTGTTTGCGAGCGCCTTCCGCCGCCCATGAACGCTTGCAACTCAAGAGTCACAAGAGTGCTGTCCGTCTTTTAGGGTAGAGGGGAAAGAGAGGAATTGAAACGAACTAGGGAAAAGAGAGGAGGGGAAGGGGGTTGGGCCTCCGGTAACCTCACTCACTCAGTAACATAATGCAAGATTGTTTTCTTTTTAATGTAATATAGGGACAGACGAACAGAAGGGTCACCTGTCCGTCTTTTAGGGTAGAGGGGAAAGGGAGGAATTGAAACGAACTAGGAAAAAGAGGGGAGGGGAAGGGGGTTGGGCCTCCGGTAACCTCACTCACTCATTAACATAATGCAAGATTGTTTTTTTTTTTAATGTAATATAGGGACAGACGAACAAACGGGTCACCTGATGGTAATTGACAATCGCCGTCCATCGAAACCTGCAACTCAATAGTCGTAAGTGCGCTGCCCGCCTTTGAAGGTGATGAGGGATGGGGTTTACGGGGAGGGGAAAGAAGAGATGGGAAAGAGGGGGGATGAGGAGAAGGGAAAGAGGATACACAGAGGTGGGCCTCCAGAGATCTCACTAACTTCCCTGAAATGCTTTACAACCGGATTTCTGCGAGGTACTGGTATCGCACAACCAAATAAGACAAATACATTTGTTTATCTTTTGCAACTTACACTCTTCTTTGTTTATTAGAAGCTGGATAACATAGTTTTTCACTGCCTAAAAACACGGATAAAACGAAGTTATCTAAAAATTAAACCTAGCTACATTGATTTATCACCACCGAAACCCCTTATACTAAATTTCATGAAATTCGTTTGAGCCGTTCCTGAGATTCACACGATATATACATACATATATACAAGAATTGCTCGTTTAAACGTATTAGATCTCTTTTAATAAACTTTAAAACTATATATATATATATTTTTTTTATACTATAGGGGGACAAACGAACAGACGAGTCATCTGATGGTAAGTGACACCGCCGTCCATGGACACTTGCAACTCAAGAGTCGCAAGTGCGCTGCCCGCCTTTGAGGGTGATGAGGGATAGGGGATGCAGGGAGCGGAAAGAAGAGAGGAGGGATGAGGAGATGGAAAAAGGAGAAAGGAGATGAGGGGAGAGAAAAGGGGGAGGGGGAATTGGGCCTCCGGAAACCTCACTCAATTCGGGGAAATGCAACGTAAGCGTTACTTCACAACTGGTTTTCTGTGAGGCCGTGGTCTCGCACCGGTCGAGCCTAATAAGCCTAAACGACTACAAGATGTACAGAGGCGGACTTAATGCCATAGGCATTCTCTGCCAGTCTACCTTTGGGTGAGGCAGAAATGTATGACGTAGGTGCAAAATGTTTTGATTTAAATGAATTTAAAAATGAAGAAAATTTATCCTGAATAATCCAGTAAATATGTAATGATACAATATATATATACATATAATTATATACAAATATACTTACTGTTGAATACTGGTGTCTTGGGTTGGCCAATTGAAAGTCTGACGTTCCAAGCATTCAATTTGTATTTTTAATTACAATACAATTAAACATATATAGGTAATACATGGGTGCACGTGCGTGCACATTAGAAAAAATTGTAGAATGTGTTCGCTGCGGTAAGGGTGGGGCGGTCGTATGACCGGCGTGCAACCGGTTTCTCCCCGTCAGCCGCAACATCCTTAAGACACGGCGTGAACATCCTGGGGGCCCTTGAAGACAGTGGTCTTCAACGGTTCTGTGGGCTCGTCCAATAAGGGGCAGAGGTACTTCACACCTCGCCTATAGGTACCAGTAGTAGTGACAACGTCAGCCACGCGCGTAATCCCGTCTGGTCCATAAATATAGAATATAGAAGTAAACGATAATATTATTATATTATCGTTTAATCAAATGATGAGATTTCAATTTTAATTAAAATAATGAATACTATTCTAGTTTTGTATTTGCATTCTAAAGCTGAATGTTGTGAATCAACCGTTTTCTGTACCATCGTATCTCTACCAGTTTTCGAGAAAAATCATCTTTTAAAATTTATTTGAGAAATTAGATTTTTATAATAATACTCTAATTTATTCCCAAAGTGCCCGTTTGTCAACAACATACCTGCCCCCTCCCCTGTTACGTGAGTGGGACCATCTTATAGTGCCATGGTTACAAAATGGCGTTAAATACGACTGATTTTTTTTTTCTTTTTCTTTCAAAAAGCATCTCGCTCTAATTCCTTTTTTTTTATATAAGCCTACCATAGTGACTCCACTTTGTCTGATGGAAAGCACTGAGTGCAGTCCAAGAGTGGAGGTCAATGCAGCATGGTGACCCACCGACCCGGGATCAAAGTTGGAAGGAAACACGTGCGTTGGTAGTGAATCGCTGGGGACTTTACAAACATTTAATCAACGGACAGAAAGAACAACCAGACTCGGTACTACTATTTGATGATCACACAAATTTTTGTACCGTGTGGGAATCGAACCCACGACCTCCGGTTCAGCAGTCAGGGTCACTAACCACTAGACCAATGGGCCCGCCTAATGATTAAATATTCATTAGAAATAAATATATCATATTTTTTTAAGAAAATTATAGAGGAAAACTAGCCGAAGGGTCACCTGATCGTAAATGACCACTGCTGGCCATGGACACCTTCAGCTCAAGACCCGCAAGTGACGGTGCTATTCAGCCTCCGGTAAACTCGCTAACTGGGTAAATATAACGCAAGTACTACTCCACAACTGGTTATTTGTGAGGCTGTGGTCCTGCCTTGGAGCCGGCCCATACGTCTAACGTTAGCGTTTTCTTAGAAATTGCCAAAGTAATATCTTTATTTTTCATCGTGCCACTTTGTAAAATCATTTCTTACATAGCAATATATAAGATAAATACCATTTTATACATAACAACATGAAACTTCAGCATTCGAGGGTCTATTTCAGTGAACGACTTGCAATATAAAACTTAATTTAGATAACAGTAAAGTTTAGAATGCCTTGACGATTGTCTGAGTACTTTTTGGCGCCACCCCAGACAAAGCTTCGCCAAGGAAAAAAATATTACTGAACAAACTAAAGGTCGGTATTCACTGGTAGTACACATCACTAATAAACACACGTTTGTGGAGAGAAAGAGGCGTCATTAACGGCCCACGTTTTGCCAATTATAATTTAGTCCCATTAACGTAATAGGGACATTCCTGTTGACGTCATCCGCGCACTTTTGAGAATTACGATTAGATGAGAAAATTTGGACAGTTGAGGCCACCAAGGGCTCGGACCTTTATCTGTGACATTTACTCAACACAGTATATTACGTAAATGGGACTTAATTATGGCTGCCAAAAACAGTAACTGACTAAGTAGAAAAATTGTAAAATATTTGAAAAAGAGTGTCCTTGGATTTTTTTGCTTGTTCTTCTCCACAGCATCTATCTATTAGTACAGTACTGGATAAGTCTGATTGAAATGACTTTGATTTGATTTGTGATTTAATAGATAAGTCGGATCCCTTAGTTGACGTTTACGAGACCCACGGGAAGTAATGGGATGGCCTTAGTCTACAGTAGTCTACACCATCGAGAACCACACAGCTACTATGTCTTTAAGATTTTAATTATAAAGCATACCATCGCAAGTCATAATCAATGTCGTAATAAAATACTATAAGTAATTTATAATAATATGATAATCAACAAGTACCGTAGAGGATTTATTGAGTAATATTTTAGGCTATAAAACCACGCTACCACACTTAGGAATTGGACTGTTACCATAAAGCAGGTAAAGCGGCGGGCAACGCCTAGTCACATACATGTACATCGTACAATTGGTAGTTTATTAAAAAGTAATAACATTCCATATAAGAGGGTGCTATGAGAATAGGCCAGACGACTGTCAAGTTTACAGTGGTAGAGCCATGTTTAGGCACGAATGGGCCGGCTCAACCGGTGCGATAGCACGGCCTCACAGATAAACCAGTTGTGAAGTAACGCTTGCTTTGCAATTCTCCGAAATGAGTGAGGTTTCTGGAGATCCAACTCCAACTCTCCTCTTACCTCTCCCCTCAGCCCCCTCTCCTCTTTCCCGTCTCCTAATGTACACGACAACAACTTATAACCGCGTCTACATCTAGCTCTAAAGTAAACAAAACAACCAATTTAGTGTGAATTTATGTGAAGCATTGATTGCAAGTAACATTCCTCTGCATAAGAATTACAATTCTACCCTCTAATAATTTCTGTAAAAGTGTTGCTTAAATCTAAATGTACCGGATGAATCAACATTGCGTAAAAATTATATACTAACAATTTATCAACATGTTATGGAAGAAATACGAAATGAACTCAAAGACAACTTTATTTAGATTTCAGCTGACGAAATTACAGACAGCTGTGAACGTTATATAGCGAATTTATCTGTCGGTACATTACAACTGGAGCCTTCTTCTTCCTATTTGGTGGCCTGCAAAGAATTGGAAAAGAAAAATCAGTCTACTGAATCATAAAATCAGACTGAATCTATCGAAACAATGAATAAAATACGCCAAATGAACTTCACGTTGCCTATGGCATTGCCACATAAACTTAAAGACAACTTTGAAAACATATTGAACATTAACCCAGGTTTTGAAAGTTTGTCTCAAATTGATAGTTTCATTAATGGGACAGCAGAATCAGAAACTATAAGTGCTAACATAGCACCCAACTTCAAATTCTGCCCAGTTACCTCAGTCGACGTGGAGTGAACCTTTTCCACTTACAAAAATATTCTAAATTATCGAAGACACAATCTTACCACTGAAAATTTGGAAAAATATTTGATTTTTTACGTTTACAAAAGATTTTAATGTAATGTAATGTTACTGTACTTATTATTGCCTATCAACAAAATTTACTCATAGTATGCTGATTTTGAAATAAAAAAAATGAAAACTTACTTTTCTCTGTTATTTAGAGGTTATTCATATTCTGCCAATTTTCATGCATATTTACATGCAAGCTTTTTATATTGCATATAATTCGGTCTCTACTCATCACCCTTAAAGGCATGCAGCGCACGTAGGACTTTTGAGTTGCAGGTGTCCATAGACGGCGGTTCTCACTTACCATCAGATGACCTGTCTGTTCGTCTGTCCCCCTATAGTATAAACAAAAAGTCCAAAAGTCAGCATCTTTGTAGTAGACGTCAAAACGGTAGGTTTGGTACACATTTGTATGAAATACTTAGGAATGACGTCACGCCTATGTTTTATCAAATTGTTAATATTTTTTTATAAGTATATAAAAAAAAAATTAAAACGTTAGAGTAAAACAATGACAATAATCAACTATTTCACAGCAACCTTGTTGCCCAACTTTGTGATATAACTTAATTATGAAAAAAATATGCTTACCTACCAATTATGTTCTGTTGAATTAAATGTTCTAGTCTAGTTTACCTGCACCCTTAACTTTCTATTAGAGCTAAAACGAATCTCATAAACATACAAAAATAAGCTGTATCTAGTCCTGATACGGTAGAAAACATATTAGCAGAGATTTATTTCAGATAAACAACTGCGTATACAGAAAAGTCAATACTTGAACTGCATAAGCTTGTCTAATGAAAACCAACCTTATCATTTAGAAAATATGTTATATTTTATCTTGGGTGTGGTAACTACTTGTTACGTTTTACTGTCGCTCAAGTAAACATTTTGGCGCCAGACGGGCAGGCGCCATTTTGCCGCATTTTCGTTTTCATCGGAGGCACAACAGTATAACATTATTCTGTTCGGCAAGCTTCCGCCTTCGTATTATGCCAACTAATTTACTGTTATGGCCGTCTAACTTTGCCAATAAGATGTCTGTGGCCAGCCCTGCGACATTTATACGTATTTTGAGTTGTCTTTTTGCAAAATCTGCAAATGAAATTCTTTTTATCAACTTGAATAAGCATTTCTGTGACAGAGCAAGCAAGTGACTGTTATCTATCTAATATATAAACAGTCATGGAGTGTCTGGATGACGGCAATAGACGTGCTCCATATTACGTAAATGCGACTAAATTAGGGTCGAAGTGAGTGAGACGCCGCTGCCTAAACCTTCGATGCTATAGGCCTGAGTTTATGTATATATGTCATTATTACGATAGGATGAGAACATTAGAAAAAAAGTTCATATATACATCACTCATGACATCGACAGCACGAGTATCGTGGGTTCGATTTCCACTCATGGAAATTGTTTGTCTGGGTGTAATATTTTTATAACATGTGTCTATTTAGAAATATATATATGTATGTTCATCTGGTTACCATAGTACAAGCTCTGCTTAGTTTGTGATAAAATGGCCATAGGTGAGATGTGTTGTGTCATGTTGTTATTAGAATATTTTAACGTGGTAGAGCCATGCTTAGGGACGTATGAGCCGGCTCTACCGGAGTTTTACCACGGCCTCACGGAAAACCGGCTGTTAAATAATGCTTGCATTGTGTGACCGAGTGAGTGAGGTATCCGAAGGCCCAACCCCCTTTCCCTTCCCCTCTTTCCCTCCCCCTTTCAGTTCCCATTTTCACCTACCATAATTACCGTTCATAAGTGGCGGAAGTCACTTACCATCAGGTAACCCGTCTGCTCATTCGTCCCCAAATATCATAAAAAAAAATAGAATATTATAAGTGAAGATAAGTATTTTGATTTTTTTCACTTTTTCACATTTCACTACGATCATTCTTACGAACACCGTAACAGACAAAAATGAAAGCTGGTTAGAAGTTCTGTGATAAATACTTATTAATAAAAACGTATAAAAAGAAAAAAAAAATCTGTCATCTCACCGTTCGCGAGAGACATTCCGCGTCATATTTTCTTAACCCTTTTTCTTAAATGGTTTACCAGAACCCATCATGCGTTAAATTTTAAATACCTATGTTTGTTAAATTTGTGGCCCCCCTTTTCTGTTCTTTTCTGTTTCTATGTGGGCGAGAGTTGTTGTCTTGATGCTGCTCGTGCCTTCGTGCCGAGTGCATGACCTTGAAGACGAGGCTGAGGAATATAAAAATGCTGACTTCTATGACAATTATGAAGAAAGTAAGTACCCACGACATACATTCACGCCTGCGTCTGCGGGGTAAGCAAAGGTGTACTAGACACCCACATTTTGCTAACTATAACTTGGTTTCACTTTTCCACCAACTTCAAAAAGGATGAGGTTCTCATTCGACTATATATTTTTTTTATTTATATGTTTGTTACCTCAGAACTTTCGACTGCGTAAACCGATTTCGACGATTATTTTTTTATTTGAAAGCTGGTCCTTCCCATGTGGTCCTTGTCGTAATTTGGTCCAGTTCTGAAAATGGCATCCATAAGAAACCATATAAGTTTTATTTTTAGTCTTAAATTTTCATTAGCATGTGCGCGACAAATGGCTAAAACTTAAACTGCTCATCGTCATCATATCAACCATATATAAATTAATTATAAATAAAAGGAAGAGTAACTCCATCCATCTATCTGTGTCTGTTACCTTCTCATGGCTAAATTATTTTCTATAATCGTTCCCAAGGGCTCCAAAAGCTTATGCAAATTTATTTCTTCAAGACCTCTGATCTCCGTACATTTATTCCCAGCGGCTCCAAATTATATTACAATATTCAATAAAGACTTACTAACGTTATATACTATTTATCGAACAACTATTTATATACATATACATTGTTTTACGATATAGGTTAATATACTAACAAACGGGTCACCTGATGGCGACAACCGCCGCCCATGGACACCTGCAATTCTAGACTCGTAGGGTGATAAGACGGGGCGAGTGTGAGGGGAGAGAAAAGAGGAGAGGGGGAGCTACTCAATCGGCAACACAATACAAGCATTACCTGTCTGTCTGTTACTGGCTATTGGTTTCCAGTGAGGCCATATTATTATGCCGGTCGAGAAGGCCCATTTGTGCCTAAGCATGGCGTAATAATCAGTGCATATGTACATATATATCCCACAGCTGAAGCTTCCATGCCAATGCTTACCACCACAGCAATGGAGTCTTTTACCAGGGTCCGGAGATATGGCACCTCGGAAAAAAAGCGGACCTTAGATCCACAGGAACTTCGAGAAGTAAAAGGTTAGTACATGCCAATACCCTTGAGACTTGAAAATTAAAATATCATGACAAATCTGATAGATCTAGCAACCTTTACCGCACAAATTACCGCAATTGTCAGTGGTAGAGCCATGCTTTTGCACGAATGGGCCGGCTCGACCGGTGCGATACCACGGCCTCACAGAAAACCGGTTGTGAAGTAACGCTTGCGTTGCATTTCCCCGAATTGAGTGAGGTTTCCGGAGGCCCAATTCCTCCTCCCCCCTTTTCTCTCCCATATCTCCTTTCTCCTTTTTTCCATCTCCTCATCCCTCCTCTCTTCTTTCTGCTCCCTGCATCCCCCATCCCTCATCACCCTCAAAGGCGGGCAGCGCACTTGTGACTCTTGAGTTGCAAGTGTCCATGGACGGCGGTGTCACTTACCATCAGGTGACCCGTCTGTTCGTCTGTCCCCCTATAGTATAAAAAAAAAAAAAAAAAAACAAATGAAATTCGTGAAATATATAACCCTAGTGATTTATTAGGTTTTCGGGATCAGCTGTTGGGGTAGCTGACCCGATAAGTTGTTGTAAAAGTACTCTCCCTACGTCTGTGCACGCTGGCTAATCGAGGTGAGGATACTTAGCCGGCCAGGCTGTATAAGCCGTCGAACCGTAGCTAAGCAGAACCGTAGCTATTGAAGTGAAACAGCAGGGAATGGTTGGAATCGACTTGTATTTCATTACAGTCACAAAGTATGCCAGTTATATGTACACTTTTGATCATTAGGTAGCGTAGTCAGTTTACCGCACATTACACGGGTTAACAAATAAGATTTCTAATGCTATATTTACAATAATCGATGTGTGGGCAACCAATCACATTATGTTGCTGTTTTCGCAATTATGCATCGTATAAAAACGCGGTGTCGCGCGAATCGGCGCTCTGTATGCAGTGTGAGCGGATGCGTGTTCCTTTAATGTATGTTTAGGTCTCCACAGTTCGTGGCAGGTGTACGCCACAAGGTTTATGACCGCCGTCCATAGACACCTGCAACTAGAGAGTCGTAAGTGCGCTGTCCACCTTTGAGGGATGAAAGTATACGGGGAGTGGAAAGAGAGGGGATGAGGATATGGGAAAAGGTGCGGGGGTCAGGGGAGAGGAAAAAGAAGATAAAGAGAGTTGGCCTCCAGAAACCTCACTAATTTCGAGGAAATGCAACGCAAGTGTTGCTTCACAACCGTTTTTCGTTCGTTAAGCATGACACTACCACGTAAATATTACGATTCAAATTATACCTTACGTGTAGAAATTCATCAAGCCTTTTAGGACCTATGGCATTACATAGAAACAACATACATACATACCTCCTTGCGCAGTTGAGTAAAAATGAAGTCAAATCTACAAACATACTTTTCCAGAGATCAATGGCAACTTCTGATGTTTTGTTTTATTAAATAACTCCTTACATAAGTAAGATACATTTAAAAACAGATTTCTTCAGAAGTTGAGGATTTTACTGAGACATTTTTAATTTCTTTCGTACTAAAACAGTCACCTCGCCGAGTGTTGTGGGTTCGATCCACACACGGGAAAACGCTTTGTGTAATCCTAAAATTGTTGTTCTGAGTCTGGATGTTCTTTATGTCTGAAGGTATGTAAAGCCCCCTGGGATACAGGAACTTATCCAAGAGCGGCAGTTGCTTTTCGAATGAACTAGCTACGCACACATTAGTAGCGTTACAAGACACCAACGGGAAAAGATGAAATGGCTCTATTCTCCTAACTGTTAACCACATGTTTATGTTTACAATATAATATTTTCTTTCTCGTTTTTGTTGATGTTACCTCTAAATGTCACCCAAACATTATGTTGGTTCACGTAAAGGACGTGTCAAAGAAACATACATACCACATTCATACATACATATTTACAATGGAAAAACATAAGCCTCCTTTTTGCGCAGTCGTTTAAAAAGGCACTGCCTCCTTTCCTCTTTTAAATTACTGCATCAATCTTTATCAATCCAGATGTACTCCGAGACATATTCGCCAATAGGCGAATAGAATCAGGGGCGGCCGCTGAATTCACAAAGACTTCGCCCTCCAAACTCGTTGACTCAACCGGCCAGTCCGACACATCATACGATCAGAGCTTCAAAACATCCCCCTATACTGAAACCTTGTACAACCAGACAGAACAATATAAGCAGAGTGAGCAACAGTCAACGTCCAGTAGCACGTCAAAAGATTCACTAAACAACACGGCTATAAATAATGTCGAAGGTGAGTAATACACACATTACACTGGCGCTTATAACCCCGAAGGAGGCGGCAGAGCCATTATCATAATTTAAAAAATATAATCATAATTTAGACCCATTTACGTATTGCTGTCATCCGGGCACTTTTGGGCATTGGATGGGACAAACTGTCGGAAAAAAAGAAGTGAGGATAGAAAGGTTAAGATAAATGAACTAATCCAGATGGATTGGGCGAGTATAAACAATAGCTCCAGCAAGTCAGGGACGCATACCTATAGCTCGAACTGGCTCGTGCCGGGAAGTCAGAGCCCTTTAAGTTGAGTAATAATATTTGAGTTAACAATTTTTAAGATAAGTAACTATGTTGAGTGTGAGTAGCGATACATAAGGTGAGTAGCGATACATAAGGTGAGTAGCGATACATAAGGTGAGTAGCGATAGTATCTAATAGGCGATATTTAAGGAGAGTAAGAAGATATTTAACGCAAAAGTAGGTAGGACATTATATGGCGGTAGCGGATCGGGCTGCCCGCTACCCTAGCAAAGCAGGCCTAGCGCGTCGTTTTCTGTGCGCGCCTCTCTAAGTTGGAGAGGAGCTAGGCCCCGGTTTTCCACGGTGTGGTCGCCTGATCATCAAGCGACCAAGGTCGGAAGCTTTCTTCTTAGGGTATACCTGGTGGTTTTAGTCTGTTTGAGTACGACATACCACTTCACTGTTAGCTCCAGTGAGGTGATGAAAAAAAAAAGGTAGTACATTATATGGGACTATCATAAGTAAGGTAGAAAACGATATCCAAGGTGTTAACTGTATTGGATGTTTTTTTTTTAAGAAGATGACGTAGTGGAGCGTAACGTTATTAAGTTACCATAGACTAAATACCAGTTAGGCTCTGTGAATGTGTATAAAAGGATTGTAATTATAATCCCCGAAATATACACTTCAGTAAACCTCATATTTTAATAACTACATGCTCATGCCCATATCCTTTAACGGGTAGGCAGAGGTGTATTAAACACACGTATTTTGTTATTTAGAATAATTTGGTCCTACTAAATTAACTGTGGCATGCCTATTGCCGTTAATCGGATACTGTATACTATATATATATTATGTATATTGGTAAGTTCATTCCGCCATTTCTAGATGCCTGAACAGATTTGTTGAGTCATATAATTTTTTCGAATATGGTCGCTGTATGGCACTTTATTTGCTTATTTGTGAGTTACATTTATATTTATTAAAATAAACAGTTCTACTCACGTGTTTTTATACACGCCTGACTAGTCTCAGTCTCAACGGGGGGCCTTTTTGAGTGAGTCGTCCTGCCGTGACGTTGCTAAGCATTTGTGCCAGACAGAAACTAGTCGGGCAATACACACGAGTTTATTTATTACCGTTTATTTTAATAAATAGCAACTTTTTATACTATTGTACTAAATCTTCTCTCCTTTTACTAATTCTTTTTTCAGATACACAGCAGCTACATACTGGTGGTCCATTAGTATCTGATTCAACGTACACCACCTATCCTTTCGATTGGTTATCAACTGAACAAGATCTCACCTCGATCAACGATATTCAGGAAGAGAGAAGTAAGTTTGTCATACTTCACTCTTTAACTTCTTTAATTGATTAGTTAACATCTCTTCAAGATTGTGTTAGAATGACGCTAATGCTTCGAGAGATCCAAGAGTCGCTAATGCATATCTAAATGTCTGTTAACTTTCACTAAACCAGTGAATCAATTTTGATTAAATTTGATATGTAATACGCTGCGAGCTTTCGAAGTGGAGCAATAACAATAACAGATGAAACTGCTGTACAGTCCCATGTGCTCTTATGTGTAAATAACCAGGGTTAAATCCAGTAGTCCAGAAATCCTACACATGAATCATACACATTGCCAAGAATCCAAATCGACTAAGTATATCTCATACCCTGGGAAAGTACTTAACCCGAAGGATGGTGGATTGAATACATGTGTTACTGCATCTAAAATCAACGAGTTTTTCCACCTCCCCTTTGGTCACTTTTCATTTTTCTTTCACTCTCTTTCCAGGTATTTTGAAGGAGGCGGTCAAAAGACTCAATAGGAGAGTAGAGATTTGGGAGCCCCAAGATGTGACGAACACTATTCTGACTACGCTTTTGAATTACTTAGACAATTCTACGGAGAGGACGCTCAATCCTCAAGAGATAAAAGCAGTTGATGGTACCTACTCTGTCAGTGAAAAATATTTGTCTATGAAAGCCAAAAAATTGAAATGATTTTCAGAAGCATTTGAACTGTTCTTATCTCAATTTCTTTTTAAATTAACGACGTCAAAATCTTCTTTAGAAAAAACTATTCCAATATTGATGTCGTTACAGTTAAGAGAAATCCTAAAAGAAGTTTTATCGATATAAAATAGACAAAGCGTCACATTTGCTGACATCATTTTTTAATCTCCCATTAAACCTTTTCTTCATTATTATTCCTTATATTTATAAAAACAAAACATCCATGACCAATATACTCCCACGGGTACTAAGACAACAGTGGTTATCGCCCAAAAGAAAACAACATCCTCACAATAGGGGCCGTGGGGCCGTGTCGAGGAGAGTGCTTCTGCATCCGTGCCTCGACTTAATATTATTTATTAAAAAGATTTGTTTTTCATTGTTTGCTGTGAAGTCCCATGTTTTTATCCTCTATATAAATTTTATCCTTTACGTACGGATATAAATTTGGAATTGGCCTTTCCTGGCTTACTGGTTAAGTGACTGCACAGATGGCGTAGCGGTTTAAGTGGTCTCCTCGCCACTACACCACCGCGTATTGTGGATTCGATCCCCGCATGGGGCAACACTTTGTGTAACCCTCAAGTTGTTGTTCTGAGTCTGGGTGTTCTTTGTGTCCGTTGTTTGAATGTTTGTGAAGTATCCCGCGACACAGGAATTAATCCTAGTGCGGGAGTTGTCTTTTTTAAATGATAAATGATAATGAATGACTCTGACTGCGGGGTAAGAAGTCACGGCTTCCTACTTTAGACAGTTATAACTGTGATCCACAAATGGTTGTACCGAGTCTGGGTGTTCTTAGTGTCCGTTTGTCTTAGTCTGGATAAAATTGCAATGGTCTATCATTATTGAATTTAATTGATAAATTTGTTTCCATTACAAAACATTTGTAATATAGTATCTCTTTGTTATATAATAGTAAATAACCATGATTATGATAGACCATGATATGACTAACTATATATATTTTTTACTTTAACAGTCTGGAAACTTTGTCTTGTTAAAATCTGATGTGGGATGGGGACACAGTAATTTCAAAGCTGGATGAATTGAATTTGTGGAAAATAGATGGTAAAGCATTACTACAAAAAAATATCCCAATGGAATCAAATGGAAAAGTTTTGCACAAAGAAAACAACTTTCGGATTTGGAATTACCTGTGTCTGACACAGGTAATTCCAAATCCGAAAGTTGTTTTCTTAAAAGCCTTTTAAGGGCATAGGAGTCAAACGAGCAGACGGGTCACCTAACGATAAGTAACTGCCGTCCCCCATGGATACCTGCAACTCAAAGAGTCGCTAGTCGCTGCCCACCTTTGAATAATAACTGCAAATATATAATTAATATCATAATTCCTGCAGAAGAATCCGAACAAGATTTGTTTGGAGGATTGGAGTGAAATTGACCTACGAGAGTTTGTGATAAGTAATTTATGAGCCTTTGATATTTTATAAAAGAGGATGTTTTGAAACATTATTGTCTTTTTAGATGCACTCAAAAGATTCGTGTCCGGCCAAAAGCTTGCCGTGACCAGATCATCCATGCATCCAAGTAATACCTCCACAATGCCGGAGTATGCGTACGCTGGCCAGAATACAGAATCTGGGTCTGAGACCATGATGTCCACAGTCACCGACGTATATGAGATAACGGAGTACGGCGAAACGTATCAAAACACAGACAACTTGGCGTTGCGACAGCTAGTAATTATTTTGTATATAAATCTTGCCCCTTATCGATTCTTTTTTTTTCTTTTTGCTTAGCTTTTTGCTTAGCTTTGTTTTTTTTTCTATGCTTCTAGAATAGTACTTTATTTGGAATGAAATAGAATCGCATCAAAAAGGTTGTACACTGTAAAAAAACATCTATAGCAACTACTATATACATAAAACTACTCATGATTTTTTTTTATGTCTGTTTTTGTCTATCCAAAGCTTTCCTGTAAGAACAAAAAATAAAAATACAATACTTTAAAAAATATAAAAATTGGTACGTAAACTAATGAATACTTTTCATTTACACTTGCATAAGAAGTGCTTTAAAGTATATATACTGATTTCATGGATAAGTCATCAAAAAAGAGACGTAAGAAGAAAAAGAAGAAGAAGCCGGCACCGCCAAAGAACCGGATTCCCTCTGGAATGTACATCAAGAATAAGTTCTATACTTTTCCACCTGGATGGCCCTTTGACCTGGTACGTGTTACAGTTACACTAATGATACGCTATTACAGTTACACTAGAGATACGCGTATTACAGTTACACTAGAGATACGCGTATTACAGTTATACTAGAGATACGCGTATTACAGTTACACTAGAGATACGCGTATTACAGTTACACTAGAGATACGTGTATTACAGTTACACCAGAGATACACGTATTACAGTTACACTAGAGATACGCGTATTACAGTTACACTAGAGATACACGTATTACAGTTACACTAGAGATACGCATATTACAGTTACACCAGAGATACGCGTATTACAGTTACACTAGAGATACGCGTATTACAGTTACACTAGAGATACGCGTATTACAGTTACACCAGAGATACGCGTATTACAGTTACACTAGAGATACGCGTATTACAGTTACACTAGAGATACGCGTATTACAGTTACACCAGAGATACGCGTATTACAGTTACACCAGAGATACGCGTATTACAGTTACACCAGAGATACGCGTATTACATTTACACTAGAGATACACTTATTATAGTTACACTAGAGATACGCGTATTACAGTTACACTAGAGATACACATATTACTGTTAGACTAGAGATACGCGGTTACAGTTACACTAGAGATACGCTTATATCAGGTACACTATAGCTTATAGAGATACACGTATTTAACTATGTAAGTGTAGCTTTTATGTGCACTTTGCAACAATATTCTTCTTTGACCTTCAGGAACTTGACTTAAGTTTTAAATTGAAGCGTTGGTGACCATCTTCCTCTATCTCTGCTTATTTCAGACACAATGTCCGACGACTGACACCACACCATACAAGTTGGATATACGTGGTATGCTGAAAATCCTGGCAAATCTCACGTATGTATCTATCTGTAAATTGACATACTTACTACATACACTCACTCCTGGAAGGAGAGATGGGGTGGGCTGTGGCGTAATTAACACTCTCTTTTTGCGGTTTGGTCTATTGCCATTATCCGCTTACTTTAGGGAATTAGACTTATGTATATATGTATTGGCGAAATCCGTCCAGCCAATTAAAAAGATTTAAGCCGTTTAGTCTCTGGAGCGTGAAAAATAAACATGATACTCTTGAAAACCATAAGCCTCCCATATGCACAGTCTGGTAAAAACAAGCTATTTTTCATTTTATTGCATAACATTGCATATGCATGCAAAATGTCAGTTAAAATTTAACTTGCGAGATTTCATTACAGGCAGACACCGGAACATTTGAAACTGTATAACATTAACCCAGACAGAGCAAATGATCATGCTAAACCCACAAATATTTGTCCCGACTGGGTATTAAATCCACTACTTCTGCTTAGCAGTCAAAGTCACTAACGAAGTAACGACTGGACTGAGAGGCCAGTCTTTTCGCTGTCAATTTTATTTTATTATACATACATATATCAAGCCTATATTCCCGAGGGTGTGGAAGTGCTTCAAACGCTCCCTTTTTGTCAACCATAACTTAGTCATTATTACATACGTAATAGGGAGAAAAGCTATTCCCGTCCTCCGAGCACTGTAGACCTGTCTGTCTCTGATACTGTCTGTCTCCGATCCCTTATTCACCATAAACCCACAGGAAGCGATGATGTTATGTTTGTTTCTTTTAAAGATACAACTCCCGCACTATAGTTAATTCGTGTGTCGGCGGGCGACTTTACAAACATTCAAACAACGGACAAAAAGAACACCCACACTCAGAACAACAATTTGAGGAATACGCAAGGTGTTGTTCGGTGCGGGAAGCCACCCACAACACTCGGTAGTGTAGTGGCGAGGTGATCATTTAAAACGCTACACCATACGTGCAGTCTACTGTGGCACTATTATACTCCAACGAGAACCACAAGGCTATTTATGGTATTAATGAACAGTTTTTGTTCCTTATAGGTACGAATACGACATGAATTTAGTGGAGAAGTTTAATGAGAGTATGTTCGCGTACAGCATCCCTACTTGCCCCACCAATAGATATGGGTTTGGAGTTGCGTTCGGAAAAGGGGCTCGCAGTACAGTTCTTGACTTTGACAACACCACCGTTGTCGCTAAGGTACGTATAGTAACATATATAAAAGAAAAGTAGAAAAGAAGAAAGATAAGATAAAATATGATATAAGAAAAGAATAAGATAAGAATAATCTTTATTGTGCACCAAAGACATATTGTTTAAGACTAAGTATATAAGGTGATATGCACAATGGGCGGCCTTATCGCTAAGAGCGATCTCTTACAGGCAACCTTTGGATGGACAAAATTGATAGTGGATTTAAGAAGGATGGCTAGCTTGGTGCAATATAGACGTAAACAGGTGGAAAAAAATGAAATTTAGTTGCAACGTCAACGTATAAAACTAGGTACATCCCACCTACTTATATACAGATAGAGAGATACATATACATACATTACTATATACATAAATTTGTACATACAAACAGACAAACACACATACACTTTAGGACTTATTATGTTAAATTCGTTTAAATTCAGAAGAAAAAATAAATCAGAAGGTTAATAATATTCTTTAACCATTTCTTTAAACACTGCCAGTGATTGAGCACGTCTTAAGGGTGCAGGCTGAACATTCCATAGCCGAACAGCCTGCATAGTAAAGGATTTGTCATAGAATCTGGTAGAATGCATAGGTACTGCCAATTCCAGCGTTTTCGACGACCTTAAGGATCTGGCGTGTGTTTTATTGTGGAACGTAAAACGTTCCTTTAAATAACTCGGGGTACATGGATTGAACAGGATATTGTAGAGTGGGGCGAGGATGTGAGTATTCCGTCGAAGGCGGATTGGGAGCCATATGAGCGAATTTCGAAAATCTGAAACATAATCATATTTGCGGAAGCCGAATATAAATTTTATACAATTAATCGGACTTTATAAAAGTAGACAACGGACTTCAAAGCGTCTATCATAAAATTTAAGACTAATATGGTTTTCTCATGGACGCCATTGTCACAACTGAACAAAATTTAAATGGGACCACATGGGAAGCACCAGCTTTCAAATAAAAAATAATCGTCGAAATCGGCTCACGCAGTCGAAAGTTCTGAGGTAACAAACAAAAAAAAAATAAAGTCGGATTGAGAACCTCCTCATTTTTGTAGTCGGTTGAAAATTTCGCTCATTCTGATTTCAAATCAATAACACATTACACAGCAAAACTGGACTAATTCAGCTATTTTTTTTAAAGAAGAGGGGTTGAGGAGATGGGAAAGAGTAGAGATGAGGGAAGTGGGGGTGTTGGGCCTCTGGAAACCTCACTCATTTCGGGGAAATGCAACGCAAGAGTTACTTCACAACCGGTTTTCTGAGAGGCCGTGGTATCACAGCGGTCAAGCCGGCCCATTCGTGCGTAAGCATGGCTCTACCACTGGTACTTGTTTTATATACAGCTCCCATACAAAACTTAAGAGATATTGTCATTTTAATAACCGCCATTTAAACTAGCCAGAAGTGATGGATGGTATTTATTGATAAACAATAAATAATAATATTGGCTGTAAACACTAGGAGACCACCCTTAGGAGTATCAACAAAAGAGCAAGTTAGTATAAACTCAACGCAATAAATCTTTGGGAAACGGTTAACATGAAACAAAACAAATATTTCTTTTTTTCGACTTTTTATTTAAAACATCAAGTTTTACATACTTCTTAAACACTATATATAGATTATAATTCATTTTAACCGACTTCAACGCGTCTATCACACATTACTTATATGGTTCTCTCATGGATGCCATTGTTAGAACTGAACCAAATTGATGTTGATGTATTCTTTTATTTGAAAGCTAGTTTAAATAAAAAAAAATCTGAGGTAACAAACATAAAAAAAGAAACATACAGTCGAATTGAAAACCTCCTCCTTTTTTGAAGTCGGCTGAAAATTCATACCTACGACTAACTTTTCAAAGCGAATGTTGACAATACGTGTAATAACGATAACATTTACTAGTTTGTGAGGAAATTATAGTTATCGTTATTGCATCATTCGCAAATAAAAAAATGGACTCCTGGAAAGTCTTGGCTTAAATGACCTGAATCTTATTTAAAAAAACGGATGATGTTCTCCGCTCGACCACTGCGATACAATGGCCTCACAGAAAACCGATTGTGAAGCAACGCTTGCATTGCGTTTCACCGAAATTAGTGAGGTTTCGGCTTCCTCCTCCTTTCCTCTTTCCCATCTCCTAATCCCTCCTCCCCTCTTTCCCATCTCCTCAGACGGGTAGAGCACTTACGACTTGCAGGTGTCCATGGTCGGCTGTTGCCACTTACCATTAGATGTCTGTCCCTGTCACATCATGGCCGATAGCGCGTTTCAAGCATTTTAAGTTAAAAATAATTAAAACAGATTTTTTAAATTTAATTTAAAAAGAACTCTTAACTTTTGTTTAATTCCTTTCTATTCTCACAGTTTCATAGACTAAAAACCGTAGGAATCAATCATTTGTTGCATAAAAAAATATATAAGTTAAGCAATCTATTGTATAAATTATAAGAAGCTAATTTCTCTGTCTGTCAGTGTTTCGTTTGTGGCCTGAAGGCGAGCCAAATTCCTCAGGATGCGTACTGTGGAGACGCCTTCGCAGGAGATTTCCTTCCCCTGGTCCCTGTAGACCCCCGCGCCAGGGGACACATTGCCAAATATAGGAAGTACTGCAGGTATATTGACAGGTGAGGGACTATTATTGATTATCACTTTAAGAATGTTTTTTAAGAATGATGTAGAATTCGCATTTTTTTATTTAGTAACATATATCACCATCACCTTATAAAACTTTACAATTTAATATTCATTACTTATTTTATGTGATATATTTTTTATTATACTATATATCACATTTCTTGGAACACAGAAGAATATTAAATAAATCGCAATATGAGTTGGTTTGTCTAGCTTCCAAGTTTTAACTTTTATTAACGGATCATTACAAAATTGTGTATAGGGACATTGTAAAGTGACTTAATGAATTTCTTGTTACCTCTGAGACCTCTGAAGTGAGTCAGTAATTCTATAAAAAGAAGCAGTTACCAGTATTCTGGAATCTGCTGCTTATCCAAGTGAGTTTTCCAGTTAATATTCTACAAAGACTCTTAATGGCAGTTTTTGCCCACGACTTAGTTCGCGTGGAAATTTAGAACATAAATTATCTATTCGAAACTCCAGACTATTTGCTATCCTATCTATCTCTGTAGAAAATTACATCCATAGACGTTTAGCCAAACAAATATCAAAACTCATATTTATAGTATTAGAGCAATTGCTAGCGAGATCATTTAATTTTTGTTATTTTACAGTCGGGAACCAATAGAACTCCCGGAGTTTCCTCGAGCGGTGTACGGCAGATTCTCTGGTGGGTGTTCGGTTAGGTGGACCGACCTGTCAGGGGTCTACACTCAGAGGACTTGCAGGAGCAAGAGGAGAGCGGTTACCGGCAATCACTTCGGCAGTAAACGGATGGCGAAACTGGAAATGGCACTCAATGTAAGCTAAACAATAATATTGACTACAAAAAGTTAATTGATGATTCTTTTTTCGAAAACTTGACAAGGATCACTATCTCTTTAAGGAGAATTTGTTATATTCAGGAGCATTTTTGGACCGTTATGCATAGATAGCATAGATAGATAGTTATGTGGGTATCGATTTCTAGGCAGCATTGTGATTTTCTTTTGCCGCTTACAAACATTTCAATTTTAATATTTTTGTGCATAATTACATTTTCGGAACAATCTGGATATGCCACCAACTTTCTTCGTATTAATTAACTATAGTTTCATTCATGTCAGACCTCTCTCTAATAAAATTTTACCTTTATATATATATATATATATATTAAGGATAAATTTTCATGTTCTAAGCAGCGTTTCTCTTTTAAGAATCACGATTTTTCCTAAAATTATTAGCATTTTATACACGGGACTACAAAACCCTAAAATATGACCACATCTTTCTAAAACACGTTGCATTATGTGATGTCTATATAAATGTATGTATGTGGCATGTGCAACGTGTAAATATTCATAAACTCGTACCTAGTGTATGTACTATTTTTTTGTAGTTAAAACTTCTTTAAGCGCGGTACGCATACTTTTAGATGAGATAAAATCTATGGACTCGCGACACCGTTACGAGACGCATATGTCCAATCAACGCAATATTAGCACAACGAGATATAAAAGTACAATCGATGCGGTATTCACGAGATATTTAAATAACTTCCAATCAAAATTGTTTATTTCCTATTTTAGTTACCATGAAACTATAGTTTTTATTTTAGATTGTAATAATTTTAATGATAATGATGATGATACAAAAGCTGTCGAAATTTTTAACGATGATTCATAAAAGAATATTAAATGTATTTAAAGTTTCTAATAATTAATAAAATGCAATTCATTACTAAATAACCCAACAACCCTAGTACCCATCTAAAAAATGTCTAACGCGCCAAAATAAGTTTTCACTTCTGTCGGCACTCCCGGAGTGCATTTTTTTTTATTATATCCGTACCATAGTGACTCCACTTTGGAAAGCAATAAGTGGAGTCCAAGAGTGGTGATCGCCATCCTCATTGCAAGTGTGGTTAAATGTAGCTGGTGACCCACACTTGCAATTGACGGCCTGGTGAGATGCTTTTTCACGCCCCGCTTAAAAGACTCGGGATCAAAGTTGTTTATGAATATTTTGTTATATGCTTAAATACATTTATTCTTCAGTTAAAGAGCTCGGATTTCCAGGCACGAGCCAGTTCGAGTTATAGGTATGCGACCCTGACTTGCTTGAGCTATTGCTTATACTCCCCCCATCTATATAAATAAGCAATATCCACTTCCTGGGGCACAAGCCAGTTCGAGTTATAGGTATGCGACCCTGACTTGCTTGAGCTATTGCTTATACTCCCCCCATCTATATAAATAAGCAATATCCACTTCCTGGGGCACAAGCCAGTTCGAGTTATAGGTATGCGACCCTGACTTGCTTGAGCTATTGCTTATACTCCCCCCATCTATATAAATAAGCAATATCCACTTCCTGGGGCACAAGCCAGTTCGAGTTATAGGTATGCGACCCTGACTTGCTTGAGCTATTGCTTATACTCCCCCCATCTATATAAATAAGCAATATCCACTTCCTGGGGCACAAGCCAGTTCGAGTTATAGGTATGCGACCCTGACTTGCTTGAGCTATTGCTTATACTCCCCCCATCTATATAAATAAGCAATATCCACTTCCTGGGGCACAAGCCAGTTCGAGTTATAGGTATGCGACCCTGACTTGCTTGAGCTATTGCTTATACTCCCCCCATCTATATAAATAAGCAATATCCACTTCCTGGGGCACAAGCCAGTTCGAGTTATAGGTACGCGACCCTGACTTGCTTGAGCTATTGCTTATACTCCCCAATCTATCTAAATAAGCAATATCCACTTCCTGGGGCACAAGCCAGTTTGAGTTATAGGTACGCGACCCTGACTTGCTTGAGCTATTGCTTGTACTCCCCAATCTATCTAAATAAGCAATATCCACTTCCTGGGGCACAAGCAGTTCGAGTTATAGGTACGCGACCCTGACTTGCTTGAGCTATTGCTTATACTCCCCAATCTATCTAAATAAGCAATATCCACTTCCTGGGGCACAAGCAGTTCGAGTTATAGGTACGCGACCCTGACTTGCTTGAGCTATTGCTTATACTCCCCAATCTATCTAAATAAGCAATATCCACTTCCTGGGGCATAAGCCAGTTCAAGTTATAGCTATGCGACCCTGACTTGCTTGAGCTATTGCTTGTACTCCCCAATCTATCTAAATAAGCAATATCCACTTCCTGGGGCACAAGCCAGTTCAAGTTATAGGTACGCGACCCTGACTTGCTTGAGCTATTGCTTGTACTCCCCAATCTATCTAAATAAGCAATATCCACTTCCTGGGGCACAAGCCAGTTCGAGTTATAGGTATGCGACCCTGACTTGCTTGAGCTATTGCTTGTACTCCCCAATCTATCTAAATAAGCAATATCCACTTCCTGGGGCACAAGCCAGTTCGAGTTATAGCTATGCGACCCTGACTTGCTTGAGCTATTGCTTGTACTCCCCAATCTATCTAAATAAGCAATATCCACTTCCTGGGGCACAAGCCACTTCGAGTTATAGGTACGCGACCCTGACTTGCTTGGGCTATTGCTTATACTCCCCAATCTATCTAAATAAGCAATACCCACTTCCTGGGGCACAAGCCAGTTCGAGTTATAGCTATGCGACCCTGACTTGCTTGAGCTATTGCTTGTACTCCCCAATCTATCTAAATAAGCAATATCCACTTCCTGGGGCACAAGCCAGTTCGAGTTATAGCTATGCGACCCTGACTTGCTTGAGCTATTGCTTGTACTCCCCAATCTATCTAAATAAGCAATATCCACTTCCTGGGGCACAAGCCACTTCGAGTTATAGGTACGCGACCCTGACTTGCTTGGGCTATTGCTTATACTCCCCAATCTATCTAAATAAGCAATACCCACTTCCTGGGGCACAAGCCAGTTCGAGTTATAGGTATGCGACCCTGACTTGCTTGAGCTATTGCTTATACTCCCCAATCTATCTAAATAAGCAATATCCATTTCCATTCTGTCCTCCCTTCCGGTCCAATACTTCAAATTTTCTCACCTAATTCCCATAAGTGCCCGGCAACTGTGGTTGTTGTATACGCCTCTGCCGCCTTCTTGGGTAGTGTATATTTTTATGTATGCAACTACTTTAACTCATTTTTATTTTCCAGCATCTCGACAACGGCTGCATAATCAGCCCCATGGCAACCTTGCTGCCTCTGTCACGAGGTATTTCGTTATACGCTCGGTTCCACGCCTGCGTATGTACTGGAGCCTGGTGCAATATAGCCAAACGCGACGTGCCATGGATGACGAACATTATAATTACGTTCTGTTTATATAATATATTTAAAAAGGAATAAAATTGTTGTCAGAAAAGGGGGTACATTTTGTGAATGACTGTGTTTGGTTGTGTCATGTCAGTTATAATAAATTTGTGTTTTTATATCATGGATTTTATTTATTAACCGTGTCGCTGCTCCATCTCTTGGCGTGGTCGTTCTAAAAGAGGACAGTCATTCAGTGCTTGGATGATAGCAATTGGTTGTTTGCCTCTTCTTATGTGAGTGGGACTAAGTTTTGGAAAAGATGGCGTTAGACGCTTTGGCTTAACTCCTCGTCTCAAAGGCGTGCATGTACAGTGTATGTGTGTATGTTTATTTATTTAATATAACAACCTAGTATCTAGCCTATTCTTGCTTCGATTTATAATTTACAGGACTAGTCGAATTTGATTTTTTTCACCGCGTTAATATTAATCCGAGTTTGGTACCTAAACTACTAATTCGTTTTAATCTTATTTGCATTACATACCCTGTATATTGCGGAAGGCATCTTACATATATCATCCTGCTACTACCCAAGGGAGCGGAGCAGTAATCATAAATGTCAATAAATCGGATATGGTAATATACATATGCATGTACTGACGGAACGAAAGAAAAAAAAACCATGAGTTTGATCATATTGTTTTGCAGAATTATCTGTCTCAAGTATAAAAAACACATATTTAGCACTACTGAGACTCTTTGCCATAGAATTAATCAATAGAAGTGCTGCTATGTGCCCCTCCCCTAAAGTTATGACAAGTTATACCACTTACGTGAAGTTATTGTCGGTAGGATTATCTCGGCTTAAATACATTGCAAATATAATTTCTTAAATTGCGAATACTCAGTTGTGGGTGAAATGTTTTATTAGCCTACTGTATTATATGTTTAAATCGGTACCTAATATATATATATATATATATATATATATATATATATATATATAGTTTTTTTTTACTTTGGGGAGGACACTAACAGACGGGTGAAAATAGTTAAGGTGAGAGGTGGGGAGATGCGGGGAAGATAAACGGGTAAGAGACGGAAAAGAGGAGAGGGAGATGAGTACAGGGGAAAGAGGGAGGAAGTTGGGCCTCCGGAAACCTCACTAAGTCCAGATAAATGCAACGCTATACCACGATAATCTATCGCCACGTAGTCGTCACATACAAATAGCGGTTATTTTCCCGAACCTGTCGAGTAATACACAGAGGTAGCGTATATAATAGATATGAATAGATCATCACTAACATAATACATTTTTAATTTGTAATGTACATGTTCTTCATTTGGTTATTAACAGACTTTAATAAGTAGGAGTTTCTTAATTTGGTTGTACTTACTTTTACTTTGTTAAAACCTTTTTTTTAGATAAGAATACTAGCAACGTGGGCTACACATTACTAGTATTCGCGTTAACCATGCCCAGCTAAGCTTAATGATTGTGTTAGCGGTGGTTAACGATGGTACTGGGTAGGGTTCGAACCTGCAACCACTTGATCCCAGGTCCGACGCCTCAGCCATTACGCTACCGCCGCTTAAAACAATATACGTTTGAATAAAATATTGCATCTCTAAAGTGGAAAATGATTTACCGAAGAATACATGTATTTATGCGATATCTTTATCATCAGTGAACAGATTTCACTAATTATTTTTTTAATGAAAGAATTACAGCCAATCAACAGCCAATCCAGGTTTTTCTCAGGGTTAGCTCAGTTTAAATTTGAACAAAACACTTTCCATGTAGTGGAAAATTAAGGAATGAAGAGAACAGCTTTTTTCTTGCAGCATTGTAATTAGTACGACTACAAGATACCCTATGATATATGATATTAGTGGGACTTGGGACTAAATTACGGTGGGCAAAAAGCGACCCTTTCCGTGATGTAGGTATGAAAATATGTATGTACGTATTGTAATCTGTTACCTGATTTTTAAAAACCAATAATAATAAAACAATTTTCAAAGGTTACTTGGTTATCAACAGTTTTATTTCTCAAATGGGTAGTATGGGGAATCTTTCCAAAAGTCAATGCTCCTTGTCCTGTAGTTCCTCTCAAAACCACGCAACACATCTTTCTCCTCTCTCGTCAAGTGGAAATCGAAGACTTCTATATTCATTTGAATATTGGATGGAGTGACCGACTTGGGGATTGGAATAACTCCAAGTTCGATCTGCAAGAATAATGATATATTTTATTAAATATACACACATATATACACCAATATTAAATATACACACATATATACACCAATATTAAATATACACATATATATACACCAATATTAAATATACACACATACATATATACACCAATATTTAATTTCTTTTTAATTTATTTTATCCAAATAGTTACAGTAAAAGACAACAGATTAACAACTTACATATAGCACAACAAAAGTAGAAAATATATAAATATAAGAAGGAGAGAGTAAGCGTAGTTTAAAAAAGGTTGTATTGTTTCCTGTGTCTGGCAAATTTAAAAGATTTAAATAGTTTATTTTTACTCTCACATTTTCTAAAAATAATTGGTACGCCACTTCGTATTCAATTCCTGTAGTTTAAATTCATATCAGCCCATTCATTCATTTAGGGCTGAATGATCAGTTTTAATATGATTTTGTATTAAAATTAATAAAACAATAATATCACGAACTTTTTGCATCACAACATCACCCCTATATGCCCGAGGAAAGGAAGGAGACAGAGGCGCAATTAACTCTCAAATTCTGCGAATAAGTACCAAAATATGGATTATTCTGCGAATAGTGCCAAAATACGGATTATTCTGCGAATAGTGTCGAAATGTGGATTATTCTGCAAATAGTGCCAAAATATGGATTATTCTGCGAATAGTGACAAATTATGGATTATTCTGCCAGAAAAAGGAGGCTAGATAGAGAAAGAGAGGAATATTACTTATACAGATTAATTTTGACGGGTTTAGCATGTCAAAACGATCCTAAAACTTGACTTAGCAGCAAAGAAAATGTCGGCAATATAAAAAATGTCGGCAAAAAAGAAAATGTCGGCAACAAAGCAGAGTGTTTGATATCCTCAAAGTTATATATAGTAAATACGGAAAGCTATTTGCGTCTTAGACAATATCATTACAACAGCTCAAGTTCGATTCCCGTTTAATGAAAACATTTGTTAAAGTGTTACTATTTCAACCATTTGGAAACGGGTGGTTATAAATCAATACGTGCAGGTGTATAATTATTTTATATTTTTTATTTCACATGTGATAAAGCAATCTATAATCTAATAAGATCTATAATTTTAAATACTTTTTAAAACAGGATGATTTCAAATAATTGATAAGCAGTTTCATGAAACTAAGAAATTAAATTTGAATTTGAAATATTATATTATTATTAACGACTGATCGACTTCTCGTGACCTGCTTTTTCCTTGCACAGCGAATAAGCACTGCTTTTTTTTTTGGTAACCCCCACAGGTCGTTACCTTACCGGGGCCGGTAACGCGGTGGCCGGTGTTCCGTCATCGTGTCTTGTGGCCGAGATCTCAGAGCTATGCGGACATATTTTACGATTCATGTTTGTAAATAGACCCTTTTTTTATTTATTATATTTTATAATTATCGGCACACGTAGGACGCCCACAGGTGGAGTGACGATTTGCGCAAGATGGCTGGCAGGAGCTGGATGCGAGAAGCCGAAAATAGATCGAAGTGGCGTGCAATGGGAGAGGCCTATGTCCAGCAGTGGACTGCGACAGGCTGATGATGATGATGGTGATAATTAAGTAATTAATTTATTAAACAGATTTTTGGTAGAGGGCTCGGAATTCCCGACAATAACACAGATATATGTACATACAACTTCTCCACACATTCGTACAAGTATCCGTTGGACGGCAATGGGTTTGATGTTACAAAATTGGGTTTAACAAAATATTGGGGCAAAATCACGTCTGCCTACGCCTTCAGGGAGACAGGCGTGAGCTTATGTAAGTAAATACTTACAATGTATCTCAAGACGATTTGCGCTACGGTCTTGTGCTCTCTATTAGCAATTCTGTAGAGGACTGGTGTATCTGATCTCGGAGGAGGGGCACCGTACGTAGCTCGCCTGTGGAAGACGTTGCCGAAGGGGGTGTACCCTATTACGGCGATGTCGTGCGAGTGACAGAAGGCTATTAATGAATGTTGTTGGATATTTAGGTTTACCTGGGAGAGGAGAAGTGATTGTGAGTTTTAATTTAAGTTCAAAGTTCCTTACTCGTAATTGAATCCTGCCCTCTCTGAAGATCTTTAACCGAATGACTTGAGCTCACAGATCATGTGCTCAAAATTATATTAAACATATGAATCACGATAGAATGGTGATGGACAAAAATCTTGGAGCGTAACTTCTGGAACGTTCTTGAAATTTTAATGTATTAAGAAATGTATATTAAACTGAATTTTCTGCATAAGTTGGTATTTCTTCTTTAACAATATAGAAGCGCAAACGAGCAGACTGGTCATCTGATGGTTACGGGGGAAACCACCTAGGGCCGTCATCCCACCGGGGTTCACGGTGAGACTGTGCGTCGGAATCGGACCGACTAAAACCACACGATGTGCTATACTGGATCTTAAATAGGAGGAATTCAGCAACAGCCTTATTACGATATTCAGAGGGGGGTTACGGCCTCCGGTAACTTTACGGCTGAAACACAACGCAAGCATATGTGGCTCTCCTAAGATTAATTAAATTAATCAAGGACGAATTTCACTACTGAAGAGAACAATGAATGAAAGCCTTATAGTTACTTCGATCTGAACGGCAGCCGGTTTCATTTTGCTCAAAGATATGATCCTGTCAATCTGATGCTGGTTGAAGTTGGATACTCCGATGGCCTTAGTGAGTCCTCGGGCTCGAGCTTCGATCATACCCTTCCAAGTGTCCATGTAGTCCGTCTCATCGAACGAGCCGTCTTCCTAAACATGAGGCGGAGTGGATCTGATTAAAGTGAAGTGGAGTTTATGTGAATTGAAAATACATAATTGAATCTATGAAAACAGTAGATTGAAAGGTACGAAAGAAGGGAGGTTAATAATACGAAGGAATTTGCTTATACAGATAATATAGTATGGTTGTACGATATTGTGAAGTGTAAAGCCATAACTTGAGCTGGTCTAAGCCTTCTGATTTAAATAAAATGGTATTTGGTACACAAATTGTAGTGTGTCCGCAGTGTGCCCTAATCCTTTAAAATCCGAAGGGGCAGCTCGTGCTAGGCCTTTTCATTGTTTTTGTATAAAATAGGTTTTATAAATAAACTAGCTGTTGCCTGCGACTTCGTCCGCGTGGTATTTAACAAAAATGTTATTGTTCAGTTCGCAGTTTGCAATTTGGTTTTAATTGGTTGGGTGGTTTTATTTTTTTATTCTAAAATATCCTTATGTCCTATTTTTTTTTCTAAAATAAAAGTAGCCTAACATTCCCCTTGTTACTTCAGCTATCTGCCAGTGACAATGCCGTCAAAACCGGTCCAGCCATTTTTTTTTTTAGTCGATAGGTCGCAAACGAGCAGACGGGTCACCTGATGGTAAGTGACTACCGCCGCCCATGGACACCGGCAACTCAAGAGTCACAAGTGCGTTGCCGGCTTTTTAGGAAGGAGTACGCTCTTTTCTTGAAGGTTTGGTATTTCAAAAATTCGTTTGAAAAAATTCGTTAAAAAACGTTTTGGTATATGTACCGTATACACGTCCATATGCACTTAGTAAAAAGCGGTTATTTTAATATTACAAACAGACACTCCAATTTTATTTATTTGTATAGATAACGGAAGAAAGGCCTGCCGCAACATGTCCCTTCTGTTTTATCAAAACGGTTTATAGTAATAAATGTATTCTCACACGCAGTCCAACAGGCCAATGTATAAGATACAAATCCACATAATCCATCTCCAGTTTCTCGAGAGACTCTCTCAGAGCTGGGATCACAGCATCTTCGGCGTGGCAGAGATTTGATAACTACAGGCGAAATATGAAAGTAAATAACGTAAAATTTTTTTTTTTTTTTTACGTGTGGAAACAACCACGGGTCGTCACCTCACCGGGCTAAAAGGTGAGGTGGTATGTCGGACTCGAACCGACTAAAACCACACGGTGTTCCGTCACAGTGTCTTATTGAGCTTTATCTACCTAATGTAATAATACATACAGACATACACTCACACTAGATCTCTCATATCCTCAAAATGGCAGGCAGAGTTACGTGAAGATAAACATTTTGTCAACTAGACTTTGGGCCACTAACTGACGCAATACTGCGGCAATACTATTGGCGTCAACCGGGTTCTATAAACATAAAAGGCAATGTAAGATGGATGGCTTTATACGCATGGATTGGGAAGTACAGTAGTTTGAGGATGTCGTGTTCACATTCCTGTGATTCCTCGGTCCAAATAATATAATGTGACATTTAAATACTTGTTTATTTAGCGGCTCCTACATAGGAGATTGACGTTATTGATGTACGGAACAGTACCTTGGTAATAACGAACACTTCAGACCTGCGGATGACGCCTTCAGCTATCTTCTTGTTGATAGCTTGTCCCACCTGTGTAATTATAACATAACCGTCAGAGATAAGACAATAAATTGTATCATACATAAAGAAATAAGGTGGCAAAAATAATAACAATAATATTTAATGACCTGATCTTCATTTTTGTATTTACTCGCTGTATCAAAAAGACGGTATCCTGCATCGATGGCAGTCTCCACGGCTCTTCGAGTGTCGTAATTTGTAATGGGAAGTGGAATACCCTTAAATGTTGAGAATAGTTATACGTATATAAATTATAATTGAGTTAAAAAAAGGGTATAACCCACTTACAAGCCTTGGTGCTTGTAAGTGGGTTATACACTTTTTTTTGCTTTCTAAATATTTATTATTATTATTTTAAGCAACTACCGCATTAATAATGATAATTGTATCGCGGCGGACTTGACAAACATACAAACAACGGAGACAAAGAACTTGCAGACTAGCGAAAACTAATTGAATATCACACCATTTTTCTCCCTTGTAAGAATGGAACCATTGACCAACATTCCAGTCAGTCTATCATTGTAAGTCGTAGAAAGCTGTATTCATCATTCCTTCATTTTCATCTTTAGGTATTTTTTTTTTAATTTGGCTTATTTATTTACATCGGTTCAGAAATGAATGAGATATGTCATAATTTTACACCTCGAAGGTGAATTATTTTCTTCAAACTTAAATAGGACCAAAAGGGGAGCACACTCATTCAAATAAGGTTTCTATGGGTTTTCTAAATGGCTTAATACATGACAGAGCTATGACAACAACCTAAAACATATAAACATTACAACTGAATTAAGAACGTGTTCCTCTTTTTAGTCAGTTAAAAGTACATAAAAATATGAAATTCTCGACAAAATAAATGTCTGACAAAATGAATGTACTGTAATTATATTATGATAATCTATATATCTTAATTTGAAAAGATTTATGATAATGTTTGAATGTGCGTAGTAATAAATAATAAACAAAAATATTAATGTATTCAATACATAATAATGCATATATGATTCGATGATATTAAAAGCACCATCTAATGTAAGTTACTTCATACTTATATATTTCTACTCGTCAACAGATGACTCTGTAAGAAATTAACCTTATTATTATAACCTAGAAAAGTACCAAGACCTAAACTTGGGATTGTTCTACCGTTGTTGAGTGTCATTAGAGGTGCAACGCCATAACTGCCTTCCTGAAATCCATAAGTTTAATATAATATCTATATTAATGAATATATTAAAAAATATTTTGATTTGCATTTATCTAATTATTTCAAAGCACAGAGTTTTAGTACAGGGTGCCTGATGCTTGTTTTAAGAGTTTTCAGTAGAGTTAATTGCTGGTTGTTTGAAATTGTATAAAGTGCCATCTAGTGTCAGTTTAGTGGCAACCGTATTCGTAAAGATATTTTATACTAGTCCCAAGTGGAGAAGCAAATTGAAAGTTCTTACGAACTTATGGTTACTGGAATACTATGCAATATGAATGAATGAATGAATTAAAAACACTAATAAATAGTCTATCGAGTACAATAATCTTTTCTGTATATATATATATATATATACAGTCGTGGTCAACTAATTAGGGACACTCTCTAGTTAATCCAAATTGTGAATTTATTTTTTATTTTCCAACGAGTCTAAACAATATTCCACATCTTTTACATGTAAGTATAATTAGTCATTTATGTGCCTAATTATACAAACAATAACAACTTCTTAAACATTAAACCTCTTTACAGTATAGCTGATAGATGATCACAGTGCTATTTGTTCAAAGAATGCTGGCTGGCCATTTAATTAGGGACACTGAGATATTGCGTTCTAGTTTCAAAATCTGAATCTCAATTATTATTTTCTTTCTTCTCCTATTCTTTGTGGTAGTTTTGGCGGCAATCTAGATTTGTAATTTCAAGTTTTGAGAGTTATTTTGAAGAACAATGGGCAAAAATAAAAATTGCGATGCAACACTACGAAAAATTATCATGAAGTTTGTCAAGCGTGGTTGGTCATACCGAAGGATAGCAGGATATTTAAATTGTTCAAAAACTATGGTATGCAATGCAGTGCAACATTTCAGGCGCAATAACACAACTTTAAATGTGCCCAGAAAAAAAAGATCGAGAAAAACAACTCCGCAAGAAGATAGAACGATAACCAGGTTAGCTAAGAAAGATCCGTTTCTAGGCTCTATTTTAATTAAACATGAAGTGTTTGGGGCAGACGAAAGAGTCAGTGTATCAGCGAGGACAGTTCGACGACGTCTGGTAGAAGCAGGGTTGTTCGGAAGAGTGGCTCGCAAAGTACCGTTGTTAAAGAAAGAGCATAGAAATGCACGTTTGGCGTTTGCACGTAAATATGGACATTGGACCTACGACCAATGGCAACATGTATTATTCTCTGACGAGACCAAGGTTAATTTGATTTCTTCAGATGGAAGGCAATACGTACGGCGTCCTGTAAAAGCGGAAATGAATCCAAGATTCACAAAAAAGCAGGTGAAACATGGCGGAGGAAACATTAAAATGTGGGGATCATTTTCTGGACGTGGAGTGGGACCTGTGAGGAAAGTTCAGGGTAACTTAGACCAACATCAATACAAGGCAATATTAGAAGAAACTATGCTTCCCTATGCTGAGGAACATCTTCCTATTATATGGACTTTTCAGCATAATAACGACCCAAAACATACAGCCCGTTCAGTCAAGTCGTTTCTTAACAGACAGTCGGTGTCAGTGCTAGATTGGCCAGCAAATAGCCCCGACCTCAACCCAATCGAGCACCTTTGGCACGAAATTAAGAAAAAAGTTGCCATTTATCGTACCACAACTTTAGATGAACTTAATGAAGCTTTTTGTGAGGCATGGGCAAACATTCCTGTTGAAATATGTCAGAAACTGATAATGTCTATGCCACATCGGTGTCAAGCGGTAATTACTAACAAAGGTTTTGCTACTGGGTACTGATTTTACCCGTAATAAAATGAAGTTGTTAAAGAAATTAAAATACTGCAAATTATTAGTTCTGTTTAACTCTATTTTTCATTTTACTTTACTGTTCCTAATTAAATGTCCAGCTACAGAATTGTACCTTAAATTGAATACATGGTTAACCTTTGATATTAAACACTTTTTTATATTTATTTAATCTTTTATTTACAGCCATTTATAGTATAATAATCGGATCAAATTATGCAAATAATAGTTACTGAGAAATCAACAGGGTTTTATATTTATATGTACATAGCCGGTTATTGCTGTCCACTATCTTGAATGTCCTTAATTAGTTGACCACGACTGTATATGACTTTTGGACAAACAAAAAAACTTTTCAGTCCTATTACATTGGTATTAAATTAGTTAGTAAATAATTTATAAGTATTTTTCTTTTCTTTTTATAGTATAGGGGGACAAACGAGCAGACGGGTCACCCAATGGTGAGTGATTTCAATCGCCCATGAACACTTGCAACTCGAGAGTCACAAGAGTGCTGTACTAATCACCAGAATTAGTACCCTTTAAGGGTACGGGAAAGGGAGAAGGGGAATGAGGGCGAGAGAGAGAGGGGAAGGGAAAGGGGGTTGGGCCTCCGGTAACGTCACTTACTCGGTCACGCAATGCAAGCTTTGTTTAACAGCCGGTTTCTGTGAGGCTGTGGTAAATCTCCGGTCGAGACGGCCCATACGTACCGAAGCATGGCTTTCCCTTACGTTAAAATACAAGAAATTAGAATGTGTGGCAATTATTGTAAAAAGTTTGTCCTTAGTTATAATTATCTGAAAATGAATTTATTTTATTTAATTATCTATATATGTATATACAGCGTGTCCAGAAATTTAACGTCCAACGGCAAGTGGGGGGTAGGTGACTGTATGACACCTTTTAATAAAATATTTTAAAAAATCCATTTCATTTTTTTTTAGATACGAACGATTTTTATTGTTGTGTCTGGTGGTAATTATACTTTGATCGATAGAGGAGTTAACTACGCTATGAATAAAAAAATCCGTCGCCGAAACTTGCAGATCTGTCGTTATGGTGCATAAAAATGTCAAGTTCGGAATTTTTCACCATTTTAAGCAAAATACTAGTTGACACTTTATATATAAGAGATTTCCACCGATATATTGACTCATCACGATATCTCTGGAACCATAAGGCGAAGAGACTTGAAGTTTGGGAGGAATATTCTTGTATTTCGGATTTTATGAAATTTCACCCACAAGGTGTGTATTATATAAAACTTAGGATCACCCAAAACGATGGCAGACATTTGTTGTAGGTTCAGCCTTACCTAACACTATCGGGGTAAAGTAAGAACATTAAAATATAGAGGATTACCTTCATCATTTTTTTTTTTATGCGAAAAGGGGCAAACGAGCAGACGGGTCACCTGATGGTAAGTGACTACCGCCGCCCATGGACTCCCGCAACTCAGGAGTCACAAGTGCGTTGCCGGCCTTTTAGGTAGGAGTACGCTCTTTTCTTTTTCTTCTCATCATCATTCAGGGTACCGCAGTCCACTACTAGACATAGGCCTTTCCCAAAGTGTGCCATATCATCCGGTCCGATTTTATCCCAGCTTCCTTCCTCAGGACTAGCTGGTTGGGGACGTGCTATCTTCCTTTCAACCATTCGCGGTCTGCACTTTAAGGCCGTTTACACTTCGGCAGATGTGGCTAGCCCATTACTACTTCTAACTAATAACTAAATAAATTAACAAACCTGACAGTAGCATTCTTTTCTTGGCTTCCTTTGCTTAACATCTTGTACGTACGCTTTAAGTCTTGCTAGCTCAACTGGTCCCACCACACAGGTTTGAAACAGATCTTCTTCCCAATCAGGATTTGGGCGAAGCAACTTGCCGGGTCTATTCCAATCCATAGCAATTATTACAAAGAATGAGATTTAAAAGTTCTATTTGCTTGTGAAATCGATAATCTGATTTCAAATAGATTGAATGTCATTTTACATTTTTGAGGTCAGACGAAAGCGTAGTTAGGTTTTATTTGTTCAATCCATTTTATGAATCACTAAATCACCTATCAATTTAACCCTCTTTTAAGTCTATAAATCAATGGTTTATTCTTTTGTTTGGGTATGTAAGAGTAGATTAAATAATAGGCAAAGAATTGACTCATAATTTTTGTGTTTTAATATTTGTTGTGTAAGTCTACATTCTATTAAATTTTATTGATGTTGTGGTGTGTTGACATGTTTTGTTTTCCACGTGACAGTTGATGTGAAAAACAAAGAGTTTACTTCTGTTTACTTCAACCACAGAGTATAGAAGAATATACATTGACGATAAATATGTGTAAGTATAATGTAAAATATAAGTAAGTTAAGTTAGATATAGGTCTGCGACCTTGACTTGCTTGAGCTACTGTTTATACCACAATCCATTTGTATAAGCAATATCAATATACTTCAAATTTTCTCTAATTCCATAACTGACCGGATGACGGCAACGGGCTTTTGATAGTATTGTTACGAAGCGACTGTAATCATCATGGATTGTTCCAACGGGGCCCCCCACCTGCCTGGTGTTGGTGGACCTGCTGGTGTTTATCGGGACTTACGTTGCATATTTATAGGAGCAGGCCAGGGCTCGACGTCAACCCACGTGAAGTGTACTGAATTATACGGCGTTAGTTACGCTTCTGTCCAGCCCTTGGGGATACTGGCGCGAGTGTGTATATGTGTGCAAATATTGGTAAACAGTATAGGTAGAAGCATTTTTTTTTAATAACATATTTATGACATATATAGGGGCAGACGAACAGACGACCTGATGATAAATGTCAACCGCCGTCCATTGACACCTGCAACTTAAGAGCCGTTTGTGCGCAGAATACGGGGACACAGATGAGACAGTGGGTGTGGTGATGACAAAGAGGAGAAAGAAAACAGGACAGGTTGAGATGGGCCCCCAGAAACCTCACTCCTTAAAGTTAACACAGTCACAAGCGGTTTTCTGTGAGACCGTGGTATGGCACCGGTAGAGCCTAAGCATGGCTCTACCACGATAAAAGAATAAAAAAGGTACCTGCAAAGAGAATACTAATCGCCAGAATTAGTTTTTTAAACAAACCGTTTTTCTTGAAATAGGTATTGACCATAAAGTCAAAAGACTGTCAACCAACAAGAGAATAACAAATACAACATCATGTCAAAATTGTAAATTAAATTCTTAGTAATAATAAATTTATTTTCTAAAAATATCAAAATGTTGGCTCCGATATTAGCTCAACTTTATATTTATGCATACAAACCCATACAAACAAGTGAAAAATTGACCGAATAATGTAGAAGTATCTTTCTAGAAATTATGTACCATTATTCACAAACATGACATACAAAATAATTTTCTCATAAATCAGATTATTTTCTTACCACAAACTGCCGATAAAGAAAAGTGTTTCCTCACATAAAAAATACCGATAACCAAAAAAGAAATTGACGCAAAAACCGAAAAGCTTCTTATTAATTATTTATTATTTTACAAATCACCGTCCTGAATGTCTTCGGTATCTATAAATAACTCGCTCACATGCGCCCCGTGTATATCAAATACAAACCAGGGCCAAAAATGCAAAGAGCCGGTTTGGAAAGAAGATCTCTTTTATACTGGACATTCCCAAGTGCCCATGGAGAACTCAGAGGGTCTGGGAACTTGCTGTTGTGAGGTTTGTGATACTTGTATACGATCGCCTAATAAACAACGTACATATGTACATACATATGCTCACCCTATATCCCCTTAGGGGTAGAGGTATACCAAACACCCTCATTCGACTGCACGAATGGCGTAATGGTTTAAGTGGTCACCTCGCCACTACACTATCGCGCCGAGTGTTGTGGGTTCGATCCCCGCACGGGACAACGCTGTGTAATCCTCAAATTGTTTTTCTGAGTCTGGGTGTTCTTTGTGTCCGTTGTTTGACTGTTTGTAAACTCCCCCGCGACACAGGAATTAATCCTAGTGCGGGAGTTGTCTTAAAAAAAAAACGTGTGGCACTCGGTGACTGCCGCGGTAAAGCTATTGCATAGCATTTTTTATGAACTTATGCAATAATATATTTTTTTTATGCAGTATTTTTTTTCTTTGATACTAATTCAAGTTACACTTTTTGAGCGTGGTGACTGATAAGACAACATTTCTTTTTCTTTTGTTGAATAAATGAGAAGTTAATATCGTTTAAAATATTTTTATTATCTTACAATACATGTTGGTTATTTAGGAATTTTTATTTTATTATATTTTTTTATTTTTTTATACATCTATATACTTTCTCACAAACAGTTTTTTTCGTCGTCCGATTTCGGAGCAGCTCGCCGCGATCCGTGCGAGCTTCGTACAGTCGTACCGTATACATATTAGGTTTTATTTTCGTTACGGAATTTCTTGATACGGTCGCCGCGCTCAAAGCCCGCGATAAAAGGTATGCAATAGCTTAAAAACATTTCGCCAGCTAGAATTTGGTCGCACTAACGTAATACAAGACCAGGCTATTGTCGTCAACCGGCCACTCACTGTATACTGTATACATACTGTCTCGTAGAAAACTGTCCAATGAGCCGACTTTTATGACACCCACGGTAAAAGAGCGGGTGGCCCTAATCTACTCAACCGAGAACCCTAGAGGTCCCTTTTTTTCCTTTTTTTTATACTATAGGGGACTGACGAAGAGGCGGGTCACCTGGTGGTAAATGACAATCGCCGTCCATGGACACTTGCTACTCTTGTCGTAAGTGCGCTGTCCGCCTTTAAAGGTGATAAGGTATGGGCGATGCGGGGAGGGGAAAGAGGAGAGGGAGGATGTCGGGAGAGGAAAGAGGAGAGGGGGAGTTGGGCCTCAGGTAACACACACTTCGGAGAAATGCAACGCAAGCGTTACTTCACAACCGGTTTTCTGTGAGGCCGTGATATCGCAGCGGTCGAGTCGGCCCATTCGTGCCTAAGCATGGCTCTACCACTGTCAGAACGTTTTCTTAAAGCCTCTTTAAAGGCCAGTAACGCACTTGCGACTCTTGAGTTTGAGGGTAGACATAGACATGGGTCCTTCACTATTTCAGTATGATGCTATATGATGATACTATATTTACATCTGCTTATGTCAAGGCAAGATGCTGTGTTGTGTTTTAGGTTGATGATAATTCAGACATACTATCACAGCAATCACTAGTCATTTGCTGTTACAGAAGAGTTCCATTGTCTGTTTCCGAAGATCTTCATCAGACCCGAAAATGTTGTATACTGAAATCTTCTCCGAAACGTATAAATTTAAGTTACCGAAACCCCATTCAAATCGGATTAGTTTCTTTTGAGAAAATCGCGTCCACACGAAGATACATGCATACAAAAAATCGTATATATATATATATATAATATTATGTTTTCGTTATGCCTAGAATAGTTTAATAAATAATTTCGTTACCCAAATTAGACAATTTATACTGAGATTCGTTCCTCTAATCAAACCATTGAACTCAGTTTTGGGGAAGAGAACTGAACAGAAAGTAGCATTATGTAAGATCTCGCTATAATAAAATAAATAAAAAAAGAAGGGAATACAGAACCTCCTTTTTAAAGATTGGGAAAAAGGTGTGAAAATGTCTTCAGGGTATTATATGTACAATTTTTTTTACTGTATTATGGGGTAAAGACGAACAGCCGGTGGGACGCCGTTCATGGACACCTGCAGCTCGAGAGTCGTATGTGCGCTACCCGCCTTTAAAGGTGATAAGAAATGAGGGGGTGCGGGGAGGGAAAAAAGAGAGGGGGAGTGTGTGTGCCGTATGTATGATGGGCTATCACACATCATCATCATTATACATCACCCCATGTGTCACTGGCTGCATTATTTAGATAAAATAATAATATGGATATAACTTTTTTCGTCTACATAATTGTTTCGTATCTGTACGCATATATATTAGTGACTAATGTACTTAAAATTTTAAAGTTTAAGTTTGACTTTGATTTCGTTCTCAGAAAACCCCTGACCCACCTCCCCTATGTAACCACTGCTCGAGCTGTCCAAACGCACCAGGACAAGCGTTTGACATAAGACAACTGTTTCAAACTAGGAGCATTAAGGTAAATATAATAATATATAAAATAATAACATACAATTTGTAGCAAATAGATAGTATAGCTATCCGCCGAGAGAGTGCGCTAATGCAACAACGGCTCACTTAATTGCAATATAATTTCAGTTTTACCTTTCTTGTTTTGTTTGTTGTAATTTAATTCAGTATCAATATACTGATTGGATATTTATAATTATTGGATTTGATTAATTTAACTGATATTTTTTGTGCCAGCATATTTAAATGTTGATAAAACAGCCGAATAATTATGAACATCATTTTATATCAACTTCTTTACAATATTCTGAAAAATAAATGCAGATATTTTTGCAGTTTTCGTATTCAGTTTTAGAGATTATAATATTTTAAAATATAGTTAATTTAATAGCCCGTACCCAGTATATATTTTAATAGTTCATTACAACAACTTAAATAACTAAGTATATTAGTGCGAATATTCCATAGTGGATGGCGCTGATTTAATTGTAAGTAAACGACGTTTTAATATTTTGTTTCAGAGTAATATTAGTAGATACAGAGAGAAAGTAAAGGGAAAAGGTGGTATCTGTTCCATAGCATAATGATACTGTAACATAATCTTGCGTTGGTGCGAATAAACGTCTCCCACGGTAAGAAACTAGCATCTTTTATCAGTCAATGTTTGTCGATAATATTTACAATGTTCTACACTATGATTACTAATAATATAATAATATGATAACTAACATTGCAAACGTTTCTTGTGCAGACCTGATGTTAACTAAAATATACAGCTATTTTATTGTAATGAAATATAGAACTTGCATTTCTTGGATTTCTTTTAGATTAACAGCGACATCTGTTATCTGTTTTTAGCAGTTTTAATCACAATTTACTTTGCCGGGGAACGGAATAAATTAAAACCATGAATTTTGTCTTGTCGCGCGGGAAGCCGCTCGAATTCGCGCGACTAAAACTACACTAATGATTACAAAATAGTCTTAGTATCTCTAAAGCGAGTTTTTAAAGTTCATCAGTATCATTCCGGTTAACAATGGAGAATAAAACGAGGTTAAAATCGAAGTAGCGTCTCAAACACCTAATATTTTTTGCAACATAATTTAGTTTAAGTCTATTGGCGTCAGCTGGGCACTTTTTATTTTTATTAAAATTATTTTGTTATACTGCACCGCGAACCATACGGCTTAAATAGTAATATCATGAACAAAACTTTTTAGTTCAAATTAACGAAGAAAGTTCTGTTTTTCAGATGGATCTTTACATCACATTGTTTTTAATCCTGAAGGTATATAGAGCGTTAATGAGTAATATGATTTCTATGACATTGGATTCGTAAACGATACGAAACACGAAGCTGAGATAGCTACTGCCTATATTTTAAAAATGTTGTGTTACTGAGTAAAAAGTTTAACTGTACTTTGTCTTTTTCTTTATACGACTGCACAAGCAGAAAGATTATGTTTTTGAGTTGAGTAGTAGTTAGTTTTGTATTTTTTCACAATTTGATGTTGATATATTGTACAGCGCCATCTAGAAACAATTCGTAAAATTTTTTGTAACTTAGTTTTGTAAAAATATTCTTAGGGCATAGAAGCAAATAGAACAACAATGTATATTGTCTAATTGTCAGTATCTTGGTATTGACTTCATAATATTACATAACAGTCTGTTCCGTTCCGTGAAAGCAGGTGAAAAGTTGTATTAGACATAATGTTCTTCGAATAGTTATACATTTTTTGAATTGGTAAGTTTCCGCTAGATGGACGTACAGTGTTAGATATTTATGTCGTGTTATTTAACTGTATCAAATTACACATTCATAGCAATTATAAAAGAAAAAAACATTCAGAATTGATTGTTATCGACTTTTTAGTTTAGGTACTTTAATAACATTCGCGCTATGGGAAAGCGATAAGAACAATTCAAGAAAATTTTTGAAGTAATTATTAATTCTATTAAAGATTGTTTTTTGCTACTTGACAAACGCGAGATCAGAGAGACATCATCGTTAAAAAAATTCAGTCCCCAAAACTATATTCATGTCTATATATTTTATTTGTAAGGCCGTGTATCGGCAGACTAGACCAAAGTATTACCAATTACCACAACCTCACTGAAAACCGATTGATAAGCGATGCTTGCGCTGTGTTCCACTGAGTAAGTGAGGTTACCATAAGCCCAACCCTCTATCTCTATTTTACAAATCCATGTTATTTCGGATTTTATAAAGTCATGAAATAATGGGTATATTTGGCTATGAATAAGTCCCTCAAGGAGCTTCGACAAAATGGACGAATGAATATTGGTGGGTAGTTATGAACGTTCCTTTTAGACTCGACTATATGTGAAGTACAATATTGTGTACTGTATTCGTATTTTAGTCTTTGAAACATTGGCGACATGTGTAAAGCGTGTCTTTGAGTAGGCGCCGTCGCTTCGCCTTTTGGCATGAAGCGGGGGCGGTTTGGCAAAGGGCACTGCTCCTTCGAACGTAGTAGGTATACATTTATACGAAACTTCGTGAACGGACGAAATATAGAAATAAGTAGTTTAAATAAATACTTGAACAAACGAAACTTACGCTTGTCGCATAGTTTTTTAGTAACACTATATCTTTGTTGGTAAATATCATATAAGTAATTATAAACACGATCTCAATTTGAATTATCTACTCGACGTAAGTCTTACAGGGCTCAGTCTTGTACTTGCTTAAATCTGCATGGGTCCTTCTTGGTCTTGCGTATTGAACATGCACATATCAACAACTTACTTATATATGTAAAATTGATTTAGTAGAGACGAGTGTATTGCAACACTTCTTGCTGGGTGCCATGTTGTTTGTAACGTTGTCATGTTGTTTACTCACTCTCACCTGTATCCCGTAAGGGTGGATGTATAAATTCCCCACGTTATATTAATTAGAATATAGTCCTACAAACGTATTAGGAGGTAAGCCAGTTGAACATGATTGTGGTGCTGTGCTAACGTACTAGGCGGACAAACAATTATCTCGCATGTTAATGTGTGTAATGCTATATATGAAATAATAACAATTACAACAAATTGTATAATATACATGATTCTAAACTTACATTAAACTATGAAAATAAAATGACTGACTTATTCTCTATATAGATTTCAAAAATACTTATTTTGATTTAATTTTTCAAACAAATATCCATCCTTAAAACTAGTATATCAAATCCAGTTACCTATAAAATAAGTTTAACCTTGTTTAATCAAATAGTTTAATATGTCAGCCTAGTCACGCAGGTTCAGCATTAGTTCTCAACTCGTGGAACAAGTTTTGAACATACCTATAAACCTTATCGTGGTGTTCACCTCGCTAAGAAGCTTTAGTATAAGACCGCTCGTGGCTTTGTCCACTCACACTTATCAAAAAGGTCAATAAGTTTCTAATTTATTTATTTAATCTATAAAATAATAATTCCGTCAACATATCCGTATAACAACAGAATTATTTGTCAGTTTAGAAGATGGCGTGGTTAAAAATAGGACTGTTTTTATTCTGTGTCTATGTGAGTATCACTTTTTTATTTATTTACAATGAATGTTTGTGATCTATGGTTAAATAATAAAGCTTACTATTAGATATACTCTTTTATAAGTGTGTATGTCACTGAACGAAGAAAAAACTTAAGTTTTGAGTTGATTATATATATCTTATCTTTGGATCTCTTGTTTTCACGCCCGTTGTCTTAGTTTTCTTTTAATTTATTAAAATATATAGTTCGTTAATATTTGCAGGCGGAAAAAAGGACAATGACCTGTTGTTGTTGACTATGTTTCTTTTCTTTGCTTTTTAAAAGTCATCCGCTGGGGATCATTCACGTGTCCTTTACAACAAACATCGGAAACGCCTTACACCCAGACTCGGGACAACTAAACGTGATTCATTTAATAAATATAATCCATATATATGTATACAATGTATATTATCAGATTCATTACTTATTTTTATTATTATTTATCGTGGTAGAGGCATGCTTAGGCACCAATGGGCTTTACCACGGCCTTCCAGAAAACTGGTTGTGAAGCAACGCTCGCGTTGCATTTCCCTGGAATTTGTGAGGTTTCCAAAGGCCCAACACCCCCTCTTCTCTTACCCCTTATCACCTTCAAGGAATGCATTAATTACTATTTTTGGGTCACTATCATACCATACATACCGCTCTATAGATTAGACATCGTGTTTACTATTCAAGTCAGCTGCAGATGTATTTTTACACGACTGTTCAAAAACAGGAGTGTGATGAGTTGACTGGTTTGACTCCCACACGGTATAAAAATTAGTACCGAGTCTTGGTGTTTTTTGTGCCCGTTATTTGTATGTTTATCTTGTCGCCCGCGACACAGGAATCATTCCAAATGTGCTGGGTTTCTTTAACAAAATAAATATGTTTTAAGATTCATGGTTTAAGGTTCATCAAAGTAAAAGGTTAAATTACACGTAAAGATAATGTTTTTATGGCGTCTCAAACAACAACTTTTTGCCAATCGTAATTCATTCCCACCTACGTAATTAACATTAGGGAATCACATTCTGCCATCAACCGGACGCTGTATGGCTATATATATACTGTCTGATAGATAACAGTCCGAATATTACCTATAGCATACCCACTACTACTCAATATAATTAAAAAAAGGAGATTATTTAGAAAAATACGTTATAAATATAATATTATAAATGTGAATCTCTCCCTGTATGTCTCGCTTCCTGTTCCCATTTTACGGCATAACGTCTAAATTGGTTTTGATTAAAGTTGGTATTGGGATGCTTGGAACCTTGGACAGGACACAGCTAGACTATATTTTATGGCCATATACAATCAGAGCAGCAGTGGCCGGAACCTATAAAAAATTACAAAATTGTAGAGTATGTTTATTTATTTTAACTTAAGACCGTAACCACTAAACCGATTCTCATATTTTATTATTTTATATACATATAAATAAAAACACTGTTTATATATAAAATATATACAAATATCTAAATTGGCTGTCTGTAACCCAGCAAAAGCAGGCCGGAGACGGTGGCGCTGTTGCCGCCTCATGTAGTCAAGAAGCGACCAAAGTCTGCAATGATGCAAGCATCCTCTCTAGAGTATACCCAGGTTTACAGCGATGTTGATCTCCACTGGGATCCCATTCGCTACTAGTGAACCGATTGGTCGCTGGTGATCAGGGCTGGTTTCCCCCTTCAACCGCTAGTGGCCAGCCGAGCCGACATCCTGGTGTGCTGGACGCGCCTATTTGAGGCGATAGGAGGGGTCCGGATATCTTACTTAAATATTTCCCGGATTCTTCCTATTTCAGGCGAAGTATGGTACACAGTGTGGTTTTAGTCGGTCCGATTCCAAGACACCGTCCCATCGGACATGGACACCCGGTGGAATGACGGCCCGAGGGGGTTTCCACACAGATCCCTTGCAATAGACTCACTTGTGACAACACACCGTGTGTTATATCTGAATTAATTAACTAATTCTGAGAGTATTCTAGCGAACAAAGAAGCTAGTTATAAAATAACGTACTGCTACTGCCTCGTAACGGGCGTGTTAGGAATTTATATTAAGTTATTTTAGTATGCAGTTTACAAAGCAAAGGCTATATTTCGTTATTATTACAAACACAAACACACATTTATTGTCACACATACATACAACCCCCGCAGTAGGAATTGTTCATGCATTGAGTTGAATTAAAGAAACATTTAAACAATGGACACAAAGAACTAAACTTCGGAAAACTATGGATGTGATCCATAGTTTTCCAACACAACAAAGTATTTGTCCCGTATGGTTTCGAACCCTTAACGCTTTGGCTCAGCAGTCAAGATCAAACTATTAGACCAACAGGCCAGTCCCGAACATTTGATACCATACCGCACGTTATACGCATAAGTGTTAATAGAAACCGATTGCCAGGGTCACAAATAACGGCATAGAGTACCTGTCATCAAAGAAAAAGTTGGTACTGTTCCTGAGAAATAACTCTTACACGAGCGGAGACGTGGAAGAAAGTTCACACCTGTCTATGCGAAGTGGTGGACAGAGGTGTTATTAAAGTCTACTGTTGCTGTTTTTTTTTATATACTATAGGGGGGAAATTGGGCCTCCGGAAACCTCACTCAATTCGGGGAAATGCAACGCAAGCGTTACTTCACAACCGGTTTTCTGTGAGGCCGTGGTATTGCACCGGTCGAGCCGGCCCATTCGTGCCTAAGTATGACTCTACCACTGAAACTACTTACTAGGGGGCCAGTTTTTGGGACTTCCATGGAAAAATTTAACCTATAGCTCAAGCAAGTCCGGGTCGCATACCTATAATTCGAACTAGCCGGTGGCAGTTCGAGCTCTCCAACGCAAATTGTTTTCTAGTTCTGAATAAACTCTACATCATATTTTGTTATTAAATATGTGACTTTAATTACCAATTACAATATACTTAAATAAACACATATGATACCCTTTACCGAGATAAATAAAGCCATACATGCAAAGCTAGTATAGCAGAGTGACAACAGATGAATAACACTACTATGATAGCCAATAAGCCTTGAACTTAACGCATAAACAATAACGATAAAAATAATTACTTTAATTATAAACAAATTCTTTTAATATTTTTATCACTAATAGTTAGAAGGCTCTGACTTCTGTGCACATGGCAGTTCGAGTTACAGATATGCGACCCTGACTTACTGTATCTTTATAAGCAATATTCCTTTCATTTCATTGCTATTATTCTGTCCGGTCAATATACTTTAAATTTTCCCATCCACTCCTAAATGTGCTCGGATGGCGGCTAAAGGCTTGCCCCCAATTCCGTAATCGGTTCTAAAATATAATCAGCAAAATGTGGGCGTTCTTTACGTAAGTGTATGTTAGAGTACAACATTGACAATCTATCAATTATTAAACAACATAAATTATTGACAGGACAACGTTTTAAGTGTCCAGCCACGTCATAAACTCTCTGTGTGCCAAATTACATCATAGCCTGTGCAACAGTTTTTATTTTTATTTATTTATTTATAAACTTTATGCACTAAGTTTGTACATCGGCGGACTTAATGCCCAGGGCATTCTCTTCCAGTCAACCTTTGGGTGGTGTAGATATCTTTAAAGGTAGGTGCACAGAGGTTACATATTAAATAGTCAGTTAAAATGTTAATAGTTCACTATATTATTATTTTTAAACATATATATATATATATAAACAAACATACATAAATAAATATAACTATATATTTCCATACACATAAATATTATATTTATACACTTATCAGTAACTTCTATGGATTCGAAAGTTCTGCCAGTTCACTGAGAAAGAGATCATGTACCTTCTTTTTGAATGTAAATCGGTTGGTGGACATCCTGACTTCGAGCGGGAGCGCATTCCAAAGTAGTACTGCTTGAACAAAGAACGAACAGTTCACGAAGTCGGAGTTGTGAGAGGGACATGAGAGAAGCAGATTATTAACTGAGCGGAGATTTCTATCGTGGTTAGAGCACAGGTATCGGAAATACGGAGCAAGGTAGGTAGGTAAGAAGGGTGAGTTGAGAAATGAAAATAGAAAGGTAAGTGCTCGCTGATTGCGCCGTTGGCGAATAGGTAGCCATTTTAACTGGGAACGAAAAGTAGACACATGGTCATACTTACGAAGATTGAAAATGAATCGAATGCAGTTATTAAGAAGACGGTCTAGTTTATTGAGGAGATCTGCATTCAGGTCGAAGTAACACACATCACCATAGTCGATAATAGGAACTATTAAGGATTGCATAAGTGTGATTTTAGTTTTAGGAGGCAGGAAGTTTTTGAGACGATATAATGTTCGCAGGCTTCCAGTTACTTTCTGGCTCACGCTAGTTACGTGAGCTCGCCAATCGAGGGTTGAGTCGATAAGTAAACCGAGGTCTTTTACTGCAGGGCTGTATGGAATAACTAATCCATTGAATAAAATTGGTGGGATCGAGGCGCTATCCAATCTGCTCATTAAACGTTTACTGCCCACTATGATAGCCTGGCATTTGGTTGGATTAACAGACAGTCCAAATCTCATTGACCAGGACTTTATGAGCTCCAGGTCCCTGTTGACCCCATCAATAGCCTGCGTTACGTCCTCCACCCTTGCCTGTGAATACAGCTGCAGATCATCGGCATACAAGTGATACGCACACTGAAGATGTTGAGTTATGAGGTTAATAAATATTGAAAATAAGAGAGGAGATAAAATTCCGCCTTGAGGGACGCCAGCGTAAAGGTCGCACCAACTTGATGATAAGTCATCAACACGAGCACATTGCTGTCGTCCCCGAAGATAAGTGGAGAACCATTCCAGTGTCTCAGAAGACACCCCAAGATATGCGAGGATAGATAACAGGATTTCGTGACTGACGGTATTAAAGGCGTTAGAAAAATCGACTAATACTAAAACAGTTACTTTGGTGTCTTCCATACCTTTCCTAATATCGCCAGTCACTTTAAGGAGGGAGGTAATTGTGCTGTGTCCGGGCCTGAAGCCTGATTGCAGAGGGCTTAAAAGTTGGTTTCTGTATACAAACTGTGAGAATTGTTTATATACACAGGCCTCGAGGACTTTAGAGAGGAAGGGAAGAATAGAAATAGGTCGAAAATGTTCAGGAAGTGAAGGGCTACTGTTTTTTGGAAGAGGAATGATGTAAGCCTTACGCCATAATGAGGGGAAAGTACCGGAATCGAGAGAGAAGTTGACAATGTGAGTAATTACAGGGAGAATACAATCAAGGATGGTGGTAATCATGCGACGGCTGATGCCATCACATCCCACAGCATTTGAACGGATAGATAGGATAATCTTCTTGGTTTCATCAGGAGACACTGGAGAAAATTCAAAAGAGTCAGTAGTGGGACTGGCAAGACCAGATACATAATGTAGCGTTCGACACTTAGTGTGAGGATCCATTTCAGTTGTGGATGAGAAGTGACGGTTGATATCGTTCAAACCAATTTTATTGTTGAAAACTTGATGCTGTCGCTTACCTATTCCTAGTGTATTAAGAAATTTCCAAATATTGGATGAAGAAGAAGACTCTATGTTTTGAAGTATATGTCGGCGTTTAGTGTTGCGTATCACCTGATTGCATCGATTCCTTGCAGCCTTATATAAGGTCCACTTGTCCTCGCAGCGATCCCTCCTGAAGCGAAGAAAGGACTGATCCCTTCGTCTCATGGCACTTCGGACCTCCTCCGTCATCCAAGGTGCAGGGGCACGTTTTAATTTTACTCTCTTAATAGGGGCGTGATTGTCGTAAAATTTGACAATAGTGTCATTAAAAATATGCACTTTGTCATTCACGTCAGTAGCAGCTGCCATATCCACCCAATCTAATTTAGCAGCATCTTCGTGTAATTTCTCGACATTTATCTGACGGAAACTGCGAATTTGTAGAAATTTAGGAGGAGGTTTGGGAGGTTTCAGGATGTAGGAAAGGAAGATTAAGTCATGATGGGAAAAGCCAGGAGCAGGGAGTTGTCCGTGGGAAGAGACAAGGTGTGGGGCAGATGTGAACATTAGATCTAGCCAGGTATCCTGGTAGTCTAAATTGTGATGAGTGGCTTGAAGAGGTAGTATGTGAAGGTTGGTGGCTTGAATGATTTGAAGGAGATTGCGTGTACGAGGAGAGTTTGGGGCTAGGAGGTCAGTGTTGAAATCTCCCATGATGATGTGATGTGAGTATTCCGACCCTAAAGATTCTAGTACTGTTTCCAGACTAGAGAAGTAGTTAACAGATGGGGGGCAGTAGACTACACCTAGAACAACGTTGACTCCCTTGACACAAACCTCGAGGAATAGGTATTCTGCGCAACTGGAAAGATCAGAGGAGGAAGAGGCGAGAATTTTGTAGGATAGGAAACTACGCAGATAGATGGCGACACCGCCACCCCTTCTGTCTAAACGGTCATTACGTATAAGTACAAAGTCTGAGAGAGGGTAGGAGGTGGAGGGTAGGTGAGGCTTGAGCCAAGTCTCCGAAATCAGGATGGCATGAACGTTATTGTCAGAGAAAGTTGCGTCTAGTTCGCTGAAGTGACTTGGTACACTTTGGGCATTTATATGGCAAACATTTAAAGAAGGACAAGACTGAACGGAGAATGTTTGTCGTAATTGGTCACCCAAAGTTTCAGTCAAGGAACTATAACTAGCATCATCTAACGAGTCTTCGGCAGAAAAGTATATGTCAGCATCATCGCTCATAAGTGTATATATAACCTAACAAATACAATACAAATTATAAAATGGATATATACAAATATAATATTATATAATAATATTCTAAAAAGAAAAAAAAAATGTTACCTTTATGACAAGCAGAAGTTGGTATAACGTATTTCTACACCACCCACCAGCAGACACACACACACACAAAATTATTGCACCAATAGTTAAACAAGCAACGATCGGTTTGTGATAAGAATTTGTGATAAAAATATAAAATGTGTCAAATAAGGTAAACAGGGAGTAACATTGAACTGTAAACAAAAAAGAATAAAAAAAATAGGGAGAACAAAATTTAAATTCAGTTGAAAAGAAAATAATTAAAAGTATTCTTGTCATACTGCATAACGTTTCCGAACGTACTCGAATGACAAAAAAAGTCCTGACTTAATGACAGATGACAAGTGTTGTCATGTTGTTAATAGAATTGAGACCCTGCGATGTAAACAAACAAAACAGTACAAAAACCTTGCGTGTTCGTGTTTAGAAATAACAAATTAAATATGTGTCTAAACAAAATATCGGAGCAGTGCAAGATGGTTATTATCTCCGCGTGTTTTTGGTGACTGCACTCGAAATCGTCTTGACTGGTGATGTCGTCTTGGGGTATCTAGCCATGAGAGGTTCCAGTTCGTCCGGGGATGTTATCTTGTAGCGACTATCGCCTGTCGGTTTGACGATTATAATGCCTTCCTGCGTCCAGCAGTTTTTGCTTTTGTTGTGACAAACATTCCACGGTTTGTAATAATAGCTTTACGAGACAAAGACAGCCTTTGTGCTTTTCGAAACTATAATTTATCTCTACGCCTATTACCATCCAGATCGGTACACCAGTTGTTGCGTCATTAAAAAAAAAACATGTTAGACATAACATGTTATACAGACACTAATTTAGAGTGAATTTAATTATATAAGGATGTCTGGTAATTCTAGGCCACTGCGGCGTTAGTCCCAGTAGTGAAGCTCAATGATGGCAAGGAAATGCCAATATTGGCCCTTGGGACCTGGCTAGGGATGAGTTCAAAGGTAAGTCGTATGTATATTAAAGTAACAATCAGTTAAAACATAAACAAAAACAAACGCGCTACTGTGACATGAATATCTAACAAAACACTGTTCAGCGCTATCTAGTTAAAATTAGGTGAACTAAATAGTGTTCATCCTTAATCCTGTTATCAAAGTTTTGGTTCTCTCGTGCAAGGACGTGTCGCCTTTCAATTAGGTAACATCCATGTACATATATACAGATGCATATAACATGACCCTCAAGCGAAGTGTTTAATAAAATGGGAGGACATAACTCATATCAATAATAAATACTCGTTTTTAACGTTTTTCACGCTTATGTGTATCAATACTAAAACTAGTGTTTATTATTGACTAACACTTAAAACTCACACAGGGCCGTGTTATACCTAAAGGCAATGAAGTAGAAAATGCAGTGCTGTGGGCGATCGACGCTGGGTACACCCACATCGACACAGCATTCATCTACGGAATAGAAGACCAAGTTGGACGGGCGCTGACGAAGAAGTTCGCAGAAGGAGTGAAGCGAGAAGACATATATGTTACTACGAAGGTAAATTCAACTATAGGTACAGGTCAGAAGTACTCAAAACAGATAAGCTTGTATGAAAGGATAAGGACAGTGGAGGAAGCTCTTAAGTTATCAGCCTACTCTTGAAGCGTACGCTTATGTTATTCATGTATGTAATAATATCATTACCTTCGTTAGAGATAGGCATAGTTGTGAAACAGATTACACAGTTTCTTTAAACATATGCAGCGTAATTAACCCACAAATATCAACTACTAAACTATAAGCATCAAGCAAAGACTTTTTGTATTTGAACAGTTATAGTTCGGCACTCCTAACATAGTACGTACTTAGAGTGCTGCCTACGTAATATACATAATATATAAGTTATTTTGACATAGAACAGGTTAAACGAAAGAGTGTTTAATGATTTACATTATACAAGCCATGGACAGGATCTCTATTGCGTCGCATCTTTGTCGTAAACACAACAAATTAGACAATTAGACTCAGACAAGATCGTCTGATCCCAAACGTAGCAGAGTACTATGGTAACCAGACTGCTGATAAACAAATTTATACATTTCTAAACACAAATGTATGTACAATGTACATATTACAGATAACATATATTGGAGAAGCCTAAGTCCAGCAGTGGAATGTGAAAGATGATGATGGACACCCAAACACACAACATATGATTATGCTTATCATTTATAGATAACAATTTAAAGAATGGGAATATTTCTAAATCTTGCAAGAGCTAACCTCCAAACCAACTTTAACCATAGGAGAGTCATGCTAAGGCATTGTTCCCGGATTATTTAAGAGCATTATGGCACACCGTGTGGTTTTATTCGGTTCGATTCCGACAAACCGTTCCACCGAAAATTCCGGTGGGATGACGGCCCGAGGGGGTTTCCACACGTAAAAAAATAGTCATGCTTGTGCATGATTTGGCTGGCTGGACCTTAGTTTTTTTTATACTATAGAGGGACAGACGAACAGACGGGTAACAGAACTGATGGTAAGTGACAACCGCCGTCCATGGACACCCGCTTCTCAAGAGTCGCAAGTGCGCTGCCCGCCTTTGAGGGTGATGAGGAATGGGGGATGCAGGGAGCGGAAAGAAGAGAGGGGGGATGAGGAGAAAGGGGATGAGGGGAGAGGAAAGGGGAAAGGGGGAGTTGGGCCTCCGGAAACCTCACTCATTTCGGGGAAATGCAACGCAAGCGTTACTTCACAACCGGCTTTCTGTGAGGCCGTGGTATCGCACCGGTCGAGCCGGCCCATTCGTGCCTAAGCATGGCTCTACCACTGTTAAAAGTAGTAATACAAACGACCTCACAGAAAACTGGTAGTCAAACTATGCTAGCATTGTGTTGCCAAGTGAGTAAGGGTACCGGAAGCCCAAAGCCCCCTCTCCTCTTTCCTATCTCCTCATACCCAAACCCAAACCCCGTAAATGGGCGGCGGTTGTCACTTACTATCAGGTGTGCCCGTCTGTTATAAAAAAAAGTTGAAAGTTACAAGTGAAGAGTTCATCTACCTTCGATTGTTTCAGCTCTTCAATGATGCTCACGCTAAGGACGCTGTTGTTCCTACCCTTCGTAAATCACTGCAGAATCTCAACCTGGACTATGTGGATATGTATCTGATACACTGGCCTGTTGGACAATATGTAAGTTCAAGTGCCTTCAAGTCTTTGGAAGTTGAAAATATATTGCGAACAAAATTCTGACTTTGGAGAAGATAGATTATGCCTAAATATTAGGAATAATTATCAAATGAAAGTTTTAGTACCTGAATGACCGAGATTTGCTGTTTTTTTTTTGTTTGGGATATCGTGTAAAAGAAGGAAGTCTCATCTAGACTCGAACCGCGATCCTTTCTGGTTTCGGGAGCATCCTAATTCCCACCTGAGCTATTAAAACCTTGTAGACGATGTCGAAATTTACTTGCGTATTCTAATGATATTGTAACAAGTTTTCATTGCTTGAAAATATGGATAAAACGACATTTTCTATAAATGAAACCTAGCTAGATCGATTTATGAACCCCGTAACCCCCTTCATACTAAATTTCATGAAGATCTTTATAGCCGTTTCCGAGAATCAGATTATCTGCTTCACCTAATCCGAATTACATGAATGTGACCCAACCATACTCTATCAGTATACTTCACATTGCCCAAGTAATGGCAATGACACCCACTGTTTGCCTGACAGTTGCCTCCAACCGGGCACTGTATGACTGTATGTACATACTGTCTGATAAATAACAGTCCGACCACTCAAGCCCTTTCATTACACTTACGGAAAGAGAACCTATTTTACTCCATCGAGGACCAATTGGCTGGTTATTATTAATGCTTATTATTATTATTTTCGAGATCAGCTGTTGGGGTAGCTGACCCGATAAGTTTTGAAAGTAGTACTTTTCCTACGTCTGTGCCAGCTGGCTGATTGAGGTGAGGGTATCTACTTACCCGGCCAGGCTGTATAAGCCGTCGAACCGTAGTTAAGCAGATAATACTAGGAGCAGGGAAAGGTGCCTATGTTAGCCGACCAGACTGGTTAGTCCTTGAACCGTAGCTATTGAAGTGAAACACCAGGGCATGGTTGGAATCGAATCGTATTTCATTGAAAGTATGCCAGTCATATGTACACTTTTGATCATTAGGTAGCGTAGTCAGTTTACCGCACAAAACATGAATTAACGAATAAGATTTATAATAATCGATGTGTAGGCAACCGATCAGATTACGTTGCTGTTTTCGTTGTCTGTGAGCGTGAGTATAAATTATGCCACGTTTATACGTGACTCGCGTTCATTCGCCGCTTGGTATGCAGTGCGAGCGGATGCGTGCTCCCTTAATGCATGTTTAGGGTTCCACAGTGCGTGGCATGTGTACGAAATAATTTAAATAAATAATGATTACATTTTATATCTACTAGGCGAACGGCACATACGACTACACGGACTATGTGGAGACCTGGCGAGGGATGATCGAAGCCAAGAGTTTGGGTCTTACTAAGTCTATCGGAGTATCCAACTTCAACAAGGAACAGATTAATAGGCTGCTGGAACATGGGCTTGAGAAGCCCGCCGCGTTACAAGTCGAGGTCAGTTTACATCAAAGTTACTTCGCATTAGAAAAAATATTTAATTAGTGCTATCTAGCTAAAATAGAGTGTGTTTAAAAATAGGGGCTTGTAGGATAAGATAAAAATAAAAATGATTGAGTCGTGTAAATACAATAATGCTTGCAATGACAAACAGTAATTAAAAAAAAAAAATGACGATTACATAAACCTCACAAGATGACAGAAGCTGGTCGAAAAGGGGGTAATTTAAGATTACAAAATATTGATATTGATATATCTGACTATAACACTGTATTTATTTGTCACAGTTGAACCTAAATCTACAGCAGCCGGATCTCCTCTCGTACTGCAAGGAGCAGGGTATCGCGGTAATGGGGTACACGCCCTTCGGCTCCTTGTTCTACAACAAAGCTAGTAAAGACGCACCCCCACCGAGGGTTGATGACCCAGCGCTTGTCACAATAGCTAACAAGTATAACAAAACTGTGGCTCAAGTCAATTTGAGATATCTGGTAAGTCTAATGTCCAGAAAACTCCATCTCTTGAAAAATATATTATAGGCAGATCATTCAAAAATTCTATCGTTCCACAAAGGAGTTTACGAGTTTTCCGGCTGATACTCGTGACTTCTTCTTCATTGATATTTTATTTTTATATATATATTTAAGCCTACCATAATGTCTCCACTCTGACTGATGGAAAGAAATAAGTGGAGTCCAAGAGATGTGTTCACCACCCTCATTGCAACTGAAGTCAATGCAGCACGGTGACCAACTATATGCGGCCTGCTGAGATGCTTTTTGCTTCACGCCCCGTTTAAAAGATCCGGGGTCAAAGTGGGAAGGAAACACATGCGCTGGTAGTGAATTCCAGGCTTTCACCGATCGGCACAGGAGGAACGAAGAGGCGAACTCTTTAGTTCGGGATTGTATATTTTCCACTCTCAAACTGTGGCTCCTTACTCCAGCTCGTGTACTTAGTTGTTAATTGTTTTTTATTAGCATTCATTTCAAAATTTCATAGTTCTGTTTTATTTTTAAAACAACAAATTAACATTGTAATGTTCTAAAACCTAATATTTGTCTCCCATAATGTTGACTTTCTGGTTTACTATTTCATAACTAGTACTTAGTTGCCTTTTAGTTGTTTCTGTTTTCGATCCCCTACGTTAAAAAATATTTTTGTATTTCAGATTGATATCGGCGTAATTCCTCTACCAAAATCTGTCACGAAATCTCGCATTGAAGAAAATATAAATATATTTGACTTCGAACTTACTGCTTCGGAGCGAGAGATTCTAAAGGGTTTCGACAAAAACTTCAGGACTATTCCACAGAAGAAGTGGTTAGATCACCCTTATTATCCATTCGAGAAGAATTAAAAATGTAATAATCTTTGTAATAAGTATTACCTACCGAAATTTTGAATGTTTTTAATGTTCTATAGACCTACAAATATGGATTTAAAATACTTAAAAAAAATGTATTTTATTATACCTTAGAACCGAACGAAAGGATCGATGAAAAAAAACAATATCGAGTAGCTTGTATAGTAAATAATGAATTAATACATACATATATACAAACATTCACGTCTATGTCTGCGAAAGGGTAGGCAGAGGTGTCCCAAACTCTCACTTTTTGTCATCCAAAATTTAGTCCCGCTTGCGTAATAAAGCACTGTATGATGTGTATATCTCTACTAATATTATAAATGTCTCACGCCTAAACTACTCAACCGATTATCATGAAACTTTGCACATATATTCTCAAAGGTATTAGGAAGGACATAGTCTAGTCTATACTTTATAAAACATACAATATTTTACGATGAGAAAGAAATAATTGTTTGTCAAAAAATTTGAAATCTAACAACTTAAATGCCATCTATATTTAAGGGATTCAATGCGAGCGAAGCCGCAGGTAAAAGGTAGTATATAGTCCCTTAGTAGGGTTTTACAAGGTAGAATAATTTGAAATTTGAAATTTATTATTATTATCTCATTATTCTAGTTAGTATACATATAAATTATTTTTTTAAATATACAATATGAATATAAAATACATTTAAAAATATAAAAATACACCGGGTACAGGGACCAAGACACCGGTGGTTAGGGCTCCAAAGATAGGAACCTCCTGACAATGCGGGCCGTGTCAAGGAGAACTGCCTTCTGCATCAGTCCCTTGATCCAACCATCTAACGAGAGCCTCTTAAGGTGTTGGTCGAGGCTCTTAGCTAATAATCCGTGAGCAGATATGATTATCGGAACAATGATCGCTGAATCGATATTCCACATATCGACAATCTCGTGAGACAAATCCAAATATTTTATTTGTTTATCTTTTTCAACTTTCACGAGATTATCGTCATGAGGAACAGCAATATCGACAATCATTGCGCGGCGCTCTAATCGGTCTATCACGACTATATCAGGCTTATTGGCAATTATAGTCCTGTCAGTGATGATAGATCGATCCCAATACAATGTAGCACGACCATTTTCGAGAACTGGGTCGGGCACATACCTGTAATATGGCACCTCTAAACTCACAAGATTGTATTTAAGGGCAAGTTGTTGATGTACTATTCTGGCCACTTGGTTATGTCTATGCAAATACTCACCGTTTGCAAGACGAGAACAACCAGAAATAATATGCCTGATAGATTCACCGGGACGGTGGCATGCCCGACATATGTCGACCGTACCGTCTTTCAGAATAAATTTCCGATAGTTATTCGTCATAACAACTTCATCCATAATTGCAAAGACAAAACCTTCAGTTTCTCCAAAAAGATCACCACACCGTAGCCAGAATGTAGAAGCTTTTACGTCTACATCAGGCCCATTTAGGGCCCGATAGAACCGACCATGGAGCTCTTTGCCCTTCCATACCTCCGTGCGATCATTAGTACTGAGTACTACAGGTTTGCGCCAGTTCTCTTTAGCCAGACCGAGCGGAGTAAGTCCTTTGTCCACTGCTACAACATTACGATGCACTTCTATATCGGTATGAAGAAAATATTCTCTGAAGTTGTATATCTCGCGATTTTGTAGGGTCTTAATGTTTAAAAGACCACGACCTCCAAACTTTCGCGGGATATACAATCTCATTACCGATGACCGCGGATGGTGCATTCGAAATGCAGTCATCAGTGTACGAACTCGCCTATCAATAGCATCTAGTTCAGTCTGAGTCCATCTGAGCATACCAAAGGAATACGTGAGAACTGGTATAACCCAACTATTGCAGGCGCGTATCTTGTTAGAGCCCGACAAAAGACTTTTAAGTACTTTTTTCAGGCGGCCAAAAAATCGGTCCCGCAATGCCTGTTTCACACTAGACTCAGGTATTCCCAATGACTGTGATATACCCAGATACTTGTAGGTTTCAGCAGCAGAAAGAGATCTAAGTTTAGTTGAATCTGAAAGTTCAACTCCTTCAGATTCTACTACTACGCCTTTCTTTACGTGCATGACTGCACACTTGTCTACACCAAATTCCATCTTGATAGAGTTACTAAAGTTTTCAGTCACCTTTAGTAACGCTGTCAGTTGTTATTTACTGGAGGCAAATAGTTTCAAATCATCCATATATAGAAAGTGAGATATAACTTGATCATCTTTCCGCAACTTAAAACCTAGCCCTGAACCCTCTAATAGAGTGCTGAGAGGATTCAAAGCTAGACAGAACCACAAGGGACTCAGACTATCCCCTTGAAATATGCCTCGCTCGATCTCTAATGGTACATCGTTAGCTATAATCTGCTGACATCCTGGATAACGAAGAACCGTTCTCCATTGGCCCATACATGACTTCAAGAAAGTGCATAGAGTTGTATCAATTTTATACAAGTCCAGCACCCTCAAAAGCCATGTATGTGGAACCGAGTCATAGGCCTTCTTGTAATCTATCCAACATGTCTCCAGATTCTTGCGATTACGACGTACTTGTTGGCTAATGGCCATATCCATGATAAGGAGCTCTTTGGTGCCACGAGTCCCACTCCTACATCCATTCTGAAAAACAGAAAGGATCGAATTTTTATTTAAATGATATGTAATTTTTACTCTCAGAATAGATGTAAGAAGCTTATAGACAGTTGGTAAACATGTTATTGGTCTATAATTCTTAGGATCCATGGCACCACCAGATTTGTAGAGTAAGTGGGTTACGCCAGTGGTCATAAATTGGGGTAATGAACCTAAATCTAGAGCTGCTTGGAACTGAGATGCCAAACGAGCATGTGAGCTACGGAACCATTTAAGCCAAAAGTTGTGCAGTCCGTCTGCACCAGGTGATTTCCAATTTGATAATGAACGAACTGCACAACCCACGTCCTCAGTGGTTATGGTTATAGGTTCCATTTGTTGTATTGTCTCACACGATCGTCCGACATCTTGCGTCCAGTCAGCTTCTGTATGGGTGACGGGTATGGACCAGATGTTACGCCAAAATGTACTTGTAGCAACAGAATCTGGCAAACACCCATCACTCACACGTGGATCAGGTTCTTCCCATTTTCGGTAAACCCACCTCTCATTCCTTTGAAACATACGATTCTGATTAAATCGATCTACTCGCTTTTTGTAACGTTTAATCCTATTTGCCCATGCATAAACTTTATGCTTTAGAAAGTCTATGCGCTCTGTGACACATGACATATATTGTTGAGGACTAATGTCAGTACCCAAGAATGCCTGTTTCACAAAGCGCATCACTCTCGGTCGCAAATTGCCTGATCGAAAGCTGATTAGCTTACCAATGAGTGTCCTAGTCTCAGCGATACGTTGTTCAATTCTATACTGCCAGGCTGGCATAGAAGGTTTACATTTAGTAGTAGCGGTATTTACTGAGGAAAGTTTTACTCCAGCTACTCGACCAGATACTGCAACAGCTGCACAATACAGAATAGACTGCGTATCACTAAGATTTTCACTGTTATATTTTTTATTCATAGGCAAACGGGATAAACGTGGCCTAATCTGATGATTCATAGATCTATATTCCAGAATCGTATCTTCCAAAGCACTTCTTAGTCTCTCATTGTATTGGGTACTTACAGATATAGCTTTACTCGCCACAACTTCATCAACAGGTAGTATGGACATTAACTGTGGTGTATTGTTTGTCACCAAATGCACAGTGTGTGATGAAGACGGGATAGCCAAACTATTCCTTACGTCAGAGCGTATCCTCTCAAGTACGGTATCAGCAAGCAGGTGACAGCGCTGTATAGCTCGCACTTGATCCGATAATCGTTGTGCTAACACGTTGACAGCTGGCTCAAGCTCCTGAAACAGAGATACCAAACGAACACGGTACGCAGTAAGGTTAGTTCCCAACTCCGTAGCCCGATAATATGCCAGCATGACATTTTCATTCATAGCAGTAGTCCATTTCATGCAGCGCACATCACCACCGGCAGCGGGGACCCTGTTCGAGGGCAGTTGTCCTCGGGGTCCTAAACACGACGGTGGCCGGCCTCTCCCCTGCCGACGTACAGGTGTTGGCGACGTCGGCGGTGAGAAATACTCGTCGCTGGAAGTGGAGCTCGACGTCTCATTGCTCGCCGATCTCACTGTTGTGTGCGATGGAGGCTGCGAGACGGAGCTTTGCGAAGAATCCGGAGGTAGAGGGTGTGCATCTCTGTGTCTGGCTTTTGCTCTTGTTATCATTATATATTTGTTTCTATTTCAGTTTGGTGGTGGTTGGTGATGTGACTATGACGTCTGTCATCTTGATAAATATTTGCTTTGTATTTTTCCATAATTTTTCTTCTTATATTGTAGTATTTATATATATAGTAAGTCCAAAATGTATAACGTGAATTTTATGTTATTTTTGTTAATTTTTTGAGAATTCAATATAATAAATTATTCCACGAAAAATATATGACGTTAACAATTAGTGTTGCCTGTTTCTTATTTAATATTATTATTCTCTTTATTTACATTATTCAACATACAAATTACATTTTTAAATATAAAATAAAAACAAAATATATTTAAAAATATAAAAAATAGTGCCCCACCGGTATCGGGTACAGGGACCAAGCTACCGGTGGTTAGGGCTCCAGAGACAGGAACCTCCTCACAATACGTGCCGTATCAAGAAGGACTGCCTTCTGCATTAGGCCCTTAACCCAGCTGTGTAACGTGAGCCTCTGCAGATGTTGGTCGAGGCTCTTGGCAATCAACCCATGAGCTGATATGACTATCGGCACAATGATTGCAGAACTCACATCCCACATGTCGACCACCTCATGGGCTAAATCCAAATATTTTATTTGTTTATCTTTTTCTGCCTTTATGAGGTTGTCGTCATGTGGAATGGTAATGTCAACAATCATTGTTCGGCGCTCTAGTCGGTCTATCACCACTATATCAGGTTTATTGGCAACAATAGTCCTGTCAGTGATGATAGATCGATCCCAATATAATGTTGCACGACTATTTTCAAGAACTGGGTCGGGCACATACCTATAATACGGTAACTCGACATCCACAAGGTTATATCTAAGAGCAAGTTGCTGATGGACTATCCTGGCCACTTGATTATGTCTGTGCAAGTACTCACCGTTTGCAAGACGAGAGCAACCGGAAATTATATGTCTGAGGGTTTCACCAGGGCGATGACATGCCCGACAAATGTCAATTGTGCCATCCTTCAGGATATGTTTCCTATAATTGTTCGTCATAACAACTTCATCTGTAATTGCACAGATAAAACCTTCAGTTTCTCCAAAGAGGTCACTGAAACGTAGCCAAGACACAGATGATAATAAATCTACATCGGGCCCGTTTAAGGCCCGATAAAAACGTCCATGCAGCTCTTTGCTCTTCCATATCTCCTGACGGTCTTTTACATTAAGTATTGCAGGCTTGCGCCAGTTCTCTTTTCCTAGACCAAGCGGAGTAAGTCCGTTATCAACTGCCACTACATCCCGGTGTACCTCCACATTAACAGAAAGAAAGTAATCTCTAAGATTGCATATTTCGCGATTATGAAGGGTCCTGGCATTTAAGAATCCACGACCCCCACATTTCCGCGGAATATACAATCTCATTACTGATGAACGTGGATGGTGCATTCGGTACGCAGTTAGCAGTGTACGGACTCTTCTATCTAGGGCGTCCAATTCCGTCTGAGTCCATCTAAGTATGCCAAAGGAGTAGGTTAAGACTGGTATGACCCAACCGTTATAGGCACGCACCTTATTACCGCCCGACAAAAGACTTTTCAGTACTTTTTTCAGACGGCCAAAGAAACGCTCCTTTAGCGATTGCTTCATAGTCAGTTCATTTATACCCAGCGCCTGTGACATACCGAGATACTTGTACGTTTCATTTGCAGAAAGACGTCTAAGGTGTGTGGAATCTGAAAGTTCAATTCCTTCAGATTCCACAATCCTGCCTTTGCTTACATGCATGACTGCACATTTATCTACACCAAATTCCATCTTGATACATTTACTAAAGGTTTCAGTCACCTCTAGTAATCTTATCAACTGGACATTACTGCAGGCAAACAGTTTCAAATCATCCATGAAAAGGAGGTGGGATATAACTTGACCATTTCTCCGCAAACGATAGCCCAGCCCCGAACCCTCTAACACAGTGCTAAGAGGATTCAAAGCCAAGCAGAACCACAAGGGGCTCAAACTATCACCCTGAAATATACCCCGCTTGATATTTATAAATTCGCCGTCACCCTGAGATTGTCGACATCCTGGATAGCAAAGAACTGTTCTCCATTGCTGCATACATGCCTCCAAGAAAGTGCATAAAGTTGTATCAATCTTATACAACTCCATCACCCTTAGGAGCCACGTATGCGGCACGGAGTCGTAAGCTTTTTTATAATCTATCCAACATGTCACTAAATCCTTTCGGTTCCGTCGAACTTGTTGGTTAATAGCCGTGTCAATAATAAGGAACTCTTTAGTGCCACGTGCCCCACTTCTACATCCATTCTGAGAGAAAGTCATTATATTGTTCTTAGAGACATGTGTTGTTATCTTCACTCTCAGAATGGACGTAAATAATTTATAAAGTGTTGGCAGACAGGTAATGGGTCTGTAGTTTTTGGGGTCCATGGCACTACCAGACTTATAGAGTAGGTGAGTTACGCCAGTTGTCATAAAAGCGGGCAGTGAACCTGCTTCCAAGCATGATTGGAATTGAGATGCCAAACACACATGTGAGCTATGGAGCCACTTTAACCAAAAGTTATGCAGTCCGTCCGGTCCGGCTGATTTCCAGTTCGGCAACGAACGGACCGCACAAGCTATATCTGTACTTGATATTTCTACTGGCTCCATAGTATTAATGGACTCACATGAACGTTTAACATCTCGCATCCATTCACCCTCAGTATGAGCGACAGGCATCGACCAGATGTTACGCCAAAATGTATTAGTTAGTTCAACATCTGGGAGATGTGTGTCACTCAGTAAGTCAGGCTGATCCCATCTTCTGTAAACCCACCTCTCGTCCCTTTGAAAAGTACGATTCTGAGTATATCGGTCTACTCGGATTTTAAATCTACGTATGCGGTTTGCCCATGCATAAACTTTCTGCTTCAGAAAGTCAATGCGCTCTGTGACACGTGCTGCATAATCACAAGAACTGATATTCACAGTTCCTGAAAAAGCACGATTCACAAAACGCATTACTCTCGGGCGTGTATTACCCGATCTGAAACAGGTAAGCTTGCCAATGAGTGCCCTCGCCTCAACGATACGTCGCTCAATCCTGTACTGCCACGCCGGAACATAAATCTTTTGTCGAGGAGTAGTGTTAACACGTGGGAGTTTAACACCAGCTACTCGACAAGCTGTAACCGCCGCACAATAAAGAATTGAATGTGTATCCCTGAGGTTTTCACTATTTTCTAAATAAGTAGATAATAAAGAGTCAAGGGCACACACTAGCGCTTTATTTCGTTTATGCATCGGCAAACGCGGTAAACGTGGTCTATGATCAAAACTCACGTGCCGATACTCTCGAATAGCACCTTCCAAAGCGTTCCTTACTTTATATTGGGTACTTACAGTTAAAGCAGTATTATCCTCCCCCCCCCTCAATAGGACTAGGTGGTAGTAGTCCAGCCTCAATAAGAGTCTCCATTTGTGATGGAGGGGGGGCAACAAGGCTATTTTGTAAGTCCAAGCGTAGCCTCTCAAGCACGGAATTATCCAACAGATGACATCGCTGAATGGCCCGTACTTGATCCGATAGTCTTTGTGCCGAAACATTAACAGCTGGTTCAAGTTCCTGAAACAAAGGCAGCATACGATTACGATACGCAGTGAGGTTGGTTCCTCCCTCTGTAGCCACAAAATATGCTCGCATGACGTTCTCGTTTATGGATGTCGTCCATCTCATGCGATGCACATTACCACCGGTAGCGGGGGCCCTATTCGAAGCCGGCTGGCCTCGGGGTCCCAAGCAAGTCGGTGGCCGGCCTCTCCCCTGCCGGCGTACTGGTGTTGGTGACGTCGGCGGTGAGAAAAACTCGTCGCTTGATGTCGAGCTCGACGCCTCAACAACAGCCGGAATGCTTGATGCGGTTATTATTATTATTATTATTATTGGAATCAACCTTGAGCATAACACTTTTATTTGAAAAAATATCGACTGGTTTGAAAATACCAATTCATTAGAAATGGCAGTATAAATAAAAAAAGCACATACAAAAACTTTTGACATACGAATTTGTTTTTTTTTTTTTTGTCGTGTTCGCTTTACTGAACAATTATTACTTTATATTTAAAAAAAAATGTGATAAATATATAAAGATTTTTCTACGTCAAACATCCGACAGTCACAAATATAGTGAAATATATATATACACAGGTCTGATCGACATAGCAGTAGCAAGCGCGGCAAACAAAAAGACTGACGCATTCACAATTTTACAATACAACTTTACCAAACAGAGCCAGGACACATAATTTTACGATTACCCGTTACGGATAAAAAAAAAACAAAAGTAAAAGTCTAAAAAAAATGAGTAATTTCTACTGTTTTTTTTAATATATTTTTTTTTATAAATATCTCTTGACGAAGACAGCCTATCAGAAGGCCTATACAAAAATTCTCAAGCAGTACTCCATGTAAAAATCATCCGAAATATACATATATCTGGAAATAAAGTGCAGCTGGTATGCATATTATTGAATGTTTAAAAAAGTTACAATATAAAAAAATAACTTCTACCCAGTGCCGTAGGAAGAATTTTCAGGGCCGCCAATGTACCCCAAACATCGTAATCTGTTCGATCATATAAACAAGATAATCTTTATTGTGACAGTCGTATAACAACTCCCGCACTCTAAATGATTCTTGTGTTGGGTGACTTTACAAACATATCAACAATAATACCCAGACTCGGGACAAATAATTGAGGATCCTATAAATTTAAGTCCAGTGTGGTAATCGTACCCACGACTTCTGGCTTAACAGTCCGGATCACTAACCACTCAACTTACAGTAGTTATGTCAAGCATGTCAGTGCTCTCTATGTTCTTTGTGTCCGTTGTTTGAATGTTTGTTAAGTCCCCCGCAACACAGGAATTAATTCTAATGTAAATGTCTTTAAAAAAAACTTCGAACGAAATACTAACCTTCAACAAAACAGCGTACTCCTACCTTTAAACAGAGAGAAGAGAGACGAGGCTATTGCCGTCACCTGGACACTAGCAGATACTTAGTTCAGTAGAAAGCCACCCGTGTGTGTCCTGCTGTGGGTGTATCTTTCCGACACCCACAGGAAGATACCTACCTATTTATACAGTCATACAATGACTCTCTGACTGATAGGATTGTCTCCTGTTACGTTAGTGGGACCTAATTGTCAAAATGTCGGAGTTTAATACACTGAGCGAATACATATATGTGTATGTTAATTACTAATTAACTGTTGTTTATATAAGTAGATAATTAGCATATAAAGTGTATTGACTGTCCTATACCCTCAAATTATCTTCGAATAAAAAGGACAATGTGTTGCGAGATGAATTTATTATTGAACTATAATTTGTGGAAGAAAGTAATCTGTAAGTACGTTCTTATTTTAACTGTTTTATTTTAGTTATAATTAAGCCTGTATTCTGTATGGGCCTGTTTAAACGTATTTTGTTAAAATACACATGATAGTGATACTCCTCTGATTACCTTATTAATGTATGTATGTATGTATGCATGTATTTATTCGATTTTTTTTTAATAAACTGTTTACGCATTTGAAAGTCATTGCATTATGTAGTACAACACAACATTATTTAGGATATTTCCGTTAGAAATATGTTTTTATTCGTATCTGAGTTTACATCTACGAGTAATACGAACCTTGAAGGGGATGAAATTGTTATTTGATAAAATTAAATGTTTGTATAAATAAAAATATTTTCTCATTGGCCTAATTTCTGTATTTGACCTAATCTGACATTTTCTTTTGCGTTATATTAAGAAAGAAATTAGTGACATTGTTATTTATTCATTTCTTTATAATTCTTATATGCATGTGTTAAATAAAGTAGCTTAAGTTACTCTTTATCTGTAAGCGAAAGCCCCTAAAAGCCGGTCAACCCGTTCCGGGAATTATCCCGAACAAACAGACACAAAATTTATAAATTTACCTTTTGATACAACAACTTACAGTGCACACAATCATGATGATATGTAAAAAGTGTTATTTTAATTTAGCAAATAGAGTTTATAGTTTATAGAGAGTAGTAGAGTTCTAGTTTACTTTATTTGTATAAGTGACTAGCCGTGCTCGCTACTTGGTTCGTGTTTAATTTAATATCAAATATCTAGCCTATATGTTTAGACAGACCTCTAGCAACACATCTGTGAAAACTGCATTCATATTTATGCAGTAGTTTTTGCGTGATGCGTGTACCAACATATGTACAGACCAACAAAAATTATAAAAACTGTTTTGGGTCATGGATGATCATCCGACCATCACTCACTGGGTAAACACACTCGCTAGCGTTATTGGACAACCATTACCGCCATCCGTACACTTTTGGGAATTTGATAGGAAAATTTGGAGTATGTTGTCCGTAAACGAAATGAAAGGATATTGCTTATACAGATATATACATATATATATATATATATATATATATGTCTATATATATATATATACTCTCCGTATAAGCAATATTTTAAGCAGACAGGGTCGCATACCTAGCAGCTCTGGCAGTAAACCGACAACCGACTTTAAAAGGGAGGATTCAACTATATTTTTTTAATGTTTGTTACCTCATAGCTTTCGATTGGGTGAACTGATTTGATGATTTTTTTATTATTTGCAAGCTGGTGCTTCCCGTGTGGTTCCATTTCAATTTGGTCCAGTTCTGACAGTGGAATACATGAGAAAACCATATAAGTCTTAAATTTGCATTAAGTTTGTGCGCGACAAATGGACGAATAACTCAATATCACACCAACCGATTTCGATGATTCTTTTTTATAGGAGATTATGTATTTCAACGGTAATTAGATGAGAGTTTGGTTAGGTTCTGACAATGGCATCCGTAAGAAAACCACATAACGTATGTCTTAAATTTTATGATATTGCATCGCATTGAAGTCAGTTGTCTACTTTTTTAAAGTGAATTATTTAATAAAAACTTTAAATAAAGCAATCGAATATTTGCAATAACACAAAACCGTATTGTTCCAAGTTGAGTACACCATCCCATCTCTTCGAGTGTGTGCCGCAAAAGCCCCTGAGTGCTATCTTCCATACATAATATACATATACAGTCATACAGTGCCCGGATGAAGGCTTGATAAATTAGACGACGAGAGACGACTCTACCTGGGGTAGGGGTTCTGGAACACGTACAGGACCGGCTTTTGTTTGTATACCTATCTCTCTCCTAGGACGCTGCACTCCATACCTTGGTGAAGTGATCTGCATTTGTTAATCAACACCGTAACCTTGTCATTTGTGCGCGGAGAGCCTCTTGATAGATATCATAGTGTTGTCCATGGTCCAAAGCGAGAGCCGTTGGATTCCGCGGTCTGCTTCAGCGAACATTTGGTCCTTAAAAGAGGTGGCGGAAATGAACTGGAGAGAATCACCACTTTCCCACCCCGTAGGAGACGTACCACTCACACAAGGTATAGAAGAGCTCTTAACGATCTCCAGCCTCCAAGAGTCTCGCGCCCGAGTATATTTTACAATATATATATATTTTAAAACAGTGTTTCAAAGACAATGGAACATTTATTTTAAAAACTGAATGTACCTATACATCTTTAGCATACAGTTTCAGAAAACTAGTGCAAAATAAAACAACCCGTGCAGAAGTTATTAACTAATATGACCGTTTTAATTTTCATAGATTATTCCTCCGTCTCTAATTAATGCGGTTGGAAAGTGTAAAGTGTAAAGAAAAAGTTTGTTTTGTATATATTACGTATTTTTATAAAAAGACGATTAAACTAACTTTAAAAAAGTTTTATGGTTTATAGTTAGTTACTAGAGTTTGACGGTCGCCAGTATAACGCCCCGTTGAGTATAGTAATCCTCCAACCGTATTGATATATTTCGTCACCTGTTGATTAATGAGTAATATACATTTTAAAATACCCAATAAATACAAATAGTAATCATTTAAAGACACTGCTATCTTTCTCTTCTACTAAATATATACGAATATGATAGTAAATACGTCACAACCGTACGAAAAACTTAAGCCAAATTATCAATAAATTAAGTGAGCAGTTACATAAAATAAGTGATTTATTAATAAATGAAGTAATCTGTTTAATAAACATTTTAATGAGATTGCCTTTTTTAAATATATTTTTTTTATGTGATAGGGGGCAAACGAGCAGACGAGTCACCTGATGGTAAGTGACTACCGCCGCCCATGGACACCCGCAACTCAAGAGTCACAAGTCATATAAATATTAAATTTTCTTATTCGTAATCTTTATTGTACACAGAGATCGCTCATTACATTAGAAACAAAGGGCATATACAAATGTGAGCTCAACCCATAAAGGAATCTCTTCCAGGATGCCTTGGGAGCAAAAGAAGATATTATATATGAAATAGAAGGTAAAACAAGATATGTGTAAAGATAAGAGAAGTAGAGATTTAAAACGAAATAATTAACATGAGCTACAATTATAAAGATATTACGTCATACTATATAAATATACTTACACAAAATACATCAGCCAGTATCGGAATCCTTGGCGTCGATATATCAAGCGAAGTCCAGTTTCGCGGTCACTTAGAGAGTAAGGCCATATTAGCCTCGAAGAAGCTTGGTGTGCTAAACAGATCGAGACAGTATTTTACTCCGGCGCACCGCCTTCAACTTTATAAGGCGCAGGTTCGGCCGCACATGGAATACTGTTCTCATCTCTATGCAGGTGCACCCCAGTACCAACTTCTCCCTCTTGACCGCATTCAACGGAGAGCGACTCGCATCATCGACTGCCAAGATATTTCTGATCGACTTGATACCTTGGCGTTGCATTGAGATGTAGCTTCACTCTGCATCCTCCATCGCTTGTATCATGGGGAGTATTCAGAGGAATTGTTCGGACTTATACCATCACCTGGACGATTGGCACTATACCACTGTGCGCTTCTCCAGAAGCTTTTTGCCTCGCACAACCAGCTTATGGAACAAATTGTCGACGGCCGTATTTCCGAACCGATACGACCTTCAAACCTTCAAGAAAAGTGCGTACTCCTACCTAAAAGGCCGGCAACGCACTTTTGACTCTTGAATTGCGGGTGTCCATGGGCGGCGGGAGTCACTTACCATCAGGTGACACTTATGCTCGTTTGCCCTCGCATAAAAAAAAAGAAACAAAAAACATAATATTAGTCTGGTGATTTTTGAGGAAGAAAAAAGTTTCATTGTCTATGGGAACAAACAATCCGTCTTTTCTATGTCCATGCATATGTCCATTATTTATTAAGGCGGCTTTACAATCTCTGGCTAGTGCTCTTTCCGTGTCTCGCGGTCTCGCCGAAGGCACTCGCAAGAGATTTTGAGTGACACCTCTGTACACCCCTGTGTGCTATCACATATTATAACTATTTGCACATATATCATGGGGCAATATACGTGGATTTTCTTTTAACCTATAAACTGACTGACTATGCGAGAATGTACATGATGCACTCGCGAATGTAAGGCACCCTTTAACTGGCGCACAAAAAACCGACGAACGAAGCGAGCGGAGAGCAGAAGAGGCAAGAAAAACCGAGACAAAGTGTGTAAACTCTCGCATTCGTACCTCGCGGTGCCTCGACGAGAGTGTACAGCCGGCACTACCTTTATTCCAAACATCAAAACATTTCATCATACGTTTCATCTTATTAAAGGTTTCCCAAATATATTTGGAGTCGGTTCAGTACGTTCCCTTCCTACTTTATCGTTATTTATACGTATTGCACGGTTTACCACGTTCACCTTGATAACTAACTCTCTCAGTACAAACTACAAACAAGTACGTCGAACATTCAACTCTCACTCCTGTATATAATCGCATCGTCGACGAGTAAATTCTTTTAATAACAAATCAATATATATTTGCAAGTGAAAATGATAAGCCAGATATTAAAATTGGTCTATTTTATCTGTGGATTGACATTTGTAAGTTTTCTTTTGTTTGTGATTGTCTTTGAAAAGTTTTAGATTATTAATGTCGATTTGTTTATTTTTTAACTAGGCTTCGCAAGTGTTGTTGTTTATATTAAATGTAGTTTTTTGCCGACATATACCACACATATGTATATACGCTCACGCCTGTATCCCTAAGGGGTAGGCAGAAGTGTGTAAAACATCCACATTTTGCCAATTACAATTTGAATAAAGTAACTCAATAGGAGGCAAGCTTATTGCCATCAACTGGGGTACTGTATACATACTATCTGATAGAAAACAGCCCGATCACGTTGTCGGCTTTTACAAAATATCATTATACAATCTTGAGAAGTCACACGAACACCCGTCTCATGACACTCCCCCTGAGTTTATCGCGTTCTAACAGACAAACAGAACTTTGTTTTTGACTGACTTCAAAAACGTGGAAGAGCCGTGCTACTTCACGTGTGGCCGGCTTGACCGTGGTATTACCAAGGCCTCACAGAAAACTGGCGGTATAACAATGCTTGCATTGTATGACCGAGTGAGTGAGATTACCGGAGGCCCAATCCCCTTTACCCTTTGCCTTATTCTCTGTCCCCTCCCCATTTGCCCAACTCCTCTATCCCCTACCCTAAAAGGCGGACAGCACTCATGTGACTCTTGAGTTGCAGGTAAAAAAGGGAGGTACTAATTTAGGTTGTGTTTTTTTGTTTGTTACCGCATAACTCTGTAAATTATTAAGCGATTTATAAAATTGTTCTGTTGTTATGAAGACTTTGCTCCCCGTTTGGTATCATTTAAATGTGACGAAAATATATCAGCCCATTTTATGGAATGTATAAAAATACAGCTTTCTACAATGTATCATGATAGTCACATTGAGCATTTTAGCAGTATTTTGTTTTCATAAATACGTACAATACCCATAAATAAAATAGATAAAAATTATATGCAGCCGGGTTTTATTTAAACTTTTTTTTTTTAATTTTACATTTTGCTTCTTTGTTGAAAGGCCTAGTCTCTAAAATGTCTAGTCAGATTCGAAAAAAGAAATGTTGTATGGCATTGCCTATTTACATATGTCTGACGCCTGTATTGCCGGAGGGGTTGGCAGAGACACAATTAACGCTTTCATTTTGTTAGATTACTGCTATTTACATATATACTGTGTTGACAGAAAAGGGGTGAAGAAAAAGAAGGAGGGGGGTATTTCTAATACAGATGAAGATGCCCCCCCACCCCTATAACATACAACTTGGGAATTTAGTGATCTGGATATGGGATCACGGCGTTCCGTTCGACTTGTCTCACTTATGTTGATCATTTCAAGGAACTCGCATATACTCTAAGAAGAATGAAGCCTCCTCCAGCAGACCTTGGCCGCGTAGCTAGTTCCCAGGCCAAAAAAAAGCCGTGTTTGAACGAGATATATTTAAAAAAAAATAGACGTGGATTCATTACATAATAGTCAATTTATTAAATATCACTAAATTTTTCGCGGCGGTTACAATAAAAATATACGTCTTAATAGTTGAATTTGTACTTCAGCATCACATGTCGAAATCCATTAAAATTGTAGAGGAACGGGTGTTATGTCCCTCCAACACAAAGGAGGATCCTCAAACCATAGGAGGCGACCGTGGCTGGCGGACCGCGGCCATATGGTCGATGTTGCGAAGTCGTATACACGTAAATGTATACTAGTTCTGCTTGTATTCGCTAAATGGTTTTGATATGTTTCTTCTGTAACCTTTTATTCTCTAAAGCGTGTGAAACAACATACATACATAATATATGCACTCAAACAACATTAAATCATATATTACGCATCTGGGTAAACAGGGTTTGATCACATAGCCTGAATTATGTTTTCTCTGCGAGGTAAGGATATACCCAGATATTACATCAGTTCTCTCTCTTAGCCTCAGATTTCTGACTTCCAGAATGAAATGGCGCTGGTTCCAACTGTGAAGCTGAATGATGGCGGGCAGATGCCAGGGTTGGCATTGGGCACGTGGCTCGGACTTGATTCACAGGTTTTTCTTTTGTTTTTTAATCATTAATTAGTTTTAATAATATCATAAAATCAAAAAAAAATTCTTCTTAAACTTATTAAAAAGAAGGTTTAGAATTGAGAGGTTGCAGTCAAGATTAGTTTATTTTTAGCCCATTCTATTTTATTTCAAGAAAATACTCTAAGATAAATTAATGACAGGAGCATTGAATATACTATTAATTAATTTTCATCTGATACACCTCTCATATAAAATTATATAAAGACGGGTACAAAAAACCCCCCTCCAGTCTATATAGCAATTAAAATTGACCTACCATGGTGCGGAATGTCTGCAATAAACGGCCAGATGGACTAAAGACCTGAGGAAGGTGCTGGGATAGACTGGGTGCTAGCGCGCATGTTGGGAGAGGCCTATGTCCAGCAGTGGACTGCGGTAGGCTGCATGATGATGCTGATGATGATGATCATAAAAGTCTTATTACACTACTTATTACAGTTACTACCTACAAGCATGAAATTTACATTGAATGTTGATTGTGATATAATACTAGTTGAACTTGATATCAAAAAGTAACTTTTAATCCTAAAGTTACCTCTCATACAAATAATAAATAAATAAATAAAAAAAAATAAAAACAGTATAAAAATAAAATATGTATATACTATTTACAAACATGCATCGAAACTTCTTTAGCATCGTCGCGTACTTTTAAGTAAGAGTACGCTCTTTTCTTGTTGGCGTCCCAGAACATAGGACTACCCATGGTAGGTTGATGATGATACCATCAGATCTCTTCCCATTGTCTCGTTATAACTCTTTGATACAGCAAAACCTCATAAGCCCTAAATGCAACGAAATAGAAAATGCAGTGCTATGGGCGATCGACGCTGGGTACACCCACATAGACACAGCATTCGTCTACGGAATAGAAGACCAAGTCGGACGGGCGCTGACGAAGAAGTTCGCAGAAGGAATTAAGCGAGAAAACATATATGTTACCACCAAGGTAATAGAAAAAAAATGATTTTTTCTTTATTTATTTATTTCAAACCTAAAACTTGCCATATGATTCTCGTTAAAGTAAAATCGGGCCACCAAACCTATCCCATGGGTGCCCTACAAGGCGACCAAGAGATCGGAATATTATCTATCAGATGTAAAGTCATACAGCATCTGGATAATGGCAATGGGGGCTGCTGGGTTAGTTAGACTAAATTACGATTTGTGTAAGACACCTCTGCGTGCCCCCGTAGATATAAACATTATAGTTTGTGGTTGCCAATTGACAACATTCACCTAATTAGTATACGGTATTATAGTCTGCTGCTCAACTAGGTTAGAAACCTGTATTTCAACTAGCAGCTTCTTACGCAGAGCTTTCAAATTTGACACCTCGGAAACCAAGATTCTCTATTTACCATAGAGAATGCAGTACCACAAACAGGAACATTTTTCAACCTCTATGTACATACTGTAAAATTTTCCCAGCTCTTCAATGATGCCCACGCTAAAGAAGCTGTTGTTCCCGCTCTTCGTAAATCACTCCAGAACCTCAACCTGGAGTATGTGGATATGTACCTGATACACTTTCCACTTGGACAATTTGTGAGTATCACTCTTTTGAACTTGTGGAATGAGAAACATACGTCAGCCATCTCTAGGTAGGGCAGGCCAGCTGAACGAACTGACGGTTCATCTGATGGTAAGTGACAACGGTCTCTACCACTGTTAAAAGCAAACCCCAAATAAAAAGTATAAATAAATTTAAAATAAAATTGTAATATCAAAATTAATAAAACCATTATATATGTATACTACCGATTTAATATGCCAATTTTACAGTAGGGTTATTTTTATGGCATAGGATACAAACGAGCAAACGGGTCACGTGTTGGTAAGTGACCTGACACTCGTTCACACAATGCAAGAATTGTTAAAACGGCCTGTGAGGCCGTGGTAATGCTCCTGTCGAGTCAGCCTGTACGTGCCGCCATTAGGCGCTCTTTGGAGAGGCCTTCGTCCAACAGTGGACGGTGATAGGCTGATGTGTGTGTGTATAAGCTTACATATCATGATCAAAAAAAAATCGTTTGGACTTTTGACCTTAGATTTTAATAGTCGCATACATATGTATGTAGATTTTGAGACAACTTTTAGGATGTCAAAATACAACTTTATACGAGTTTATAGCTGAGTATGTCAAATAATACTTGTTAATATTTTCCGATTTACCAGGAAAACGGCACATACGACTACACAGACTACGTGGAGACCTGGCGAGGGATGATCGAAGCCAAGAGTTTGGGTCTTACCAAATCTATCGGAGTGTCCAACTTCAACAAAGAACAGATTCACAGGCTGCTGGCACACGGGCTGGAGAAGCCCGCCGCATTACAAGTTGAGGTCAGTTTTTTTTTATTCATTATATCAGGGGACAGACCAACAGACGGATCACATGATGGTAAGTGACAACTTCTGCCCATGGACACCAGCAACTCAAGAGTCGGTATTGGCATTGGATTACTCCGGCCAAGACGTCCATTCGTGCTTAAGCGTGGCTCTAATACGGTAAAAAGTGTTTTATTTATAATATGGGGGATAGACGAACAGACGGGTCACCTGATGGTAAGTGGCAACCTCCGTCCATGGTCACCTGTAACTAAAGAGTCATAAGTGCGCTGCCCGCCTTCGAAGGTGATGAGGGATAGGTGGGATTTGGGGGAGGTAAAAGAGGAGAGGGGGATGAGGGGGGGAGAAAGTAGAGAAGTTGGCCTGCGGAAACCTCACTAATGTCGGGGAAATGCAACGCCAGCGATGCTTCACAAAAGGCCTTCTGTGAGTACGTGGTATTGCACCGGTCGAGCAGCCCTTTCCTGACTGATGGCTCTCCCACAGTGAAAAGTTTAATATATACTCACGCCCGGGGTAAGCAGATGTATGTTTAGAGAGATTTTGATATTTATCATTTGGTTTCTCTCATGTAACAGGCAGCAACAAAATAAAATGATACAAGAAATATAAAACCACATTGCTCTTTTTGAGAAACGCATATTGCATGTATGTTTATTTAAATATACTGTTTCACTCACGTGTGTCTTTCTGAGATGCCGAACTAGTTTCAGTCTCGATAGGAGACCTGTTTCAATGAGTAAGTCGTCCAGCCGCGACGGTACCGGACGTCACACTGAGTAATCGAGGTTGGCATCTGTTTTTATGTATTTGGGACCTAGCGGACGAAGACGGTTGCGGTGCTGTTTCGCTATATGTTGCGTTACTGTTATACAGTGATACGTCTACACACGTGAGTAAAACCGTATATTTAAAAAAAAATGAATGTATCTCACGAAAGTTTTTATGATATGGGAATATCAATGAGTACTTAGAGAACTAAATAGGAGTTAAAACTTATAATTCTGACATTTACATTTCCCATATTTTCGCATTTTAATCATCGCCACGATTGAATATTATGCTTTATTTTAATTATAAATCAATTATTAAATCAATAAATTATAAAATATATACAATAAACTAATGTAAGAACCAGTATGTATTCATATTCTTGGAAATAAAGATATAAAGACTAGCCAAGCGAAGTGCAAGGCACTACCTACCTTTTTTCGAAGCACTTCGTCGCTTTTGGAGACCTTATAATTAGGGTTTGTATTATACCAGATAAACAAAATACTGGGAATATGTTGTCAATAGCGGACTTATTAAACATATAAAGTTTTAATTGCATAGCGTTTATACTTTAGATTTTATTGATATCTAAAAAACCCTGCTTTCGTCACCGACTCACTGATGTTCATCAAAATCTTAGAGTATTTTCTAATGTCTTAGAAAGCTGAAATTTGGTATGTAAGCTAGTATTATTATACGAACAACGAATACATTATAAAACTTGTAACTTTTATCTCCCAACCCCTTAAAGTAGGGGATGAAAGTTTGTATGTGACGAAATGGCCAAGCCACATATTGTGACGAAGGTGTAGAGTTTGTGAAGTAAGGCCTTGTAGAGTTAGGGCGTGTTAACTTAGAAGCTTGGCTCTACATGAGATCTGATAACTTTTTGACAGTGGTTTCATATGGTCTCGTCTTGGCACCATTTTACAATGGAGTTTTTGGTGGGATTATTATTACTATTTGGCGAACTAATCTCGAAATATTATACACAATGACAGTCCCACTAGGAAAACGATTGAAATGACAGATCACACGTGAAAATCCATTAAACCTTCTATTCGCTAGGACTTGACACAAAATCATCATACATTCATAGGTATGTACATACATATGGTGTATATATACTCATATACTAATAAGACTGCCAATTTGTAATTGTACCGATATTTTTAATATTAGGTGTGGAAGTAGAAACTCGCCTTTTTGTCAAATTCAACTTTATTGAAAAAATACTTCTTACAAGAATTATTAATCAAAAGTTTTTGCCATTTATTGGATAGTAGATAAATGCCTTCACGATAGAAAGTTGGAGGTTTTAAAGCAAAATATTTATCCAGCCATTTTCGGACATGTTCGACATTAATGAATTGCTGCTCCTTTAAACATGACGACATTGATCTAAATAAGTAACAATCAGAATGAGCTCAGTCTGGTGAATATGCCGCATGATGTACAACTTCCCTGCCTAAATTGAAGATGAGTTCCTGGGGTGATTTTGCTGTATATGGATGTGAATTATCATGCAGCAACACCACTTTTTGCTTTCCTTGTCCCGTAAATGGTCTTTTTTTCCTCCAGAACATCACTTAATTTAATCAGCTTTGTCTGGTAACGCGCAGCTGTAACTGTTTGGCCAGGTTCTTAAGGCGCAGGTTCGGCCGCACACGGAATACTGTTCTCATCTCTTTGCAGGTGTATCCCAGTACCAGCTTCTCCCTCTTGACCGCATTCAACGGAGAGCGACTCGCATCATCTACTGCCAAGATATTTCTTGATTTCTGATCGGCTTGACACCTTGGCGTTGCGTAGAGATGTAGCTTCACTTTGCATCCTCTATCGCTTGTATCATGGGGAGTGTTCAGAGGAATTGTTCGGACTATACATATCGGCTGCAGGTATCCGCCATGGTCCTACGCGACAAAATATCCATCCCCATCACCTGGACGATTGGCACTCCACGGCTATGCGCTTCTCCAGAAGCTTTTTGCCTCGCGTAACCAGCCTATGAAACAAATTGTCGCCTGCCGTATTGCCGGACCAACACGACCTTCAAACCTTCAAGAAAAGAGCGTACTACTACCTAAAAGGCCGGCAACGCACTTGTCACCCTTGAGTTGCTTGATAAAGCTTGAGCAGCATTTTTATTCATTTCAAAACAGATCGGAATGCAATGGGGTAAATGTTGCTTATCGAAATCCATCTCATAAAATTGTTACACAGGAAATGACTACTTCAAAACGCCTGATATACTACTACTGCAATGGCCACAATACACATATCCAAAATGGCGGACGAATTGGATGCGTTCAAGTATTTTGTTTCATGTAACCAACTTAAAGCCGAGTTTCTACTTCCTCACCTAATATTTGAATTTTTACAAATATTTTTTATATGGTGTGCAATAACGTTACGTGTGTCATTGGTCGGCGGTACTTACTTTTTTTTTGTTTTTAAGCCTACCATAGTGACCCACACTATGGCGGCCTGTTGAGATGCTTTTTCACTTACAATCACTTCTTACTTACAATCAGGTGACTCGTCTTCTCGTTTGGCCACTAATCCATAAAAAAAAACCTATATATACGTACTACACATACATTTGAAAACATAACTGAGCATAACGTTATTTAACAACATAAAAAAGAAATCAAGTGATATTGTTTTGTAGAGTGTCAGCAATAGCCATATCAAGTCAGTCTCATACCTGTAATTAGAACTAGCTCTTACAGACAAGTCCTAACCCTTTTAACTAACAACTTGTTCACAGTTGAACCTAAATCTACAGCAGCCGGATCTCCTCTCGTACTGCAAGGAGCAGGGTATCGCGGTAATGGGGTACACGCCCTTCGGCTCCTTGTTCTACAACAAAGCTAGTAAAGACGCACCCCCACCGAGGGTTGATGACCCAGCGCTTGTCGCAATAGCTTACAAGTACAAAAAAACTGTACCGCAAATTGCTTTGAGGTACTTGGTGAGTACAAGTGTATTTTTTATCCTAATTAATTTATACTAAAGGCTTAAATAAAAGGCCGTTAACGACTCTTCAGTTGCAGGTGTTCATTAGCGGCGGTAGTCGCTTACTTTTGCGCGACCTGTCTGCTCTTTTGAACCCTATTTTATATAAAAAAGAACCCTACAAACTGCCCACACGTGTAAAATATATAGTAGCTACCGGGTGCAGTATCCAAAACATACGTAAAATATTAAAACTGAGCGGTTGGTTTAGATTGTCAATGAAATTAAGTACAGGACCACGTTCACAAGCTTTTATTGCATCTGTTCCGCACCCAAGGGTCTTAGCGTGATGTTCTACGGAAGATATTATTCCTTAATACATACTCACTACTACTCATAACATACATACTTAGTTCCACAGATTAACGAACGCGGTTCTCTTCGGCTTTTATTTTTATAATACTATACAACTCCTGCTTCAGGAGTAATTCACGAGTCGCAGACGGCTTTATTAACATTAAATCAACGAACACAAAGAACATCCAGATTCGAACCGTTATTTGTGGATCACACAACCTTTAAAATAGTGATGAAAAGAGTATACGTATAAGACATTCTTGCCTTAAGCATCTGCGATAATGGTTCGGATACAGCAGCACCTCCTTCTTCAGAGCGGCTGCCTCCTTTTGAAGTGGAACAAGTAAAAAGAAATATTTGAAGTGTGAAATACCTCTGACTGTCTTTTGAGGAGATAAGAGTGCGTCTACGCATATGTATATCTAGATAATACTACACAAGTTGTATATATAATATACTATACAAGGCGTGCTAGTTGTATACAGTCGGGGGTCAGGTGAAGGTCGGGAGAATTTCCCTCGCCACAGAAAAACCTCACATCACACGCCCGTATTGTGAATAGAGCTCTGGTGTATTCCTGAGCTTTGCATTCAACACACCTATCATATATGTATTTTTAACCATTTCAGGTGGAACTTGGAGCGGTCCCTCTTCCAAAGTCTCTCACGAAGTCTCGCATTGAAGAAAATTTAAATGTCTTTGACTTCCAACTAACTTCATCAGAGAAGAAGATTCTGAAGGAATTTGACAGAAATTACAGAACTCTTTCTTATCCAGAATGGTCGGATCACCCTTATTATCCATTTGAGAAGATTTAAATCATAGATATCGCTTGTAATCTGCACTTTTCTCAAAAGAAATATACCTTAAAATGAATTTGTGAACCCGAACATATTAAAAATACTTACTTATAAACATATGTAGATTAGTCTGAAAGGTAGACCTGTGTCAAAAAATTCATATTCGACCTTAAGATATCGCCTTCGACTTTGAGATTGCACATTCATTTCTAAAATCCTGTCTAATGGAGTAGATTGCCCTCAATTTCTTCATAAACTTGATTTAATTTCCCGCCAAGAAGCATCAACCCAACTTTTTTTGTACTTTTAGCGCAAACGAACTATAGAATGGTGTGAGCAAGCAAAGACTTTAGTGAATTGCGCATAGATTTTGCACTGTCAGGAGACTAATGAAGCTGGTATTTTTTATAGCGTTTATATTGTATATTGCTTATCTCGTTTGTATAGGTGAAGTGTTAGTGTTCTAATATAGTGTTATTGAATAATCCGGCAATTCGCGAGAACCTGTGATTGGCTTAATGTTGTGTCTGAAACTGTCCACTGCTATTTTTGTGGCCAATCTTTCATTAAATTCTTCATATTGATACCCCATACCTCATTATTATTACTTTTAGTCGTGTTAGCCATATCATTATTATCATCAGTATCTCAGCCGTAGGATTTCCACTGATGAACAGAACCAAACATCTGCTGTGCTAAACAAATAAGAGGATATGTTGGAATCGGCCTACATCTTAAATATCTATACGAGGTTGTAAGTCCACCTCATTGAAGTTATATATTATAGGGGGACAGGCGAACAGACGGGTCACCTGGTGGTAAGTGACAACCGCCGTCCATCGACACCTGCAACTTGAGTCTTAAGTTTGCTGCCCGCCTTTGAGGGTGATGAGGGATGAGCGGAGGGGAAGAAGAGAGTTGGATGAGGATATGGGAAAAGGGAAGGGGTCAAGGATGAGGGGAAAGGAGAGAGGAAGTTGGGCCTCCGGAAACCGCACTCTTATCGGGGAAATGCAACACAGGCGTTGCTTCACAACCGGTTTTCTGTGAGGCCGTGGTTTCGCACCGGTCGAGCCGGCCCATTCGTGCCTAAGCATGGCTCTACCACTTTCAAAAAAGTCAACTAAACTCGAAGTAAACTAAACTCGTAATTGCATATTGTCCTTTTCAAAAATGTGGAATTCATTAAAGGCCTACGTGTTCTCTTCGACAAACAACCCCAGGTCTTTAACTATTGCAGTGGGTAGTTGGTACAAAACATTGTGGAAGGCGTTAAAATCTATACCATGTTATTTTGATCAAATGCTTTTGTAGAAATTGTTAAACAAACAAACCCAGAAATTTTATTCCATAATCGAAAATACTGCAATTTTGAAATAGTTTTTACAAAACATTGTGGAATGCGTCTAAAGGTTGCCTGTAAGAGATCGCTCTTAGAAATAAAGCCCCCCATTGTGCACATCATCTTATATATTTAATTTTAAGCAATTTATCTTTGGTGTTCACTTAAAATTATTCTTATCTTTTTTTTTTTTTTATGCGATAGGGGGCAAACGAGCAGACGGGTCACCTGATGGTAAGTGACTACCGCCGCCCATGGACACCCGCAGCTCAAGAGTCACAAGTGCGTTGCCGGCCTTTTAGGTAGAGGTACGCTCTCTTCTTGAAGGTTTGAAGGTCGTATCGGTTCGGAAATACAGCAGGCGACAATTTGTTCCATAAGCTGGTTGTGCGAGGCAAAAAGCTTCCGGAGAAGCGCACAGTGGTATAGTGCCAATCGTCCAGGTGATGGGGATGGATATTTTGTCGCGTAGGACGATGGCGGAAACCAGCAGCCGGTATAAGTCCGAACAATTCCTCTGAACACTCCCCATGATACAAGCGATAGAGGATGCAGAGTGAAGCTACATCTCTACGCAACGCCAAGGTGTTAAGTCGATCAGAAATATCTTGGCAGTCGATGATGCGAGTCGCTCTCCGTTGAATGCGGTTAAGAGGGAGAAGTTGGTACTGGGGTGCACCTGCATAGAGATGAGAACAGTATTCCATGTGCGGCCGAACCTGCGCCTTATAAAGTTGCAGGCGGTGGGCCGGAGTAAAATACTGTCTCGATCTGTTTAGCACACCAAGCTTCTTCGAGGCTAATATGGCCTTACTCTCTAAGTGACCGCGAAACTGGACTTCGCTTGATATATCGACGCCAAGGATTCCGATACTGGCTGATGCAGTTAGGGAAGTGCTCTCAAATTGAGGTGATACGACCAATGGCATCTTTTTAGCGGTGAACGCGCAAACCTGTGTCTTCGTGGGGTTAATCTGGACTAGGTTAAGTAGACCCCAATCTGAAACTTTTGATAAAGAAGTTTCGATTTCAGACACAAGTTTGGATCGGCTTTCGATGACGTTTACCCGAGAAATGTTAGCGCGGCCGGTGTAAAGGGCATCACTCGTGCTATCGTCCGCATAGCAATGGATGCTGCTAATCTGCAGCATGTCGTTGATATGCAGAAGAAACAGCGTGGGTGATAGCACACAGCCTTGTGGGACACCAGAATTAACAGACTTGGAGTCGGAGCATGCACCGTCAACAACGACCTTGATGCTTCTGTCTGTAAGAAAACTGGTGAGCCAATTGCACAGTTTCTCTGGAAGCCCATAGGAAGGAAGCTTCGCAAGGAGCGCTTATCTTATCTTACAGTTTGAGTTTTTTATTATGATCTCTTATTTTAGAACGTTTTAACGTCTATTCACTCTCTATAAACGCGAAGTACGCTGGTAATCTGCTTTCGGCATGTAGGGCACTTGCCACGTCCCCTGCTCTGCCATATATCGAGAGCGCATTTATAGCAAGTGTACATGTGTCCGCAAGGAGACAGGGCAGTGTCGGGTGGTTCGTTATAGCAGATGATACATTCTGGGCTGGTAGAAGAAGTTCCTCTGGCTGTATCTTCTCTTGGCAGTGTCTCTTTTCGGCTGCTTTGGGTCGAGGAACATTATATTTTTCTTTGACTTTGACTGGAATTGGTTTGAATCTGAAAAAAAAATGTTATAATGTTAGACAAAATAAGAAGAGATGTACTGGTCCCGAGTGATGGCAAAAGCCAAGGGAAAAAGCTAGTTTCTTAAAAAGAGTTATTTTTTCATCTAGTTGGAGTTACAGGTATGCGACTTATCCCGATTTCCAAAAGTGGCAGGATGACGGCATTGGGTTTGCCCCTTTTTACAATGGGACTACATTATAATTAATAAAATGTGGGCATTGCCGTCGAGAGTATATTTATAAATTAAAAGAAAGAAGGGATATATAAATATATATATATATAGTTGTATTCACACAAAGCAGTAGCAAGTTTTGTATGAGACAAAAACGTCCGTCAGATCAGGATAGTGATGAGTTATGCTAACATTGAAAATCACAGACTAAGCCATCATACATATTTTTTTTAACCCTTTTTTGAGTTATATACTGTGTACGCGTTCTTTATTTAGCTGCGCTTTGGGCAACGGGACGAGGAGAGGGACAAGAAGGATATATAATATAAGATTTCTAATTGATACTTTGCTTGATGAATAAAAAATGCAGTTACAGTAGAAACTCGATTGACCGGAAAATCCGGATAATCGAATGTATGAAGAAAGGCGGGGTTTGTTAATATGTAGTACATAATGGTATGTGTTAATAGAATACAAAAAAATATACATATATATCAACGAAAATCAATGTTTATTAAGAAATACTATATACGTATGCACTTAATTATGTACATACATTGAACTTAACCCGAGGTTCTAGACATCGGGAAGTTGAAACGAATACACAGACACAATACTTATAAACTGCGTATATTAAGCCACAAGAGAGCACAGTGACGATTTATTATAATAATATATTGTTCTCAAAGAATCGCATATAATAATCAAACATTTGTATCTTATGTAAATCGTTTGTGAACAAAACCATAACGCGATCTAATTTGATTACTTACGCCATCTATCGAGCTACGTGACGGTTTTACTTTCGACTTCGTGCAGTTTTTAAATTTAAACATACATATTTTCTTAAATTACATACATATATGTATACTAAAATACTGCAGCCTTAATCATGAAATAAAATATTTAGGTACGTATGTGCGTATAATTTGTTTACAATATGTATTTGGTGATTTGCATTTCGTAATAATAAAATCTATACAAATAAATAAAATTGGAGTGTCTGTTTGTAATATTAAAATAACCGCTTTCTTCTAAGTGCATACTTCATAAAAAATAGAACCTCACAAAAAAATATTAAAACCAGCTAACCAATTTAAAACTGAACTGAACAATAACTTTTTTGTTAAGTACCACGCAGACGAAGTCGCGGGCAACAGCTAGTAAAATAATAAATTTAATTTTATTGCGGGGTAATGCCAATTCCGACACGTTAAATTCGACTTGTAGGTATTTTATATAATTGGTCGCGGTTGGTAGTCTGGACAATCGCTAATCCGTATAACTGAGGGCCGGATAACTGAGTTTCTACTGTATTATCTTCCCATTTCAAAAGCCATAGGTTGTAATCAAAAGATGGGCAGGTGTATGTATTTTTGAATGGACCGATTTTATTGTTATAAAGTAAGTATCTGTGATAATTCTAAATAATACTTACAGCATCATTACCGCTTTGAGACGGTCCACTTAAACTGCGGTTCTCTGCAGAATTAGGATAAAATTCCACATATATATCATATTCAGGCACAATTATCACCGCCCAAAGGGGAACGTTTATTTCTCCCACTCTTGGACCAGTACTAGTCCGGCCTCGGTCACTGAAAACGATATCCCCTGAAGGATTAACAGAAAAATGGAGTCTAGTTCCACTGTCTATGGGTTGCTCGCTAAGCCAGTACCCTGGTTGTCTTTTCACCTCTACGATACTAGGGACATTTGGTAAATTGTTAGGATTATGTTTGGTGAAACCCAGGGTAACTGTTGAACGTATTCTGTAGCTATGCAAAAATCTAACGGGTCTCCCAAAACGTAGATGAACCTGGAAAGAAAAGAATTGAATTGAAGAATGAGCATACTAAGCATAAATTGAGTAGCCAGCATGTGTTCCTGTCCTAGTGACCTCTCCAGAGTTGATAGAGGAACTTTGGGTAAGGGATTCTGCAAGTCTCCGACGAGAAATCAGGAAAAAACTGCAGCAGTTCGCAGAAGCCAAAGGTGGACGAGAGGCCTACAGGACAGGAACACCTGCTGGCTGGCTGGTATAGAAAGTTGTAGAATGCAATCAGCATTTTGAGACGACTTAGTGGTGACGACGGTAACGACTTCAGTCCCAAGGCTACCTGGGAAATCGAAGCTTAAAGCCATACCATAAGACGACTTAGTGGTGTCTTGAGAGAGCCACGTCTTTTGCATGGAATATGTGAGAGTGAAGAGGATCCACGGCCATGAGCTGAAGTTAAATATAGCGTACAGTAAGCATTGGGTGCCAACGGAACTCTATTAACTAATCCTACGCTGTCCATCTGTCTGTATAAGATACAAACTATGCGACTGACGGACAGTTTTGATGAACAAAAGGCTAGCCTCTTTCTTGCAAAGGGGACATAGAATTGTCACTCAACGTGGCAATGCTGCCAGCTTCCTATGAGGAAGCTATCAATAGGCGACGATGCAGAGGAATTTTATAACTAATGTTTGTGAATAGTCGTTTTTTAGGGTTCTGTACCTAAAGGGTAAAACATGACCCTATACTAAGACTCCGCTGTCCGTATGTCACCTGGCTGTATGTCATGAACCATGACAGTTAAACTGTTGATTTTTTTATTGCTGTTGCCGCTATAACAACAAATACTAAAAACAGAATAAAATTAATATATAAGGGGGCTGAGGCAGATCTGGCCGTCCACGTAGTTTTCGTACGAAAAGTCCTTTTCGAAAGCAAAAGATTTTATCTCGTATTTTAAAAGATGACATTACTTAAGACTTTTTTTTATATACTATAGGGGGACAGACGAACAGACGGGTCACCTGATGGTAAGTGACAACCGGCGTCCATGGACACCCGCTTCTCAAGAGTCGCAAGTGCGCTGCCCGCCTTTGAGGGTGATGAGGGACGGGGGATGCAGGGAGCAGAAAGAAGAGAGGGGGGATGAGGAGAAAAGAGATGAGGGGAGAGGGGGATTTGGGCCTCCGGACACCTCACTCATTTCGGGGAAATGCAACGCAAGCGTTACTTCACAACCGATTTTCTGTGAGGCCGTGGTATCGCACCGGTCGAGCCGGCCCATTCGTGCCTAAGCATAGCTCTACTACTGTTACAAAGACTTGCAGTTTTTTATTTTATTTAATTAGTTAACTAATAATATCTATAAAGAACTATTTCTTTGGTGGTGGTACAATCAAAACAAATTCATGACAAAAAAAAAACAATAATATTACAGCTGAATTTGGAATGTCATTCTTAAATGAAATATAATATTCACTGTTTTCTAATTTTCGAGCCAATCGGTGTTAAATATTTTTGTGATATTGAAATGGCTTTGATAGTATAATAACTGAGTTGCTGTCATTGCAAAACAGCTTCTTATGCTGTACGCAAAGGGAGGTCACAGAAAAATTTGATTTACTGAAGAGTTTTTGAAGCTCACAATTAGTCGGCAGAGTACAACTTGGGCGTTATCCGACTTCAGTGATGGTTTGGTGGCGTTTTAGCTATCAAGGAGTGACTGAGCCATATTTGTGAAAAAGGTGTCAAAACCTCGGCACTAGTGCATCTAGATACGATTCTTGAGCAGTTACTTAACAACACCATGTTCAATAACCAATAATGGTCTTTTCGGCAATAGTCAACACCGGGTTATGAAGCACGTTCCACATGAAGGTTCCACGTGTTTCCTTCCCACTTTGATCCCGGGTCTTTTAAGCGGGGCGTGAAAAAGCATCTCACCAGGCCGCCATAGTGTGGGTCACCATGCTGCATTGACTAGAGATGCAATGAGGACGGTGACCACCACTCTTTGACTCCACCTATTGCTTTCCATCAGGCAAAGTGGAGTCACTATGGTAGGCTAATATAAAAAAAAAACGAACGTTTCTGACTTCAACAGAGCTGAAGACTGGCCGTCAGCTAGTCCCGATCTTATCCGTTGGATTATGATTTGTGGTCAGTTTTAGAGAGCATGGCATGCTCTTAACGCCATGGTAATTTGGAGTCCTTAAAACAATCCATTATTAGCAGTGGTCAATTTTTCTGGAGAGTGCGTGTTCCTATTGATAAAAGGAGTTTTTTTTTACTTGTTTTAGGTCTATATTTAGCTAATGTGGTACTTTAATTAGTAATTATAGACAATTAATAAGCGATGTATTAAAACCATTGGAGGTTATATTAAATGGGCTTCATACATTTTAATGCTATTTTATTGATATATAACCTAACATTATTTATGGCAAATCTAGTTATACAAATTATACTTCTTCTTTGTCTTTCTCTTATCCTAATTTTATTTGTGTTGTCTTTGTGTTCTCTTCTCCATTCCATTCAATCATTTCACTGCTTGTGCTCTTTCCAGCCCTAACCTCTGTCACGCAGTCCATCCATCTCTTCTTTCGTCCTCCCCTAATCCTGTATCCGTCATCTTCCATACATAACACTTTCTGCACGACAGTATGCGCATCACATGTCCATACCACGCCAATCTATTGCTCCTTAACTCTAATATACTCACTTCTCACCTCGTCCATCCTAGTGGTGTGACTAACATCACATCACAAATTATACGTATATAAAAATTATAATTATAAATACATATAATTAATTATAGTAGTGATGTTTCTGCTGGGTCATGCACTATGAGAGAAAAGAAAAGCGACTTGGTGCTGTTCTGATTTCAGGAGGTAGAGCATTCCGTAGGGCACATAACAGATTTGTGTGTAGAGCGAAGAGTTATGTTATCATTGGAGAATAGGAAAGAAGTCAAATAAGTAGGAGAAGTGGGTGAGATGACAATAGAACAAAGGTTTCTAGTTGTATAGATTAATTTTACTAACTCTGACTTGCTCGCAGTCACGTTTTCAACTTTAAAGTAATGGACATACAGAACACTTATACGTGTGATGACACACTGATGCACAGGATATGACTAATCTTAAATGTTTCTATAAACAGCGCATTGATGAAAACATAACATTTATAAAATTATAATTGTAAGAACTTAATTAAGCCAATCAATTTGATTGGCTTCTTCAATCATGTTAACTTTATCGTATTATTAGAACTTTGGGTCAAATTTTGATTACCGCGCAATACCCGCGTCAAATTTTGAGGTTAGTTTTTAAACAAAAAAACATACCTACTGACTTAATATCTATGAAGTTCACTCACTTTGTTGTTTGATAATTAATCTATACAAATAAATAAAATTGGAGTGTCTGTTTGTAATATTTGTTCCGGTTAATCTCTGAAATGGCTGGACCGATTTTGACGGGACTTTCACTGGCAGATAGCTGATGTAACAAGGTGTAACTTAGGCTAATTTTATTTTAGAAAAATAAATAGGACCTCACAAAAAAAAAACACCTAATCAATTGAAAACTGAACTGAACAATAACTTTTTTGTTAAATACCACGCGGAAGAAGTCGCGGGCAACAGCTATTCCTTAATAAAATCATAAGATTTTATCACAGTAATCACTCCTACCACACTTAAAACTGAATAAACAAACAATAATTAATTCAAACACAACGCGCAGCGCCGCACGGAGGCCGCCATCAATCGACTAACAAAGGATCGAATCCAACTAGGTAGGCAGGTAGAAAGGCAGATATGGACGCGAATTTTGTACTTATCTTTTTGTTTCAGTGCCCACCATAGCATTTATTATAAAAAAATAAATATGCACTTTACACGTGAGTTATAGAAATAACCAGAATAAAATGCGAAAAAAATCAACTGATAAGACGTATATGAAGGTTTAGGAAACGAAGAAGTAAGGCGATTGATATGGGGCTATAATTTTCGATTTTGTAAATACATTACATAGAACTAACTTTTTAATTAGTTGACATCGGAGTTTCGGAGACCCACCGATGAGGTGATAGTACGGAATTGAGTTTGGTATTCATCAAATAGATTCTCGGGATCGATTCTCTGCATCAAACAACTATCGTATTTAAAGATACATACCTACATTCGTTCACGTTTCATTTGAAGGTTAAAAATCGGTCCCATTCTCGTAATGTAGTGTAAGCTTATTCTCGTCGCAATGGAAAGGCAAAGGAAATTTCTTATACGGACGCATTTACAATAAAAAAAAAATGTCTATGCGCTATTTATATAACTTCGTATAGGAGCTGTTGTTATGTTCATTATTGTCCATTTTGGGCATATCCTTCAAACAAAAGTAGAGGGACAGACGAACAGACGAGTCACCGGATGGTAAGTGACAACGTATGTAAATGACAATATGCATCGCAAGCGATGTTTTCTGTGAGGCCGTGGTATCACACCGGTCGAGCCGGCCCGTTCGTGCCTAAGCCTGGCTCTACCGTGTATTTATTAAATAAAACCAAAGTTACTAATGTAACAGGTTTAAAAAAATATAGTTGTACTTATAGAAGACGCTAATAACGGAATTATTAGCGTCTTTGTCTTTTTGTTTAAAATCTGTACAATGCCATTTTGATCAAGAGCTTTTGTAGAATGTTTAACAAAAACAAACCCTAGAAATATTCCATAAGAGAATACACTACACTTTTGAAATAATTTACAAAAAACATTGTGGAATGCGTTTAAAGGTTGCCTGTTAGAGATCGCTCTCAACGTCAGAGCGATCTCTTACAGGCAACCTTCGAAGGCATATCATTTTGTATATTTAGTTTAGCAACATGTCTTTGGTGTACAATTAAGATTATTTTTATCTTATCTTACATTTCGAGTTTTTTATTATGATCTCTTAGTTTTGAACGTGTTTAATGTCTATTCACTCTTTATAAACGCGAAGTATGCTGGTAATTTCCTTTCGGCATGTAGGGCACTTGCCACGTCCCCTGCCTTGCCATATATCGAGAGCGCAATTATAGCAAGTGTACATGTGTCCGCAAGGAGACAGGGCAGTGTCGGGTGGTTCGTTATAGCAGATGATACATTCTGGGCTAGTGGAGGAATTTCCTCTGGCTGTATTTTCTCTTGGCAGTGTCTCTTCTTGGCTGCTTTGGGACGAGGAACATTGTATTTTGCTTGGACTTTGACTGGAAGGAGTTTGAATCTGAAATAAAGATACTTTCAGTAAAGTTAAACAAAAGAAAAAGTGCACATATACTAGTCCCGAGTGATAAAAAAAGCCAAGGGAAAATGCTGAATTAATAAAAAGGAGTGTAATGTTTTCAATCAGTTCGCTACTGCTGCTATGCTACTGCTATTGTGTACTTCCCAATCCCTCCGCAGAAGCAGTAGCCCTATTGCCATTGCTTTCCTATGTTATTAACATTCCTTGACAATACACCTGCTATTATATATATGTATGTTACCGGAAATATGTGTCATTGTATACAATTCCCAGGAAATGTATGTAATTCCTAAAATCGCACGGAAATGTGTAAAATAAATTATATTAGACACAGACACATTTCCTAATCCATACATTGTCTAAATAGCAATCGGAAATGTAGATATTGGAGATATCAGTGGGTATGCGGAGATAGCGGGGCGAGGGGAGGGTATTGTTTTGTCTGATCAGGCGATCTCGCTAGTGCCTCGTGCCAACTGTCAGTGTGTATGCATGTCGCTGTTAAAAATGGCTACCAAATCACGCATCGCGCTTATGAAAGAGCGATTTTATAGTACTTTAGCGTCATTAAGAACGTTAACAAACGCTAAGAACACTGCTTATATTGAAGATGAACGTTATAAAGAGTTAATTGAAGAAGTTTCCACGGCAAAAATAACAGCTAGAAAGACTTAATAATATAAGTCGATTTTGTGATAAATACATTTTAAAAGTTCGTAGATACCTACTTTTCGAAGCTTTAATTAGTAAGATAATGTGAAGATTATTATATTTTACGATATGACTGTTACCTGAACGTTGTTGTCTCAACGAGTGCTTTAATAAAAATTATTATTCTCATTTTTAACAACGTGTTTTATTACAGAAAGCATTATTTTTATACATTTCCTAATACGATATTGGAATTATACACAATTCCTAGGAATTGTGCACATTTCTTAGGACATTTATGTATTAAATAGTTTTTGAAACAAATTTTATACTTTCCTAAATAGCTTCGGAATAATATAAATTATTATATAAATTTCCTAGGATTTGTATACAATTCCTAGATTTCATACATTTCCGGTAACATATATACTACGATAATTTCCCAATTTATTTCAAATTTAGGCTTGTGTACGTGTCACACTGCATTTTTTTTTATAATAGGCCAGTAAGAAAAGAAGATGATGTAAAATTTATTTAAATTTTGAATTCGGAACTCTTTGGGAATAATGATCTCATATGTCATTATTTTGTTTTTAAAAATTGGCGGTAATTTAAAAAGTATCCGTCGTGCATCAAAATGGACTTAACTAGAGATTTTTTTAAAGGACTTTTACTTTTATTTATTTCCAAAAATAAAAACGTAAACTTAGAGGAATTCGTTTTATGAAGCTTAAAGATGCTGTGGCTGCGTTTGAAAAAGGTGTCGAAGAGAGCTTCTAAACAAGAGATGGCTCACTGTTTCAATCAATGGTTCCATCGCATTCGACAGTGCTTAGAAAGGAACGGGACACAAAAGCAATCAAAAAATTAACAGGCTTGTATATAATTTATTTATTTTATTTGTTTCGTATTTAGTGATTCGTTCACTTTCACGCCTTTTTCTTTTACATAGTTCTATGTATAAAAACGCAACCTCATAAACTGTCCCTTGACACTTTTAAATGATTACGTGTACAAATAGACACAAATATAAACTGGAAAACATACATCAAGGTAAAAACATAACTCTCAATATTCAAATACGCGTCAACATACACCAACCATTTGTACTTCAAATGAAATGCATCATAATTTGAGGACATATAACCACTAGAGACAGCTACAAACCATATCTCAAGAAATACACGTTACTGGCACGAACTTCAATATAATACAATCTGTATAAGAGAACGACAGCTAAATAAATAACTGAAGAATATAATAGTTATATGTATATGTATATAAAGAACGTGAAAGATAGAATATAGTGGTATTTTTTTTTTGTGTGGAAACCCCCACGGGTCGTCACCTTGCCGGGGCTGGTAAGGTGGTATGTCGGACTCGAACCGACTAAAACCACAGAGTGCCACTCCACTATGCTGTGATCCTATCTCTGACAAACAAATATTTTAGTCCCACGTAATAAGGGCAAGCCTGTACTGTATATATACTGTCTGTATATAAATAACAGTCCGATCCCTTAGTACGAGAACATCGTTAAGAGATGGGGTGACACCAAGAACCACACGGCCTATACATATATATAAGGTTTCTAGTTATGGCTTTTTCTGATAAATTAAAAATCAAATTATCTTCCCATTTGAAACGCAGATATTCTTTTATGGAGTGATTTCATTGTTATAAAGTAACTATTAAGATATCTGTGATAGTTCTTAGTAACACTTACAGAATTAGTACCGCTTTCAGACGGTCTTACTGGAACAGGACTTCGTTGTTCTGACCTTGCTGGAACAGGGCCACTTAAACTGCGGTTGTCTACAGGACCAGGATCAAAATAGACATCATACTCGGGCACGAATACCACTGCCCATAGAGGAACGTTTATATCTCCCACTCTTGGACCAGTGCTAGTCCGGCCTCGGTCACTGAACACGATCTCTCCTGAGGGATTAACAGAGAAGTTGAGTCTAGTTCCACTGTCTATAGATTGCTCGCTAACCCAGTACCCTGCTAGCGTTTTCGCCTCTACAATACTAGGAACCTTTGGTAATATGGTTAGTTTATGTCTGGTGAAACCCAGGGTGACTCTTGAACGTATTTTGTAGGGTATATAAGATTCTATCGGTCCCCCAAAAAGTACGCGAACCTGGAAAGAAAAGAATTGAAGAATGAGCATACTAAGCATAAACCTGGCTCCTGCGAGCTATTACAATTTCAGTCAGTTCAGCCCTGTTGGTCAGTGACCCTAACTGCTCAACGGAGGTGGTGGGTTCAATTCCCACAAGGGGCAAAAATTTCTGTGAACCACAGAGTTGTCCCGAGTCTGGGTGTTCTTTGTGTCCGTTGATTGAACATTTGTAACGCCCCCCGCAACACAGGAATTAATCCTGTTAATTAATTGTCTTTAAAAAAAAAAGAAATAAAAAAAGGTAAAACTTAGTCAAGCATGACACACATTGTTTAAACTGTAAATTAGTTGTTTATGTTCAGCCAAATAATGTAAATTTATTCGTTTGCGAAAATGGGTATACATTTGCAGATGTTATGAGCAAATACAATTGTTGTTCTTCCTCTATTCAACTATAAGGCATGCAACGATGAGAAGTAAAGAGAAAGTCATTATGATTTACATTTAATAAAATATTACACATTTAAAAAAAAATGTGTGGTTTCGTGGGACACCAGATAGGAAAAAATACAAAAAAAAAACTATTTACAAAATTATCTTCACACCTTTATTTTATTTACAATGATTTATAAAATTATATAATAATAATATACAAAGAAACAGCTATTTATATGAATAATAATAGCAAACTGCAGTAATAATAACAGTCATCTCGTAGATTATACATTAGACACTGTATAGTCATCATACATAGACTATACAAAAAAATCTCACGCTTTTTTTAACGTTACGGACGTTTTTTGCCGGCTAGGGTTACCCCTCCGCAACGCCCCGTAAGGAACTTCGTTCCAAAAACAACAATAAATTAATACATATCATATTGTAAAACATTTTTTTTACAATTCAAAATAATGTCAAGCGATAATAATAATAAATGAAAATATATATTTCGCAGATTTCTAACTATACGTATGTTTTCTAAAAGCTTATCCAAGAACTCTTGAAGCGAATAAAAGCATTTAACTAGAAGCAGTTTTCAAATAAGCTTTTTAAAAATACCTTTGCGAGTCCACTTTTATTAATGCATTTCAAATATATGTAATTTATTTTGAGGTATACTGAAATATCTTACCGTCTCACCAATTGGGATAGGCCTACGACTACAAAAGACTTCAGTCCCAACAAACGGAGCTTCGATGCGATTCACTGCGAGTACCACATCGTTTCCATCGAATAAGTGAAAGTGCACAGGACCCATGCCCGTGATTCGGGGTTCAGAAGCTGGATGAAAAACGATATTGAAATAAGTATTAGGTGCTATTACTAATTAATATATATATATATGTATATATATATATATATATATATATATATATATATATATATATATATATATATATATATATATATATATATATATATAGTCAGTTGAAAAATACGCAATTCGGTCATTATTATTTTCTTTTTGTTCTCGTCTCTTTAATAAAGTAATTATTAAAGAGACGAGAACAAAAAGAAATTATATGCCTGAGGGTTTCTCCGGGATGGTGACATGCCCGACAAATGTCAATTGTGCCATCTTTCAGGATATGTCTCCGATAGTTGTACGTCTTAACAACTTCATCTGTAATGGCACAGATAAAAAACCTTCACTTTCTCCGAAGAGATCATTGAAACTTATTTAATAATAGGTCTTGATCATGACCTTCGGGCGATCATGATCTTCGACCTTCGAAAAAAAACGTCCATGCAGCTCTTTACTTTTCTATACCCCCCTACGATCTGTAACATTGATTACTGCAGGTTTGCGCCAGTTCTCTTTACTTAGACCAAGCGGAGTAAGTCCGTTATCAACTGCCACCACAAGCCAGTGTACCTCCACGTTAACAGAAAAACGTCGTGTGTGGAATCTCAAAGTTGAATCCCTTCAGATTCCACAATGTTCCTTTCTCTACATTCATGACTCACATTTATACAAACTAGCTGTTGCCCGCGACTTCGTCCGCGTGGTATATAACAAAAAAGGTATTGTTCAGTTCACAGTTTTCAATTGGTTAGTTGGTTTTTTTTTTTGTTAGGTCCTGTTTTTTTTCCTAAAATAAAAGTAGCCTAAGTTACTTCTAGTTACATCAGCTATCTGCCAGTGAAAGTCCCGTCAAAATCGGTCCAGCCATTTCAGAGATTTACCAGAACAAACAGACAGACAGACAGACAAAAATTAAAAAAAAATCGTTTTGGTATATGTACCGTGTATACGTCCATATGCACTAAGTAGAAAGCGGTTATTTTAATATTACAAACAGACACTCCAATTTTATTTATTTGTATAGATATACATCGCATTTAAATGTGTAGGTGGCTATATGTATACATATATGTATTGTAATTTATTGTATACTCGTATATGATAAATCTATAATTTTGCATATTATATTTATTTTGCATAGTCTTTCGTTAGATATAGACATAATAACAGGAACAAATACGCAACATAGCAACAGATGACGTCTTTAATAGATGAACAGTAATATTCAAACAAGGTCACTCGTTTATAATTATCTATACTTACATTTAAAATTAAAATAATTGAGTGTTTTTCGGTTGAGTAGAATAAAGCTATCCCATTCCTCCCCTTGGGTGTCGTATAAAGCGACTAACGGATCGGACTGTTACCTATCAGTATGTTTAGTCATAAAGTGCCCGATCATTCGGAACATGTGGTTGTTTCACCTCTGCCTGCCCCGCCGCTTAAGAGATACAAGCGTTGGCGTATGTACCCATGTAAAAATATAACGTAACCCCATACTAAATATGTAAACAGTATAATTTAATTGTAAGTATGTATTTTGTTTTTTCTTACCTTGTTGTCGTGACCTGTCGTGAACCAGGACACTTGAAGAAAACAAATCCATAACTGAGGTCAACACTATTCAATAATTTAAACTTAGAATGTATTTTTGTTAATGTAACTTGTTTATTACTCGTAGCACGACGGATAGCGCACGAAGCGGTTACGCCGCGAACAAAGAGTATATCCGCGAAGGCGCGAATGTGCGTGGTTCTATGACCATAGACAATTACACTGTTTCTATATATCAGAGAACTATGACCACAGACACAGATCACTAAACTTGCCATGACGATGACGGCTGCCGCTGTGCGTGTGTATTAACGGATCGGCAATGACTTCTAACTTTAGCGACATGCGCGGCGCGGCGGCGCACGGTGGCTGAAATACGGATACACACTTAAACAAGGAGAGGCCACTGTTTTGGCTAAAAATGGATTCGGTCGATTCATAATATGAGACAATGATATGTAAAAATTTTAAAGGTACAATTTTTATTAGTAAATTTTTATGGCAGTATTATGAAAAATAAGTGTATCTTTGTATCACATTACAGAGATACACTTATTTTTCATAATACTGCCATAAAAATTTACTAATAAAAATTGTACCTTTATACACTGCCAGGTTGGTTGGTTGGTTACATCGTTACACACATATATATTGTTTATTTATGATTTAATACTTACTTATACATACTATTAATTTCTTTTTTTTTTAACGGTAGACATTTTCTAACGCCTTTTTTTATTATATATGGGGACAGGCGAATAGACGGGTCACCTGATCTTTAGTGACAACCGCCATCAAAGGGCACCTGCAACTTAAGAGTCGTAAGTGCGCTGCCCGCCTTTGAGGGTGATGAGGAATAGGGGATGTGGGGATGGGAAAGAAAAGAGGGGGGATGATGACATGGGAAAGAGGGGAGGGGGATGAGGAGCGAGGAAGGAGGAGAGGTAGAGTTGGAGCTCCGGAAACCTAAATTTCGGGGTAATCAGCAAGTGTAAAAAAAGTATGGATATTTTTATGAAAATATATCTTTTAATAAAAGAAATAGGTACCGTTTGTATCATTGTATTTGTACACATTTTATTTTTGACTATGGTAATTTTAACGTCTATGCGTTGGCAGCACTGACATAAAAATTAAAAACGACTGAATGTTAAAATTTACCAGCACCGAAACATTGTGATAATATATGTATGTATATCTGTGTATTATAAGTTCTCCATATGCGATCGTTAATCTGTAGTCACACCAATAAATGTATCTGTTCCCATCACGAAGATTTATCACTCAACCGACCACCATCGGACCGGCATTGATATAACCTTATACTGCTGAGCACAAGCGAGAAGAGTATCCTCGTTTATCTCCTATAGGAATACTCTAAGGTGGCTCATCCCGCCAAATATTCTTAATAATTATCGTGTATATGCTTGCCTCAAGAAAAATGTTTCACCAATAGTTGTGGCCACATTTTGTAGATTTAAAAACACTTTCTCTACCCTGTCTTTACCTTCTAGAGGCAGGGCAATTTATTAAACAAATTCTTGAAATATTTAAGCAGGCCTAAGATGTAACGAACTAAGATAAAATGGGAGTTCCATTTATTACTCAAAATGGTTCCTAAAAGCGCTAAACTGCAAAAGAATATTGTTACTTAATGTGTTACTAGTAATACAATAAGATTCAAGATCAAATCAGGAGTTACTCCTGAATAAGTTTGTAACATGTTTTAGTGAGTAGCTTATGCTAAACATTTTCTTCGGTCAAAGAGTTTCTGAACCATGGCCAGCTAAATAAGTGATTGTAGTTAATATTAAAAGTAATTTAAAATAGAAACTGCTGTCAAATAGAAACCTTTAAATTATTGTGACTTTATTTTGACATCCATTAAACAATAAATAAGATTAATGTAGCTGTAATGTAGTGTAATTAGTTTATAATGAAATATTTCTGAATGTAAAATCAATTTTGAAAAAATTTGGTGCCAACTTTATGCAAACAAATATGCATAAATAAATAAATGTCTTTTTTTTAATAATAATACTTCTAACTTACGGCATTTGCGCAAGCTAACGTAACACTCCTTAAAATATATTTTAGTGTTTGTGTTTTAGTGTTTAGTAACCTTGAATCTGTTATGGTTAAAATAGCTGACGACGAAACCTGTTCAATGGCACCAGTTCGTTTGTTAATTTCCGTTAAAGTACGTTTTTGTACCTCCTTTAGCAAAGATTCTTCAACTCCTGGAGTCTAGCCTAGTTTCTCTGCTTCGTATATTAGAGCAATATTTGTCACCGGATATTTTTATACTGTTTAGTGGAGTCAGTTCGTCACTGCCCTAATAGGCTGGCCGCGACCTTACCGCTGTCAGCCTTAGTGCGGAGGGTCCTCTAAATCAAGGGTTTCTGAGTGGACTAGAACAGGGACTCACCATATCTTCCAGAGGGTGTCATGAAAGGCACTAAGGAATCGGACTGTTATCTATCAAATAGCGTGCATATATATGTAATATGTACTGCCTGCCCCATATTATGTTAGTGGGACAAAATTATAGTCTGCAAAAATTGAACGTTTAGGCGTAAGTGAAGATGATCAGCTCTATTCTAATCATTGAAGGGATTATCAAGACTATTACTGATGGACTCAAATGGTTTTTATGTGGTTTTTTTACAGACCCCTTTTTATAACGGGCGAATCATGTTTTTTTTTTTTTTTTTTTTTCGTGTGGAATCCCCCACGGGTCGACCATGCTAGGGTATTAATAATCCGGGTCGACCGCAATAGTACAACGGCCTAATTGAATACCCGTGGTCAAAATATGCTTGTAAGTAAGGGTAAGGGAGTCTTATACCCCTGTCCTCTTTTCCCCCTCATCGCCCTCAAAGGCGGGCAGCGCACTTAGGACTCGAGTTGCAGGTGTGGGTGGCGGTTGTCACTTACCATCAACTGACCCGTCTGTTTGGCAGCCCGGCTATACAATAATAAAAAAATGCACCTGTAAACATAACCCTCCTTCTTGCTCAATCGAGTAAAAATCTTCTCTTCTAAATTTCTGGTCAAGACTGAAGCTTTTCTGCTGTTCAATTTCGATACTAGTCATACTATACATAGGTGACTGATAAGGTTCCTATTACGTATTGATAGCTGTACAAGCTATATTATACTTTATAACATAGAAAATAGAGTCGTTACTTACAGAGACGTACTCGTTCTGAAGTGACATTTCTGTCTAGAATATTATGTTACGGTACCTAACATTAAAACATAAATACGTCACTAAAACGTATCAGTAGTGTGTCGATTAATATAAATTATAGTACACACTAATTATCATATTCTATCATAATGCTGTTAAAATACATGGTTTTTTATGACCTTGAACTTCGGTTCGCGTCGTCGTCGCTCCTTCGGGGGCCTCCGCGCTACGTGATGCTACCGCATGTTTCCTTATTATTTATTAAATTTAGTTTTCTTTTGGACTCAGGACGCGTGGTATTCGGCCTATTTTATAGTGTTTGTGATTGTTTAAGTGATAAAATGAGGAAATTTATTTGCTATTAATATAGCTTGTATGAACGTTGCAGTCTAGTAAGTATACGCGTACAACTTCTTTATGTTTTTTAGCTGCGTATGTAGATGGATGCTTATTATAATACGTAGGTACTCCGTACGAAACCAGAGACTGCGAAAATATTTATTTTTGTTTCAATAGAGAGACGGTTTCTTTAGTAGTTTAACTTAATATTTACTTATTACCTACTTACCTTGCGCTTTTTTACATATAATTTGCATAAGTAAGATATTATAAATTGAAAATTATATATTTTTAAATGAATTTATTAAGTTACAACGTCTGTTAAAATAATCAATAACATTTTTTTGGTTATCTGTTCTTATAAATTTAACGAAACCAATGAATATTACTTTCAGTAGTACTAGCAGTTTTTATTTAGACCTACGTACAATCCATTAGAGGTTTCCGATAAACTAATAATTCACCCGACTTTCAAGTGGTAGCATCAAACACAGGTAACATCAAAACTATTTTGCATTTCGGAGTATTTCCAAAATTATTAATATACAGACTTGACTACATGCTCATAGATAAAGACTAGATACCTCTACATTGAGTATTAGCTATTTCCCGCCTTATTTTATGTCAGCGCTCCTGCTCTTGGTAATAAACATACAAAAAACCGAATAATGTATTAAATATAAACCGGGCAGATTAATAACTGTTGTTTATGTCCAAGAACCAGAAATCACTGACGCTTCTATTTCAATGAGTAGCATAAATTGACCTGTTCTTGTATAGACTTTTTGTAGGTCACAGTCACAGGTCATCATATACGAAGCTTTCCCATTTCTAAAATTTGGCAACTAGGGCAAGGAGCATAAAAACCTGGAAATCGGAGCTCCTGGACATACCAACAGGTTCTCTTTGACTCAAAATTGTTTTAAATCAACTTTGTATTTACTTTCAAACACATTTAAACTCAATTTAGTTATCTTTTATCATCTTGAGTAAGAAAACAGAATACTCTAACAGATTGAAGTAAGTCTTTTTTCCATTTTTTTAATTATATAGGAGAACAGACGGGTCACCTAGTCACCTGTGACATAATTGACAACCGCGGTCTATAACACCTGCAACTCGAGAGTCGTAAGTGCGCTGCTCGCCTTTGACGATGATGAGGAATAGGGGATGCGGAAGGCGAAAGAAGAGGTGGGGGATGAAGGGAGAGGAAAGAGGAGATGGGGAGTTGGGCCTTCGGAAACCTCACTAAATTCGGCGAAATGCAACAGGAGTGTTGCTTCACAACTGGTTTTCTGTAAGGCCGTTGTATTGCACCGGTCAAGCCAGACCATTCGTCAAATGTAAACCGTTAATGACTATTATTAACTTTATCTATAGATTTTAACCCTTGGAACATTGCACCATGGCCGCCATGACATCTGGTGACCCCCTCGGCTTCCAACGACTTGAGAATAATCGCCACGTGTCAATTTCCGGGGAAAACAACAAACGGGCCCAACACGCGTGGTCAAACCGCTACACATACTGTAATAGTAATGTCTCTCTCGTTTACAGTAACAGGCCCATTGATATCGGCGAAACGGTAAGAAAAAACTATCTTTTGACTATCAATGTCAATCCGCTACCGCTCCTAAAGGCTGTAGCGTGCTGGTATGCAGCCAATATTATTCCTGTGTAAATACTCTATACTTATAACTAACCATAGTTGCACGCAAACACACCAATACAAACAGTGTTCATCAATGATACTTATACCTTAAATATAATTATTTTATGTGAGAGCTAGTGTACAGATGTTGCTTTGTCGCAAACTTGAGTCTAAACGGCTTGATAGATTTTGACTTGCTTTTGCGTAGTTCACTAAAAAAAGCATTATTTTTTTAGCAATCTGATTTATACCTACGTTAATACGACATAATTATGGTTGGCAAAATATTTAGTTTAATTAAATTACACCACTGACCACAGCTTTGGAAAAATATGTTATTGGTAATAGAAAATATAACTTAATATGTATACAGACAGTTTTACTGTCAATTCATGCTTAAAAATGATCTGTAAAAGCTATTATCTCATAAGTGATGGTTGACATGAATGAAACTATAGGTATATAATACCAAGAATGTTTGTGGTATCCATTAGACAACGTATGCATTTTTTTTTTTTATTTAAAAATGACAATAAATTTTTATCTTCTTTTTAAATTTCAAAATTAAACTTTTTTTTAAACTTTACTAATTCAGTGGCCGGATGACGGCAAAAGCCTGGCCTCCTATTACGGGATTTGGGCGTTTTAAAAGGCTCTGCCTACCCGTTTGGGGATATAAGCGTGAGTGTTTATATGTATGTATGCTTAATTTACTAAGTTTTGAATACACTTAACGTTTCCAATATTTGACCACACATTTGTAACAGCCCTGTACATCTTCTTTTCTCTCATCTGTCAGGTCTATCTTCGCTTCGGGCCAAAAATGAGTCACTTGCAATACACTATAGGCTTTTACGTCAACGTGGGATTCACCAACCGTAACCCAAACACTCTGCCTTGCTCCGTTTCTACTACAAATATTCCTGGATTTTGGGTTAGCAAAATATACACCAGCAATGATTCTACTCTTCACTTTACTCTGGATCCTTCCGGAATCGTCGACTTCCATGGTCCAATGATAGGCAACCATACTTTTGAGAGCCTACAGTTAGGAGAACTTTCTGGCCCGTATTGGGCAGTTATAAGTGTTCCTGAACATCCTTTCAACGTTGAGTTTGCTCCTCCTCCGCCGGACGCTAAGCCTACAGTAAGAAAAGATATAAGTCCACAGAAACCGCAAAGTAGCGAAGGTGGGGGTGTTTCCGAAAGCACTGTGCAAAGGCAAAGTGACGCTGATCAAGAGGACAAGGCGCCAGTTGTTACTGTTGCAGAAACATCGATGATAAGTGACACTGTTCCGGAGGCTTCATTGCAAAGCTATGTTGCTAAAGAAAGTTCTGTAATTAGTGGAGCTGGTAAAGATATATCGCCAACAAGTGACGCTGTTAAAGGAATCTCGCAGCCAAGTGACAGTGGTGAAGATATTTCACACCCATGTGACAGTCCTAAAGAAATCTCACCCTCAAGTGACACTGTTAAGGAAATCTCTCGACCAAGCGTGACTTTTGAAAAAAAATTGACCTCAAATAGTAACCTCGAAGAAATCTTGCCACCGAGTGTCACTGGTCCTAAAATCTCCCAGCCAATTGACGTTGTGCCAGAAATCTCATTGTCGAATGTGACTGTCACTATTCCAGAAGTGGCAGCACCAAGGCTCACTGTTCCGGAAATCTCTCAGCTAAGTGAAATTGTAAAAGAAATATCGCCCTCAAGTGACACTCTTGAAGAAACCTCGAATTCAAGGGGCATATTTAAAGAAATATCACTGCCAAGTGCGACTATTCCCGCAATCTCGGCTCCAAGTGTCACGTATCCTAAAATCTCACAGGCAAGTGAAATTATCACAGAAGACTCTTCGCCAAATGTTTCGTTAGACCCTAAGAACTCATCGCTATGTGCTATTGCTCCTAAAAAATCCTTGAAAAACATTTCTGTTCTGGTCAGCTCCACGCCAAATACCAATGTTACAAAGGAATCCTTCGTAAATAGCTATGTTCCGGTGAAATCACCATCAAGTGAAACTGTTCCAGTGACTTCTTCTCAAAGCACTGTTTCAGTCAGTTTGCCACAAGATATCGTTGTTCCAATAATCTCTTCAACAAATAGCCTTCAAGTGATGACGCCACAAAGTGATACTGTTTCAGTGACCTTGGAAAGATGTATTGTTCCAGTGAGTTCTTCACCAAGTGCCGTCACATCGTCATCAAATGGCGGTGCTCACGAAAAACAAAATGGCCCTGATTTGGTAAGTAGTCCACAACAGTCAATATTTATAATAAACTTTTAGTACCGGACTGCACTAGATAGAGGGTTTTATACATACATATACATATTTATATATGTGTGTATGTACCGCGCAGTTCCACTTACGTTAATGGTCAGTGCTTCGCTCCTAGAGCTCGTAGCGTGATGTTAGAGAGTATTATTCCTCTGTAAATACTCTAGCCGTGTGGTTCTCGGTAGGACTAAAGTAATAGAGCCTCCCCCTCTCTTCAGGGGGGGAGGGTCTTCTGTAAATACTTTATCATGTACATGTACTCTATGTATGCTTATACTCTATTAATACAAAAGGAATCTTGTAATCCAAATAATAGTTGCAGTGTTTATCACGATTTAACAAAAGAACCAACCAAAACTCTTGTAGCTGTGTTATATGTACAGATGTTTGTTTGTGACGCCCGCGAGCCTAAGCGGCTTGTCTATGACATGTCAGGTGTCATTTGAAGCGTCTATTCAGTGGAAGTGACATGTTGTGCCTATAACATTTGAAAACTACGACTTTACTACTAAACTAACTATTAATTATGAAGTATTTCATTATACAATTAACACAGTCGGGTATAGACATTTTTTTTATAAGTTACCTATTTTCCCTTTGCAGATACAAGAAGTCCCTGAAAGCGGTGATAATCATACTCATATAACTATCAACCAGTATGAGTCTGACCACCTAAATTTAGAAGGAGAGACACTGTTAGAAGCAACTTCGGAAGCTACAGACAGACGGACAAACAAATGGCGTTGTTATTGCATTACATTTGCTATCGTTTTAATATTAGTTCTCGCTGCTGCGACAATATTGTATTTCGCCATTAAATAAAATGAACGATACATTAGTTAAAGTACCTGATTAAAAATAAATTACTGCCATCTCTGAGTGCTATTTTTCGTTAATCAATGATATTGTAGTTTTTATTTATATTATCACATAAATGATTTTATAAAAATTGGTTTTGCTTAAAATTATTCTGATTATAGAAATATAGAGATATTGCAACTGACTTGTTATAACAAGTTCAATGTATCAAAGGTTTGTGTCAATTTGCTAGACTTGCCATAACAAGTGTACATTTGAGGACAGTTTAAATCAAACTTACTAGTTCCCCAGCCACCAAAGCATTAATATACTTGAGATATATAATATATTTAATAAATAACTAATATAGATATGTCAAACATACACGAAAGAAGTTAAAACTTTCTGAAAAAAAATAATGAAATTAAAATGCATTCATTACATTATTACACGGAGATAAATGACCTGTCTTTTTATGAAAGTGGTGTTTATGGGATTCGGAGTAAACGACGCTGGTTGTCGCTAGTAATTGTAGTAGAATTTTTAATTTTCTCATGCATCGAAGTTATTAATTTTAAAATAAATATGTGACGCACTCTCAGTACCTTACACTATTTGAGCATATCAGTGCCTTTGCGGTACTGATATGCACAAATGGTTTTGTCGAATAACTGCGGCTTCTAATTTAAGGAGCATATATTTATTATTTATGGTTTTCATTTTTTTTTAATTAAAAAAAAGGATGATTGAAATCATTTCATATCCTTTAACAACCAAATAACAAAAACCAATGAGTCATTTCCAGAATCGGATAATAAGACAAAACGTATGTGCTTAAATTTTGAGTACGGTCTACATTGTATGTTGGAGCGCACATTTGACGATTGATATCATTATTACCTTTTGAAAAAGTATAATCCTCTTCAATGCGCATACAAATAGTTGTATTGTCACCCCTTTTTGTTATGGGATAGGGGCAAATGAGCAAACCTGTCATCTGATGGTACGTCACTACCGCCGCCCATGGACATCCGCAACTCAAGAGTCACATTGAAGGACATATTGGTTGGAAAACGGCAGGTGACAATTTGTTCCCCTGGCTGGTCGTGCGAGGCAAAAAGCTTCTGGAGAAGCGCACAGTGGTGGAGTGTCAATCATCCAGAAGTATGCCTGTGTCGGGGTGAACTTGACAAACATATATTTCATTCTTAGAGTTGTAATATTTATTATGTTATAATTATTAAATGAGGCCAAACTAAAGAATATTCTTCCAAATGTAAAGAAAAATCTTAATCAGTTAATAAATAATGAAGTTAAGCGATTAAAGCGTAACAAACATACAAAATACCAAAATACTACCGCTTATCATTATTATTGCCTAATAATAGTGACAAACTGTCGGCCGATTAAAAATCAAACATCATTAAAAATCAACATTGCATGGCCTGTTACGGAATTATAATATACTTGAATACTGAATTACGCCTCTGCCTGTCCCTTCAGGGTCTCAGGCGTGAATATATCGGTATTAGTGATGTGTGATGGGATGTGATGAGATACCGCAAGCCATTGATAAAATCAACAATGACTTAGAATTCATAAAATGTTGGTCAAAGAGGTTCGGTTTATCCGTAAACCCTACCAAATGCCAGGCGATAGTTATAGGCAGCAAACGCATTATGTGTAGGATTGATACCACCTCCATCTCGCCTATTGTTCTCAATGGCTCAGTCATACCCTTGAACTCGGCTGTTAAAGATCTGGGGTTGCATATTGACACAACGCTTGATTGGCGAGCCCAAGTAACTCATGTAAGTCAGAAAGTTACTAGAAGTCTCCGAAATTTATACCGTCTCAAAAATTTCCTTCCCACCAAGACCAAAACTATCCTAGTGGAATCCCTTATTATTCCTATAATCGACTATGGTGATGTGTGCTATTTCGACCTGAATGCAGACCTTCTCAACAAACTAGACCGTCTTCTCAATAACTGCATTCGATTTATTTTCAATCTTCGCAAGTATGACCACGTGTCTGCTTTACGCTCCCAGTTAAAATGGCTCCCTATTTGCCAACGCCGAAATCTACGTGCATTAACTTCCCTCTTCTCTTTTCTTAACTCTCCGTCTCCACCACATTATTTGGCTCCCTACATTCGGTTTCTATCGTCAAATCACGACAGAAATCTTCGTTCCACTCACAACAATCTTCTCCTATATCCCCCTCATAACTCTGACTTCGTTAACTCTTCCTTCTATGTCCAATCAGTCCTACTCTGGAATGCACTACCACTCGAAATCAGGATGTCCACTAACCGCTTCACTTTTAAGAGGAAGGTACGTGACCTCCTGTATAATCAGTTGGCAGAAATTTCAAACCGTTAGTACATATTTACCAGACTTTTATAGTGTTTATTATATGCGTTGTATGTAGGTATATGTATATAAGTTTGTATTTATTTATATATGTATATGTATATAGGTATATATTAGTATATGATGTATGAAAGTAATATATGTATATAATTAAATCATATTTTATAATAATTGAATCTCTCTTTCATCTATTTGCACCTACTACCATTTATTTTTGCCACACCCCAAGGTTGACTGGGAGAGAATGCCTGAGGCATTAAGTCCGCCTTTGTACAAAATGTGCTATAAGTAGAAATAAATAAATAAATAATAAATGTATAGAACATTTTTATATTATTTTATTTAACGATTACTTAGTACTGAATTATAGTTTATTTTTTATATTTGAATACTCTTCCAACTACCAGTGTCACCCCGAATCATTGCATTTAGCAATAAGGCCACTCATTGTACATAATCAATTTGTCAAATGTACTTGTACGATTCTTCCGTAATAATGGTGAACAAATAAAGCGTTCTCTAACTACATATTGTCATGGTGACGTAAATAACGCACATGCGTAGACTCGTGGCGATGTTTACCGCCATCACGGCGCCATCTTATCCAAGGCCACAAGGTGCCCTATTTGTATCTATAAATATACAAATATTATATAACTTTTTTATAAATAATAATATAATAATAATAACATCTTACACACGGCCGTCTGATCGCAAATTGAGCAGTGTTTGTGCTATGTTAACCAGTCTGCTGATAAACATACTTATGCAGGTTTTCTCCGAAAGGAGTATTCAAAGTTTAAGAGCGTTATGTGTAAATGACAAATAGTTGATTAGGCCTAAAAAAAAAGAGTGTGCTTTATACTGTGTATTAGTTAATTCCACTAATGCATGTTGCGTAAGCGCTGATGATCTTCAAAGGCTGAGCAGATATTTCACTCGATCACGTCAGCTACTAAAATGAACCGCATCGAAATCGGTCATGTCGTTTACGAACTATCAAGCCACAGATAGGCACGTCAAAGTTATAACACTTCTCTTTTACGTAGTCTGCTGTTGCTAGTCCCCATAGAAAAGCATTTTTAAGCCTCGTATACATTTATACAGCAACAATATATATAAAATAATTATTCCTCGTATAATTATATACATACATACACTCACGGCTGTATTCCCTAAGGGGTAGCAAAGCTATATTAAACACCCACATTTTGTCAATTAGAAAATGGCCCCACTAACGTAATAGGGGGCAAGCTTATTGCCATCTACCGGGCACTGTGTGATTGTATATCCTCGTCTATTTGTCTTAAAAAGGCAGCGTGACCAAAAAGCAAAAGAACATCATAAAAAATATTTTTTTTAAATCCTTTTCGAGTTAGCTTTTATGGATTATCTCAATAACGGATTTAATAGTTGCAAAAAAAAACAGAATATTTAAAATCTTTAACGTAACATATTCCGCTTTCATTTGTGAGAAACGGAGATGATAATACGTAAATATTAAAACAATACAATAACTCTTTTTTGTAAAACATTAATGATAGTTCAGTATTTCAAACAAATAACTGTAACTTTTAGACGGACGGATACATATGATTAGTAGATTAGGAAGTTAATAGGTGTACTAATATGTTTAGCTAACAAAGGAAATAAAATATATATTCTAATGTATTTTGATAAATGTTTCTGAACGTACAATTTGTCAAACTTATGATAATCTGTCAACAAAATGTCTAGGCTCTCTTCCTGTCCAGATTTGTATGTAAATCCCCCAAAGCCATGTTTTTTACACGCTTTATATTAGCTTCACTTGTATGTTTGTTTGTTAGTTTGTATGTAACCGACTTCTTAGAGCGCGATTTTGACCCACTTTAAACGGCCAGATTTTATTCAAACTTTGCGCACCTGTCAAAGACCAATGACAATGCAATAATTCGATTAAAATATCCGATTATCCTGATTAGATTCGTCAGGATACATCAATTTCTTTCCGCATCCTTTGCATGAGAGTAAGAGAGATAGAGCGAGTGCACGAACTACGCACGCGTGCAGTTTCAGAGATTTATTTACTCTTTGATCAGGCATTCAGCTTAGCACAACCGCGTAGGGACTCTTATGGTAGTTGCGTCTTGTTCCGTACACGTACATAAATGTACCGACAAATGCGTACGCATACTATTATTATTTCATAATATCCATAATATAATGATAACCGTGATTTACAAAAATGTTTCTTATATACAACAAAACAAAAAATTCAGAGCAGAAATCTCAATTTATTTATTTTTTGCTGAATAACATTTAGTGAGCATAGCGTAGGATCTACAGTCGATAAACTCATAAACTATAAATAAGAAAAACATTTCGGAGCGGGAATCTGAAAAACAGCTACCTCATCTAAAGAAGGCAGCAGGCGCCCGGTTTCCCCACTTCCCAGATACTGACTTAACAAATTATAGTTTAAAAAACTCACAAATTATAGTTTAAAAAACTAAAAAACACGCTTTTATAGAAAATTCAACTAAAAAATATAAAATAAATTTTAATAATTTTGAATTAAGAATAGTGTAATAAATTCTAATAAATATAAATAAATAATAGTAATAAATTCAAAATTATTAAAATTTATTTGCTATTTTTTAGTTTGGTTTTCTATATAAAGCGTGTTTTTTAGTTTTTTTAAACTATTATTTATTTTAAAAAGAAAGTTCTTCCTAAAACAACGGTATCTTGTGCCGTTTTAAATTTGGTCACTTCTGCACTCTGGTGTTTCTCTACAAAATTCACGTCCGTGATAACTCTATTTGTTAATGACGAGGGTTCACTACACCATTTTTTTGCCTGCCAAAATAATCAAAAATCTTTCTCTCTATGTACTAAACTATCCAGATTAAATATTCCTCTTCCTATCAATTTTTGTTCTCTTTTAACTCACTTTTCCCTAAAACTATGTGATGTATTATCAATATTTATTAATGATAATAATATTAAACTTTAGAAAAAAAAATACACAAATTATCAATGCTGCTTTACCATGTTCGTCACCGTCTCCTACGAAGAAGTTTTAGACGTATATATATAAGTATTTTATCAACGTCCTTACAGGACGCTGGCAGTATTAACTCACTTTTGTTGGCTCAGTTGCCACAACGAAAAAAAAAGAAGTATATATACTTCTTTTTTTTTCGTCCTAATCCTATGAAAACGCGTGCATCTTGTTTTATTTAGTGTATTGGATGGCACAGTGCACACTATAAATGTGTATAAATATATATATATACAAACACTACTAAGAATCTTAAACTTAGCATACAAAGAGACACCGACAGAGACGGCTGCATGTAGCTGCAATACGAATGTTGAGATGGACGTGCGGTGTAAATAGGACAGACAAGGTGAGAAATTAATATATTAGAGGGAGCCAGAAAATAGCGGCAGTAATGAGATGATGTACTATATATACATACAGACATATATGCCGATGTAATCATTTAATATATAATATAATGATATATATCCAGGATTGTGAACGTGTCAGAAACGATATTTTTTTTTTAATTTTTGGCAATGGTACTATGGTTTTTATTTTTTATTTTTTTATGCGATAGGGGAGAGACGGGTCACCTGATGGTAAATGACTACCGCCGCCCATGAACCCGCAACTCAAGAGTCACAAGTGCGTTGCCGGCCTTTGAGGTAGGAGTACGCTCTTTTCTTGAAAGTTTGAAGGTCGTATCGGTTCGGAAATACGGCAGTCGACAATTTGTTCCATAAGCTGATTGTGCGAGGCAAAAAGCTTCTTGAGAAGCGCGCACAGTGGTGGAGTGCCAATAGTCCAGGTGATGGGGATGGATATTTTGTCGTCGCGTAGGACGATGGCGGAAACCAGCAGCCGGTATAAGTCCGAACGATTCCTCTGAACATTCCCCACGATACAAGCGATAGAGGATGCAGAGTGAAGCTACATCTCTACGCAACGCCAAGGTGTCAAGTCGATCAGAAATATCTTGGCAGTCGATGATGCGAGTCGCTCTCCGTTGAATGCGGTCAAGAGGGAGAAGTTGGTACTGGGGTGCACCTGCATAGAGATGAGAACAGTATTCCATGTGCGGCCGAACCTGCGCCTTATAAAGTTGCAGGCGGTGGGCCGGAGTAAAATACTGTCTCGATCTGTTTAGCACACCAAGCTTCTTCGAGGCTAATATGGCCTTACTCTCTAAGTGACCGCGAAACTGGACTTCGCTTGATATATCGGCGCCAAGGAATCCGCTACAGGCTGACGCAGTTACGGAAGTGCTCTCAAATTGAGGTGATACGACCAATGGCATCTTTACTTTTTGATGATTGGCACTCCAACACTGTGCGCATCTCCAGAAGCTTTTTGCCTTCGCACAACCAGCCTATGTAAGAAATTGTTACCTGCCATATTTTAGGACCGATATGACCTTCAAACTTTCCAGAAAAGGGCGTATTACTACCTAAAATGCCAGCAACGCACTTGTGACTCTTAAGTTGCGGGTGTCTACGGGTGGCGGTAGTGACGTACCATCAGATGACAGGTTTGCTCGTTTGCCCCAATACCATAACAAAAAGGCATAAAAGGGAGCACTGAGATGAATGAAACTATAGATATTTAAGACTCAGTTTAGTCTAGGCTAGCAATCTGGATTTTCCGAAATGGAATTCCCGCTTAAAAGGCCGCAATGCACTTGCAACACTTGAGTTGCGGGTGTCCATGGGCGGCGGTAGTCACTTACCATCAGGTGACGTCTGTGCGTTTTCGTGAAAAAACTATCGTATATAAAAAAAACATTTGTTCCATTTCAGGGACACGCCATATAATAGGTATTTACAAAAAGCTTTAAGTTTCTGAAACGCCTATTTTTTGTAAAAAAACAATTTAGTCCCACTGACGTAATAGAGGGCAAGTCTATTGCCGTCATCCGGGCATTATAAGACTGTATATATACTGTCTGATAGATAACAGTCCAATCTCTTAACCGCCTCTTACGACACCCACGGAAAGAGAGTACTGCACACCACCGAAATCCACACATCACTAAAATGTCTGTTTTTTAACTAAGGTGAGGATAAATTATAGGTAGGTATTTTTAACCAGCATGCGAGCCCAAGTGTGTTCAGCTCTGGTTTGAGCGGAAATCTGCATACCTCTTAAAAATAACACAACAAACACCTAATACTATAATTTATTTAATTCTTTTGTCATTATTTGTTTTTTTATTTTCAATATAATCATTTCTATATCGTGTTTTTCTATTTTGTGTCGCTTCTCTATCTCAAACATCTCCTTCTGTCTTCTTAACTCAAACTCTACTAGCTCTCTCCTTAACTCTTCTATAGGCTTCTTCTCTTCAGACAATATCTGTATAGGGTCTATATCGCTAACGGTTTTTAATCTGGTGACGTTAGGTTTGACGTCAGAAGAATCTGGAAGAAGAATGTGTTCTGGAAGATGATCATTCTGAATAGCTGTTATGAAGTCATCATGGGTGTCTTCTGTGACGTCATTAGTACTTATGACGTCATCAATGTTTCTGCTTACTGGTTTCAGGTTGTCATTCTGAGAAGAAAGATATCTTTTAATAATGTATTAATTAATTAGGTAAATCTAAAAATGAACATTTTACGTTGGAATTGAACCAAGCGGCATGGTAATTTTAATTGCGCGATGTATTAGAAATAAATTATTACGTAGTTCAATTTATCATCACTAGATGACGTTGTAACATGTTTTGCTGCCACTTATAACAAAGATTAAATTTAGTCCGTAAGTCCAGTTTGTAATCAAATACCAAATAATAGGCGATTTGTGACGTATTCACTATTTAATAATTTCTCTAATTTATAATTAATATTGAAACTGATTATTATACTATTTTGCATGTCAAAATGTAGTGAGACAGTTGAGAAAGTATTTTAAAAAACAGATGGCACGCGATAAAAAATACTGATTATCAAGTCACCAGTGCGTTGCCGGTTTGCTTTTTTCATTAGTGCTTTTCAAATTTGCTTACTTACAGGAAGTTTATATATGTATATAAATTATATCTAACCGTGCGTCCCTTCAGAGGGTACTGCAGCATCTGATGATATATAGAGCCGGTGGGGAACAGATTCCCCTTGTCATCAGTCAGTACCTTCACGATACGATCTTCTAAGGGGCTCAGCAGTATAGTACAGTGTGTGCCTTCCACTTGGCATTTCTGTATTAATGAGTATTTTCGTCGTACCTTGAACTTTAAGTCTAACCAGTACTGAAATTAAAAATTAGAACATATTTATTGTATCTCAGGAAAGGACAAGGGCCAGTAAGTATGGATGTATACAGCGGGACCTCGAAAATGGAACACTGGTTTCATGAAAAAAAGAAAAATGTTAACTTTTTGTATGAACGCCATCTGTGTTCCGTGAGCGGCATTACATCCGCTCGTAGCAGAATATCACCGCCGCTTCTCAACGCTGAGCTAAGAACCGAACCTCTTGTTAGTTTTATATAATTTATTACATAGTTTTAGTGTGTATAATTTGCTGTTCGAACATTTACTGTGTTCACTTTGTATCTAATAATACATATATACTTTTCCGGGCCCATCCAAACCCGCCAAGAGAAGACGCCCGGATGATTCCCTTACCCCACAAGGTAAGGGTAAGCGAGCGAAATCCCAGCTCACCACCACAGGCTCAGCCAGCTACTCCGACGTATTGAAGTCCAACGACAACTGCGTCGCAGTGATGCTAGAGCCTTACCACGACCTGACCAAGGAGCAGGCCGAGGCCGTTGAGAGTCGGCTGCAGGGCGTGCTGGATGACGAGATTTTCTCGCCCAGCACGTCTAGCGCTCCAGTTGTTGCCCCGCAATTTAGGGAAAAGGCCTTCCACAGCGAGGGCGTCCTCAAGATGTGGTGCAATGATGAATATGCTCTCAAATGGCTACGTCAAGCTCTTGAGAAGGTACGATCACCACGCGAGGGAACCAGACTAATAGTCAAAAAACAGGCTGAGATTCCCAAGCGCATTAAGGCCGGACTACTAATACCACAGGTAGGCCCAGAAGACACGCTAGACCGTATCCGTAAACGGCTGACGTGTCAAAACCCTGAATACAAGGTGTCCAACTGGGCACTTTACCATGCCGAGCCCCAGGAAGAAAAGAAAAGTGTATTCCTGGTGCTTGGTATACCGGAAGAGGATGCGCTCAAACTCAAGGTGAGCGAGCGTAGAGTTTACTACAAACTTGGTAATCTCTACGTCCGCTTCCTTGACGAACGCCCTCTGCCGCCGCCGAACCTCGATGCCAAGCCCGAGGAGGTCTCCAGGAATGACCCAGGCAGCGGAACAACGCAAGGGGTAGGCCAACCGTGCCCAAGCAAAGGGCCAATCGTCAGGGTCACTAGGGAAGAAGAGGAACTTCAAATGGAAAGTGACCCTGACGAGGAAGAGGCCCTAATGCTGAGCAGTGATGATGGCACTGCAAACTCCCCCAGCTCCTAATCTCGCCATCATCCAAACCAACCTCCAGCATAGCCAGACTGCAACGGCTAACCTACGCAGAACACTGGAGGTAAACACCAAGGCCGTGGCCCTAATACAGGAGCCGTGGATTAGGAAAGGCAGGTTTTGCGGCCTCAGCAACTTCGGAGGTAAACTACACCTAGACACCACTATCGACAACCCGCGTACTTGTATTATTACACCTAAATACGCGAACACTACCCTAATTACCGAGTTCTGTTCCAGAGACTTAACTACCGTCAGGCTAAATGAACCTTCCCCAGGCTTGCACAGCGTGGTGATGGCGTCTGCCTACTTGCCGGGCGACGTAGACATCCCCACCCCTGAACTCACTGCGCTTGTGGATTTCTGTGAGCGACAGCGAATGGAACTGATAGTCGCGGCCGACACCAACGCGCATCTTGCCCTATGGGGTAGCAAAACCAACAACCAACGCGGTGAGAATTTTGTTTCTTTCTTACTTTCAACCAAACTAAATGTTATCAACAAGGGCTCAGAACCAACATTTGTCACATCGAGAGCCCAAACAATAATTGATCTAACTCTAGCCACTGAGTACGCGTCATCATACATCTCGGACTGGCACGTCTCAGAAGAGTCATCGTGCTCGGACCATCGCTGGACTAAATTCCACCTTAAGATGTCACTCACACCACCTAAACCTCGACGAAATCCCCGCAAAATGGACCTCCTGCAGTATAAGCGGATGACAGCAGAGCTGCTAACAAACTCAGCTGCGCCAAATGCTCATGAGACCACAGTGGAGATCGATAACCATGTAAAAAACCTCACTAACTCATTGATCACCTGCTTTGAACAGACATGTCCACTTTCGTCACCCAGAACCACACCAGGGGGTGAGCACCAATGGTGGACACCAGAACTGCAGAGATTGCGGCAAAAGGTAAGAAAGTTGTTCAATAAAGCGATGAACTCAAGACTAGACCAGCACTGGGATGCTTACAGGCAGGCCCGACACAAATACAAGAAGTGGATCAGAATCAGGAAAACTGATTGCTGGCGAAGCTTCTGCACTAACATAGACACCAACAACCATGCTAACAGAGTTAAAAATATCCTGTGCTCTGAGCGGAAGCCAGACCTTGGCTTCCTAAAAAAACCTGATGGTACCTTCACCAAAACAGATTCGGAGACTTCGGAACTGTTAATGACAACTCACTTCCCGGGGTGTCGCATACTAAATGAGAATGACATTTGGGAGGAAGGTGAGGTATGTCTACCAGATGAGTCAGATTGGACCACCGCTCACAGAATCGTGAATCACGATAAGCTAAAGTGGGCTATCAACAGCTTCCTTCCATTCAAAGCTGCAGGACTGGATGGTATTTTCCCAGGTCTGCTAAAATGGTGTGACGCTGCACTGATGGATCATCTACGGTCCATCTACAGAAGCTGCGTAGCACACCGCTACGTACCTACGAATTGGAGAGAAGTCAAAGTAGTATTCCTTCCCAAACCCGGCAAAGGAGACTACACACAACCTAAATCATTCAGACCTATCAGCCTCACATCCTTCATGCTAAAGGTTCTAGAGAGGCTAATAGATAGAGAAATCAGGAGCACGGCGCTAAACAAGCAACCCCTGAACCCACACCAACATGCTTATTCGATGGGTAAATCAACAGAATCCGCTCTGCATCGTATAGTCTCATACATACAGGGCAACCTCAAATATAAAAAATCAACTCTAGGAACCTTCATCGATATCGAAGGTGCCTTCGATAAAACAAACTTCAACAGCATAAGCCAGGCTCTGTCTAGACACGGAGTCGACTCCACCATTACAGGGTGGATCGACAGTATGCTTAGAGGCAGAGCTATACAATTCACTGTTAACAACACAACAAGAGGAATAGTGGCGAGAGGGTGCCCACAAGGCGGAGTTCTTTCACCACTCCTCTGGAACATCGTGGTAGATGAGCTGATTACTCAACTCAACGACCGCAAGTTCCTCACAGTGGGCTATGCAGACGACCTGACCATTCTTATTAGTGGCCCATTTGAAAGCACAATTTGCGACCAAATGAGGTCTGCTTTAAAGGTCGTCGAAAAGTGGTGCGTAAAACACAATCTATCAGTGAACCCAACAAAAACGGAGTTGATAATGTTCACAAACAAACGTAGTTTAGGTGACCTAAGGCTGCCAAAACTATTCGGCACTAGTCTGGTTCTTACCACAGAGGTCAAGTATCTAGGAGTCATACTTGACAGCAAACTCCTATGGAATAGACACCTAGACGCAAAACTTAATAAAGCCTGCATTATCTTTTACCAATGCAAGCGGCTCCTCGGCAAAACCTGGGGTCTATCACCGAAAATCACTCTATGGCTTTATAAAGCGGTAATAAGGCCGATAATCACGTACGGTGCTATTGCTTGGTGGCAGAGAACTGAGCTTAGCACGGTTAGAAACAAGTTGCAGCAATTCCAGAGACTCGTTTGTACGGCCGTCACTGGATGCATGCGAACAACCCCTACTGCCGCCCTTGAGGTGGCTCTCGATCTAGCACCACTAGACCTGTACATACAACAGGAGGCAGCTATGGCAACAATCAGACTAAAACACCTGAGTCTGTGGAATAACCAAGAGGGTCCACACTCCAATATCTGGAATCAACTAGTGGACTACCAACCTCTGATAGCTGCCCCATGTGACAGGATTCCAAAACAACACATCTTCGAAAGAAGGTACTGTATAGAACTACAGGAGAACGATAGTGATCATTCCGGCATAAATGAAGTCCGAATATACACGGACGGCTCCAAGATGGGGTCAGGTACTGGAGCCGGGGTGTACTCACTAGACCTAAACATAAAAATATCGCTGGCACTAGGCAAGCACAGTTCGATTTTTCAATGCGAATGTGTTGCGCTAACATACGCAGCCCTAGCGGCTATGTCTAGAGGCATCAAGCAATATAACATCCGCATACTGTCAGATAGTATGGCGGTGCTAAGGGCCCTAATGGGCAACACCATGAACTCCGGTCTCATCTACGAATGCCACCAGTCGCTAGAACGCTTGGCCTCGGCGAATGGGGTAACTCTTCAATGGATCAAGGGGCACAGCAACTCACTCGGTAACGATGCCGCCGACGAGCTAGCAAGGAAGGGATCTACAACACCAGTGGCAGGCCCTACCACACTCCTGCCACTACCCTTCAACTTATATCGCTCCTGGGTAAGGCAAAGGACTCGAAAAGTACACAATAACAGATGGATTGACACACCTGGCTGTAGGCAATCCAAACTGGTATTAACAGAAATATCACCACGTTTATCGCGTAGACTCATCAGTCTTCATAGAACGGACATCCGAATAGTGGTCGGAAGCATTACAGGCCATTTGGCTCTGAACCGACACCTATTCGTCATTAACGCGACCGATAGCCCCCAGTGCAGGGGTTGTCTGAGCGTGGAGGAAACGGCCGCCCACGTTATCCTGGAATGCGAGGGCGTGGCTGCACAACGGGCAGAAATCCTTGCAGGCGCGAGGACGCTCCTAGAAGCCTGTGAACGCCCCAGGAGGCTTCTGCGCTTCTGGAAGGAGCTAGGCTGGCTCAACTAGTCAGCCTCCTGGACGCATAATGGACCGAACATGAGTCTAAATGCGGAAACAGAGCCCTTTCCCATTACCTTTACCATTTTACATATATACTTCTTTTTTCTTTTTAAACTAGGGAAAATTTAAGAGGTCGCATTTGACATTTCTTTTTAAACAACTTCTGTCACTAGGATAAATTCCTGTACGACGGGGAACTTTACAAACATTCAAATTTTTCAACATGCACACAGAACTTTTCAAAGTATACAGTGTTATTTATTTTTTCAACGCAATTCCTTTACTTTTTTTTTTTAGCTCAAAAAACATATTTATCGTAATAATAACAAAAGAAGTAGAATTGATGACGTATATGTCGGGTCGTTGGGCTCCCTTTGTTATCATCTCCGGACTGCTATTACTTAACATAGTACAGTAATTACCATAAACATTATTTTAGAATTATGTATTGCATCCTCACATATCTTATTTTAATTTATGTGCACGTATGAACTGTTACAAAAAACTTGTGTAAAATATTTGAAAAAGAGTGTCCTTGGAGTTTCATGCTTGTTCTTCACCATAGGATATACGTACTGGTATAAGCAACTAGCTTCATGACTGACTTAGCCTGACCGACTTCTTCTATTGACAATTCAAAATACCCATGATTGGTTCACCTAAAATATACAATTTTGATTTTAGATTTTGAATAAAAAACCAACAGACTGACAGATTTCAAATGTGACTTCTTAATTATGATGCAGTGGCATAAAAAAAATGACCTGCGTACTAGTTATGCACATTTTAAATGCCAGTTATTATCATCACCGATTCTCTAAAATGCAGGGCATCCCTTTTTGCGTATACCCAGGTCCCTAGCAACAGATCCACTTGTAATGGAACACCATGTTAGTTAGCCCGACATACCTCTTCAGGTCCAGTGAAGTGATGACCCAGTGAAAAAAAAAGACATACCCGATGCCAGCTATGTCCACTCCTAGCCTGATTCTGGTCTACTCTGTTGAGAGTCCGAGATATCTTCTCCCACATGCGCTTGCGTTGTATATGTCCCTCTCTAGAGCGGGCGCTCGCTAGTGCCAGAGCGGGATAGCGCTCCATGTATTGGACTAGCACTTCTAGCTGCGGTCGGGCGATTCGGCGACGGTAATAATTGTTGTCTCCGGTCATGACGCTGAAAGTAATATGTATATAGTTGTTTAAAAATCCAAAACATATGCTCTAACCAAGTCATGTCTATGACTTGTTAATAAAAAACCAAATGATCTCAAACTAGAACAATTGTAGAGTGTGAGTGAGAGACAATTTAAAACCAGAGAGCCATGGTCAAGCATTTATGGGCCGGGCTTTACATGCCCTCAAAGGCAGGCAATATACTTGTAACTATTGAGTTGTAAGTTTTCATTGGGGGTGGTACTCACTTACCATCAGGTGACCAACCTGTTGTCTATTGCTATAAAAAAAATTGTAAATTGAATGGTAAGTTTAGTTAAAAAAAAAAAAATTGTCAAGTGTAATATAAATGACTCGTGTTAACAAACCAAATGAGCCCAAATTCATTTTTTTTGGGTTTAGGAATTAATGTTAAAACTAAAAAAGTTGAAATGTGATTTTTTTTGCTAATTACCTCTAAGAATAATAGAATAGATATAGAAATAAACTTTATTGCACACCAATTATAATTTCTTTAATTAATTTAATAACAAAAACAAATCATATATTCTAAGAATAACACCATAACTTAATATTATTAGTATGTATATAAAATATCCCTTTGATGTTTTTGTTATGCCCAGTTAATAGTGAATAAGCTGTAAAAATACATAAAATATTAATAACAAAATGTTCAGCTGCAATGCAAGACAGAATTTCTAAGAGAGGATTCTGCTCATACAGTGATCATGTCACCATTATGGGCCATATCTCAAGAAATTGATTTAATGTATAACCCCTATAAGGGTGGGTCTTTAAGTTGACAAACAAGTACACGATATGATAGCCACCTATACCAAGATTATCTTTCCAAAACGAGCAAAAAGCTATAAAATATATTTAATTATTTCTATAATATAATTATTATATTATGCAGAATACACTATAACACTAGAAATACACATTAAATATACACCTACATTTATTTCACGTCATGTGAAGCTGACAAGATTAGCATTTGCGAAGTTTTTCATCCTAGTATTCTAATTTTTTTACTATAAGTTTTATATGCACAAACGTGTACCGCTTCAGACAATCTTTATCATTTATTTAGTAGAATCTTTATTATTTGACATAATTTAAAATTTCTGAACGTTAAATATCTATAACTTGAAAGTAAAAAATGAGCAAGTATAAATAAATTATTATTTAGAAGTATTTCTTTATTTATTAAATCAATTAAAAGTAATTTAAAACCATAGTATAAATTAAGTCTTTATAAAAAAGTTTCACATATATGCTAATAATTTAATGATTGATATGAAATGATTAGTGATTTCCGAACGAAGGGCAGTCAACGAATCACAAACGAATTTCACGATCAACAATTTTTTGATAGACTTGACGTGAGCAGGCACGGTAGCTGTTTGCCGTCGAGATGTCTTCGATAAAATTAAATTTAGTATTGTGCAGTGTGATATTTAATATATTGGTGTGTGTCAACACCCAGTCCGTACATAGAAGATTTGAGTACAAATACTCGTTTAAACCACCGTATTTAGCGCAAAAAGATGGATCAGTACCATTTTGGGAGTACGGAGGCAGTAAGTATAACCTTATTTCTAGTCTAATTTAACTGTTTTACAAGTTTTAACTCCTGTTAAAAACTGCTGACGTTCTTATTCTTTGTTTCTATGTTCATAAATATTATAGTTAAGTTATAAATATTGAAAAAGAAAGTGAAAATAGTTTGTTGTTACGCTTTGCTGTAGTCTGACAGCGACACGTCAGTGAAATCTGTCAAGTATGGTGAGATAGTAATATGTAATTTGGAACGAGATAGAATGAGAGAGATATAGAACTAGTAGGATCATGTTTTTTTGCTTCCACGATGGCAATCGACACACATAAAAAGCCTAAATAATTCGCGTTTTATACAATTCTATGTTTATTCAGGTTACAATAATATTATACGATCTATTTTATCATTACTTTATGCGATTATTTTATAAATCATAAAGCAGTAATGTAGAATATAAAATAAACTGTCATACTTTTATGTTTTTTCATTCTAACTTGCTAATTAAAATGGTACTTAAATTATTAACAATATTATAAAAGAACTTGTTAATGCCCAGTTAATCTATATCTGAATTTGATATTTATTTGTAGGACCTTTCAAATTTTGGAACATTACAATTTCTTTGTTAAAACAATGAAAGCTATGGTTAAGCAAAAACTTTAAAAATAAATTTAGAGAAATAGGTTTTCTAATACAAATTGGATGACGAAAGATGAGATGTTGATAACTCAAATGTACGATAAGATTTTCGGATATAACAGTAAAAGTCTAAATATTTCAAATACAATCCACTTAATTAGCCTCTCAGCCCTTTTGTATATAGTAGAATTGAAGCATATAGTGTGGACAGGAATGAAACTGAGTCAGTTATTTATCACACATGTAGGTATATTGTTGTAAGCTGAATTAAAAAAAAAACAGCTGCTTGAGAGGATGTAACTGATCAACACTATATTATTTAGGTAAACTACATGAGTGTTGTAGAATCTAAAAGAGCATGACAGACAAATCCTTTGGAGTTAATTAAAAAATCATAAAAATGTTCTTTAGTAGCCATTGCAAGGCTAGAAGTACCTTATAATTTTTATACTCTTAACACATTTTGCCAAACTACAATTTAAACCCGTTTATTTAATAAAAAACAGGTATCCCATACCATGATTTGTACTTGTAGTAAGTAATAAAACATTTATTATATCCATAACAATGCAAAACCCCACCTGGTGGCTAGATATGCAAAATCAATATAATATGGATAGCTATAGACACAAATACATTATAGTACAACATATACCTATAGCTACATACTCATTTAAATACAGTGTGTATTATGTTTATTGTTTTCTAACTAATTTACAGTTTCTGTATTTAGGTAATGGATACACGGAAAACGAAACTCTTATTTTGACATCCTTTTCACCAATGCTCTTACGCAGCCATTAGCAATATAAGCACTGCCAACCAAAATAAATACTTTCATTAAGTTTTACTGTGGATTTGGTAACAATTTAATGTTGAATAACATTTTGAACACTTTTGGATATTTACTATGCAATTATTTATAAGACATTGTCAGTTTTAAACAAAAAAATCCAGTTAATAAGTATTTCTTGTATGTGTCCTAAATTCTGCTCTGCAATAAAGTAAACTCTACTTCTCTATAAATTGTATCCTTCATCCAATCATGTGTTTAAATATTACAACACATTTTTTTTTGTTGCATGCATATACTGTTAAGCAAACCTTTTGCTATGCAGGTGACTCATAAACAAAGTCACCATACTTTAAAATGTCTTCTGGTGTAGCCAGGTATATTGATTTTCTTCCTTTTACTCAACATATTAGTGAGAAGGATTTGACTAACTTATCATATCTTCACAAATATAAAACAAAGTTGCCTTTTGAACTATTCGACTAACTGACTGATACACATATGTTCAAAAAAAATGTAATTACTATCTATTTAGTAATACTATTCACTAATATTGAAATAAAAATCAGGTGCTTTAAAAGAATTTTTGTAAGTTTGTTTGCCTGATTTCTTCTCACAAGGCTCAACTATTTTGAAATCAATTTATGGCTGAACCCAAGTAAATATTGTATTATTTACTATACATCTTTTTTATTTTGACAAGCAACCTATCAAACAGGTAATGGGTTGTTAAAAATCTTAATTTCTTTCTTTCTCTTTGTCATTAGATAAGAGTTGACAGTTATAAGGTCGTATTATTGGTTGATTACATTCTGCTTTACAGAAATATACATAGGGAATTTAAAAAGAGATATGTGCCATTGCACATTTGGTCGCAGTACATGCAAGTCACAGGATGTAGTTGATGTGAAGTGGTGTGTAGTCAACAGTATTTTAATAATAATTATATGCAATATTAATTTAATTAAAAATACTAGCTGTCATATTTATATAGGTAGCTTGGCCAAAACATATTATCTCTTTTATAACTGTATAAAAGAAATCAATTTTATTTAATATTCTGACAATGTAGCAATTTAGCAGCAGCAGGATATAAGATTTATTTTAAGGATACTGCCAACGACTAATGACTTGACAGAACATTATATGTTGGGTCAGCTAGTGTTAAAATAAAAATATTGCAATAACTTCAAACAACAATAGTGCTTGGTTGCAGAATTAAATGCAAAACACTGTTAATTCCTCACATTGTAAGAACTGCATATACATATATTAATTATTAAACTGATGATCAAGAATTACATCAACTGAATATTTCATTACATTAATACAATTTTTATTAACCTACTCTTTTTTTTTATTTTTTTTTTTATTTTTTTTTATTCGTAAGCCTACCATAATGACTCCACTTTGCCTGATGGTAAGCAATAAATGGAGTCCAAGAGTGGTGGTCACCATCCTCATTGCATGTCTAGTCAATGCAGCATGGTGACCCACACTATGGCGGCCTGGTGAGACACTTTTTCACGCCCCGCTTAAAAGACCCGGGATCAAATTGGGAAGGAAACACGTGCGCTGGTAGGGAATTCCAGGCATCCACTGATCGGCACAGGAAAGAAGAGCCAAACCGTTTCGTTCGGGATCGCATATCTTCGACTCGTAAACGGTGACTCCTCAGGCCAGCACGTGTAGTCCTGTAGAGGAAGGGAGAAGGTGGGACCAATTGGAAGAGCTCGTCAGAACACTCCCCGTGATGTAGGCGATAGAGAACTGCCATAGAGGCGACATCTCTTCGCAACTGCAGGAGCTCAAGAGACTGGGTGACCTCAGGACAGTCTATAATACGGACTGCGCGTCGCTGCAACCGATCGAGAGCGTCAAGCAGATACTGCGCATAGCTATCCCAAAGATGAGAGCAGTACTCCACGCAGGAGCGAACCTGGGTCTTATATAAGAGACACAGATGCTCGGGCGAGAAGAACCGTCTCACCTTGTTCAATACACCGAGCTTCAGCTTCAATACAATGCGCTGGGCATCAGCTCTGATGTAAGCCCTCTTGCATTCCTTAGTGGCTTTGTTAAACGCTGCTTTTAGGCGATCAACGTCTGGGTCACAATGAGCGCGGGCCCTGATCCATGCGCGGTAGGCTGACTGCTTTTGAGCGACAGCACGGGTGCACTCGCGATTGAACCAGGGACGGTTCTTTGTGCTGGCGACTTCACTGTAGGGGATATAGTACTCCATACCGACAGTGATTTCGTCAGCCACGGCAGACGCACTTTGCGACAGATCCCTGTCTTTAAAGCAGCGTTGAGCCCACGGGATGGATGCAAAGTAATCCCGCATTCCATCCCAGTCTGCTGACGAGTAGTGCCATAACCGTCGCCTTGTTACCACAGGCCGTGGTGGGGCAACAAGAGGCACCGAGGTGGACACCAGGCAGTGGTCGGAAGATCCCAGAGGAGCGTGAACCGTTACACTGTACTGCGCTGGGTGACTCGTCAGCAGAAGGTCTAGCAAAGAGGGCGCTTGACCCGATATGTCTGGTATCCTGGTGGGCTGGAGTACCAGTTGGGTAAGGTCATGCGTGAGAGCGAATGCGTGGGCAGTTCGACCAGCGTGGTCCGTTCTGGAAGATCCCAGCCAGAAGTCATGGTGGGCATTAAAGTCTCCCAAAAACACCAGTTCGGCGGTCGGGAACTGCTCCTGCGCTTTGTCCGTTGCGTGACTCATGTAGTCAAAGAGTCGAGTTGTCTCGGAATGGGACCGATAAAGGCAAACGTAGAACCGGCTCATAGAGCCAAAATCCACGTGTAGCCAAAGGATGGAGAAGGATGCGTCTTTTAGGCAGTGCAGACGGCGACAACAAACATCCGCCCTGACGAAAAGACATACCCCAGCCCTCGCGAGGAAGCACTCCTCTAGAACGTAGCCGAGATAGTAGAGATATGCCGTGTCGGCAGGGCGGCGTATTTGTGTCTCCGTAAGAAAAAGCATGGCCGGCCGAGCCGTCTCAAGGTGCTGGTGTACGGCGCCGAGGTTTGCATGGAGTCCACGTATGTTAGTGAACTCCACCTCAAAAAGCAGGTTTGTCTGAGAGGAGGATGCCGCTGTTGGACCATTTTTCTTTTTTTGTACTGCCATGATAAGAGTTGGGAAAGGGGGCGTAAAAGGCATGACAGTCATCGTGACTGTGTAAACTGAGATTGAAAATACTGTGTCATCATGTAACGGTGAGGCATGGCGGAGACCGAACCGCCGGACGGAAGGGCCCCCGTACCCTCCCGGAAATGGACGCCGGGTCCCACCATCCGGTCACCAACCGGCACGACGAGCCACTCCGTGGATTATGCGCGACCTGACGGGGCAGCCTCCCAGGGTGGTTAGCCGAGGTTGGGCCCCTCTCTATGCCGCGGGCGGCCAGCGGCACCACCGTTTCTACGGGTCTCCCTGGCCGACGGTTCGATCCACGCCAACCTCACAATGATTCAACGAGCACTCCACTGCTCACACACATACTACGATAACTGTCACCCCTGCATCATTGGGCCTCCGGCGCACTCACTCACCAGCGAAAGACGACAGCACGAATGATGTCGCTTTAGGCTGGTTTTCTGTGAGCGGGTAGTACTGCCCCGGTCGAGCCGGCCCATTCCTGCTGAAGTCAGCGTGGCTCTACTCTAAGAAGAATAAGAAGAAGAATTTAATTTAAAATATGTTAATAATTTTGTTAATACTTAATACTTGAGGTAAATCTGTTCCCATACATTTGTTGGTAGGCTTATCCCTTCAGTGGGACTAAATTATAGTTTGCAAACGTGATACACATTTTTTATTTGCAACATGCATAACCCTTCTTGGATGGCGTGGTGTATATATGTGTACATGCATATGTTATTAGCATTTTTTTAATAGTTGAAAAAAAAACAAATAAGGCGTTGTTTAGTAATATTTTTATATTTTGAAAATCTGTCTGTATTAAAATGCAACATTTACTATATGCAAACTTGAGCTCATTATGAATGCGAAGTATGTTGTACTGTACTTCATTTTTGGAGCATGTAAGCGAATATCTTTAATGCGTAAAACATTTGAATGTATGTGTTGTGTGTTATCATTATAACCTTACATAATCCCAACCGAGACCACTGCTTTGATTTTAATCCCCAACGAAAAAAGGGGTGTTATAACTTACTGGCTGCGTGTCTGTCTGTGGCATCGTAGCATTCCTGGCTTCTATAAGAATGGAATAACTTTGATCTAGCTTTTTTTGGGTGTTTTAAGAAAATATTTTCAGTCCTGTGATAACTGCTCAGTCATCTGCTAATCGTTGGGGTTTTTTAAATCATATTAAAAGTATTGTAATGCATTTAAAATTTTTAGTTATTTAAAACTTTCATAGTGCGAATGTATGATGCGTAATTTGTTTGTAGGCCGGATAGTTCTTTTATTGAAAAAAAAAAAAAAATGTAATTTGTTGTTATCAAATTTATCCGACTTCAAAATGGAGGAACTTCTTAATTCGGCTGGGTAATTTAACGTTTCTTACTGCATAACTTCCTCATCTAAGAACCGATTAAAAATATACATAAATACATACGCTCAAGTCTTTATCCGCGAAGGGGTAGGCAGACGTATATTAAAAACCCACATTTTGCCAATTAGAATTTGATCCCACGAACGTAATAGGGAGCAATCCCATTGCCTTCAACCGGGCACTGTATAACTGTAAAGAGACGGAGTTATCTATCCTACTACACCGAGAACGTCAGGTAGTACGATGATGATCGCTCTGTATACAGTAAAAAAAAAGCCGTTTAAAATACCGCGTCTAAAAAAAAAAAAATTAAAATTGTAATGTTATGTTGATATCTCTATGTTTATTGTAGTAATAAAATTATCGTTACGTTTACTTATCCATATCTTATTAGATATGTCTGATTATTTTATATACGTATGTAATATGACTACTAGTAATATGATATTACTAGATAAGCCATATTTATTTATTTTTAAGAATACCAACTGTATAATTACAATGGTTAATAGTTGAGACATTACATGAATTAAAAATTAAGAGCAGAATGATATAAAATTCATAGAGACGAACAATGAAACAGACTTGACATGTCTGAATGGTGTTGCCAAAATAAAAAAATGTATCTGTACTAATATTATAAGACGCAAAGTTTGTTTGTTTGATCGCGCTTATCTCAGGAATTACTAATATATTTTTGCATTAGACAGCCTAACCCTTTAATCATCATGCTTTTACCCTAGGCAGCGGAACTGTAATCAGAAATGTTCAGATTCAGGTCAGAAAAGTAGGACAGATTTTTACATATTATCATATATATGTATATATATATATATATGTAAAACCTACCTACCTTACGTATGTATGCATGGGACTCAAACACTTTCAACTCATTAACCAATAGGCCAATTATTAGTAGCGTATAATACCTAATAATATAAATAATACCTACTAATTGTACGTAATATGTAATATAAACTGCACACTGATAATTCAAATAATTTTATATCAGAAGTCAACGCATTTGTCAAGCTTACATAACAAAATATTAAATTAAATTTAACACATGGCTGATTTATCATTTTAATATTGCTGCCAATTGCTACTGACTCTAATAGAGTAATTTAAAAAATATATATCTCGTCTGCGTATCCATAGAGCGATGACGTCGGGGCCTGTGACTCGGTACTGCCTGTATCCATAAGGCTATTTGCAGATTTTCAGTGGTAGAGCCATGCTTAGGCACGAATGGGCCGGCTCGACCGGTGCGATACCACGGCCTCACAGAAAACCGGTTGTGAAGAAATCTTGCGTTGCATTTCCCCGAATTGAATGAGGTTTCCGGAGGCCCAATTCCCCCTTCCCCTTTCTCGCCCCTCATCTCCTTTCTCCTTTTTTTCCATCTCCTCATCCCTCCTCTCTTCTTTCCGCTCCCTGCATCCCCCATCCCTCATCACCCTCAAAGGCGGGCAGCGCACTTGTGACTCTTGAGTTGCAAGTGTCCATGGACGGCGGTGTCACTTACCATCAGGTGACCCGTCTGTTCGTCTGTCCCCCTATAGTATAAAAAAAAAAAAGATTTTGTACTGTGACGATGTAATTTGAACTTTATCATAAATTAATAAAGATTAAAATCACATTAAAGGCCTGATTGAAATGTTTTATTTGAGCTTGTATATGGTAGGTTTATGTGAGTAGAGGAAGCTTGTTAGGGATGTTCAGATAAAAGCAGGTGGCGAGAGGTTGTTCCTTCCTACCTGGGAGTGAAGATGTCGTGAGCCTGAAGATGTTTTTTTAAATTGCATTAGAATAGATCCACCCCATGACTTCCCGTGGGTGTCGTAAAATGCGACTACGGGATTGGACTGATATCTAACAGACAGTATATATACAGTCACACAGTACCCGGATGATGGCAACAGCCTTACCACACATTACGTAAGTGAAACTCAATCATGCTTGACAAAGGTGGGCGTCTGAAGCGACTCTGCTTACCCCTTTAGTGACATAGACGTGAGTGTCTGTATCTACTAATTGTTACTATAATGGGTAATGAATAATCGTAATTGTTTTATTCAATGTTTATTGCTTGTTATATGTGTATGTCACACAATAAAATTTAATAGTCCTTCCGTACAAATAATACAGGTATACAGGGTGTTTCAAACGGTCATTATTAAGGAGCGTTATGTATAGCATTCAAAATGTGAATTTGTTTAAGAAAAGGAGCGAAGGCAAAAGAATAAGATAGGTAGAGATTAAAAATAGAGCTAGTACGTAAATTGATGTCAATGTTTGAATCTTATGTTTTATAAAATGTGGTTTACAGTTACCCATGATCTGGTTGACAAACAGCACGAATAAGCGTTTCTGCAAAAATGATAAATAATTTTTATAATTTTTTTTTCTGTCGATTGCAAAGACTTTATGCATACATTTTAGAAAAGAATAGCATATGGAACACATCTTATATATTAAATATCAATAGTTTCATTCATGTCAGCTCTCTCTCTTGCGATGAATGAGTGTTAGCTCTATAGTCTATGGGTTAATAATTAAGGTTGTCAGTTTCATAGACATTGAATTTTAAAAAAGTGTATTTAACCGCCTTCAATGCTGCTTTCCAATGCTTTTGCGTAACATCTTACAATCGTTAACATCTTAAATACGTGCAATTTTAAAACTTATTCATAATTTCTCTGTAATCTCATGATAAAATTCTGATTTGGTTAGAGTTCTGTGTTGGTTCTTGGTTGTTTTGTGGTTCTGAGTTGGACAATTGGTAGGCAAATCGTTTAACACACATAAAAAAAATAACACACATACAGTCAATTAAATTTTCTTTATTTAATCAAACAATAACAAATATTTAATATAATAGATAAATACACTCACCGTCACCGCAGCTATACGTTGCTTTGTGAAATTAGAAATTAACAAGATAATTGAGTATCTGTCTGTCTTGAACTATAACCGCTCATTTCCGAACTAGTCAAACATATAACCTCGTTTTTAGAAGGTAGTTAAAACACTTAGCAATAGTCCCTAAACTTTGTTTTAATCTATTAAACTTAAATGTGACTTTTCGAAACCACCTGTATATACATTAAATAAGGTATAAAGATAAAGAATCGCGTATTTTTTAAGCCAGATGATGATTATAAATAGATAAATAAATAAATTTGTCATAATGAAATGAAATCGATAACTGTAAAGTCTGTTTATGCTTAAAATATCCATCACCTGGACGATTGGCACTCCACCACTGTGCGCTTCTCCAGAAGCTTTTTGCCCCGCACAACCAGCTTACAGTGAATAATGAAACTATTTCATTTTATGATCACTAACGTTTGACCATATCATGAAGTGGTGATGCGTTTAGCTGTTCATAACGTTAAACGCTGATGAATCAGTCACATCAGGTCACATCTTGAACTGGTTCATCATGAATATTTAGGTTAAAGTAAATATATATATATAAGGAATAAAAGTTTTCGCAGTTACATTAATATTTATTCAAATAAATGGTTTTACTCACGTGTGTATTTCGGGGGTGCCCGACTACTTTCGGTCCCGACGGGGGTCCTTTGTCAAGGAGTACAGCTGCGACGGTCCCGAACGAGTGTGACGTCCGATATCGTCGCGGCTGGACGATTTTCTCCTTGCGATCACTACTTGTCACTGTAACTACTGCGTTGTAAAAATGTATGTATTTTATAATGCATCCAGGTATGTATGTATGTGTATATAGTATATAATCTAACTTGTAAGACGAATGTGCACCACAGATTACCTATCAATTTTCAGTATAGTCCATCAGATGGTTGCCAGCAGGCTGCGATGAGACCGCTCAATGTACCAATACAATTAAATATTCATTCCCATTAAGATTGTATCTTACTCATGTTGTTTAATAATGAGATTTGTCGTACACAATAAACCAAACAGCAAGGCGTACTGTGTATCAACGAGTAATTAAACTAACTAACTAATAAAGAGTACCAATCGATAACCTACCTCTTTGGTGAATTTCATATAGATATGTATGTACGATTTACGAAACGTATTTTATGTCTTAATCATCAATTTCTAGATGCAATCGCGTCGGGAGAGAGCGTTCGTTTGGCACCCTCCTTAAGAAGTCAGAAGGGTGCTATCTGGACTAAACAAGCAATCACCTTCGACTGGTGGGAGGTAGACATCATGTTCAAGGTCACAGGACGAGGAAGAATTGGAGCTGATGGTCTTGTGAGTATATATTATATTAGATGGGTAGCACTTTCAGTTAACAGTCAGTTCGAGTGACAAGTATGCTGATCTACCCCAGGTATTGTTTAAACTCCTCAATCCATCCTCATAAGCAACTCCTCTGTCCTTTATACTGCCTTCACTTCTAACCTAACTTTCCTTGTCAATATAGATTACTTTTCAACATTTTCATAGTTGTAGAGCCATGCTTAGGCATGAATGGGCCGGCTCGACCATGGCCTCACACATATACAGACAACGGACCTACAATGCCCGTCTGATGGCAATAGGCTAGGCCCTTATTCCTAAGTGGGATTAAATAAATTCTGCACAATGTTCTAATTATACACCTCTTTTAGTAACAAATGTAAGTTATTTTATATCCTTTTTTCAGGCGTTCTGGTATACCACCCAACGTGGTGACTATACAGGAGAAGTGTTCGGATCTTCGGACAGGTGGAATGGTCTGGCTGTCATCTTCGACTCCTTCGATAATGACAACAAACACAACAATCCTTATATCATGGCTGTTCTCAATGATGGCACCAAGATCTTCGACCATAAAAGGTGACACTAATGTTATATACCATTCTGTGATTCATTCAGCAAAAATATAGCTTAGCGCCATCTAGTGAAGATCAGCAGAACTTTGTAGAAACTACTGGTCCTGCGTCGCAATATTAATGTTCTCGAAAAAGTGGTATATTGGATATTGACGTAGTCACTAGCGGCTTTATTCTTTACCTACAGCTGTATCCCTGAAGGGGCAGGCAGAAGCGTAATTAAAGTTTTGCCGACTGTTATTTAGTCCTATTTAGGTAATAGGGTAGGGGGCCAGCCTATTGCAGTCATCCGGGCACTTAGTGAATAAGATGTCAAAATTCAGCATATGTTGAAAGGGAAGACGGATGTACTGGGGGGTATAAGCAAAAGCTCAACCAAGTCAGGGTCACATACCTATAACTGGCTGGTGCTTTGCAGTCTGAGCCCTCTAACTAATATAAATGATATTTATTGGAAAACCTTGTTAACGTTATATTATAATATTACGCACTGGCAAGGGTTGAAATGGGATTGACTTATTATGACTATATGACTTTTGAGCCAGAGTTTGTAGGTTCGATTCCCACCACGTCAAATCATTGTGTGATGAACACGATACTTTTTTCTTTGTCTTACTGTAATATATGTATATTGTGTACATATATTTGGTAATATATAAGTATGTATATCAGCTGTCTGGTGGCAGTTGGAATCAGATAGGCTTGTGAGGTTTTCCTATTTTTTATTATAATCTGCCATTAAAATATTGTAAGTATGCACAAAATTCTTGGCTCTCCCACGTCAATTGATGAATGACATATGTTTCTTTATTATGTTTGTTCGATTTCAGTGATGGAACTACCCAGCTGTTATCTGGGTGTCTGCGAGACTTCAGAAATAAGCCGTTCCCTACACGAGCTCGCATCGAGTATTACCTCAACACGCTCACTGTATACTTCCATAACGGTAAGTCATTTATAATGAAATATATTTTTGGACACAATGGGAATAGGGCCACCCCAACTCTTGAGGACATAAGAGACCTATCTATCTGCTACTGACTAACCTACTCATGTTCTATAAAATAATATATGTAGCCTATATTTGACAAATATACTATACATATTTATACTATACACAAACATTTATTTTCTAATTTTTAAAATAAAGTGAAATAAGGTTATTTGTTTTAAAAGTCACGATTGAATCCGATAGATGGCAGCAGTATCTTTTTTTTTGTAGTGTAATAATTAATTATGTAACGTTATGTTCTAGGTATGACAAGTAATGAGGCTGACTACGAGTTGTGTTTCCGAGCTGAGAACGTTCAGCTCCCGAGGGGGGGTGTCTTCGGCCTCTCCGCCGCCACGGGTGGCCTCGCTGACGACCATGACGTTATACACCTGCTCACTACGTCACTGCACAGCCAGCAACAACAGCCAGGTGAGCTGTCTCACTCTAACATTGGTTTATCTCACTCTTACACATTGACATATCCATATATAAAATAACATATAACAGGCCGATGTTCCGTACATTATATCGACAGAAGCTAAACAACAGTTTTTAGAATGTTTGTACATGCATCACGCACAAACTACTGCATGGAATTGAATGCTGTTTTCAGATATGTATTGCTAGAGGTCTCACTTAACATATAATATAACTTAACATATATATTATTTGTTTAAGAATTGATTGTAAATTCCACGCGTACAAAGTCGCTGCCAAAAGTTAGTAAATAATTGTAACGTGGTGTTGTGGCCGCCTTGTTCTAACGTGAGATAAATTTCGAACACTAGATCACAAAATATTAGTTTTTATTTTTTAAAAAAGCTGTTACAGATTATGTAACTATAAATTAAATGGAAAGGAGAGTTAGGCTCACGGCAGCTTCGAGAGGGTCCGGCCCGTGGTTGTTGGGGCATATAACTTCGTAGCTGCAGCTATTGTATGTTTCCCAGTACAGACTAAATTTCTATACTTAGTATTATATTCTCGTCTTATTTTAAGAGAACTTAATACATTTTGTGTAGGAGGTGGTCAACAGATGAGTGCAGATGAGCAACAGAAGCTTTCGCAGGAGTACCAAGAGTACCAGAAGAAACTTGAGCAGCAGAAAGAAGATTACAGAAAAGAACACCCCGATGAGGTAATACCAGTAGTAATCGTTTTATTAGATTTTTCGCCAACATTTTTTTTCCTTTTGAGCTTATTGATTATATCAAAATGAAGGGATTTTAAAAGTAAACTATATACGAGTAATTTATTTAGTATTTGTAAGTAGCTTCATTTTTTTTACATTATTGATATTAACTAACTTGTTTTTGAACCGACTTCAAAAAGGTTGAGATTCAGTTTGACTGTGTTTTTTTGTTTGTATGTTAAGCGATATCCTCAACCCGTTGGAACCCCATATATCTTAAAAAAATATATGTATATCTGCTTTTCAGTGTAAAATCATCCGTTAAGTCAACCAAGCTGTGTGCTATAGAATCTGAATGTCATTTCTTATGAATAAAGTATTATTATTATTTTTCAAAAAGATGCTTGCACATTGACAAGGGACCCCCGTATGGTCTGAACCATATATCCCTAACAATTTTTTTAAATGTTTTTATTTAAATTGTAAGGTGCGTGACAAAGACGGAGAGTTCGACGACTGGTTCGAATCGGACGGACAGAGGGAGCTTCGACAGATCTTCCAAGGACAGACGCAAATTCACGACATACTTAGAGATTTGAACAAGAAAGTTGACGAGGTGAGTGAGAAAATTTATTATTTTTGTTATATTTACGTTTGTTTTTCGTAGTTTTATACACTAAGAGAGAATTTACAGACTTGAAAATAAAAAAAAACATAGATACAAACGCTCGCCCGTATCCCTTAAGGGGTAGAGGTGTATTAAGCTCCTACAGTTTGCCCATTAGAATTTGGTGTCACTAGCATAACAGGGGGTAAGCCTATTGCTGTGAACTGGGCGCTGTATGAGTGTATATATCTATTGTCTGAAAGATAACAGTCGTATACCTTAGTTGCCCTATACGGCATCAACGGAAAGAGGTGGAGTGGCGGCACTATTCAGTTATTTTAAGAAAAAATGTTGTTATTTAATATTAGAAGATAGTAAACCATTTATATTGAGATAGAAAGTAAAATAATGTTCAATAATAGAATTTATATACAAGGCGTCAAAATAGTTAACACATTTTTTTTATTGTTTTAGTAGAAATCTGATAAACTTTTTTACCAGCTTGTATATAGCCTTGTAAAATCACACTATAGCTTTATTTATACAAAAGTTCCATTATAGCTTGTAAATAAAAAAATAGTGTATTAGAAAGACATTAATTGCCTAAGTAAACCTGGCTCGAAAGACCATGTTCACTCATTCTGTTCTTCGTTTTTTCTCATTATCTGTCTCGATACTAAGAGGTATTCAATTAAGCGATATAATGAATTTCAGGTGATAGGCAAACAGATGAACTCTCTGTCGATGCTGACGGCTGTGTACAGTCACTCTCAGGGACAACCCATCCAACCTGGAGCCGCGCCGCCTGCACAGGTATTTTCATGGATTATATATACATACATCGTTAGTTTATAAATAAAATATACTGTTTACAAAAATCATATTTAAACATTTCGAATCTGACGATCAAAAAAACAGCAAATGGTCTTGAAACAGCTGAACAGAATTTTCTTGAATTATAGTTCTTTGAATTTCTTGCTTGTTCTTCTCCAGGATCTGCGTTTTGGAACAGACAACTATCTTCATGACTGACTTAGTCTGACCGGCTTTACATGGCATTTTAAAAATACGTGTGATTGGTTTAATTGAAATAAATTATTTTGAATTATTTTGATGTTGATATAATAACAACAATTGAGTAATTGACAATGCTTATATTAAATAATTTAACTAAGTTAATATACTCCTTTTTTGTTTACCAAATGGTTTTTAAAAGCGAATGATGTAGTTTGTAATAACTTCAGACATCTCACAGACGATCGTCGATTCCAAACTAACCAGATTGCTGACAAACATACTTATATATACTACTATATATATACATATTATACATAAATATCAGCCAACCTCATAACAAATGATCATGCTTCAATTACTAAAAACTAGCTTTTCCCTGCTCCTGCTCCGCTTGCTTTAAAGTTATACCATTGGGAACACAACAAGAAACAACTTACAACATTAGATATATTTACATATAAATATGTTAAATTTCTTTGTGGTGTGTAGATGCCCTCTCTGCCCATCGGTCGCCACGACTGGGACGCGCTGGTCACCAACAACCAGGTCATGATCAACACCATCGCTGAACTCAAGTCAGTATACAACTCCTCAATTTTCAAATTCAATTCAATTTTTGTTTCTTAAAAATGCAATTATTTATTCGATATCGTGCTGTTTTTAATTATTTTTTGATTGTAAAGAATACAAGCAAAATAAGTCACACATAACCCCCAGCTTAGCTGGGGGGGTTGGTAACCCCCCCAGCTAAGCTGAATGCTTGTGTTAGGGAGGGATTCATGACTGTAGTGCACTGGATGGGGCAAGGCCGGTTCTCCTGGTCCTGGCCCTCGATAATCCTGGTCTCTCGACCCCTTACCATCAACTATAAATTGCTTTGTCAAATGTGAAATTAATATTAAAAAGATAACATAATTAAATATCTTCCTGTGTTGATTTATAGTCTCCCATTTTCAAATAGTTGAGCATTATGACAAGAAATCGGGCAAACAAATTCATAGCCAATCTTTGAAATCACCAGATACTTATAACAATTTTAGAAAATATATCATATCACTGTTTTTTTAAGATGTTATTAAAAAGACAAAAAAAAAATCTAAAATTGGTTTCAAAATTCACAAGACATGGTTAAGTTTTAGGTGATAGGGTTAACTATACAACTATAAATATACTATGTGATATGATGATATGAAACGATATGATAGATATGGAAAAATGATATACAAGCTGTTTATATGTAGCCGATAAATATTTGATTCAGTTTAAAGAAAATGCATTTGAAATTGTTTAGATTTTTTTTTGGATACTTACTTTTTCTGGTGGTTTACACATTTATCACCAACATAATAAGAATTTTCTTATATATTTTTTATGTACACATTTTCGGAAAAAATCCGTGTATGCCATCAACAAACTTTGTACTAAACAATTATGTCAGCCTTCTCTCTTACAAGTAATAAGTTTCAGAAATACATTTAAAAGATCAATTTCAAAGTTTTTAAAGTAGTATTTCTGTATTAAAAATCACGATTTTTACTAAAATTGTAAGATACTTACGTGGTTCATGGGGTCTATTAAATGACCCTTAAATATGACTTTCTGAAATACCCTGTATACCCTATATATCTCTACTATTAAACGGAAAACGAATTTCCGTATAATAGTAAAGATATATAGGGTAAAAATATAATAGTAATTTTAAATACCGAAATCCTTTTGCACAACTGATAAATGGAATTAAAACTGACTCATAAGCAGCAAAATATTCAAAATTTTCTGTTGTTATTTAACATAATTTAAATATATTGTGTATAGGATAGAGGTTCACGGAAAACTGTAGATAATAAATTATGAGAGATGTTGATAGAATATCCGGATATATACGGAAAATATCTGAACATTAAATAATAAGGCAATCATTTAAATTATATACCACTAGTAAATATTGTGATGCAGTTGTCATTTTGTCTGCAATGTATTGACAGAAAGCTTTATATGAATATAATATATTCAGATATATTAAAAATAAATAATAAGACAAAGTGAAAGTATAAAATTAAATAAGATATAAAGGAATATATTTTAATAGACACACAATTCTTGTATGTGAGTATATGTGTGCTGAGTTAAGAGTTTTCGACGTTCTCGTGTTCCATGGAGTTTGAAAAACAATTTACATTTATTTCTGTTCAATTAACACACTTTGTTAAATTTGTTATACTGGGCCAAGATAACATAAATCTCTACTTATACTACATTGATTCTGAAACCACTTTCTAACAAACACATTTTTACTCTTAAATTTTATAACGATTCTAAAATATAAAAACGTTTTGTACAATACGATTATAAACAAAATACATTAACTAAATATATATTATATTTAAAGTGTGACTAAAACTATATCTTGTGTGGTCCACAGAGGGTTTATAATTGAAGTGTCTCGCAAGTCCGACTCGCTCATCGCGGCGGGAGGACAAGGAACGGCTACCGGTAAGTTAATTAGTTAATATGTTATACAATAGAACTTCTTTATTATCTCATAATGTTGTATAATATGTCGAAGTTATCGCAGTAAAATACAGCACAGTTATTCGATGTGTTTTTTTATAGTATCGCACGGGTCGAGCCGGCCCATTCGTGCCTAAGCATAGCTCTACCACTATTTTTGTACATTGAGAGTAGATGAGCATTTGTTGATCATGTCTGGCTTAAAAGTATGAAATGTGCCTTGTGTATCCCTGACCAATGTGTATGGCCCATTTTTGGTAAATGATTTTTTTTTCGTACCCAGGTGGAGTCAACCCTCAGTTCTTGACTGAGATGCGGGACTCAGTGCTGCAAGTCAAACAGACAGTCAACTCTGTCGCACAGAGGTCAGTCAATATTGATATGATGTATGTGTGACTAATAATTGCGTTACCGAAACGACAATGTAACACGCACATACATACATTCACGCCTGTAGGGGTAGGCAAAGGCGTCTATTTTTTTGTCAAATATGATTTAGTCTCACTTATTTAATAGAGGAGAATCCTGTTTAACTGTTATCTATCAGACTATACACTGTCTGATAGATAACAGTCCGATCCCTTAGTCGCATATTACGACACTCACAGGAAGAGATTGGGTGGCCCTATTCTACTATTTAATGAGGGATAATTAGGAGTATATTGAAAGGGAAGGACATGAGATAGTAATGAAAAGTAATGGTACTGCTTATGCGAATGTATTTTGAATTAAAAGCTAATAGCTTTGAACGTCAGGGTCTCATGCCTGTAGCACGAACTCGCTGCAGCCGAGAGGCCCGAGTCCTTTACTTCGTCCAAAAACTTGGTAGACCGGGGTAAACAAGCTGCCTTATTACCTGTAAGTGACTGCAAGTATTCTACTATAGATACTGTTATTGTGATGTCAGGTTGACGATTCCTCAAGCGCAGTCGGCGAGCTGTCCGGAGGTCAGCTGCGTGAGCTTCACGTCGCTGCTGCTTGTGGTCACCACACAACTCGCGCTCATGTTCCTCTACTCAGTATATAAGTAAGTATATAAATCAAGCCTTCTGTTACTTGACACTAGATGGCGATCTGCACTCGCCACCATGCTGTCGCGCCTAGTTTAGTGGGTTCGATACCCGCACGAGTATTTGTGTAATCCTCAAATTGTTGTTCTGAATCTGGGTGTTCTTTGTGTATGTTGTTGAATGTTTGTAAAGGCCCCGAGACAGGTATTAATAATAATGAACTTATTTAGTCATCTAATGTTATATCTTTTGTTCACAGAGAAAGGAAGGAGGCACAAGCAAAAAAGTTCTTTTAAGAAATTGTTAGTTGATGTCGATAGATGGCGCCAGCGGTTTTATGTTACTATCAACTCGTCTATAGATGGCGTTATTACATGTTTAAAATGTCTCGACTTTACCTACTAGCAGTAGATTTTCTGAGATTGTATGTATGTTTTATTGTGATGATCTCAAGAATATGTCGATGTTAGAAACATTAAATCGGTGGCAGTTTTAGGTTTTTTTTTTTTACCAATGCGTGGAGGCGAGATAGTTAGCGGCTGTACATAATATTTATACTGTTCTATGTTCTAAATGATTTCTATATATTAAATTTTGTTACTTTCGTTCAAAGTTTTCCGTCAGTGTCTCGCTAAGTGTGTGTGCGAATGTAAAAATGGTTGTAAGTAAAGATTATTTTTTGAAATTAACTGTTTTCTTTTCTTATATCACCTTCTTTGAACAGTCACTTTCTTCTTTAATTCTCTAGCTGGAGAGCCATGCGTATGCCAGTCATTTATGAAATATTATTATGAAACGAGAAGAAAGTAACTGACATAAGAAACTAACAAAAAAACATAAGATATGAAACAAACTCTATATGTATAAATTAACAAAATATATTCTGTATTAATATACAAAGAAAAACTTACATTAAAACAAAGATAATTCGTATTTTCATAACCAATTAAAGCTTTATGCTAAAATTCTTACAAACAATATACATAGGCACCTGGAGTGTCTCAGCAAGACCTAGTGTAACATTATGTATATTTATCTCTACTAATATTAAAAAATTACTTGATGTATGGTACCTTTTCAAATCTGTGGTATGTGGATACTTCGAATCAATTTTTATAATATAGGGACAGATTAGCGGACGGGTCAACTGATGGTCAGTCACAACCGCCGTCCATGGACCATGGATAAGGGGGGTACGGGGAGGGGAATGACGTGAGGGAGAAGGTGGAAAAAGGGAGTTGAGCGTCCGTCCGGAAACCACAAATTTCGGCGAAATGCTGGTTTTCTGCGAGGCCCAAACTTGATTCGACCATGGTACCTCAGGATATAGAATATAGTTTTCATCCACATCCACAGGGCGAAGATGCAGACAGCTAGCCTAAATATTACATAATTATGCTACTTTATCGACATAACAGCGTGTTATGTCGATAAAGTAGCATAATTATGTCTTTCCTAATTATGCTACTTTCATAATTATGCTACTTTATCGACATAACAGCGTGTTATGTCGATAAAGTAGCATAATTATGTCCTTCCTCCAGCAAATTTCATCAAAAACGGTTCAGCCAGAGAATGTAGCTGGACGGCGTAACTTTCGCTTTAATAATATTAGTACAGATTCTTTTGACATATGTAAGTAGTAATGACAACATTAAATAGTACAAAATAACAAAACTTACAAACGTAATTACCCCACAGAGCAATGAGCAAACATTATTGTGTTGAATTTAAACCCAAAAACAATGTTTTTATTTAATTTAAATAATGTTCTTGCTCAGAAGTCGTATTTATTATTCGTCATATTATTTTGACAAAAAAATATACTAACAAAAATAAAATCAATATCTCTTAACTTATATTTGAATAATACTGATCAAGGATCTTTTTAATCTAATAATGTAGGTGTAGGCAGGTGTATCCAGAATGAGGTAGACAGATGTATTTAATATACCTATGACAAGCCTATCTAAACCCAGCACTGGAAATTAAATGTGAAAATTGGGAGAATAATTAAAGAAAAAGGGCGGGTAGAATGATTGTGGAGTCTAAGCAATAGCTCAAGCAGGTACCGCATACTTGTTACCTGAAATGGCTGATTCCAAGAATATACGATTAAATCATTAAAAATATATAAATTATATGGTAACCATTCTGAGGTGTGTTTTTACATAATAGTGTATTTTCCTATGACTGAAGTATGTAGATTATAATCATTTAACAGTTCTTAAAGGTCCTTAGTATCATTTGGTGAATCATCTGAAACGAAACCTTAGGTATAAATAATAATTTGTTAAAGGAATTACTTCAAGTAACAGACTTCTAAATTCCTGTCTTTATAAATACTAAAACAACGTAAAAACAGAACATGTACACCTGAATGCAACACAGCTAGCTCTAAGAATAGATTATTTGAATGGTAGGTACAATTAAATTGTGCTTACACTTAAGATCAGACATTCAATAATTTCTAATTATGTATCTAAGACTTTATAAGGTGCACTGCTTATTTTCCACCTTACTGTTATAAATTCAACAGTATCTTGCAGGAACCAGCTCAGAATGAAACACAAATCAATCAATATCACAGCCTGTAAGGTCTGCCCATATCAATCTTGATGACCCTCTCTTCCCCTGAGGCGTTTGCGAGATGTGAGGTGGAATGGGGGACGTGCGAGCCCCCCACTACGTACTCATCACCAAATAAGTCCGTGTCTCGCGTCGGATATTCAACCACGTTTTGTAAAATTAATGATCTCTGAAACAAATATATCATTATTCACTTGCTTTTGCTGTATATGCGTGGATTTAGAATCAATTCCTGCGATAAAATGTAGCCTATATTCTAAGTTAGATGTACAGTAAGACACCTGTAAAACTACATTGAATTCCATGCAGTAGTTTGTGTGTGATGCGTGTACAAAAATTCTAATCCCCCCCCCCATCAGTTTTACTTTAAAATCATTATTTTTTAATTAACTGCTAACAGTTGCTAAGAAAAATGTTGCGAGTTTGATTCCCACCCAGGATCAATGATTTTGTGATGATTACAATGATTTGTTCCGACATAAGTATAAGAACGGTTGTTCCTATTTTGTAAGGTTTTGTAATAGGTACTTTCTACAATTTCTTAAAAGTCTACACAATAACACTTACCAGTCTATCTCTGATGAGTTGTTCTCTAAGCACACATCGCAGGACCTTGGTGCAGTGCTGCAAGGCCGACGAGAGACGCAGGGACGAGAGAGCAGGGAGACAAGATGAAGAAAGATAAGAGCATGCGCACTCTGGAAACAGAGATTCATACACACAGAATTATCGTACTCAAAATAAAATAATTTATTTCGATCACAGATCATTTGAATTGTCAGGTGTAGTAGTCAGTCAGTCTATGTCAGTCGTGAAGCTAGTTGCATGCTCCAATAGTTAGATCTTACGGAGAAGAAATATATGTGGGCGTACGAGCCCCGTCGCTATATGACACTTCACAACAATTATTTCAGAAACATCGACTTATTTAGACTATCACCTGCACGATTGAAGGTATTTTTTTTATGCGATAGGAGGCATACGAGCAGACGGGTCACCTGATGGTAAGTGACTACCACCGCCCATGGACACTCGCAGGCGACAATTTGTTGCGATGGCAATAGAGGTCCATGAGAGACGAGGTGGATTTAATTGTTATAATAGCTGACTCATGATTCGTTCTTCTTCTTGTCTTTAACCAATTTTATAACCTTCTTTTTTGGACACGTAATTACAGTTTTCAGTTATCACATATGAAATATACTTTGTAATACTGTGGTTCTTATTGGACAACGGTGACGTTTATATATTTACCTAACAATTATTATTGCTATATATTAAAGAGTCCGGAGACTTATTAGTATAAAAAAATGTTCCATTCCAATGGAGTCACATTCAAGAAAGCTTAGAAATTGGTGACTAGAAAATATCTCTTATAACTTCAGGACAACGTCTGTCGGGTCCGCTAGTATATATGTATATATATATATATATATATGTGTATGTATGTCCCCAGGGGGTTAGGATGAGGTGTATTAAACACTCAATTTTGTCAATTAGACCCACTAACGTAATAGGGGGCAGGCCTATTGCCGGCAACCGGGCTCTTCATACTCTCTGATAGAACACAGTCCGAGCAAATTTTTTTTTTATATAAGCCTACCATAGCGACTCCTCTTTGCATGTTGCAAAGCAATAAGCGGAGTCCAAGAGTGGCGGTCACCACTCACACCAGTCAGCACCCACACTATGGCGGCCTGGTGAGATGCTTTTTCACGCCCCGCTTAAAAGACCCAGGATCAAAGTGAGAAAACAGACAACAAAGAAGAAAGAGCCGACGAACCCAGAAGCGTGAGAGGGTTACTATTCTGTTATAATACAGGTGGTAAGTAGATACGAAACAGGAGAGGGGGGATGAGGGGGAGGGGGGGATGAGAGGAGTTGGACCTCCAGAATCCTCACTTATTACAGCTAATGTGGCATCGCACCTGTCGATACGGCCCATTAGTGCCAAAGCGTGGCTCTCCCACGATACAATAATCATTTACTTTCTTAGTATCGAGATTACATCTATGCTAATTTAAACTAAAGTGTTTTTGTGTTGAGGAATAATATTTTTACAGTGGTAGGGCCATGCTTAGGCACGAATGGGCCGGCTCGACCGGTGCGATACCACGGCCTCACAGAAAACCGGTTGTGAAGTAACGCTTGCGTTGCATTTCCCCGAAATGAGTGAGGTTTCCGGAGGCCCAACTCCCCCTCTCACCTTTCTCCTCATCCCCCCTCTCTTCTTTCCGCTCCCTGCATCCCCCATCCCTCATCACCCTCAAAGGCGGGCAGCGCACTTACGACTCTTGAGATGCGGGTGTCCATGGACGGCGGTTGTCACTTACCATTAGGTGACCCGTCTGTTCATCTGTCCCCCTATAATATAAAAAAAAGGAAACAAGTACCTCGTGTTTCATCCGGGTCCTTCTCTGAGGAGTGTGGTACCTCGTGAGCCTCGCGGATGAAATCCATGCTGTCGTTCAAACCGCCCTGTTACATTGATTTATTGGTGTGATTAACTGACTTTGACCATCATCATCGTACATTGCAAAACGTTCAATTTAAACACTCATTCATTTGTAACGTAATTTAAGGAATTATCAGGAGGAATTAATTATAAATATTAAGGAAATGTATCTTCTACCATCAGCTCAGCAACATGAGACGCAAATTTCTTAACAGCTTTACAATGTATGAATATATGAAAAAAAAAAAACATTCATAGTGCTTATAAAATTTGAGTTTTTTCCCTCGACGAGTGACAATGGAGCCACCACAGGACTAAACTATTTCAAATAAATACAAATTTTTGTAATGCGGTCGATTATTGACGGAGAAATCAATTAACATAGATATAAAAAGACGCATTCAGTCAAACATAGAACTTTTTTTTTTTTATACTATAGGGGGACAGACGAACAGACGGGTCACCTGATGGTAAGTGACACCGCCGTCCATGGACACTTGCAACTCAAGAGTCGCAAGTGCGCTGCCCGCCTTTGAGGAGGATGGGGGATGGGGGATGCAGGGAGCGGAAAGAAGAGAGGAAGTATGAGGAGATGGGAAAGAGGAGAAAGGAGATGAGGGAAGAGAAAAGGGGGGAGGGGGAATTGGGCCTCCGGAAACCTCACTCAATTCGGGGAAATGCTACGCAAGCGTTACTTCACAACCGGTTTTCTGTGAGGCCGTGGTATCGCACCGGTCGAGTCGGCCCATTCGTGCCTAAGCATGGCTTAAAAACTGAAAACTGAAACTGAAAAACTACCCCCTTTATTGAAGTCGGTTCATAATTAATTCCATTACTATTGGACATATATACTTATTAGTAGATACATATATATGCACATTGATTACAAATATTATATTCCATTAAATTTTCCAATACTACAGACAGCGTAATAATAAATTGTGTACTTAATTATTGAATTTGATCTTATTCTACAATCGAACAGGTTAAGCTTAGATCAATTTTATATATACGAGCTTTGTAGAATGCATGTATGTACTTTTAAAACATACAATATCTTAAAATTAAAACTATATTTAAAATCAAAATAATTTATTTTAATTTAAACTATCAGAGGTATTTTTGATTTGTCAAGAGAAGAAGTCAGTCAGACTAAGACTTGCATGAAGCTGGTTACCTGTTCGTATTAATACGTCGATCCTATAGAGTAGAGTAGGCAATAAGACACTCTTTTTGTTATAAAAGTTAAATACCTGGTTTTGTTCAGTTGCAGACTCAAAGTCAGTGTTACAATCAAACTTTGGCCGGTAGAGGTCCAAAAGTCTGCGGAGCCACTCATCTGTACTTTGTCGGATCTGTTCTGGAGTGAGCATCTCACTGTCCGAAGATCCTTGAGGTTTCAAGGTGTTTTGGTCGACTGGAACAATCAGCAGTTAGATGACTTAATTGTACGAGAATGTCTTAGAGCTTTATGTCGTTTAGATAGAAAACATTTGAAATACTAATACAGGTCTATAGGTATAGTGGTTATTGACCCTGACAGCTAAGCCAGAGGTCGTAGGTTCGAATCGGAGTCAGAATAAATAATTGAGTGATGGGCAAGCTAAGATCATTTGCTCCGTATCATGGTGAATTTATCATACAATACTTAATAATAATTTACGTATGTTTGTTGAGAATTTTTAACTTCGCAATTACATATATGTGAAAGGTGGAACTAAGAAAAGTGTGATAATTGTCGTATGTAGCTACATATTGTAGATTTTTTAATTTTCTCGTCGTTGAAAGTTAATTTGTGAGGATATTTGTCTCACTTAAATCAGTTAAGCAGACGAAGTTAAAAATTAAATTATTTATTTACTTATTAAGTAATTAATGTACAAAATGTATACAAAGGCGTACTCAATTACGGAAGCATTCTCTAACAGTCAGCCATTACGGTGGTGTGCAACGGCCATATAGAACTTTTAACTAGATTTATATGTACTAATTTGATGGTAAAAATCATACTAGACGTACACATTACAAGATGTATCTACACGCCGATTACTTAGATGATATATATATATATAATACAAGTATAGGTATTCTGTTGCATGGGAGCCCCCCTTAAATATTAGTTTTATTTTAATTTAATAATTTAATTAAATTGAATATATAATTAAATATTCTGTAAATATTTCAAGCGTCTCCCTGTTGCTGTTATCAATATCGAGCAAAAATGTCACGTTTGTTGTATGGGAGCTCTTAAAATGTTTATTTTATTATGGTTTTAGTTGTAGTAGTTAGTTAGTTGTAGTATTTATTGTTATAACGGCCACAGGAATACTCGTTTTACCCTTAGGTACGGAACCCTAGAAAACTATTTTGTAATACGTACAATCCATGTGGTCGATAATGGTTAGTTGCAGTTAAACTCTGGACTTACTTTATGATGAGATAAAAATAGTACTGTGGAGTTAGTTCGTTTATAGTCATGCAATTTTCGAGATCAGCTGTTGGGGTAGCTGACCCGATAAGCTTTTAAAGTAGTACTTTTCCTACGTCTGTGCCAGCTGGCTGATTGAGGTGAGGGTATCTACTTAGCCGGGCAGGCTGTATAAGCCGTCGAACCGTAGCTAAGTAGATAATACTAGGAGCAAGGAAAGATGTCTAAGTTAGCCGGCCAGACTGGTTAGTCCTTGAACCGTAGCTGAAGTGAAACACCAGGGAATGGTCGGAATCGACTTGTATTTGATTAAAAGTATGCTAGTTATATTTACATTTTTGACCATTATAAATGGAGTTAATTTACCGCACATTATAATGATTAACCAATCACATTTCTTATTCTATATTTACAATATTTACTGTGTACGCAACCAATCAGCTTACGTTGCTGTTGTCGTTGTATGTGTGCGTGAGTATAAATTAATGCATCGTATAAAAACGCGGTGTCAGAGTGTTTCGGACTGTCGTGGCGAACGGACGTGCTTGCGCTCCGACTGCCATCGTACGGGCGCCCCTAACACTGCTTATTTTAATATTTAATATTTGTTAAATATTATTATTTGCACCCGAATTGTACTTGTACATTCGGAGGCGAATACCTTCCCCGAGAAAGCCAGCGTGTGAACCTTCGCCGCGGGGTGGGGTCTCCGACCCTAACCTCAACGGTGATGGCAAACATGCCAAGGCGCCACGAGGACGGATCCAGCATCACGAAGAACACCAGCAACGATGAAAAAGGCTCGACCGACGCAGTGCTGCAGGACCAGCGACAAAAATACCAGGGCGACCTGAGTATTTTCAACTCCCTTCGAGAGAAGGGAGAAATGTCGCAGGGTCTGCAGCGCTGGTTGGAGGCCTACTTCCGAGTGATGGAAGTTCACATCGGAGAGAAGAGGAAGGAGGACCTCACTGCGCAGGATGTTCACATCCTGACAGCGGTGGGATCATCACTGCCGCCTACCCCTTTGCCTATACCAGGTAAACGGAGGCGGGAAGAAGACCCGGAGCCACAAGCGGCAAAGCGGACGACCATAGAGGCTGCCCTAACCTCGGACTCCGAGGAAGGGGATAGCGAGGAGATGGACGTCCAAGTCCTCTCCACCTCGCCCGAACCGACTCCAGTAATACTGGAAGTCGAACGGGCCCCTACGCCTACACCCAGGCCAAGGACAGCAGCAGCTGTACTTGCCGCACCACCACCCCAGAAACCCACAACAACAGTTCAGAGGCCCATAACAACAAAAACGAGGCCCATAACAACACCAGGCCCTTCCAAGGCGCCCACTACCCAGACGTCCACAAGGAGACAACCAATCCTTGTAGTGGACCGTCTGGAGAACTGGACGACCCACATGAAGGAGTTGACCGCCAAAATCGGTCACCCACCCAGCGTGAGGCCCTTTGGGAAGGGATTTAAATTCACTCCCAAAGAGGACGCCGAATTCAGAGTCATTCAGGCTCACCTGGACGACCTAGGACAAGACAAGGCGCCTTACTACGCCATCGCTCCACCACACCAGAAGCCCCTGAAAATGGCTATCCGGGGCTTACCTGCGGATACTCCCACGGAAGAAATTGTGGAGGACTTGACTAGCAAGGGAGTGCCAGTCAAGTTTGCGAAGCATATCCGTGCTCGCACCAGCAGACCCGGATGCATCTTCTTCGCAGAAGTGGAGAAGAGCCCGACCGCAGCCAAGGCCTACAACATTGATGAGGTCTTGCTCATGCCAGGCGTCGTCATAGAGGCCTGGAGGGGCAAGAAAGGACCCTCTCAATGCCACCGCTGCCAAGGCTTCCGCCACAGTTCCCAGAACTGTCACAGGCGCCTAGCCTGTGTGCGATGCGGTGGCGAGCACCAGGCGCACAACTGCCCTCGACCAAAGGAGGAGCCACCCACGTGCGCCAACTGCCAAGGCCCGCATCCAGCCTGCAGTGCGGCGTGCCCCATCTACAAGCGGGAAGCCCGCAACAAGAAGGCAGGACTCACGCCGAGGACTGGCCCGCCCAAGGTCATCGACCAACCAAACGTGGTCGTCGACTCGGCACCCACCACGCTGATGGCCGAAGCAAACCCGGGGGCAAGCTCCACAAAAAAGAGGAGAAGGCACCGAAGAAAGAAGGCGGCCCAGGAAAAGCCAACCACACCTGCGGCGGCAACCAAAGTCAGCAGCCCACCCGCCAAGGACCCGGAGAGGGACCAACTCGCCGCCTTACTCATGCTGTTCGCACAGCGTTTTAAGGCAGGCGAGATAAACACAACAGGACTGCTGCAAACACTCTCCACCAATGGATAAGCCGCTCAGGGTGGTTCATTGGAACGCGGAGACGCTGAAATCCAAGATAGGCCTACTACGCCTATTTCTCAAGGAACAGCGGGTCGATATCATGCTGATAAGCGAGACTCACCTGAAGGCCAACAGGCCACTCAAGATCCCAGGGTACATTGTGTACCGCCAAGATGAGGTCTCGCCAAGAGGCGAAGCATATCGTGGACTCGCTGTCCTAGTGAAGAGGACAGTAGTGCATCAACCCGTCGAACCGAAGAGACTCGATACCATGTATGCGCTTGGTATCGACGTCCAAATCGGCAGGCGGGAGATGCGCCTCTACGCGGCCTATCGAGCTCCGAATCAGAGAGCCCGCGTCGATGAACTCCGGAGCCTTCTCCAAAATACGACGCCGACCATAATCGCGGGAGACCTGAACGCAAAGCACCAAGCATGGCACAACACCACCAACAACGCAATGGGAAATCTCCTTATGCAAGACTCCGATATGCATAACTATGAAATCGCTGGCCCCAGAGAACCCACTAGATTGGACCCAGCGGGCTATAGTGATAGCGTACTGGACATCATAGTGTTCAAAGGACTAAGAGCACCTCCAGTACAGGAAGTGCTCGAGGACCTACCATCGGACCACAGGCCGGTGCTACTCGTGTTCAGGGAGCCCGCGGCTACGGTCGGCCCACCGAAGCCCACAGTCCACACAGACTGGAGGGCTTACCAAGAAACCCTAGCGGGTTACAGCCGCCCTACGGTTGTAAAAACGCCAGTGGAAGTCGATGAAGCCGCCGAAGAAATCACCGGAGCTATCCAAGCCGCACTTCGAGTCTCCTCGAGCACTAGACCGAGCAGCGAGCGACAGAACCCTCTGCCCGCTCGGCTCCGTAAAATGCTCGAGGAGAAGCGAGAGGCTAGGAAGCTCTGGCAGAGAACTCGGCACCCCCGAGACAAGACCCGATACAACCGCCTTACCAACTCGTTCAAGGCTGCTCTTTGGGAGCACAGAGGTGACGCATGGGAGAACTTCCTTATAGATATCGAGGACGAACAGCCCTCGGTACACCGACTCTGCAGGCAACTGACTGCAGAACCAAACCCCACGCGCCCCCTGTTCGCTGAGGACGGGCAAATACGCTACAAAGCGCAAGACCGTGCCGAGATCATCGCGAACAGCCTCGAAAAACAGTTCACACCTCACGACAATCAAGACGAGGACCACACTCGGGAGATAGAGGCGGCAACCCATCTCTACCTCTCGAGGCCCCTCGCCCAGTCTGAGGGTGAACTGCTCGTAACACCGAGCGAGGTTGCTACGATGATCAGGAAAACCAACCCACGGAAAGCACCTGGTGAAGACGGAATACCGAACACTGCACTGCAGCGACTTCCACTGAAATCACTCATAGCGTTGACACAACTGTTCAACGGTATCCTGAGGACCGGCCACTTCCCTAACATCTGGAAGCGGGGTCGGGTTATCGTACTTCCGAAGCCCGGCAAGGACCTCAGAAAACCGGAGAACTACCGGCCCATCACACTCCTCTCGACGACGTCCAAGGTGTTCGAGCGCTTACTGCTAGTAAGGGCTCAACCCCACATCCGGCTGAGGCCCGAGCAATTTGGATTTCGTCAGGAGCACTCCACCACGCTCCAGCTGACTCGTGTCCTAGACGAGATGGCTACGTGGTTGAACAAGGGCGGGAGCACGGTGACCGTGATGCTCGACATGGAGAAGGCGTTCGACAGAGTGTGGCATGAAGGTCTCATCCACAAGCTGTCGACATCGTCTCTACCACGAAAAGTAGTCGCGATCATCGCATCGTTCCTGACCCAGAGAACCTTCCGTGTGGCTATAGAGGATACCACATCGGAAATCAAAACCATCAGTGCCGGAGTCCCGCAAGGGAGCTGTCTGTCACCGGCCTTGTACGCCCACTACACGGATGACATCCCTGTAGTCGGAGACGTCAAGCTGGCACTGTTTGCAGACGATGCCGCGTACTTGTCAAGTTCACGCAACGCCGCACACGCTGCACGGAAATTGCGCCCCACACTCGAAGCCCTTCCGGGCTGGCTGAAGCGATGGAGGCTCAAGTGCAACGTGTCGAAGACCCAGGCGATGATAACCGGTATGGCACACTACCCGCCAAACCTACGTCTGATGGAAGAGGACATCCCATGGTCCCCAAAGGTCAAGTACCTGGGAATCACCATCGACAGATCACTGTCGATGAACCACCACGTCGAGACCATCACAGCGAAGGCCAGAGCTGCGCGGACGAAGCTGCGTCCCCTGCTATCCTCCAGACTACCAGTAAGTGCCAAACTAGGCATTTACAAAACATATATCAGGTCGCGCCTCACCTACGGTGGGCCGGCCTGGTACAACTTGATAGCAGGGACATCGCGCCAACGTTTGCAGGCTGTAGAGAACAGCTGCCTTCGCATGGTGGTCGACGCCCCCAGGTACCTCAGGAATGCAACAATCCACCGAGACCTGAAGTGGGAACCAATAAAGGAGTTTGTGAGCAGACTCGCCACGGGGATGTTTGAGCGGGCTGACCGCTCGAAACTTCCCCACCTGGTAGGTATTGCTCCGCTCCCACATCCAGACGACACAACACTCATCCGGAGGCGACTCAAACGCCCCGCTCGGGAGCTCATATCAGTTCCTTCGAGCGGGGCATTGGCTTTGCCATCGGATGCAGATAGCCAACCACCGACCTCTCGCAGGCGGCTCGCTGGACCCCTCTTCAGAGGAGCGATCGGCGAGCAAACCTCGAGGCCGGTGAGCTAACTCCAATGACCGGCTCACAGTGGTGAGCCGCGAGGAAAATCACTATAAGGAGCCCAGTGCTTCAAATAGTCTCCCCACCCCCCTCAACAGGGGTGAGATGATACCAGATGATGAAACGCGGTGTCGCGCGGATCGCGTTCATTCGCCGCTTGGTATGCTGTGCGAGTGGATGCGTGCTGTCTTGATGCATTTTTAGAGCTTTACAGTACGTGGCATATGTACGCCACACAATCAATATTATTAGATAATCAAGCAATGAAATATCTGTCTGATTTATGGTTTTGTAGATGTAGCTGTTATTCAATTTATCAATAATAATCTTAGTACAGAAAATAATAAAAAACGTTAAAACTAGAAGTGATTACACACTTTTCAAAAATGAATACAAAAAAAAATATATGTATGAAGTTCTATAAAAGACAATTTTAGAGTTTACAATACATGTTGTATTGTCGTATTACTTTACAATATAACAGAATGGTATGCAATTTATGATGCGTTAGAAGTGTGTGTGTGTGTGTGTTTGAACTTTGCTGATTCTAACCAACAAAGCAGACTCATACATGAAGTTATACACCAACTTGTATACACTAAACACTAGATTGAATAATTTGAGATATGTTGATTGTGATGTGATTCCGGTTGTCAATGTTAAGTATATCTATCTGTGCCTTAACTCTAGGCAACGATGCACTAAACGTGTGACCACAAAATTTAGGTGTTCTCGTGCCAATCTTGTCGCTATTAAACCTTTGTGTCACAAGCAATCTGTCTTAAATGTTATATACTAAAGTTCAGATGTCCTCGATCCAATCTGGTCACAAAAACGGGTATGTGTTTTAATCTGAAGGCTGTATTTTACGATAATGAATAATTTCAGTGGTAGAGCCATGCTTAGGCACGAATGGGCCGGCTCGACCGGTGCGATACCACGGCCTCACAGAAAATCGGTTGTGAAGGAACGCTTGCGTTGCATTTCCCCGAATTAAGTAAGGTTTCCGGAGGCCCAATTCCCCCTCCCCCCTTTTCTCTCCCCTCATCTCCTTTCTCCTTTTTTCCATCTCCTCATCCCTCCTCTCTTCTTTGCGCTCCCTGCATCCCCATCAAAGGCGCCCACCTTTGAGGGGGATGCAGGGAGGGGACCGCATCTTGAGTTGCAAGTGTCCATGGACAGCGGTGTCACTTACCATCAGGTGACCCGTCTGCTCGTCTGTCCTCCTATAGTATAAAAAAAAATAATAATATTAATTTTATTTATTTTAGTACTGAACTTGGTTGTATAAAGTTATACACTAGAGACACTATAGGCCTTACTTTAATGGACAAAACTGCCAACGCTCACGCTTATAAAATTGTATTTTTTGAAGTGAAAACTTCTTTTAGCGCGGTACGCATATTTTTACCACGACGCGACACCGTTACGAGACGCATATGTCCAATCAACGCAATATTAGCACAACGAGATATAAAAGTACAATTGATGCGGTATTCACGAGATATTTATATCACTTCGTATCAAAATTGTTTATTTCCTATTTTAATTACCATGAACCTATAGTTTATATTTTAGATTGTAATAATTCTAATGATAATGACGATGATACAAGAGTTGTCGAAATTGTTAACGATGATTCATAAAATAATATTAAATGTATTTAAAGTTTTAATAATTAATAAAATACAATTCATAAATAAAATGCAATTCATTACCAAATAACCCAACAACCCCAGTACACATCTAAAAAATGTCTAACGCGCCAAAATAAGTTTTCACTGCTGTCGGCACTCCCGGAGTGCATTTTTTTATATTACTCTATGGCGGCCGAGATCGAAATGACAGTAAAGGTGAGGCCGTATATACTGTAACAGGTTTCAACACTAGGTTTTATATAAGACGTCTCGCGTACGAGTACGTAATGGGAACACAAACACGTATTAAGCGTATTTAGAAGTACCGAGGAGTCCGCGAACGACGATTCCACTAAACGTATACGCGTAGGTACTCAGACAGAGTACCTACGCGTATACGTAGACAATACGATACGTACTTTTTTTTTTGTGTGATGTATGGTTGTTGGCCGCAGATGGCCTCGACAACCTTGCACGGGCTTACGGTGAGCGCTGAGGGCTCTCAACCGGTACGATACGTACGAGGAGCCAAACTCTAAAATACTCCAACCATCAAGACGCGTTCACATACGCGTTCGTTTATGTGTGAGTGAAAAACGTCCCAATGCTGAAAGTAAATTGACTCTGTGATGTTAGAAATAAGACCGATTTTTCAACGCGTTAAAACGGACGTCCTAACTTTGCAATGCATATTTGGAAGTGTGTGAGTCCTGATTTCGAACAGCAATAGACTAAAAAATATTTTTAAAGATCTTGCAGTTGAAGCGGCCATAAGACAGTTGAATTGATTTGAATTTTTAATTTACCAAAATGTTCAAATTAAACCTCAGTGTCGTCAATTGCTTGACAGTTCCGCGAATCGTTTCACTGAGGTGATTGTTATTTTTGTCAGTCAGTGTTTTTACGGTTTCCATCAGGCAAAGTGGAGTCACTCTGGTACGCTAATATAAAAAAAAAATATAAAAAAACTGCATGAGTGGTGGTGGTGTAAATAAACTAAACTTGTACCCTTAAATATTTTTGATTATCCTATATCTTCATGAATACCTAGAGATACCTAATAATATTAACAACTTTTCTTTATTGATAACTGTCGTGAAAATAAAACTGCATCATTGGTGTTAATATAAATAAATAGGTAGGTATATATTTTCTAGACATTACAAATATTTTTGACCTACGTATATCTTGGTACATAGTTAAACCTAATAATAGTTACTTATTGGTAAAAGTGATAACTGAGGGTGTGAGCTTATAGTTTTAATAGATCGTGTATATATTAGTGAATTAGGTATAAAAAGTTTTCTTTTTATTATTTTCATCATGGCTCCTAAGAGAAGCACTTGTTTTTAATTGTCAGGACTAAGTTTGTTTATATACACATTTTTGGAGAATACATCGGAAAAAAAACGTAAACGTGTGAAAACGGAATCAGTCGCTATCAATACTAGTTTTAATATACATACATATTACATATATACATTTGGAATATGCCGTTCTTAGGCATACTCTGACGCGTACTTCTACATACTCGTGGAACTAGTCTTTGGGACGCGTATCTTAGCGTACTCATACTCGTAAAACTCAGTACGTGTCTTAGCAAGTACGACTCACCTCTAAATGACAGCAGATTGAAGTTTAACTTTTTTTTTCACGTGTGGATAACGCCTCGGCCGACATCAAACCGGGGTTTTCGGTGAAACGGTGTACAGTAGTTTAATCATAATTGAATCTCAGTGTCAAATAAATACGAGAATTGGCCTCCAGAAATATTCCTTGTGGAGTACGATGCCCTCGTAGATGATGCCCAATAATATCCAACTGACATGCTTTACTGAATATATAAAATATTACTAAAATGGTTTGATAACTTGATGACTCAAATGTTAAGTATGCTTTATTAAAAAAAGGAGGAGGAGCTGTCGTAATTAGCAGTATCTAAAAAAATATTAAAACTAATCTTCACAAAAAATACACCGATTAGAAGAGGGATGAAGGTCTGAAGACAGAGGGTTGAAGAGAGGGGGAAGAGGAGATGGGAAAAGAGGCGATGGGTCAGTTGAGAGGAAAAAGGGGAGGGGGAGCGTTCGTTCACAACCGGTTTTCTGTGAGGCCGTGGTATCGCACCGGTCGAGCCGGCCCATTCGTGCCTAAGCATGACTCTACCACGTGTGTGAAATGATTTCTTAATACCCGTTTTTGTGATTTCTTTTTGAGTTGGCCATGTTAAGTTTTCAGTCTAGTAGTATTCAATTTAATTTACTAAGAATTAATTGCTTATGAATAAATTGCAATGGTGGCCATTGGCAGTTTGTTCAACTACCTTCCTTTATAAAATAAAACATACTCCTCAGGACAGTCATGTAAAAATAGGCACAACGAAGATCTTGCAACTCCTCCCCTTATTGTGCTAATGTAATAGAGATTTCTTTGTGATAATGCAAGGAAGCTAAAAAAAACTCCACTAGCAACAATATTGCAAACAACATACCTTACCTGTTGAATGTTGAGGCTCTACTGGGAGAGGCTGCTCAGTCAGCTCGTTCTCACCATCAGGGACATTCTCGCATATTGGAAACCATTCCTGAACAGAATAAACAATACCATACAATATACTTTATTGTACACCATAAAAGAAAATATAATATATAAATAAAAATACATAAAAAATTACCAATGTGGTACAAATCTACATGGCGACATACTTGGACAGATGCTGACATACAATACATACTAATATTAAATAAATATATATGTTATATACATATATAATATCGAAAGTTAGGTGTAATGCAAAATGTAAGTAACTATGATCAATGATAGCATTAACCATTCTATCGATTGAGCACGTCTCACGTATTCAAGCAGTGTATTCCACAGGCGCGCTGCATGGCCCGTAAAAGATTAGTGTAGGAAATTTGTAGAATCAATAAATCACTCTGTAATCGGAATAGTGCAAATCAGTAAAAACATCGTTCCAAATATGGTATTTAACATAAATATCCACGCCATGAACATAAAGAGCCGTCAGCTGGTGATACGAAAGGTAGACATTACGGTCAAAGATTCGTTAAATGTTTTTGAAAACAAACTAAAATACTTCACGAATATAGGATGGAATTATTTTTCGTTAACTACATTTTATATCAGATTAAATCCAAAGCAATATGTATAATAAATCTGGCATATGTAATGCCAAATTCAGAGGCAAATATGTGCCATTCTGTAATTTTGGGATAACTTACAATAACTATCAGCGGAATCCTTTTACAGTACTCTGTACGCCACAGACGGTAAACCCGTCATGGGCTGCCGGACCCTAATAGTGAAGCGCAATATTTTAGTAGACTCAAACTTCACTATAATCATGTCCTAATCCATTATACATATACCATATGTAAGTAAATCCATAAAATAAAAATGTTGTGTTGAAAATCTTTATGTTAAATTACAGTTTAATGGAAAGTTTATATGGAGCCTTGAAATATTCTAAATTTTTAAACATTAGTAACTACGCAACAAAATGTTATGTGGCTCAACTTGGAAAACTAACAAGACTATTAAAATATAAATGTCCACCATTTACTCTGTGTACAGTACTGGGCAAAAATTAATGAACATCGACCTCTAGAAAGAGACAATCGGCTAGTTTCGGCTTTGTAGAGCGTTGTCCCTTTCGCACGAAATACTAACAGTCCAGTATTTTGATTATTCTTTTTATTTATTTTTTTATAAAACACTTTTTTTTCTATAAGTGTTGTCCTTAGATTATAGTAAAATAAAATAAAAAAACATGTATAGTATGTTAACGTATTGATTTATTTATTCTGGAAAGACACAACACAACATTCTGACAAAACAATTGTAAATCCTCATTTTTTTTTTTAAAGAACTCCCGCATTAGGAATAATTCCTGTGCCGCGGGGGACTTTACAAACATTCAAACAACGGACACAAAGTACACCCAGACTCAGAACAACAATTTGAGGATTACACAAAGTGTTGTCCGTGCGGGGATCGAAACCCACAACACTAGGTGCGGCAGCTTGGTGGCGAGGTGACCACTTAAACCGCTACGCCATCAGTGCAGTTATTTTCCTTAGCAATTCCTTAGTAATTGCATGATCGCAAACCTTTTTCCACTCCTTAGTCCCAATCATGTTTACTTTTTCTGTCAATAATGTTTTTACTGTAGTTAAATTCATACCCACATTTCTAGAGGCTACATAACCTTTCAGTTGGGACCATATATTTTCAACTGGATTAAAATCCGGATGATACGATGGCAATCGCAATACAGTGTGCCCTATTTTGTCCACGTTCAGCAACTATTTTGTCCACGGAAAACTCTTTATACATCTCCTTATATAATAACGTAAATCTGGGGTTTTGTCAATTTTGTGTCTACTGGAATTTCATGCCTGTTTAACCAGTTGATAATTTCCTGTTTAATGGTGTTTGAATTGTAGGGTCTTTCAACATATTTATTGTGATAGGGTACGTTGTCGATAACTAGAACAGAATCACTGGGTATATTTGGGATTAATTGATTAACCAGCCATTTCTTGTAGTACTAAATATGGCTGAAATTTAATAAAACTTCAATAGTATGAGTATTGTTTTATATATATCTAATTTAAATATATCGATGTTTCACTGATATGCTTTTGTTATCACTATTATTTTGTAGGTTTGAAACAAGGAATTTGTTGCTTAGCGTAGAGAACACAGTTTTTCGTTATTGACGTGGCGGTCAAAAAGTTAAACGTGTTTTAGATAATAAATGTTTAAAAAATATATAAACCGACTTCAACTAATAGTAACTATTAAAGACACATTTTATTTAAAGCACACTTGGCAACATAAGGATGGACTCTGTTCATTTGCTTACCCCTGCAAAGCGTACAGGCGAAATGTTATATTATGGAATGATGAGAAAAATATATAGATATACGATCGCAGCAAATCGGATCGGACTGTTATCCATCAGACAGTTTATATACAGCCACACAGTGGGAAGACGAAGGCAACAGGCTTGACCCCTATTACTCAAATGGGACTAATATATGGTTAGGCGTTTAAAACGCCTCTTCCAATAAAAAATTGACTAAGTAACGCGTGAGACAGTACGTAGTAAATAAACTGACATTCTGATTTATAACATTAGTAAACACGACTAGGGGATTGGGCTTGTGTCGATCAGGTAGTATATGAATATATACATATACTGCCGCTTATAAAATGTGGAATTATATTGAAGAGACAGCGATAGCGATATATTTTATTAAATAAAATATATTATGTTGTGTGTATTTTAATAAAAGAAGTGTTACAATGGTAGCTAAGTTATTTAATAAACATAAGCTTACAAACATAGGTACGTATTTCATTACTCTGACTTGATATCTTTATCATACCAAAACTACAAAAAACACACCAACATGAAATGTTTTCAGAAATAGTAAAAAAACAAGTCTCCTTTTTAAGGGAGAAACCCCCCAACACAGTAGCAAGCCTCATCTATTTTCAGATGCTCCGGCCCTTTGTAGAGCCAAAATCGAATATAAAGTGGGGTGTTCACAGCATCATTTCCACGAGTTGCACGAAGCGGCCGGTCCTGAGTAGCCGTTCGTGCAAACCTCATTAAATAACCTATATATCTGCCTTCATAGACTACAAGGCTACACTAGACTTACGGTGGGTAATAGAATGTTCGCTTGTTAGACGCCAGTATAAATGCTTTTATAAGGATATCTTGGTATCATGATAAGGGCATCTTACGTTACGTACATATGAGATGTACGTAACGTAAGATGCCTTATCATGACTTACAGAGGACTACATAACTTTAAAGTTAGGCCTATCCTATCCTACATATATATGATTGCAGCAATCATGGTTCATTTGCTGTTAGTTATTGAAGCATTCCACTGTCTATCTGAGATCTTCAACACCTTAAATATGGAATATGTCATTCTAATCGGATCCGCAGCTTTTAAGCGGACATATAATGATACATATATATATATATATATATATATATATGTATGGTATATATATATATGGGTCGATTACAGAACCTCCTTTATGACGGGAATGAGCGAATGAGATACCACCTCCTTCATTTTCTTTTTTTTTGAAACAGCTACAGCCAGTTCGACTGACTGGTATGCGACCATAACCTTCTCAAACTATTGCCGACACTGCCCAATATATGCGTATAAACAATATCAATGATATTCCACCCCTTTCAATATAATTTTTTTTTTATTCTTAATGTGCCCAGTTGCCAGCAATAGGTTTGCCCCGTATTACGTTAGTGTTAATAAATTCTTATTGACAAAACGTGTGTTTAATACACCTCTGACCCCTTCAGGGATACCGGCGTGAGCGTATTTACTGTAAATATAAAAACTCTTACCTGGCCATTAATCTGATATGGGTCTTCTTGTTTCTCCCACTCCTGAGTACTCAAAGTATATTGTATTGCCTCGGAGTTTGAATTCAGAGCTGGATTGGTCCAAGGATGGGCTGGTTGTTGAGGATCACAGTAATTGTCTGCAGGATATTTTTCTTTGCTTTTGATCGTCACGTCTTGAAGTGATGTCAAAGACTTGTGATCTGGTGTTGCCAGATTATGAATCCTATTTTCCGGCTTTTGATTAGGTAAAACATGACTTAAGGTTCCGGAAACATTGCGACAGCCTGAAGTATTTTTTTGTGGTATATTATGCTGATCGAGGTAATTATCTGGATAGACATTTTTGTTAAACGGTGGTGGGATTGCTGGTACTTGGTTAATCCAAGACTTTGGATAAGTATTTAGCTGATTATTATGTTTCTGTTGTAGCTGTTCAATAACTGGTGGTGGTTTACTAAAATCTGGATTTGGTTCATAAGAATTTGTCTGAATATCTTCATGAGGAGCCATTCTATTATGTTTTTTCCAGTTATCTGGGAACAAAGGCACCTGGAGGCAATTATCAGTTGATGGAATTGTACCATATTTATGGTACGGAGGATTTTGATGTTGTTTCTTAAGAAGATTTGCTAGCATTTCCTTATCGGGGAGCGAACGAACTGAGGTTGGTATAGACCAAGAATTTTGATGTTCAAGTTTAGTACCTGATGGTAGATTAGTCCCTAAACTTTGAGGAGTGAATGATGAACTGTTTCTTTCTGAAGTCTCATTGCTCCATAGACTCTGGGTTTGTGGTTCCTGAGAACCAAGTGCCTGGTCAGTGATACAAAAATCAGTTGTTGGTCGATGGTTGACTACAAGATCTGGGTTTGGATGGAGCAACCACTGTAAGTTCACTGGTCGGTGTTGGTTGATATATGGAGTATGGCTTTGTTGCTGGACAGCATCAGATGGGTAATTAGTGAATGTTTCTGTGATCTGTAGACAAAGATTCTGGGTTTTAAATGATTCGCGTATTTATTAACGGAATGCAATAAAAAACAGCTGAGATTACTACGTACGTGATATAATCAAGTGCAAAATACATACGATTTTTTGCTTTATTTTAATGGTATAAGGTTAAGTGCCGTCTTCCCGTGGATGTCGCTTATGTGAGAATACAGAAAAAAAAAGTTATTCCTGTGCAGCGGGGGATTTAAAAAACACAAACAACGGACGAAGACTCGGAATTGAACTCACGACGTCCGGCCCAGCCGGCTTATGATTGGTAAAATATGGGTCTATGAGTCGCCTTTGTCCACCCCGTCAGTGATATAAGCGTAGTGTATATACGTAGGTGTGTAAAGTTAATAATGTTTGTTTATTTCAACGCTCAATCAGCCTTAACCCAGATTATATCTCGAATCTGACTATGACAGACTATGTGTCTATCCTATAGCAATGCCTTAAATGCAGTTATTTGTGCTAGATAAGAATCAATACCATTTGATTAATTCAACTTAATCTGATTTGGAAGTCAAGATCACTAGCCACTGGACATACAGGCGCGCCGGAGGGCGCAGAATGACCTCCGACCTCCATGAGCGCTGGCCTGCAGGTAGGGGATCGGGCTGCCCGCTACCCTAGCAGAAGGGTTTCTTAGGGTATACCCGGGTCCTCTGCAATAGACCTCGTGATGGAACACCGTTTTAGTCGGTTCGAGTCCGACATACCAATTCACTGTTGGCTCCTGTGAGGTAATGACCCGTAGGGGTTTCCACACAAAAAAAAAAGACATACAGGCCTGTCATTTACAAAGCAAAAATCAGCCGTGTTTTATGTCTATATTTTATTATTGCTTTACCTGTGCCTTTTGATGAAATGTTTCCGGATCCCTCAGCACTCCACTGTCGACCCATATGTCTGTATTGGATAGTCTTGGAGCCGGATCTGTCCAATAGCGCTGATAAATATCCTCTGGCGGTTGAGGACTTGGAGGCGGAGCAGACGGCAAGTCTTCTGGGGTATCATCTGCTACAAGTGATTAGATTATAACTAGACGTATTAAAGCATTTTGTCCTATACCTTATATTGTTCCACAGTAAATATTTTAAGTAACACAAGGATTATCTTTCTGTGGATTACTTAACCAAATTGGAGACGCTAAACTGGGTCTGGCTCGAAGACCCTAAAATAATGTTCCTGATACTAATAGGCAATGGACACATCTCACGCTACACTGACAATACGTGGACGCAGCGCGTAATTCAATGGAGGGCCCAGCAGAGAAAAGAAGGCATGGAAGTCCCTATAGAAGGTGGGCTAAAGTGATAGAACCTTGTCAAAGATAGATGATTGGCACGTCACCACTGTGCGCTTCTCCAGAAGCTTTTGCCTAGCACAACCAGCCTGTGCAACAAATTGTCGCCTGCCATATTTCCGGGCAGATACGTCCTTCAAACCTTCAAGAAGAAGAAAAGCGTACTCCTACCTAAAAGGCCGGCAACGCACTTGTGACTCTTGAGGTGCGGGTGTCCATGGGCAGCGGTAGTCACTTACCATTAGGTGACCCTTCTGCTTGTTTACCCCCTATCGTATAAAAAAAGGAGTGCATGAGCCAATTTGGAGGATACCTTCATCTAGAAAAGGCTATATTAAACGTATGTAGAAGCGTAGTTAACGCCCACATTTTGCCAATTATACTATAGTGCGATTTAAGTAAGAGTGGGCAAATCCATTGCCGACATCCGGGCACTTCTGGTAAGATGGGGAAACTCTGATCTCATAGCTTCCCTCTTTTTCCTAAAGATGCCATAGCACCATTCTAAATCATTTAAATTTGGGGGTGTTAACAACTCTCTATATATATATTCTGAACTGGACGCGACCGTACTCCACCACATTTGTCGAACGACTGACAAAACGTAACAAATGTAGTGTGCGAAAGGGACAACGCTCTACAAAGCCGAAATTAGCCGATTGTCTCTTTCTAGAGGTTGATATGCGTTATTTCTTGACAGTACTGTACATTAATTTATTGTTTAATAAAGTTGTCAACATATTTGAAATAAAAGGCCTATCTATTAATCTATTATCATTACCTCTATGCAATGGTTACTGCATACCATCAAACAGCGGTGCTTTTGAAGTTGATTTTTTTAAGAAACTTCTAGCCCTGTAATTTATCTAGTACTGTCGATGACATACTTGTAGTTGAGAAAATTTCAAACATTTGACAGGCCTGTTGGTCTAGTGGTTCATGACCCTGACTGCTGAGACAGAGGTAGCAGGTTAGAGCCCCACAAAGGGCAAATAATTCGGTGATGAGCATAATAATTTGTTCCGAGTATGTGTGTAATTAATATGTAACATGTACTGATATACATATACAAGAATGACATATACAAGAATGCTTATCAGTTACAAGGCTTCAGCAAGTAGTAATGGGTAACTCGTCAATTTTAGATGGTACTCGCGAGGCACACCTCATTTGAAGTGAGGATTTGCTTGACACGTGGGCGGCTAGTTTTCAACTCACACGCAGCGCGACTCCAATAAGTGAGACGAGCGCGAGGTCTGGCCTCAGCGCAGTATGTTAAGTGTTATTTTCGTTTTTCTCACACACATCATTATCTTTCACTCACAAGGTTTGAGCACCTAAATAAAGAAAATATGACACTCATTTACCAACTTTATTCGTAAATGTATAATGATGTGTATGTAATATTTATTGCTTTCAAAGTCGTGTTATGATTTTTATGTTTCTCCATTATCTAAATAATATGCTACGAAACTTTACACTTTCATACTATCTCATAATTCATAATTTTGAGCCACACTCCAGTGATGCCGCATGCCACGAAAAACAGCTAGTTTAAATAAATGTCAACAGTATACAATAAACTCCTTTTAGCTAATGGTTCATTTACTCGCAAATCGACACTCACACCCTCACTCATTTATTTACTAACTCTAATAACCGACTCACTCACTCATCACTCCCTCACACCTCACACACAACGCGGAGAGCGCCGCCATTTCACGAGAGAACGAGAAACGAAGAGCGAATGAGGACAATGAGGTGGTTTGATGTCAAAATTTGAGTAACTCTTTCAATTTTCTGTCACGAGTACCTCAAATGAGGCAACTCACGAGTGAGGAACTCATCACTATCAGCAAGCCATAGCTACGAAGTCCTGACCTGCTTGAGTTATTAATTACATTCCCTTGCATATCGTTTTTCTTTCTTTCTATTCTTTTTCCCCTCATCCCCCCTCTCCATTTTCCCTCCCCGCATCCCCCATCCCTCATCACCTTCAAAGGCGGGCAGCGCACTTGCGACTCTTGAGATGTAGGTGTCCATGGACGGTGGTTGTCCATGTGGTGTGATACCACGGCCTAGAAGACCGGTTGTGAAGTAACGCTTGTATTAACTTTTCCTGGAGTAAGTAAGGTTTCCGGAGGCCCAGCTCCCTTCTCATCTTTCCTCTCGAATCATCACTCCTCTCCTTAATCTTTCCCATGCACCACTCTCTACTGCCTCCTACCCGCATCCCACATCCCTCGTCACCCTCAAAGGCGGGCAGCGCACTTACGACTCTTGAGTTGCAGGTGTCCATAGACGGAGGTTGTCACTTAGCATCAGGTGAAACATCTGTTCGTCTGCCCCCTATAGTATAAAAAAAACAGTTGCAAAAATTTATTGAGAAAAAAGCCCTTGTTAAAGTATATATATAAGCCCTTGTCAAAATAATGAACTGGGACAAATAATAGGTCTTTGTTCTCCTCTTAGCCTATGTGTGTATGTATGTTTATCAGCAGTCTCATTACCACAGTACAGGCTCTGCCTCAATTGAGATCGGACAACCATTAGGGATGTGTAAAAAAGTATCAAGTTCTCACTACTGTGAGACTAGTCTCTAGAATTCAATACTTACTTGGTATTTCATGCATAAAAGCATTGTTCAATGGAGAAATCTCATTCTCATATTCATAGCTGGACTCCACAAAATATGTTTTGTTCACATTTTGAGTACTGCAAAAGAATTTCATATTTTTTCTAAGTTAAGTTTAATGAAGTTTTACTTGTAAATAAGTGAAGGTTGGGAGTTAGATGTCTGATCTCAAAGTTATGTTTCATCATATTTTATATTGCAGAGCATGGAATACTAAGCACTACAATATAAATAATATACAGAAAAACATTTTTGAAATAGAATTTAATTAAAAAAGGTTCCTCCATCTCATAATAAAGGATTTTTAATGAAGTGGATGGCTTACCATCAGGTTAGCCATCTACTTCTTTGCACGCAGATAGCTCACCGGATGGCAAGCATCTATAGATGTCTATGAACACCTGCAATAAAGGAGCTGCATTGCAGGTGTTAAGATATGAGTTGATTATTATTAGGTTAGTTCATTATTAGTTACTTGTAAACAGCACTTATAATGAATACTGTAGGTATCTCTAATTGAAATAAGTACATATATGAGTGTGCAATTTAACAAAAAAGGATAAACAATGTTATATATATATATAAATGAAACTACTTAATAAATAATTAATAAAAAAATGCTCTTGAAATCAACTAGATGTAACTTTATTGAGGGTATGTAACTTTACTGATATCAGCTCTTTTCTATTCCTTGAAAGCAATTTTTGAATATTTAAAAATTTTTATACTTAATATTTATGATATTGAGTTCTTATGTCAAATGCACTATAAAAATATAAAGGTTTGAATTTCAATATAAAAACAAATTTTCCTAAGGCTTATACCTATGTTGATAAAAGGTTTAATTTGTGTGTGCTGTTAAGTAATGCAATGGATAATCATAATATATCAAATAGTATATGCAATATTTATGTAGGCAATCAAAGTCTCCCTTAATATATGATCAATCCATCAACGTTTGAAAGTATCAGAAAGTTATGATAAAATTCTCAGTGATAAACAGTAAACCTCTGTTCAATCACTGCTCCACTCCTATGAATTAGTCTCGTGTTTCGGATTGCTGAATTGAAGAAGAAATTACAAACGAAATATAGTTGTGAATAATTTGTACATATTAAACAAAAAAACGAAGGGAGGAACCGTTTATATAATTATTAGTTATGGTAGGTTTGAAGATTATTTCAATAGGTACTCAACCATTCCCTACCCAAAGTATTTTACTTTGCAAATAGCAATAAAAATGAGCGTAGGAAGAAGAGTTGAGAAATTTTCGGGATGACAGGAGTTGCGAGTCCTCGCAAGAGACAGAATGCGATAAAGCTGACTGCCAACCTTGTTAGTAGGAGAGGCACATTAAGAAGAAATAGCAATAATTGTAATTCATATTCATTAAGGCTTTTCAGTACATACCTTTCAGTCTTGGGAGGCTCGCAAGCAGGCTGCTGAGGCTCTTTCTTACTCTCATTAGTGAACTTCCACTTTTTCTTGTTTTTATAGAACTCTAAGCGATAAATAGCTATCAGCTCTGGTTTATTACGTTTAAAACCACCAGACGCCATTGCGCACACAATAACAAATTCCTTAAATGTAAAGTGTAATTTGAAACTGCAGTTCTAACAGAACACACTTATTTCACAAAGAAGACTTGGCTTAGAATATTAACTTTTAAATACATTGAACAAAGATAATCTTTAAACTTATATAAGATTTGTATAGAAAATCTGTAAAACTAAAACGTAAACTATGAAGTGTGGGTAGACTTCGCTTTAACAACTTTTTTGTTGATTCAAAATTCATGTACCGATAACGAATAAACAAACGTTTGCTTGTCTCTTTTACACTTATGACTAAGACAGGGATAGTTGCGATTTTCATGCAATAAGAACCATTAAGCTAAAACGGCTCTTTCGGCTTCTTTCGTTTTTAAATTACTAAATGATTAAATATAACCCATTTTTAAAGAACGGCGATTTTTATATACATTATAATTATAAACGTAGACAATTTGTCAGTAAAAATGTATATTTTTTAAATGACGCGCCAACCGTGTTAATAAAAATCTACGAAGTGAACCTCAGATCCTCAGTACCTATCACTTCGTAGGTTCGGGGTTACAATGAAATAAAATTATATTATTCTTCAACTCACTTAATAGAATTATTTAAAAAATATAAAAACCCGACTGTATTATATAAGTAAATAGTTTATTCGTAATAGCAACGTAGGGTACGCTACCGTTAACCCAACTGTTTTTTTTTCCTACAATGGCTCCATCGTGTACCGATTTTGATAATCCCGACTGTTAAAATTAAAAAAATATCTGATCATCTCAAGCACTCGTAGGTTGTCGTTTTTCGAATAAAAGTGGCAACCCATTGAGAACACTCTGGACTATGCTTGACTGAGGGTTCACAATTGGGTATCGGAGAGTTTCTGGCGCCGGGTGGACTGTGAAGCTGGATAGGATTGCTGCTAGTCCCGCGAGGGATTGCATCAAGCCAAGGCGTTCACCTGTAAAGTCAAAAATGTTGAATTATGACATAAACTTACTTTAGATTTGTTACTTTAGCAATTGATTGAATATTATAATTATTCCAGGTAAATTTCGACTAAAGTCCGTTAGATGCCCATAGTGTTGCCACTGCTTTTGGGATAATTCTCCTCACATTTAAGGGAATGATTAAATATTTGCTGTCGTGGAGTGATGCAGCCGGACGAGCAAACTTGCTTCCGCAAAAGCTATCTTAAATCTGTAATCGATATTTTATACCAAATGAATACATAAACATGGTATAGCTCATTCTTTTGCTACCTCATACTATGCCAGTACTGGTAAGGGCTATAGATATAATAAGCCAATTCAGTCGCACTCAATCAATAACAAAGGAAAAATCTAAAAAAAGTCACACACATAAAGTTTACTGTCATTTGTATATTTTTCATAACTGATCAAGAACTTATTGATTTGATGTAAACCTATAGGAAAGTTAAGAATGGAATGTGTTTTAATCACAACAAGCTTATGACGTAGGAATTATTTGGTGTCTCATCATTTACTCTCTTTGTAATTATATCTTTCTTTTTTTTTCATTGTCTAGCTATTGTTCTTATTATAAACTTTGCCAATTCTACGCATTCTGGATTGTACACAGAATCACTTAACACTAAAGTCCCGACGTATTTTTTTCCTTACACGGTAACCCTAAACATAGGGAGACCTATTTTTTGTCTCTTTCTGCGACACTCTTCCTATCGTCTATTGTATTATCTGTCTTCGGTTCTTCGTTAAACATAATATAATTTATTCTTTAATATTGAACTCTGTGTATATATGTTTTTACACTCTGTACATAGATTACTATATTATTACAACATATCAACAGTTATTTTTTTAACAAACGTATCTTAAAAATACATCATATGACCGGACAGATATCTTTTTATTTGAAACTGTTGTGAGTTCTAGTTATTAATTATCATCAATATCAACACATTTGATAAACACTCATTCGGTATTTCTATTTATAAAAAGTATCTGGGATAGTTTGTTTTTAACCTCGGACAACGCTTGTTCAATTTGTAGCTCGAGAATATCCGCTCTACCATGTGGTATAGGGTACGTATTGGTAGTATGGTAATAACAGGTACATAATATTAAAATTTTGGTTTATTTATACAACTACGTCGTATTTTTTCCTGACAACCAAATGCATTCATGCGAAATTAGCGTGTGCCGTACCTCAGACCACCCGACAACCGGATGCACCCTTCTCGCTCTCATTCATGCATAGTGAGTCAGTGAGCAAAATGATGATCTACTGATATACTGTGAACTAATATGAATGAGAGATGTAGTGAGTCGATGTGAATGATATAGATCTTTTAGGTCGCTGGCTAATCGAGGTGAGGATACTTAGCCGGCCAGGCTGTTTAAGCCGTTGAACCGTAGCTAAGCAGATAATACTAGGAGCAGGGAAAGGTGCCTATGTTAGCCGACCAGACTGGTTAGTCCTTGAACCGTAGCTATTGAAGTGAAACACCAGGGCATGGTTGGAATCGACTTGTATTTCATCGCTAAGTCGTCACAACGCCCTGTAGAGAGCGTGTGGAGACTGGATCGGGGCATTAGCCCCCTGCCAGCGGTGTCTTCCGCCGCTCCTAAATAGGAGCGGGTCGTTAGGTGACTCATGGTAGTAGAAGTCTTGTGTTTTCTTTTGAGGGGCTGCTTCAGTCTTCACACCGCCTAGGCGGTCTGCCCGAGCCAGATGAGACCCCAGGCGACACCTGGGGAGGTCCAGCTCCGGGCGACCCCTCGGCGTCGTATCCGGTGGTGGGCCCGCAGCGCGGTCTGTGGGACGTCTTCTTCTGTTGTTTCAGTTTCGGCGGTCATCTGCGTCCGCACACGATACGCCTACTAAGGTGTAGGCATAGGTGTCCGCGGGTAAGAGGACGGCCGCAGAAACTGAGACAAGTTGCGGGGGTTGTAGCGAGACGCTCCGCGACGACGCCTAGGCCGCCCGGAGGTTGCCTTTGCGTCGAAGCGGAGCCTATAGAGGCTGTGTTGTTATGTTGTAATGGGCGGAGGGGTGCGACCTTACTGTCCAGGCCGCAGGTCTTTCATTGAGTTTCTTCAAGGGCCTCCAGTTGTTGTGATAGGAGGTCTTTCATGCCCGTGAAGACGATCTTCGTTATGGCCTCCGTGCCTTGTTTCTCGCGGATGGCCATAAGGATATCTTTTAAGATGTGAATGACGGCCTGGATGTCGACTAAGTTGCTGACATTTTCAGGCGGCTTCTTTGGAGTGGTAGGCGTGATGTTCGCCTTTGTGATGGCAGCAATGGGGGTGGCGGTGGTAGCCGGCTGATGTTCAGACGGCTCTTCCGCAGCAAGGTCCTGGTGTTTAGGGGCGGTGGGTTTCCTTCCCCGCTTGCCCCTCTTCCTCCGCCTTCTTTTGGAGGAGGTGGTTGCTCCTTGTTGTTAGGGGGCATTCGCTTTCGCCATTAGCGATGCCCCTCACGACTTCTCGCTTGTGGGCTGTGGGTTCACCGGTGCTCGACGGTGATGGCGACCGTTCTCGCCTTTCTGAGTCGTGCTTCCCTTTGGAAAACGGGGCAGTGGGTGTTGTTCGCAGGGTGATCCCCCCCGCAGTTGGCACACGTTGAGGGCTCTTCCCGCAGGCGTTGGCAGTTGGCAGCGGGGTGGTCACCGCCGCAGCGCACGCAGGCTATGCGCCTGTGGCAGTGGTGGGTGCTATGTCTAAATTGCTGGCAGCGATGACATTGCGCGGGCCTCTTCTTCCCGCGCAAGGCTTCTATTATGACACCACGGATGCCTCACATCTCGTCGATGTCTTAAATCCCTGGTGTGATGTGTGGAGTCCTCTTCAAGACTTGTATTTCATTAAAAGTATGCCAGTTAAAAGTACATTTTTGACCATTAAGTATACTAGTCACTTAACCGCACAATACATTGATCAACCTATAAGATCTATAATGCTATATTTACAATAATCGATGTGTAGGCAACCAATCACATTCGTTGCTATATTCGTTGTCTGTGTGCGTGCGTATAAATTATGCATCGTATAAAAACGCGGTGTCGCGCGGATCGCGTTCATTCGCCGCTTGGTATGCCGTGCAAGCAGATCGTGAAAAAATGGTTATCGAAGTGCTATTATCCTAAAAAGTAATTTCACTTGTGCTCGTCTTAAATAATTACTGACTCATGCTCTTTTACGCTCGTTACGCTTTAAAAATATACTTTTGAATTGGGGAATATCGTCGAGAAGAGGCTTAAGTCTCTCTCTTTTTTCCTTTGAAGTTGATTGTTTTTTTTTTTTTTTTTTTTTTTTTTTTTATATTAGCCTACCATAGTGACTCCACTTTGCCTGATGGAAAGCAATAGGTGGAGTCAAAGAGTGGTGGTCACCATCCTCATTGCATGTGTAGTCAATGCAGCATGGTGACCCACACTATGGCGGCCTGGTGAGATGCTTTTTCACGCCCCGCTTAAAAGACCCGGGATCATAGTGGGAAGGAAACACGTGCGCTGGTAGAGAATTCCAGGCTTTTACCGATCGGCACAAGAAAGAAGAGCCAAACCGTTTAGTTCGGGTACGTATATTTTCGACGCACAAACGGTGACTCCTCAGGCCAGCACGTGTAGTCCTGTAGAGGAAGGGAGAAGGTGGGACCAATTGGAAGAGCTCATCAGAACAATCCCCGTGATGTAGGCGATAGAGGACTGCCATAGAGGCGACATCTCTTCGCAACTGCAGAGGCTCAAGAGACTGGGTGATCTCAGGACAGTCGATAATGCGGACTGCGCGCCGCTGCAACCGATCGAGAGCGTCAAGCAAATACTGCGCATAGCCGTCCCAGAGATGAGAGCAGTACTCCACGCAGGAGCGAACCTGGGTCTTGTACAAAAGACACAGTTGCTCGGGCGAGAAGAACCGTCTCACCTTGTTCAAAACGCCGAGCTTACGCGAGGCCGCCTTAGTGACACTCTCGATGTAATCGCGCGGATTGAGATCCCGGCAAATATCCATACCCAGAATACTAAGCCTATCCTGCAGTGGCAGTTGAGTGCTCTGAAGAGTAGGAAGGGGAAGGAATGGAGACTTTTTGTTAGAGAACACACACGCTTGTGTTTTCTTGGCGCTGAACTCGACCAGATTCTCACAGCCCCATTGGGAAATGCGGCTCAAGACCCGGTCGAGCTCAGCGACAAGCTCCTGTCGTTTTTCCTCAACGTCTGCCAGCTTGGCAGTAGGATGCCCGAAATATCGCCCGTGCACTGTACTGTCGTCTGCATAACAATGTATATTGCCAAGGGCCAACATGTCATTGATATGCAGAAGAAACAGCGTAGGCGATAGGACGGAGCCCTGAGGTACACCAGCGCTTACCTCGTGGAAGTCTGAGGCCGCGCCGTCGCAGAGAACCCTAATGCGGCGCTTTTCGAGGAAGGCAGCAACCCAGTTGCAGAGTTTAGGTGGCAGACCAAATGCAGGAAGTTTGGAGAGAAGCGAGCGGTGCCACACCCTATCGAAGGCCTTGGCAATGTCGAGGCTGATGGCCAAGGACTCCCCATGCCTATCCATAGCCTCACCCCAAAGGTGTGTGACGTACGCTAGAAGATCACCCGTGGATCGGTTCGGCCTAAAACCATATTGCCGATCATTTAACAAGGAGTGATCCTCTAGGTGGCGGATTAGTTGGGTGTTGATGATCCGCTCGAACACCTTACAGAGTATGGAAGTGACGGCTATAGGTCGGTAATTGGCTGGATCGGAGCGGTCGCCTTTTTTGGGAATGGGTTGAACATTCGCTTCTCTCCAGGCCTCCGGAACAATTCCTGAGGAATAGGACAGGCGATACAAGCGCGTTAGTACGGGAGACAACTCAGGTGCACAGTTCTTAAGAACCACCGCCGGAATACCATCGGGTCCACTGGCTTTCCGGACATCGAGTGACCGAAGCTCCGCACGGACATCCCTCTGCCGGATGCGAATATCCCGCATTGCGGAGTCGCAGGACGCAATGGTGGGCGTGTGCGCGCAACGGTCATCGATTCGGGAGTTAGCCGCAAAGAGGTCAGCTAGTAGATTCGCTTTCTCTTGCGGCTCGTGGGCCAGTGATCCGTCAGGGTAGTTCAACGGCGGCAGCGAAGGTTGGCAATAGTTGGACTGCACGGCTTTGGCCAATCGCCAAAACTTACGGCTACCCGTAGGGTACGCGACGAGTTCTTGACCAAACCGTGCAATGCGCTGGGCATCTGCTCTGATGTAAGCCCTCTTGCATTCCCTAGTGGCTCTGTTTAGTGCTGCTTTTAGGCGATCAATGTCTGGGTCACAATGTGCGCGGGCCCTGATCCATGCGCGGTAGGCCGACTGCTTTTGAGCAACGGCCCGGATGCACTCGCGATTGAACCAGGGACGGGTCTTCGTGCTGGCGACTTCACTGTAGGGGATATAATACTCCATACCGACAGTGATTTCGTCAGTCACGGCAGACACACTTTGCGACAGATCCCTATCTTTAAAGCAGCGTTGAGCCCACGGGATGGATGCAAAATATTCCCGCATTCCATCCCAGTCTGCTGACGAGTAGTGCCATAACCGCCGCCTTGTTACCACAGGTCGTGGAGGCGTAACTAGAGGCACTGAGGTCGACACCAGGCAGTGGTCGGAGGATCCCAGAGGGGCGAGAACCGATACGCTGTACTGCGCTGGGTGATTCGTCAGCAGTAGGTCCAGCAAAGAGGGCGCTTGACCCGTTATGTCTGGTATCCTGGTGGGCTGGAGTACCAGTTGGGTAAGGTCATGCGTGAGAGCAAATGCGTGGGCAGTTCGACCAGCGTGGTCAGTTTTGGAAGATCCCAGCCAGGACTCATGGTGGGCGTTAAAATCTCCCAAAAACACCAGTTCGGCGGTCGGAAACTGCTCCTGCGCTTTATCCGCTGCTTGACTCAGGTGGTCAAAGAGTCGAGTTGTCTCGGAGTCTCCGGAATGGGAGCGATAGAGGCACACGTAAATCCGGCTCGTAGAGCCAAAATCCACGTGGAGCCAAAGGATGGAGAAGGATGTGTCTTCTAGGCAGTGCAGACGGCGACAACAAACATCCGCCCTGATGAAAAGGCACACTCCAGCCCTTGCGAGGAAGCACTCCTCAAGCACGTAGCCGGGATAGTGGAGATATGCCGTGTCGGCAGGGCGGCGTATTTGTGTCTCCGTGAGAAAGAGCATGGCCGGCCGAGCCGTCTCGAGGTGTTGGTGTACGGCGCTGAGGTTTGCATGGAGTCCACGTATGTTAGTGAACTCCACCTCAAAAAGCGGGTTGGTGGGAGAGGAGGATGCCGCTGTAGGACCACTTTTCTTTTTTTGAGCTGCCATGATAGAAGAGGAAGGGGGCGTAAAAGGCATGACAGTCATCATTTTTCTTCACAATATAGTTTTCGTTAATTGCTGGACAATGGTGTGGGTCGTACAATATGATCATGGGCGTACCCTTCAGGGGAGGGCAGCTGCCCCCCCCCCACCCTGGAAATCTTATGAAAAAAAATTATGAACTGGCCTTATCACTAATCAAAGTGTAAACGGGGCCTTCTGTGCTAACTTTTGAATAAACCGTGCAGTAGACACTGACAAAATGCACGGTGCAATTCCGAAGCTGCGAGCGACTAGCATTTATTTTATTTGACATGTTATTGTTTTGAGGGAGTTAAGTCAAACGTAGGTGATTAAAAATTAATTTAATTAATTCTGTCCGTCTATCAAAATATAATAATCTGTCTGATTGATATTGTTTTTTTTTTTTTTTTATACTATAGGGGGACAGACGAACAGACGGGTCACCTGATGGTAAGTGACACCGCCGTCCATGGACACTTGCAGTGATGAGGGATGGGGGATGCAGGGAGCGGAAAGAAGAGAGGAGGGATGAGGAGATGGAAAAAAGGAGAAAGGAGATATGGGAGAGAAAAGGGGGGAGAAGGAATTGGGCCTCCGGAAACCTCACTCAATTCGGGGAAATGCAACGCAAGCGTTACTTCACAACCGGTTTTCTGTGAGGCCGTGGTATCGCACCGGTCGAGCCGGCCCATTCGTGCCTAAGCATGGCTCTACCACTTTCAATTGTGTTGCGATTGTGAAACGCAATTACATTCTGCTGAGCAATAATAAAAATAAATATGGACATTCGATTTTTTTTTTAAGTATTTTCTTTCTGTTATTATTTTTAAAAGTTTTTCGTAAAAGGAAGCAATGTTGTTCGTACCTAGGTGTAGGTTACGTGTACTGTTAATTTGTAGGAATATTGTGATCTTATGTTAGAAAGCCGAACCTTGCGTTTTACGAACGTCAAACAACACCAAACAATTCAAATGTGAACTTTTAATTGTCAAACTGTTTATGTTAGATGACGTGATGTTCTTGATATCTGATTTAATTAAATTTCTCTTTTGTCCATCTGTCTGTTTTAATGATAATCTAATCATTAAAACAGACATATCACATCAGTAATAAGTAGTTATTTAAATCAAGATTATTTTGTATTTGAAACGTCTTCAATTCAAACGCATTTCGTTTATTTACCAAATAACAATTTGGTCAATTAAAGGGACTGCCGACAAATATACATGGTGCACTCATATGAGCGATTTATTGTTTAAACAAATGTATTATTGATATAGCCAGCTTTCGCTCGCCAGAATATAATAGAAACATGATTTTTTAACCTTATTGCTTTATTTTTGCAGCTTCAAAACCAAAAAACAGAAGATAACGAGTAATGAGAATGATGATAATTCCAGGTTCAGTAAATCTAGTGAAGGGGATCCAGCGCCAGCATTTTAATCTACATTCATTCTGGAGGTTGGAGATAATTGTCATAAAAATGATATCGGGCGATGGGTTGGACGATCTTTCGTAATCACTACCGAGATGTGAATGGAAATTTTAAAGCGATGCTGGGCACCTCCAGAAAACTATGATTTTGCTGGTGATGCTACGCATTTGAAACGAAAATTTAATCACTATTTTAGAAATGGCTCCAACTTGGCTTTTTTCTCAATGAAATCGAAAGGTGCTTTTTGTTTGTTTTGCGTTTTATTTCTGCCGAAACTTGTACGTGGTGTACAGGTCTCTAATAGTCCGACCGTTCACTAAATATAAAGATATACACAATTATTATAAAGCACATGTAGATAGTCAATGGCATAGAGAATCAAGTGCGGCTGCCAATTGTTTTGGCAACGCAAAAACAAATGTATAGGTTGCTTTGCAAACAGGTCACGCAAAATTTATTGAAAGGAACAGATTGCTACGTTACAACCTATAATCAATACAATATTTTTTTGCGGTACTCACGATTTGCCATTGAGAGGAAAAGAAAAAGATATAGGCATTTTTCGAGATTTGCTGAAACTAAAATTAATTCTATTGATGAAATTTTGTGAAAACTCTTAAAAAAGGGTCATAAAAAATACATCCCGAAAATACAAAATGAGTTTTTAAATATATGTGGAGTTCTCATTAGAGAAAAACTGGTAGATAATGTCAAGGCTGTAGGCTCTAGGTGCCTACAGCATTTTGGCTGATTAAATAGCTGATATTGCAGGAACGGAACAACTATCAGCAGGTCTTAGATATAACGATCAGAGGGAAAAAAAATTAAGGAACAATTTAACGGTTTTGTCGATTTACAAAAAATGGATGCTCAAACAATAGGTACTGAAATTAATGAGTTCATCAATGCCTTAACCATTGATGTTAACAAATGCGTGGGACAGAGCTACGACGGATGTGCTACGATGGCGGGAAGCCATCTTTTCCCGCGGTGCCTAAAAAAATATTGAGAAAAACGTATAAAAAGGGTTTGTATTTTCACTGCGCCTGCCACAAGTTAAACCTAGTAGTAAACGACTTAAATAATGTTCCTAAGATCCAAAACTGCATCGGAACTGTAAAAGATACCATAATTTTTTTCAGGGAATCAGTTTTGCGACAAAAATATGCACCGAAAATAAATAAATACAAAAGTATTTCGATGTTTAAAAAAAATTTGTGGAAATTGTGGAAAGTTTGGAAAAGCTTTCTCAGGAAGGGAATTCTGGGATAAGAAAAGTAGCTTTCCAATTGTTACCTGCAGTTGGACAAACCACATTCATATTGGCTTTATGTATTATAGAAATACAATTCCCTGCTGCAACCCATCGCAAACACCTTGCAGTCTAAAAAGATAGATGCACAGAAGAAGGTGCTGAAGAATTATTGAAATCAGCTTATGAAATTGCTAAGGTTTTGAATCTTGAGCTGAGTCTTCCAAGGACAGCAAATCTAATCTAATATAGGGCAAATCAACTAGCTGGTTCGTTAAGCGAATATTTTAACAATAAAAATTACAGTTACAGCTCCAAAATTAAGAAAATGGATGGACGAAGTATCCCAATTTTATGAATTAGAAGGGAGCACTTTTTGGGTAAACAAGCAGGATGGCTTCGAAGATTTGGAGGTAACAGAATTAATCCAACAAGCAGAATCTTTTTATCCGAAAGTGAAAACAGCCCTAGAAATTTTACTGGCAATGCCTTATTCCACGGCTACAATTGAAAGGTCATTCAGTACACTCAGACGAGTGAAAACGTGTCTGAGGTCAACAATGATCGAAGAGAGGTTAAATGGACTTTGTATGCTTAGTGTACATGAAAAACTTGTAAACAGTAAACAATTTTATCTATTTAACTACCTATGAAGCAGGATCACTTGCGGCCGTTTGCCCTACACACTACACTATACACTACATACATATAACTAATGTTTCATGTAGCCGCGGACGATCAGACCTAAAAAAATGTGACTTGCCCCCCTAAGGCCAGAAGCTGGGTACGCCCATGTGTGGGTTACTTGTTTATAAATCTAGATTAAGAAATTCTATGTAACATTTTAGCAGGTAACTGTTCGGTGTAACGAATAAATAATAAAATAAAAAGAGCCTTAATTAAAACAATAACATATTGTGTAAATTTGTTTTTTTTTTTTTTTTTTTTTAATGCGATAGGGGGCAAACGAGCAGACGGGTCACCTGATGGTAAGTGACTACCGCCGCCCATGGACACCCGCAACTCAAGAGTCACAAGTGCGTTGCCGGCCTTTTAGGTAGAGGTACGCTCTCTTCTTGAAGGTTTGAAGGTCGTATCGGTTCGGAAATACGGCAGGCGACAATTTGTTCCATAAGCTGGCTGTGCGAGGCAAAAAGCTTCTGGAGAAGCGCACAGTGGTGGAGTGCCAATCGTCCAGGTGATGGGGATGGATATTTTGTCGCGTAGGACGATGGCGGAAACCAGCAGCCGGTATAAGTCCGAACAATTCCTCTGAACACTCCCCATGATACAAGCGATAGAGGATGCAGAGTGAAGCTACATCTCTACGCAACGCCAAGGTGTAAATGTCGCAGCTAACGCACAAAGATTTATTACATATTTCACATTGAATGTCTGTTTTGTTAGCGTTTTTACGAGCCTCTTGCAAACAACCAACACATCGTTTTCTAAATGTTTTTTTGTTAGTTACATCCTGTATCTGCATACGTGGGTGAACTCAGTGGTTAAGAACTCACACGTGCATGACCCCCACATCACGGAAAACCCGGAAAGGGAAATTCCAGAATACTATATACACATATGAATATATATATATATATATTATATTTTGATATGTTCAATATTCCAACGGGTTCACACTCAATGCTCACGTTACATTGTAGCCAAATTCTCAAAGGGTTTTTAGCAATTGTTTAGAACAAATTAAAATACTCTTGATATTCTTTCTCGTTTAATGGAAGCACAAAAAAGTGAAGTATCGGTTGAGGAGAGCTACTTGCCAGAACAAAGCTTTTAACATTTCATATTAGAAGCCTTACTATTATATATAGATAGATTATTACGTATTAAAAAGAGAAACTCAGCGCAGCGCGTCGAGGCCTCGAGTGATGCGCAAGCGGAGCGCAGCGACAGACTAAGTCGGGGTCACGAGTTTGGTGTCGCGATTATAGTGTCAGTGACGGTACCGGGTACAGTTAAAAAACGCTTCGGAAGCAGCGATTACTGTATAGGATCTTGTTTTGGAACAGAAAGACACCGACATATTGACCAGTTAAAACAAAGATTTATGAGTAATGTTACTCACAAAGTTACCCAACTAGATCTATCTATTGTATCACAAAGGCTGGATATTAATAGACATACTCGTAAACCTGTAGCATTGCGAATATTTTAGATAAGCTTATCGTAGAAGCTGGTAGTCCACCTTCATATTGTGCAGCCAGGATCAGGGATAATGGCAGCGGTGTAGCTGCGAGAGCTTGGTAGTCCTTCAATGAAGAATCAACCTCCAATAGCATGGGTTCCTCTAAAAGTGGTCCGTAAGTGGTTCAAAGAATGCATTTATAAGGCTCATAATCCTGTATACTTGCTTATAACTTTGTGTATTCGTCTTTAAGTGGTATGTGATATATTTATGTATATAGCGTATGTAGATAGGATTAATTAGAATATCAAATATAATATAAAAAAAATATAATTGTTATATTATAAAGTTGTTACCGCTTAAGTTGTATTGGTACTACACATGTTATGTATCTATGTTCTTTATTTTTTAAATGTATTTAATAAATAAAGATGGAGGTGATGTATATGTGTGAGTAAGACAGTTAGTTGTGTATGTGTAAGCAAAGCGATGTGCAGTCTCTTATCAACGTGTTACATTATGACAAGAGCCATGTTTGAAAAATATACAAAATGTAATAAAAATATTATCTAATCTCTTCTTAGCATTATCACTAAAATTTAAGATCTTATCTGATGATAGAGACAGGAGGCATATAGTGTAACTCTTTTTTAGCTAATTATAAATCCCTCTTGTTTGGGCATATAGAATTCGTTTTGACGAGTCTAACAGATTGGGTACTAGTCCATGAGCTGGTACTTATTTACTTCAATTTTACGAGTCAAATTCATTACATTTGGTGTTCAAACGTATTTTAATCTTGAAAGTTAATTTTCAAATTTAAAAATGAAGTTATGACTTAGATACACAGGTTTCCGCCATCGTCCTACGCAAGTATATATCTATATATAAAAATACATATGTATCCCCATCAGCTGGACGATTCACACTCCCACCGCTGTGGGCTTCTCCAGAAGTTTTGTTTTGAGTTGCGGGTGTCCATGGGCGGCGGTAGTCACTTACCATAAGATGACCCATCTGCTCGTTTGCCACTTAACGATTAAAAAAAAAAGATACACACTTACCTATGCAATTTCTAGCTCCATCGCCGAATGGCAAATACACAAACTTCTTAGTGGAATCGAACTCCTCAGGACTAAACCTTTCTGGTCTGAATTCTTCCGGATTCTTAAAGTATTTAGGATCATTGTGTAGTGACTGCAGCGGTATTAACACATGGACGTTCTTGTCTATGCTAAAGTTCAGGTCTGGGAAGTTGTACGGCTTCGTGCTCTTTCTATAGAGGAAGCCGAGGGATGGGAACATGCGCATTCCTTCCCTGAACGCCCTTTCTAAGTATACCATTTCTCTGACTGCGTCGTAGCACAGCTTTCCTTCGTATTTCTTGAGAACACGGTCTATTTCATCCTATAAGAGAGTCATATCAAACTTTATATAGAAAATATTTTTGTCATAAAATAATAAACAAGAGACGAGAAGAAACTGTTGGCACGATTTTACGACTACAACTCGAATAGTCTTCGTTGAAACTAGATCAATCTAAAATGAATGACTGGTCTCTTGGTCTAGTGCTTAGTGGTTCTGATTGCAAAATCTGAGATCGGTCTATACAAATAATTGTGTGATGAGCATGATCAGTCGTTTTGTAACTGGATGTAATTTAGCTATAATATGTATGGATTGAGAAATATATATCAATGTTAGTCAGTAAAAGTTTTGCTAAGTTTAAGATCTGGCAACAAGCGTAAGAGAAAATGGTAATTATTATTATTATAACCAACGAGGGATGAAGATTGATGACAAAGATAGTAAAGTAAATAACGAAACACACACAGCCTACCTGAGTTTTCTTCTGTATATCTTGATTGTAAGCAAGCTGATGCAAGGTAAAGCTGGTCGCTGAAGAGGAAGTTTCAAAACCAGCCGCAAAGAAAACCAGCACCTGAGCAACAATAATCTGTTCATTGAAATCCAGGCTGACAGTCTCCGGCGTGCCGTCCGGCTTGTGCCTTGCTATGGACTCTCCTACAACCGTACCTTTCTGCCGACATTCAAGCATCAAATCTATAAAATCATTCCTGCCACAAGGCTTGTAATCCCTACTCTTCAAAATATTCCCAATCAGATCATATACGTCTTTCTCTATACGATACCACATTTTCAATTTATAAAATATTTCGGGGAAGATTTCTCTTAAAATTGCAAAAACTAAGTCTTTAAATTCCGGCTCAAATATCTTTTTACCAAGTTTTCTAAAAGGTGAATTCTCGTCTTTCAGTGAGGCGGCATCGAGTCCAAAGGCACAGGCGCCTATAAAATCTGTGGTGTACCTTGCCATTATTTCTCTGGCATCTAATGACTTTCCATGCTCTGCTGCTTTAAGTGTTACTTGCTTGAGTGATTCTGCTCGTTCCACGATCAGCGGAAACATGGCTTTAAGTTTACCGCTTGTAAAAGCTGGTGTCATTCTCTGTCTAAGCAGTTTCCATGAGTCTCCCAGAGCAAAGAATAAATTCAGATTCAACGGTTCGACATATGAGTCATGTGGGTTGAACCCACGTTCGTAGAATGATCCAAAGTCTGTCATCAAGATTCTTTTGACCAGCTCTGGATCTCTGATAAGTAGCTCTGGGCGATTGGACCTGAAGAATCCTACGACTCTTTCGTTGGGATACTTCCAGTACAACTCGTCAGCTATTTGCGTCATGCTGGCTAGGAAAAATACTCCTTTGAAGTTGTTACCCACGAAAGGTAAGGGTTTGACATATTTGACGCCTCTTTTCTCCCAATACTTGAAATTTCGGGTGCCATAAAAGTAGAGGGCGATGATAACACTCACAATGATCGTAACGAAGATCATTTTCAATATACGATTATGTCACGTATTACTGTAGTATGATTTATCTGGAAAAGAATAATAACGCATTGATAAAACATGACAAAAATATATTTAGAATCGTATGTTGAGAAGGTTATCTAAGACTATATAAACATGAAAGACAATGCTACTTTGTATAAATTAATATGGTTATAAGCTTTCAGAGAGACCAAGTTTTTACATACTTAAATACAGGGAAAGTTTTTTATTCACAGAACGGGAAAATATGCAAAAGAATTTTTCCGTGAACATCACACCCATATTATAAATTTAATAGAATATCGTCTCTCCGTAGGGCTCTCTTGTCCCTTTGACAGAGTCGGTAGGATTTTTTAATACATTTGAAAAAGTTTTGATTATTATTTTCCTTGGGATATGTTTTTTGATATTGGATAGGAGGCAAACTAGCATGCGGGCAGGTCACCTAATACTAAATGACTACGCTACCCACGGACACCCGCAACTCAAATGTTGCAAGTGCATTGCGGCCTTTTAGGTGGGAATACCAATTTCGGAAATCCAAATTGCTAGTAACTATCTTGGTATTAAATACCTATAGTTTCATTCATGTCAGCCCTCCCTCCGAATGTTATTTCTATAGATCAATGTTAACTACGGTGTAGCGTCACTTTCAAAATAGGATGTCCGCACGAAAAATATCTCTGGGGTTTTCAGTTTGTAGTCCAAACAATAATTGTATATACATATATAAATCTATATCCACACAGATGACCACTACATATCGGCGTAAAAAAATGTATTTACAATATCTAAGCCTCACAAGAACACATTTTCACCAGAGCGAGAAAACTTTTCCGAAATTAGAAACGAAGTCATTACTCAAAACCTTGATATCGTAGGAATATGATTTTCGAACGTATTTTTTGTTTTTATGAGTTACGTAGAAGCTTTAAAGATCCTTCTAAGACAATTATTATCAGTGTTTTTGTTGCTTATAGTGAGTTTTTTCAGATCTATAAAACTCTGTAAACACAAGGAACTTTCTTCTACGGGACAAAATATTTCTTTTATGTTTAGAACTTTAAAATATTGTAAATGACATACTCTTGTTTTAAAGTAAAGTTAAATACTTAGATATAAGCCACAGGGAAGAACTATCTTGCATTGATGTTCGTGTTTTAAGCGAATGGAGTATGGAAAATCTTTTACTAATTAAAAGCAATAGGCTAAGTAATTATATACTACTTCGTGTAACAAACATAATTGGGACAATGACTAAACAAAATTATGTGCAAATAAAATAAGATTAAAACCCAGTACATATCAGTAAACAGCTATCTATATGATATATATATCAGTATCTATATATCAGTAAGGTTGAATATCATTATTCGTTGAATGCATTTATTCGTTTTAAAACTTTATAAGTACCTATCACGTAGTTGCGATTTAATTTCCGACAAAACTGTGTTATCTAGAATAATACATAAATAATAGATAGGATTACAGGATCCAAATACGTAATATACGCTCCCTTTACCGGTGCGACACTGCTTTTGACATAATTTTGTTTTTTTTTTGCAACTGCGTAATTTTTTTATACAAATATTCAGTTATCTATCACACAGTTCAATGTTAAAATATTTATAATTTATCTACAAGCCCAGGATAATCGGGTTTAAAAAATAATTGCACAGATAAGGTGTAAGTATACAACACGGCAAAACAGATAAAATTACTGAAATGTATATAGGTACTATACGTACAACAGATACGTATGTATACTATGAATTTGAATTTAAATAATAGATAGGATTACAGGATCCAAATACGTGACATACGGTCTCCGGACGGCAAAAACAAATAGCTTCACATAAAGAGCTCTGTTCTCGTAGGTCAGTGAAATCCCAAAGAACTTAACTATCATCAGCTAGGAATAGAAATAGACGCTCTGCCATAGAAACCATACGTTCATCTTCATAAGAACGGAAAAATACAACGAAGAAAAGTTGCGAAACATATGTTAGCGTTTCAATTAAAATCAAAATTGATTCCTAGTCTAAAAAATTCTTCAACTGAACAAAAGACTTGCAATTTGTCAATATGCTTTCATACCAGCTGCAAACCGAAGCAAGAAGAGATATGAGCAACGCAGCGCAAGCACCATTTCTAACAAAAAAAGGTTTCTAGTTCAATGCGTGCGATTTTATTATAAAATGCCTGATAATATACAAATTTTAAGTCTAAATAAATTCAAGTCCACCGTTAAACGAAGGTTTTGTTTTAATTACTCAGTGGTGGTTTACAAGAGAGATAGAAGTGAAATTGAACTGTTAGAGACTCACAGGCTATTTCATATAAAATCAGTACAATGTAATGTGAGCTAATATGTTTCTCATTTTGTCTTCTTTTATTTTATTTCTTTATTCTCCTTTATTAACTTCTTGTTCCCTGCCTAACTACATTACTTTAATAGACTAGTTTAAGTTTATTTACTTTTAGCAACATAATAGCACTCGATAAAATAGTGTTTTATTGAATATACACAAAATGTATTACTTATCTGGTGATATAAAAGACTGGCCTACTATTTGGAAACGGGCAGATCGGACATAGATTAACACAGATAGGTATTTTTTTTTCTTAAATATTCATTTCACATTTGACAAGGCAACCTATAGTTGCGGTGACGCTGTATGTATTGATCTATAGTTTTAAATATTGTTTAAATAAGACGATTTCAAATTATGTTGAAGAATTTTATGAAATAAAGATATTTAATAAAACGTTAAAAATAAAAATGGTAAATATGTTACTGTTGTAATAAAAAAAGTTTTAAAAGTCGAATAGTGATAAGCTCTAGGCATCCACTTATTCATGATGAATTAGCAATTGATATCCACCCTAATGATAAACCCGACTAGGACAGGTACGCAAGATATTTCAAAAATATCTGACTTAACAACCACCTGATCTTGAGTTTAAGAAAACTTTCGTTAGATATAGTGTCAGTATTACACATTGAAACATAAAAGTTATCATAAGAATAGTAAAACATAAAAACAATATTGCTTATCAAACATTACTGAATGTAAATATGATCGAAGTCTGCAAATATATTAGATCTTCGGTTAGTTTTGAGGTATTCTTAAAAATGAAATACTCTTGTATTATAAAAAAGATAATTTATATTTTAATCAAAATATGCTCCATTACTAGCTACAACCTTTTGCCATTTTTCGGACAACAAATGGATTAATCATTTTTTGAAACGATCCATTCATCGGTAAATTTTTTGATACATTCGTAAGATTTGAAGTTCTGATCTGTAAGGCTGTGTTGCATAGATCGAAATAGGTGGTAATCAGAAGGAGCACAATCTGGTGAATATGCGGGATGCGGTAACACTTCCTACTGAAGATCTGAAAGTGTATCTCTTACAGCTTTTGCGATGTGTTTTCTATGTGCAATTCTTGGACGTTTTTGGTTCAATGACTCAATTCGATTAATTGATGATGATAACGCTCAGCTGTGATAGTTTTATTTGTTTTTAATAATTCATAATAAATAACACTTTTCATATCCCACCAAATGCATAACAATACCTCATTTACATGAATGTTACGCTTCGGAGTCTATGTGGACGGTTGAGCAGAATCTACCCTGAGTTCCTACGTTTTGGATTATCAATTAGATCCATTTTTTATCGCCCGTAACGATTTGATACAAAAAAGATTTCTTTTTGTGATAAGACAGTAGTGAAGCACAAATGGTTACTCGATTTTGCATCGCTAACTCTGATAAAACATGTGGAACCCATTTTCCTTGTTTTTTAATTTTACCCATTGCGTGTAAACGATCAAAAATTGTTGATTTACCTACATTGAATTCTTTAGCCAACTCTTGTAGTGTGCGTGCAGGGTTTTGTACAGTAACGCCTGCAATTCACCGTCTTCAAACTTCTTTGGTTTCCCCCTACGTTCTTTATCCTCTAAATCAAAATTACCACTTTTAAATCGTCGAAACCAATATTCACATGTTTTACCAGATGATGCAGATTCATGATACGTATCTACAATAAGTCTGTGAGCTTCTGCTGCTGTTTTTCTTGAATCGAAAAAGTATAGTAGTGAATGACGAAAATTATATTTATCGCGTTCCATATTTAATCACACTAAAAACTTGCGTGCGTTTACTGTAAGTGAGTGAGACAACACTTTGTGTAATACTCAAGTTGTTGTGCTGAGTCTGGGTGTCTGTGTCTTTGTGTCCGTTGTTTGAATGTTTGTAAAGTTCCCCGCGACACAGGAATTAATCCTAGTGCGAGAGTTGTCTTTAAAAAAAAACACCTTTGCCTACCCCGTAAGGGACACAGGCATGAGCGTATGTATATTGGTATGTTGTAGGATAAGGTTACCACTCAATAAATATGCAATTATTTATCCATCAATAGAGACAAAAGTGTCTGAAAGTCAATACCGGTCCGTGCGCGTGTGAGGTCGCAAATAAAATGCCCGGCAAAAAGTTTCTACATGAACGCTCTCAATTACAAGTATCACGTAGTTTTGGTCGCACATACAAAGCCAACATAGGTCTTATATACAAATGAGTAACCATCATAATTAAAACTATTTTACCTAAGCATATTGGAAACAAATTCTAGAGGCGAAAACGGTTTAGGTTACTTACGCCCCTGCCTACCTCTGCGGGGATGGGGGCGTGAGTGTATCTATATTAAATACAATATTTAAAAAAGTGCAGTGTTTCATTTTGGTGCCTGAGCCGACTAATGAAGAGAAAAATATTAATTTTAACTAAGATATTAAATACCAAAAAATATAGCCTTACCTCCAACTTCAGAGACGAGTGTAGTGCACAACGGGGTCGATAACTTGACACTGCTGTTTTCGGAGACTGTTCCAATATAAATATCCTCCCCTCACCCCTCCATTCTTCACACAATACAATGTTAAATGATAAATCGTTTAACATTGGATTATGTTATTTATATGCACAGCTACGATAAACAGATTTTAATGCAAATGCATAGACAAGAATATATTTTACACAAGCTGGGCACTCAATAACACACAATATATGTACGTATGTCAGATATGTTCTTGGTTCACAAAAACTTATAAGCTTTACACTCGGTGTTGGGCAAAAACTCCCAAAAACGAACACAGAAGATAGCACCTACTGTTAACTTTGATGGCAGCTAAGAAAAACAATTAATTTCCATGACATTTAGACACATAGACTTTTGCAATGTTTTATTAACGTTATTCACGTCTAGCAGTTCACTTAAATAAAACTATAAGACGTTTGAGACTATAATATATATATATATATATATAAAAAATAAGTTTTTTTTTCCAGAGCATTCAAAATGGCTCATTTTTTCATTCGGCCTACATAACGTATGCCTACTACAATTATCACCCATTCTAATAATCTGTGATGCTCCTCAATTCGTAAACAAATGAACATTATAACGATGTCAGCCATTTCTCCTGAGACTAAAAACTGTCATAAGGTACGAAATTATTTTTTTTAATCGACGCGCCAACCGTATAATTAAAAACCTATGAAGTAAAACTCAGATACGATCAGAATAAAATTATATCATTCTTCAACTCACTCAATAAAATATAAAAAACCAACTGTAAATGGTTTATTTAGTTTTCTGTATTTGTACGTAACGTAGGGCACGCTACCGTTAACCCGACCGTTATGATGATTTAAATTACAACTGATACTTCAAAATCTAACAAAAAGTGTAGGCTACAGAAGGTCACAATGAAACGATCAAGTCTTTATTTGCGGTGCGCTAGCTTCTGTAATATAAAGTAACTTGTTAAATAACCTTCACTCCTGAGCTTTGTCAGTTCGTGCCTGTTGTCATAGCTTCTAACATTATTTTACGTATGTTCTCCAATACATTACTATGTCATTATAAAATGTCTTAAATTAGTCTTACCGATGTGATTTACAAGTAAAACACTTTTTTATTTATTAAAAATAATAATTATTTTAAAATAATCGGTAGGTTATCTATGGGCTTCCCGAGAAACTATGCAATTGGCTCACCAGTTTTCTTACAGACAGAAGCATCAAGGTCGTTGTTGACGGTGCATGCTCCGACTCCAAGTTTGTTAATTCTGGTGTCCCACAAGGCTGTGTGCTATCATCCACGCTATTTCTTCTGCATATCAATGACATGCTGCAGATTAGCAGCATCCATTGCTATGCAGACGATAGCACGAGTGATGCCCTTTACACCGGCCGCGCTAAAAGCCGATCCAAACTTGTGTCTGAAATCGAAACTTCTTTATCAAAAGTTTCAGATTGGGGTCGACTTAACCTAGTCCAGTTTAACCCCAAGAAGACACAGGTTTGCGCGTTCACTGCTAAAAAGTTGCCATTGGTCGTATCACCTCAATTTGAGATCACTTCCCTAACTGCATCAGCCAGTATCGGAATCCTTGGCGTCGATATATCAAGCGAAGTCCAGTTTCGCGGTCACTTAGAGAGTAATGCCATATTAGCCTCGAAGAAGCTTGGTGTGCTAAACAGATCGAGACAGTATTTTACTCCCCCCGCCTGCAACTTTATAAGGCGCAGGTTCGGCCGCACATGGAATACTGTTCTCATCTCTATGCAGGTGCACCCCAGTACCAACTTTTCCCTCTTGACCGCATTCAACGGAGAGCGACTCGCATCATCGACTGCCAAGATATTTCTGATCGACTTGACACCTTGGCGTTGCGTAGAGATGTAGCTTTACTCTGCATCCTCTATCGCTTGTATCATGGGGAGTGTTCAGAGGAATTGTTCGGACTTATACCGGCTGCTGGTTTCCGCCAGCGTCGCCATCGTCCTACGCGACAAAATATCCATCCCCATCACCTGGACGATTGGCACTCCACCACTGTGCTGCTGTGCTGTACTGGAGAAGCGCCTCCAGAAGCTTTTTGCATCGCACAACCAGCTTATGGAACAAATTGTCGCCTGCCATATTTCCGAACCGATACGACCTTCAAACCTTCAAGAAGAGAGCGTACCTCTACCTAAAAGGCCGGCAACGCACTTGTGACTCTTGAGTTGCGGGTGTCCATGGGCGGCAGTAGTCACTTACCATCAGGTGACCCGTCTGCTCGTTTGCCCCCTATAGCATAAAAAAAAAATCAATACATATAAGAAAAAAATTATTAATGTATGTTTAAACGATACGTTTACAGTTTATACTTGTCATACTTTGATTAACCCGAAGGGTAGAGGAGCGAGTTCCACTAGATTTTCAAAGCAACAAGTTGGTGTTATCAGGAGTGAATAACGTTATTTAAGTACATATGAAATACTTAAAATGCCACTGACAAAGCGAATTGAAGAAGTTTATTTCTGGCCAACGGCGAAGGAAAAACTCGACAACAGTACTTTTCTGTATCTATGGTAAGTGTATGTAAAATTTCATGTCGATAGGTTCAATATTTTTAACGTAACGTTAAGGATTAAAAACAATTGAACTCATTTTGCTTTTATAATAATTATTAAAAATTAGTTTGTATTTGGATGGATTTTTTAATTTTGTTTCAAATACATCACATTTGATGGTCAAAATCTTTGGTAGTTTAAAATCTTATCATCTCAGGCACTCGTCAGTTGTCGTTTTTCGAATAAAAGTGGCAAGCCATTGCGGACACTCTGGACGATGCTTGACTGAGGGTTCACAATTGGATATCGGAGAGTTTCTGGCGCCGGGTGGACTGTGAAGCTGGATAGGATTGCTGCTAGTCCCGCAAGGGATTGCATCAAGCCAAGGCGTTCACCTGTAAAGTCAAAAATGTTGAATTATGACATAAACTCACTTTAGATTTGTTACTTTAACAATTGATTGAATGATAAAATTATTCCAGGTAAATTTTTACTAAAGTCCGTTAGATACCCACAGTGCTGCCACTGCTTTTGGGATAATTCTCTTCACATTTAAGGGATTTATTAAATACTTGCTGTCAACTAATAACTATGTTATTCCAGCTATTTAAAGGATAATTAAAATCACAAAAGGTGGAGTGATACTGCTGGACCTCATGCTATGCCAGTACTGATAGATATAATAAGCCAATTCAGTCGCACTCAATCAATAACAAAGGAAAAAGCCAAAAAAAAATACACACAGTTTACTGACATTTGTATATTTAATCGCCGATCAAGAAGTTATTGATTTGATGTAAGTCTACTATATTTTTATGAGATAATAAAAAAAACAAAAATAAAATATGTTTTAATCATAACATGCTTCTGACGTAGTAATTTATTCGGTGTCTTATCATTTACTCCTGTAATCATTGTCTCCTTTCTTTATTATCTAGCCATTTTTCATGGACACCCGCAACTCAAGAGTCACAAGTGCGTTGTCGGCCTTTTAGGTAGGAGTACGCTCTTTTCTTGAAGGTTTGAAGGTAGTATCGGTTCGGAAATACGGCAGGCGACAATTTGTTCCATAAGCTGGTTGTGCGAGGCAAAAAGCTTCTGGAGAAGAGCACAGTGGTGGAGTAAGAATCGTCCAGGTGATGGGGATGGATATTTTGTCGCGTAGGACGATGGCGTCGCTGGCGGAAACCAGCAGCCGGTATAAGTCCGAACAATTCCTCTGAACACTCCCCATGATACAAGCGATATAGGATGCAGAGTGAAGCTACATCTCTACGCAACGCCAAGGTTTAAAGTCGATCAGAAATATCTTGGCAGTCGATGATGCGAGTCGCTCTCCGTTGAATGCGGTCAAGAGGGGAAAGTTGGTATTCCATGTGCGGCCGAACCTGCGCCTTATAAAGTTGCAGGCGGGGGGAGTAAAATACTGTCTCGATCTGTTTAGCACGCCAAGCTTCTTCGAGGCTAATATGGCCTTACTCTCTAAGTGACCGCGAAACTGGACTTCGCTTGATATATCGACGCCAAGGATTCCGATACTGGCTGATGCAGTTAGGGAAGTGCTCTCAAATTGAGGTGATACGACCAATGGCATCTTTTTAGCGGTGAACGCGCAAACCTGTGTCTTCGTGGGGTTAAACTGGACTAAATTCTTGTCGCATCATCATCAGCATCCGCGTGAATATCCGCATTGATTATTGCGGATGCGGATGCAGATGCAGATGTTCAAATCGATGCGGAAGCTCGGCAATTGCGGATACGGATGCGAAAATTCGCAACGTCCCTATTTTGTAATTGTAAATCACTCCTGTTTGAGCTCATATGATTCGTTTTGACGAGTCCAACAGAATGGGTACTAGTCTATTCCTTGAGCTGGTGCTCATATGCTTTAATTTTCCGAGTCAAATAAATTATATTCTTATTTATTATTCATTATAGTCTGAAAGTTAAAATTAGCATTTAAAAATGAAGTTATGGCTTCGACTACACTTACCTATGCAATTTCTAGCTCCTGCGCCGAATGGCAAATACACAAATTTCTGACTGGAATCAAACTCCTCAGGACTAAACCTTTCTGGTCTGAATTCTTCCGGATTCTTAAAGTATTTAGGATCATTGTGTAGTGACTGCAGCGGTATTAACACATGTACGTTCTTGTCTATGCTAAAGTTCAGGTCTGGGAAGTTGTACGGCTTCGTGCTCTTTCTATAGAGGAAGCCGAGGGACGGGAACATGCGCATTGCTTCCTTGAACGCCCTTTCTAAGTATACCATTTCTTTGACTGCGTCGTAGCACAGCTTGCCATCGTATTTCTTGAGAACACGGTCTATTTCGTCCTATAAGAGAAAAGAAAAAAAAAAGTCATATCAAACTTTTTATAGCATATAATTTGTCATATAATAATGAACAAAAGTGCCGTGGGCTGTGAGACAGCAAATATTTTCCTTCTTTGTCAAGTAGCAGAAGGTGAGAGAGAAGAGTGACCTTAGGTATTCCACCCTATATCTGAAGTTTTTGTGTGATGATCATGACCCTATATTTGAATATGGATTTAGAACTATATGGGTGCCTTTGTCAGAACTGGACGAAATTGTGATGGGACCACACGAGAAGCACCAGCTTTCAAATAAGAAAAAACATAAAAGTCGGTTCACCTAATCGAAAGTTCACAAACACAAAAAAATACAGTCGAATTGAGAACCTCCTCCTGTTTAGATACAGATACAGATATTTTAGAAAATAACGAAACACACACAGCCTACCTGAGTTTTCTTCTGTACATCTTGATTGAAAGCAAGCTGATGCAAGGTAAAGCTGGTCGCTGAAGAAGAAGTTTCAAAACCAGCCGCAAAGAAAACCGCTACCTGAGCAATAATAATCTGTTCATTAAAATCCAGGCTGACAGTCTCCGGCGTTCCGTCCGGCTTGTGCCTTGCTATGGACTCTCCTACAACCGTACCTTTCTGCCGACATTCAAGCATCATATCTATAAAATCATTTCTGCCACAAGGCTTGTAATCCCTACTCTTCAGAATATTCCCAGTCAGATCAAATACGTCTTTCTCTACACGATACCACATTTTCAATTTATAAAATATTTCGGGGAAGATTTCTCTTAAAATTGCAAAAACTAAGTCCTTAAATTCCGGCTCAAATATCTTTCTACCAAGTTTTCTAAAAGGTGAATTCTCGTCTTTTAGTGAAGCGGCATCGAGTCCAAAGGCACAGGCGCCTATAAAATCTGTGGTGTACCTTGCCATTACTTCTCTAGCATCTATTGGCTTTCCCTGCTCAGCTGCTTCAAGTGTTACTTGCTTGAGTGATTCTGCTCGTTCCACGATCAGCGGAAACATGGCTTTAAGTTTACCGCTTGTGAAAGCTGGTGTCATTCTCTGTCTAAGCAGTTTCCATGAGTCTCCCATAGCAAAGAATAAATTCAGATTCAACGGTTCGACATATGAGTCATGTGGGTTGAACCCACGTTCGTAGAATGACCCAAAGTCTGTCATTAAGATTCTTTTGGCCAGCTCTGGATCTCTGATAAGTAGCTCTGGGCGACTGGACCTGAAGAAGCCTACGACTCTTTCGTTGGGATACTTCCAGTACAGCTCGTCAGCTATTTGGGTCATGCTGGCTAGGAAAAATACTCCTTTGAAGTTGTTACCCACTAAAGGTAAGGGTTTGTCATATTTGACGCCTCTTTTCTCCCAATACTTGAAATTTCGGGTGCCATAAAAGTAGAGGGCGATGATAACACTCACAATGATCGTAACGAATATCATTTTCAATATACGATTATATCACGTACTACTGTAGTATGATGGTATCTGAAAAAGAATAACAGGCAGTGATAAGACATGACAACAATTTATTTAGAATCGTATGTTGAGAAGGTTATCGAAGACTATATAAACATGAAAGACAATGCTGCTTTGTATCAGTTAGTATGGTTATAAGCTTTCGGTAGAGTGATTTAGTTCCAGGTGCCTCGTATTCCCACATAATTATAATTATTTATAATGATTGTATTAAAACAAAAAAATTTAGAAGAGCAACGGTCCACCGTTGCTCTTCTAAATTTTTTAAATGGGCAAGAAACTCCAGTTTCTTGCCCATTATTCTCCAGACGAAACTACATTTTGGAAGGGGCGACTAGAATCAGTTCTATTTCAATGTAAATGTTGACTTTCAGCAGCGCCTTTTGGGCTTATTTGAAATAAATGCTTTGACTTCGACTTTTTGGCTCAGAGAGAACAAGTTTTTACATACTTAACATGGAAAGTTTTTTATTCAGAGATCGGGAAATTATGCAAAAATATCAAGTTTTTTTTCCGTGAACATCACACTCATATTATAAATTTAAGATATCGTCTTACAATAGGGCTCTTGTCCCTGTGACAGAGTCGGTAGGTTTTTTTAATACATTTAGAAAAAGTTTTGATAATTATTTACTTTGGAAGACGCCTTTAGTTTTAATTTGATGTATATTTTTTATATTGGATAGGAGGCAAACTAGCATGCGAGCAGGTCACCTGATAGAAACTGACTACGCCACCCACAGACACCCGCAAGCAAATGCATTGCCGCCTTTTAGGTGAGAATTCCGATTTCGGAAATCTAGATTGCTAGCAACTATCTTGGTATTAAATGCCTATACTTTCACTCATGTCAGCGCTCCCGTTTATGAAATGTTAGGTCTATAAATCTATGTGAACTTCAGTGTAACGTCACTTTCAAAATAGGATGACCGCATGAAAAATCTCTTCTTCCTTAGACTGTAAAGAATACTGTGGACCATGGCGGCGCACCTTGTACAAAGGCGTCGACCCTCTCATTATCGCTATCGCCAATTATTTGTATATTTTTTTTACTGGCCTCAGTAATCAGATAATATCTAAGCCTTATCGGATTAAAAAAAGAGATGCATAAATATGTACGTAACGCGACAGTGCCGGTGCGCCAAATTTAAACACTAAATAACGCAACGCACTTGTGACTCTTGAGTTGCGGGTGTCCATGGGCGGCGGTAGTCACTTACCATCAGGTGACCCGTCTGCTCGTTTGCCCCCTATCACATAAAAAAAAAAAAAAAAAAACACAATCTACGTATGATAAATAGCTATTAGCTCTGGTTTCATTTATTGGTATGGCATTCATTTATAACCACCAAACACCATATCACAGATAATTACAAATACCTAAATGTGCAGTTCAATATGAAACTGCAGTTTTGTAATATATAAGATTTAGATAGAAAATCTGTAAAACTAAACTGATAAAAATGAATTGTGGCTGCACTTCACTTTAAAAGCCTTATTTATTAATTCTAATTTCATTTAACGATAACTAACAAAAAACATTATAACATTACAACATCTCTTATGGCACTTGTAACTAGAACGGGATATTTGTGAATTGAATACACTTGCAATGATGATGGTGACACCACTCTTAGACTCCACTTGTAGCTTTCCATCAGGCAGAGTTGAGTTAAAAAAACAATGAAAAGCACCTACTAGAGTCGTTATAATCGATGTATTAACTTTAAATTGATGTTACTTTTTGTTTTATAAATAAAAGCGCATGTAATTATTTAAGCTTAATAACATTTGGTGAAATCATGATAGTAGTTTCTTTAAGATGCTTTTAGAGCTGGAGTTTTTTTGGGTAATTCTTCTATTTTTTTAATTTCTTCTCATTTTTCTCGTGCCACTGTTTACCACTAATTTAATGAGTTTAAATGTGATCGACGTAAACTCACGGATGATTCTCGAGAAGGCCGTCTTTCTACGGCAACTACTTAAAATAACATGAGTGCTGTGAGGCTATAATAGATAGAAGCTGATGGAAGAGAATATATCAGCAGATCCAGCTTTAGTATAAGTCAAGAACAAAAGTCCATTTAGGCGTCTGAAAGCTTCGTACTAGATTGATACCTGTTCAAGCGCACAGCGCTCGAATCGTGCCCCTCGCGGAGAGGCGCGCGGAGGGTGTAACCGGCATCGACAGCGCGCGGGCTGCCGACCGACACTCCACGACCGAACGGACATCGACGCGTGCGCATTGAAGTTCTCCAACTTGTATTGTTTTTAACTACAAATTATATTTTAATACAGTCCACTTTGTTATCATTAATTCGCTACAGAAGATATATAAACAATACATGTGGATAACATAACGTGACGGAAGATCAAAACGCCGTCGTTTGGATTGGTGCCGCTCAATGTCTGAAAACGTCGTGACGTCGTGACGTCGGCACAAGTGATAAGAGATGGATATATTGTTACGAAACCGATACCAAAAAACAATCTCCCAGTGGATGTTTCCATTAGAAGATTTGCCGATAAAAGTAAAGACGGACAGAAGTTAAGAGAAAAAGATGATTGACTCATCATCTCTGGACGGGCGGGTCATTACTCAACAATCATTCTAGAAGATTAAAGGACTGATACTGCTTGGCTTGGAGTTAGAATTGGAATCTGCGTGGTGATTAGAAAAGAACGGAGACTACTTCGAAAAATAAAAAGAATAATAACAGGCAACTTTCAATGTGACCCCTGTGCCTGTAGTCCCATTCAAGTCAGTTCTCTCTCTTACGAATTATTAGCTCTATGTAACAATTTAAATGTTGAATTGTCAATTTCAAAACAGGATTTTTATATAAAACATCACGTTTTTTTTTTAAATTGACATCACTATGTTTTTTACATGGTCTGTTATACCTGTATATGTATACATATTATGTTTACAATAACTAGATATAGATAATTTACGTGATGGAGCCATGCTTAGGCACGAATGGGATGGCTCGACCGGTGCGATACCACGGCACGCATTTCCCCGAAATTAGTGAGGTTTCCGGAGGCTTAACACCGAACACTTTGACAATTGAATGTGTAGATGAGCAGCATATTGAAAGGAATATATTTAATTTCATTTATTTTTCACTGTACACTACAGTTATTGAATACATTATAAGTATTAAAGAAATAAGAAAATGGTATGGACTAAGGCGAGCCTAAACCAAAATTGAGATGTCTTCCAGCAAACCTAGTGAATGATAATGATGATAATAGAAGAAAGAGTTGGATGCAGTCATGTGTAGTTAAGCGCAAAGTAAAGAAGGAAACTTGTAAAAATAATCGGTAGACCTACTTGTAAAATAATTATAAAGTATAAATCCTAACTTGCACATGTGCATACTGTATAACCAAATTTATACGTTGCAAAGAAGAAAAAAAAAATGGAAAAATACAATCAGCACAATTTTGTGGTTTAAAAAGGTCGCCTACCATTAAACTCCAACTGGCTGTTGCAACGTTAGGCCGCTCTTTGCCATAAAAAGAAAAATAAATGCCCGATGCAGAAGTCCTTCTTAATACGCCAGGTATTGTGAGGAGGTTCCTTTCTTTGGAGCCCTAATCACGAGTAGATTGGTCCCTGTACCGGTGGGACAATACTTTTGAAATAATATTGAATTTATTTGAAATTTATATGTATAATTTATATTATATATACATATATATATAATACTACAAACTAATATTTATAAAAACGTACTTAAACGAGAGTATCTTACTTCCTACTTAAATGACGAGTGTAGTACACAACACAAGTAATAAAACTGTTCAAACACTGCGTAAAATTTTAATATAAATATTCCGTTATCTATCACACAGTTCAGTGTTAAAATATTTATAATTTATCTACAAGCCCAGGATAATCGGGTTAAAAATAATTGCGCAGATAAGGTGTAAGTATACAACACAGCAACACAGATAAAATTACTGAAATGTACTATACTATACGTACAACAGATACGTATGTATACTATGAATTTGAATCTAGATAACAAGTGTAATCTATAACAAATAGGATTACAGGATCCAAATACGTGACATACGGTCTCCGGACGGCAAAAACAAATAGCTTCACATAAAGAGCTCTGTTCTTGTAGGTCCGTGAAATCCCAAAGAACTTAACCATTATCAGCTAGGAATAGAAACAGAAGATCTGCCATAGACACCATACGTTCATCTTCATAAGAACGGAAAAATACAACGAAGAAAAGTTGCAAAACATATATGTTACTGTTTCGATTAAAATCAAAATTTATTCCTAGTCTAAAAATTCTTCAACTGAACAAAAGACTTGCACTTTGTCAATATGCTTTCATACCAGCTGCAAACCAAAGGAAGTAAGAGATATGAGCAGCGCAGCGTCACCACCGTTTCGAACAAAAAAATATTATAGCTACCGCGTTTATGTCGGACTATTACAGTATATCTATAAAAACCTAATTTACTTTCTATAAAATAAAGTTCAGGTCATTAAAAGAAGTAATAAAAACTTATGACACACGAAATAAACATAAATTGGTCGTACCTGCCTCCAGACTCCAAAACCTAACAAGTTCACTGTAAACCGAAAGGTGCGTTTTAAAGGTTATTTACTCAGTGGTGGATTACATAGAAGATAGAAGCGGTGGCATTGAACTGTTAGAGACTCACAGGCTATTTCAAATAACCAGTACAATGTAATGTGAGCTAATATGTTTCTCATTTTATATCTTTTTTTATTTTATTTCTTTGTTCCTCCTTATTAACTTATTTTCCCTGTAAATTATTAATAAACAAAATATTAGGTTGAGAAAAAAAAACTGCTAACAAAAAATGTTTAGCAAAATATTTGCTATGCTTAGGCTAGTAATATTGGCCTGAGGGCGACAGACTGGGCTATCTATCGCCCTAGCAGAAGCAGGCCCGTGACGGCGGCACGACGTGTTCCACGCGCGCCTGAATAAATATGAGGGGGGGACAGAACCCCTACACATCATATTGTAGTCGCCTTGCTCAAAAGGAGGCTAGGTCTGCCGGGGTACACAGGGACTTCCTTTCTAGGGTACACCTGAGGCCCCGGCCATAAGACCCGTTGACGGAACACTGTGTGGTTTTAGTCGGTTCGAGTCCAACATACCACCTTACCCATTAGCCCCGGTAAGGTGATGACCCGTGGGGGTTTCCACACAAAAAAAAAAGGCTAGTAATATTATTAGTAGCAAATGCATTTCCAATTATTCGATCTGCAAACGTTTTTGTTGTGCCACTAATCTTATTTAGTTATTTGTAAAGGATTATTTATATCGTCATGCAGGTATTTGCTCTTTGATCTTTCTATTTATTCCATTGTACTTTGGTATGAAACTTATGAACGTCATTGTAATATCGAATCACGATAATCATAAAACAAACAAGGATAAGAAATGAGATATTAAAAACATTTCAGACCAAACTATGGCTTACGGATTACAATTATTATTCATCATAATCAGGCATTTTATAAAATTAAAGAATATCGATACTAACTACGTCATTCCGATTTTTAAGTCGAAAAGATAATTGCAATATAATTCTGTGTCAACTTTTAAATCAAAAAATAATAATTACAATATATGTATAATTGCATTTCAATGCATAGATAAGTGTACTATACCTATTATTATTTTTACTATTACAAAACTCTTCAGTGCTACAATAACCTGTTGTAAGCAGCATTTTTTTATTTATTTGTAAATATATTCGCATTCTCAATACTCTTTAATAATAATAATAATAATAATAACATTTATTTGCAGAAATGTGGTTACAGTAGGTGGTTTACAGTATTAAAAGCACGAGACACATTTCGCTATATTTAGGTAGCATGCAAATATTAAGATTATACAGATAAAATTGGGAAAACATACTAAGATAAAAAACATTGAATTGATGACTTGATTTGCCACTATGTAATAAATATATGACAGTTGAAGAATTAAAAATCTTATTTTATACATTGACTACACTAATGCATTTCTGAAGTGATACGACTGAGAGGAGTTCTTTATTAAAAAATCGTTGACGGAGTAAAAGCATTCTGCAATTAGCCAATTCTTTAATGTAGCACAAAATTTATGATAAGGAAGATTTGTAATAGTCTCTGGTAACGCTTTAAAATAAGTGGTGCCATATAAACACAAGTTACCCTAAAAATCTCTAGGCGAGGTACTGGTAGTTTAAAATACGAGTGAGTATTTTTACGTCTGTTGGTATTATCTTTAAGTTCAAAAAGCTCCTTATTGCATCTAACAAATTTTGCTACTTCGTAGATGAATATACTAGGGACGGTTAACAGATTTTGAGACGCAAAAATGGGCCTGCATGAATCTGACCATATCAAGCCAAATATTGCACGAAGACATTTCTTTTGCGCTATGAATACTCGCGTAATTTCAGATGAATAACCCCAAACTACGATGCCGTAACGAATCATGGAGCAAACATATGCATGGTATATCATTAAGGCAGTCTCCCTTGATGCAACATCTTTAACTTTTTTTAATGCAAATACAAACTTATGGATCTTTTTGCAAACATTATCTATGTGATACTTCCACGTCATGTGTTCGTCGACTGTAACACCAAGAAATTTTGTGCTCTGTATTTGTTCTATTTGTTGACCATCATAATTAACAGAAATATTAAATTGTTTTGTTTTTGCTGTTCTAAAATGAATAAGTTTTGTTTTTTCTATATTTATTTTTAAAGTGTTCATATCAAGCCATTTAATTATTTTCTGAAGCGTCTTATTTACTTCATGTTCATATGATTTTAAGTTATTATTTTCTATTATTATTGTGGTATCATCTGCAAATAACACACACTGATGATTTTGTATGGCTTGAGGGAGATCATTAATATAAACGAGGAATAACAATGGCCCCAAGATACTCCCTTGCGGCACTCCGTAATAATTGAACCTAGGTTCCGAATCAAAAGATTGTAAAGTATTAGCACTACTACTGAATATGGTTATTCTTGTAATTTGTCTTCGGCTGCTAAATATGAATTTATCCATTGTAAGGCTATGCCTCTTATGCCAGTTTTATCTAGTTTTTTAATGAGTATGTCGTGACTCACAAAATCAAACGCTTTACTTAAATCCAAAAATAGTACGCCAGATGGTATTTTTTTATTTATATTATTAATTACAGAGTTTATGAAGGAAAATATAGCATGCTGAGTGGATTTACCCTTTCGAAATCCAAATTGTTCTTTAGCCAATACGTCATATTTATTATAGAAACTAATTATTCTTTTATTCATTACCTTTTCAAAAATTTTAGAAAAAATAGAGGTTAAGGCTATTGGTCTATAGTTATTTTTATCAGTTCTGGGACCTTTTTTGTGTAAGGGTTTTATTATGGACAGCTTCAAGTTCTCTGGAAAACAACCTTGTTCTAGAGACAAATTTATTATATACGCTAATGGTTCTGATATAAATGTAGATATTAGTTTAATTAGTTCAGTGCTGAAATCGTCGTGGCCTGAGGATTTAGTGTTTTTCAGTGACTTGATTATATTGTAGGTTTCTATTGCATTTGTGGGTTCTAAAAATATACTATGATTAATATTATTATAATGTAAATTATTATCGTTGAAATAAGTGGAAGTGTTAGTGTCATTTCTTTTTATATTCTTTTCTACAATATCAATAAAATAATCATTCAATACATTAGCTATGTGAGATCCAGAATCTATCATAGTATTATTGGTAATAATCTTATTTTTTTCCTTTTCGTAGGTAATTTATTGATTAAACAGACAGACTCCCCCGCATGACGAATGTTAAGATAATAAAAAAAATACTTGAAACAATATTTATGGCAAGACTAGTAATATACAGTCGTGGTCAACTAATTAAGGACATTCAAGATAGTGGACAGCAATAACCGGCTATGTACATATAAATATAAAACCCTGTTGATTTCTCAGTAACTATTATTTGCATAATTTGATCCGATTATTATACTATAAATGGCTGTAAATAAAAGATTAAATAAATATAAAAAAGTGTTTAATATCAAAGGTTAACCATGTATTCAATTTAAGGTACAATTCTGTAGCTGGACATTTAATTAAGAACAGTAAAGTAAAATGAAAAATAGAGTTAAACAGAACTAATAATCTGCAGTATTTTAATTTCTTTAACAACTTCATTTTATTACGGGTAAAATCAGTACCCAGTAGCAAAACCTTTGTTAGTAATTATCGCTTGACACCGATGTGGCATAGACATTATCAGTTTCTGACATATTTCAACAGGAATGTTTGCCCATGCCTCACAAAAAGCTTCATTAAGTTCATCTAAAGTTGTGGTACGATAAATGGCAACTTTTTTCTTAATTTCGTGCCAAAGGTGCTCGATTGGGTTGAGGTCGGGGCTATTTGCTGGCCAATCTAGCACTGATACCGACTGTCTGTTAAGAAACGACTTGACTGAACGGGCTGTATGTTTTGGGTCGTTATCATGCTGAAAAGTCCATATAATAGGAAGATGTTCCTCAGCATAGGGAAGCATAGTTTCTTCTAATATTGCCTTGTATTGATGTTGGTCTAAGTTACCCTGAACTTTCCTAACAGGTCCCACTCCACGTCCAGAAAATGATCCCCACATTTTAATGTTTCCTCCGCCATGTTTCACCTGCTTTTTTGTGAATCTTGGATTCATTTCCGCTTTTACAGGACGCCGTACGTATTGCCTTCCATCTGAAGAAATCAAATTAACCTTGGTCTCGTCAGAGAATAATACATGTTGCCATTGGTCGTAGGTCCAATGTCCATATTTACGTGCAAACGCCAAACGTGCATTTCTATGCTCTTTCTTTAACAACGGTACTTTGCGAGCCACTCTTCCGAACAACCCTGCTTCTACCAGACGTCGTCGAACTGTCCTCGCTGATACACTGACTCTTTCGTCTGCCCCAAACACTTCATGTTTAATTAAAATAGAGCCTAGAAACGGATCTTTCTTAGCTAACCTGGTTATCATTCTATCTTCTTGCGGAGTTGTTTTTCTCGATCTTTTTTTTCTGGGCACATTTAAAGTTGTGTTATTGCGCCTGAAATGTTGCACTGCATTGCATACCATAGTTTTTGAACAATTTAAATATCCTGCTATCCTTCGGTATGACCAACCACGCTCGACAAACTTCATGATAATTTTTCGTAGTGTTGCATCGCAACTTTTATTTTTGCCCATTGTTCTTCAAAATAACTCTCAAAACTTGAAATTACAAATCTAGATTGCCGCCAAAACTACCACAAAGAATAGGAGAAGAAAGAAAATAATAATTGAGATTCAGATTTTGAAACTAGAACGCAATATCTCAGTGTCCCTAATTAAATGGCCAGCCAGCATTCTTTGAACAAATAGCACTGTGATCATCTATCAGCTATACTGTAAAGAGGTTTAATGTTTAAGAAGTTGTTATTGTTTGTATAATTAGGCACATAAATGACTAATTATACTTACATGTAAAAGATGTGGAATATTGTTTAGACTCGTTGGAAAATAAAAAATAAATTCACAATTTGGATTAACTAGAGAGTGTCCCTAATTAGTTGAACACGACTGTATATATATATATATTCTTGTGAAAAAAACAACCTGTATAAAAGTTATGACTATGTTTTAATTTCCAGGTGTCATCACCTTCATTTTAAATAATTCTGATCTAGTCTTCCTGCAGATCTGCAAATTGCTCAGTCTTCGCCGATTAAATATTCGAATACTAGTAGGAACCATAGCAGGCCATCTGACTGACATTTATTTAACTTTAATTATTAAATGCGCCCAACAGCCCTCTATGCAAGGGATATGCCTCTCTATTAAGGCCGGCAACGCACTTGTGACTCTTGAGTTGCGGGTGTCCATGGGCGGCGGTAGTCACTTACCATCAGGTGACCCGTCTGCTCGTTTGCCCCCTATCGCATAAAAAAAAATGCAGGGGATATCTGAGCGCGGAAGAAACGGCCGCCCACGTTATCCTGAAGTGCGAGGGAGTGGCTTCACAACGGGCAGAAATCCTTGAAGTGCGAGGTCGGTTCTAAGAATCAGTAAACGTCCCGGGAAGCTTGCTCAACTAGTCAAAGTTTAGAACGCATAATGGACCTACCGTTAGTCTAAACGTTCAATCAATCAATCGATAAGCCCTCTATCCTGAACTTTCGTCTGTTATGAGGCGTAGAATAGAATAGAATAGAATATACTTTATTGTACACCTTAAAACAAAAATTTACAGTACTTATGCAAAATAGAAATGTCCAATGGGCGGCCTTATCGCTAAATGCAATTTCTGCCAGGCAACCTTACGATGGACAGAAAAAGACAAGATGCAAAAGAACATACGGGTAGTTTAGGCGTAGAAAGAAGAGAGAAAAAAAAGAGTTTTATTTAAGAAGGATCAAATTTATAACTAGGTACCTATATTATATATAAATAAACATACCTACATTCAATTATATATATAAAAATGCATATACGTACACATATATTATATACCATGGGTTTATTAGATCGATAAATGCAGCAGTTAGACAAAAAGTATAAATGAGATATAAACAAAAAATATACTAGCAAGCCAAGTAATAGTCTTTAACCATATTCTTAAATGTAGCCAGCGATTGGGCACGTCTAATGTGTAAAGGTAAGTTATTCCACAGGCGCACAGCCTGTACACTAAAAGATGTCTTCCTCTTTTAGAGGATATCTCTTAGTTCAGTGTGCCTTTTGGCAAAGGCCTCCTCTAACATTTTCCATTGTGTTCTATCTCTGGCAACCCTTCTCCAGTAAGGGTCCGCTGTAAGTTTTAACTCATCTTTCCATCTCTTAAGTTGTCTTCCCCTTTTCCTGTCTCCATCTCTGGGATACCAGTCTGTCACAATTTTACTCCACTTTTCCTGAGTACTCCTTAACATATAGCCTGTCCATCTCCATTTCATTTGGTCCATCTTTCTTATCTCAAGATAGATAGATAGTCTTAACGTTACTATTGTCATTACATATGTATGTATGTCTCTCGCAGCAGCAGCTCAAGCAGAAACTTTTATCTAATCAACCTCTGTTATTGTATTTTGTACATTATGTACAAGCCGATTATGTAAAGCAGCATGAGATAGCAAGTTATGTGACTGTCCGACTGAAAAAAATGTACTTAGTGCCTTACAGTTGGATTAATTACATGTATTAATATAGATCCACTTTTATTGAATACATGACTAGCGCATATATGATCTGTGTTTTGTTGCGATAATGTCTTATCTAATCTTGATGATAATTATAATGCTTTGATACTAATTCAAAGAACAAAGTACACTTCTTACACATGTTGATAGCAACCTCAAATAAAAACATACAAACATACACTCACGTCTGTATCCCCGAAGGGGTCGGCAGGGGGGTTTTAAACTGTAATTAAGTTTAAGCAAAGTGTGAAAACTATAATTAAGTCCCTTTTACGTAATAGATGGTAAGTCTATTGGCGTCACCAAGCTTTTAGGGAATAAAATTGAAAAATGAGGAGTACATTATACGGATGGATTGGTACTGTAAACAATAGTTCGAGCAGTGGAGTATACAGACAGGAAAAGGAGGATAGAAAGGGAACTTCCTGATACTGATAGATTGGGGAGCATAAGCAATAGCTCGAGCGAGTCAGGCGAGCACTCCTAAATAGAATTTGATACTGATAGATTGGGGAGCATAAGCAATAGCTCCAGCGAGACAGGCGAGCACTCCTAAATAGTATCTGATACTGATAGATTGGGGAGCATAAGCAATAGCTCGAGCGAGTCAGGCGAGCACTCCTAAATAGAATTTGATACTGATAGATTGGGGAGCATAAGCAATAGCTCGAGCGAGTCAGGCGAGCACTCCTAAATAGAATTTGATACTGATAGATTGGGGAGCATAAGCAATAGCTCGAGCGAGTCAGGCGAGCACTCCTAAATAGTATCTGATACTGATAGATTGGGGAGCATAAGCAATAGCTCGAGCGAGTCAGGCGAGCACTCCTAAATAGAATCTGATACTGATAGATTGGGAAGCATAAGCAATAGCTCAAGCGAGTCAGGCGAGCACTCCTAAATAGTATCTGATACTGATAGATTGGGGAGCATAAGCAATAGCTCGAGCGAGTCAGGCGAGCACTCCTAAATAGAATCTGATACTGATAGATTGGGGAACATAAACAATAGCTAGAGCGAGGCAGGCGAGCACTATTAAAAAGAATCTGATATTGATAGATTGGGGAGCATAAGCAATAGCTCGAGCAAGTCAGGCGAGCACTCCTATATAGAATCTGATACTGATAGATTGGGGAGCATAAGCAATAGCTCGAGCAAGTTAGGCGAGCACTCCTAAATAGTATCTGATACTGATAGATTGGGGAGCATAAGCAATAGCTCAAGCGAGTCAGGCGAGCACTCCTAAATAGAATCTGAATTATATATGTATACTAATATCAATAAACCGCAATAACTGTCAGGTATCCGTTCGAGAAACTAGCTTTAGTCCGCGACTTTGCTTCGTTAACGTAATCTTTGTTATGCCCATTACAAGTTGGGTATCTGGTTAATGTGAATACTATGTCCATTTTTATACCTCTACCAAGTATAGGACCTTATCCAATAAATAATTAGCTATTCGTTAAATGTATGAAAAAAATACTATTTAAATACACAACCGCGCAAAGCTATGTCAAAAGCCACATCGGCATTTTTATTTAAAAAATAAACCCATAGACAAAATGTACGTATATTACAACAATAGAAAAACTCTTGGAACCGAAAAACAAACGCGACATTGCCCGCCAATTTTAAGTTTCGAAGCAATACTAGCCGCACTTTGTTTGCGGTAGATTTGTCGCTTCTCTCGTCGTATATGGTTAAAGTACACACATCAATTGCCTAATAAGTAAGTTACTATACTACTATGTTTAATATCGTCAAAATGGCAAAAATGAGGATTCTTTAGTTTTTATTGTAAAGATAAAAAAATAAACTGCTCCTACTATTGACACGAATCGCACAATCACAGTGATTTGGCACGCTTACAATCAGTTCGTCAAAATCACTTTGAGAAATGGCCGCCACTTTCTTTCCAACAAGTCAAAAAGTTGTTGTGGTATGCACGGCATCCATACTCGGACGTGTACTTTAGAAAACATCCCATACGTGCTCAATTGGGTTGAAGTATGGCGATTGAGTAGGCCACGGCAAGAGTGCGTGTTACGACTCTAGCCGTGTGTGGAAGTGCATTAGTCGAAACGAATCGCCCAACCGGAATCGCAAAGGGATGATCACATCTGAAACAATCCTTTCCGCATAAATCTGAACACTGTGGTTCCCCTGATCCAAGTGAGATCGGCTCCACCGATACAAAAACCAGCCCAAACCATTATTATTCCGCCTACATATGACTGAACTTGATGACAAAATTTCAAGCGTTCTTCACGTCCAGAGGTAGTCAAACTAAAGCTTCTTTGATCCATAAATAGTTATCCAGAGTGTTAAGCGTTCTTTGTACCCATCGCTTGTATGTTTTTTTTTATTATATAGGAGGCAGACGAACAGACGGATCACCTAATGCTAAGTGACGACCGTCGCCCATAGACACCTCCGATATGTTTCATATGTTTTTTGCCGCATAATGCCGTCACTTAGTAACCAATTTTGATTTCTTTTACTTAATGAGGAATTGGAAAAAAAAAATAGACCTAGGCAAAGAAATGGACCTAAGGCAGAAATATTAAGTGATAAAAAATACAGCTTATTACAAAGTTTCTTAATAGGCGATTGAGATCATATTGTACACTTATATGATAATTATTTAAATAACTTCCTACCCGAATTCGACAATAAATGGTGCAACATCATGCTAGTCTTTAGATTACCTCATTATCAAATATTCGAATAGCACAATGACGTTTCTATTTGCCCTGTAATTAAGGATAATTGATGTTCTGTCAATAATAACTTACTAGTCATACATACACCTACTATATTTACTTATTTGCCCATACATAAATATATACGAGTGACACAGTGTTCGTGGATTAGACAAAGTAAATTTACATATATAAAAAAATATAAAAGCCAAATCCACATTTAGAATTATACCGAATGAGCTTTATTTATACTATTTTGAACTTTGCATATTTTTTTTTTCAGAATTGAAAAGAATACCCGAGTTTTGCCCAGATCTGAATACAAGTCTGCCTACCCCGTAAGGGATATAGGAGTGAGCGTATTTGTATGTTGCAGGAGAACGCCAACACTTAATAAATATGCAATTATTTACCCATCAATAGGGACAAAAGCATCTGAAAGTCGAAACCGTTCCGCCGTCCGAGTGGTAAAAAAAATCGCGCGGCAAAACGCTTCTTCATGAACGCTCTGAATAATAAGTAATACGTAGTTATGGTCGCACCTACAAAGCCAACAGATCTTTTATACAAATTAGTAACCATCGTAATTTAAAACTATTTTACCTAAGCATATTGGAAACAAATTCTAGAGACGAAAACGGTTTAGGTTACTTACGCCTCTGCCTACCTCAGCAGGGATGCAGGCGTGAGTGTCTGCATAGTATTGCAATTATAATATTAAAAAAAAGTGTAGTTTGATTTAGGCGCCTGAGCCGATTAATGAAGAGAAAAAATTAACATTAAATTAAGATAATAAAAACAAAAAAATATAGCCTTACCTCCAACTTCAGAGACGAGTGTAGTACACAACAGGGTCGATAACTTGACACTACTGTTTTACGATAAACAGATTTAAAAATAAATGCATAGACATTACGTGTATAACACAACCGTGCGCTAATTTTTCAACCATATTTTACACAAAGCCGGGCCACTCAATAACACACAATATGTATGATATCACACTTATGACAGATATGTTCTTTGTTCACAAAAACTTATAAGCTTTATACACGGTTAGGGAAAAACTCCCAAAAACGAAGACAAGATAGTACTGATGATAACTTTGATATTTCAGTAAAAATAATTTCCATGTTACGTAAAAAAATAATATACAAGACGTGTATTATATACGTTTGAGACGTTTAGTATTTTTTTATTTTCCAGAGAATTCAAAATGGCGCAATTTTTCATTCGGCCTATGTTACGTATGCCTACTATAATTAATTAATTATTTATAGAATTGTGTAAGTAGCTTTTGCTGCGGTTTTACGTTAATGTACACTTTGACAATTAGCCTGTCTCAGGAACAAGATTGTCTAATCTCTTTAAACAATGATTAAACAATATTTGATGTTGATTCATGGGTGCAATTTAGTGTTGTACTTTGATCGCGAAGCAAAGTCTACGGATTACTGATAGCATATTGCACGTGTGTAATATAATATTAAACTAAGTAACATGGTCAGATAATTTTATTATTACTTCAGTGCAAGCAAAACGCGTTTAATGTTATAACATATTCGAGTATATCGTATCGTATGTCGGGTGTATACCATATTGAAAAACTGTTAATGTTTTCAATAGATTTTAAATTATTGTTGGGTAACGTTGGAATCAGGTTTTCTTAAGAGTATCAAAATATATATTCTATAACTTAATAACAGCGATTTGTTCGGTTACTCAAAGGCGCGATAAAATTATTTTAATAATAATATTATTAAAAATAAAATGCTTTTTGGTGGTAAATATTTATGGTTTTTAAATTACACTGACTGTCCCGGTTTGTAAACAAGTATGATAGTGATTTGTTTGAATTTATTTGAGTTTTAGATTTCATGCAAGTACGTTTATTTAAGGTTAGATAAAAATCGATAACAGTAGATCGTGACAGACGTCCATTCATACAAGTTCGCCGGGACTCAAACTTGTCCTTTCTTTAAATTGGTGTCCAGAGATATTGGGATATCCGGATACTTTGGATAGTAAATTAAACAAAAAACCGAAATTAACAAGTATTTATATAAAAATATGATCACTTAAAACCACAAATAGATAAATTATATTATACTGAACAGTGTCAAACCAAAACAAAATCTAAATGTACCTACTTATAAAATATTTAATTCCATTAAAATGTTTATTGGACGGTTACAGGATATGTAACATCATATAACGTTCCTTAGATTAAGTTAATCCTCCGGGTCGTGCTCACATACAGATTTACATATATTTCAAATATGCTTCGTTTATTTAGTTACTTCATATAAAAACTTAATTTATATTATAAGGGGACAGATGAACAGACGGGTCATCTGATGGTAAGTGACTACCGCCGCCCATGGAAACCCGCACTCAAGAGTCACAAGTGCGTTGCGCTCTTTTCTTGTTTTTTTTTTATTTCGATTGACCTTTGAACTTAAACTTTTATTTGTTATTCCTTACAAATTACAAACTGAAGAAATTCGCAACATACTTATGACATTTAAGTTTGCAGATATGGTGACTGCTCAACATCAGACGGTCAGTATACTGTTAGCAACCGTTATTTATTTTTATTGATATGTATATCCCATATCATATTAAGATCACTAAAATGTAAAGTATATTGTATGTTTCATGGTTTGACATTATATCAGTAAAAGAAGAACATTTAAACTTAATTTAAAAACTTACAAAATAAAAAATAATTACAACATTTAATATATCTAACATATACAATATATATTGTTTACAATTTGGGCCCCGTGTCATGTGGATGCGGTGAGGACATTCAATGTAATACTTGTAGGCCAACATGTTGGACGCTACATGGCATACTGTCCAACAGAATAATAATAATTATGTGTATGATCAAAACTAAGTATGGCTTGTATTAAAGGCTCTGGAGCAAGGACAATCTCATACAGATACATTTTATTTTTAAATACATAGATAACTATTATACCTAAAATGCTCTATTCCACTTATCAGTATTAAAGAAAAAGGCCAAGAAATCTCTTGCGAAATTCCTCACCGCATCCCTTAAATCTAAATTAATAAAAAATAAAGCAAGTTAACATGTTTATATATGTATTCGTCCACAAGAATTAGAAACCGGTAGACCGTTAAAACTTGGCACTGGTTTAGTGCCATAAAAAGAACATGGTCCTTCGAGCCATTATACTCCAAGCCTCACGAAGAATCACTTAAAATCTGGACAAAAATGTATACTTTCGAACGACACGACCATGTCTATTTTACAAATCTTTTCAAAAAGACAACTCTCGCTCTAGGATTAATTCCTGTATGGCGGTTGACTATACAAACATTCAAACAATGGACATAAACAACACCAAGACTCAAAACAACAATTTTCATTAGTTACCCAAAGTGTTGTCCAGTGTGAGGATCGAACCCACAGCAGTCGACGCGGTAGATTAGAGGCGAGGTAACCATCTAAACCACTGCGCCATTCGTGCAGTAAATAAAAGTGAAATGTTAATTCTTGTGGACCATTACTGCTGAGCGACGTATTTGTGGTTAAAAATGGACGGAATACCTGTAATACTGACTATTTCTATACATATTATGCTATCATTGAGCTTTAGAACTGCGCTGGAAAGCAGTGAAACACTTTATTATATTATAAAACTGAAACTGATATCGCTTCTTGGCAGACTGTATAATCATTTCAGCTATACTTTTCACAAAAATAATACATGTATACCTACAGTATACATACATGTTGATGTAACTGATAATCAATTTAATGAAACAAAGTCTAATCAAAGTAAAATGTCTGTAAGGAAACACTGTGAATGATAAGATTAAGCCATATGCATGTAATCATGCATTTATCGATTAATACTGCCATAATGGACAATCACTAGACACTAAATAAATAAAATTATTTTATAAACAAATTACCAGTTTTTTTTATTGTGAGTCTAGACTCCATGTTAAATTATTTGTTAATGGTTTTGTACATTTTTAATGAGCGATTTGTGTAAAAAAATAAAATAGATACAAAATTAATTATACGGTAACGTTAATACTTCATTATTTTAATTTAAGAGTTCTTATAATTTTGTATGAAAAATTAAATACGTAACTTATTATTTGAGACTCAATATAAATAATTACATGTGTGTATATACTTCTAATAATACCATTTTATTTTACTGTAATTCAGGAGTGATTGTAAAAATATCTTTGGGTTTTAAAAATACTTATAAACAGAAATATGATATACTGATAAGAGATTCGTTTTTACATAACATCACGCCTGGAGTTGCAAGAAGAGCTAAGCACAGAAGTTAGGATAGTAAAGCTGAAAGTCCTTTACAATATTTTGATGGTATGTGCCACAATAATTATAAAGCCAGTAGTTATGTACATATTAATGCGAATCAAGAAAAGTCAAATTAATACAATGGCAGTGCAGATATTTCTTATACGGTACACTCGTCCAGTATATTGACCTGCCATGGTGCGAAAGTATATAAAATGAAAGTTCACGTTATACTGGTTACCCACCAACAGGCGAACTTTAGTACTAGATAGAAATGCGTATGATTCACTCTTCAAAGTAAACAGGCGTGATATCGTGATTTATTAAAAGTACAGTCCACTTAAGGTAAAAAATTGCTTGCACCTAAAAATACAATTTGTATAAAATCATTAAAATCGTTCAAGCAATTTTGACCTTTAATAGATTAATACTAAGATTTTTATTTACAAATCCGAATGAAGATCCGAGTCACTCCCCACTGCTTTCAGAGGAACTAGAAGATTGAGGAGCGCTGTCATTCTTGGTGTCCATCAGCGTCTCCTTTGGACTCTCCTGCCGAACATCTGTCGCTGTTTGCTGAATATAAGTCCCTTGGGTCTCTCTCACCGCCTCTGGTGGTACTGCAATTTCAGAATGTACCTGATTATCCTCAAAGTCAGAACGAACTTGTTCCTGCCTGTAATCTTCACGCACAGTATCCTCAGTACGTTGGTTGTCGTCTTCACGCAACCGGTGGTCACTGGACGGTGTTTGGTTGTCAGCAGGTTGTCTATGGTGCGGCCGGTTTTCTTCGTGATGTGATTTGTATGTGTCGTTCGAAGGTATTGTTAGTTCTCCGAGGAAGTCATTTCTGTTAACAAGTAATGACAATAAATATATGTATAAAATATATATAACCAAATTCAGTGCGATATCATGGTAAATTGTAATAAGCTGTATTTTTCATCAAAAGCTTTTTCATCTTAACAGGAGGAATTTATTTCCTAAGAAGACGAGAAAGAAATGAAAAACAATTAATCCAACAAAGCCAAAAAGCACAAACTTCGCTGGCATAATTAATTCTCATAAGACGACTCCCGCACTTTTTTTTTAATAATTCAAAATGATACCATTTTGCATTCGGCCTGTACAAGGCTTACATATGTAGTACACAAGTCCCGCACTACGAATTATTCCTGCGTCGCGGAGGATTTTACAAACATAGAAATAACATAATAACAAAGAACAGTCAGACTCGGGACAGCTATTTGTGAATTACACAAAGTTGTCCTGTAGGAAAGAAGAACTCACAACCTTAGAATCAGCAGTGAGGAACTCTAACCACCAGACCAACAGACCTGTCTAATTTAACTATCTTAAGGCTAAACTGATGTATCTTATTGCACGTGTCTGAGTGTACGTATACGCATCGTACGTATACGTATGCTTGAGTATGTGTAAATATTTTTCACAAAATGTAATAAACTTACACAATATCGTCAGTAGCTTTGTTTTTCCACGCGAAAAACTCATCCCCAAGGTTGAAGGTGAGGTTGGATCGCATCACCAGCTTCACGGGAGCCGCTTCATCAGTTCTACGCAAGTTCTTTGGGCCTGACGTACGTTCCGCACTGGACTTCTGACCCTGGATGTCATTTAAATATGGTCAATGTGTAATAGAAATGTAATAAAGCAATTTACCGTAATCGGTCATTATTTTATTGTATTGGTTTAAAGTAAAGGTTACAGAATAATTACATCAGTATTTATAACAGGTAAAAATAAAAAACAATTGCCAATTACAAGCTTCTACATTTTCTTGACGTGAGAGAGCCATGCTTAGACACGTATGGGCCGGCTCAAACGGAGTAATGCTCCCGCCTCACAGAACAACTGAGTGAGGTTACTGGAGTTCGTGGTAGATTCGTTAGATGGCGTTGTAATAAGTATCAGTTAGTGAAAGTGTTAGTGACCATTTGTACTCACCTCGTCCTGCGTTGTCCTCCCGTGAGAGGTTCGTCCCGAGCTCCGTGACACAACACCCTCTGTTTACAAAGAAGACATATCAAATCATAATATAAACAATGTCTATATACAGGATGTTTTATACAATGTGGTCATATTTAAAGGTTGAATAGTTGACTTTGTAAATAACGTAAATCGGTAACAGGTTTAGAAAAATTCGTAATATTTAATACAGAAATCTTAAACTGACAATTCATATATAAAATTTATCAGTAAAGATAATATTTTAAATTTAATATCAGGTGTATGTACGTATGTATGCATGTACGTATGTATGTTATATAGTCTGGCAACAAGTATATATATTTTTTTTAGATGCAAACATAATAATCCATTTTTAAACGACTTGCAAAATATCAACGAAATACGTATTCAGTAGTTTAGACACAAGACTATGTTTCTGTTTGCGTACTTATCCAACACTATGTATTACGCAAAACACGTGGACTATTTATAGTTAAAGACCTTACCGAGATACAACAGGGGGTCGTATTACGAAAAATAAACAAACAAAATAAAACAAGTATCAATTTCAAATACAAAATAACACAAGTAAAATTTTTTTAAATAAAATTTAACAATATTGCAAAAAGTTTATAAACGATAATTCTGTTTCAAAAAAAATTTTTTTTTTGTGTCGGCAATGTTAGTTAGACTGAGGCGAACGAACGAACGAAGAACGAAGCTCGTCTTTGATCCCAACGTTGTCGTTCATCGACAGCACACAGGTAATTAAAATAATATGTACAATGGTGTTGCAATCAGAGTTTTTTTATTGTATTTATTTTGTTATAAAACTCAATTTTTTATTTGCGGTAAATAGTTTTTCCTTTATGTTAACCGATATAATATATATTAGGAAGTATAATCTGATATGTCATTTACTGCATTTTTACCACCTTATATATGTATTTAAGCACGTACCATCAGCTGGGTCGCTATGTGCGCCAGAACCGGTAAGTAGACTAATTTCGTGGGGGTAGGCAGCGCGTTGAGGCGCGTGCGGTTTGTTGCGGCGATAGCGCGCCTCACCTGCGGAACAAAATATCGTAACAGATTCTATAGCCAGAAAATGGGTCACTTATTGTAAGCAATGAATATTAGAATAAAACCTTTCGTGAGTTACATTTATATTTATTCAAATATACGCGTTTTACTTACGTGTGTATTTCAGGGATGCTCGATACCATCCAATCTTTTACCATTTAACCAATTATTAACCATAAGTAATTAGCGTTTAGGGACTAAACTTTAGAATAAATTGTATATTTTAACATAAAACGCATTAATAATTATTCTTCTCGGTTGGTTCACTCTATACCATTGAATATAATTAAAAGGTCGCCTCACTACACCGCCTAGTTTCGGTCCCGACAGGAGACCTTTCTCAAGGAGTAAAACTGTATATTTAAATAAACAGCAATGAATATTATTGTGGACGGTGATACGTGACTGAAGTGTATGCGTATCATCTCCAGTTCTCGTAATTTGAGGTCGAATGGGTGAAGTTAGTTAGTAATTAAATGTTTGAAAATATTAAATTACTAATTAAATCAAAGGTGTTGTATATGTTTTTAAAAGGTCCTAAGTGTTCATGCGGACTCATAGTACCTGGTGTCCAATCCTCCTTGACGGAGCTGCGGTCGATGCTGTCGTCCATGAGGGGGGCGTCCATGATGGCGGACTCGCTCCCTTCCACTTTCGTGGCCTCCCCACTCTCCTTTCGTTTAGGCGGAGTGCTTTCACTAAAGGGGGAGAACGTATATACTGTAGCTTGAGTGTAAGAGAAGTGCGCGTGTGTGATGCGACGTGAGGTAACTTACCTGTGTGGGCGCGGCGGGGGTCGTGGGGGTGTGACGGGGCGCGAGGGGGGCGCCCTGGAAGCAGCGCCAGCAGAATGCGAGCCGTGGCGCTTGCGCTTCCGTTTGTGGCGCTAAGAATACAAATACTGAGTTATACACAGTAAAGTATAAATATTTATTTAAATACACGGTTTTACTCACTGAGTGTGACATCCGGTACCTGGACGACTTACTCCTTGAGAAAGGTCTCCTGTCGGGACCGAATCTAGTGGGGCGTCCCCCAAATTTACACGTTACTAAACAGTGTATTTAATTAAATATGAGTAACTCCCGAAAGCTTTTATTCAAGTACATATATGTATATATAAATAAGAATTCGAGCAACACATGTCACTTTAGTAAAATTGTTTACTGGATGTGGGCTCGGTCATTAATCGCAAGGTCATAAACATTGGTGCTCCAAACGCTGCAAGCGTAAGTGTTATAGGGCAAGCGACGCGAGCGCTAGCTACCTAAAAATGGATGTTTGTATGTCTTAGAATTCTTTAGTTGAAATGTTATATAACTTGAAGGTGGGTTTGATCTCCACAGGGTACAACACTTTGTGTAAAGCTTCAATTGTTGTTCTGAGTCTGGGTATTCTTTGTGTCCGTTATTGGAATGTTTGTATTGAAGTCCCCAGCTATACTATACTACAAGTTAAGATTAGAATATATCGCAGCTTAATAACATCATTTCTTCTCTGACATTCCCTTACCTTTGCCGCTACAGTGGTGTGTATCCTCTTGACTTCCACAAAGTCTTCGATGATGAGTTTCTTGTCGGGACTGGTGCTGACGTCCGCCACGTCACTGAACCCAGAGCCGATAGCTGGTGGAATGGCAGGGACGTCTGTTGTAAATATATTATGACCACATTTAATTTATATACTCGTTGCTGACAAAATCAATAATTTTAGAATCAGGATAACTTATGGCGTGCGGTTCTCGGTAAAGTGGGATAGGGCCACTCAATCTCTTCCCGACGGTCTCGTAAAGTGACTTAGGGATCGGACTGTTATGAGACGGTATACATAAAGTTATCTGGCGTTAGGAGGACCAAATGCTGTAATTCTGATGTGCATGTTTCATACCTTTTACCACTCTTTCAGGGATACAAGCATGATCATGTATGTATGTGAATATGTGTGTGTGTATGTGTGTGTGTGTGTGTGTTTGTGTGTGTGTGTTTGTGCGTGCATGTACGTATGTATGAGAAACTCCACTTTACTCCACCAAGAACCACACGACTTACGGCTTAACGGTTTCAGATTCTATATTAATACTTAAAATTATTGTTCTTTATTAATTGAATGTTAATTGCGAGACAATATGGCAGTTTGACAGTTATATCTTTAGTTGTAACGCATATGTTGTTGGACTACCTCTGGGTTGAAGGCCGACCGGCTCGTGAGTGATTACAGTTTGCACATCCACTACTTTAGGTTTGTGGTGACCGTTCATCATCTGGAAACAAAATAAATAAATAATTATAATGCAATGTGTGATGCCAGAAGAGGCAGCTAACTCCGCGTATTGTTGCAGCCTGAGAGACTGCAGCGCTGGTGTTGAGGTGCAGCTCGCGCCCGGTGACAACACCAATCTAATATGTACACACGTGTATTTATGAATATCATAAATATTATGTTGGTGCACTAAATTTAGTAAAAGTAGTGTATTGTAGCGAGGTGTTTATAACGGGCTCTGACCTGCCAGCACCATTCAGTTCGTGCTCTAGGTATGCGATTTTGACTTATTTGAGTTATTGTTTATACCTCCCTAACCTTTCTATCCTCCCTTTTTCTCATCTATTTCCCAAAAGTGCCCGGATGACGACAACTGGCTTCCCAATGTGGCGTAAGTGGGAGAAAGTTATGGTTGTCAGAACGTTGTTTGTTTACGGTTTTATGTGAGGCCTCATATTTTTATTGTCAGTCGGTTTTCAATGATTATTTTTGTATTGAATCATGTATTTACTAGGAAATAACACAAGAGCTAAAAAGCCGAGCATAAACGCAAAGGGCACAGCGGAAAAATCTAGTTACTACAATAGTTTTGTTAAATTCTCTGGTTCAATAAACTTTGTGAGCTTATGAGTAATAATTAACAATTATGTTATAGAATATTAAAACCCAAAAGTATGAGATAAAAAAATATGTAATCACATAAAATATATCTCAATTTTTCTCTCTGTTCCTTGATTGATCGCATTCTCTTTCTCCTCCCGCAGTTTAGCCAACCTCTCTAAATTTCTCTCGGCAAGAAATAACGGCCAGAAATCCTACAACAAAGGGATGTTATTTTATGACTATGATCACACCTTCCGTCCTTTTTGCTCCCTTCTGTCCCCTCCTGTCAAAGAGCCCGGATGACGTCACTAGGCTTGTCCCTAAACGGGATTATTTTTTTTTTTCATCAAAATCGTCGTCGTATCGTCTGTATCGCCGGAGATGCCTCTCCGGGGACACAGACGTGAGGTTATGTATTATAAATGACTTTAATAGATATATGTAACTGTACTCTTCATACATACATACAAATACTCACAGGTGTATTCCTGAAGGGGTATGGGTGTATTAAACATTCACATTTTGACAATTAGAACTTGGTGCGATTACGACTGTATATGCCTGTGTATACTCGTCGCCTCTTTATTTGTCATCTTAGTGGTGGAATATCTAAGTTAATCGTCTTCTCGTCTTCATTATTGTGGAAAGGTTTTATATATTTTTGATAATTTAATTTGTTAAGTGATATGTTCTCTTTATTAATTTGTGTTCTCTTGTCGGCTGATCTCTCTAACTTCAAATCGGATTTGGAAAATGTTACATTCGATTACTGTATTAGATGACGTAATGTATTGATAAATATTATAATATTGAGCATAAACTATCAGGCTGCGATCCTTAGGAGCGGAGCAGTGACATTAAACGAAAGTGGGACTGTGAGGAACACCTAGTTACGCTTCTCTATATCTTCTCATTTTCTATTTTTTTATGGTTTCTATTTTTGTAAAAATAACGCCTAAGAACGGCAGAATTTCCTCTAAATTTTGATACATGTGAGCTCGAGGGGAGGTCAAGGATATCTGAAGTCGGTAGTGTAGTCGCCTGCTCAAGAGAACAAGAAGCTGTTAAGACTCAGAAGTAGATACATACATACGCTCACGCTTGTATAAGGGGTAGGCAGACGTGTATAACACACTTTTTGCCAATTAGAATTTGGTCCCACTATAATAATAAGCAAACCTAATGCCGTCAACCACGCACGGTATGACTGTATACGTACTGTCTGATAGATAACAGGCCGATCCGTTAGTCGCCTTTTACGACACAACCTTGAAGAGATTCGGTGGCCTTATTCTAAGTCCACCGTGAACCACTCGGCACGGCAGAAGTACGTATTGTTGTGACTTATGTATATTATACATATGTATATAGTTTACTTTTCTTATATTGTATTTTTTTGTGATAAAGAATATTGCACAGTTTTGTAATACACATACAATTGTTTTATTTAAATATCTCGCTCTATTGAATAATTCCTGGTTTACTGCAATAACAGACATAAATAACACCTAGACATGGAACAATAATTTGTGGATAACACAAAGTGTTGTCTCGTGTGGGAAACGAACCCATAATAGTCGACGTGGCAGTAGACTACTTAAACCACTGTGAAACCCGGGAGCTAAAATAAAAACTCTTAAAGTCACTGGGTGACTGGCATCCCATTTCTATCAGACTAAATGTTTCTCGCGACTTCGTTTGCGTGGAAATTTTAAACCGTACATTATTACATGACAAACAGTAGCCTATGTGCTATTCCAGACTATAATCTATCTCCGTACTAAATTTCATAAAGATCAGTTGAGCCGTTTTGGCGTGATTGAGCAACAACGGACTCCTCTCGAAAATTGAGTCAAGTTAGACAAAATACAATTATACAATAATCTTCATTTTATTAATTAACTATTTTTTATTATCTATTTAGCTCAACCAACATATAAATTACAAAACAAGCTACCGGTTAGGGCTCCAGAGACAGGAACCTCCTCACAATACGCGCTGTATCAAGAAGGACGGCCTTCTGAATAAGGCTTTTCGCCCAGCTACAAAGTGAACCTCCGAAGATGTTGGTCGAGGTTTCAAGCAATCAACAGATAAGTTGATATGTCTACGGGTACAACTTGTTGAATCCTAGATGTGGCATATACATTGATAGAATAAAGGCCATAAAGTGGAAGTGTTTAAGATATGTGCAATGCCCACAGGTCTGATTGCTACGTATACAACTTTATACACCGGTGTAAATTATCTTCTGCCGCTGTTCAAGAGAAGAAAGATTGCGAATCTATCATTTTTATTCAGCGTTATGCAAGGGGTGATCGACTCACCCGAAGTTGAGAGCAAAGTTGGGTTGAATGTGAAATCTGCGTAGCTCAGACGATTTAATCTGTTGCATAACTTTACAGCAAGAACCTGATCCCTGATATAATGCGACATGAAGTATTAATGTCGATATTGACATTTTCCACACCAACATTCCAAATCACTTCTTTAACTAAATATAATTTGTAAAATTAATAAGCTGATATATGTCTACTCGTTCGTCGGTATCTGCTTGTCACGTTTCTTGATATTTATACTTTTTATTAATCAGCTAAAACTTAACTTAACCTGATTGGCCACCGCCTTAACATTTTAATATTTGCCTATTTTTTAAGCTAGCTGCACGTTTTCAATAAATGTTAATATAAAATAAATAACGATTGCCGAATCCACATCCCACTAGTCTGCAACTTAATGGGCCAAATCCAATTTTAATTTTAATCCCTCTAATCTTATTCCTGAACGCATGCCCTTGTGTGTGAGTGTTTCCCTCCCACTTTGATCCCGGGTCTTTTAAGTGGGACGTGAAAAAGCATTTCACCAGGCCGCCTTAGTGTGGGTCACCATGCTACATTGACTAGACATGAAATGAGGATGGTGACCACCACTCTTGGACTACTTGTTGCTTACCAATCAAGCAGAGTGGAGTCCTGGTAGGTTTAAATAAAAAGAAACATACATCAACAGTATGTGTGTTCGTCTGTCCCCCTATAAAGAATAGATAATGAAGGTATGCAGGTGTAACTCACCCCCTCCCTGAGCTGCGCGAGCGCGCCGGTGGGCTGCGAGGGCGCGCTGTCGGTGATGTCCATCTTGTTGAGCACGCGCGCGCTCTGCGGCCGCACCGACTCCACGTCACTCACCTTGTTGCGCTCGAACACTCGCCCGTTATTTATCACCTGGATATCATATTATATGGATATTATATCTATTATAGGGTATTCTGGGTATTATATTCATCATTTTATGAAATGACCGCGTTTTTTTTTAAGTGAACACTTCTTTAGGCGCGTGGAGCACTTTTTGGGTGAACAATAATCATGAAAGTCTCGTCATCATCGCCGCACGCTTCCCATGAGCTATATGTATACTGTGTATAATCTAATAGCTCGAGGCCACAATTCACAAGTTACTTAGTTTTCACTTCTATCGGCAGTCCCCAAAGACTGAACGTATATATTTTTTCATCGACTTTTACTTCATTCAGATCAAATCGAAATCATTTATTTCACAGACGGCGCAGTGGTTTAAATGGTCTCCTCGCGACTACACTGCCGCGCTCAATGTTATGGGTTCGATCCCCAAACAATTTGTATAATCCTTAAATATTTGTTCTGTGTGATACGCTTCTGCCCACCATTTCAGGGATATCGGCGTACAAGAGGAGACTCAGATAGGCCTCTACGATTAGTAAATTACTTTTCTTCTATCTGTAACTAATAATAAAATAACAGTCGCTTATTACCCAACTGCGCAAGAAGGCGAGTTATATTCTACGAGTGTAGGTATGTATTTCTCTATTCTCTTTTTAAAAAAGGCGACTCCGCACTAGGAACTACTCCTGACACGGGGAACACACAAAGTACACCCAGTCTTTATTTGTGAACCACACAAATTTATGTCCCATGAGGGAACTGAACCCACGACCTCAGGCTCAGCAGTCAGGGCCACTAATCTCTAAAATTACAGGCCATTTAAGTATTTATGTATAATCTGGTGTGCAATAAAAAAAATATTGTTATAGTGTAAAAGGCACTTGTAAAAAAAGCCACAAAGTAATCTTCTGGACTCGAACCGGGGTCAGCGGTTTTTCATTGCCTGAAAACACGGATAAAGCAAGGTTTCCTAAAAATGAAACCTACCAGGATATATATATATATATACATGTATAAACATATATACAAGAATTGCTCGTTTAACTCTTGGTTTACCGGAACGTGGATCCGCGCAGTCACCTTATACTGCGCGGATCCACGTTTGGAAATGCTATAAAAATATCAATAATAAAACCTGCGGCGTCTTAATTTTTTTAATTTCGGTAAAATATTGTACTATCGAAAGGATGAATAAAAGAAGGTTGACAAAAGTTATTTATATGGCAGAGGTAAATGGAGTTGTCGGAAGAGGAAGACCTAGGCGAACGTTCTTGGACCAAGTCCAAGATAATCTAAGATCAAAAGTACCTTTAACCGACGAGCCTGTATGCGGAACGGAATGAGAGTTGAAGAAGCGAGAAAGATATGTCAGAATCGTAGCAAATGGAAGGAAGTGGTCTCTGCCTACCCTTATGGAAAAGAGGTGTGATATTATGTATGTATGTATGTAATCAAGTTCACAATATATCAAAGTATAAAATAAAAAAAGCAAAAGTGAAATTTAAGTCACTGCCTTCACATTATTTCTGTTTTTTTAAAGTACGATCAAGTTTTTACGATAAAGATAATGTGCTGTAGTAAATAAACAACTGATGATGTGCCGCTAAACTATGTACTTTGAAAAACTTTATTTCACTACCTTTTAAATAAAAAATGAGGTAAACCGATACGTTTTGTAACTTTAGAGATATTCAATGTTAAAAAACTTGATTGTGCCGCCGCGCGACCGTTGATGTTCCACACAACGGTAACATCACTTCGTCAGCCGCGGCATACCAGAGGTTAAAGGTATTAGATAATATCACGCCCAGAAGACGGCTTGATGGTACAACATGTCAAGTAACATTAAAATCCCCTTAATAGTGAAAATGAATTATATAACATTTCGAAATTCAACAAAATGCGAAACAAAATGCGAAACAAAGATTACAATATGATTTTTTAAAATTGTATTTTTTAACTCAGAGCATAAAAGACTGGGGTCTTTATACTCCTTAAGGTTTCCACTCACCTTGACATTCTTATCGTTGAGTATAGTAACGAGGTCTCTGACGAAGGTGTTGTTGGGGTACAGTTGCCTGTGCTTGCAGTGAATGTCGACCTCCAAGTGGTCCTCAGTCCCGTTCATCAGAGTGCGGACTATTTTGAGAATAAATTTGTTTTTCGTTCGTTTCTTGGTACCGTGCTTGCCTTTGCGTCCGTGGCGTTTGTGATGCTTACTCTAATGTAAATAAAAATATATATATAATAAGAATAACTATCAATAACTATCAATAACTATTAATAACTATCAAATAACTATTAATAACTATCAATAACTATCAATAACTATAAATTTAAAACAGACTTGACTTGAAAACTCCTCCAACGAATAGAAAAAAGCTGATGAACTTCAAAGGGGTGAGCTAATACTTAAAACATAGCTAATAAAATATCAGCTTTCAAATAAAAGACAAAACCGCATTAGTATCGGTTCACACAGACAGACACACTTACACACATAACAAACCTCTTTTTGCATCGAGAGATATAAAACTCAAAAGATATACGTGTATGTTACTGTGGTTACGTTGCTGTATTCGGTTACAGAACGAACATTAAAATCTTACTAAATTCTACCTATAAGTATGTATTATTATTATTTTCACCATAACAAATACGAATTAAAGACAAGATTTGTTCTTATATTTAAAACTAGCTGTTGCCCGCGACTTCCTCCGCGTGGTATATTTTTTTCAGTGGTAGAGCCATGCTTAGGCACGAATGGGCCGGCTCGACCGGTGCGATACCACGGCCTCACAGAAAACCGGTTGTGAAGTAACGCTTGCGTTGCATTTCCCCGAATTCAGTGAGGTTTCCGGAGGCCCAATTCCCCCTCCCCCTTTTCTCTCCCCTCATCTCCTTTCTTCTTTTTTCCATCTCCTCATCCCTCCTCTCTTCTTTCCGCTCCCTGCATCCCCCATCCCTCATCACCCTCAAAGGCGGGCAGCGCACTTGCGACTCTTGAGTTGCAAGTGTCCATGACGGCGGTGTCACGTACCATCAGGTGACCCGTCTGTTCGTCTGTCCCCCTATAGTATAAAAAAAAAAAAAATATATATAACAAAAAAGTTATTGTTCAGATCACAGTTTTCAATTTGGTTTTATTTTTTTTTGTTAGATCCTATTTTTTTTTCAAAATAAAAGTAGCCTCAGTTACTCCTTGTTACATCAGCCAGTGAAAGTCCCGTCAAAATCGGTTCAGCCATTTCAGAGATTAACCGGAAGAAACAGCTGTCTGTTTCTTCCGGTTAATCAGACAGACAGATAAAAATTTTAAAAAAATCGTTTTGATATATGTACCGTGTATACGTCCATATGCACTTAGTAAAAAGCGCTTATTTTAATATTATAAACAGACACTCCAATTTTATTTATTTTTATAGATTTAAATCGTATTAGAATTATTATTAGTATATCACGTGACCGAAAACACCGACCAACATTTTTTCACGTGAGTGACGTCACTATGGCAGAACACTCTTTTGTTTATAAAAACAACGACCAGTTTAAATATCTTTATACTGTGAATTAGTGCCTTTAAATTGCAGTTATTCATAATTTCATTTGCAGTTTTAGAAAGACCACTAGAGGTAATGCAATATGCACTGCACATTTGACGTTTTTCTTTTGTTTCTGCTATTATGACGTCACGATAATGGCGGCTACCCTTTTTGCGCGACAGTTTATAGTTTAAATTTTAAACAATTTTACTTTGCAGAAAGTGATATTATTTTGAGGAAATATTAATACCAGTTGGCTATTGAACCCATACAATTATTATAAAAAAGGACGAAGGTTTTGTGTATTTTTAAATTAAAACGAATTAAAATGAGTTCTATATTATATAATTCATTTAATGAATAAAATTTATATTTTTTGTTTGTACATTTTTTTTTTATATTAGCCTACCATAGTGACTCCACTTTCGCCATCCTCATTGCATCTCTAGTCAATGCAGCATGGTGACCCACACTATGGCGGCCTGGTGAGATGCTATTTCACGCCCCGCTTAGAAGACCCGGGATCAAAGTGGGAAGGAAACACGTGCGCTGGTAGAGAATTCCAGGCTTTTACCGATCGGCACAGGAAAGAAGAGCCAAACCGTACATGCTTTTTTGATGATGATATATCCCTATATACAGACAGACGAACGGAAGGTCATGGTGGGGGGGGGGGGTAGTAAAGAGGAGAGGGGGAGTTGGACTCGCTCGTCAATTTAATGCAAACCTTTTTTGTTTACCGGATTACTATGGTTGAGCCGACCCATTCGTATGACTCTCAAACGGCTTATCTCTAAAACTTTTATTTCTACTAAATTGATTTGAAAATTCTTCTAAGCTCAAGTCTTAAGGAAGGTCATGTACTATTCACCATTACGCTACGGCGATTAGGAGTAGTGAGCGCAAACGAGGAGTGGAATACCTTGTGCGTGTGTCTCCGGACAGTCCCGTTGTCTGACGGGCTGTTGTCTTCCCGCCTCAAGTCGTACACCTGGTTCGGGTTCGATTCTGAGTAGGACATCAGCGACCGAGATATACGACTGTGGAAGAACAATACACTTAAATAATATATTAAGTAAATGATCCTTTGGAATGAGGTTTTTTTGGTGGTTTTTTAACATTAAATGAATAAAATTGTCGCGATAATATTTATAAGGTACAATGCATTTTCTTTACTAACCGTACATCGAGTGTCCAGTGCATTTCTTTTGAAATTTAAAAAACATGTATATACAGTAGGTACCTTAAAAAATATTATCGTGATTACGTCTCAATTAACACATAATACGTGTATAAAAAAAGTCACAAAATTTAAAAAAATATAACTTTGTAGTTTGTTTACATCAAAATTATTACGCAACAAATTAGAATCAGAATATTTATTTGCAACAAACATGGTTACAGGATATAACAAGTCGGACAATCGGAACGCTTCTGCAGGTCATCGAATGCCCCCAGCATGTCCTATTTATAGAGCTACTCATCAATTTATACAAAACTCGGTCCTTTTCAGAGAAGGTTTGAATAAACTTTAATTTATAAATATGAGACTCACCGTAAGGAGTGCTTGTCAACTTCGTTAACGCTATAATGAAATAAATCAACCGTTACTTTTTATTTATACTGATATAAAAAATGAAGAGTTCTTGTTTGTTTATTTGTACTTTTTAACCTCTAAAACATACAGTCAGATTCGACAGAGAATGTATTTCGGGGATGCCCGACTAGTTTCGGTCTCGACTGGAGACCTTTTCAAGGAGTAAGTCGTCCAGCCGCGACGGTACCGGACGATAACGGACGTCTACTACTAGTCGGGCATCCTTAAAATACACACGTAAGCAAAACCGTATTTTTAAAAGAATATGAATCCAATTCATGATTATTTTTATTCTACGACACTTAACAAGCATTGTTTATCTACCAGCTTTCTGTGAGGCCGAGGTATTACTCCGGTCGGGCCGGCCCTTTCATGCCTAATCATGGCTCTCCCACGGTAATAAAGATTTTTCTTTTTATACATATATATAAATATATAGGTTTTTACACACTCAATCCTAATAATATTAATATTATATTTATATATTAAGAAATAACAAATATTTTTCGGCTCAGCAAAAGCTCCAATATTTGGCCACAACTATTTGTAACACCCTATATCGCTTAATATTATGTATTTGACATCATATTAGGACTAAGCATTAGAGCTACAAGATGAGCCAATAATAATAATTAATTGTAATGAAAATATTCTATTATACTGACCGTTGACCTCTCAATTTGCTGATCCTCCTCTCTTGGTCGGCACTCACATCATCTGCCGCTGTAAGAGAAACGTCATTTCAGTCTCGTACATAATTACACCAGATACAAGATCCTTACACTTTGCTCTTTCTTTCTCTTCTCATTAGAGAGAGACAACGGGCCGTCACTTGTTTCTATACAGACACAACTCTTTGTTTATGTAAATATCTTTTACAAAACAATCACTTATTAACTGAGCACGTAGTTACTAAGAAATGCTATCGTATCGAGTACCGACAGGACAGGCTTGTCTAGTGCGTGGCTACAGGAGACTGTTGTAACATCATACTTTGTTAAAAATAAAATAATAAACACTATTTTTTATTTAACTACCAATACTCACATTCTCGTTTGAAGTTATTCTCTTCCGTATAGTCTATGACCCATATTTGCTGAGCTGCCTCCTGGTTGCAGACAGCTGCCTGCACATCTCCTACAGCCTGAGGAGCCGTCATGCAGAGCTTCGAGCCAACATTTTGCAACTGCCCCGACGGTAATCGAACCCACTTCTGGTCTCGACCCTTCCCGTGGCAAACTGACATTACTACTGGGCGCATGATCTCGGACTGGCGGTCTTCAATATCATTTCTGCGAAGTATATATCTATTTTTTTCAGTCGGCTATGTAGTATCTTATGATGGAAAGCGGGATCCGGTGTCTATACTAGGGACACTAGACATACTTTCAATTGGGGAGATAAATATTCTTTAATTAAATTATTTCATTATAGTCATATATTTCTTATTAGTATTAGTTTAAATACACAGGCGTGACGTCACGCCTGTGTATTTAATACAAAAATGTACCAAACATTTTCTAAAAAGCTACTGATATGTTTCGACAGCCATCTAATGTATCCAGAGTGATATAATTACACTTTGAAATACTATAGAACAGACTTCAAAGCGCCTATATACATTGTAATAAGCGGTATTTTTCATCCCATGATTTTCCACCTTAGAGATGGAAATTTTCATCAAATTTAAACTTTACTAACCTCCAATATTATCCTTTTAATTAAAAAATAATTATTGAAAACTGTTCACAAATAGCAAAGAAAAATATACCTTTCTAAAATCACACAACGTTTAGAAAATATAAGTTTTGAAAATTGCATTTGTGAGCAGGAGCTTTAAAACGGTTAACATAAAATTTTCCTAACACAAGGTTGTTATGTCTGTTAGGATATATTACGAAAGACAAATAACAGAGTTAAAAAAAAATACACAACTTTGCCCATCAGTGGGACCGTTTAGGCTAATCAATATACATATATATAAACCCATCTGCTGTTATCTCTAAATGTTAAATGTCATCCCACTATTAAGACGACTCATACGATTCCTCACAGTTCGTGACACAAACATCATACATACATAATATGCTCTCGAAAACCCACCCTTCTTGTAACGCAGTCGAGTAAAAATAGTTTGTTTGATAGTACTTACAAATCAGGAGGAAACAACGGCCTGCGAAATGAACTTTGCTGTAGAACTCTAAATTTCGAACTTAGCTAACTTACATTAACATTTTCTACTTTATTGCTTTGTGTTAAGGTCGAATTTACATTGATTACAAAATATATACATATTTATATTCTTACATAGATATATAGAATTTTATATCTATGTAAGAATATAAAAAAGCCTGTATCTTTTGTTTGCAAACAAACAGACGGTTCACCCAAAGGTAAGTGACAACCGCCGCCTACGGACGCTCTCAACTCAAGAGTTGTAAGTGTGTAATCTACAAAGTGTTGTCCAGAGTCACAATGTTCCCCGTGGAGGTTGTTTGTGTGTTTTTGTAGTCCCCTGTTCCTGCATTGCGATTCAGACGTAAAAAAAATAAGTTATACTAGCCACAAACCCATACACTCTTTTGTATGAAACCTGGACTTTGAGACTTCAAGACCGCCGTAAACTTTCGAGGATTCCCTGGACGGCATTTCATACGAAAAACTACATTTCATCATCAGAAAACTGATTATTAAACAACAACTTTTGTCAACTGTGCTTTTGCGAATATTTAAGTTTTTTCGTCACATATAGAACAAGAAGAGCTATTGAACGTCATCACCCGGGTTCCGGATTATAAGAGTTGGTAGCAGTACTCTACAGTCAGTATATATATATATATATATATAATCCGATACAGTGCTGCAAACCATTTGTCAGATTAGTCCGGGTCTACTGCAGTACATTATTATATCATAATAAAAAGAGAGTAAGCACTGGAAGAGAATATATTGCAACGACACTACATTAAATTAGAACAAGGGTAAGAATGAAAAAGATGAACAGATGCAGAAGCAACATGTCAGCACCATCTAGCGAATACAACCCAAACTACGTAGCCACTATCTTATAGCACACTACAATCCTGAATTACGATAGTAAATATCTCGCGACGATGGAGCACCTCCTTGTATGTTGGAGGGGCATAACACCCGTTCCTCCACATATGGGAATATTGACGTTCAACTTTTACAATAATGTTGGTAAGCAATTAACGGAAAAGTGGTGTTCAGGAAATTTTGTTGATCGAGATAGAAAAGTTTAGTGAGAGTCAGTAAAGACTAGTATTTGGGTACCTGGCTGACAAAACTGGGAGCGTGACACTGAACTCTCTGATACACTGTTACATCTGGAGTGGACTATTGAAGAAGACATCAGAAAACAGAGCATTCGAAATTGTGAAAACCAACAACAAGGAGGTCCTACGTGGTATCAGCACACAAATATATTTATTGCAGATCATCAAACAAAGATCATCAAACAAAGAAAAGGTTAGACAGGGAAAATAGGGAAAATATTTTCTTTATAACAAACTCACTTTAAATAAATAAGGGTTCAAACAAGTTGAGCTTAGACAGAAGTCGTGGCATACACAGTATTGCAGAGCTGAAGACAGCACGCGGTATACAGAACTGACTGCCAACCTCCAGGGATTTTGAATTCTACTTTTGGTCATGTACAGTTAGATACATTTTTATACTATCTATTTTTTTATATTAGCCTACCATAGTGACTCCATTTGTGGTCACCATCCATTTACATGATATTATGCGTGAAAGAGTGTGTTTATTGTTTCTTGGGTCTTTTATCTTGTACATTATTTTTATTTTTTAGTTTCTAAGGTATAACCAAACATTACTTTGTACAGGGGTGTTTTTGGTAGTATGTTCTTTATTGTAAGTAAAATTATAATAAAAGCAAGTGACACTCACGGTTGATTCTCAAAGAACGTATCACTTTCACTGAAATTTAAATTATGAATAGAAAATTTTAAAATCTCAAGAGTTCAAAAATTTTATATTCAAAATTTCGGAGAATAGCAATTAGAATGTTATATATATACATAAACTCACGCCTAATAGGTATTAAATGCCATTATTTTAATCAAAATATTGTCATTACACACGTGGAGCACAAGCTTGACCACCATTACACAAGTGAAGCTTAAAAATGTGTTCAAATATTTGATATCAATTTTAGAACAGATAATTGCGTCTTCAGGATATTTAGAAATAATAATTACACCAGGCTTCTGTCTACAAATATAACATTAAACCAATAATGTATTTAAACATTTTTTCTAATACACGTCTTGCTACGAGGTAGAGCCACGCTTAGGCACCTCCCCTCTCCATATTCCTCTCCCCTGACCCCCCGCCCACTTTCGCATCTCCTCATCCCCTCTTGCCCCTCCCCGCATACCCTAATCCCTCATTACCCTCAAAGGTGGACAGCGCATTCACGACGCTCGAGTTGCAGGTGTCTAAGGACGGCGGTTGTCACTTACCATCAGGTGACCCGTCTGTTAATTTTTCCCTCAGATGGATTCCCTCACACATTCTCTATGTATCGGACATTAATAAATCTTCACACAACAATTCCTTAACAATCAAAAATGACGACCATAAAAATGATGCTATACTATCTAAAGATCTAAAATTAATATTCTCCACAGAAATAATAAATAAATAAGTTTACTTGAAGATTTTTTTAATGTTTTTTAATAGTTTATATAACTGTTAAAAAACATTTAGACAGACATACGAGCAGACGGTTCAACTGGTGGCAAGTTCAAGTGTTCAAGTGGTGGGAAATAAAATATGTTGTTAATTAAAATCAAACATTTCGTACTTATATCAAACATTTCTGCATCACCCAAAGGTAGACTATGCAGAGAGCGAATATGGAATTAAGTCTGACTCTGTACATCTTGTGCGTAGTGTTAAATAAATAAATAAAGAAGGGGTTCAGGATGCCGATAATCTCACTCAATCGTTGAAACCATACGCAAACATTGCTTAAGAGCCAGTTTTCTATGAGGCCCCTTGTATTGCTAAATTTCAATTTCACTAACCTGGAGCGGTGTACGCTGGCACAATTAGTCTCATCTCTTATCTCCCCCTTGTTGGAGAAAGAGAAGTACTGCGAGGCCTGGAGGTCAGCGTGACACGGATACACCCCCAGCAATACGTTGTCCCCCTCCTTTTGTAAAGTGTCGAGGCACATTTGAGTGATTTCGTTCTTGAACCTGAAATAATATATTTTGTTTATATTTTTGAGTGTGCTTTGTAAGTGTTGGGAGTTGAACAGGGTGACGTCATTACTTTGAATGGACACAGCGATCGGATGGTTATCTATCAGACAGTAAATTATAGACTAAATTATGGCTAAACGTGGGCGTTTGAGACGCATCTGCTTAACCCTTCAGTGGTAGTACATACTACTGCCGCCCATGGACACCCGCAACTCAAGAGTCACTAGTGCGTTGCCGGCCTTTTAGGTAGGAGCACGCTCTTTTCTTGAATGTTTGAAGGTCGTATCGTTTCGGAAATACGGCAGGCGACAATTTGTTCCATAAGCTGGTTGTGCGAGGCAAAAAGCTTCTGGAGAAGCGCACAGTGGTGGAGTGCCAATCGTCCAGGTGATGGGGACGGATATTTTGTCGCGTAGGACGATGGCGAAAACCAGCAAGCGGTATAAGTCCGAACAATTCCTCTGAACACTCCCCATGATACAAGCGATAGAGAATGCAGTATATTATATCTTTAAGTATATGTAATTTAATACATTTTACTACACATTTCATTATTTATTTTACAAAAATTACAACAAGTACAAGGTACAGACAGCAGATGGCGCTGTAATCAAAACTCATTTGAAAAGTTTTATATAAAGCACAAAATAATTAAACTTGAAACAAAATAACCATCTCAATTAAATTTAATCATTGAAACGATTATTTGAATAAGTGATTAATTAATTTTTAAAATTAAATGTTACAAATATCTTGGAATATTAATTTCGAATGTTTCAATAATAATATCACCATAGACATATACTCGTATATAGGTGAGTTTTGCCCATACATTAAATTAATAATATTTTATGACATTACTAGTTACATGTTTACCTGCCATAACCGTAGACATCTTTGACTGGCACGAACTTCTCTGGATATATGTTGTCCAAGTACCACTGGAAACTCTTGCATTTCAGTTTCTCTCGTAAGATCTTGCGGTGGGTGACGTCACCGATTATTGGATTATTCTGGAAAAACAATACACACATATTTATTTAAATACAGCAGTTAGTTCGAATTTAAACCATAACTAGCGTAAATGAAATTAAATGTAAACTAAGAACTTCTTTATGAAAAGTTTTCTCTATTCTGTTGATGAATTCTTCAATCATCCTCCAAAGTTCTGACGAGGTCTTCCAATTGGTCCCACACACAGGATACACAGGCTTAGTATACTGGGTATGGACATCTGTCGGGATCTCAATCCGCGTGATTACATCGAGAGCGTCACTAAGGCGGCCTCGCGGAAGCTCGGTGTATTGAACAAGGTGAGACGGTTCTTCTCGCCCGAGCATCTGTGTCTTTTATATAAGACCCAGGTTCGCTCCTGCGTGGAGTACTGCTCTCATCTTTGGGATAGCTATGCGCAGTATCTGCTTGACGCTCTCGATCGGTTGCAGCGACGCGCAGTCCGTATTATAGACTGTCCTGAGGTCACCCAGTCTCTTGAGCCCCTGCAGTTGCGAAGAGATGTCGCCTCTATGGCAGTTCTCTATCGCCTACATCACGGGGAGTGTTCTGACGAGCTCTTCCAATTGGTCCCACCTTCTCCCTTCCTCTACAGGACTACACGTGCTGGCCTAAGACGTCACCGTTTGAGAGTCGAAGGTATGCGATCCCGAACGAAACGTGTGAACTGTGCCGATCAGTGAAAGATTGGAATTCAGTACCAGCGCACGTGTTTCCTTCCCACTTTGATACTGGTTCTTTTAAGCTGGGCGTGAAAAAGCATCTCACCAGGCCGCCATAGTGTGGGTCACCATACTACATCGATTGGACATGCAAGGAGGATGGTGACCACCACTCTTGGACTCCATTTATTGCTTACCATCAGGCAAAGTGGAGTCATTATGGTAGGCACATAAAAAAAATATATGCAATCCTTACAAACTTGTCTGTCTAGATATCAGTTGTTTTGCGCTAAAATCTCTAAAACCAATTTGGGTCCTTTGCCACCGTTAACAGAAAGCAAGTTGACTGCACGGATAGCGTAGCGGTTTAAGTGGTCACTTCACCACCAGACTGCCGCGCCCAGTGTTGTGGGTTCGATCCCCACACGGGACAACACTTTTTGTAATGTTCTAGTAGTTGTTCCGAGTCTTGGTGTTTTTTTGTGTCCGTTGTTTGAATGTTTGTATAGTCCCCCGCGAAACAGGAATTAATCCTAGTGCGGAAAAAAAGAGGACAATTTAATTTGCTGTTACGCTCACCCAGTGTAGATCTGGATATGTGTTACTTTTTGTCCCGTGTGTGAATCAAGCCCACGACCTCTGGCTTAGCAGTCAAGGTCACTAACATTTAGACAAACAGGTCCGTCATACATAGACACACATTCACTTGTAAACAATTTTAAATAAACTGAACGGAACTTAATATCAAACATATATTTTCTTTTCGTAATTAATTTACTAATATAAATATGGCGCAGTACCGTCTTTATGAGGATGGTGATCACCACTCTTGGACTCCATTTATTGCTTACCATCAGGCAAAGTGGAGTCATTATAGTAGGCTTACAAATAAAATAAAAAAATTATACAAGGAACCCAAGTGTGACGCCACTGCGAGTTACACTTGTCTGTTCAATATTTCTGTGTACTTTATTTCATTAGGTATATATATACATGGGCTCACGCCTGGATCCCTTAAGGCGAAGGCAGGAGTGTATCATACATCTGTTCTGTCATCCGGGCATTGTATGACTGTACATATACTGTCTGGTAGGTGACCATCAGTTCCTAGGTCACTTCTTACGACATCCACGGACCTATTCTACTCCACAGAGCACCACTCGGAAACTTGTTTTATAAAATTATAATTATTGTAATAAAAAATAATGAATGTTCTTTAAGTTATTATCACTATGTTGGAAAATAATGAAGATACACGCCCACTGATTGATTTATCTCAGATACAATTTAAATTATGTTTGAATCATGAATACATTTTTACATTATAACACTTTACCATTTCAGGCATAAAATAAATAACAATATTACACAATTACTATTATTAAAATTCTAAAACAAAGCATGCACAAAGTGTATGGGTACATTAAATTTATAAAACTAATATTGAATTGAAGGCATTAAAGAATAACTGAAAATAGGTAATTAAATGCCAATTACTAAAATACTACTAAATTACTTTACTCTACGTTGTGTTAGACGACCTGATCGCAACGCATATAAATTCTACAGTTAAAGCGCGATGCAGAATTAAGTTACAGTACTAGTTCAGTTCCTCGCCGCTAGATGTCGTTGCGTGTACATAGGTTAGATGTAGTTACAATTGTAACTTTGTGAAGTACTCACTCTGAGGTCAGGGCGGTGCATGTAGAACAGCTCGGCGTACTCATCCATCCACACCTCGGCCATCCTAGCCGTGTTTATACCTGCGAACAACATGAAACAATATCTGTACTACTGTATACTAATATCTGTACTATTTGTATCATTAGTTATTTAATTATAACTCCGATCTTCTTTCCCTTATCCTAAATTTAATGATGGTCGGTGCAATGTGTACATTGCTAGAGTTTTGGCTAGTTTCTTTCATGGTCAGTAACTTGCCTGACTTCAACCCTCCTTAGGAACATAGCCTTTTAATAAAATATAATAAAGCGGGACCGAAGGAAGAAAAGGAGTTTGTAGAATGAGAATGGGGAAGGAGACGAACTTAGGGTGAGGGATGCCACAAGTCTCGGATGAGGAAATAGCACAGAGGCTGCAGTAGCTTACTAGAAGCCTGGTCGCTTCGTGTGGACAGGATCTCTCCACAAGCTTCTCTGCGCTTATACACAATGCAACCAGAAATCCGTAAAAAAACACGTTGAAAAAAAGAGTGTTCTTGCAGTTTTTTGCCTGTTCTTTTCAATAGGATTGCAAAAGGCAACTAGATTCTTAGTGTAAAGGACTTCTGCTCGTAAATATTCAAAAAAATACTTTTAATTTGTTTCTTTAACATAAATTCCCATAATATTAGAATTTATACATAAAAACAATGCTCGTGAATTACTGTGCTGACCCTACCTTATTATAATATATATAGTGTCAGAATATCTTCGTCTCTTGCACTTTTACTGTAGGTCCTACATTCTCTCAAATATAATTAAATGAGTAAAAACGTCACACCTTTAAATTTTACTCTCACATTTCTAGCACTTGGAGTTACGAGGTCCAAGTGCATACCTTTTTAATTTGCTAGCTTGCTTGTTAGTTTAAACGCACAAATCTCTGGAACCATGGACTCGTGATTAAGAATTTATATTTATTGAGGAATAATATATGCTATAAAGCATTACGCCACTACTATTAGGATTAAATCAGCAAAATTAAATGTTTTACCGTGCGTATCTGAAGAGGCTGGCATTCCGTATGGATGGAATGATCTGAAGACATGCCCCACCCGGGAACATGGAATGGTTTCCAATGTACCACCACCTGAAAGAAACACATTTAAGTAGTAAAGTTGAGTTGCAGGTGTCCATAGGGGGCGGTAGTCACTTACCATGAGGTAACCCGTCTGCCGGCTTACTGTCTATAACCGTAAAAAAAGCATTCATCTAACAGTTCTTTGTTATAAGAAGTTAGCAATCTTTGTCTATGTATAGCAATGAATTAAATTTATATACTATAAAAATATATGTACATACATATATATATATATTTATGTTTATATTTTTAGCGATATGCAGATAAATTACAAGCTCTGTTCAGGTTCATACGGCCGTGTGTGTGTGTGTTTATTATTTGCCACGTGGGAGAGCCATGCTAAGGGACGTGGGTATGGGTCAGCTCGACCGGTGTATTACCACGGCCTGCTGTTAAACAATGCTTGCAATGTGTGACCGAGTGAGTGAGGTAACCGAAGGCCTAACCCCCTTTTCCTTCCCCTCCCAACTTTCCCTTCCCATCTTTACCCTCCTCCATTTGACCTACCCTAAAAGTTGGAATGCACTCTTGAGACTTTTGAGTTGTTTTTATGGGCGGCGGAAGTCACTTACCATCAGGTGACCCGACTGCTCGTTTGTCTTCCTATTCTAACAAGAGTCGATTGACACGGGAAAGTTTCCTGGAAAGATCTCATACTTACATTGCCATATCCTGAAGGACATCTCAAGATTCTCCCCCCCCCAGCCTCCCATCTGTTCATCATACGCGCCCAGCTCCCAGAAATAATCCCGACTTATCGCGAACAGACCACCTGCCATTGTCGGAGACCTGGAACCAGGAAATTATTAAATTACTTAATCAGAACCAAAATATTTTTTCAAGACAATTTACACTGTGAGTCTAGTATATAAGAACCATTTATTTATCTCTAATTCGTAACTTAATTTAGTGCCAATTATTATATAAAGGTTTGGTTAATAAGAAGACTCATATCTTCCTATCTTAGATATATTATAACAGGGAAACTTGGTGTGATAGATAGTTAGTTACTGCCTCACGCTAGAACGGCAGAAGGCAACTGAACGATTTTTGCACAAAGATAGAATATAGATTGGAATAAAACTCTTTGTTACGAAGTCACAGGCAAGAACTAGTTAGTATAAATTTAAGACCTACGCAATAAAAGTTAAATAGTGCTATGGTTCTATCCGATATAAATAGAACTAGACAGAAGGGTAGCAGACGGTGGCTCCTCAAGACCAAGAGGGGTAGCGTATATGGAAGTTCTTCTGATTTTTTGAGAGACGTAGATTAAACTCGACTCTAAAACTACACCAGAATGAAACCACTCACCATGTCGGTCCAATATCAGATCCTCGTCGTTTCTTCTCTCTCTCCGGCACATCGGTCCAAATGAAATGTCCCATGAACGAGAACCCTCCCACCTACAGACATATAAACATCATGTTTGCTCTATGTGATGAAAGCTTTGTCTAAAAACAGTATCACTGGCATAATACATTTATAATTATTTATTTTCTTTGACAACTAACGCATTAGGAATAATTCGTGTGTCTCGGGGGGCTTTACAAATATTCGACCAACAGACACAAAGAGCACCAGCACTCGGAGCAATCATTTGTGGATCACACAACTTTTTGTCCCGTATGGGAATCGAACCCACGACCTCCAGTTCAGCAGTCTGGGTCACTAACCACTAGACCAACGGGCCCGTCGAATCCTCTACACGGGAAAACAACTTGATTATTAAATGTTTAATTGTTTATAAATACGTTTGGCATTATACTTTTATAATGCTCGTTATGGTCATTAGAGCTCTATTTAGGGGCATAAGTATTTTTTTTTACTTAAAAAGAGACTTTCATTAGCTTTGTTATGATATAGTTAGAGTCTATGTAATAAGCACTTTTATGAAAGCAAAATGACATTATTAGTGATCAACTTGTAAGCGAGTATTGCTTACAAGTATATTTCTCACCATATTTTGATACAAAACTTTAAATAATTAAATGCAAGCATCACAATTTTGATATCGAATGGTAACTTCAGGTAGCTAAATGTTAGTGGACTCGATAGTCTGGATATCTCCAGTCCAATGGAATTGAAAATTAGCACAACAAATATTTAATTAATGAAAATGAGGGTTTATATAACTAATATTGCCTCACTGCCTGGTCCACGGCTCTGACAACTGACGCTCGATTCCATAACTAGCAATTTATCTACTATCGATTAAATATAAAATGTTGCTAGCTGAAACCACCATCGGAAATCAATGTTGCCTCGCTGTACTATTATGATTGAACGTAAACGCAGCTCAGCGGACGATTTCGGCAAATTTGTTAACCTTTACAGCTTCAATATATAAAATAGATAGGAAATTAAATTTGATGAATATATTCTAAGACCAAGTTGTCGCATAGTTTAATATCGAGATAATTTGTCATTTGTCCGCAGAGCTTTGGATTTTAAGATGGTTTGTATTTTAAGATCAATACATACAAAATGCTGAAACAAAAACATATTAGTGTATTAGTCATACTATATTGTATAAATATTTAACACCAGATTGTATACATTCCCAAATTATAATAATAATTATTAGTAAAAGCAATATCAGTTAATCAAATATTATAAATAGTTTGTGTAGGTAAATAAAATATATTTTTTGTTATGTATGTATCTATAAAGCGATCAGATATAGACCATACCATACTATACACATATACATACTTATGAGTAAGTATATAGATTAAACAAATTGCAAATTACAGAGTTTCATAATAATATGTATGTGTGCCTACAATACGAAAATTTTATTTAATAATTGTTTATAAATGTTATTTTAATAGCCATAGAGTAGAATACAATGTTCCTGCTGCCGGTGCTTGCTACTACATCCATACTGTATGTCAAAGTGTCTACAAGTACATACATATGTATAATATTGTTTTATTAACCACACCCAAACGTTAATCTTATGTATGTGCTATCTATAAAAACTTAAAATGCGTGTCAAAAATTGCCAAGGTATATTAAAGTTTCACTTGGCAATCTAAAGTTTAACTCGGCACGCTTCATTCTCCAGCCACTATCCATCACCTTACTACAACAAAGTAAACATCATTATGGTTATAAAACATCTGACTGGCTTATAAAACTATATATAAGCGTATAAAAGCTATGGTTTGAGACATCTCTGACTAATACCTCAAATCTAAACAAATCAATTAATTTACTCCATATGTTATAAAGGTGTTAAAACCGTCATTCTAGTGCATTGTGGGCCTGCAGGACAACCTATATATTAATATTATTATAACAAAATTGTATAAAAATAACTATAACAATGAACTTATTATTTATATATGTTATACATTATGTTTATATTTATTTATGAATATATTTTTATGTAATTTTATTAATTAGTTTATTGCACTGATATTTCATAAGGATGAGTGTATATGAGTATAAATTCAGATAGTTATATAATAGTGTGTTAAGTGGCGGTCCAAACATTATATTGGTGGTGAAGCCAAAACAGAAACACTACCATCGTTTGTAACTCAATACATATTATACCGTAATGTTTTGTAATGTATAACGGAGTGATCGGTTCGCTGGTCGCATGTCCCTTATCCAGGAACAGATTATTTAAGCAATCATGAATAACGTTGTATATTACATACATACATGCATACATATGACCTTTCAAGGACATGTACAATAAATACCTAAAGTGTTTAAGAAGTGTTGTCTTATTTTCAACCGACTTCAAAAAAGGAGGAGGTTCTCAATTAGACTGTTTCTTCTTTTTTTTGGTCCAGTTCTGACCATGGCATGCATGAGAAAACCATATTAGTCTTAAATTTTATGAATTACGCATTTAAGTCGGTTGTCTACTTTTTTTTAAGTGAGTTATGAAGTCGTATAGTTGCCCCGTAAATAAAGTAAGTTTTATTATTATTATAACTTTAATTTAAAAAACTAATAAAATGCATTAGAGAGGGCATGAATCACAGTATAGTATATATTTAAAACCAACGATAATCAAATTAGAATCTTAGAAAATTACAAGAAAACTCATGTTATTTAGAAATGTGTACCTAAAACAAATGATTTTTTTGGTGCTCGGATGACGGTGATAGTCTTGCCTCCCATTTCGTAAGTGGGGCTAAATAATGCCTAGCAAAAAGTGGGCGCTTGACACGCCTCTGCATAAACCTTCGAGGATATAGGCGTAAGTATGTACACATGTAGATATCTAACGATGTACGTATTTCTTATCAAAATAATTTGCCGACGATACAAATCGCTCCTAAAATTTGACCATTTACAGAAACCTCTGGCAAACATTATATAAATCCTAATAAATGGACTTAATCGTTTTAATAATAGAGGTTTTTGTTTTAATTTAACTACTTATATCAAATACATTACACATATAATCATTAACCAGGAAGTCTACCAGGCAATCATGATTAGCAACCTCACAATTTACTTTGGTTGGGTTCGAACCTGCGGCTGCGCTCGTCAATCCGAAGATATTTACAAAACCAAATCAAATTCAACATGCCATTGACACAGGCCTTCATCCATTCTATTCCAGATACCTTCTTATTAAAAACTAATTTATTTCCATCACCGATTTTAATAAGCAGTAGCAAGCTCTAAACATGTCAATATACATATATACAAATGTACGTATATATAAAAATATATACGAATTAAGTGAACAGACATACATACATATATAACTTGCCGGTGGTCTCGGTGGAGTACAATAAGACTACCTAAGCTCTTCCCGTGGGTGTCGTACAAGGCGGCTAAGGGATCGGACTGTTATCTATCAGACAGTATGTATACAGCCATACAAAACCCATTTGCCATTTGGCTTGCCTCTATTACGTTAGTGGAACCAAATTCTAATTGGCAAAATGTGGGTGTTTAATTCAAGTCTGGCTACCCTTTATATCCCAATATAGGGGGCAGCGTATGTATGTATGTATGAAAATTAAATACACATGCAGTTTAGAAAACTTTTATCAATAATTTATACTCCACTAGTAGGTATTATTATTAGCTATTATTATTTCATTGTTAGCGTCTCATAATGTCTTCATGCACCAAACTCTTTATCGCTGTTAGTATCAAAATAAAATCATGTTCATCGGTTAAACTACATAGTTCCATGCAGCATTCATTTGGGTTTGAATTCCATCGGCCATTATTCAATCATCAACGACTGCGTACTTGAAATTCGTTTTTAGGGTCACAATTTAATAAAAACTCAAAATTATACTTTATATCCTTACTTAAATGATCCGTTTTAAACATAAAATTTATAAAAACCCTCAAAAAAGCCTTTTAGGTTAGAAGGCTCAAACTTCCCGGCCCCTTTCTACCCTCTCAATCACAGGTCACCACCCTACCGGGACCAGTAGGGTGGTATGTCGGACTCGAACCCTCTCTATCCAGGCAATATATAATTTGCACATCTAATTCTTAGAAGGGCCTGGATGATGTCAATCGGCTTGGGGACAAGCATCACGTAAATGGGCATAAATTATAATTGGCAAAAAGTGTACGCCTCTGCCTACCCCCTCTTTGATACAGGTGTGATGTATGTATGGAGGTACAAAAATTTGTATACTTAAATGTATTTTCAACGAGTCTCTCCCTCCCTCCCTCTTTACCCGACTGCGAAAGGAGGGTTATGTTGAAACACATATATACACACGAAAAACATAAACCTGTGTCCAGTGTACGATATTTCTTAGTCACGCCCGGGAGCCTAGACGGCATGATCAATTTTGAAATGTGAAGTGTCCCTTGAATCATTTGGACATGTGAAGTATCACTTCAATCAGTTGGAGACACAACATCGAAATTATAAGTTAATAATGTATCTCTTTTAACATTGTACTTGTGGATAAGCAGCCAATCGTTGAAGATAGAAAGCCGAGGAATAATCTATATTGGTTAATATATCAAGCTCTTCCAATACTTTTCCTTCATATCCAGGTTATGACTTCCAATCCATCAGGGTTAGTTCAAGCTCTCTGTAAACACCTGGAAAGTATCCGAAGCTTGCAGTTCGAAGGTGCTCTGGTCGACAACGTCGATGATCGGAGTGAGTACAGCATCTCTCTTGTGCCTTTCTCTCTGGAGCAAGGGTCGCAGCCAGTCCGAAGACACTTCGCAGTGAGCATCAAGAAATATGAGGACTTTACCGCGGGCAGAACGAGCGCCTGTCAGACGGGCGCGCATCAGGCCTTGGCTGGAGATAAATCGAAGTCATCATATGGACCGTTTGGGTATATGCGGCTTGGAAATTAATTTTTATATTATATTTACAGGTAAAACTTAACCTATTGCAATGGACGTGGAATACTAATAACTAATGCTATAGTATATATTATATGTTTACTTTATATTTATTCAGCATATTGCATATATCTGTTATTGTATAATACACCTAACATTATCATAACAATATTCTGTAAAGAACCTCAAAAAATAATAATAATAATAAAGCTTTTAGTTTTATTAATAATTTTGGGAGACAGAATTTCAAAGATAAACCAAGTCGTTACACAATCATATGTATATGAAGTTTAAATTTGTATTTTTCGGTCAAGTTATTCTAGTATTGTTTCAAACTCTATTTTGAACGTGAACCACCCAAAAACATGTTATATTGTAAGTATTAAACAGTTTTAAGATTCCATACCCTATAATTTCATGGCTATGTAAGTATGATTTCATGATGCATCATTGAATAACTAATATAATATTCTGATTTGCAATCTTAAGATTTTTTTTTGGCTTTTTATACTGTGACACAGCTGTGTATGTCCTCTGTTGGATATCAAAAATAAATAAATTACGAAACTAACATTTTAACAATAACTTTAAACGTAATTTCTTTGATAAATGTATTAGGAATGTATACAAGTCTGTGACTGCGCTGAATTCAATTACAAATATACAGATATGGGCATCATGACAGCAACAAAATCACACAACGCCAACACCCAAGATTATACTGAAGTCTACACCCGATTCTATATTTAACACTACACCCGATAGTACAACAGTTTTAGTTGGTAAACTATTTACATATGTACATATATTGCTTTAATGAAATGCAACATAGAAATATGAGAAAAATACTATAACCTAATGACGAATATATATGTAGTTAATAAAAGAATACAAACATGATAAGAAATACACAACATAAGATATAAAGAAAAGCATAGTGTGTTGTAGAAATTGTAAATAAGTTCTTATATTACACGTATTTTATTAAATATGGAGTATTGATATCGGTATTAAATGAAAATTCTATAAACTAATTTTGACCACATCTCGCCCCGAGAATGTCCTAAAAGGCCACTAAAGGATCGGACTGTTATCTATCAGACGGTATATATACAGTCACACATTGCCCGGATGGCGGCAATAGTCTTACTCCTTATTTCGTGAGTAGGACTGAAATATGGTTAGCAAAATGTTGGCGTTTTATAGACATCTGCCTACCCCTCCAACATTTATCTTATACGTTTAACCGGTTTGTAAGTTGTGGCAGCTAAAGAAATTATCGCGAAACTACCGTCCAGTTCATTTATACGGTATTTATATGTATGACGATTAACACTTACGATCAAGACATCCTAGCTTTATTTATTACCCACCATTTAATCATTAAACTGTCGTGAGTCCCTGTAACAGATAGATTATCATGACATCCATGGCATACACATAAACATACATGAATAACTCAAAATCCTTTTCGTATGGTTCCAAAATTATCGTGATCAAAACCCACTCATTTCACAAAGTACTTGTATGTCTATGAAAGGCACATGACTAACGTCGACATTACAAACAAATAACACACAAGATTTTGGCAAAACATTTTAGTAATGTGACATTCTAGGCGAGAATCAACCGCACGACAAAACAGCGACGCAAATAAACAAACAATATAATACAAATACATATTGGGTGTAACAAATGGGTGTATTTAGCATTATTTTTTAAATTCAAGAGTGCATTTATTTTATTTCAAACCACACCGTTAACAATCTGAAAAGAAAATGCTTTAAGACTCACACAATTTAAGCAGCTGAAGCCTGATTTCAATCTTTTCATTCAGTAAATTTTAGGCCACCATATGTGGCCTTAAAGTCGAATAAAAAATGAGTGAATTCATGACAAAGATTTAAGCTAAGGCCAGACTTTGCCAGATTTAAGCTAAAGTGCCTGGTATTAGAATCTGCTATTTTTCAATCCAGGAACTACTTGCCTCGGTATCCGAGAGCTAAAATTTACCCTAGCATGCTTATGGACTGGCAAAAACCTTCTTATGCGTTCCAGAAAGCTTTTGATTTAAGATACGAACCATAGGCTTTCCATAAATTAATTCGTAGCATTTCAACAAATTCTGAACAAGAAAAAACACAGTTACGCCTTGAAAATAAATAAGTCTGAAGAAAAAAGGATATGATATTATTCCAAAGAATAAAGGACAAGAATAAAAAAGAAACACACGATAAATAAAAGAGAAAACAAGAACACACGATAATAATAATATAAACAAAAAAAAAAGGAATCAAAAGCAGCATCAAAGAGAGAAGAATGATTGTCTTAAAATATTAGACCAATATCAAAAGTCAAAGTCTAAAATCCTTCCAGTATGGCTTGATTAGCAAGTAACTACAATTCCACTGCACGTGACATTAAGCGGAAATGGTTAACAGCAACAAGCTGTTTTGCACACATCAAAAGGGCGACATCGACAAGCATACTGACTTCTGAGGGTTTCTCGGAAGTTTAGTAGTAGGATAGATGTCTACATGTGGTATATTTTGAGAACTTAATAAAAGAGCAGTTGCTTTACAGTGCAATTTCCTAATTACAAGGTTGGTATCATGTTTTTACAAGAATCAATGGTTACTTATTATGTTTATGATGTTATGTGAAGTTAGTCATGAATTATATTATGGTTCATGGGTTGGTAGAAGTTACGGGTTACGACTAACAGATGTCGTTAGTTAAATTATGAATTTGCAATATTTCACAATTAATATGAGAATGTATTTCAGTTTCAGTTTACTTTTGGAAGAGACAAGTGGAGAACAGTTGCTGAGCGATTAATAGCTAGACTACTGTCACAAGTCATGTCATACATAAAAAGGAAAGGCGAAACATGTTAGGTACCGTAATTAAATCAAAGGCCAGTATTATATACTGATATTAGTTTAAATTAATTATTGAAATCTAGCTTGTGTCACTTAATAACAACTGTCAATAAGTACATATATCTATTATATTAGATTGAATATTGTCTGATGTCAACACGATATTATACGAACTGCCCGTGTGGTTCTCGCTGGAGTAGAATAGAACCATCCATTTTCTGTTCGAGGGTCTCATAAAATATGACTAAGGGATCGGACTGTTATCTATCACACAGTATGTATACAGTCATACAGAGCCCGAATGGCGGCAATAGGTTTGAGAAGGCTCTATTTAGTTGGACCAGATTTTAGTTAGCAGGGTGTTGGTGTTTTGTGCACCTCTGCCTACTCCGTAGTGAATGCAGGCGTGAGCGTATGTATGTATGTAGAATAATAACTTAATTGAAATTGTAAATTAAGTTTCAGAGTAAGCTTTCAGATTTAGTAAAATAGAAAAATAGAGATGTGTTTTGTTCTTGAGCTAAATGTGCAAAGCAGAAAATAAGATATAGATCAGGGCACAACACAAAAACCAACTTCTGCAAAACACAGCCAACCTGGAAGGTTCTGGCATCCGCAACGCTGTAGTAGAAAGTTTTGGTCTCGATGACGTCAATTATGGGTACCACGACGGCGTGGGGACGTTCCTTGATGGCAGACAGCAGAGGCCGGAGCCAGTCCGGCTGGACCTCGCAGTGGGAGTCCAGGAAGATGACCACGTCACCGCCGGCGTAGCGCGCGCCGGCAAGCCGCGCTCGCGTCAGGCCGATACTGTCACGGCATATTAGATATTTGTTAACTCAAATAATCTGTGTGCTGGCAAGCTTTGTAGAACTTTGTTAAAAAAAACTAATTTAATAAAATTGTAACCGACAGAGATTGGTCTAAAATATAGGTACCATTTAGAAGCAGAAATTATTACAAATTCCAAGCTTACTAAGTCGATTGCCAAAACTAGTTCATAATAAAGTTCAAAAGGATGTAAATAAAGTTCGAAAGGATGTAAATATAAGACAACTTTATTGACATTATTCAATTTGGTGGCCTATAGTTTGTCCTAGCTTAGTTCCAAATATTTAAAAAGGAACTTATACAGCTAAAAGTCAAGTAATAAGTTACTGGACATTATAAAGAAATCAATCGCTTACATAGGAATATTAAATGGCGTTAACCGGACGTATACAGACTATGTGGACTTACTTTTTACATAGAATTACGACATAGCATTTTGTTGGCGATTGAATAACAGTATGGATTTAGGACTAGTTGCATACTAGACAAAATGTATGGAGAGCTTAGGTTTGATTTTGATATGTCTGTTGCATAACAATTTAAACTTTGCCTGGAATATAGTAGGTAAATTGTATACCTTGCCTGATGTGTTATCGATACACGCTGTTGCGTCTGGTCTGTTGTCAAATAAATATTTTACACCATTTTTTAACATTGAAGGAATGTTTCGTTCGAAGAAAATCATTCTTCTCCTATCTCAAAATCAGATTTTTTCGTCAACAGAGAAGATTCACTACAATTGTTAAAGCACCATCCAGAAGACAGATAGTATACACTTCTAACAGAAACAAAAACATCTTATTGATATTTTTAAGCCAACAAATAGACGCATCAGCAAAAAATTCAGACACACAGTCCAAAAGTAATACCATTTGCATGGCCAGTACTAGTTTCAGCGAATCTGTATGAATTACATCTATAACAGGCGTCAAAACCGTGGATTTCCGATCCTTATTCCTTTGGACAAGGGGACGAAGGCCAGTCCTGGTTCATTTCGCAATGGGAGTCCAGGAATATCAGAACGTTCGACGACGCGTTCTTGGCTAGTTCGATTTCGGCACACATCAGGCCCATCCTGAAGGTTTGGAAAGGTTTCCGCTCCTCCGATATCTAATTTACTACGTCGAGATCATGATTTTAGTAATCAATACTAGAATAGAGGTAGTGTCCTGATTGGAGATAGATACAAAGAGTGAGAGAGAAAACACGACGAATGTTTTAAACAAATTCCTTAAATCAGGCGAACATGCAAAATATATTTTGATGGGGGTTGCTACTTAAAAAATGTAGGCAACCGTTTTTACACTCTAGATATTGTTTTATTTATTGATTCGTACCGTCGATTGACGGTTTTATATAACTATGTTTTTTTTTTTATTTTTGATTATGGTAAGTGACAATCACCACCCATAAACACCTGTTCCTCAAGATTCGCTCCTCCATCGTGCTCCTCGAGATACTTTTAGTGACATATGAGAGGGGGAGTTGGGCGTCTGGTATCCTCACACACTTTGTATACCGGTTTTCGCCTAGGCCTGGGGTATTCCTGAAGTCACGCTGGCCCATACGTATCTAAGTATGGCTCTCCCATAATCCCATCTCCAATCAAATTGATCGCTGTGGTAATAAGGTTTCCGAGAGATCGATTTCGCAGACAAATATCATTTGTAGATCAATTTACGAAGTGTAAGGTTAACATGTGAATAGGTTTGAGATGTTAAATTGATATCAATCTAATAAATAAGAACATATTTAAATGAATTGAAATATTTTAAACATAAATTATTGCAAAACTGTTACGTTTTTAATAATTTCAAGTAATAATTACATTATTAAGTTTTCTTATGTTTACTTGTGTTATGAACGTATATTAAAATTGTGAAATTTAAGAAAATAATATGAGAAGTTACGAAATGTACTACAGCGATACGATACCATAATCTAACTAGTGAAATAGCTCTACGACTACGCATAGCGTACATGTAAAACAAAATACTTTAAAAGACATGATACGAAGAAATACCTACCCAACTTAGAAATACAACATATTAGACAACTAATTAAAAAAAATATTTGTAACTCTATTCCTCATATATTTAAATTAAATGACAGAACTTTCGTGTTTTAGTCAATGTTCTTTTTTAGTTAAGTCGCAAAGAAAATAATGCATATAATATTTCAGAATAGAACTGTACCGACTATTCCGTCACTGTCCATTTGAGTATATCGACTATTTAATCAGATTTAATTAGTTAACTAAAAACCGACTATTCGGGTTGAAATTGAGTTTGATTAACTACAGTATTATTATTTTACAATTTGAAAGAAATAAGACAGAGTTCGCTAGTTATACTTTTAGTAAAGTGTATTTAATAATAAGCATTATGGCATGAACCTGACACATGTCAGTGCAAAATCTCATCAATTAGTCGACTTACTATTTCGATCTCTAATATAACTAACTAAACTACAGTTTTAGTTGATACATCTTTAAAAATTATCCCATATTAATCTGCAATAAATATAACTACAACACCTTCGGTTTTTTATATTGATTCAATCAGAGTACTGTTAGAACCCCCACCTCAAAGGTGACCGCATTCCCCGGCTGGTACATGAAGTCATCCTGCTCAATGACATCAATGAGAGGGGTGGGCACTGCGGCCTTTTTGTCCTTGATTCTCTGGAGGAGTGGCCGAAGCCAATCCTGGACACATTCACAGTGAGAGTCTAGGAACACTAGTGCTGAACTGGTGGCTAACTTAGCGCCGGCCATCCTCGCTTGCGTCAAGCCTTTCCTGTGCGAATACTCAATTTAACTATCATTGCGGAGACTTTCTTAAGGGTAAGGTATTAATTAGTAAGGCACCTGGAGTTTACCCGATAAAAAGCCTTATTAGCAAAGTCAATTACTAGGCAGCATCACTAATGTCCTACGGTCTCATTACGTACATAGCAAACATCAAGAAAAAATAACGAATTTAATTATAGCGTCTAATATAACATTTGATTCTTTGAGGAATATTAAATATTATTATTCAACTACTCAAAAAGAAATAACAGTATTTTAACTAATAACGACACGTGTCTTATATTGACTCATTTCCATATCAACCTATAGTAAAAATATACTTTGACGCCATCTAGCGAAAAGCAGCCGAATTACGGAGTAACTATTAATCTTCCATGGCACAATTAATAATACTATAAGAGAGACACTAAGAAACATAATTTTCTAAATTGACATACCCTTTATGAATTTAGTATATTTTAACATGGCTATAGTATTCCTGAGAATAATAAATATATGCATATATGAATATACATTATATGTTAACCACAAAAAATAAAATCTGTCACCTGTAAAATAGACAATATTAAGTTTCTTAATCTAAACATACACTAAACTGTTAGCAAATGAATCGACAAACATCTATTTCACACAAGTACTATATAACATATTTTTTTTTTCTTTTGTAGGGGGAAAGCGAGAAGAGGGTTCGCATGGTAAGTGAATACTGCCACCCATGGACACCTGCAACTCAAGAAGCGCAAGTGCGTTGCCGGCCTTTGAGGGCGACCACAATAACCTAGCCACTCGGCGAAACACAACACAAGCATTGCTTTAACCGGTTATCTGGTCTCTATCGCGTCATTTATCAAACACTATCCCATTAAGTAACAAAGTATACTGAAATACGTTAATTAACATTTTAAATTTTTCCGACCATGAGTTCCTACTTTTAGAAAAGAGCTGATTATATTCGAACGGTAGAATAGAACTACTTCAATTGTAAACGACCACTCACGATCAAGTCAACTTTCATTTAAAAAAAACCTTAAATTGAAATCGATCTAACTTTTCTATTGTATGATATCAGATGAGACAGACAGATGCACACATTAATCTCAAAACACCCTTCGTTTTGCATTCGAGGGTTATTTACCTTCCTCCCACTGCAATAAGGGCTAAAAAAGAAGTTTCTGGGTACTCACCGGTCCGGGAGGCGAAGTATCCTTATAAGATCTGGCGGTAAGCGCGTTCTGATGTAATGACTCAACTTGCCCTTCAGCTCCGGCAACGTGGAGTTGTCGTCCACAAGAATAATTTCCTTTAAGTATACGAAGGGGGAATTTGGGTCTTGGCCGGGGTAACCTGTGTTTGTAGACGAAAGTAGCGCATATTTAGTTACAAAACATTTACACGGGAAATTGGCAAATACGTTATTTTCTTCAAAATATTTGGGGTTTTTCTTCTTCCTCAATCTCTGTTCTCTTGACCTGCCTAACTACTTTTTATAGTCATATTTTATTATTTATTGCCAAAGTTATAAATAGCATACTCAATTTTCGATAAAATGTTTTCTCTCCACATTCCCACAAGCGTACTCTCCATAATACTCTTAGAAACCCATTCATAAGTAGAAATACAACTACACAAGTCAGCTTCAACTATTTGATCCCCAAAGACCTTTTTCAATTAGAGATCCCGTGAACCGCTTTTACTGAAAAACTCCATGTATTTTCAACCAAATTAGGGGGGTAACTATAAGCCTATAGGGTTGTAGAAAGTGTCGAAGCGCTGCTCCAAACTCTGACATGAATCGACAGTTCCGAGGATCGTCAGTTCTGCCTTTAGTCAACTTACCTAACTTAGTAACCCGTCCGGTCTGCTTGTCTATATAGTTGGCGTGTTTGAACCACTCGTTGGAGCGCCTGGCGCTGTTCACCACGCTCCATATGGTCCTCACGACTACGGAGTACGGCTCATTGTGGAAGATCAATATGACAGATGCTGAGGGTAACTCAGCGTCGTATACTAGGCGGGAACATGATGGGTTTCGATAATCTATGGATAAACAGAAACTTGTTTAATTTATTATACTGCGCATGTCTATGTTATACAAACTACGAAGAAAATAGGACAATGTTGAAGGCACGATAAGAAGTGTGACGTTAACCTGTCAGCTTTCTTTATCATGGCTTAGGGAGGCAGATATCACTTGGCTATGTCTATACATATACTTCTAGGGATCCATGTATGGTACACGGACCGCTAGAGAAGTAGGCACACGTATTGAAGTCAACTAGGCACTCTGGGGAATAAATAGCCAAATTGGGTCTCAAGTAACGCATGTTGGGAAATACCGACTTATAGCAATAGATACATTCGCAAGTACACGCATACGCTCTCACCTATATCCCTAAGAAGGTTATATATAAGTATGTGCCGGCCACGTTAGTCACTTAAGATTAGAAAATTGCGAATACATTAAGAGGGGATAGTAAGAATAAAAGAAGGAGATGGAAGAAAGGGATACTGGTTATACGTGGGGGGGGGGGGGGCACCGTAAGCAATATTAAGAAGGTCAGGGTCGCATACCTATAACTGGAACTGGCTGTTACCAGTCCACCGAAATCTGCATCCCTTAATTAATCTAAGATATCGAAATTGTATGGTTTAATATATAGATGTCTTTATTATATGATTTCACATTTAGACAATTCAAAAGTTAACCATTAAACTGATTTTGTTTAAAATTTGAACATAGATAAATTAACAAACTTAATAACAAACAGAACCGGAATCCACAACGGTACAGTCGCGAAAAATGAACTAATATTACAAATGTAAAAGTTTCTCCGGACGATTGTCACGCCCCACAAACGTTCACGAACGGATTATATATTATGTTTATTAACGAAATTCATTGATACGTAGATACACAAGATCTAATGCAGATCAGGATCAGGCAGGAAAGTTTTTAGCTTTTGACAGCGCAACAGTGCTTTTCCTGGATGAAACGTATTCAATATATTCTGCACCCCTGACAACTTGTTATTAAAACACAACATACCATTTTATTTTGATCGGTTGAGTAGTGAAGAGTGAAAGCGTAAAAATTAAAAAACTTACATTACGCTTTTACAATGTGAATGAAACGTCTGCGATTGTGCGAAGTGCATTTGTACATGCTATTTTACCAAACTCTATTCTAATATTATAGAGGTGAAAATGACTCTGTCAGTGTGTTGCGTTTAACGGCTAAACGGTTGAACCTATTTAACAAAATAAAATTGCATTTGAATGATCATTTTTTGTATAAAGGTAGAATACTATAAAACGCAGCACTTTGGAATGGAGCAGTGAAAATGATGTTCGTTTTATAGTGAAACTAGTAAATGTGATACAGAAGTGATAAGAGTACCACGTTTCATGACTTTGAAAGTAACTACATTTCATTGGATCCTTATGAGCTCAGAATCTTTACTCCAAAACAAGGTATGGCACTGGCTCTGGGGTATTCTCAGAGGACCTAAACATAAAAACGACACCTGCTCTAGGTACCCATAACACAGAATTCCAGGCCGAATGTCTGGGTATCTCTATGGCTGCAACCGCTGTCATCGTCAGGAAGGTAATCCTATCTGACAGTATGGCAGTACTACAAGCCCTCGGCGATAATGCCATCAACACAGGACTTATTTACCAGTGCCACCAGCGTCTGAACGAGGTATGCACTTCCAACAAAGTAACCCTGCAATGGATCAAAGGACACAGCAACTCTAGAGGCCACGATGCCGCGGACGAATTGGCTAGGAGAGGATCGGAGTTATGCGCTGTGGGAACAGAACCCAGTGTCTCTCCCCTTCGGACAAATACGGACACTGGTAAGTAAACGTAGTAGAGTTCGACAAAATACTATATGGGCAAGCCATGAAGACTGCGAATAGTCGAGGGCGCCACTACCCACCATCAACAGGCCACTGACGAGTCTACTACTCTCTGGATAAGAGACAGCGGTATATGGTAACTAGTGTCATTACTGGACTCTATTAACAAATACCTCTTTGCCATAGATGCTGCAGACAGCCCACTGTGCAGAGCATGCATGGGAGCGGAGGAAACAGCAGCCTATATACTGACGAACTGTCAGGCGGTTGCAGTATACCGGGCTAAATACCTGGGTTCACCAGGGTCTCAGAGGTCGTCGGTAACATCAAAGGGTTTCTGGGAGTCTTCGGGGAGTTAGGGTGGCTCGAATAGCTTATTTTTATTTTTTGCGGAAATAGCCCAAGCAAACCTAACCTAACTATGTCGTCTTTATATAACTTAACTAGTTCCGTATATTACTAACACCCTACAACATATACACATATACGTTCACGCGGGTATTCCTTAAGGGGTAGGCAGACGAAAAAACGCCCAAAATATTCCAAAAATAATATATTGAAGTCCATCTTAATAGGAGGCAAACATATTGACGTCATCCAGTCACACACTAGCGGATAGATAACAGTCCAGTAGGTTAGTTGTCTTTTACTACAGCTACGCGAAGAGTTAGGGTGCCCCTATTATATTATGTATCATTTCCTACTCTTGTTCCAAATTGCATTAGGGGTCTGATACGTACAGTCGGTATGGGTTAGATCGGGGTTTTGGCTAGTTTCTCTTATAGCCGGCCGTCTGCCTGACGCTAACTCCCTCAGGATATATGGTCGTCGAAACGGGAAGACGAAAAACAAGACGGGAAACAAGAAAGAAAGGGAAACAAGAAAGAAAGGGAGATTTGAAGAATGCAAATGGGTAGGGAAAGGCACCTCGGTTAAGTGATACCGCAAGTTCAGTTCAGATGAGGAAACGGGACAGACTGCAATATCTCGCAAATGTCGTAATTGTGCGAGCAGAAAGCTAATATTGTAAGCAATAATTTCATAATATTTGTTGACCTGTTATGCCAAAAAAAGTCAAACATTTCATAAATACAACAACACATTCAGAACTTAATGAATTATCTAGTAATTCATACAATTAATCTTTACCCAAATGAATTATTATATTAATTAAAGAACGTAACTCGACCGCTTCCTCTCAGGTTGTAGACCCCAACAATTAATATGGCCCACTACTCTACAAAAAGTCTTAATTAAATACGATTTAACATGTAAATAGGGCTCGGACTTTCTGGCAACACCCCGTTCAAGTTAGGAATGCGCGACCGTGACCTGCTCCAGCAATTTCTTGCATTCTCCAATCCATCAGTATAAGCAACATCACCTTTCTTTCCATAGCCTTCTCTTCTTACAACACCCTCATCCACATTCGTTACGTCTACATTCATATTTCTAATTTTCCTATCTTTGAACCCATATAAAGGAAGCGGGCAGAAGTATTAAGAGTTTTTTTTTTATAATATAGGTGGACAGACGAACAGATTGATCACCTGATGGGAAGTAACAACCGCTGTCAATGGACACCTGCAGCTCAAGCGTCGTAAGTGCGCTGCAAGCCTTGGAGGGTGATGAGGGATGGGAAAGAGGAGAAAGGGTATAAATGGAGAGGGGGAGTTGGGCCTCCGGAAACCTCACTAATTTCAGTGAAATGCAAAGCAATTTTATTTTACTACCGGTTTTCTAACAGGCCATGGCATCGTACCGGTCGAGATGGCCCATTCGTGCCTAAGCATGGCTCTACCACTGCCAATATGTGTATTGTATACGCCTCTACCGGCGCGCGGCGCATTAGGCGTATTAACGTTTTATGAAAATCACCCTTTTCCTTAATATATAAAGTATGAAGACACTATTTTTATCTCCAGAATCAACTCAGTTTGATGTACAATGATAGAAATAGTAAAACTGCCTCACCTACCTTTCACGTACAGTCTTCAATATCAGTAAGTACTTAACATCTACGGAGACTGTTATCAAACAGTTAAAAGGTACATTAAAATTACATAATGCATATAATGCGGCAATCAAATTTTAATAAACCAAACAGTACGTGTAAGCTCAATTGATACCTAAGACAGAAGCAATTAATACTGAATTTCGCGTGAACCTACTATAAACTGAATTTTTGTTATTTTTGTATATTTTCATGAGAACGAGAGAGTGACCATGAGAAGAAACTTATTTATCACACTGTATACATAGATACACATGCAATCATTATTAATCATACAGTGCCCGAATGACCGTAATAGCATTGCCCTCTTTTTGTATGTAAATGGGACTAAATTATGGCTGGCTAAAAGTAGGGGTTCGAGAAGCGTCTGCTTACCTCTTCGGATATTGTTCGTGAGTATTGTTTTAACAGTGGTAGAGCCATGCTTAGTGGTAGATTCGTGCGATACCACGGCCTCACAGAAAACCGGTTGTGAAGTAACGCTTGCGTTGCATTTCCCCGAATTGAGTGAGGTCTCCGGAGGCCCAATTCCCCCTCCCCCCTATTCTCTCCCCTCATCTCCTTTCTCCTTTTTTCCATCTCCTCATCCCTCCTATCTTCTTTCCGCTCCCTGCATCCCCCATCCCTCATCACCCTCAAAGGCGGGCAGCGCGCTTGCGACTCTTGAGTTGCAAGTGTCCATGGACGGCGGTGTCACTTACCGTCAGGTGACCCGTCTGTTCGTCTGTCCCCCTATAGTATAAAAAAAAAGAGTATGTATAGTCGTCTTGCATTTATCCAGCTTTGATCCGAGAGTGCTACAATCTTAACTGGGTTTTTTATTTTTTATGAAAAGCTTCATGACATTAATAAACAACGAAATGTAGAGACAGAACCAGTAGAAAGTAAGTCACGGGAACCAATTAGTTTTTAACGTAATGTAAAACGCCCTCTAGCCGAACGTGCGGACGACATTTATGGAAGATACCTAACAGGGATATATATAGATAGGTCAGTCCTGTCAGCGGATATATATACATATAGATAGGGCAGTCCTGTCAGCGGATATATAGATAGGGCAGTCCTGTCAGCGGATATATATAGATAGGGCAGTCCTGTCAGCGGATATATAGATAGGGCAGTCCTGTCAGCGGATATATATAGATAGGGCAGTCCTGTCAGCGGATATATAGATAGGGCAGTCCTGTCAGCGGATATATATAGATAGGGCAGTCCTGTCAGCGGATATACATATATAGATAGGGCAGTCCTGTCAGCGGATATATATATGTAGATAGGGCAGTCCTGTCAGGGGATATATATAGATAGGGCAGTCCTGTCCGCGGATATATATAGATTGGCAGTCCTGTCAGCGGATAGTACTATATATTGTTTAACTATCTGGGGATTGGAAAAAGAGTTTTCCAAATAATTTTTATTATTAGAATAAATTTCTTACAACTGCCGGGTGGTTCTCGGTGGTGTAGAATGAGCTACGGCATCTCTTCCGGGTGTCGTTTAATGCGGCTAAGAGATCGGACTGTTATCTATCAGACAGTATATATACAGTCACTTGTGCTTGACGGCAATAGGGCCCATATTACGTTAGCGGCAAAACCACCTCTGCCTGCCCTTTCGGGGATACACGCGTGAGCGTATATATGTATATATGTTTTCAGGATTACTCCTCACAAGCTAAACTACACACGACGACATACTTAAACAAATTACTTATATTTTTATTCTGATGGCCCGTTGGTCGTAGTGGGAGTGGCCCTGACTGCATCGTGGCAGTAGTTTCGATACACACGCGGGACAAAACTTTGAGTGATCCACAAATATTTGTCTCGAGTCTTGGTGTTCTTTGTGACAGATGATCGAAGGTTTAGAAACTCCTTTGCGACACAGGATTTATAATATTCCTAATGCCTCTAAAAAAACAAAAATAAATTTATATACTTCTATACTGTCCATTTTAATCTATGCTTCCTAAGTATTTGGCCTCCATTACAGGGTTTTAACTGTAATTCCTACTTCGTCCCACATTGTAACTTTTCTTAGGTCAACAGCTATGGGTATTCTGAAACTCAGATACTCAGAAACTGACATGTATGAGGACAAACATTACTTTGTTTGCTCTTGACAGCATTCAGGTACGCCATTATTGATTGAATAAATAACAACACCACTTCATAGAAGATCTTGTATGGGAAACGCTTGCACACCGAGTTCTCAATCGTTTCAATTTAAAATCCTTTAGTTAGGTACATCTTTTTACTAAGTGGTATACATACAAACATACACTCGCACTATCAAGGAAGGTAGAAGGAAGTAAGCAGAGATAAATGAAACGCCCACTTTTGGACAACAATAATTTAATCCGATACGTAATGCCTCCTGGCAAGCGTATTGGTGTCTAGCGCACTGTTTGATTTTATATATATGTAAATACGATTGGTTCAATAATAGTCCAAACCATTAGGACTAGTTTTTTGTAGTACTAGTCGTTCTACGGTACCACTGATAACCACCCGGCTGTATAAATAAGACTTGGAGTAGTAGTTAGAGTGCCAGGGACTTCCCGCCAGCAGCCGGTTCGGGTTACAGGTATGCGACCCTGACTTGCTTGAGCTATTCCTCGTACTCCCGAAACCATCTCTATAAACAATATTCCTTTCTTTCCCTTTTCCTGTCAATATACTCCGAATTATCCCATCTAGTACCCAAAAAATGGCAGGATGACGACGATAGTTGCCTATGTTACGTAAATAGAAAAAAATATTATATAGAAAAATACAACTTTATTGTTCACTGTTGCTACAAAAGTTAGCGCATGTCCTCCTCCAGAGTCCCCTTTATATCTATATCACAACTCACCATAATATGGTAAATGTTTTAGACTGAAACAAAACAGTTACTAAGTCACAGTAAGTCAGTCATACAGTAGTGCTAAAAGTATATACATACATATATTACTTAAGGGGGGAAATGGGACAGGTTGTGACGGGGAGATCCTATGCAGACAAGTTGCGGACACCGGCTGGTAATATTACAAGGCGCAAGTGAGTTTGCGTGTTTGTTAACTTCTCAGTTGATTGTTAGGAACGAGTATGTGATAGGATGCCGTTTATGAAGAAATATGTCATCTCTGAGAGATATCTTAATTAATTATTAAAGTATTCAAATTCTCAAATTCTATTTAAATCTTTATGATACTCAACATTTTTTTATTATATAGGGGACAGACGAACAGACGGGTCACTTGATGGTACAACCGCCGTCCATGGACACCTGGAACTCAAGAATCGTAGGTGAGCAGCCAACCTTTTAGTGTGATGAGGGATGGTGAGTTGCGGGGTTAAAAAAGAAGAGAGGGGATGAGGAGATGGGAAAGAGGAGAGCGATGATGAGGGGGGAGAAAAGGGGGTTGGGCCTCCGGAAACTTCACTAATTTCGGGATAAATGCAAAACAAGGTTTTCTGTAAGGCCGTGGTTACGCACGGGTCGAGCCGGCTCATTCGTGCTTAAGCATGACATTAATATTTAAAATTATAAACTAATAAACACAGCGTCTCCTGTGTTGATCTATAACCGCCCGTTTTTTATATAGGCCTACTTTAATGACTCAACTCCACCTGAGACTGAATAAAGTATCGTTGTATGTATAAATATGTTCAAGTACCCTTTCTGCTAGTGTCGATCTTTGAGCCCCCGTTTCCTATTTGAAAGGTTTAGCCTTATAAGAAATCGAGTAAAAAAACCTATGGCTACTGTTTTAAATTACCAGGTAGGTATTACTATATTTAGTGTACAACATATAGTATAGTATAGAAAACTATTTTGTAGTATATGTTAAGTACATAATACGAACAATTTCGCCTGTAAAATTGGTTGTTTTAACGAGGATTCTAAACCCACAGTTTTCTCTACCCACGCCCTAGTTTTTATTTTTTTAACCAAGAAGACACAGGTTTGCGCGTTCACCGCTAAAAAGTTGCCATTGGTCGTATCACCTCAATTTGAGACCACTTCCCTAACTGCATCAGCCAGTATCGGAATCCTTGGCGTCGATATATCAAGCGAAGTCCAGTTTCGCGGTCACTTAGAGAGTAAGGCCATATTAGCCTCGAAGAAGCTTGGTGTGCTAAACAGATCGAGACAGTATTTTACTCCGGCCCACCGCCTGCAACTTTATAAGGCGCAGGTTCGGCCGCACATGGAATACTGTTCTCATCTCTATGCAGGTGCACCCCAGTACCAACTTCTCCCTCTTGACCGCATTCAACGGAGAGCGACTCGCATCATCGACTGCCAAGATATTTCTGATCGACTTGACACCTTGGCGTTGCGTAGAGATGTAGCTTCACTCTGCATCCTCTATCGCTTGTATCATGGGGAGTGTTCAGAGGAAATGTTCGGACTTATACCGGCTGCTGGTTTCCGCCATCGTCCTACGCGACAAAATATACATCCCCATCACCTGGACGATTGGCACTCCACCACTGTGCGCTTCTCCAGAAGCTTTTTGCCTCGCACAACCAGCTTATGGAACAAATTGTCGCCTGCCGTATTTCCGAACCGATACGACCTTCAAACCTTCAAGAAGAGAGCGTACCTCTACCTAAAAGGCCGGCAACGCACTTGTGACTCTTGAGTTGCGGGTGTCCATGGGCTGCGGTAGTCACTTACCATCAGGTGACCCGTCTGCTCTTTGCCCCCTATCGCATAAAAAAAAAACGCCCTCTCTCCATGGGGAAATTCTTCACTGCCAATCTTCTGGCTTGTTTTAGGGACTACAAATTATCACGGCATTGGCCGATGTCTTCATCATCTAGTCCAGATCTTAATCCCGTCTTCAGCTCTGATGAAGTCAGAAAAGTTGGTTTCCAACCACGCTTGGGTAGAATTAGTCTATGTGTTAACACTTTTTTCACAAATATATGACTCCGTCACCTTGACTCTCCCCTGTGAGCTCGACTCTCCAACTCGATCCTTTTGTTTTTTTTAATATTGCTCCACCTTTCTCGTCAGTAAATAACATTTTTCTGTTAAATCCCTCTTAATTAATCCATAATAAATATAAATATAAACCTCCCTTTAAATGACCAGTTAAATAATGTACATTGAGTCTTATAGGCGGTTAGCCCTATGGACTTTGTGTAATGCTATCACAGCAATTCAGTTCTCTTTTTCACTTCACTCCATTTTAATAAAGTGAGAAAATGAGAAAACAATGAATATTCATATAAGAATGACAGATTCCAAATTGTTATCTAATATTATGTTGAGTATACAGGTAAAGATTTATAAAGTGTTATTTGAACTTTAAATAATAATAAAACTATACAAAAACATACAATATATGATATTATAATGACTTTAACAGCTTGTTGTATACAGTTTGCGTTGTATAATTTCACGACTATTTTTTTAGTGTGTGTACTATGTTTGGTGTTTATTCATGCACTAAAGCTAGACGGTTTGATGAATTTCGACAAGTGTGGTGTAGGGTGTTATGACAATCGTCTTAATTATATAAGTGATATATGGGGTATTACATTTCCATAACAATGTTAGGGACAAAAAATATTTACATATTTTAAATATTTTTTCTTGTTATTAGTTTTTAATGTTATACACATACGTTCAGACGTTCACGCTTTTATCCCTCCGCTTTTTTAGTTTATTGTCGCCAACCGTCCAATTAACGAATTAAAAATGGCAAAATGAGAGTTTAATCAAAATGAAAGATAAGAAAAAGGGGATGTCAATGGAGTGTTTTATTTATCCTTTTAATATGAACAGACGGGTCATCTGATGGTAAGTGACAAGCACCATCCAAGGACATCTGCAACTCAAGAGTCGCAAGTGCCCGCCTTTGAGGAGATGCGGAGAGGGGAAAGAGGCGAGGGGGAATGAGAAGATGGAAAAGAGGGGGAATGACGGGAGGGAAAAGAGCTGAGTGGGATTTATGCCTCCAGTAACCTCACCAAACATATAACGATTCTAGTCCTAATCATCATCATCATCTTCCCAACCTGGTCACCAATTCATCAAAAGCCAGGGACGCATACCAAAATGTCCTTAATTTCCTGTGACTGGAGAAACCACTGAGACAGGAATGCCTGTGCTAGCTACAAAGATTCTAATTTTTAAATAAAAAATGCAAACAAGTAATAATTTAAATATATGTGCCATTGTCACTTGGGATAAAAAAGGATTCTAATAACACTACATATATCCAGATCTGTTAAGGTATTTAGTAAGGTGGAAGAAGAAACTCACATACATACATGTACACTTAAAACATAACACTTCTTTGATCAGACGTCAAATAGTTTCTTTCCAATCTTAATCTGAATTGCAATGTATTTCAATTGATATGTTAATATCATGCTATGTAGGTACATAAGTAAGTTTAAATAATATTTTAGCAACATTTGTATAATTACTTAACTATTTTCTGTGTAGAATAAATAAGACAAGGTAAAATAATTATTGGAATTAGAAAAACCTAAGAAATGGCAGATAGAAACTGTTGGGATCTTGGTACAGATCGTGAAAAATGGAAAAAGATCTACGAGGCTTTCACCCAAAAGGGGTCCATTTCAGAGACCTAATAAGTACTACTACTAACACTAGAATAAGAAAATGTTACTATTAAAACATGTAAACATGGATTAGAAATGGAATAAAAAGCTTTATTATTGTTCTTTTTTTCATAAAATTATTATTATTTTGAACCATCTGCAATTATAATGGTTATGTTATAAGATACAAAGGAATGAAAGGAATTTTAGAAAGAGACGGTTTTAATTTACCACTTTATAAAAGATAAATGTGTGAGGATTGATAGAAGCAGTGTCAAAATAGGGATGATGGCTAATACATGGGTATGTATTCAAAATAGGGAGACAAACATTTTAGGATACCTTACAAATTTTGTGAAAATTAAATTATTAATGGCATAAGATAAAGAACAGAAACATACACATAAATTGTTCCACATTTAAGCAAATCAGAAGATAGAGGACATAAATTTTGTATGTTTGACTTTTGTTTACAGAACTTCATTACTTTCAAACTTGAAATATTATACATACACCATAAAATACAGTATATTTTCGTTTAAAACTCCCATATTCTAATAAAACTAAAACAAATGAAGAAAATACGATAGGTAGCACTATCGCTTTTATTCGTCATAAACCTCTCTGATATAATACAATAAAACATGTATTCTCATATACAGCATTTATAGATTTTACTACGATACATAATTGAGATAGTAAGCGAGCGCAACGATCACAACATGAAACTTTCACTGTGTACACACTCCACAAGTCATCTAGATTCAATACATACTATTTATATTGTTTATACGTCGCCATAACATTTATACATATAGAAAAAAATATTTATTGCTAATTTACGAGCAGTTTTCAGTTAGAATTGATAGCATTTATGGGTTTTTCATTTATAAACACTCACCTCGTAAAGTTCTGTTGTAAGGTATTCTGTCGCTCAGATACACATTTATGGCGAGTTTCTTCTCAGATTCCTCACCAAGCTTTTTCTCGGGGCCAAGGAGGTGGGCTGCTACACCTCCTTCACCCAAACCAGGGATAATTCGAGCTTCATCGTCTAAAACTTCTCTCTCGTAAGCGGCTTCTATAGGATCCGAGTATGAAGCCCCGGCATTTCGTTGGCCACCCCGCCACTGCTCGAATAAAGTAAGAATAGACACCACTAAAACCACTAATAAAGCTACCCTAGCCGCTTGCAAGCACTTTCGCACAGGGAAAATCACCATTGTCCAACGTGGTACAACACCGCACCGCGCGGCTCTCCGTGAGCGACTGAATTTGACGTTTCATACCGACCATGTTTGTTTACTTTACAGTTTGTATTTTTAAAAACAGGAAAGGACATTGTAAACAGACTATTCGGCCTAATCAGAATAGGAAGCTGTTTAGGCTTTTGTTTTGTTTAGTTTATCACAAGTTTATTCGGTGATAGCTTCTTTCAAATATTTACTTTATTAAACTTTTATACAAGTTAAATGACGTGTAAATCGGAACCTAAGCAAGTTACACAATATTTATTATATATATATTTATAACTTAATCAAATCGCTTACTAGTAACTCAAAAAGAATTCACTTTTAGTAAAATAAAGCTGCCAACAGATCTAAGCGACTTTTACATATAGTTACATTAAAATTTAGTATACACTAAATATAGTTTAATACGAATTTAATAATTATTCTAAGGAATCTCTAGGTTCTTTAAATGGTTCTGTTAGTCTTGTAATAACCTAATTATTGTGTATCTACTTACACGTTGAGTTTGAAATTGCTAATTCCCATTTTAGTTAATCGTAGAATGTTATTTCCAGGGCCACCACCTGACTTAACAATGACTATTAGCCATGCAGCAAGGTCATCTGGTCAGTAATTATTATTTCAACAATAAAAGTATCTAGAACAATCCCATGATACCCTTCTTTTTCTAAGCCAGACAATAATTTGGAATAATAGCAAAATAATCATAGAATACCTAATCACGATATAACGGAGTTGTCCTATTGCGAATGAAAGAAATGATTAAAACAGCGCTACCAATTAAAAAACATTTAATGTTGACTTATCACTGCTGCACACGTAAATCTAACATTATGTTACAAATCAGTGGAATGTTGATATAATCACAAAACAAAAAAAAATGTTATAATAACACAATACATTCATACAATGTCCATTTTTTCAAAATACTTATAAATAAATATAAAATAAATTATAAATAAATTCAGCTAGTTGAGCATGTATTTGATAGTGTCTCGCTCATACTTATGACTTATTAGTAGGAGTAAATGAGATACAATTATATATTTTATCCACAGATTACAGGCACAATATAAAATAACTCATACATTGAACAGTAGACATCACATACATTTTTACTATCCATTTATTTTTCGTTGGTAGAGGACTCGAATCTCCCGGCTACGGCCAGTTCGTGCTCACTCTTACAGGTAGATTCTGTGTAAGCAATATCCCTCTCCTTTAATTCTATCCTCTCTTTGCTCATCTCTCTTCATTAAATGGTGTATATTTTGCAATATTAGTATTATTTTCTTTCAATTTTAGTTCTTGTTAGACTACAAATACAAGATTTGTTTAAAAATAAATGTTTTTAATATCCTAATGTTACTTCAAAATATTAATGAGTTACGTTACAAATTACGGTTTATATCAGAAGTCCTATATGAGTCTCTTCTATGTGTAGCAAATAAAAAAAAAAACCCGGACGGACAACATTTTTATAACAATTTTACAAAGCGCTAATTTAAATAAATTATTAACGATTCACTCCACACAGAGACGTTAGCATTTAGTAAATGTTACAATAATTTATAACACAATACATAATAAATATATCTTTGTGAAACATTTACCGAAATTATTGTATAAATTATACAATACTTTATGTGTACTCTTATAATATATTCGTTTAGATATCAACTAAATCAAGGAACTTTATAAGATGAAATATTATATATTTAAAATGTATGTGTATGCACATTAATTTTAAGTACAAAATTCCATTATACTATTTGTTTCCCTATAATATACTCTTATCAATTTTTAAATTTCTTTAAAACATGATAGGACAAAGTCGTTTACAAGTCACTTTGGCAAATTAACTATCTAATGTTTAAAATTTTCTTAAATACCAGGCTAATGTCACAAAACTAATCCAACAAGTCGCTTTATATATTGGGCTTTAACCTCTTTATAAATAATACTTCATGCACTGCAAGACTTGAGTGATAGGAAATGGTATTGATAAAAATAAAACGACCATCTAAATATTATTTCCCAACATCATTGTGAACATTTTTACAAGTTTCTCTAAACAACGCATCCGTAGAGCTCTGCTGAGCCTTTGAAAGCTTAGCGCCTTTCATATCCAACACTTTATGGAACTCCACCAAGGTACACTCAGGTAATAATTGAACAAATTGCGCCACAAAACCTTCCATATTACCATCCAATGGTGCCATTACCAACTTCAAAATCATTTCAGCTTTTGTCATTAATTTTATCACGACTTTTGTGTAAGTGGCTGGAGCCGGGCGGCGAACCTCAGACCCTATAGATGGAAGTTCTAATAAAGCAGTTTTAAGCATATGCGTATCAAGCAGTAACTGTTCAGAACCGACTGTGGAAATAGGCTTACATTTGTATATATTTTGAATAAATTTCGGTATAAAAGAGTTGGCGAATCTTATACAGAATTGAGTAAAATATTTCCTGGAAGATGATAGATTGTCTCTTAGGTTGGGGACAACATTTTTCAAGTGCATGATAATTTGTGTGACATAAGAACTTTGGTCACCTACATTATCGAAGTTCAGCCAGGATATTTTGGTCATAGCTTGTAAGGCTGGCTCGCACGCTAGTTCCAGATCTTGGACCAGCATCTGAATGCAGTTGCTGATGATCTTGTGGAATAGATCTTGTTCTGGAGTCATGTCTATTTTGTTTGCGAGTCCTGGGGACACTTTTTCTTTTAGTTTTTGTTCTAAATGGATAGTGGTTTCAAGGCAGTACTCTGACGTTGTGATGACACTTGTGATTTTTGATATTTCTTGTTTTGTATACCTGTATGTAACAAAATAGAAAATAAAAAAATTAATGAATTACATTATTTCATAAAACTTAAACTATATAAAGTTACTTACGGGTTCATTTTGGTAAAAAAACTTTGAGGCTTACCGGGATCCTTTATCAAGGGGTGAGCGACTTGCTTACTTTGCCACCCCAAAATACAGAAGCGAGTAAACGCGTTTGTTTTAACCCTAACTAATACTAGTCGTACTCGTCGATGACTATGACGTTGGGTACGCTAGACAAATCAGCCAGATTTTAGCATACACATTATAAGGGTTATCTACAGATGATAACAGTATAACACACACACAAATATAAATAAAACCTTCGGAAGTTTATATTTTAATAACACTCTTTTGATTTATTTACTGCACAGTACCTGGCATCGTTCCCGCTACTGTCGTCTCTGAGCAGCGTGTGTAAGTTGGTGACGAGTGCGGGAACTCCGAGCGGGAGGGCTGAACTAGACGCGGCCCCTCCTCTTGGGAGGCCTCCTTGCAACACGCTGCTGGCGTACTCGCGCAAGTACTTCTGGAACACACCGGCCAGTTCTACCGACCGGAGATACTCAGTTAAGAAAGAGGAAATATAGGTTTTGGATCCAAAAAAGGCCCTTTCTGCCTTACGTGCAGTTTTTTTTTTTTAAGAATACTAACATAGTTACTAGTATTCTCGTTAACCCCCAGATAAGCCAAATGCTTGTATTAGGGGTAGATTCACGACGGTAGTGCACTGGGTGGGGTTCGAACCCGCAACCACTTGATCGAGTCCAAATCCAACGCCTTAGTCATTACGCTACCGCCCCTTAAAATGGCTTCCTATTCCCCAACGCCGAAATGTACGAACATTAACTTAACTCTTCTCTATCCTTAACTCTCTCTAAATCACGATAGAAATCTTCGTTCAACTCACAACAATCTTCTACTATGTGCCCTCATAGCTCTGACTTGGTGAACTCTACCTTCTATATCTAAGCAGGCCTACTCTGGAATGCACTAATCGCTTTATTTTTAAGAGGAGGGTTCGGGACTCCTGTGTAATGAGTTGGCAGAAATGTTACAGCGCTAATACATACACACATAATAAGAAATTATTATCAAAAATAAATAACAAACAAACTTTTTTTTATTTTTTCCAAGTTTCGTGTGGAATAAATGTTTTTTTCATATTAAATATGACTACATAGATTTCTAATTACAATGAAATATAAGATACAACGTTGGAGAGCCATGCTTAAGCACTTACGAGTCGGCTCGACTGGAGTATTGCATTGTGTGAGTGAGTGAGGTTACCAAAGGCCTAACCCCCTTTCCCTAACTATTGAGTTGCAGGTGTTCATGGGCGGCGGTAGTCACTTACCATCAGGTGACCCGTCTGCTCGATTGTCCCCCTACTTTATAAATAAACCATTGTAAAACAAAAGGACAGATGGAAAGGACGATCTCTTATAAGAAGAAAGCCAAATCAAAAACGATTAACTTACGATAAAATTACAAATAAAGATAGATGGTTTAGTTCACGACACTTGAGAGTGTTATCGTTCATTCTAATTTCGATCCTACAGACAAGGAGGCAAACAGTTTGGTCTTCCAGTACCCTCACTCACTCGTTAAATACAACGCAATCATTGTTTTACTAGCAGTTTTCTGTGAAGCCGTGGTACTGGTAGAGCCGGCCCATTCGTGCCTAAGCATGGCTCTTCTACGGTACTTCCTGAAAACATTAATTTAGTGTAAATGGAGCCTGAGGCGTTACGAAGTTAGCAGGATGTATCAATAATATAACTTCATATATTCATTTATATAAAAGCCTGGATGTGTAGGTACATCACAGCACAAAACGAATGCTTTGTTTGTACTAAACGTTCGGTTATCAAGAGCACGTGACTACGGTACTACAAATACGGAAGGAACAATGGTGCAGCACGCGTGTGAACAAATAACACGTTTATTGGTTTGTTATAACGTTTTTTCTTTTTTTTTACGTGTGGAAACCCCCACGTGTCTTAAGTGGTATGTCTGACTCGAACCGACTAAAACCACACGGTGTTCCATCATAAGTGGGTCTTTTGCAGAGGACCTGGATGGCGTCTTTTCCAGGGCAGCCACACCAAGGAATATGGGGTCTAGCCTCAATACTCCAGCTGGAGAGGCGTGCGTGGAACACGTCACGCCACCGTCTCAGGCCAGCTTCAGCCCTACCCGTTAATACCGTTATAGGATTTTTAAATTATTGTTTTGAAGAGATGGTGTCAATATAAGCTAATCATGAAGCTAGTCGTCTACTGCAGTAGTAATACGCACATCTTATAGAAAAGAATATCCAGGAAACTGCCAGGACACCTTTTTCAATTTATTTTATAATTTAATGGTTAGATTGCTTCTAAGAATTATATGCGAGAATAATGTGACTTAATTTTGAACATATAAATTGTATTGGAAAATGACTGTTATGGCATCGTATTACGGCAACACACGTCCACCCTTAACGCATGTGTTTCGTTCTAGACTGTTATGTTGAAAGGAGAGGTTCTAAGCGGCATGATATACTAAAAATATATTCTTAATAATATAGGATACAGCACAAAGCTTTGATTGAGTTCAGCATTGAAATCTTTTATCATGATTGTATTTGTTGAAGGGCTCAACAAAATTAATACAAATAATTCAATTCTCAAAAGTGCCGGAATGACGGCAACAGGCTTGTCTATTTCATAAATTATAACCGGCAACATGTGGGCGTTTATTACGCCTTTGTTTATGTATGTATGTATGTATATATGTATATGTGTATGTGTGTGTGTGTGTGTGTATGCATGTATGTATGCATGTGTGTGTGTATGTGTATGTATGCATGCATGTATGTATGTATGTATATTAACAACCAAAAATTACGTATTTATGTATATATCTAATTATTTAATATACGCATCAGAAGTGTCTGGGGGTCAAGTACCTTTTTAACTACATATAATATTCAAATAATATTTAACAAATATAGTTTTTCGAAACTTTGATTTTGTAAAAATTAAGAAATATTGCAATATTTGAAAATGACAAGAAATTAACCCAAGTTTATGTCGTCAATTTAATGGGGAAAAAAGGTAAAAATGAGGATTGTTTATATATACATTGTAAAAAAAAACATATAATCACAGCGATTTGGAATGCAAATCAGTTCAATCAAAAGCCTCGTAGCCAACATCGTGGCGGTCATGGTACGATTTAGTCAAGCAGTATTATGGATGTAGCGATCAATAAATCACTTATGACACTCTGTGTAGTGCCAACGGCTCTCATCATCTGTTTTCGTGTCAAATGACATCGTCGCTCCATATCGATGCAATTCTTTTCAGTTCCGATGAAGAGATTGTAATGGTTTTGTAAAAACGCTAGTAAACACTTTTATAGGGATTTTAATAGAGAGTTATTTTTAATCAATAATATTCAAATGAAAATAGTGCAATTCACTAAAAACAATCAATAGCGATCTAAAAGGTTAAAATAATAATCCTCGGATACTCTAAAACGTACTTGATGTGTGTATTAGTATGTACGTATGTCTGTATATAGTACATAGTCTACAGTCACGTCATTATGCTATTCAGCTGTTTAGGTACAGCTTTAAAGTATCTAATACCTTTAAACGAGCAATTCTTGTATATATATATATATAATCTGAATCTCGGAAACGGCTCCAACGATTTTCATGAAATTTAGTACGGGGCCGATACATCTATCTAGCTAGGTTTCATTTTTAGATAACGTCGTTTCATCCGTGTTTTCAGGCAATGAAAAACCGTTACAATATCGTTAGATGACGAAGGTAAATTTCGCCACTGTGTAAAACGTTATAATATCTCAGGTACAAAATAGGGTGGTCCCGAAACCAAAAGATGTTGTAGTCTAAGATGGTTCTTATTTTCTGTTCTCGCCACTAGCGAGACGTCTGCAAAAACGAAACGTAAACGTCAAAGGTCAAACAAGTGACGTTTGCGTAAGAGACTTGAAAAAAAATATTCGAAATAACGTGTACCGGCGCGCGCGCTATAAAGTTTAAATATATTCTGCTCAAGAAACGCGAGTGTGATCAAGAAACCCCGAATCAGCTCATTGCATCCCGTGTCGTGATAAAACAAGAAGTGCCACGAGTGCCGAGAACCCCTGGCGCCTTCCACCAGCTCCTAACCATCACCAACCCGTGAGTACATTTCCACCACTTCCCCTTACCTCAGCTTACCTCACCGCTGTATGTATGCGTCGCACCAAGGCGCATATAATACATTTTCCCTTTTTTTCAAGTTTCTTCTTTTACGATTTACCATGGAAAAGCCGAGCAAAGCGCAGCCATCCATGCACTTTATATAAAGTATAATAAATAATATGAAGTAAAGCACAAACGCATTTTATTTGTGCATTTAAGTTGTCTGGAACAAGTCGCAATTAGCGATAAGATTTCCGTTGGTACCATATTGGTTAATTTTAAATTATTTTTATTTAGTGTAAACTTTTCCTATATGGTGTATAATAAAGGGTATTGTACTGTAGGTACGCACTGATAGCTGTCGACAGCGTCAATGTCGGGGCCGCTAATGATTAAAATTGATACGAGAGAATGCAGATTTTATCAAAACTCCTATGCGATTAGTTGTAATATGATTTAATTAGTATATATTTACTTATATATGTATGTACTTATATTAGGTATTTATATACATGTATGTGCGATTAAACTAGCACACATTACATAACTGTACACCGCAGCCGCCCATACGAGATCATCAAAATCCTGTCCATCCAAAGGTTGCCTGTAAGACATTGCTTATTGTGATAAGGTGATTTGATCCCGGGTCTTTTAAGCGGGGCGTGAAAAGCATCTCACCAGGCCGTCATAGTGTGGGTCACCATGCTGCATTGACTAGACATGCAATGAGGATGGTGACCACAACTCTTGGACTCCTCTTATTGCTTTCCATCAGGCAAAGTGGAGTCACTATGGTACGCTAATATAAAAAAAAAGTAAGGCCGCCCATTGTTCATGTTATTTGTTAAATATATCAATAATATTTTATATGTATGTATATTTGGTGTACTTACTAACTCACTTAATTTCAATTGTTGGCCTCAATTCTCTTCATTAATTTAAGAAACATAACGTATTTGTGTTTTTTTTTTTTTTTATTCGTAAGCCTACCATAATGACTCCACTTTGCCTGATGGTAAGCGATAAATGGAGTCCAAGAGTGGTGGTCACCATCCTCATTGCATGTCTAGTTAATGCAGCATGGTGACCCACACTAAGGCGGCCTGAAACAAAGAATGTTATTACTACTATAAGAGGTATGTTAAAACCTTAAAAAGTGTAAGTTTAGTTATTTATAACGTTTCTTATGAATATCTATAACACCTGTCACTAAAAATTTGCGTTGTTTGTTGTGCTCTAGTATTACTATACATGTAAGATAAAAATGGAGATGCAATGCTCTGGTCAGTTGAGAGTCACGATAGCGTTGCGTCATAGGGTCTAGCAAATGATCATCGCCACCAGTCGCTGATCGTCTCACGTCGGACATAGGCTTCTCTCCAAGTACGTTTTTTATGATCCACTTCCCTGTCGGGGACGTAGTCGTGAGTATATTTATGTCCGTATAAGTAACACTCACCCAGCATGGGTTCTCCCGTGGTAAGTCTTGCGCACTGCACGAGGCACTTCTTATAGAACAAGAAGAGATCGGCGCAACTAGAGATCACAGCTCCAGATGTGTTGATGCTGGTGTCTCCCGCTGAGGGGGGGGACTTTGCATCCTGAGGACAAGAGGAGTATAAAAGGGTGCGATAAGAAGATGTCAGGAAGAGTCTGAAAAAAATCGGATTAAGTTAATATAGGCCGCTTAACTCGCTTATGCCGGCGACTTAGAATCAATTAATGCGGTAAAATGAAGTCTATGTTTTAAGTTAGATCTCTAGCACTACATCTGTGGAAACTGCGTTCAATTCCATGCAGTAGTTATTGCGTGATGCGCGTACATACGGAGAGAGAAAAATCCAGAAACTGTTGTTTGGGCTTCCGTTGCTGTAATTAAAACCCCACATATTAGTTTTTCTGTAATATCTATAATGTACAAACATCAGCCCGTTACATTTTTTTATATGTATGGAGTTAACAAACTTGTCTTCAGGGTGAGAAGGAACACTAAGTAGGTTCTGCATCTCCTGACAATATAAACATGTATGTAAAACAATTTTATTTTAATTTTACAGTGGTAGAGCCATACTTAGGCACGAATGGGCCGGCTCGACCGGTGCGATACCACGGCCTCACAGAAAACCGGTTGTGAAGTAACGCTTGCGACTCTTGAGTTGCAAGTGTCCACGGACGGCGGTGTCACTTACCATCAGATGACCCGTCTGTTCGTCTGTCCCTCTATAGTATAAAAAAGAAAAAAAAAACTTTTCAAAGCACTTTTATGACCTTTCTGACTAGTCTCTTGATACTAGATCAACCGGCTGGTGATTCTGAGTGCTGAGCACAGGTCGTGTGTTCGATCCCACACATGACAACAATTTGTGATTCACTAATAGTTGTCCCAAGTCTGCGTGTTCTTTGTGTACGTTGTGTAAAGTACCCGCGTCACGGGGATAACTCCTAGTGCTGGAGCTGTCTTTAAAAAATAGCTTTCTACCGTCGCTCGGAGCGCGACGTATTATTTATAGTTAAGTTATGTTATACTAAGTTATATTTATAGTAAGTTATTTCATATTAAGTTATTTTTAAAATAAGTTATATTTATAGTAAGTTATTTTTTAGTAAGTTATTTTTGAATATCCCTCGGTAACAGTACTTCTTTTCAAAATTAAAGAACACTACTCACTTGTATGAACCGGTCGCACAGAGAGCGAAGGTTGGCGTCGAGCGAGCTGATATATAGCGACAGGTAGGGCTCGAAGCACGCGCCGATCAGACCGAGCCACGGCGACGAGGGACCGCTGCCCGCCGGACTAGCCGCCTCTACTGACTCTGGCTCTACCGACACCTGTATGTACATACATATATGTATGTATGTATGTATGTATCACATTACCTTTTTAAACTATTGTTGGCAAGAAGTTGGCGTTTGACATGCATCAGCCTACCCTTCGGAGATATATGCGTAAGTATTTATGTAATTACCAGAAATCGGAAAAGTTAAGTATATTTACTTTATTATATATATATAACAAGCTAAATAATTTACTTCGAGGAAATAAGTAACATAGAGTTGATAATACCTCCTCTAAAATCCCGGAATCATAATTCTGACGATTAAATCCCGTGATTTAAAAAATTGCAAAGTACTTATTGCGATTTGAATACATGTGAACTAAATATTATACTGAAGAAGCTTATTATGGCTACTGTTCAATGATAGAATTTTATTTTAATTAAAAATTAATTCTTGAAAGTTCTCCTAGCTATGTTGTTATAAAAAGGGTCTCAGACGCTTGCCTCAGTTGCTCCGTGGATGGGAGACATGATCAGGGTTACTCTCTAAACCTTTGTCTAATTTATTGACGATTACTTCGTTGATGTCCAACTTAAAATAATTCTGATTTCAATAAGAACTTCTAAACAGCTTCATCGCTATTGAGAAAATTTTAAACATTTGATATTTGTTTAAAATATATTGGCTAGTAATAATCCAATTGTATAACAGAATGTATGTAGATATGTGTTTGAGGCATAAGTTAAAATTTATCTAATGTCAGCATAAACAAACCCAAATTTGTTTCAATTTACTTATTCAAAACAATAAATGTTTTGTTTTGAAAAGTAAATTAATCTGACACAATTTTAGTACGGTACCCTAAACATTGGATAAGATTCTTCAAACCAATAATATCTAACTACGAGTATAAGCATATATTTTTATAATCACAGGTTTTAGTTGTCATGTTTATGGTTCCGGAATTTTAGAGTAGCAACTTTAGGTATATATTCTCTACCTATTGCGATCTCTGCTAATAATTTACATAACTTGACATTGAATGCTTGCAGTGGTAAAGAATATCCACATTTTTAGCAGTAGACTGCCCGACAATGTAAATTATCAACATTATAATTTACTGGCACTGTTACTAAAGAGCAAGCTACAAATGCGTTAAAGTATAGAGTGATTTTAATTTTTGAATCATATACAAACTCCTGACAAAGACCTTTATAAACATAATTATATCGTCTATGTACACAAATATCATGTCCTTACCTTTCCATACAATTAATCAATATACAACAAAAAACCGCATGGTGTCCTGGGACATATTATTATATAAGGTTCAAGTTTCCGTTGTTTGTTATAGTTTTACTAGATGGCAGTGTTACACTATGTTTTGTTTTAAAACAAAAATCCCTAACTTCAATATTCCTAGTTTTTTCAATATTGGCATCATGCTGCAATGACTACACATCATCAAACAAAGTGGAGTCACTCTTGTAGGCTTATATATATGTAAAAAAACATATTTTATTTGGTTTAATTTCATCATATAGGAAATTCTACTTAACTTTAATAATGTGATGCAATGACAAATGGTATGTCATGATAACTTATCAGGGTCGGAACTGTAGTAAATTGAATCTATACATATATTGCATGGCTCTCCTACGTCTCGCAAGGTTACAAAACAAGAACAGTCCCAATCAACCCTGTCTCCTAAACATATATCAAGGAAATCAAAGTGTCTCACATCTCTATTATCAGCATCAAACTCCGCTTGTTTATCAACAGTTATATCTATTTGCTCAGCACCAAGCTCCGTACCTGTGTTATATCAAAATAAAACATATTACAATTTTACGATTAATTGTGATGTTATTCAATCTATATGAAATTTAAAGTGATGTTCTCAGTGGAGTAGAGTAGGAGTAGAGTAGAAGTAGGAGTAGAGTAGGAGTAGGGCCAGCCCAGCTCTTTACATGGATGTTGTAAAAGGTGACTAAAGGATTATACAGTGGCCGGGATTGTACAAATTAAATGATAAAGAAATTGACAGCTGTCAAATGGCATTATAATGCTCTCTCCCTCCTTCCCATCTCCTCATCCAACCCTCTCTTTTCCCCTCCCCGTATCAACCCGATCCCTCATTAAGGCGGGCAGCGCACTTACGACTCTTGAGTTGCAGGTGTCCATGTACGGAGGTTGTCACTTACCATCAGGTGACCCGTCTGTTCGTCTGTCCCTGTCTGTCTGTCGGAGAAGGTGTCTTTTCGCATAATGTATATATAAAATTGAAGAAATATCTCATTGGTAGCTGTTTGAAATTAGTTAATCTAACGAAGAAATTCGATATATTCTGAAGATTTAATATAAAAAAAGGAATAACATGTGACATTTGTAAACCTAATGCAGTGACAGTAAAAGTAGAAGAAAGTTGTTTTTTTTTTTTTGCTTGGTTGGGAAGTGTCAATGCATCCACCATATAGTCCTGACCTTGCACCGTCAGTTTCACCAGATTTCTACGGCGACGCGATTATAGTACTACCTACAAGATGGCAACAACTTATGGAACAATATGACACACATCATTAAATGTAATTGAACTCTTAAATAATTGAATTTGTATATAAAATACCAACAACCTTTTTTCCGACCTAATTTTTTATTTTTTTTATTGTACACCATACATATATGTATATATATAATAATAGGCAGTTTTATCTCACGAAGCTATCTCTTCCAGACACCCTGGACACGGATTTAGTATAAAGTATTGGAGTAGTCTGTGGTGTACTAATAAAAGGTTTACTACAAAAAAAAATAAGTTACTTATAATAAATACATATATACCTAATACACACATACATACACACATACATAAATACAACATAAGTAAATATATATGTATACACACGTATATATAAACACAATAATATAGATCAATATTTATAAAGATAAGTAATAGTCCTTTACTTGTCTTTTAATAATACAATTATACAGGGTACTGTCAGTTTATCGGTTAGTGACGTCATCATACGCGAGCGTCAGATGCGAGTGTTATACTCGTATAGACAGATACTCTTTTTTTATACTACAGGGGTCAGACGGGTCACCTGATGGTAAGTGACAACCGCCGTCCATACAACACCTGCACCTGCAACTCAAGAGTCGTAACTGCGCTGTCCGCCTTTGAGGGTGATGACGAATGAGGGGAGGGGAAAGAAGAGAATATTATACCAAACATAAATTATGCAAAATGTACTGTATAATACATATTCTTATGAGCTACGTCCAGAATTTGAGTTTTTTTTTGTTTTTTTTTTCACACGGCCGTCTGATCCCAAACTAAGCAGAGCTTGTACTATGGCCACCAGACAGCTGACAAACATACTTATATATGTCTAAATACATACATATTATAGATATAATTACAGAACAAATGATTATGCTCATCACACAAATATTTGTCCTGGGTGAGAATGGAACCCACGATCTCTGGCTTAGCAGTCAGGGTCACTAACCACTAGACCAACAGGCCAGTCAAATTCCATCAGAGAAAGTGGAGTCACTATTGGTTGTCTTATCGCATTTTGCGATGTCTTCCAGGCAATATATATATGTTTGTGTTAAACAACGGCCCATGAAAGGCTGCATGAAAGGCGCAATGGTTAAAGTGGTGACCTCGCCATTACGACTGCATTCGATCCCCACACGAGACAACACTTTATGTAATCCTCAAATTGTTGTTCTGAGTGTTCTTTATATCCGTTATATCAATGCTTGTAAAGTCCCTCGCGATACAAGAATTAAACCGAGTGAGGGTCTAAATAATAAATTTATTATATGGTGACGGTAGCGTAATGGCTGAGGCGTCGGACTTGTGATCAAGTGGTTGCGGGTTCAAACCCCGCCCAGTACACTACCATCATAAACTCACCCGAACACAAGCATTTAGTTTAGCCAGGGGGGTTTACAAGAATACTAGTAATGTGTGACCCACGTTGCTAGTATTATTTAAAAATATATATATTTAAATACGTATGTACCTGTAAATCTCTTATGCAGCAACAGTTCAAAGTTGTAAGTCTTCTGTATGGCGTATAGCAGCAGTTTGACGTCAACCTCATTGCGACGGGACGCCATTATGTTGCTCAACTCTGTCTTTGTGATCTGTAACGGAGAGAATTTCATCATCATACATTCGCCCCCTATTATGTGAATGTGGTGTACGTCTCTTTTTACCCCTTTGAATATACAGGCGTGAGTGTTTATGTGTGCCTACACTCTCGCCCATTTCCGTGGAGGGGTAATTATAATTTAGACCTACGAACGTACAATCACGTAAGTTGCTATTGCTTGGTGGCAGAGAACTGAGCTTAGCACGGTTAGAAACAGGTTGCAGCAATTCCAGAGACTCGTTTGTACGGCCGTCACTGGATGCATGCGAACAACCCCTACTGCCGCCCTTGAGGTGGCTCTCGATCTAGCTGTACATACATACATACAACAGGAGGCAGCTATGGCAACAATCAGACTAAAACACCTGAGTCTGTGGAATAACCAAGAGGGTCCACACTCCAATATCTGGAATCAACTAGTTGACTACCAACCTCTGATAGCTGCCCCATGAGACAGGATTCCTAAACAACACATCTTCGAAAGAAGGTACTGTATAGAACTACAGGAGAACGATAGTGATCATTCCAGCATAAATGAAGTGCCAATATACACGGACGGCTCCAAGGTGGGGTCAGGTACTGGAGCCGGGGTGTACTCACTAGACCTAAACATAAAAATATCGCTGGCACTGGGCAAGCACAGTTCGATTTTTCAATGCGAATGTGTTGCGCTAACATACGCAGCCCTCGCGGCTATGTCTAGAGGCATCAAGCAATATAACATCCGCATACTGTCAGATAGTATGGCGGTACTAAGGGCCCTAATGGGCAACACCATGAACTCCGGTCTCATCAACGTATGCCACCAGTCGCTGGAACGCTTGGCCTCGGCGAATGGGGTAACTCTTCAATGGATCAGGAGGCACAGCAACTCACTCGGTAACGATGCCCCGACGAGCTAGCAAGGAAGGGATCTACAACACTCCTGCCACTACCCTTCAACCTATACTGCTAATGGGTAAGGCAAAGGACTCGAGAAGCACACAATAGCCGATGGATTAACACACCTGGCTGCAGGCAATCCAAACTGGTATTAACAGAAATATCACCACGTTTATCGCGTAGACTCATCAGTCTTCACAGAACGAACATCCGAATAGTGGTCGGAAGCATTACAGGCCATCTGGTTCTAAACCGACACCTAGTCGTCATTAACGCGACCGATAGCTCCCAATGCAGGGGTTGTCTGCGCGGAAGAAACGGCCGCCCACGTTATCCTGGAATGCGAGGGCGTGGCTGCACAACGGGTAGAAATCCTTGCAGGCGCGAGGACGCTCCTAGAAGACTGTGAACGCCCCAGGAGGCTTTTGCGCTTCTGGAAGGAGCTAGACTGGCTCAACTAGTCAGCCTCCTGGACGCATAATGGACCGAACATGAGTCTAAATGCGGAAACTGAGCCCTTTACCATTACCATTACGTACAAATGGACGTGGCTTGGGAAACAGGAGGTTACATCTATTCTAAATAATTAAGAAATTCAACTATAACGCCGTTAGAAGAGGTAAGAGTTACAAGAAAAAAAGAGAGGCAATATATCGGTGAATATAACTAGGTTGGTAAACGCTGTGAAAGCTAAATAACACTTTATTGTGTGGGAGCGAGAGTCGCAATTACTTTATATGATTGATGTATTTTGAGGTTAGGGTTAGAATTCTTTAGTGATTTCATGAGTTTCGGATATCTGTTATTATTCAAGCAACCAAATATGATTCCATATTCTAATATGCGATGTTCACATACACCAGAAAACTTACATCAACACCACCTAGTGAAGACGATCTGAACTACGTAGCAAGTACTCTAACTACATATTACGATCCTGAATCATGACGTGAAAGTTGTCGCACCGATTAGTACGAGTATAATGCAATATCCTTCGACCGGTGATCACCTCGCCTGCTCAAAAGATTGGTTCAGATCAGCAGTTTATTTTTTTTTTACTGACAACTTCCGCTCTGGTACTTTTAAGTAAAAATGAAAAATTTGTAATATTCTTAAGTAAAATGTTAGTACAGTAATGTTACAGTAGTTGAAGTGGTCATACCTTACAGAACTGCAGAGTGATGGCCTCGCTGAGTCTCCAGGAGTGCGGGAAGATGTTCCCGAGCGACTCCTCGAAGGCGAGCAGGTGTCTCTTAAGCCAGGCGTAGCGCCGCTCCACGAACGACACCCACGCGCACTCCTGCTCCGGGGAGAACAGATGCTGGTACTCCTGGGGGGTAATTGTACACCACTGTTATAATAGAAATTTCATATCGGAAAACCTAACATTTAAAATTCCAATCCACACCACAACTTTTACCGATAAATCTTTCACAGTGCAAGCTGCACGTCTGTGGAATGATTTGCCAGAAGTTATCCGCCGAGCAAAGTCACTTAATATTATTCAGAAAATCTTCAAAAATTACTACCTATCCATGTAATTAATGATTGTATTTATTTATATATATATATATTTATGTATGGGTGTAACGGGTTTTTAACAAGAACTTTGTTTTTTTTTAACAAAATAAAACAAAGAATTTGATGAAGATGATTAAGTTTTTTATTGTATCACATAAAGGTAAGGTTCGACAATTATGAATGAAAAATGATATCTGGCAATTGTCAGGGTCCGAGGTTGTAGGCGCGTCGTGTTCCTCGCGCCACCCTCAAGGAGTGATGGTGGAGGGAGAGGTATAATCCCCTTCAAAACGAGATGGGCTCCATTCTTTGTAGTGGTAGAGTCCAGTTCCATTTTTTGTAGTGGTAGAGCCATGCTTGCTTAAGCACGAATGGGCCGGCTCGACAGGTGCGATACCACGGCCTCACAGAAAACCGGTTGTGAAGTAACGCTTGCGTTGCATTTCCCCGAAATGAGTGAGGTCTCCGGAGGCCCAAAATCCCCCACCCCCCTAATGATAGCGCTGTTAACGAAAAGGATACCCCAGGGGGGTACCAGCGCTAGCGTTGGAGAATCCCCCCCTGGACGTCCACCCTCAGTACGGATTATGCCTGAGCGTGGACGCCCAGGCTGCCCCTCGTACTCTGGGGGGGGCTCAACTGCGCTCTCAAAATCTGCTCGGGGCAAGAGAAGGCATACCATGGCACCCCCTGTCACGTTTACCGTGGATTTTTGCAACATTAGGGGCTTACATTCGAACCTCGACACTTTCCACCACCACCTTGAGACAGCAAAGCCGGCCTTGCTCTTTTTAACCGAGACGCAGATATCGTCTCCAGCGGACACATCCTACCTCTGCTACCCTGGGTACGGACTGGAACACTCCTTTGTTCCTAAGGCTGGTGTATGCGTGTACGTTAGAGATGATATCACTTCTCGCCGCCTCGGCAATCTTGAAGGTAGGGACCTCTCCATCTTATGGCTACGTGTAGACTGCGACGACCATCCCCGCATCTACCTATGCCTCTACAGGTCCCATAGCGGTGATGCCGAAACGGACCGACTCATCGACCACGTCCAAATGGCTACAGACTCAGTGCTCCAGCAGGTCCCATCCGCAGAGATCGTGATTCTTGGCGACTTTAACGCCCATCACGCCGAATGGCTTGGTTCGCGCAAAACCGATCATGCGGGAAGATCTGTTCACGATTTCGCCTTGGCATATGGCTTGACGCAGCTGGTAGCAACGCCTACGCGAATCCCAGATGCAGAAAGCCACGTGCCTTCACTGTTGGATCTTCTGCTGACCTCACATCCTGACGGCTACAAAGTATCCGTTGAGGCCCCTCTTGGCTCTTCGGACCATTGCCTGATTAGGAGTATGGTGCCACTCGTTCACACGCTGCGGCCGCGTGTTACAGGCAGTCGCCGCGTATGGCACTATAGGTCAGCAGACTGGGATGGAATGAGAACATTCTTTGCATCCTACCCATGGAGGCAGGTTTGCTTCTCGCCGGATGATCCCAATGTCGTTGCTGACTCTGTCGCGGATGTTGTGCTTCAGGGTATGGAACTTTTCATTCCATTCTCCCTGATTCCCACAGGTGGCAAGTCCCAGCCTTGGTTTGGTCGAACCTGCAAAGCGGCGTCCCGCCGAAAGCAGGAATGTTACCAAGCATGGGCTAATGCAGCGACAGCACGGGATGTAAAGACCAGCACATTAAAGAAGCAATTTAACTTTGCCTCCAGGTCCCTCAAAAGAGTAATTGCTGGGGCGAAGTCGGCTCACATCGGCAGAATTGGCGAGAGACTAGTTAGTCTCCCCTCCGGAACTCGTGCATTCTGGTCTCTTGCCAAAGCTGTCCAGGGGAACTTTTGTAAGCCATCCCTTCCACCTCTGCGCATAGGAGATAATTCGTTGGCCCACGACGCTAAAGAAAAAGCCGATCTTCTGGGCAAACTCTTTGCGTCCAACTCGACCCTGGACGACGGGGGAAACGCACCGCCGACCATACCGCAGTGCGAGACCCGCATGCTGGAAGTCCGGTTTACACAAAGGGCAGTGCGTAAAGCGCTTCTTTCCCTCGACGTTCATAAGTCGAGTGGGCCCGATAGAATCTCTCCTATCGTGCTGAAGACGTGTGCTCCAGAGTTAGCACCGGTTTTAACGCGCCTTTATCGGCTTTCCTACTCTCTTGGCGTAGTCCCGAACTCATGGAAGACAGCTCTAGTGCACCCAATCCCTAAAAAAGGAGATCGCTCGGATCCGTCCAACTACAGACCCATAGCCATCACCTCCTTGTTCTCCAAGATAATGGAATCCATTGTTAACTGCCAGCTCCTCCGGTACTTAGAAGACCACCAGCTCCTCAATGATCGACAATACGGCTTCCGTCAGGGTCGTTCAGCTGGTGATCTTCTCGTATACTTGACTCACCGGTGGGCACAGGCGATAGAGACCAAGGGGGAAGCGTTGGCCGTTAGTTTGGACGTGGCGAAGGCCTTCGATCGGGTCTGGCACAAAGCGCTCCTTGCGAAGCTTCCTTCCTATGGGCTTCCCGAGAAACTGTGCAATTGGCTCACCAGTTTTCTTACAGACAGAAGCATCAAGGTCGTTGTTGACGGTGCATGCTCCGACTCGAAGTCTGTTAATTCTGGTGTCCCACAAGGCTGTGTGCTATCACCCACGCTGTTTCTTCTGCATATCAACGACATGCTGCAGATTAGCAGCATCCATTGCTATGCAGACGATAGCACGAGTGATGCCCTTTACACTGGCCGCGCTAACATTTCTCGGGTAAACGTCATCGAAAGCCGATCCAAACTTGTGTCTGAAATCGAAACTTCTTTATCAAAAGTTTCAGATTGGGGTCGACTTAACCTAGTCCAATTTAACCCCACAAAGACACAGGTTTGCGCGTTCACCGCTAAAAAGATGCCATTGGTCGTATCACCTCAATTTGAGAGCACTTCCCTAACTGCATCAGCCAGTATCGGAATCCTTGGCGTCGATATATCAAGCGAAGTCCAGTTTCGCCGTCACTTAGAGAGTAAGGCCATATTAGCCTCGAAGAAGCTTGGTGTGCTAAACAGATCGAGACAGTATTTTACTCCGGCCCACCGCCTGCAACTTTATAAGGCGCAGGTTCGGCCGCACATGGAATACTGTTCTCATCTCTATGCAGGTGCACCCCAGTACCAACTTCTGCCTCTTGACCGCATTCAACGGAGAGCGACTCGCATCATCGACTGCCAAGATATTTCTGATCGACTTGACACCTTGGCGTTGCGTAGAGATGTAGCTTCACTCTGCATTCTCTATCGCTTGTATCATGTGTTCAGAGGATTTTTTTTTTTTTTTTTTTTTTTTCATTTATTTATCAAAAAGAAATATATTTTACAATATTCATAGCTGGTGCTTTACAAATTCATTCGAATTTAACCCGTACACCAGTGAGTCGATAGATGTTATACCAACTTGTTACTACGTAATCTACATCACACACAATATAAACAGAAACAAATCAAGAACTCCACAGTTACAATGAAAGCATAAACACAATGTTCTTATATGTATATAACTAAGCTATTAAATATAATATTATTTATTTTTTAATTTTGATAAGCATTATCTACTGTATCTACACAATTTACTATAATAACTGCGAGAAGCATTTGCACCGCGAAACCGGTTTTGTCACTCCTCGCCTTTCCGACCATATAATATAATAAAACTTGTTTTAGTTAGACTTAGCAATGCTAAATACAGGTGGTCGTTTTTTAGATGCAGTTTTTTTAATTTAAATAGTGTTCTTTAATTTTACGTTTGATGTTAATGTCAGTAAGGGATTTTGTGATATTTGAAGGTAACTGATTGATGAGATGTGGTACGATGTACGCCAGTTTTCTTTTACCATAGAGGTTGTTATAATGAGGTAAAAGTAATTTAGGGTTCAGCATGTTTCGTGTTGTGGTTGTTGTCTGTGAGAATTCGGGTTTACATTTAAAGTTATCGTTAAAGAAATTCTGGGTAAGTACTGCATGTTTAACTTTTTCGTGCATTGGCAGAATATTACAAAATTTAAATAATTTAAAATAGTCATTCTCAAAATTTATTCTTATATTATGTGGTACAATTTTTTTAAGAAGTCTCAACTGCAGTATGTAAATTTTGTCTAGGTTAGTTTTAGATGTCCTTCCGTAGCTAGACAAACCATATTCTATAATGGATTCTGCCAATGATGTGTATAGTGTTAATAGCAATTTGTACGGAACCTTCCATTTTATTATGGAAAATTTAGCTAATATAGCTCTGAGCTTGTCCGATACGTGATCAATGTGTTCTTTCCAGTTTAATCTATTATCAATAACAAGACCTAGATACATTTGTTTTTCAACCACATGCACAGAACCACAGCTGCAAGAGATCTGCGCGATTTGGGAGAGTTGGTTATGTAGACAGTCGTGTTCGTGAGCTATTAGTCTTGGCGTATAAGAGTAGTTTCTATTGCGGCTAGTGCTGACGTACATGAGGTTCGTTTTGTTGGCATTAAGCATAAGTCCTACATCGTGAGACCACTTTACTACTTCATCAAAGTCCCTTTGTAACAATTTTTCAGCTATTTCAGGGGTACTCGCTGCTGCTACAAGACAGGTGTCATCGGCAAATTGATATATTGTGCTGTGCTTTATTAACCTTGACATGTTGTTGACATAAATAAGAAAATGAAGCGGCCCCAGCACTGAACCCTGAGCTGTACCCTCTGTTACATCTACTTGATCACTGTCCGCACCGTTAATCCTGACCACGAACTTTCGATCTTTTAGGTAGTCTTCACACCATTTTAGGATGTTTCCTCTGATACCGCTTTCATCTAATTTTTTTAATAATACTTCATGTCTTAACCTATCGAAAGCTTTACTATAGTCAATAAAAACTATCATAACATGTAGTTTTTCATCTAGGTATTTATAAATTAAGTCGGTAAAGGCCGAGAGGAGCTGCGTAGTGTTTTTGTGTGGTTGAAAGCCAAATTGTTTCTCCGATAAGTAGTTATTTTTCTTATAGAAGTCATGCATTTCTTCACTTATATATTTTTCCACTACTTTATCAATCACGGGCAGTATTGTGATTGGCCTATAATTTTCGTATTCTTTTTTTGAGCCATACCCATACCCATCTTTAATGATTGCGGATAAGTTGTGGTCTTAATGCTGGTATTTATTAAATTTGCTATGACTCCGCTGATCTTATTTGTTAATAGCTTTAAGTCGATCGATCTAATGCCATCGATGCCGGGTGCCTTGTTACTGTTTAAAGATTTCAAAATTTTAGTTATATCTTTTGGGGTGGCAGGTCTAAAACGCATAGTAACATTTTGCGGGTAACTATAGGTATCACTTTTTAATAATGGTACAAAGCATTTCGGTATTGTCGTTTTAACACTGTTCTTAAAATACTGCCCAAAGTTATTAGCAATACTTTTGTCCGTGGAGCCTTGTTTGCTCATAGCGTTTAAGATAACTTCGTCTACCGATTTTTTAATTTTTCCTGTTATTTTGTGAAGTATTTGCCATAATTGTCTAGGATTGTTTTTGTTTGTATTTATCTCAGTATTTAAGCATTGGCATTTTTGTTTTCGAATTAATTTATTAGCTTCATTTCTGGCTTTATTATAATCTTTTTTTAGGTTTAGATTATAGGGATCCCTTATCCACTTATTGTATAGCTGATCTCTATACTCACAGGATTTAATTATTTTATTTTGAAACCAGAGATTTTGACGCCGCGAGGATTTCTTTACGGTAATTGTATACTTCGTGTATATATTTCATTAAATTTGTCCAGTATATAGTTGTTTATAAGATGTGGACTCTGCATTTTATTTGTTTCTTCCCATTCAATATTATTTAATGACTCATTAATTTTATTACTATTCAGACAAGTTTTATATTTTGGCACATTCTGTATAAGCATGCTTCCGATGCAAGCGAGGCACACAACGCGGTGATCCGCCAGTGTCGTTCCGATTGCTGCAGTGTATAGGTCTTGTGTGCGGGATCGTGCATAAATGTGATCGATACATGTTTTACTTAAACGACCGCGTGATAATTCAATTCTAGTGTGATCGGTTATCCCGCACAGAAGGCCCATATTATGCATATTATTGTTATATCTATGTTTTATAGCATTATCCAACTTTATGTCGATGTTTATGTCGCCTAATAGATAAAGATCAGTGTCCTTAGGTAGTTTGTTTAGTGTGGTTTGTAGTTCGTCTAAAAACAAGTGTTTATTATAACTAGGTGGACGGTATATAGCACATATGTTCGTCTTGTAACCTGATCGAGTTATTATGGTGCCTATGACGTTTTCGAACTGCAGGGTAGTTATATTATTGATATAAAAACTATGGCTATTGTGAACATATATTATAATACCACCACCCTTGCGGGTTTTTCTTAAAGCCGTGAACATATTATAGCCATCTAGGTGATACAGACAGCTTATTCCATCAGTTATGTTTGCCTCAGTTAACACTACTAAATCTATTCGTTTTTTAGAATTAATGACACATTGTTCTAGTGCAGTAAAATTCTTAATGATAGACCTTATATTTACGTGTATACAGAGTAGATTAATATGTAATTTAGGTACTATGCTAAGGAATTCATTTATGTTTGTACAGTTCGTTAATTCGTTTAAATCATCCAATCGCAAATCACTAAAGTCACACATATTTGGTAAAAGAAATATAAGTATGTAAGATTAGCAATAGTGTTCGTTGTGCAAACTATACTTTAATTATATTTGGCAATCACAGACTGTAGTTCGGTATCGTTTCTAATATTGTATAGTTTTTCATTTTCGTCCTTGCGAGCTTTAACGTAACCACGCTTGAACCAAACATATTTGAAATTTAAGTTGATTTTCAATTCCTGTTTAGTTTTCCAGAATAATTGTTTATTGTGTTTAGTCATGACTTCACTTACGTATACTGGGTGTTGTTTTTGTTCTTGTTGGGATGCACGTCTGATACCGTGGTTTTTGTGGATCTGGCGGCCGTTACCCATTTTTCTTGCGTCTCTTCATCGTTCAACATGACAACTATTTTAGGAGGTTGGTCTTTTCTTCCACGTACTTGATGTACACTTTTAATCCCTTCCTTTGGCTGTTGGAGTCTCGTAGCTAGGTTTTCAATAACTTTTTTTACTTCATCGTTATTTTCAGTCGGTACGTTCGCTACTTCCACCGACGTACGAAGTTTTTCTTGTTCTAGCTCCTGAATCCTCTGTTCCATTGCTCCTACTCGAATCTCAAGGTTGGTATTTTTGTTGGCGAGCTCTATATTTTTTCGTTCCAGGGTTTTTATGGTTTTCTTGAATTCATCAATGCACTCCACTACTTCATCCATTTTGGCGCTATTAAATTGTAGGGATTCGTGTAGCTCTTTCAGTTCGTTTTTTATAGCTTTCTCCACTTCTTTTGAGATGTTGCTTAGTAACATTTTGGAATTAATTTGAACTTCATCTTCATCTTCGTCATCGTCTTGCGGTACTACGATCGAAGAACTTCGGCGCGGAGCTTCAGCCTGACATGTGAGACATGTCCATTCTAAGCTTGGCGCGGCTTTAAGGGCTGCAATTTGTTTATTATTTAAACCTGTGCATTTGTTAGTCAAATGCACGATTTGTTCACATTTGCTGCATTCCACTGCTGCTACAGATTTTGTTACTACTTTTTTGCAGTTATCACACTTCTTCGTCATTGTGGGTACTTTTTACAGAACTTAGAGACGTGTGTTGGAAACGGTATGCAATCTACGACTACTGCAATCAATTGTTCGGACTTATACCGGCTGCTGGTTTCCGCCATCGTCCTACGCGACAAAATATCCATCCCCATCACCTGGACGATTGGCACTCCACCACTGTGCGCTTCTCCAGAAGCTTTTTGCCTCGCACAACCAGCTTATGGAACAAATTGTCGCCTGCCGTATTTCCGAACCGATACGACCTTCAAACCTTCAAGAAGAGAGCGTACCTCTACCTAAAAGGCCGGCAACGCACTTGTGACTCTTGAGTTGCGGGTGTCCATGGGCGGCGGTAGTCACTTACCATCAGGTGACCCGTCTGCTCGTTTGCCCCCTATCGCATAAAAAAAAAAAAAAAAAAAAAAATCCAGTGGACGGTCAACTGCTGGTCGCGGAAGAATGTCGTGTTCCCGGGGCCCTCGACAGCAGGTGCGAGGAAGGAATACCGTGGCGGTTTTAGCCGGTCAAGTCCGGCACACCTCTCTGCCGATAACCCCGGCGGAGGATAGTCCAGGAGGATTTCCACACGTAAAAAAAAAAATGTCCACCACGACCACGCTGGCAGATGTTTTTAAAATTTTTAATCACTTTTTGGCAAAATTGCGGGTCATTTCTTTAATATTGTTTAAGGCTGCAATCGAGTCGATTGGCTCCGTATAGACTCTGTCCTTAACAAAGCCGTACAAAAAATAATTCAGTGGTGTTAAATAACAAGATGTGGCTGGCCACTTAACAGCTGAATTTCGTGAAATTATGCGATCCGGAAAGTTGTACAATAATTGATCGTTTCGTTGGCCGTGTGGCACGTGGCGCCGTCCTGTTGAAACCACTGCAGAAAAAACGGTGCCACAAATATATATATGTATATATATACGGGTGGACCAATTTTCATTGGACTTTCTCTGCTTGCTTAGAAGTAACAGAGGCTACCTTATATATATATATATATATGATATAATATAATATAGCAAAAAGATAAGTGCTTACCTGCAGCTGCACATTAATGAACCACTTCAACAGTTCCTGCTTCACCTTCGGCTCCAGGATGTCCACTACACCACACGCTTCGGACAACGTTCGGTGGGAGATCGTACTCTTGCTGCCGGCTGCGGAGAACAGGAACAATATACAGAACACAAGTAATTTGAATAAAGTAGAACAGGGCAGAATTTGTACAAAGAAACATGTGATATTTTGATTCGAGGAATTTTATGTTATTGTTTTGTCATAGAGACATACACATAAGAATATAAGATAATAGGCGAATACTATTTTTATTATATCAGGAAAGCACCAAGTGGCCTCTCTTTCAAGGCGAGCTCACATAGTGCATAAGTCGGCAGAACCATCACAATAATAATTAATTATATCTACTTATATCATTTTTATATGTATGGTATCAAGTACGTTTGTATGTGTGTCATACACACATGTATATGAAAAAAAAAATCTTTCTTTTTACAATCGTAGTTTTAGTTTTCATTCATTCATTCATACCGGAATAAATAATACATACATACATACACTCTGTATCCCCAAAAGTGTAAGCGGAGGCGTCTCCACAGCCAGCTTTTTGCCAATCCACTTATGTAATAGGGAGCTAGCCTACTGCCTTAATCCGGGGACTGTATGAAAGATATCTACTTAATTTTTTAGTATGAATTTAATTCAATTATTAATTAATAATTAATGTAATTATTTGGGTATAAGCCCTCATCAACTAATGTGGCGCCACAGTCTCGACACATAAGTCGCGTGTCGTCTATACACACCGGTAAAAGCGTCTTTAAAGTCTGCCCGGATCTGTGCGGCGAGCTCGGTGCGGATGGCGTGTACCTGGTCCCGGAGAGAGCTCAGCTCGCGGATCTCGCGGTAACATTCAAAGTGTTGCAGTACCTGGGTGAGAGAGCAATCGTTTTTTTGTATAAAAATTGTATTAAGTTATTACATTACGAACAGACAAGTAACCTGAAGTGACAACCGTCGCCGGGGAATGAGGAAAGTGGGAGTTGGACCTTCGGTATCTTTCCTCACTCGGCAGTAAAATGCAAGCATTGGTTGTCTTTCGGTGAACTGTTTTTTCTTTTAAGAAAGCATTAGAAATAATTCCTGTGTCGCATTCGGCTTTACAAACATTCAATCAACGGACACAAACGGAATCGATCTACGACCTCCGGTTCAGCAGTCAGGGTCACGAACCACTAGACCAGCAGGCCCGTCGACTGGACTGTGTGGCTATCCTATCTACGACCTCCGGTTCAGCAGTCAGGGTCACGAACCACTAGACCAGCAGGCCCGTCGACTGGACTGTGTGGCTATCCTATCTACGACCTCCGGTTCAGCAGTCAGGGTCACGAACCACTAGACCAGCAGCCCCGTCGACTGGACTGTGTGGCTATCCTATCTACGACCTCCGGTTCAGCAGTTGGGGTCACGAACCACTAGACCAGCAGCCCCGTCGACTGGACTGTGTGGCTATCCTATCTACGACCTCCGGTTCAGCAGTCAGGGTAACGAACCACTAGACCAGCAGGCCCGTCGACTGGACTGTGTGGCTATCCTATCTACGACCTCCGGTTCAGCAGTCAGGGTCACAAACCACTAGACCAGCAGCCCCGTCGACTGGACTGTGTGGCTATCCTATCTACGACCTCCGGTTCAGCAGTCAGGGTCACGAACCACTAGACCAGCAGCCCCGTCGACTGGACTGTGTGGCTATCCTATCTACGACCTCCGGTTCAGCAGTCAGGGTCACGAACCACTAGACCAGCAGCCCCGTCGACTGGACTGTGTGGCTATCCCATCTACGACCTCCGGTTCAGCAGTCAGGGTCACGAACCACTAGACTAGCAGCCCCGTCGACTGGATTGTGTGGCTATCCTATCTACGACCTCCGGTTCAGCAGTCAGGGTCACGAACCACTAGACCAGCAGGCCCGTCGACTGGACTTTGTGGCTATCCTATCTACGACCTCCGGTTCAGCAGTCAGGGTCACGAACCACCAGACCAGCAGCCCCGTCGACTGGACTGTGTGGCTATCCTATCTACGACCTCCGGTTCAGCAGTCAGGGTCACGAACCACTAGAACAGCAGCCCCGTCGACTGGACTGTGTGGCTATCCTATCTACGACCTCCGGTTCAGCAGTCAGGGTAACGAACCACTAGACCAGCAGGCCCGTCGACTGGACTGTGTGGCTATCCTATCTACGACCTCCGGTTCAGCAGTCAGGGTCACGAACCACTAGACCAGCAGCCCCGTCGACTGGACTGTGTGGCTATCCTATCTACGACCTCCGGTTCAGCAGTCAGGGTCACGAACCACTAGACCAGCAGCCCCGTCGACTGGACTGTGTGGCTATCCTATCTACGACCTCCGGTTCAGCAGTCAGGGTAACGAACCACTAGACCAGCAGGCCCGTCGACTGGACTGTGTGGCTATCCTATCTACGACCTCCGGTTCAGCAGTCAGGGTCACGAACCACTAGACAAGCAGCCCCGTCGACTGGACTGTGTGGCTATCCTATCTACGACCTCCGGTTCAGCAGTCAGGGTCACGAACCACTAGACCAGCAGCCCCGTCGACTGGACTGTGTGGCTATCCTATCTACGACCTCCGGTTCAGCAGTCAGGGTCACGAACCACTAGAACAGCAGCCCCGTCGACTGGACTGTGTGGCTATCCTATCTACGACCTCCGGTTCAGCAGTCAGGGTCACGAACCACTAGACCAGCGGGCCCGTCGACTGGACTGTGTGGCTATCCCATCTACGACCTCCGGTTCAGCAGTCAGGGTCACGAACCACTAGACCAGCAGCCCCGTCGACTGGACTGTGTGGCTATCCTATCTACGACCTCCGGTTCAGCAGTCAGGGTCACGAACCACTAGACCAGCAGCCCCGTCGACTGGACTGTGTGGCTATCCCATCTACGACCTCCGGTTCAGCAGTCAGGGTCACGAACCACTAGACCAGCAGCCCCGTCGACTGGACTGTGTGGCTATTCTATCTACGACCTCCGGTTCAGCAGTCAGGGTCACGAACCACTAGACCAGCAGCCCCGTCGACTGGACTGTGTGGCTATCCTATCTACGACCTCCGGTTCAGCAGTCAGGGTCACGAACCACTAGACCAGCAGGCCCGTCGACTGGACTGTGGCTATCCTATGGTATGAAGTATCGTTTATCGGCTCTTTAAATACCGACAAAAAAAGGTGTGTTATAAGTTTGTAAGTAGCTATGATGGTATAGAGATATACACACTGTATCTGTCTATAGCATCATAGCTCCAAAATGGATGAATCAATTTTGAATTATTTGATTAAATTTTGTCGTTTGAAAAGTGTTTTAATGGAAAAAGTGATTACTTATTAGCTACGTTTAAAGAATATCTTCTTCAGCCGTTTACAGATCATTTTCTTTCAGTCGGATGGATTTTCAAATCGAGGGTATGTTAAATTAATACTTGTAACTGATACAATTCGTCAGCTCGGCAATCAAAACTGAACTTACAACAGGTGAAGATTATATTGTATTACATTGGAAGCCAGAGACAACATAACATAGTGACAATCCGATCCACAGAACGTACATAATACACATTTAGCCGATTATAATTACAACACACCTGCAGTGGAAGCATGATGGGCCATTAACCTAACAAACACCAGTTGAGTGTTGGTCACAGACTAAGCAATATTTTATTGTATATTAAACAGTAAGTGAACACGATATCTGACATACCTAGAACTAGATGTCGCTAGTGGTACATATTAGTATTTTGATACAATTACAACAGAGAGCATACCGTCATCCAGGCACTTTTGGGAATTAGATGGATCGATTTGGAGTATATTGACAGGTAAGGGAGGACAGAAAGGAACGGGAAGGAATATTTCTCATACAAGTGGATTGGGAAGTATGCCAGGAACTCCGAATCTTCTAACTAATAAAAATATAGTATATAAAGGAGATGAAAACCTTGAGTATGTATAAAAATAAAGGTTTTACTAAAGTGAGGTTTCAGTCCATTATCACGGAGTGAACGCACCGTCACGACAGACGCTTCACTCCTTGATAAAGGACTCCTATCGGGACTGAGACTAAGCGGGCATCCTCGAATTACAAACATGTGTAAAACAGTATATATTAATAAATATGAATGTCGCTCACGAAAGTTTTTTTCTGAAACCTTACCTCCATAATAGCCTGCATAGGCAGTACAATTTCCTTGTACTGTCTATTCCGCGTCATCGTCCGCAACTTGTCGACTCCCCCCACCAGCATATGCAGGTGGTTTAGCGCAGTAATAGCCGCCGTCAGGTTTGACTTGGCACAGTCCAGCTGTTTGATCTCTGAGGTAATCTCCCGGACCATGCTCTCTGAACGTTCCGCTTTTTTGTTTATATCTGCTACCTGAAATTGTGAGTTTAGGAGTTACCTAGTCACCGAGGTGGTCGCTGGCCACAATGGTAGCTTAACTGCTACCTGGTGCTCTGGCACATACCGGCAGAGGCACTATACACTGAAAGCACTGGCCTATTGCAACTGTCGCCTCACACAGATATTAGCAATGACGGATTTAAGTTCAGTGGCGCCATCTAGGCAAATGCAACAAAATAAAAACAATATGTAGTTTCGAAGTCCATCGCGGACGACACCGTGACAGGGCTTTTTTATATAAATGTTTGAAAAAGCCCTAACGCGAAACCGGTCACGTTTCTGTAATAACTATTGTGAAACAGAAGTGATTTTACTTAAGATATATAGATGTAGACTTTATGGATTTAACTTAGGTATTAATTAAATATATAAATTCTGATGAACATAGAATTGTAATAACATATTATAATAAATTGCTGTAAATTGAAAAAATATATATAATTTTAAAAATTTTAGCAGCCTCAAAAATTTTGGCCATAGCCATCTCGTGTATAGCATAGCTCTTTTTGTAACTACTAATTATGTTAACAAATATTCAATGTAAATTTGAATCTACTTCTGATTGTAAACAAGTATTTGCATACAAAATTACTATTAACTTTTCAATGTTTTTGTTTATAATGTATACCTGCAACAATTACGGCATTTACTAGTTTGCACCGAAAGAGAGTAAAGACACATGTGATAAAGATAAATGTGTCTTTGCTTTCGAATAATGATAAGAAAACTAACTAAAAAATAACGATAAGAAATAAAATTAATTGCTATATTTCGGTTTCCTAGACCGAACGCCGAAGGATTTAACCATGTTTATTTATTCAACATCAATTACTTTAAAATAATATAATAACAACAGTTACACTTACGTCATTACAATAAAACAAACAATGATTTTAATAATTATAAAGTTCATATTATATTATAATTTCCAATGGCCTTTAGAAGTCGTACAAAAAAGGAGATGCATTTTCGGTGTATGCCTTAAACCTGGGTATAGAGTACACATTGTCAATAACTTTCTTGAAAGCAGGGTACTTATTTTCAAGATCTGGCATGTCCATCAGCACCTTAAGGTAGCTGAATATACCAGCAAACAGGAAATCCCCCCACGTGAGCTTTCCAGCAGCCAAGTGACCATTGTTTTTTGTAATAATCGCATTCAATTTTTCTACCAAATCAGGGTATACATTCTTCGAAAACTCTTCTTGTTTCTTCGCTTTGACAGTCTCATCTGCTTCATAGAATGCTGAACTAGCCTTGTTCCGAATATCAATAATGAAATAGGCATTCTGGTCGATTTCTAAAGCCTCCTCATCGCTGTCTCCGGCAAGCCCATACTTCTTGCCTAGGTACCGACTGATGGCCAAGGCCTGCGCATACTCCTTACCATCGATCTCCACCATTGGCAGTTGGCCGAATGGAGTCTTTGGTTTGAACTCGGGCCACTGTTCTATAGTGATGCGATGGTCTTCAAACTCTTGACCGCCGTAAGCTAGAAGTAAGCGGATACTTTCTCCTAACGCCTTGCCATTAAAGTAATGTAGGACAATCTTTGGCATTGTTCTCAAAAATCAATTATTGACGTTGCTTCTTAATATGTCGCTGCACCACTGTCTTGCGTCAGTTCGGTTACGTTTTAAAAAAATACTACGAACACTAAACGCGGCGAGTGACATATCTGTGATAAGGGGATTATCAAAAGAAATATTAAGATAAAAACATGATAAGGTACTGATATTTGTCAGTGAACGGTAAAGACTTCAAATCATGTTTATCATTTGAGACTATCGTAACATAGTTATATAAGGAGAAATTATTTCAATAATTTATTGGGAAGTCGCTGTAAACGGTCTAAGAAAAGTTATTAGATGCTTTAAATAATATAAAATAATAATAATAATTTATTGTAAAATAAATATTGCAATTGTAGGTTTAGAAAACAGTTCTTATAGTTAGAACTTTAATCTACAATAATGTTTGTGTGTGTGCTATTTTTTCAGCGAAGAAGCGCTTTAGAAAAGCGATTAAGAAAAGTGTTCGACGACGTTCCTGCTCATCGATCGGAAGTTGAGCCCAAGACAATCAGCAGTGCGGGCTTCGATACCCTTAGGTTGGGGGAATATGGTGGGGAGGCCCACCATATTCCCCCCACTTAGCCCCTAGTGATTTTTACTTTTATTCCTAAAATTAAAGGAGCATATCCGTGAAACTAAATTTGAGGATGACGACGCAGTAATAAGAAAGTTAGAGAAGCGGTATTATAAAGGCATTGAAATAGAGGAAGATTATGTTGAAAGTAAAAAAAAAAATGTTTAATTATTTTCACATATTTTTATAATAATTCTAAGAACGTTTTGGTTCACATTGAACATTTTTCAAACGAAGATACTTTGATGATATTTTTCTTATATCATATTAAAACAAGTACATTTAATAATATGGATTTATGTATAGGTTTTATGGCTAGCAGCAAGTCGCCGGCTCCCCCTAAGGGAGTATCCCACTAATGTGCACACATACATACACAAGTTTACGCCATTTGCTTCTATCCTTACATACATACATGATACGTTACATACGTTAATGACAGTAGACTGATAGTCTACTGTCATTAAAGCTTTCATACAAGACCATCGGTTTCATGTACTTCTGGCCAGGCCTCAGAACATCATTAACTTGACCGGTGTATGTTCTGTATGTTTGATTCCCATTCGCGTTTGTCTCATATGCTTGATTTGTCATTCGTTCCCCCATTCATAACGTTAATATCTAAAAAATGCTTTACTAACTTGTAGTGCCAACTCAGCAATACATCTCTGTGCCTCTAGCAATGCATTTTGACCAGCGTCCCTTTGTTCTGCCTGTGCTCTCACTAATCTCCTTATATCATGTTCTACACCTGCCAGGTGAAACTCACATCTTGCTGCCGCACTCTCAACTCCTGATAAAGACTGTTCTGTGGGGAAGACTCGGTTGATGTATGCCACTGCGTCAAACTATAAATATAAGAAGCAAACATAAAAATGTAATCCATATATAAGACGCCACACCCAGTACAGTACCGTCGTAAACCGGGGGGTTAACAAGAAAACTAGTAATGTGTGACGCATAAAAAACTTAAAAAAAAAAAAAAAAAACCCCACTCTGGGAGGGAGGTTCACTTACAATAATAAAAAGTAAAGGACCATTTTCTACTATGTTTGATCTCTTACGTTTAAATTTGTCTAGCAGATGATCTCTACTTATAAATAAGGCCATACACTATGACATCCATCTGTAATAATTGAAGCGAAAATCTATAACATAACAGTTTGACGGTGGTAGAGCCATGCTTAGACATGAATGGATCGGCTTGACCGGTGCTCACAGAAAATGGTTGTGGGTGGCCCAACTCCATCTCTCGTCTTTCCCCTACTCGCAACCCCTCATCCCTCATCATCCTCCAAGGTGGGCAGCGCACTTATGACTCTTGAGTTGCAGGTGTCCATGGGCAGTGGTTGTCACTTACCATCAGGTGACCCGGCTATTCGTTTTTTTTGCCCTTATAGTATACAAAAAAGAAAGAAAGAAAGAAAGAAAACATATTTATTTTGTACTCATACAAGGCAAGGATAACAATTTCATCAGACGTTAGTGCCAACAAGTACCACTATATGAGACAAAAATGGCAAAAACCTACCCTTTCATATATAACAGTAAAATAGAAATATGTAATAGAATCCATTATTTTTTATAATCTTCTTTTGATTAATGGCTTTAATACATCATACATACATATATACATACGCCTGCATCCCTTGAAGGGTTGGTCCTACTAATGTAATAGGGGAGGCAAGCCTATTACCATCTACGGGGCACTGCATAACTTTATACATATACATACTATCTAATAGAAAATGGTCCAATCCGTGTCACTTTTAAGGACACCACCAGGAAGAGATGGGACAGATCTATTCTTCTCCAAGGTGTACATAACTCAGACTTGAAATGTGTATGTTCAATATTGTATGTATGTGTATATTCATGTATGATGTAATAATAATAATAATAATAACATTTATTTGCAGAAATGTGGTTACAGTAGGTGGTTTACAGTATTAAAAGCATGAGATACATTTTGCTATATTTAGGTAGCAAGCAAATATTTATATTGTATTCAAATCATGTATATAATTATGTATTACAATAATTTAATTAGTACCTGTCTTCACCATGTCTTTGAACCTACCACTATTTATTTCTGCACCACCCCTAAGGTTGACTCAGAGAGTCAGAGAGAGAGTATGTACATAAATTTACAAAAAAATATTAAATAAATAGAAATCATATACATAACTTTCATAAAACAGTCTGTAAAAATATCTAAATGTAAGACAGAAAGTGCCTAGAGTTCGAAATTAGACTTTGATTAATATAGCGTTTCTTTTAATCACAGCATGATGCTCAACAATAGCGATTAGGATGTTTAAAGGAATAAACACCATTCAACTCTAAATATTTTTTTTTTATTCTTCTAGCTTCTATTCGAACCTCAAAAACAAATGTATATTCTTCATTTCGCGTTTTATAATATTTTAATAGCGATTTTAGCCGAAAAAGCGTTGTGTTGCATCAAAAACTGGACTTAAGATATTGTGTCGTATACCTGGCTATAAGACTTCGGGATAGGATAAGAAAAGTAGGGATCCTTCGCTTTTGTATAACCCTACTGAGAAATACGATGTCATGTATTCAAATAATTAAATAACCATAAATTTTGGTGACTTACTTCGGCACTATCGAACTGTTCAGTACCTCCCATCATTTCTTCAATTCTGCTCATAACGGAGCTCGGAAAATTGATCTGAACTTCGGGTCCACTATCTTTATCATCTAATACATCGTTTGAATCCATTTTTAGGTTTCCTTCTTAACAATAAATCACAAAAAGAAGAAATAAACACGCAAACCGAAGGCACAGTTGACGCTGAAAACGTCACTCACTGTCACTGTCATATTGACATTCATGACCACAGAACACTTACTACACACCGGTTGATGTTCACGAATCATGACATTCATGACATATCTCGTTTTTTTCTATTATGAAAAAATATATAAACTACTGTAAGTACATACTACTAAGAAACTCAATTAAATTTGATTCTTAAAATAATACACACTGGAAAATAGACTCCATGGCTACTTCTTTAGTAGTAATGAAGGCTGTATAGATACATCAACAACTATGTATGTATTCTACATATAACTGTCTATTTATCAAGTGAAATGAAAGGTAACTTAAAAATGATACAAAAAAGTTGCAATATAGAAAAAACTTTTCTTAATCCTGTTTCCACTGTTTAACGACTCTTAAGAATTTTTGAAATTGAATTTTATAACTTTTTACCAAGCAATCAGATTGCAAAACGTAATGATTTCATAAATACATGAGCTCACGGCTCTATCCCTAAAGGGGTAGTCAGAGTCACACTAAAGTAATAGGGGTCAAGCCTATTGCTGTAATTCGGGTACTTTATAATTCTATACAATGCATTCAACGAAGAGCGACTCGCATCACCGACTGCCAAGATATTTCTGATCGACTTGACACCTTGGCGTTGCGTAGAGATGTAGCTTCACTCTGCATCCTCTATCGCTTGTATCATGGGGAGTGTTCAGAGGAATTGTTCGGACTTATACCGGCTGCTGGTTTCTGCCATCGTCCTACGCGACAAAATATCCATCCCCATCACCTGGACGATTGGCACTCCACCACTGTGCGCTTCTCCAGAAGCTTTTTGCCTTGCACAACCAGCTTATTGAACAAATTGTCGCCTGCCGTATTTCCGAACCGATACGACCTTCAAACCTTCAAGAAGAGAGCGTACCTCTACCTAAAAGGCCGGCAACGTACTTGTGACTCTTGAGTTGCGGGTGTCCATGGGCGGCGGTAGTCACTTACCATCAGGTGACCCGTCTGCTCGTTTGCCCCCTATCGCATAAAAAAAAAACATACTGTCTAATAGATAAAAGTCTAGTCCTTTAGTTTCGACACTGACTGAAAGATGACCGGGTCTCTTTATTCTACTCCAAAAAGAACCGCACCACAATAATTAGATAATGAAAATGTATAAATAATTATTATAATAGTAGCCAATGTATTATTTTCATTTTGATTTATTATTTTCTCTTCTTTCGGATGTTTTTTTAATGTTGATTCATCAATGAAACAGAGTGTGCTGAAACCTGAAATGAATGTTTTTGAGGAAGGATTGCTGAACTAAATAACTAATATACTAACAAGTTCAAATGAAACAAGATAGAGGTCGTAATTCAATGGACATGCTCCCTACAATCAAAGCTTGACGTCAAGTCAAGTGAACGGAAACGTCGTCGTGCGGAATTGCATTGTTTTTTCAGTTATTTAGACGCGCTCATGGCGTATTGTCGTCGCGTATACGCCACGATGAGCTTCGCACATACTTTCCGTGAATAAAAATACTTGCTGTGTTCGTTTTCTACCAGGTTTGTATATCAACATCAGTGGCATTTTGTGTTTGTGAAGTAACTGAGTCGTGTAGTGACTATGGCCCGGCTCACCGAGGAAATGGTGATCGCGAGATCTAAGCAGTCGGATCTTACTGCTATAAAGAAGCTCAACTGCTGGTAAGTACATGAGTCAGACTAAGTAGGGACAAAGAAACTTTGCGGTTGAAAAAATATACTAAACGACTGTCTTTTCCTTCGTCGTGGTTTGTCGAAATAAATGTGAAATCGCAGTCGGTGCAGCGCACGGAGGCGGAACGTAAACGTAGTTGTTTGCACTAATACGCTACAGTTCATGGACCAAGGGTTTATCGTAATTTCATTTAATAGGCTGTATGACGAAGCCTTTGCCTAGTATTCACTCATCACATATTTTTAACGACTTTGTAAACAGCTGTTTCGGTGTATTTAATATTTTATTTTATAGTTACTATTTTCTTTATATTTGAAAGGATTGAATTATTATTATTAATGAAATATACATACCAGTGTTACATTTAAACTCCTCTCTTTAATTTATGATGATGCTACTTATGCATACATCTATTGTATTGGACTCTGGTGCAATAGATTGTTATCAGCATGTTTGTTGCTGCATAATACTAAAGTAATACTGATAGCATATATATATCTGATAATAGACCCTGATCACAATGGAAAAATATACAAATTGAATTGATTCTTATTGGAATATTCTTTGAATTAAATTCTTCTACATGTATTTTATATACTTAATAGAGTATTTAATATTTTAATAATTTATTATTAATTATCTGTAGTGTATAATTACATATACTTTTTTAACACGTAATTAATTGTCATTATAATATTACAATAAAATATAATTATATTGAAACAAAAGTATTACACATTTAAATTCTACAGCAACAATTTTGTAAACAGATGTTCCTGGAAATTCTAAGGTCATTAATATTTTGCTGCCTAATTTGGTAACTGTTTAGTCACTGTATGTCTACTCATGTGGAAAACACAATTGCGCAATGGTTAGCTCCTCAGCATTATACTTACCTACTTAAATTGTTCCATGTTTTTCTCATACAAAGCCTAGCTGTCTTATTCCATCCATACATTTCTAGTTTCTCAATGAAACGAAAGTGGCATGCAAAAATGGAATTTGAAATAAAAATAGGTAATGTAACTTATTATAACCCAGGTATATAATTAACTTTTCCGTCCATATGTGAAACCTAACTTTGACCAATTATGGTTTTAAAACTATATACTCTAACTATCTATGCTAATAAATGAAGCTGAAGATTTCTTTTGTTGTTTGTTTAGGCAGGCTTATCTCTGGAAGTAACACTAATATTTATCTTATTTCTATGTTACAGTAATTAAATAAAGATAGGCTATAAACTCACTCACTCTTTCTAAAATTGGACTCCACATAATTTGGCATGCAATTTTTTTATATTAATTTAAAACTCCTAATGAAGAGTTGACTTAAAAAGAAAACACTAGTGAAGATACATATACTATTAAAAAAGTCTAACAAAAATTAAAAAAAAGAACTAATAATTAAAAGATTTATTTCTAAAAAAAAATGTTATTTACTGATGTAACCCTTAAAATTATTTGTTATATTGGTTGGATTAGGTGTTGTGCAGTAGTGGGTGCATCACACCATGACTTATGTTATTATTTGATGTGAATATTGTAATCTTCACAAACTCTGATGAATGATGTCAGTGTAGTGTTGAACTATATTTACATAATATATCTGTAAAACAATGAGAAGAACATTGTAGTGATACTGCAAGATGAGCAAGATGTTGTAGATGGTTTTATGTATTGAAATTGATTCATTAATAGCAGAAGATGACTAAGATAAAGATGGATAGTATGTGAGAGAGGCTATAACTTAAATGGAAGTGAGCAATCTAATGATAATTATAATTGATGAAGTACAATGGAACAAGAAAGCAATTATGGTTATTGTACAAATAATACTATTATAATCAAGTGTTCCGGTTAAACTGTCTAATATTTGTAACTTCCAGCTGGATTGACACAGAAACTGTGGTAGACAAAAATGGGCCAGCTTGACTTGTGCGATACCTCTGCCTCACACAAACCCGGTTGTGAAGTAATGCTTGCATTGCATTTTCCAGAAATGATTGAGGTTTCTGGGGGCCCAACTCCCCCTCTCCTCATCCCCCATCTCTCATCCTCCTCAAAGGCGGGCAACGCACTTGATTCGACTCTTGAGTTGAAGGTGTCCATCGACGCAGGTTACCACTTACCATCAGATGACCCGTCTATTCGTCTGTCCCTCATAAAATTAAAAAAGATTAATTAATCTCTGTATTATATGTAGACCATTTATTGAAAAATAATATTAAAAAAGGTGTCTGGGGTCGGAAAGAAATCTTATTTACCCTTTTCGGTCTCGCTCCCATCTGCTCAGAGCTTGTAACGCGTGATAAGGAAGTTTGTTTCAATATAGACTATAAAATCTCTCTTATACGTTCTGGCGTCTCATAAACAATAAACGTCAGATGAGCCCTTATAGAACCATTTTATAAATCACTATGTATAATGCCTGCCTGTGCGCGTATACTATTTTACCCATAGACAATAACGTCACAATAGTGTTACACTGTCAGACTGAATCCTCACAACAGGCATTGTTTACATATACTATCTGTGGGAAAGCATAATAAGAACCTTGGTGCTTCTTTTGTTGTATCAGAGAATCTTTTCCCACATTCTGTGCTAGTTCAATGGCATTCAATTATTATTGTTTATGGCAGTCGTGAATATCTGCTGTCTATAGTTTATGACTTCCGCGTTCTAAGTCTTTAAAGCTGAGGCTATAGGGTTGCTATACTATTGGAATTGACAACATTTTATGTGGACGCTTTGGTTGGGTCTTCTAAGGACGTTTCTGGATCGAAAAATCAATATACTTAATTAGTATTAAAAATCTAAATGTTTTCCTTTTGTAAAAAAAAAGTTGGTTTGAGTTCGACGTACCACTTCACCCCTGACTCCGGCACAGATTGCTTGCCAGTGTCTTTGCGCAACTTTTTAAACCGAGAGAAATCAATCATACGATCAAATCCTAATTTGGTTACAATGGGACCACTTATAAAATATACTCTTACAAATTAAAAAGAATTTTGAAAATTGGTATACAAACAAAAATACATATAGTCGAACATAGAACCTTCTTCTTTTTTGAAGTGTGTTCATGAATACGAATCGAACAGACAGATATTAATTAAGATATATTGCATACACACATACATCACGCCTGTATCCCCTAAGGGGTAGAGAGGTGTGTATAGAACACCCATATTTTGCCAATAAGCAATTGGTCCAACCAACGTAATAGGGTCCAAGCCTATTGACGTCAACGGGGCACTTTATGACTGTATACGTACTGTCTGATAGATAACAGTCCGACACCTTAATCGCCTTCTTGCGAAACCCTGACGGCAAGAAACGAGGTGGCTCTATTCTACTCAACTGAGAACCACACTGCAACATTTGATAGATTGATGTAGATAAACATTGGTATCAGCATATCGCGGTGATCGTCTCTCAATACATTATAGGTGTAATAAAGTTATATACAACCTTGGCGAGTCAACGCGTGTCCAATAAATTTGTTTCACTTACATATATGGACAAACAGACGGCATTCTTGTAATTAATGGACCAGCTATGTTCTCTGCACCCAGAGACTTTACAATTTGTAATTGACTCTTACAAGTTAAGAGTATTTTTATGATTTCCTAAAAGGAGACGGTTCCATTTTCGACTTTATCTTATATCTTTAAACGAGAAATTCTTGTATATATAATATAATCTGAATCTAGGTAGCGGCTCCAATGATATTCATGAAATTTTATATGCAGGGGATTTCGGGGCCGATAGATCGATCTAGCTAGGTTTCATTTTTAGAAAACGTCGTTATATTATGTCATTAGAATACGAAGGTAAATTTCGCCACCATCTACAAGGTTGTAATAGGTCAGGTGGAAATAGAATATTGCGGTCACGTAACCAGATTACCCCGGTTCGAATCCTGATGATTATTTTATTTTAGTTATTTTTCATCCAGGTACTGTATTGTATATATGTTAATTGATTTATTTGCCGATTGACCAGTTTAACAATAAATATTCGAAAGAGTATACTTCTGCAGTGGTTTCATTGTAACCAAGTCAGGATTAGATGGTGGGATTCCAGTGCAATCGTGGGAAAAACTCAAATGTGCACTAAGATTGTTTTATTTTCGTATACCTTCTAAAGATATAAAGATTATTGCATCTCAGTTTACTGAGCTATACTACGAATCAGCGTTTAAATTGCACGTTTTATGATTAAAATGATAGGTGCCATTGCAATCAGTTATCTACTTTTTACAAGTCAATTAGCTGCACTGATGGCGCAGTGATATAAGTGGTAACACTAAGTGTTGTGGGTCTGGTCTGGTCTGGTCTGGTGTCAAATTATTGTTTTTAGTCTGTTCGTTTTCTTGTGTCCCTTAGTTGAATATTTGTAAATACACCCCTAGTAATCCCATGTGCTCCTAATCCTAGTGCGGAAGTTGTCTTTTTAAGAAAGAATATAATGTACATACCTATGTAGAATAGAATAGAACAGAATATACTTTACTGTACACCTTGAAACACAAATTTACAATATTTATGCAAAAAAGAAATGTCCAATGGGCGGTCTTATCGCAATGCAATTTCTGCCAGGCAACCTTAGGATGGACAGAAAAAGAAACACAGTCTAAAACACATCATTTTACGTAACCGCTGCAATCTTCCGTTTCTAATATGAGATGTGCTCCCACACGTCCTTGGTGCATATGTTAACTTGTTGCATAAACATGCAGAGATATACGATATTCAGAATTAATTTATTCGTTGTATTTGTATAATAACATATGTATGTATACTCTGTGCTGCGTTCCTATAAATATTGTATCCATATTCAACAATAAAGACTAACAACGCCTAAAATATTTATTTAATCCGTCTCCAGAGATTAGAACGTTTAAACAATAAACTTTTCATACATACATACACTCATGCCTGTATCTCTGAAGGGGTAAGCTGAGGCGTCTGAAACGCCGAATTTGCTCGTCCGACTTACGATGATGATGATCAAGGCACTGTATGACTGTATACAGATATACATATCTGATATATAATAGTCCGATGCCATCCATGCCAAGAGATCATCATCAGCTCATCATCATCATCACATCATCAGCTCATTATCGTCCACGCATCTGAGCTCGTTCTCCTCATTTTGCTTTTCCCTGCCGTTTTACGCGGATCGTCACTCCACTTGGCTTACACTGCATTTCTTTAGACGCGGTCTTCTCTCCAGAGCTCGACTACCCCAGCAGTTATTGATTCAGCTAGCTAATGCTTTGGGTGGTCGGTTCATGGTTCCACCATGGTTCTGTTCTTTTCCACAGAATCTGCGTATTGGATCAGGCATCTAGCTTCAAGACTCACAAAGTTTGACCGACTCCTTGTGTTGAAAATTCAAAAACGGCCCAACGAATAATCATTCTAATTTATTATTTTATTGTTATTTTAACACACACATTTGGTATCTGTATAAAGGGACTATTATTTTTGTAGGTATTTACGATTAATCAAAGCTTCTAATAAGTTTGTATATATATATATATATATATGTATATTATATGGGCTGAATGATGACAACGTCCACTCCCACCTATATCCCCGAAGCGGTAGGCAGAGGCGTATCCCACCGCACTTTTCAACCAACTCCAATAAAGGAGGAGGTTCTTAATTCGACTGTACTTTTTTAAATTATTTTTCATGTTTGATACCTCTGAACTTTCGAGTTGGTGAACCGTTTTTTATGTTTTTTTTTTATTTAAAAGCTTGTGCTTCCCTTGTGGTCCAGTTCTGACAATGGCACCCATTAGATAACCATACAAGTCTTAAATTTGCATTAAGTATGTGCGCGACAAATGGACGAATAACTGACGAATTGCAGGGCAACATTGCAACAATGAGTGGGGGAGGTCCTACAATGTCACACTTGGTATTGCTATCTGCTCACAGCTGCATAATTACAAAACTGTGGAAGCTAGAAATATATGAGTATATATGTATTATTTGAATAGCCTTCTTTACGTATTTTAACCCTAGACACAAAATGGACGGATAGTTTAATTCAACTGTGTTCTAAACGGATATACTTGCTTGAAAACTGACTTGATTTTTGTGAGGCTTTAGTCTGTTAAGTTATTTATCAAATAAGCAGATTATTGCCTGTTATTGTTGCTTGCTTGTTTTTTTTTTCTATCTTATTCTTTGATAGATAGCGAGATGCAAGTCCATGCTATGCTATGCTATGCTATTCAGCGCTGAGTTATTACATAAGTATTAGCTTACACCAGATCTGCTCTCGTAAAATTTTGTTTGTCTTTTCTTTAGGAGCAGTTTTTTCTTTTCTAGACTAGATGGAAGGTATGTCGTTTTCTGTATCCTAGGAGTATGCTGATATGATACAGATGAAGAGTTTTTTTGTTTCGCTAAAAGTGTAAACCTATGGAACAATCAGTTAAATTTTATACTATAAGTCAGTATATATTGACAAGATCGAGCTAGTGGAGAGAGGTCTTAAAGTAGTAATGTTAAAGATAATGCTAATTACCTTTTCGTCATAATTTAATTCCATCTGATATATCATTAGAAATGGTTTACTCGTTAATTTGACGATGTTTCATGTTCTATTGTTGTTTATAATTTCGTTCTTTAATTATTCTTTGAAAGTGATGTTAGATGTCAAGATATGTAATAAAATTAGGTCAATATGTTCTCGTGTTCCCCGCAGTTTCACCTGGGTTTATACTCACTGTTCACACTCCGCTCTTAAAGGTCACAGCTTGACGCTTCTTAGCTTATAGCCTCACTCAATGAAGGGCCTATCTAATTCAAAAACCAAAGGTGCGCCAGTTTCACCTACTTCTGACAGGGTAACGGTAACGGTCAGCTCGACCCGTGAGACAGTAGTACTTAAGGCTACTTCTGAAAGTACTGTTTGTGCACCCATGTAGGTATCATTATTTTATATTTCCATGTATAAAATGGAAAGTAATCCAAGAGAAAGAAACGAAACATTAAAATCCTCAATAACTAACCACCGCAACTAATTTAATAGTTATTAGTTTAAATTTTAGAGTCAAATAGGTATGTTTTTTAATAAATAAGGTTTTGTGGACACTTGTTTGATATACTAAACAAAACACAAAATCTATTACAATAGTTTTTGCAGTCATAGCTGTTATATTTACAATGCAATGGCAAAACACATTTAATCTTTTTTTTTCGTGTTCGATATATTTTGTGACAAAGGCGACAAGTCTGTTCGTCTGTCCCCCTATAGTATAAAAAAAAAGTAGAGTGAAAAGCGACAGATGTTTAATTTTTTATCAAAAATATAGTTACCCGGAGAAAAATAAAAAATATTAGGTGTGTTAAAAATAAACAGAAATAAACCGCAAATACATATATATGTATATTCTCTTCTTTGTTGAAAGACTCTGATTCAAAACAAGTAATTCTTTAGAAGGTTCTTCTGTGAAAGTGAATCCGGTCGAAATGAGCAGCGTCTGACGTACAGCGGACGCTGCCGTGCGTATTATGTAATTAGATATTAGACCGTGGCGCCTGGCCAATGTCTTCATTAATATAATTCAGATAAAATAAAACGAAAGTGAAATTTGTTTTTTTATATATATTTTAATTTGGCCAGTGACCCGCGCAAGATCGAGTTTATCTCTGGTTTTAAATATTTTAACAACGACCATAGAAGAACAGAAAATAGTTAAGGATGGCTATTCTTAAAAAACTGGCCAAGTGCAGGGTTCCGTACCATTATCTATAAATACGGTAAAAAAGACGTTTGTTGTATGGGAGCCTCCCTTAAATATTTGTTTCATTTTAATTGAATTATTAATTTTTAAAGTGAATATATTACTAAATATTCTGTAAATATTTCAAGCGTCTACCTGTAGCCGTTATCAAATCGATCAAAAACGAGAAAGGAAAATCACGTTTGTTGTATGAGAGCCAACTTGAATATTTATTTTATTCTGTTTTTTAGTATTTGTTGTCATAGAGGCAATAGCAATACATCATCTGTGAAAATTTAAATTGTCTAACTATCGCGGTTCATGAGATACAGCCTAGTGACAGACAGACGGACAGCGGAGTCTTAGTAATATGGTCCCGTTTTACCCTTTGGGTACGGAACCCTAAAAATGAAGTTATGGACTCGTATATTCAAATGAAAGTTTTCTTTGCTTCTTTGTTTGAACGTTTCCTTTTTTATTCTATATTGCATCAATTCAATAATAAACCTTTATGTGCTATGCAGTCTGTCCGAAGCCTTTGACAGCATACACCACAGTGCCCTATTAGGAAATATAGAAGTAAGACTCTATATGCTCCATATATTATAATATGGAGCAAAATCTCCAATTATTAAAAGCCATTTGGCATGTAGAATACTATAGATTCAGAAATTATAAAATGGCAAGCCTAGAAATGGGACTTAACATGGGTGATATCACAAGGGAGCTTGTTGGGTCATCGTCCATTGCTGGACATAGGCCTCGTCAAATGTTATATTAATATATTTACCTAATAATTTCTATTATTGATATTTAATAACTATTGTATTGTACTTGGCGTTAGGGAGAACGTTCGTTAAGCATTGGACGGTGATATGCTGATGACTGATTGATTAACTGTAGTCGATTCTTACACAAATTTCGTATGTTAAATTGTGTTAATCAATAATGCACTCTTGGTTTAACGAAATGTATAAATGCGGTCGAAGATAATTGAACGGGGCATTATACTGGCGACAGTTGAAAAGGTATGTCAAAATTCAGACTGTGCCCCTATGAAAAATCCTTGAGTTTGATTGTCGTAAGTGTGTAATATAAGGTTTTTGCACGACAAAATTATTTGAATTTCTGTAGTATATTAATTACTTTATTTTCCATCAGAAAATAGAGTTAATGCAACACGTAGTTTTCAAATTTGTATTGTTATTTGTCGACTTAATTATATTTGTTTAACTATTTTTCGATTGCATGAATTTTGCGAAACTAGACGTCAAACCAACCTTGCAGTTTATATAGTAATAATGCAAATTTAGGACGATTATTTAATTTAAAACTTTTATATTGCTAACTATTATATTTTGCTACACTAAATGATTAAAGAACTCAACGGAAACAAAAGATTATAGAGAGAGTAGATGATTAATGTATGTATGATGTAGATGATAGATATAGTTAGAGGGTTCTGACTTCCCAGCGCCAGCCAGTTCGAGTTATAGGTATGCGACCCTGACTTGCTTGAGCTATTGCTTATACTCCCCAATCTATCTAAATAAGCAATATCCACTTCCTGGGGCACAAGCCAGTTCGAGTTATAGGTGTGCGACCCTGACTTGCTTGAGCTATTGCTTATACTCCCCAATCTATCTAAATAAGCAATATCCACTTCCTGGGGCACAAGCCAGTTCGAGTTATAGGTGTGCGACCCTGACTTGCTTGAGCTATTGCTTATACTCCCCAATCTATCTAAATAAGCAATATCCACTTCCTGGGGCACAAGCCAGTTCGAGTTATAGGTGTGCGACCCTGACTTGCTTGAGCTATTGCTTATACTCCCCAATCTATCTAAATAAGCAATATCCACTTCCTGGGGCACAAGCCAGTTCGAGTTATAGGTGTGCGACCCTGACTTGCTTGAGCTATTGCTTATACTCCCCAATCTATCTAAATAAGCAATATCCACTTCCTGGGGCACAAGCCAGTTCGAGTTATAGGTGTGCGACCCTGACTTGCTTGAGCTATTGCTTATACTCCCCAATCTATCTAAATAAGCAATATCCACTTCCTGGGGCACAAGCCAGTTCGAGTTATAGGTGTGCGACCCTGACTTGCTTGAGCTATTGCTTATACTCCCCAATCTATCTAAATAAGCAATATCCACTTCCTGGGGCACAAGCCAGTTCGAGTTATAGGTGTGCGACCCTGACTTGCTTGAGCTATTGCTTATACTCCCCAATCTATCTAAATAAGCAATATCCACTTCCTGGGGCACAAGCCAGTTCGAGTTATAGGTGTGCGACCCTGACTTGCTTGAGCTATTGCTTATACTCCCCAATCTATCTAAATAAGCAATATCCACTTCCTGGGGCACAAGCCAGTTCGTGTTATAGGTATGCGACCCTGACTTGCTTGAGCTATTGCTTATACTCCCCAATCTATCTAAATAAGCAATAGCCACTTCCTGGGGCACAAGCCAGTCCCAGTTATAGGTACGCGACCCTGACTTGCTTGAGCTATTGCTTATGCTCCCCAATCCATCAGTATCTACAGTTTCCCTTTCCTTACCTTTCTATCCTTTATTTCCAGATAATATACTCAACTTTTTCCCATCCCATTCCCAAAAGTGCCCCCGGATATGTATATGCATATATCAAGTAAATATAATTTAGATATGATTTCGGTTTTTCTTTCTTTTATACAAATACTTTTATTTATACATGGAACCATTTATTACATTCGTGATTGTCTAATACAATTGCAAATTTTACATTGCGCATCGTGTGTTATATCTCATGGTATGGTGTTCCACAAAGACAGTCTAACAAAGGTAAAACAAACTGCCTACAAAGTGTACTTACTGTACAACAACTCAAAGGCTTAAATAAGGAAATGGGTTCCATTGTAGACATACGATAGCGCCATGACGTCATGGAGCCGCTGACAGTTTACTTAAAGACAAGTCCACATTTACATACATGTACTCTCGCCTGTAGCTTCACTCTCAATTCTCTATTGTATCGTAATTGTATTTCTCTCTTTTGTATCATGGGTAGTGCTCAGAGGAATTGTTCGGACTTATACCGTCCGCCATCGTCCAACGAACTTCAATCCCAATTACTAATATAATTGGCACTGTGCGCTTTTCCAGAATCTTTTTGCCTTGTACAACCAGCTTGTACGATAAAAGGCCAGCAAAGCACGCGATGGTAGTCACTTACCATCATCCCGTCAGCCTGTTAACCTCATAAAAAAAGTTGCAAACGAGAGCGTGAACACAGGTTTAGAGTGGCGGACGGACAGCTGATTGCGCAGAGATCACTAATCTAATTAGAGAACTTGATTCATGCGGTGAGTCAGTCTCGGAATTTAGCTTACCTTCGTTGTTGATGCGCATTCAGCAACAATACATGGCGCTTATCTTGCGTATAATAAACCAAATGTTACATTATTGATTATATGATTAACATTATTGATTTGTTCATCTAAAACTTGTTATAATTATTAACTATGAATCTTTAACAAAATAATTAAGCTGAAGACATTTTTGGTTTGTTTATTGTTCGGTTAAGCGCGCTAATGTCTCCGACTATCGGTCAGATTTTAATTATTCTTTTTGTATAGAAAAGAGTTCTTACAGCAGAATAATATAGACTCATATATGGGCGAAGAAAGCAAGGGACAGGGAGCAATGGCGAGAATTGTTAGAGGCATACGTCAAAGATTCAACTTTTATAAATGAAGAATAATTAGTTTACCAAAACATAAATTAAAAAAATAATATATGTAAAACACATATATATGTAATAACCAAATATAAAGTAACTTGTTATAATTGTCATATATAAATACTAATTATTGATCGTATGTTTAAGACTCGCCCTGTGGTTCTCAGTGGATTAGAATAGAGACCCCCCAACTCTTTCCTGCGGGGATTCGTAAAAGGCGACAATGGGGGGACAAGGGATCGGATGTTATCTATCAGACAGCCTATATATAGTACACACCTTTTGACTTTTATTTATTTCCAAAAATAAAAGATAAACATAGAGTAATTCGTTTTATGAACCCTTCAGATACCGTGCATGCGTTTAAGAGATCTCTAAACAAGAGTGGGCTTACTGCTTCAGTTAATGGTTTCATCGCATGAAAAGGTGCTTAGAAAGGAACGACTACTTCGAAAAATAATAAATAAATAAGGTTGTATATCATTCCGTTTTTTACTTATTTTTAAATGTTTCAGTGTGAGTAAGTAAGTATGACCGCGGCTGTTCTAGCGACGACGGTTATTAGAGTACTTTTTAGATAGATAGATAGATAGATTAACTCTTTATTGTTCAAATAAAATATATTACAATATTGTCATAACATATTCCTAAATCTGAATTTGTACAATTGGCGGCCTTATCGCGTTTTGCGATCTCTTCCAGGCAACCTTTGGATGGAGAGAGAGTTTATGTACGGCAGGAGGAGTTGCAGTGTCTAATTTATCAATATATATACATATGTAAGTTAATACGCATAAATACTAAGATACAAAATACACACACAAAACACATATCCATATTATTGATATTAATTGTTATATACGTGATACATATCTAAGAAATGCTAGCAAGTGGTGGTCTTTTATTTTTTGTTTTAAATTGGTTAGAGTCCTGGCGAGCCTGATGGGCAACGCAACGCATTCCATAGACGCATGGCCTGCACAGAAAATTTTATTTATATTTGTTTGTTAACGTTAATGTAACAGAGGAAGGTGATTATTATAATAAAGAAGTGAGAATGCACTGCACTGCATTTATTAACATCTATACCTAATACATATTAGCATTAGCAGTGTAGTTCAGTGTGAAGTAGGGGCCCCCATCTCTTCAAAGTAAAAATTTATTGCATTCATGTGTGCATGTTATGATCGTAAAATTAGTATAGGCTCAAACACGTAAGCCTAGATTATGGTTTGCAAAATGCGGGCATTTAAGATGTCGCTGCCTACCCCTTCGGAGATTTACCTCAGCGCAGTTGGTTATTAGTCTCCTACGATTGGAATGTGTAATATATACATATATGCATGAAGAGTTAGATCGAATCTCTTGAGTTCGTGTGTATATGGAGAGTATCTTCGGAATCGCCATACCAATTTGCGATTTTCGCAATGCGTGTTTTCATACCATATATAGATAATTAGCTTTTGTCACAGCAAAGAAACTCACAATTAATACCCAATATTATAATCAGGACTGCTCAACTCCAGCATGGGCCATAGGCTCCGATAGTTATTTAATTAAACTCAGTTTTATCTGTCTGTTCACATAAATATCGCTGGAAGTCCACAAACATAAAGTATATATATATACATATATAAATGCTGCATGTATGTATGTATGTAGAGAACGAATTTGTAGATGATAAAATATTCTAGACACGATTCAGATGTATTAAAGACTGTTGTACATTTCAAAGAATATTTATTATAACTTGTTCTCTTCAGATCTGAGGACAGGACAGGACAGACTCTGGGTATTGTATGACACCAGCACTGGTCGACCAAATATTCAAGATTACTTTTTCTGATTCAACTTTCGCTTGTGATAGGATTTCCATTTTTCATCACAAGTAACGATACATTTCACAACACGCTAATTTCATATTTAAGGTCGTAATAGCATATACATACATAATACCCCAGACAACTTGTATGCAAAGTTTCACAATTATTGAGTAGTTTAAACAAACGTATGAAATAACCACACCACCATTGCGTTAATCTATCAAATTCACTAAGTAGCAGTAACTGCGAAATTATTCGTATCTCGAACCTAACTCAAATCCACTTTTTTAAATGATATTGTAGGCCTACCCTTTTTATCGCCCCACCATTTATCGGTCGGAGTAAAAGCGTTTTTTTTAAATGAAATAAAGTAAATTTATTTTATATTAAATAAACTGCACTGTTTTATCGACTATTACACTTAAGCTTTATATTTAATAGCATAAATACGTGTTTTTGATGTGGCGATATCACAAAACCTGAACAGACTCACTCACTGTTGTATTTATATATATAATACTAAGAGTTGGATTGTCACAAGATGTAAATACTAGAGATTGACTACAGTAACACGCTCTCGCTCCCATAACCAATCACAGGGAACACCAGGTTTTTTGTTAGTCCGACGTACCCCCACACCCCCCCATGGGCGAAGGATATTAACAATAACACGCCACAAGTTAGTCTGCACCTTAGGAGAGTGGGAGTCATGATTTCATTATGAATCAGGAATTAAATTTAATTAATACTGTATAATTCTTTGGTTGTCACGTCATCTTAGTTATAAATTGTTTGACGGAGGGTTATCCGAGAGCACGAGTATTTAGTATTGTGTATCAACTATACTACGTACGGTACGGTATTGTTGTTTGAGAGGAGAGGGAGTTGGGCGTCCAGAAAACTCACTCGTTTCTTGGAAACTTCACAACCAATTTTCTGTGAGGCCGTGGTATCGCAACGGTCGAGCCGGCCCATTAGTGCCTAACCTAAGCATGGCTCTACCACTGTTATCTAACTAATCTAGTTTAAATTACTTATATTGAGATACATATTTGAAGGGATAGGCAGAGGCCTATGCATAAATTGGTTCCACTACCTATTTGCCGAACAAATTTATAAAAACACATTTCTTACTTTAAACCATTAATACGGACGGTCCGTCATTATAATCACATGGTAAAAAAACATTGAATGTATGAAAATTGTGAAAGGCATCCTCTATAGCCGGTTGGCCTTGGAAGGTTTCTGAATAACTTTAGATGCGTTTAAATGTAATGGTATGCCTTTAAAACTATTTATAATGAAAAGCTGTTATTTGTTTTGTTTTGTGGACATGTTTGTTGTTTATAATACGGATCAAAACAAACATTGTATTTGCGATATGTCATATTTTTGCGATTGTAATGCGTTTTGTGCATTAAAAGAATAGGTTGAAAGCCTAATCAACCCGGACAGTTTAATAGGTCGTCGTATACCTGTAACTTGTACTGGCTGTAATCTCGACCTCATTTTATTTATCTATATTTTAGAATTTATAGTTAAAACTCATTTGTTTTTAATTATCATGTAACAGGGAATATACATGTTCCCGTAACATTATCACTTATTAAAGGGATATATAAATTTGTGGAGGAAATTGTCCGCCCTCCTCATTTCCAGACCTATACAACCTTCAAATCTTCAAGAAAAAAATTTACACAGAGACTTACTGTCAGGTGACTCGTTAACTCGTTTGCCCCCCTATCTCGTAAAACAAAGAAATATAGGAAGTTAAATGTGTGTAAACCCTACCGACGCAGAGTTACAAGGGCGACAGTGGGCGTTCAGTGCCTACAGCGGCTGCTTACCCCATATATGGTGACGGCGTTGTGGATCGAGTCGCGTGGGATGCTAACCGACCTCAGTCAGACACAGCTGAATGGCACATATTATATGTATATATATATCTATGCACTTATGTGACCTGGTGGGAGAGGATTCAATTCCTGCTCACTGTAAACATTTGTGTCGTTACATTTTTACTTGATGTTATAAACGCGAACTAAGTTTGTTTTTTTATATTACTAGCTGACCCGGCAAACGTGGTTCTGCCATAAATAATCTGTACAGGATCACCCTGACTCTAGCCGTCTAAAATATACTTTAAAACCTATTCTCAGATCTACCAAATATGCACAAAAATTTTCATAAGAATCGGTTAGGCCGTTTCGGAGGAGTTTGGGAACAAACACCGCGACACGAATATTTTATATATTAGATAATCATAAGTGTTAATTATTACTTCTACATATATACATACACTCACGCCGGTATCCCCGGAGGTATAGGCAGAGTCGTAAATAACGCCCACATTTTGGGGGATTAATAGTACAATAATAATAGGGAAGATTATATATATTGCCGTCATCAGGGCACTTTTGGGCATTAGATGGGAAAATTTAGAGTAAATTCCATACCTATGACTTGAACAGGGTGGTGACGGGTAGTCTGAGCCCTCCATCGCTAACTTCTACTTAGGTTTTTAATTTTAGTGAAAATATGTATATTTATTTGGGCAGTGTATCATGTTACTTTATTAGTTTAAAATATTGTATTGTATAAATCTATTTAATTTACTTTGTTGATCTATAGCAATACTAATATTATACTATCAACCGATCACAACGACACTTTTCTTACACGTTGTGAGGGGTAAAGAAAAGGTGGTACCTCCCCTACACTCTTCCTTGTTTTTATCAACGATCTTTACAAATTATCCCTTCACCACTGTCAAAACAAAGGCTGAGGTGGCTCTATCCAGAGTAACACGATGGCTGTCACTGAATCTTCTGACGCTAAATATATGGACAATATATATGGACAAAACTTAATTTATTTCCTATGCTCCAAGCGCAGCCAGTCTCCCCGATTTTCCACTAACACTAACCTCACAAACGGAATCGTGTAATCGCATCACCAACTGCGCCTAGGGTAAATCATCTTTCTTGGAAAGAACATATTAGGGTTACGAGTGGAAGAATTCGTAAACTTGTTTACGTATTCTAAAACCGTAGATCAGTTCTGAACCTTAGCGCATTGAAAGCAGTTCTCTTTGCCCTGGTTCAATCCAAAGCCGGGTATTGTACATCAGCTTGGGGTGCGGACAAAACTAAATTTCTGACCCTCGAAAGAGCACACCGAGGTGTTTTCCAGTTTATGTTTTTTGAACCGATTTGGTTCCCTACTTCTCAGTGGTATGATGAGCTGGAATTAATTACTGTAAGAAAATTATATTCAATAACTGTTATCTTACATAAATACGAGGAGCTCCCTTATCAACCCGTTTCCAACAGAAGAAGAGTCGATAATGTCCGCACAGTCGAATTGTGTAAGTCTGAGCAAAACCACACTTTACTTTGCTCCCTCATTTTACAAAAACGTAAACAAAATCTTAAATATTTATACAGATCCACTGTTCAAATGTAAATTACGTGTCTCTAAATGGTTACATAGTCTTGCCCACAGTGAAACTGTCAAAACAGTGGCTCATTTATAATAATACTATAAATATGTATTTGCGTTTGTATAATTCTATAAATAAATTATATGAATACGAGTATATGTGTTTAGAATATAAACAAATTGTATACCGCTGTTACTCGGTGACGGTACAAGCAGGGATTAGTTCGGTTCTAGATAGAAATGTGTTAGATGTATGTCACAGAATATTTTTATTTTTAACCAACTTTAAAAAGGAGGAGAGTCTATGTTCGACTATTAGTTATTTTTTTATTCGAAAGAGTATTATACTCTTGGGTGGTCCCATTGTAACCAAATCAGGATTGATCATGGGGTACCAGCGAAATTACGTACAAGTTTTTAAAATGCACGTTTGCGTTGAAGGCGCTTATCAATTTATTCTTTTTAAGTTATAACTATTGGTCTTTATATTGTTAGTTAATTAGTGCCTTAGGTATTTATGTTGGTCTTACTCATAACCTCTTTTTGCATAACTACCAGAAAAGGAGTTGACTGATGATAAACGGATACTGAGATGCTAAGGCTTTTCCCCTTTCGAAAATAATTTTATTATTTATCGGTATTGTTCTATAGACCGGTAAATACTTGTTCTTGAAGTCCAATTAGAACACAAATTTGCTGTTCTACTTCCAATTCAATTAAAAATATTTTTCAACAAGTATAAATAATATTTAAAAAAATGATGACTATAATTATAAAAAAAAACTATATTACGTAATATTGCTTCCTATTTAATATTTTCCTATTTAACAAATCAAGAATATTGTCTTAATTAGCTTTAATTTTTCTTTTCAGGCTTAATATGTATGTTGTGTTGTGTTGTGTTGAAATGTTATGTGTGTGTAGTGTGTTATGTAGTTATAAGATCGGGAAAAACTTTCTTCGCATTTAATATAAAAATTGAAGTCATTTTTTTATATACATAATTATATGTGGTTTTCTATTCTTCGTTCTTTTACTCAAGTTCTTGTGGTGAAAAACTTTTCATCACCAGTGATCAATCTTTTCAAAAATGGTTCGGTGTCATTACGTTTCAACACAGAATTGCAAATGAGTACACGATTCATCATATCACGATTCTTTCTTTCAGTGGTCGTGGGGCACCCAAATATCCAGTTTTTTTTTTATATGTCTAGACTTTTTCAAATGGGTCAAAACTGTTCGTTTGTCTCCCTGTTACATAAAAAAAGAAAAACACGTAAAATGGGAAAGTGTTTTGTTACTTTTTTTTGATGTCGTCCTATATTTATTGATATTAAAACCAGCCAGATCCAAATAGTAAACCAAAAAAAACTTACTTAAATTCTACTCTTCGCCGACATATCTTCTTAGATATAAAATTCTCGTGTCACAATGTTAGTTACCATACTCCTCCGAAACGGCTGGACCGATTTTTATGAAATTTTGTGTGCATATCGGGTAAGTCTGAGAATCGGCCAGCATCTATTTTTTTACTTCCAATTTCTTTTTTTTTTGACTAAATTTTTGTTTCGCGGGAACATCACTAATGCGTACGAAGTTGCGGCAACAGCTAGTTATATCACAAAATTATTAAAATGGATTATGAGTACTTTAAAGAAAACATAAAAAGAATAAAAAATAACGTGGTTAGACATAATTGTGATACGTGGCATCGACGTGTCAGCTAGTACAGCATATGACAATGACTAAATTGAATGTTATAAATGTTGCCAATTTATTTATTATTATTTACTATAAGCATATTTTTTTTGCCCTTTTCTTATTTAACATAATTAATTTTAGACTTGTTCTGGTAAATAAAAACATTTTCTTTTTTTTCTTTCTTTCTATTATAAATATCTGTTTCTTTCTCCTTTCCCGTCTTAAAACTACTGTATTCCGAAGGACACATTGCACTGACACCAAATAAAATACATATGAGACAAGAGTAGAAAGATGATGATCAATTTTATTATATATGCATATGTTAGTAGGGTCGCAGACTGGTATGTTTATTATTATAAATATACATACATGTTTTTGTATGCATTCAGAAATGCGTCAAGTGTCGTACGTACACGCCTTATTTCTCACGTAAAGACAGGCAGAGCTATCTCCTGTAGAAGAAAAAGGCGTGTTGATGCGCGTATGTATGCATGTATATACATATATGCTTGAGTATTTGCTAGAAATTTGTTGTGTGCGAGACCTCGATGTTGAGTGTATTTTCAATGTAAATTCCTCTTAAAATGTCTATATGACTGTATATGTACGAGTATATACTGTCAAATAGATAACTGTCATATCCCTTTAGTCGCCTTTTACGAGACTCACGGGTAGAGATGGGTTGGCCCTATTCTACCCCACACTGTTTCATTATACGCGACCAAATCTATTGCGACCACTCACAAGTAAGTCCAGTTTCAACGAGGCGAAATTTTTATATTCATAATCGTTATATAAGAGCACTTCTAGTGACGATCTGAACAACCAGTTCCGATCACAAATAGATTACATAAATATTTGGCCAGATATCTGCTGATAAGAGATAAGACAATCTTCGGTTATCTGCCGCTGTATGTCTTGGTTGTTATTTAATTAGCTGATAAGGGCTGAGTTTCGTGCTTGAGCTATGTGGCGAGATAGTAAAACATTACGACGCAAGTTTAGGAGTTGCTTTTATCACTGCTCAGTGGATATAAATAGAGGGCTCGGACTTCTAGGCATCACCCAGTTCGAGTTATAGGTATGCGACCCTGAATAGCTTGAGTATTGCTTATACTCCCCAATCCATCTGTATATCCTTTTTCTAGCCTTGCTATCCTTCCTTTCCTGTCAGTATACTCAAAATTTTCCCATCAAATACCCCAAAGTACCCGGAAGACCGCAATAGGCATGCCCCCTATTACGTAAATGATAATGTATCTTAAATGCAAGCCTTTGAGGTATGGGGGATGCGGGGAGGGGAAAGACGAAAGGGGGGTGTAGGGAAAATAAATAGGCGAGGAAGAGGAGAGGGGGCGTTGGGCGGCCTCACTAATTTCGAGGAAATTCAATACAAGCGTTGCTTCACGGCTGTTGGTCTTTGTATCGCACCACGATGACTCTACCACGATTAAAAAAATATATTGAGCTTTCGCTAGTTATAGAGTTTGGAGGGCTTTTTTAGTGGAGGGCTTTATTTTATAATATTTACCAGTATATATAGATATGTGACTTAAATACAACACAAATACACACATAAATAGTATTTATAACGTCTTCTCTCACTCCACGCTTCCACATTAAATCTTTTTTCACGAAAACCTTCGGCCATTTTGTCGTCGTTAATGCCTCTCCATTTTGTACATTAACTTGAATTTCAAAGTGCTCCTTCCATCCCGAAACAGCTTTACAACGCTAGCGGCCATTTTGTATTGAACCAACAACTTTCTGCTTAGTAATGTTTGAACAAAACGGGGGTCGACATTAATGATCCTTGTAGGATACACGTTTTGTTAAAAGTCGATAGTTGCCGAACAATGTATTTACTGTTATGTATTTACTGCTTGTATCATGGGGAGTGTTCAGGGGAATTGTTCGGACTTATAACGCCTGCAGGTTTCCGCCATCGTCCTACGCGACAAAATATCCATCCCCATCACCTGGACGATTGGCACTCCACCACTGTGCGCTTCTCCAGAAGCTTTTTGCCTCGCACAACCAGCTTGTTTTATCGTACCTTTTATCGTATTTCCGGACCGATACGACCTTCAAACCTTCAAGAAAAGAGCGTACTCCTACCTAAAAGGCCGGCAACGCACTTGTGAGTTGCGGGTGTCCATGGGCGACGGTAGTCACTTACTACCCGTCTGCTCGTTTGCCCCCTATCGCGTAAAAAAAAATACGGGGATAGAAGATTTTTTTTAATAGGGGGGGGGGCTAAAGTTACTACCACTGCCATGACCACCTGCAACTCAAAAGGCACAAATGCGCTGCTCGCCTTTGAGAAGAAAAAGGAGAGGTAGAGGTTGGGTCTACGTCAGCAATCTTATTCATATTACCGAAAAATTAAGTTTCGTTTGCGTAGTTTCTGGACACCTAGTATTTTAGTTATTTTACATAAAGATATTGGAACTGGCTCGACTAACTGACTCCTGCTTATAAGCTAGAAATACCAGCACATTCCACAACGTTTACCGACAAATCGTTCACAGTGCAAGTGGCACGTCTATGGAATGCGACGAGCTACATCAGTGACTGTTTTCAGAAACTAATCCAGGATCCTTATCTATCTGTTTAATTACCATATATGGGTATATTTACAGTATACATTATGTACATCTGTATGCTCTATGTATATCTCCTGTTATTACCTTAATATAAATGTATACGTCTTTTACAGTATTGTATAACAGACTGTTATATACAATTCTATATACATTTTTTTCTTGTTTCTACTAGTTTTAGTTGTGCATCGCTAGTTACCACTAGTAAAGTCTATCAATGGTTCGCTGTAAGAGATCGCAGATTGCGATAAGCGGTCTTATCGCAATCTGCGATCTCTTATCCCCTGATCCCCTGTATTATTGCTAGTTTGTATATTAATTTATGTTTTGCAACAAAGAGTATCTATCTATCTATCTATCTGAATGTTATAGTTACTTATATGTGTGAAAGGTGTAATTATAGCAAAGAAAACTCGCGAGCTATGTAAGGATAGAGTTCAAGTGGCGGGCTGTTATCTGCCTACAATGAAGGGAAATAGGCGTTTTTATGTATGTGTATATATGCAAGCTGAATGTCGCAATAGGCGCCTCATTGGATCAATAGTGTTTCCCCTGCCTCTACAAATGCAATCATTCAAATGCATCCTTCATGCAATATGGATGACTTGCTCGATATGAAGTATTCAACGTCCTTCACCGTTCACCGCAATGTGTCAGTAACTAGTAACAGGTTTCTACGAACAAATACATTTTGCTATAGCGTGTTTGTGATAGTTCAGTTGGCGGTATCGTTTTCAATGTGGGTGTGGTAGCGTGAAGATAACGGCGGGAGCGTATAGAAAATTAGTTTAAGTACACAGTTAATTTGTTTGTGCTATTTATTATTTCTATATTAATAAACTATATGTTATTCATGTTTAGTTTTACAAACAGCGTATATAAATCAACGTAAGAGATAAACAAATAAATGGCTTGCTTGCAAAGACATACAAAAGTCGAATGTATCATTAACTTTCTAAATAAAATTTTTTTTTTTTTTTTATAATTTAAATTTTATATTTTTTTTTAATAATTTTTTTTTTAATCTATTTATTAATAATTTAAATAACGTCAGCAAATAAAGGATTTGCTGAGGTTATTTCGAAATATTATAAAACCCTACGTCACTCTAATAAGAAAATTCTAATGATACCTCTCACGTCGAAATCCATTTAGCCGTTTAGGCATTAGGGACTAACAAAAGGAACTTCATACATAATATATATTATATACATACACTTGAAAACCCGTGTTTGCGCAGGCGGTTAACAAGAAAGGCACAAGAAGTGCTGCATCATTTTCGAACCCACTTTTATATGAGACTATAACAAAATATATAAACAGTTCACTGAACTATATTACTTATGTATTTATGCGTCATTACTCATTACCTATATATCCATTTTTAGTGGCAGTAGACACGGATTGTGTACTGTGGGGTAATGTTACTGACAGCGTGGGACGCGACCCGGTGTAATCTCCGAGCCTCTTTTAGCTTTTCGGCGTGTGAGCAGGACCAAACCACATTACGTCACGTATGTAAACTAATTTTTATTTCTATTCAATAATGATTGTTTGTTATTTGACAATTAAGATGATTGTGTATATGCCTAACAACGTGGCTTGATTTTTAACGTACAATTTAAGGCATCTCATTGAAAACCGGCGATGTGCTTTAGTATGTTATGATCAAACACAGCAAACAGCTGAATGGGGTGACCCTTTATTGTCAACTAGACTAGAGACTAGAATAGACAATTAGTGTACCTATGTATGTACTTACACAAAAATGTATTCATTTATCTTGTTATCAATAATACATCTTACGTGGGAGAGGCGTGCTTCAGCACGTAAGGGCCGGCTCGACCGGACTGCTACCTCATAGAGAACCGGAGTGACGTCACCCGAGGCCCAACCCCCTTTTCGGTACTCCCTCTCCCCTACCCTAACAGTCGGACTCTTGCGAATCTTGAGTAGCAAGTTTTCATGGGCGGGGGAAGACACTTACCATCAGGTGACCCGTCTGCTCGTTTGTCTCCCTGTTATATAAAAAAAGCTTTGAGAGCATTGCAGTACAACGTGTTACATTTACACGTACATTTGAATAAATATCATAGTACCACTTACATTTTATTTTTTATCTGTTTTACTTTTATTATTTGACTAACTTAATTTGTTGACTATATATTTATTATTATAAAAATTATGGAAGTAAATATACATATATAGATATCCACTACACACTGAAAAATATGTTGTACACCTTACAGGTCGACTACGACGAGCTATGGAGTACTGTCCAACCCTTTTCTTATTGAGTATTTAAAAAATATGGTATTATAAAAATATGTAACACGTAAGGCGAAGCTACAACTAGCCAAGAACAGGCATCCGTCCTTAATCGTGTTTATTTACTTCATTATGTAAAACAACTTTCGTTAAAGAACCTTATAAGTGTTAAATCGCCAAATAAGTAGAATTCCTTTTCTGTTCAATCCTTATTCATCTAAATATTATGTATAAACATACGTACCTAATGACGAAACAGCTCAGTATAGGAATAGAATATAATATAGAATGTATCCGAATGACTGAATGTGTTCATGTATTACCAGTATTTTTTTTATCATGGGGTTGCTAATCTTTTGAGCATGATAGGTCTAACACATGCGACACCACGGCCTCAGAGAAAACTGGTTGTGGAGCATTGCAATTCGCCACTGTCCCGCCGCTAACCCCCCATCTTCGGTGATAGAGGCGTGGCGTATATAAGGCAATCACTCAAAATACGACTCGAAAATTAGTATGAAACTCACGCTCTTTTATTGGCTGAACAAATTTTCTAGAATTTCGCTAAAATCTGTCTCGATCAAGATCACTCACAGACAAAAAAAACTGTCAATTCCTTGAGGAGCCGCGATGTAACAGACAGACACACAAACAACTTCTCACATTCAAACTTATATCCAATCCTCAATACCAATTCCACAAATATAAAACTATGTAGTATCCTGCACATTACAGTAATTCATGTAAGTAGGTACTAAAACACGATACATGTACGACCTTGCAACAAGGCGTGACTTTTATACACAATCGATACACATTACACATGTGAAACATGACGAGTGGTTTTTGGTGGAGTAGATCAGTGCCATCACATCTCTTCCCGTGGTGTCGTGAAAGGCGACGAAGGGATCTGGTTGTTTGTTATCTATCAGACAGTGTATAGTATATATTTATCAGACAGTAACCTCACCGCCTATTGCGTTAAAGGGTCTAAATTATAGTTGGTATATTACACATGTACACATGTATATTCAATCTTCCTTCCATTGGAGTAGACTGAGACATCAGTATCAATAAACCTTTCATACAAGCCCGTCGGTTTCGGGTACTGGGAACATATATAAAATTAAGTACATCTGTGATTACAATACACTATCCGGTAATATAAAAGTGAAGATATAAGGTCCATTTTATCGGTGTTAGTATTTTTTTATAAATTTAAAAAGAGTTTAGAATATTGCATAATCTTCTAGACTCTTTTTAAATTTAAACAAGTTATCAATTTGGTAATATCATCAGGTATTTCATTATAAAGTTTATTTCTTACCATAGTCGGTTCTATGCTTTCTTGTTACTATATTTTTTTTGGTTTCTTGCGTTGTATGTATAGGTTTTCTGACCTGTCCTTTCTTCAAAACATCACCAATTTGATGGGTGTATGTCCTGCACTGTCGATCCCTGCCGCCAATTCCATTCAAGTTTGACTCATATACTTGATCTGTCATTCGTTCCTCATTCATTCTTTCGTTGGTTGATTTGATTTAATATGGCTTCTGGCTGCTGATTCTGGGATTAAGATGTGAACGTATGTGGGTGTTTTTATGAATACGTATATGTGTATGAGTGTTTTGGAGCTCAGAGTCCAAGGTATTCTTAGTTTGATTCTCAAGTCCTAAATTATGGTTGGCAAAAGTAAGCTTTTGATACCCTTCCTATGAGCGATTCGAGGATATAGTAATGAGTTTATGTACATATGTATGTATTTCTATTACGTAAACACCGCCATGATATAAGGTAGCATGAGATAAGGTACATATCTGTATTCATGAAACGAATTCAGATTTAAAGAGAAATACTTAATATAGGTACGAATTAATTTGAATCACATTTTTAAGTAAACAAGTTGGAGCAAAAAAGATCGCGAATATTTAAAAGGAAGGTAGGTCTCCCTTCCAGTCTGATAGAAGGTAGCTGACATGGACTGGATGCGAGAGGCGCCGCACTGAGTGCTGTGTATCTTTGCCAGATAGAAGGTAGCTGACACGGACTGGATGCGAGAGGCGCCGCACTGAGTGCTGTGTATCTTTGCCAGATAGAAGGTAGCTGACACGGACTGGATGCGAGAGGCGCCGCACTGAGTGCTGTGTATCTTTGCCAGATAGAAGGTAGCTGACACGGACTGGATGCGAGAGGCGCCGCACTGAGTGCTGTGTATCTTTGCCAGATAGAAGGTAGCTGACACGGACTGGATGCGAGAGGCGCCGCACTGAGTGCTGTGTATCTTTGCCAGATAGAAGGTAGCTGACACGGACTGGATGCGAGAGGCGCCGCACTGAGTGCTGTGTATCTTTGCCAGATAGAAGGTAGCTGACACGGACTGGATGCGAGAGGCGCCGCACTGAGTGCTGTGTATCTTTGCCAGATAGAAGGTAGCTGACACGGACTGGATGCGAGAGGCGCCGCACTGAGTGCTGTGTATCTTTGCCAGATAGAAGGTAGCTGACACGGACTGGATGCGAGAGGCGCCGCACTGAGTGCTGTGTATCTTTGCCAGATAGAAGGTAGCTGACACGGACTGGATGCGAGAGGCGCCGCACTGAGTGCTGTGTATCTTTGCCATGTGAATCTAAACTATAATGACCTCCTTAAAGAATTTAGTTATTTTTGCCTTTGGTCAGTATCCACAGACTTAGCAATTGATAAATATAGCATACGATATGTAGATTTATATGTATTTTGAGAATACAGATATCAATATTTCATATGTTATTCTTATTAGAGTTGACTAACACTAGATAAGTGGGTCGGGCACAGCGCCAAGTGCCAAAGGTAGAAGGTGCCAGTAGCTCAATTGGCGACGTAGAGACTAGTTGTACTACTGCAGTATGACTCTACTGTGGTTTAGAATGTAAGTGTAAATCTATTTTTAACATGTCAAATTTAAAAAAAAAGTTGCTTGTGGTTGTCGGTGGGCAAGTAAAGGGCCCGGCCAGTCTCTTCCTGATGGTATATTAAAGGCGAATAAGGGACTGGACTGTTACCTGTCACACACTCATACAGTGCAGGGATGATAGCAGACGCTTCTGCCTAGCGCTCTATCGATATATGTTATTTTTAATTAGAGATCTTATTTATTTTGTGTATTCTCAGTGTTTAATTTTAATAAAATAAAACAGAAACAAATTGAATGTTTATCTTACTTTATGACCATTTTATCCTTTATTTGTCAACATATTTTTAGGAGCTGTAGAGCCTATACACGTGTCGAAATCCATGGAGCCGCCTGAACTCTAGCGTGAAACAAGAACCATCATACATACATACAATTGTAAAACGTAATCTTGCTCACTTGGGTAAAAATATAAAATTACCTCGTGAATAACGTGAGTTCATGTTTTATTGCAGAAATCTTACTTTGAAAATTTGATGTACGAATTTCTCCGAAAATATATGCGTTAAAAATGAGAAAATAAAATCTCTGAATCGGGCAAGAAAACGAAGAATTATTTTTCTTAGGAAAAGTTAAATCAACTATTTGTCGGTTACACAAAACACTCCTTTAGTCCACACCTTTCTGAAACACCCTGCATAATGAATTCAGGAGATACTTATCCATCATATTACCCGACTGTGCAACAAGGAGGGTTATGTTTTCGAGTGTTTGTACATCAGAATGGCGTTTCTTTGGGACGCTCGGCTTGATAGATATCGAGATATCGAGATCTTAGAGAGAGATTCTTAGAGAGAAATTAACGAAATATTTGAAAAGAATAGTGACTATTTTGGCACTATTACGTTTAAAAAGTTGTACATACATAAGTTAGCTTACCGGACAGTTAGTATCAATTTACATAAACTACTAGACTAATACAGATCTGAAACACAATCATGAGTGACTCCAATCCTCCAATCCTCTTTATCACTCCAATCCTCTTGCCGTCATTCGGGCACTTTTGGGAATTAAATGGGAATACTTTGAGTATATTGATAGAAAAGGGAGGATAGAAATTGTAGGAAAGGAATAATCTTTATTCAGATAGATTGGGGAGTATAAGCAATAGCTCAAGCAAGTCAGGGTCGCATACCTATAACTCGAACTGGCTTGTGCCCCAGGAAGTGGATATTGCTTATTTAGATAGATTGGGGAGTATAAGCAATAGCTCAAGCAAGTCAGGGTCGCACACCTATAACTCGAACTGGCTTGTGCCCCAGGAAGTGGATATTGCTTATTTAGATAGATTGGGGAGTATAAGCAATAGCTCTAGCAAGTCAGGGTCGCATACCTATAACTCGAACTGGCTTGTGCCCCAGGAAGTGGATATTGCTTATTTAGATAGATTGGGGAGTATAAGCAATAGCTCAAGCAAGTCAGGGTCGCATACTTATAACTCGAACTGGCTTGTGCCCCAGGAAGTGGATATTGCTTATTTAGATAGATTGGGGAGTATAAGCAATAGCTCTAGCAAGTCAGGGTCGCATACCTATAACTCGAACTGGCTTGTGCCCCAGGAAGTGGATATTGCTTATTTAGATAGATTGGGGAGTATAAGCAATAGCTCAAGCAAGTCAGGGTCGCATACCTATAACTCGAACTGGCTTGTGCCCCAGGAAGTGGATATTGCTTATTTAGATAGATTGGGGAGTATAAGCAATAGCTCAAACAAGTCAGGGTCGCATACTTATAACTCGAACTGGCTTGTGCCCCAGGAAGAGGATATTGCTTATTTAGATAGATTGGGGAGTATAAGCAATAGCTCAAGCAAGTCAGGGTCGCATACCTATAACTCGAACTGGCTTGTGCCCCAGGAAGAGGATATTGCTTATTTAGATAGATTGGGGAGTATAAGCAATAGCTCAAGCAAGTCAGGGTCGCATACCTATAACTCGAACTGGCTTGTGCCCCAGGAAGAGGATATTGCTTATTTAGATAGATTGGGGAGTATAAGCAATAGCTCAAGCAAGTCATGGTCGCATACCTATAACTCGAACTGGCTGGTGCCCAAAAGTGCGAGTCCTGTAACGGTTGCTATCGAAATAAAATTTAGGACAGTGTGGAATACCACGAAGCCTATTTCTTATTTAAAAAAAAAATAACGGTTTAAAATTTCCACACGAATTCGCGGCCAACAGAGTATAGTGCGTTTCAGAAAATACAAAATTTTCTGAAACGCACAATCATTGAACGTTGACAACCCTGGGCCTTGGCTCCCAAGCGTCTGTCGTACCGTCGTCCGTGGACCGGCCGCGTATCCCTCGCTACACGTCCCTGATCCAAATGTGCTACGTCACATCCGCAGTGGCAATGAACCTTATTGAGAGAGCTTAGAGATTAAAGTAACATGTGGTATACAAACAGCAGTGCGGTAATACGCACCGCATTCGAAACATCTTTCGGTGGCTTTTATTTAGATTTATAGTACTTTGTACAATTTCCGGACAAAAGTACTACGGCTTTTTGATTTTATTGCGTACATGCCGTCCAAGGTACCCGTAACTACGTATACATATGTACATCGTATATACATCCACCCTAAGGATATGCAGAGGCTACTTTCGTAATAGGGAGTAAGCGTATTCCCGTCAAGCGGGCACTGTATCACTGTATCTACATATACTGTCAGAAAGATACACCTGACACAGAGGAAGAGAACCCGAAAACCGCGTATCGCCGTCCACTGCTGAACGAAGGCCCCCCCCAAGGAGCGCCTACTGTCCCGGTCTCGGGCAGTCCTCCTTCCTCAAGTCGTCGGTCCATCACGCCGCAAGGTGCCCTACACTACGTTTGCCTAAACCCACATATTTTTCCATTACCTATCACACAACACTATCTATTTATTTTATTAAAACAAGAGACGAAGTCAAAGATAATTTTGGATAGCTTTACATTAAGTGCTTAACTCTTTGTGCTACAAGTTGTGATTGATTGTTGGGAGTGTGATGTGCGTGAGTCACGCGACAATATCAGACACTGTATCATGTCGCTTCTAAGTGACAACAGTGACAGCAGGTAATATATATTTATGTGAAAGTTCAGTTATCATTATGGTTTATTCGATATTTCGTATACAGAAATAAGTTAATGTATACATATGTATTTACGTAGTATTCTCTAAAAGTACATATAACTGATTATTTTTCAAAGAGAAATCTAGCAATGTGAATGTTTTCTGTATATGTATGTCCGGGGACTTTACAAATATACAAATAACAGACCCAAGAACAGCCAGACCTGGGACAACTATTTGTGGATCACACAGTTATCTGCCCCGTGTGGCAATCGAACCCACGACTACGGCCAGACCCACAGGACAATTACACTTATGACGAAACACCTCGTGGTTTTAGTCGGCTCGAGTCCGAACGTGCCACTTCGGCTTCGCTCGTGTAAAAGTTATATTTTATTGTCTTTGATTTGTCCTTTTCTGTGCCTCTTACAAAGTGTATAAAAATGACATTGATCGTTTTAGTAGGTTAGGTTCAAATTCCAAAAGCTTCATAATTTGCCATTTTTTTCCTTCAACTGTCTTATAATCAAGCATTATCTATAATTAACTGTTGATAGCGCGTTATGCGCTATTAACGTGTTAACTACCAACTGCACGCACATAATTACAACTGTATACGTAACTGCATTTCAACTGACAGTTGACGCACATCATTATGGCAGGTGACAGTTATACTATAGCAGTTTCCACAGTATATGAGTCGACGATATAATTTTTATATTTTACCAGTACTCTAATATCATGAATGCTAAAGTAGTTCCATATGTCTATGAGGCTTTACGATTTTAATTTAAGTATGAATTTGAAAGAATTTTGACATTGAACATTGAAAGATACCAATCGGTCAAGAGCGGAATCTAGTGTTACATATAGACGCGATAGTTGCTGAGTATCTGGGTATATGGATGTTTATTCCTACTTCCCTGGATGATTGGAACTCTACCACTGTGTGCTTCTCCAGGAGCTTTTTGCTTCGCACAAAAAGCCTGTAGACCAAATTTTCGTCTGCCGCATTTTCGTACCGATACGACCTTCAAGAAAAGAACGAACGTACTGCCTAAAAAACCGGCATTGCAATTGTGGCTTGTGTTGCAGGTGACCCGTCTGCTCGTTTGCTACCTATCTCATTAAAAGAAGTAAAAATAGTTGAAAGAAATTAGTTGAAGATTTGCATACAGACAGTTTATGACCTATATTAACGCGTACGATACTACTTCTCTATTTACCACGATGAACGATATTCACGGTGGGCAAAGTCGTGATCAAAAGCTGGTGAGTTATATTTCAATTCGGATAACAAAACCTCTTTGAATTTTTTATATCGTGTGTGGGTGGGTGTTCTCAAAGAAATTGGTTTTAGTTGATGTTCGAAATCGATATACGTATTAGGTTGCCGATGTCGGTCACCTATTTCCAAATTCTATGCTTAATGAATAATTACCACTGAAGCGTGAAGGTGGGAGCGCGAGGACACCGCCCGGCACCGCCCGGCACACCCCTCACAACGCCATCACTCAAATATAGCTATTGATTGTTTTCTTATACAAAGCACAGAAAACAATGGACAGTAAATACTCTTGAGTTTAAAGATTTGTAATTATGAGCAGTGGCCCTGGCGTTGCTGGCATTTAAAGTTTGTTTTCTGTCTCTGGGAACAGTAATTTTTCCAGGAAATCCTTTGTCTTTTTAAGAAATGTTTAATGATGGTCGTATGAGTAGTTAACATGTGAAAATCAATAGACAGACAGCCACTCAGTGAGACAGACAGACAGACCTATTTACTTATAGTTAGGCTACCCTTTTTAGGTATAATATAGGCTTCTAACAATCAAAACATCGCGCTGCCGATGGACATGGGCCTTACCCACTATAAAATATCAGTTTAGTTTTTTTAGTTAAAGTCCCGCCAAAATCGGTCCAGCCATTTCAGAGATTATCCGGAACAAACAGACAGACAGACAGACAAAAATTGCAAAAAAAAAGTTTTGGTATATGTACCGTGCTTAAATCCATATGCACTTAGTAAAAAACGGTTATTTGAATATTACAAACAGACACTGGAATTTTATTTATTTGTATAGATGGAATATATACAGTCATACAGTGGCCGGTTGACGTCAACAATAAACTTGCCCCCTATGATGCGGTTGAGACTAAATTATGGTTGGCAAAAATTTAGTATTTCAGATATATGTATGTAAGAATTGTGTCATTACAGACATTATATTATCGTCTACAATGTGACGTATCCCTAGGCAATGGAATGTCTTTAGTTTGAAGTGTTCGATCGTCTCCCGACCTTGACTAAGGCAGTCAGTCGATACGGTGTTTGTACGAGAGATATGTGTCAAGAGCAATGTGTAGAGAATCATTGAATTGTACTGTAGCACGACGGTCACACCTAACTATGTGCTCTCAGGATTGTGATGTACATACGTTCAGATAATGCAAATATCCTTACCCAGGATACTAAGCCTATCCTGCAGTGGCAGTTGAGTGCTCTGAAAAGTAGGAAGAGTAGGAAGGGGAAGTTCCACGCAGGAATGTCTCAAACCTCTTTCCTATAAATCATTTAGTCTCACTTACGTAATACGTTTCTTAATGACTGTATTTGTACTGTTTTAAATATACGGTTTTACTCTCGTGTGTATTTCGGGGATGCCCGACTAGTTTCGGTTCCGACAGGAGACCTTTCTGAAGGAGTAAGTCGTCGAGCAGCGACGGTACGGTCAGGCATTCTCGAAATACACACGTGTAAATTATTGATTTTAATTTATTTTATTTTATTTGGGAAGCTTATGGCTTAAACAGTATTAGATTGAAATACGTAGTAGCAGATGCCAATTACAAGCTTCCAGTTAATATGAATGTAACTCACCAAAGTTATTTTTGTTATTTTAATGTATACATACTGTCTTATCGCCTTTTACGACAGCAACGGGGTGAGATGGGGTGGCCCTACTCTACTCCATAGACGGCAACCACAAGGGACACAGGAATATTGGTCCTAAAAACTAATCAAACTGCTGTTACTTGATAGTCTGTAACTAACAGTGACCTAAGAGGAGACGATACAGATCCCAAAAGGGGTGCCTCTCATCTTTATATATATAATAGTATGTCACTGAACTACTCTCAAACGACTGGACGGATTTTGATGAAATTTTTTGTGTGTGTTCAAGGGGATCTGGGAATGGTTTAGATTCACAAATCAGCCCGGCAGATGGCGCTGCAGTCGGTATCTAGGTTATTTATCTATATTGATCCTAATCGCTTGAAATATCATGCAGGACAACGTCTGTCGGGTCCGCTAGTATCATATAAAGTTATTTGGTATATTTTAATTTCAATAATGTGTACGACTTATAATAAACGTAAGATACGTTATACGTATATGTGTATACCAACTGTTAATATAATTACATTACATTATAACATTTATATACCCTAAATATTATATCGAATAACGTTATTGGATTTAACTTTTATTTAGTCGAAAATCATTAGGTTTATATGTAGTAGGTATTATATTGATATCATCATTATGGTTAACAGTCAGAGCAATCCGACTCGGATAGGTTAGAGGTCATTTTTTATACAAGGCAGGTGGTAATAATCATTTAATAGATATATAATAGAAATTACAAAAAATAAAATTGAATTATTTGTAGTACAAAAAGTAATTATTTAATTAATTTTTATAAAGAAACCAGAGCTCGTAAAAATTTACACTCTAATTATTGCCGCTGCAGTATATTGCTTACTGTATGTCGTTGTATTTTGATATACCAAACGATTTTGAGTTCAATGTATGTTATGATTATAAAAATTAGTTATTTTAAAATTGTATCAATAGTTTATTAAATAAGCTGCTCTTTTTTACTTTCTTTTTATATCTTGTACATATTTTACATTTTGTATTTATGTCACATATGCCACTTACCCGGAATGCCTCTACCAAATAGAGAGAATAGGGAGAGAGAATAGAGAGACTGTCAATGAACTGAAATGGTTCACCTAATTCCTATTTACGAGATATTCGGAACTAGCTTTTAGGTTTACAGTCAGTTTTGAGTGATCTGTCTACAGGTCGACACACCTGGCACCGCGCCAGCCGGTACATAGAATTGGATTTAAAACTATGGAATATTGACTAGGACTCAAATGAAGATATTGTTTTAAAGTTTCTTACTAATACGTAGGTTAAAAAAAGTAAGCAAATAATGCTTGTACTCGTATTGCCGAGTGAGTGTTGGTAACGGAAGCGCAATATCCCCTCTCCTATTCCTATATGTTTAGGTTAGTTTCATTATGGCGTCCACCTCCAGTAGCCTAAACAGCTTGACTATATATTTTTTATAGTATTGTCAATTTTACTATGGTATGAACTATGTATATAAAACTCATTTTCTTTTTTTTTAAGTTGTCAGGAATAAATCGCCTATTGTTATAACTTAATATTAATGATGTCACTGCATTGTATCTCACTTCAAAAGTATAAATTTAAAGATAAATAAATAATAATGATAGTAAATAAATACTCTCCACACATCTCACACTCGGCCGTCTGATCCCAAACTAAGCAGAGCTTGTACTATGGTAACCAGACAGCTGATAAGCATACTTATATATTTCTAAATACATACATATTATAGATTAATTACACCCAGACAGAACAAATGATCGTGCTCATCACACAAATATTTGTCCTGAGTGGGAATCGACCACGTCACGTGTCGCAGATTCAAAAGGATTTAAATCCATGTGGTCTATATTTCTATCTTACTAATTATCAATCAGTGCGCACACCCGGCGCAGGCAACGTCTTGGCAACAAGTGATATTCCTATTAACGTACGCACCACTGACAAATATCAGTTATGCCATAGACAACTTCACTATAGACCGTTAACTACAAAGTAATGACATTAGGCGCAATGTTGCCATTCTAATAAATTAAATAATAATTCATTCTCTAACATACATATGTCAGATGTTTAGAGAAGCGGTTCAGATGTTCAGAGAAGTGGTGATGAGATGGAGTCGGTTACTAGAAATCACTGGAGAGATTAGCTCGATTAAACCTTGTTTTTGTCTTACGATCGAGTACACATCACTGATGTCCCGGATAGTATGCGTCTGCAACCATTTGGCTGGTGGTCCAACGCTTTGGCTACTTAATTAAAGACACATAAATATATTTCATTTGTATTCGTCTTAATGGCTTATTTTGTTATTATAAACAGACGACTCTTTAATTATAAAACATTGGAACTAATCACAATTTTATCGATAATCGGAAATCGTTTTGTATTGACATGCAGACAATATATACTTACATAATGTGTGGTTAACATACGCATACGCAGCTGTATATACATACATATTTGGTTAATAAATAAACCTGGGTCCTGGATTTAGAGGTAGCGGGGTCAGAATACGGGCGGAGTGAGTTCTCCATAAAACTTACGTTTACCGACGTTAACATCACGCCTATATCTCTGGAAGAGGCAGGCAGAGGTGTGTTAATCACCGACATTTGCCTGAAATCATTTGCTATGGTTAAACAAGGTTGGCATCTTTCGGGTGTCACAAATGATATTTACACTTTATTACATACAAGCATTAAACAATAGCTGAAGCATCTCAGCGTTGCATATCTATAACTTAAACTGGATGTTTCTGTTGCCTGCTTTGAAAACTACAACATTAGAGAATAGTAACATGAAGTGGAAAAGAGAAGAGAGAAATATATAAAGAGAGAATAAAGATTGTGGTGTACTACCTGAATGCAGATCCTCTCAACAAACTAGAACTTCTCAATAACTGCATCCGATTTTTTTTCAATCTTGGCAAATATGACCACGTGTCTGCTTTACGTTCCCAATTAAAATGTTTTACTATTCTCTCTCTCTCTCTCTCTCTCTCTCCCTGTCTAACTTCTTGACTTCGCTAACTACTCTTTTCTCATTACTTAGCACCCCAGCTCCCCCTTCCTATTTAGCTTCCTACCTTCGTTGTTTGTGCTCAAATTCTCAAACTCGTATACTCCATATAGTATCACACAAACGAAAATACAATTTGTTTCTAAATTAAACTCTTCTGTCGTAGTTACAAAGTTTATAATGAACGATAACGATGTTGTCGTGTCCGTAGCTTATCAACGCTGGGCGCCCGTTCATAGCAGTAAGTTTGATTAAATTTAAGTGTCGCAAACGATACGAGTTCCTCAAAACTATTTGTCATTTAAAGCAACAAGCTGCTATCTAAAATTGTCTTACTAGTATGAGTGAGTGAACGAATGAATGAATGAATGATTTATATATAATAATATAAATTTAAGTCCACTGTCAAATTAAAGTTGTGCTTTAAAAGTCAGTGGTGGATTATATTGAAGATAGAAGCGGTGGGAGTGAACTGTTAGAGACTCACAGGCTATTTCAAATTATCAGTACAGTGGAATGTGAGTTAATGTTTCTCATTTTCTGTCTTCCTTTATTGTATAGCTTTGTTCTTCCTTTTAAACTTCTTTTTCTCTGCCTAACTATTATTAATAAATAGTTTATTTACTTTTAGCAACATAATCAATAGCACACAATAAAATATTGTTTTATTGAATAGTATATGTTGTACACGAAATATTGTAATACCCATCTGGTGATTTAAAAGAGTGGCCGTAAGGCTCAACCATTTGGAAACCGGCGGCTATAGATCAACACAGGCAGGTATTTAATTATTTCATAATTTTAAAATCAATTTCACATTTTACAAGGCAACCTATAGTTGTATAATTTTAAATATTGTTTAAATATGACAATTGCAAATAAATGAGCAATAATAAAATAAAGATTTTTATTTTGAATTTAAATTTGATTTCTGTCAAAAGAGTCATTAAAAGCAAAGGTTTGCCTGTTTATTATACTGTATAGCCTTTAAATAGCAAGGCTAGTCTATTTTCTTTTGGTTACTGCTTTTTTAGAAAATTTTACAACGACCTGTTTTAGTTTGTCAGTTGGCAGTTTTAAAATATGACCGTAAAATAATGAATAGCTACGTTTTATAATTGTTTTACAGAAGTAGAACCTTATACTTACTATATTACTGCATTTTATTGAGGTAATCATAGAAATATTAACCATTTTTTCTTAAAATAACGAACAATCCATCTTATATGTGTAATGTATTTACAGTAATTTTATTATATATTAACATTAATCTACAACTCTGAATGCATTGATCTATTAATAATAGCTCAATGTTAATGCAACGTTAACTTCTTACGCAAACATTTTCAACCCACGGAGCACTTGCACCCATCAGCCCTTCACTGTATTCGGTACCATGTGTCAACAATACGCATTGTATTTTTTTCTTTATGTAGATTTGAATAGGGTTTCATATCTATTGTACGCGATTTCAGGTTGCCTTGTCACTACTATATTGTAGTTAGAACTTAAAGCGTAGAGTAATAGGGTATGAATTTGTACGGAGTTTGTTGCGAGACATCCCTGACTCACACGCGGGGTTAAAGAACTTCGCTGGTATATCGTTGTTTATTATAATCAACTTTATTGATCAAGAAGCAATAGAATACTCATTGTAGAGTATAACAGAAGCATTATACATAGCATGGAAATATAAATTATGTCAAAAGCGTTAGTAGAGTCCCTCCTCAAAAAAATTAAAAGGCCTTTTGACACGATATCAAGAAGAGCTTTTTCGTCGAATTTTCGCTGAGACGTCCAATTGTAGTAAAAATTTCTCCCTAAATCAATAATAAAGTATTACTGTTACAATAATTCATACATTCGACCATTCGCGTTCATTCGTTAAATCGTTCTTCAGCACCGTACAGTTTTACAGTATTTTTTAAACCTAATACAATCGTGGCGTAACTTATTTCTAGAACCGAATGACTTAAGTCCATGTATTATCTAATATCATACATTGAATATATACTGAACTCTAATTTACACTACAAATGCATATATTTACCTGTTTATCTGATTGTGTACTATACTATAAGTACAAGTTGTAATAATTGATATTATGTTATTATTTGCTATTTAAATCAGACAAAAAAGTCTTTAATTTGTGATTACCTATTGTGCATCGGAAAGGAACCAGCTTCACTGATGATGATGGCTTTTCGCTTAGAGTAAATAGACTATGGGTTATTGCGGTTATTATATATACTTGACAAATTTTATTGTGGCGACACAGATCGGTTGTATTGAGCAAAACATCAACCAAAGGTACCGCATAGGGTTTGTTTTACTCCCGTCGAGCCGACCCATTCGCGCCTAAACATGTGTAGAATATTATTATTTCATTTATTAAACCTTAGCTGTCACACCATCGACAATAAATTTAAACACACAGTAAAACTAACTCCGGAGAAGACGTGACCTCTTCTATCGTGCGCGGCGTGGCGCGTGTGACACTATCGGAACTGACCCATCAATTCTTTTTGAATATGATAGCCCAGTTTATGAGAAAGTTTACTACTACGACCCTCAGGAGCGGAGCAGTGATCACAAACTCAGTTGAAAGACAAGTAAGAAATAAATAAAGAAAGTACGTTTTTATTGCAAAACCATATTTAAATAACAACACAACTTAGATATTATAAACTCGATACTACTCATCTGCTTTCATCAGAACTAATTGTTTAACCACGCACAATGGACGAGAGTGCGTGAGGAATGTTATCTGTGCTTTTCATCTTTGTGTGTACCGTTCAGAGTTGTGATCAAGTCAAGGGCTTAAACCTGGATAGAGTATACTACCCACGTCTAACAAGCGTTTATTTTAGCGAATGGGGGCGAAACAACAGCTTTTTTCTTTTTGGCGAGGGGGCTGAGGAGTGAGGAAAGAGGAGAGGGGGATAATTGTAGAGGAATAAGGAGAGGAGTTGGGCCTCAGTCATTTCAGGGAAATGCAACGCAAGCGTTACTTCACAACCGGTTTTCTGTGAGACTGTGGTATCGCACCGGTCGAGCCGGCCCATTCGTGCCTAAGCATGGCTCTACCGCTGTTGTATTATATTGTATTCGGTGTATATGTACATGCATCTAGTTACGATGTTCCTAAACGAATTGATGTATTTTGACATGTGAGTGAAACTCACCAAAATAAACTTATAAAGAACCGCTACCCTCTTATTCAAACACAAAATCCTAAACACAGAAATCGTACAAATTTGCTAGACATTTTGCGGGCGCTCATAAAATACTTATTTGTTTTAAACATTTAAGTGACTAAGTTGCGTGCTGTGACTGAACGTGACTTGTTAGGTATTTGACCCTATTTGAGTTCATTAACTAAATTAGCCATAAAGCTTACATTGGGTAGGTACTGTTACTAGCATCAGGAAATAAATTTTTCGATACATACATACATATGTATTAATATCTATCACAGTCAATACAATATCCCCGAAGGTCAATGTCTAGCATAATTTGATCCCAATTTGAATAAAGGCAACCCTATTGCCGTCATTCGCGCTCTGTATGACTGTATATATACTGTCTGATAGATAACAGTCCGATCCCTTAGTCGCATTCTACGACACCAACAGAAGAAAGGGCTGGGGTGGCCCTATTCCAGTCCACCGTGAACCACATGGACATTTTGTATTGTATTTTTTTTTCAATGCTTTAACTCAACATTATCTCAAGTCTCTCTTACTTGAAAGCGCAGTCTTGTTATCTTGCGCAGTGTGTCGAGGGGCTCACACGAGGAGTGCAGCAGACAGTTAATGAGCCTGATGGAACCAATTGACATTTATTTCTATTATTACATACATACATACACTCACGCCTGTTTCCCCAAAGGGGTAAGCAGAGTCGTAATTAACGCCTACATACACAACGCAAACACGCAAAATATTTGAATGTAAATAAATTTGTATTCACCTCGACGGAAATTCTGACACAATTGTCTCAAACATTATCCCTATCGTCTATGTTTCCAAATAAATCTGAAGAGACATATTTTCAATTATTCACATTATTAAAAGAATCAATAAATTTAAGTGCGACTAAAAGCAACTACAACTGAATGCAATACACGTCTCAGAATATTTTATTACTATTATTTTTCTGTTTCGGAATGTTATGTATCAGAGAGTATATACAGTTATACAGTGCCTGGATGACGTCATTAAGCTTGCCTCTTGTGACGTAAGTGAGACTAAATTATCGTTGGCAAAAATTGAACATTTTTTTTTTATGCGATAGGGAGGCAAACGAGTAAGACGCGTTTGCCTACCCCTACAGAGATATATGTTGGTATGAGTGTATTTCTGTTTCCTGTTTCACTGAGCACTTGTTACACAACTAAGTGAGCGTTGAAAAAAGTTAACGTCAAAAATGTTTAAATAAACGCATTAGCAACTCGCCAGCCATTGACTGACAATACTAATTCGATCTCTCAATATTAAAGCTCGCTGAGATTTCACTTTCGCCTCGTTCGTCGACCTCTTCAATCTTCAGACACTAGCACTTCCGATAACGAGTATGCTTTGACCTTTGCCTTTTCAAACTGCGACTTAACAGTGAACCAGTGTAGAATAGGCCTTAGGCTTCACAATTAGAGGCTATCCATTATTTATGTTTGCGTCCAAAAAGCTTTCGATCTCGGCTACTAAGTTTTGTTTTTATATAAGCCTACCAAAGTGACTGCAGTTGAAAAGCAATAAGAGGAGTCCAAGAGTGGTCACCATCCTCCTTGCATGTCTAGTCAATGCAGCATGGTGACCCGCACTATGGCGGCCTGATGAGATACTTTTTCACGCCCCGCTTAAAAGACCCGGGATCAAAGTGGGAAGGAAACACGTGCGCTAGTAGCGAATTCCAGGCTTTCACCAATCGGCACAGGAAAGTAGAGCCAAACCGTTTTTATGTTATGCAAACAGGTAGAAGGTTACCTGATGACAGGTGCCTAATAACGCCCATATTTACTTTCATAATAAAGTAACAGTTTTTTATAATTAAGTATCACTATTCCGAAACTCAAGGTCACAGCGTCCTGTTAAATAGCATATATCAGAATTGGTCTATTAGATGCTTAAGAGACAAATGCTTCAGCTGTTTTGTATGTTGAGATAAATCTGTTTTAGTGTAGGGATGTTGCATAAGGATGTGCGATTCGAAATAGCATTAGGTACGAGATTATATCGAGAGCTCATTGCGATCTATTAGTGGAGTAATGTCAGCCGAGTTCAGTGTCCGATGAGCTAATGACTCAGGGCTGTCAACGACTCTTGTTATAAGAGGGCATAAATGCTTTATTGCAACTAAAAAACTTATTGATTGTTTTTTTTTTAAACCGCATTGTTTTTTTTTATTCTATTCTTGTTTGAAATATGTATTGAGAAATGTCTTAATCCTAAACTTCTTATAAAAGCATTTCTTAGTGAAGTAGAATGTGGTTATCTTATTTCTTGGATTGTGAAGAATCTGTATACCGGGCTTATTAACAAAAAAATAGTTAAAAAAAAGGAATTAAACATAAACCTCTCGATAACATGTATAACTGTCGTAACAATTTCCTATGTATTATACATTTGGGGTGGTTAATACTTTCTGGCCAAGGTTGCATACTAATGACAGTTGCCTTGCAGTTGTTGGCAATATGGAGATATATTTTTTACACAAAAAGCCGTCGCGATGTGGTCTGATTGTTGAAATTAATTGCTGTGTGCGAACATACGCTTAATAACTGAATTTTCGAATAAATATAACTTTCGTATAAGACATGAAAGAAATGTGTCGCGGTTGTCTCAACAAACATCAAAATAACGGACCGAAAGAATATCCAGACTTGGTACAACCATTTTTTTTATTTGATAGTGTCCAGAGTGTTGGTGCGAGGCACAAACGCTTCTGCAAAAGCGCTCAACGGTAGTCGGGGGAATTAATTAATCGACAATAGAAGGAGTGACATAATTTATGAGATTTCGAAGTAACGCTAGCAAAAAAAGTGGAGCCTTTCAGTGGTAGAGCCATGCTTAGGCACGAATGGGCCGGCTCAGCCGGTGCGATACCACGGCCTCACAGAAAACCGGTTGTGAAGTAACGCTTGCGTTGCATTTCCCCGAATTGAGTGAGGTTTCCGGAGGCCCAATTCCCCCTCCCCCCTTTTCTCTCCCCTCATCTCCTTTCTCCTTTTTTCGATCTCCTCATCCCTCCTCTCTTCTTTCCGCTCCCTGCATCCCCCATCCCTCTTCACCCTCAAAGGTGGGCAGCGCACTTGCGACTCTTGAGTTGCAAGTGTCCATGGACGGCGGTGTCACTTACCATCAGGTGACCCGTCTGTTCGTCTGTCCCCCTATAGTATAAAAAAAAAAAAAAAGTGGATATTGAAATCTCGTGACATGTGTGAACTAAAAAAAACATTGTATTTTTTACCCTACTGGGCGAGATAGTGGGTTATTTTTACAAGTGTATGTACATATGTAGAATAAAATATTCTCACTAAATCCATGGAGCCCAGAAATAGTAATATTCGTAGATTAATAGTAATATTCGTAGATTAATAGTAATATCAATAGTATTTTGCATAGAATAAGATATACTACAACTCGATGTCTAATATTCATATATTACCAATCTCATTTTGTTCAAGTTTTAAAGAGTACTCACAGCTGGTATGTGTACTACGCTCATTGAATATAAATTACAATTGACAGCTACCAGACCACGTGTTAGTACGATATGTGTTCAGCACACGACCTTGCATTGTGTTCTCGTGCACTCTTGTATACAGCGTGTTCTATACAAAGGGTTGACTGGACTGTCAAGATAAATTAGAAGCTCTTAAAAGGTCAAAACTATAATTTTAGTACATTTATAGTATTCCACCCGCTGCCTCTTCGGGGACACAGGATTTTGTTTGTCAACAAAGTCTATCATGAGTTATGTTGTCAAATTGTTTTCTTTTAATGTTGATTTAAAGATGCAATTAAGAGTATTTATAGATTTTATATTGACTGAGTATAAGAAGACGGATGAGAGAAACAAATAAGTATAAATTAAAAATATCTCTGACTTGGAAACCATTCCAATTATAAAAAAATAGCTTTAAATCAGCTGAGCATAAACGAAAAAAACCTTTTACATGAAATAAAAAGGTCTTCATGGGCGGTGGTTGTGACTTACCATCAAATGAGCCGTCTGCTCGTTCGCCCTCCTGTACTAAAAAAATATGAGTATGAAAGTTAACTCCTGTATATAAAGGGATATGTTATGTTCAGTGTAATATTCACGTATGTATGTCTGCACGTCCGCTGTGTCGGCAGTGGGTACCGACGTAACAATGCAAGTACTTATATACTTACATGACATAATTGTGGTCGTGAGATGAATGTTACGATTTTTTTGCCATTCGCTGAGTCACGATAAATGACGAAATAGGCTTGGCGTCTTGGCGTAATATCTTTTTTTAGCGAGATTCTTGATATTCATTTATAGCACATTAGCTTCCGTCCACGGCTTCCCCGCGTGGTATATTGAAATGTAGCCTATGTCATTCCACAGGGTTCGAAGTATCCACATACCAAATTCATTCAAAATCGATTCAGTCGTTGAGACGTGAAAAGATAATAGACAGACGCATAGAGAGTTTTACTTGTCTACTTATAATATTAGTATATATTCAAACTTTTAAATCTGAAGGAGTCGGTTGTTAAGTTTCTAACACTTTGAATTTAATAACGTTATTTATAACCTTTCGAGATGAAACGAGGAACAACAGCAGAAATTATTTGCATTTCCGGTTTCTGAATCGCGTAATTCAAATTCTCGTGCTCATTATGATAGTGCTCGGGAGTGAGTAAAATTAAGTTATATGAAGGTAAGGCCTCCCCGGCAACGCTACCATATAATAATATTACAATGACGACTTAATTACATATTTACTTGTCAACTATATACATTTTAACAGTGGGGCGGCTCGACCGGTGCGATACCACCGAAGAAAACCGGTTGTGAAGTAACGTTTGCGTTGCATTTCCCTGAAATGAGTGAGGTTTCCGAAGGCCAAACTTCTCCTCTCCTTTTTCTTCTCTCCTAATCTCCCCTCCACTCTTTCCCATCTCTTCTTTCCCCTCTCCGCATCCCCCAGCGCACTTGCGCAGTTGCAGGTGCCTATCGACGGCGGTTGTCACTTACCATCGGGTGACCCATCTGTTCGTCTGTCCTGTCTGTATGTACATATTTATGGCAATGAAATGTCTCCAGTTGAGTTTGAGTATGAGTTTCAATAGCGTTACAATTTGTACGTTTGGAATGGGGCCTACATATTAGACAAGGATTGTTTTGTAGTATTTAAAAAAATTGCACCTAATTACCGGCCATTTTGATCTAGAATTCATTATAATATTTAATGGAAAGTTATTTGGCGCTCGAATTTAATGCCACTGACCTTTTTCTGTATTATCCATTGATTTAAGTAACTTAACGTTAATAAGTTTAAGTAACGTTAAGACTCTGCCAGCATAGACTTAGTTAACTCCTCTGTATTGTATTTTATTGTTTTATAATCCAGAAACATTCACTTAAAATTTTTGATAATCTATTGACATTGTTGTTAATGATGTTGGCTCCCGACATGTAGTTCTATTATTTTATTAATGAAACAGTAACCCGTGAAAACACCGAGCTTGACACTCGGGGAATTACGGACGAACATAATCAGAATTACTTATATTCGTCGTGACTTACTTGAGTGTTGAAAGGGGCAGGAAGGTCCTCGCAGCAGCGATGTAGGCTGGGCACGCGTGGCTTCGAACCACCTCTTTTGTCGCCGGTTCACTCGTATCATCAACAAGACGATTTTTGATAGGATTAGGCATGTAGGGGACTCTCGCGTGTTATTTATTGTACGTTTCGCGGTTTCACTTGTACTTTTTGATACTTTTTGATTACGAAGTAGACGGCGTTTATACTTGGTATTAATCAATTTCTCTCCTTAGTAAAACGGAAACATCAATATTAGGACGGAACATAAATATGGAACAAGTATAATTTTCAAATTCCCCTGACGTTAAAATTATTTTTCAAAGAAATCAAAATAAGTTCTTACGTTGTGAAGCTACAACGCAACACACACACATACAAAAATAGAAAAGTTAAACTTATACCAATCCATCTTTTTGCGTTGGTGATTTAAAAAACTAAGGAACTTTTTACATCCATGTATAGTTATTTATTATGACTTCATGCACATGGTGTACAAAGGAGGACTTAATGCCTGAGGCATTCTCTCCCAGTCAACCTATTCCAGTATATCGAAGTCAACATAATATATGCAGAGGCATCTGCCCCTTTTGTTAACAATAATTTAGACCCATTTACATAAAAATAATATATTATATGTTATGTTAATATTATGTTTGTTTGTCTGCAGGGGTGCTGAACTCGGCGACGTGAGCCTCTTGAGGCGGATGCCCAACGTGGAAGTGCTAGCGCTCAGGTATCTTAAAACATGCGTTATCCCACTGCTGAACAAGACCTCCTCTATCGTTAATCTATAAAGTGATTGCCATTAACTAATATGTATATAAAATCATATTATAACCGACTTTATAAATAGAAGGTTCCTATTTCAGATGTAAGTTACTTATTTAATTCAGGTTAACAAGTTGTTTACAATAATTGATATAGTGCGCTTTATGTCCAGCCGTAAGGCATACCAAACATAATATGTAATATAGATAATATTCAATTTCATATCAATATTACATGCAAAGCCGTGAACAAGAAATGCCACAAAGCTGAGGATAGTTCTCTCTCGCTCTCGCTCTCGCTCTCGCTACAATAGCATATCATTTAGAAATTCATTACGACAATAATGCTTTATTATCTAACAGCTTCAATAATTTATGTTTAAGTTCATTGTTACTGTTGCTCAACATAAGATTTGTTTACTTACTACTTATTATATGTGTTTGGTGCCATAGCGGCGCTATTATGTAAAAAGGTTGTTTGTATTTTTTTAATTTGTCGTACCAAATAAAAAAGTATGCTTCTTGTTTGGTCCTGTTTTAATTAGAAGAAAGTGAGTTGAACCTCAGGAACATTAAGTAGGCGATATCTTCATTTTTGCACCGATGTCATTTGTTTTAATAAATCTGCAGCAGATTCAATTCTAGGTTGGTCCTAGGTTTTTTTTTTATACTATAGGGGGACAGAGGAACAGACGGGTCATCTGATAGTAAGTGACACCACTCGAACCAACTGTAACTAACGGTAGTAACAGTAATACACAGACTCACTCACGCCTGTATCTATGAAAGGGTTGGCAGATGCGTAATGACAGCCCACTTTTTACAGAATGTATTTTAGTCCTATTAATGTTATAGAGGCAAGTCTAGTGCCGTTGGGGCACTATTCGGATATTACATTAGGAGGTGTACTGAAAGAGGAAGGGAGGTTAGAACGGAATAATACTTATACATACGGATCGGGGAGTTCAAGCCAGCGCCGCACATCTATAATTCGAACCGGCTTGAGCCAGAAGATCCGTGCCATCTGACTATAAAAAATGTTAGTGTTAATAAAGTGTAATGTGAATATTTTCTTTTAAATATGCGTACATATGTATGTATCTATATCTAATAAAATTGTATCAAGGAATCTATCTAAACGTCTTTACTCAACATCAGTGTAGCCGTTTAGTAAATAAGAAGATGATTTAGTACTTACAGATATAACACAGGTTATAGGGGGCTCGGACTTGGGCTAACATGGCCTTAGAGAGTAAGGCCATATTAGCCTCGAAGAAGCTTGGTGTGCTAAACAGATCGAGACAGTATTTTACTCCGGCCCACCGCCTGCAACTTTATAAGGCGCAGGTTCGGCCGCACATGGAATGCTGTTCTCATCTCTATGCAGGTGCACCCCAGTACCAACTTCTCCCTCTTGACCGCATTCAACGGAGAGCGACTCGCATCATCGACTGCCAAGATATTTCTGATCGACTTGACACCTTGGCGTTGCGTAGAGATGTAGCTTCACTCTGCATCCTCTATCGCTTGTATCATGGGGAGTGTTCAGAGGAATTGTTCGGACTTATACCGGCTGCAGGTTTCCGCCATCGTCCTACGCGACAAAATATCCATCCCCATCACCTGGACGATTGGCACTCCACCACTATGCGCTTCGCCAGAAGCTTTTTGCCTCGCACAACCAGCTTATGGAACAAATTGTCGCCTGCCGTATTTCCGAACCGATACGACCTTCACACCTTCAAGAAAAGAGCGTACCTAAAAGTACGGCAACGCACTTGTGACTCTTGAGTTGCGGGTGTCCATGGGCGGCGGTAGTCACTTACCATCAGGTGACCCGTCTGCTCGTTTGCCCCCTATCGCATAAAAAAAAGTCTGGCATCTGCCAGTTCGATTAGCACAGACACAGCCACACAATCCCTCCTATATCTTTCCTTCCAATGCGTTACTTTCTGATTCTTATCTTTGCGTGTCAATAAACTCCCAATTTTCCCATTTTTAGTTCCTTTAAAGTGCCCAGTGGATAATAAAATTGCCTTCTATTAAGTTAGTGTTACAAAATTCTAATTTGCAAAATGTGCGTGTTTAATATACACATGTCTATCCCCTCAGGGAATCAGGCATAAGCTCATTACCATCACATCAAAATTCGTTGCAATATAGACGCGTACGTTCCTTTTTGGTTCTCAAACATCTTAACCTACTTCCATATAGTGTGAGCTAAATACTGACAGAATTGGCCCCCTGTTGACATGTCTGAACTAGTTTGTTGTGTTAACATGTTGATGAATAATAGAAAGAATGTATAAGGTGACTGTCATGACCTTTATCTGCCTTGTAACGAGTATTTACTTAAGCAAAGCTTAAGAGATTGATACCAGGTTATAAAAACACAAGCTTAACGGCTAAAACATTCATACACACGGCTGTATCTCTAAAGGGATACGCATAGCATATATTAGACACCTACATTTTACCAATAATTTTTTTTGCGCAATAACTTCATACATTCAAGCTTTTGCCGTCAGCCTTGCAATTTAGGAATTAAAGGTGGAAAAATTGTCCCGCACTCACAAATATGCTACTTAACCGTTCATTATGACCTTTTGCGTAAACGTTGTCAGGGGTTCACAAAATTACTTTTTAGGGGTCAAACGAGCAGACGGGTCACAGAATCAGACAGGTCAGGTCAGATCTGTACCTCAACAATAGTAAGTAACATAATGCAACATTGCTTCACTACCGGTTTTCTGTGAGGCCGTGGTAATACTTTGGTCGAGACGGCTCAGACGTGCCGAAGCATGGCTCTCCCACAGCTATGGTTGTTCATCCTCTTGTAAAAGATACTTATTCCGCAAACGAAGCCGTGGCCCAAATCTAAATCTTGCCTTAATAACACTTGTACAATATTTATTTAGTTATACAACAACATCAAATATCAGATAACTGTTACGTATTGTTTTTAATAGTTTCGTGTTATGTCAGTCGCGCACGATTTGTTTCCTAGTGGATGCCTTTCAAAATTATGTGTAACAATGATTTTTAGCCGACTGCAAGGAAAGTTATGTCTTTCGAGTGTGTGTATGTATGTATGATCTTTCTTAGTCTGGCCCTAGAGCCTATACGGCGTTTATGCCGTCCATAGACACCCGCATCTCGTCGTCATCGTCGTGATGAGGGATGGGGGATGCAGGGAGTGGAAAGAAGAGAGGGGGATGAGGAGAAAAGAGATGAGGGGAGTGGGGGAGTTGGGCCTCCGGAAACCTCACTCATTTCGGGGAAATGCAACGGAAGAGTTACTTCACAACCGGTTTTCTGTGAGGCCGTGGTATCGCAACGGTCGAGCCGGCCCATTCGTGCCTAAGAATGGCTCTACCACTGTGAATCTGTGTTTATTATGTTATAGTTATCATATACATATAGATTAGGACTAATGAATAGGATTAGAATTTAATGTATGGTAGTGTGTTCCAGTAAAATTAAAGTAGAATAAATGCTGTTGAGATGAGATCACTGCGAAGTGTGTATGGAGTAAGGCTTGTTGACAGAAAGGAACATGTATATATTCGGTTTGTGTGGCTTGTAACAAGACGTAGGGACGAAAATTTAAAAGGGTAGGCTGAAGTTGTTTGGGCACTTACAAAAATGAACACGGAACTAATTACAAAACAACTATATATGACACTTGAATGGAAATGCCGTCAGGGTCCACAACGCAGAACATACATAGATCAAATTTGTGATGTTCTGAGGATAGAACAGGTCATATGTATACGAAACGGGCTTGTATGAAAGGTTTATTGGCAGTGGAGGAAGCTCGTGATGTGTGTATAGATAAAAGCAGGTGGCGGTCTGTTGTCTCTGCGATGGGAGAAAGGCATCAGGTTATGTATGTATGTATGTATGTATGTATGTATAGATTAGGGATTCTTACTGCTGGTTACCGCCGCTTGGTTTTAGAAATGATTATTATAAATATTTAGTTTTATATGAAACGATTCACCCTCATCCTACCCCTGTGTTATCTGGGATCGGTGCAACGTGTTTTACGTGTATGTACATTGCTAAAAAGTTTTACGGCGTGCCGCTTGCCTGATGCCCTCCTTACTCCCTCCTAAGGAATGAAGTCGTTTAAGGCTAAAAAAAGGCAGAAAAGGAGATTTATGTAAAGAAAAGGCGTAGGGACCAGAATCTGGGTTCAGGTTTACCGCAAACCTTAGATGAGGGAATAGGACTAAGACTGCAGTGGCTGGGAATGCCACTAGAGCAGGTGCACATGCTGGCTACAATTAGAAATTCTGCCAATGTTGGTGGTGGCCAACTTCTGTCGCGGCCATTCGAGGGTACCTAAATTATAGTACACTTATATATACATATATTTCAATTAGATAATAATCTATATTACAATTTTATTTCGTTATAGAGTTTTGGGGTCCGAGTGCTAGTCCCATTTATAAGGAAATAGCTAAACGAGTGATAGACACTACTCGTGACCAGAAGACTGGCCTTTTCCTTGCACAGCGAACAAGCAGTCATTCAACGTGATAATGCTGCCAGGCTCCTGGGAACGCGAAATAGTCCCAATTTTAATTTTTATTATTTATTTAGTTATAAGACAAATAAAAATATTTATTATCTTGAAACCAAAATAAAATTAATTATCTATACAAATAAATAAAATTGGAGTGTCTGTTTGTAATATTATAATAACCGTTTCTTACTAATTGCATATGGATGTAAACATGGTACATATGCCAAAACAACATTTTTTTCAATTTTTGTCTGTCTGTCTTTCTGTCTGTCTGTCTGTCTCTCTGTTTGTTCCGGCTAATTTCTGAAATGGCTGGACCGATTTTGGCGGGCGGAAAATTTTCAATATTTAATTAAAAGAAGAATTTCATTTAAATTAGTTTAGGTATTTCTTAAAAACAGAATAAATAAGTTATCATAAACTCTGCGAACTGAACAATAACTTTTTTGGTAAATACCACGCGAACGAAGTCGAGGGTAACAGCTAGTCTAAAATATAAATATCATGATTTTGATAGTGATCTATACTTATAACAATAGTTATTGAACACAATAATCGAGTATGTTTGAGTTTAATTAGTTGCGCTCGTATCGATTCTCGCGCTCACCGCAGAGCGCATTCGTGCTCACGTCAATGATAGCATATGCAAAGATACTTGTTTATTGCCTTAACTAATATTATAAACACGAATGTAGATTTGTTTGTTTGTTACGCTTTCACTTCATAACTAGTCAATCGATCGTTATGAAGTTGTGCACTGTCCGGGTTGGCGGCAATGGCTTGTCCCGTCTTGCTTTAGGTAATCTAGCTTCTTTCCTCCTATTTTAGGACACCGTGTGGTATTAGTGGGTTCAATTCCGACACCACCCCACTGAAAGCCCCGGTGGGGTGACGGCCCGTGGGGGTTTCCGTAAAAAAAAAAGGTAATCTAGCTTCTAATATGCAAAATGTGGGTGTTTGGTACACCTCTGCTTACCACTTCGTTGATACAGGCGTGAGTATGTATGTATTATTTGAAACGGTCCATTTCTAACAAACAGTAACAATCGCTACTCAGATGACAGGCTTTAATAACATGTTGCTGATAACTAAACGTTATATAAAGATATAGATACATAGCTATCTAGTCTAGCCGAGACAGACGGGTCGCGACCTCGCGCCCCTGCATCAGTAATGCTACTTATTGGATTTATATCCAAATGCGACAGGATATTTATTTGCCTGTAAAGGTTTAGTTCTATACTGTAACTAGCCTACGTCTTCACCGGTGTGCCCTCACTGCACCGTAGCGTGATGATAAATCTTAATATACTATATATCTTAATACTATTCATTAATGCGAAACTTATGATTTATGTTTCTCAATACATTACTCTAAAAACGACAGAACTCGCCAGAACGACTTAATGGATCTGTTAAAAACTGCGTAAATATACATACATATATTATAGTTTTTATCCCATCATTTAGAGAAGATGGGAAATGGGGAGGAGAATGATGGGAAGGGAAAGGGGGTTGCGCCTCCAATAATCTCACTCACTCACCGGCTGTTAAACAATACAAGCATTGTTTAACAGCCGGTTTTCTGTGAGACCGTGGTAATACTCCGGTCGAGGCGGCCCATACCTGCCGAAGCTTGGCTCGCCTACTTTAAAAGTTTTTATATTAAACTTATTTTTATATTTTAAGCAAAGCCCTGAAAACGTATAATATACAAATTGGCAGTAAGTAAGAAGGCTAACTTAAAAGCACCCGTAACCAGCGAGCGTTTAGGGAACGTCTGATAAATGTGGAAAATCAAGCTGTATTTTAGCAACGTGATAATAGGCGCTCTATCGACTCTGCCCATCGCGGATGGGGATAGGGCGCGATATTCCAACTAAAGGTTGGTAACCAGACTGGGCATTCATTACAACATCGTTAATCGACTTAGTGTCTGCTGACCGTAGTATCATTTACAATAAATATTGGCTGTCGCCCTTACTGAGCCTGTTCACTCATTACGGAGTTAATTGTTTTTGGGTTTCCTTTTTATTTTTGTTAGCTATAATTTTGTGTATTTAAAATTTACAGCAATTTGCTTCTTCATCTACAAATATAGAAAAGTTCCGTGAACAATTAGATACGTTTCCCGACGTTGCAAACATTTTGGAACCAGATTAAACAATGGACATTTCACAGAATGAGCTTTACAGTTTCATTGTCTGATACAATGATACAAAAGACATAATGAGTTGACACAGAAGTGTTTCTGAGTAAACAGGTTGAGGAAAAACTGTCTAAGTTCTTTAAACATCGTACACTAACTACTGGGATCTAAGTTTCTCATATAAACGCTGAAGGAGAGATAACTATGCTGTTATGGAACACGCACGCAAATTGTGTCGTCACAGTCTTTTTATAGTTAAAGACGAAAGAACGGCTCAACTAGTCTGGAAGAGATCATAGCATATATTGTAGTAAAATATTTATTATTGGGAATATATACCTACGCACACGTTTGTCTTCTAAAGGGGCGGGCTGAGGTTAATGATGTTATTATACACGGATTGGAATCCCCGGAATCCACACCTGAGTATAGCCATATAGCTATATATATATATCTGACTTATCTATACTAATATATTATAACTAGAGGGGTTATTGTTTTTTTTCATTAAACGTTCTGTTAGTAAACGACAAATACGAGTGTTTCGGTCTGTGTTATATAAAGTATTTAGTTAGGAATATGTGTACTTATGACCTACAGCAAGAAAATTTTGTAAAATATTTGAAATAGATTGTTAATGGAGTTAGTTACCTGTTCTTTTTCGTAGTACAATAAAACTAGCTTCACGACTGTCATAGCCATGCCGATTTGCTGTCTTGACAATTTAAAAATGCGTATAATTTGATGAATACAAATAAATGATTTTGACAAACTTAACTTTGCATTTTGCTCCCATACATAGTGTAGGTTTTGAACCGTAGAATATAAGTTTATTATTAAAACATTTTATTTTGTATGATAAACAATTTTTTTTCTCTTCTTATGCACAACGATAGTTGTGCTTTAAAAGTGGTGGATTACATGGAAGATAGAAGCGGTGGGATTGAACTGTTAGAGACTCACAGGCTATTTCAAATAATTAGTACAATGTAAAGTGAGCTATTTAATTATTTCATATTTTTAATATTAATTTCACACTTGACAAAGCAAACGGATATAGTTCGATAATTTTAAATATTTTTATAAGACGATTTCAAATAATTGTTGAGCAATTTTATGAAATAAATATGCTTAAATTGAATTTGAAATTTTGACAAAATTTATTAGTCAACGCAACGGAAACGGTCCCCTATAGGTTTTGATTCCCTTTCGACCATCAAGATATGCGCCATAAACGAAGCGTAAACGGTCTTATCTTTACATTGCGCTGACTTAAAATTTGACTTTGACACCTGTCTCACGAACGGTCTAGTGACCATAAGCACAGGCTTAGTCAACAATAATGGAGTCCCATTTACGTAATAAGAGGCATGCCTACTTATATGTGTACTAACTGATAGCTTGGTTGCCTTTTACCATGGTAAGAGATGGGGTGGCCCTATTCTCTCTCTCTCCATCGTGAACCACACGGCCTCATAAACTCGAAAGTATGTATTGTGGGGGTATACAATATATACAAATAGCTGAAGTTGTTTAGGTAACACATGGAGTACGGTTTCGTGAGTGAAGTCCTTAATTAGTGAGGAAGGTTAGGTCATTTACACTCAGTGTGTAGTCTATGGAACATGTTTCCGCCATTGCGGCAGCGCGACAAGGACGCCCGCCAATTAGAGCGTTTAGCTCGTGCCGCGGGAAGCGTTGCCCAATCACGCGCGATTACCTCCATTCTATTACCAATCACGACCCCGACCGATGTGCTTTCCATCGTTATCTACACTAATATAAAAAAGCTGAAGAGTTTGTTTGTTTGAACGTGCTAATCTCAGGAACTACTGATCCAGTTTGAAGAATTTTTTTTCGCTTTAGATAGCCCGTTTGTTGAAGAAGGATATATACTATAAAACATTACGCTTCGACCTTTAGAAGCACAGCAGTGATCATAAACTGCTTGGAACGTCTAGTTTCAAATAACTATATGTTCATGTACATTAGTGTAGCTAACTGACTGACAAGTTCATTACAGTATTACAGTGACATTGCACAATACAAACCACGTAATTAGCCAAGTACATCGTGTAATAGTGAAATATAAGCAATACTTCACTACATTTTATATTAAACTTAATATCATTCTTGTAATTATATTTTTGCTTTAAACATACAAATATATTTATGTACAATTACTCCTGTGCTCTCGAAGGTTGATTGTCTCCCACATTTTCTGACTTTAATTGGGTCTTATTGCACGTTATAGGCGGCAAACCCATCACCCACAAGGCTATTTCGAATCTAATCACAGTTTTTTCAGTATACATAAATAGGACTGGTAGCTATGAGATAGGGGGCAAACGATCAGACAGTACAAGACTGTAAGCCTGAGACTCTGGAGTTTCAGGTGTGCATGGACTGCGGTAGTCACTTATCATGATTAAACACCATGAGTTGAAACGTGTCTTACTCCCGACGGGAAAAGGGACTTGTCATAATTTTAAACGCTATGTGTTTGTGTCTGTGTCTGTCTGTGACACTCTCAAATTTAAAATCTGGTTTTCTAGCGATGGTTCTTTGGCATGTTTTAGCAAAATCGTTTGAGCCGTTTTATGATCATTAGCTGATTTCTAATCTTTGGCGGGGTTTCAAGAAAGGTTGTATTTTCGATTTGTGTTTGTATAATTGCAAAGATCGCTTAAAAGTGACTTGTTGCTTTTTTAAACGAGAATACGCAAATTGAATATAAAATTATGTAAACACTTATTTCACCTGTGATCAATTTATCATAATTAAATAAGTTATTTACTATATGACTATATTGTGTAACACCTACTTGAACTATTAAATAATATCAAGAGCTCCTTATATTCTGAAGGGCGTCGTATCGTACTTCCGTATGTATTTTTTTAATATAAGGCAGTTTCAATCACTCGTTATTGTAAAACGTATACCTAGTTAATATTATTTGTAAGTATAATTATGAATAATAAAATTAAAGCAGCTCTGCCTTGAAAATTATTTCAACGATTAGCTGAACCTTTTGAACAAAAAAAACCTTAACAAACCTATCTGTTTATGAGTTGTGTTGCCACAGACAAACACAACTCATATAGATTTAACTTTGATTTTTTTATATTAATTCACTATTGATTTTTGGCAACATTTTTAATAACTATTGGCCCTATCTCTTTTCCAGTATCAACAAAATCCGAACACTAGTGGACTTCGCAGGATGTCGCCGGCTGAGAGAGTTGTACGTGCGCAAGAACGAGATCGGAGACCTCAGTGAGATCAGGCATCTCAGGAGGCTGCCGGACCTGACGTCGCTGTGGCTCGACGAGAATCCTTGCACGCAGGTCCCAGAGTAAGTCCATGTCATCATCATCTATCCCCTTTTCGCAATTTAATTTTTGTGTATGTTTTGCTCTTCCATCATATATCATGTTTCGTTATTTTACTGCAACTTTATTCGGATTCATGCAATCCATGCATCTCTTTATTGGTCATTTTCTACTCTGTCTTCTACTCTTATACTTGTTGTCTAGTTGTGAATACTTTCATTAGGGATACGCTGTATCTGGTATTCTTTGAACTTTTCTAAAATAGATATAAAATCTGGATGTCTTTTTCCTATTTGGACCCCGTATTCAAGACGGTCGTAAGCTAACCGGGTCTCTTTGGCTCACAGAATTTAAATGCTTAAGTAACGTAAAAGTTAAATGCCTTAACACCCCTGTATTCTATTTGTGTTACATGACTATATATAACTGTAATATGCTGTTACAATGTTGTTTTTTTTTTCCGATTCCAGATACAGAATGACAGTACTGAGGAACTTGCCAAACCTGGAGAAGTTAGACAATGTAGCCGTACAGCCAGACGAGGTGAGACACACGTACTCTCACACCTGTATCCCCAAAGCAGTAGGTAGAGATGTATTGAGTACCTCTCCCCTTGCAGGCTATAATTTAGTCCCACTTAATAGAGGGGCAAACATATTGCCTGAGGTAAATCTTTTTATTTCTAGACCACATTTATTCTATTACTACAATATTACTGGAATAAAAATGAATTCAATTCCTCAACATCACTTCTTGAATCACTTTCGTCTGATTGAGAATATTAGGGGTATTATCGTAAATGAAAACGATGTAACAAGGGAAGATATTCGAAGCAAAAGCCACAATACATGTGATTCATTGGGGAGTGTAAAGTGCAATAGCCCGAGCAGTTCGCATCACTGTCACTCAAATCAAGTAAGTATATACCGAAACGCTAATGGGAGGGTTGTCTTTTAAAAAGAATCAAATCAGTTGATACTTTTTATTTTAAAGAGACATCCCCCGCACTAGGATGAATTCCTATGTCGCGGTGGTTTTTACAAACATTCAAACAAAGAATACTCAGACTACGAACAACAATTTGAGTATTACACGAAGTGTTGTCCCGTGCGGGGATCGAACCCACAACACACGGCGCGGCAGCGTAGTGGCGAGGTGACCACTCAAAACCGCTACGCCATCCGTGCATGCCATTCTTTATATATATATATATATACATTTGTCTGCATTTTAATATTGTACCATTTATATATGCAACCGTTGCTTGTGCTGTTTGCAGGTGCAAGAAGCGATGCGTCGTGGCGTGCACATACCAGACTCCGATGACGAGGGGTACCCACAACAGGTGGGTAAAACCCTAACATCTGCAATAACACAAGCCTTGTTCCTTTCAGGGTAGACAGAAGCAACAGCCCGCTACTTGCTCATATCCTGACATACCTCACTAGCTTTACTACCATTAAATCTTTCATGCACACCCAGCGCCTGCTCTTCCTTCAGAACAATATTTGTAATTTAATTGTAATAATGGTCTAGAAAAAGACGTTTTCTTAATTATTTTTAAGTAATGGATGATGGCATATCATCATACAGCAAGAATGATCTGAAAATTATGCCTATGTCCAACAGTGGTGAAGTACGTTTATCAGCTGTGTAGTTGCGATAGTACAAGCGCTTCTTAGTTTGGGATCAGAAAGCCGTTTGTGATTAAAAATAGGAGATTAAACATATATACTAGCTTCTGCCCGAATCTGAGGTATGCTTTTTTATATTATAGGGGAAAGACGAACAGCGGTTGTCACTTACCTGATGGACCGCTGTTCATGGACACCTGCAACTCGAGAGTCGTAAGTGCGGGGAGAGGAAAGAGAGGGGGATGAGGAGATGGAACAAGGGGCTAGGGGGCAAGGGGGGTCAGGGGAGAGGAAAAAGGAGAGGGAGAGTCGGGCCTCCGGAAAGTAATTCTCACTAATTTCGGGGAAATGCAAGGCAAGCGTTGCTTCACAACTGGTTTTCTTTGAAGCCGTGGTATCGCACCGGTCGAGCCGGCCCATTCGTGCCTAAGTATGGTTCTACCACGTAACGACTATAAAAATAAAGTAAAAAAAAAATAATGTCAATAAAATATAGTCCACTGAAATGACTCATCTGCCTGATGGAAAACCTACTGCCTACTTTCGCATAATTATATAATATTAGTATAGATATAGGTTCCATATTATTGTTTATTGTATTGCAGCAGGAGAGCTACGGGCAGTACCGGCGGCAGCGGTCGTGCGAGTCGAGTCCTGAAAGAGACAACGACTCTTATTACACGAGGCCCCCTCCCCCCACCAGACACGACCAGGTATGTTTGCATGTACCTAAAGAGTGTTCACAAAAAGTACAAGTATATGTTTAAAATCTGTTTCATGAATAATTATTATATTTTTTTTTTATATTGATGGTTTTAAATTTGGATACAGCTGTTGTTTCTATTTTTTAAATTAGACTTCACTGTGTGGTTTGGCTATTTATTAATTGATTTTGTAAATTAATTAGAAATATAGAAATTTAAAATATAAACACTTAATTAGTAAATTTGTATGTTACATATGTTATAAATATAAAAAAAATGGTTGTGTGTAAAGTCGGTTTACGGACAATAGTTTAACGTGACAACGTCATAACAAATCACTGATCTCCTCGGACGCATAGGCCAATCGAGTGGAAGAGAGATAGATGCGGCGCAAGCGTACAATGAGCGTAACGGGACAATGAGTCATCCTTTAACGTGCGTGCAGCCGGCGGTCATCGATTTATTAGACGATGTCACGTCAAAATATATGTTTTAAGTCCTAAAATTCAAGGGTTAATGTTGTGACGTGAAATCCTGAATTTTCAATATTCGCTTCAAGAACACTAATTCACAAAACAATATTGACTACATTATTAAATGTAGTATGTAATGTGTATCATATATTGTAGTAACAACATAGCCTGCATCTTGCTTTTATAAAAAACACCATTCAACAATCTAAAAAAAATATATATAAAGAAACAAATAATTCAGTTTTTCTGTTTTATATTGTTTAAATAATGTACCCTTTTTACCCGACTGCGTAAGAAAGAGGGTTATGTTTTTCTAATTTATTCGTACGTACGTATGATGTTTCGTTGTCACACTGTACCTTAGAGACCAAAAAGCTTTATGTTTTTCTACAAATGAAATCGCATTGGAATCGCCTTAATAGGGGCGACATACAATATAAAATTGTAATAAAATGCAGTCGGATTCCATATAAATATATATATATGTATATATATATGTATTTGTATTACTTGTTTAGAGAATTTTATGGATACCTAGCAAAAGCTTTTATTCATCAAACAATATTTTTTTAGGTACTTATAATGTAAGTAATCGATTAAATATTAATTTTATGGCGCTTAACTTGTAAATCTGTAAAAATAAAAGGAATATTGATAATTCATAAGTATTCATAACACTAAACATATTTTTCAAAGTTACCCGGACGTATAATTTTCATGGCCAAAGTTAGCAGAACAACTACTGTAGCTAAATCGTTGTTGCCTGTGATAAAATGTTTAATATTATTTAATATAATATTAATTGAATGCATATATGTGTGTTTATTGTGTGTATCGTATACATATCTAATCCTCATCGTAACTAACCCCCATGCATGCATGCGTGCAGACCGGCAGCGACAGCTCGGAGGCGGGCGCGGAGGTTCCGGTCGAGTCGGCGCGCTCGGACCAACAGGTGATCTCATATGTGCTACCGCACCAGAAACAAACTTGTAGATTGTAAAGTGGTATATGTTTGTGATAGTTGCATTTTAGTAATCTTAGCGATATAATTTAATTAAATATATGAATACATACCTTATGCAAATAACGTTTTATGGTTGAGATAATTTTTTTAATCTCTCAAAAAAGCTCCTGCACGAGAGCTAGCATTTCAGGTACATGCAGACGTTCTTCACCCGTCCTCTTTCCTGTTCAATATAATTGATTTTAAATCTTATAAATATTTTTATTATTTTTAATTGTCAAACCAAACTGATAATACAGTACAGGGCAAGAAATAATGCACATCGACCTCTAGAAAGAGACTTTCGGCTAATTTCGGCTTTGTAGAGCATTGTCCCTTTCGCACACTACATGTGTTACGCTTTGTCAGTCGTTCGACAAATGCGGTGGAGTACGGTCGCGTCCGTTTCAGAATATATATAAAGAGTTGTTAACACTCCCAAATTTACATGAATTAGAATTATACTATGGCATCTTTAGGAAAAAGAGGGAAGCCTTTACATGGTCAGTCATGCGAAATTGTCTACAAAGTGTATAAATATTTTTTAACTAAAGCCGAAAAAATTAAAAATCATGAAGATAAAGACATATGTAACTATTTTAAGAAGGTACAAGAGCTAGTTGTAAATGCCTGTGGAATTTCAAGAAGAACTTTGAACAATATATTAAAGGAAGTCAGTACTGAAACAGATTCTACTGCAATTAAGTTCAGTACCCCGAAATAAGGTAGACAAAAAAAGCAATTTCGTTTAGATATGGACGATTTTGATTACGTCTTATGTTTGATATGATTGTAATTCTTCATACAACATTGTGCGAAGAATGGTGTATAATTACTTCATGTGTTCAATGATTCATTCACTTACGATTTAATGAACTGCCTACAGTAAAATCATCAAAGCTAAACTATCAGAGGTTGTTAATTACAATGGATCTGAAAAGACGTTGAGAAAAATACTTCATGAGATGGGATTTCGGTTCACTAAAATGGAAGATAATAGAAAAGTTCTAATGGAAAAGCACGATGTAAGTCTCAAACGAATGGAGTACCTTGATAAAATACGTGAATTTCGCGAAACAGGAAAAAATATAATCTATATGGATGAGTCTTACATACATACATCACACACTAAAAGAAAAATTTTAAAAGGTCTACGTTTGATAATAGTTTATGCGGGAAATGAAAAAGGCTTTGTTCCTGGAGCCTTTTGTGGACAACACAAACACGGATTATGTGTCGGCTTAAGGAGAGGTAAACAGAGTTTTCCGTCGACAAAATAGTTGCTGAACGTGGACACACTGTATTGCGATTGCCACCGTATCATCCGGATTTTAATCCAGTTGAAAATATATGGTCCCAACTGAAAGGTTATGTAGCCTCTAGATATGTGGGTATGAATTTAACTACAGTAAAAATATTATTGGCAGAAAAAGTAAACATGATTGGAACTGAAGAGTGGAAAAGGTTTGCAATCATGCAATTAAAGGTGAGAATGAATATCGGAGATTTCAACACGGTCTAGATCAGGGGTGCTCAAACTTGAACTGCTGGCGATCTACCTCAATATTTTTAGACTACTTACGATCGACTTGAGAGGCTGCAAGTATGTGTGATGCAGGGTTGTCGTACATACACGATACACCCTACCTACCTAGGTAGGGTGTACCGTAGCATATATAGATATTAGCTTTCCGCACAATTTACATTATCTTAGTCAAGGTTTGGGTTAGGTTTACTTAAGTTCTTCTCTACAATATCAATGAAAAAAATCCTAGTTATTCAAAATTGCGAGTTTATTCGTTGTTACAAAACAAAAGAGTTACATATGGTGTTAAACTCAACTAAGGAGTGACTTTGGATCTTGAAGCGTGGCACTGCATGTCCTCAGCATACTTTTCATAAGATGGTGCGTAACCACTGAGTGCCAATCGCAAGCATGATGACATATGATCGTCAGTTAGTCGATTGCGATATTTTGACTTAATTATCTTCATTTCAGAAAATGCAGACTCACACAAGTAAGTTGACCCAAACATTGCCGTCAGTTGAAGGGCGATTTGCCTTAGATTCGGATATTTATCTTCAGATATAAAACACCAGAAATTTGTATCAGATGCTGTAGCTTTGAGATGTATGTATATCTGATATAATCTGCACCAACTCATTTTCAACAGAACATGAGTTCATATTAAACTGACTTGCTACTTCAGTGGTTAATTCCTCAATGTTTTTACATGAAAAAGGATAACTCATAAATGATGCTATATTTGCCAATTTACTGCAATCATAAAAACGCATTTCGAATTTTCCCAAAATATTTGATAATTCAGCCTCATACGTATCATAATTCAACTGAGGAATCCTTGCTTTCAAAGACGGAAAATGTTTCAGATCCTTTCTTTTCAGTTGATCTATCATAAGTTGCAATTTACTTTTGAATGCGTTTACTGCGCTAATCATCTCAATAATAGTTTTTCCTTTACCTTGAAGCTCCAAGTTAATGGTGTTTAAGTGCATTGTGATGTCAGTCAAAAATGCCAAATCAGTCAGCCATTTTTCGTTTTTCAACATCTCAGTGTCATCACCTCTTTCGTCTAGAAAAGCTGTTATTTCGGGTAATAATTCTTGAAACCTTTCTAGGAATTTTCCGCGACTCAACCACCTGACGTCCGTGTGAAGAACTAAATCAGTGTGTTCAGCTGACTCCCTATCTTCCAACTGCAACTTAAAGAGCCGCCGTTGCAAGCTACGTGCACGGATGGAATTCACAATTTTTGTTGCAATGCCCATAATTTCCTCCGTGTTTAAAACTTTTGAACACAAAACTTGTTGATGTATAATGCAATGGAATGAAAAAAATGAAGGGAATTCTTCATTAGCTCGACACAATGCCACAAAACCGTTCTTGTTTCCAGTCATTGCTAGTGCTCCATCGGTTGTAATGCACACTAATTTATATATTGGTAGCTTGTAGTTTTTTACAAAATTGATGAAAACGTCATATACTATATATCTTCGCCACGGGTCTTCCCCTTCAGAGGAATGATTGTCAAAAATTCTTCCTTAGCCAACATGTCATTGAATACCATCCGAATAAAAATACACAGCTGGGCAGTGTCTGTCATATCGGTGGATTCGTCGAACTGTAAAGAAAAGTATGTACATTCCATGATATCATGCTTTAGTTTATCTGCGATGTCCTGACTCATGACTTCAATACGCCTTGTGACAGTCGGACGAGATAACTGAAGTTCTCTAATAGCAGACATGATTTCTGTTTTATTTTTAAAATCTCCAAATAAAGTCTCACCCGCTTCAATAAATGCTTCCTTCACAACCGATCCATCTTCTAATGGTTTCTTGTGTTTCGCCAATATATGAGATATTTTAAATGACGCGATCGTAGCAGCTTTTGATTGTTTGGCTGGTCTTGTGAACATGGTTTGTTCTTTTTTCAAACAAGATATCAAATTACTTACTTTTCGTTTTCTTAATTCACTCTGTGGCGGAAAATCCTTTTCATAGTTTTTATGAACCGTTTTATGATGCCTCTCTAAGTTACCACGCTTAGGTATTGCAACTGACGCACGACAAATAACACAAATGCACTTATCCTTCACCATACAAAAGAAAAATTCTTCCTCCCAATCGTTATTAAAATAATACGTTTTAGATTTCTTCACTGCACTCATTTCGCACTATTTAATAATAAACTTTGTATCGACGTAGTATCGCCTTCAAGTTACAATTCAGAATGACTCCAATTCCTGCAGGCGCAACATTTATATCGGCGTGAACGAAAGTCTCGAATGTTCCCGTCAAACGCGCCGCCCGAAATGGTCTAGTACAGTCTAGTCTAGAAACAACGCGGCTTTTCTTTGACAAGTACCGCGCGTTCCTTTGATAAAGCCGCCTTTTGCCGCAAGCAGTGTTATTACGTAATAATTTTTTGTAGTTTAGTTACCTACTTATTAAAAAATTTTTTCTTCTCAAGATCTACTCAAAAAGCACTCGCGATCGACTGGTCGATCGCGATCGACCGTTTGAGCACCCCTGGTCTAGATAATTACACTGATAGACTGGTAATAAATACAGCTGATAGCGACAATGATATTGACTTCATTGAGAGCACTGATAGTGAATCGGAACTAATTGAGGATTTATAGTTGTTTTGTCAGAATGTTTCACTTTTCAAAATAAGCAACTCACAATCATTGTTTTAACAGCTCTTAATAGATACCGGACTTTAGTATTTCAAAGCCAAAATTAGCCGATTGTCTCTTTCTAGAGGTCGATGTGCATTATTTCTTGTCCAGTACTCTAAATTAATGTGTTATGTATGTTACAAAAGTATGACGTCACAGATTTTAAACATTTAGCATATATACATACACTCATACATACATCCTTGAAGATCCTTAACCTACGCACACTTTTTGCTAACTATAATTTGGTCTCCCTATTTTTCTAATATAGGGGGACAGACGAACATACGGGTCCCCTTGCCATCGCAAGTGACAACCGCCGTCACCTGCAACTTAAGAGAAGAAAGAAAAGAGTTGGGGATGAGGAAATGGGAAAGAGGAGAGGGGAAGTTGGACCTCCGGAAACCTCACAAATTTCTTGAAAATGCTACGCAAGCGTTGCTTAACAACCGGTTTTCTGTAAGGCCTTGGTATCGCGTCGGTCGAGCCGGCCCAATCTTGTCTAAGCATGGCCCTACCACTGTTAAATCTACAACATCGCTTCAGTATCTACTATAATATACATATGCTATTTGATAGTTTATTATTACTAGATCGATGATAAATAGATTACTGAGTACATAATTAATAGAGCATCGCCTGTTTTATGTGATAATCGATTCTGTACTAAAAATAGCGTACCCTTTTTGACCAATCATTATTTAGTGCCAGTTACTTAATAGCCTACAAACCTATTATCGTCATCCACGCATTGTAGACCCGTACATGCTGTCTGTTAGATAACAATCCGATTCCTTAACCGCCTTTCGACACCCACAGGAACAGATTGGGTGGCCCATTTCTACTTCATCGATGCGAAACAACGCATCTGGTTATTACTTTTAAGTGTATATATATGCCGCTACCGCGCCCGAGTGTTGTGGGTTCGATCCCCGTACGGGACAACACTTCGTGTAATACTCAAGTTGTTGTCCTGAGTCTGGGTGTTCTTTGTACCCGTTGTTTGAGTGTTTGTAAAGTCCCCCGCTGCACAGGAGCTAATTCTAGTGCTGGAGTTGTCTTTTTAAAAGAAAAGAGAAAAAGAGTTGACTATATCTTCATAGTGTATATACATACGTCTAAAGAAATGGCACGGTGGGCACATGTGATAACGACCGCAGTCTTTGATAAATTGACACTACCTTATGCAATAGATAGGGTCATATAGTTGCATTATTAACACTCTCCGGGATTTTGGATGCTTTCTTTAAACATGTTTATTTTACATACACATATACCGTATAACCGTGTGGTTCCCGCGGCAGTAGAATAGGGCCACCGGACTCTCCCGTGGTTTTCGTAAAAGGGGACTATATAAGGGATCGGAATTTCATCTATCAGACAGTATATATGTTTGCATACAATCCAACATCGCCCGGAAGACCGCAATAGGCCTGCCCCTTATTTCGTTAGTGAGAATAAATTATGATTGGCAAGAAGTGTGAGTACCGTCTGCTTACCCCTTCAGGGATATAGGAGTGAGCATATGTTTATATATATGTTTGTTTTTTTGTCACGTCGTAGATCCTAGAATTTCGATGGGTGAGGTGTTATAGTGCGAGTGACATATTGTAATGTCTCGGTGCAAGGTTACGTCTCTTACTGCAAGGTTATATTACAGTCGGGTTTTTAATCGCTCAGTATTTTATTGTACTTTTACTGTTAAGCTTTTATACCATAGTCTGTATCATATTTAAGGCAATTTTTTTTTTACTTTTTACACATAACACGGTAGCTTAATGTGCTCTTTAACTCAATCATTAACTTTTTAAAAAGTATAGAACCGCCATTGATAAATTGTAATGAGCTGTATTTTTCAACCTTTAATTTTTGTGCTTAGAGGGGAAATATTTTTATTTTTAATTCGTTTCGCTTCGATCTTGATACGGGACAAAAATATGTGTCATCTACAAGTAGTTGTTCTGAGTGTGGGTGTATTTTGTGTCCGTTGTATTTAAAGTCGCACGTGACCTAGAAATTATTAATAATGCACAAATTTTCTTTAAAAAAAAAAGAGAAAAAAGCAGCTTCGAGTTTTTAAAATCGGTTTACAAACACCAAAGATATCACTTAACGTACAGAAAAAGTCAGTTAAATTGAGAATTCGAAAAGTCGAAGACTCAATTTGACTGAATATTTTCTCTCCTTTTCAGAGTCTTTTAATCCATGTCTCATTACAGTGCCCGCTGTCTCCGACGCGACGTGCGCCGCCCGCGGCCACGTCCCCCGACTCGGACGAGAGATACGACCACCCCGCCATGACAAGGTCACATTACGACGTGAGTACCATTACACACACACCGACACACCAGTGACATAGTGTATACACACACACCGACACACCAGTGACATAGTGTATACACACACACCGACACACCAGTGACATAGTGTATACACACACACCGACACACCAGTGACATAGTGTATACACACACACCGACACACCAGTGACATAGTGTATACACACACACCGACACACTAGTGACATAGTGTATACTATAGTGATACTTTGTTTTCACACGATATACTCAAAACATACGTTTGTTTAACTGTACTGGTACAAAAATATTTATCCGACTTTTGAGTAGATGAGTAAATGTGATTGACTGTATAACAGTGGTAGTTTGCAAGATTATCTTATGATGATATTCGTATTGACAACTTCGTATAGACAGACAATATACAATATACCGTTTTGAAAGTGCCCAACTGATCGATTTATACGTTTATATAAATATTTTAAACACATGTTCACTGTTGAGAGTCGGTGTGTTTTGGTCACCTAGTGTCGCTATCCATCATTCTATAATGTTGTATGTAGTTTGTTTCACTGACAGTTTCATGCTTTTGCTATAGATATGTGTAACCACTGTAATAATTAAAATCTGTCTAACAATATTTACTTCTCTTCTCGCCATTATATCATTATTGATAGTCTTACATTCGTTGCTAGACCTGTATCAAGTACAACCACATTACGTAACATTCACACTTTAAAATACCTTTGTTGTGTGGCTCCTCACAGAGGCAAATAGTAAGGTCGTATGTCGGACTCGAGACGGCACTAAACACACACACACACACACAGACCCTGTGACGGGACACACACAGTGTCCCGTCACAGGGTCTCTTTTTGTTAATCTTTGTAGACTTGGCATCCTCATAAGAATACTTTTATTTTGTAAATACATATGTATTACACCTACATAGAATACCGAGATTATGTAATATACAAATTAATGCATATACGTACTTGTATTGAGTGGGAATCGAACCGGTCGTAGTTGAAGAACATAGACGGCCGCCGGGTTACATACATAGATCGTCAAGTGTTATACTTTCACTCAAACTAATGTAGATTTTGTAGATCAATCTAACACTCGGGAGCAGTTTTTTGTTCTGTACGAAAGGTTTTTCCACGTTTTAGCTACTAGGACATTAGGTATCTTCAAACCTTCAAGAAAAGAGCGTACTGCTACCTAAAAGGCCGGCAACGCACTTGTGACTCTTGAGTTGCGGGTGTCCATGGGCGGCGGTAGTCACTTACCATCAGGTGTCCCGTCTGCTCGTTTGCCTCCTATCGCATAAAAAAAAGGTATCCTAGTAGTTAAAGCGTGGAAGGTTAAAAAGAAAAAAGAAATTCCGTGGGAGAGTAATATTTAGGCACGAATGGGCCGGCTCGACCGGTGAGATACCACGGCCTCACAGAGAACCGGTTGTAAGGCATTTGCATTTGCCTTGAATATCGCTTAAATTAGTGAAGTTTTTGGAGGCCCAACTTCCCCTCTCATTTTCCCCTCTGTCCTCTTTCCCATCTCCTCATCCGCCCTCTCCTCTTTCCCCTCTCCGCAACGCACTTTCGACTCATGGGTTACAGGTGTCCATTGGTAGTGATTCAAAAGGGGATCAGATGAACACCCACCCGGTGGCAAGTGACCCTTCGGGTGGGTGTTCATTTGATCCCCTTTTAAAAAAAAAATATCAAACGTATATTCTAGTTTATTAGTAAGTTATCTAACACAGTGATGGCCGCGCCGCTGTCCTTCTATTCATTTAGATTTATTTATTTATTTGTAGGTAACAAAATATAGTTGCACAAGTGTCTCTTATACTGATACAATATACAACCGAACCAAAGCACATTTAATAACAGGTGTGTTACAGTCGTCAATTAAATAAAAGAACTAGGCCGTAGACAACTGACATTCGTATTGTTTATGAATACATATTAAACAAAGTTAAAGATGTCGTAGCTTGTTACGTAGGAAGTTAAGTTGTCTGTTTGGTACACATCTGGCAATCGTTGCGGTTCACGTGTAAGTAGTGTGCGTGTGTTGAAGTAGTGTTGTGTTGCGTGTTGGTGTTGCAGCCCGCCAGAGTCGCGCGGTCGCCCGACGCGCCCTCGCTGCGACACTCGCTCTCCGCACACAGCGTCAAGGTATACACACAATTTACACACACACACATAAATACCGGCAACGTACTTGCGACTCTTGAATTGCATGTGTCTATCGGCAGAAGTACCTTACCATCAGGTGACCAATCTGCTTGTTTGCCCCTTATCTCATAAAAAAAACACATTCAATATTTATTTTCATGTCAGGATTTTTTAGTGATACCTTGAGAACTAAAGCTTATACACCTTATATATCACTGTTTGGCTTGCGAAACACTTTCTCATTTTTTATCGTATTAGAAACAAAACAAAAAACCACCTCTAAACCTTCTTTTTAATATTATTAATAAATAACGAACGTAACAAAATTTGCTTGTTATTAATCTTCCAAACATTTATTATAATTCTCAAAAAAAAAAAACAATTTTAGTGTACATTTTGATAACTTCGATATATATAGAAACTACCCGTTCCCCGCACCTACGTTTATATGCTCACTGCTCCGCTCCTAAGAGTCGCAGCATGATGTTTTATAGCCTACCTCAATATACTACCTATCTTATCATACCAATGTTGATAATATCCTTTAAAAACATTGTTATACAATGTAGTGATGGCGAGTATACTCCGTGTGACGACATGTATACTCCGTGTGACGACATGTATACCCGGTTGCTTTTACAGGAGTACTCGTACAGTTCGAACGGTGAGTGTCGGTTCGGGTCCAGCGGACGTGTCGCTTCCCCACCACAATACCCAGAGAATTACTACGAGAGGCCCGACAGGTATTAAATTTGCTTATTTTTATTTATTACAAATTATGGATTTTTGTTTATTAGTATCTTATACCAGGAGGTCTACCCGCAGTAACCTAATATATTTTTCAAGACAAATATAACTTTATTTTTGGCTCATAATTTCATTACAGTTGGTCAAATTAAAAAAAAAACCTATTTTTTAACTTACAATCGATATACCTCATTATAAGCTTTCAGAAAATAATTATAAAGATGCGAAATGAATATTTGAAACAAAGTCATTTGAACAAAGGTATTTTTAATTACTTCTATTTAGTGTTATTTAGCTATGGACCTTTTGAAAGTATCATTATGTGGAGCAAATGCGGCGAATAGACGTAGATAAATATAATGCATTGTGCTTTTGCTTAAACATTTATACACACGCCTATATTCTCTAAGGGGTAGGCAGTTGCCCCTTAAATGCCCACTTTTTGCCATCCAAAATTTAGTCGTACTTACATAATACGGGCAAACGTGTTGCCGTCTCTCTTACACTGCTCCCTTAGTCGCCTTTTAATACAGTCACAGGATGTGCAGGGGCGGCCTTATTCTAATCCATCCAGGTCTAGTTCTCGGCTGTCCTTAAAATAGCTATAAATTACCTAATTACTCACTTTTTTCTTACTTTATTTGAGGAATTACATGTTGCAAAAATAAGGCTAATCTAAATTAATCTTTTCATTACTATGAATTTAAAAAATATTGAGTGCCTTCACAGATCGGAGTCATACGGTCAGATGTCAGCGCGGTCTGGAGGGGAGGCGTGGGAGGCCGAGCGAGCCGCCATGGGGGGTAGTCGCGAACGCGTGACGTCATACGACAGAGCGAGCACAATTCACGAGCGCGAGCGAGACAGAGAATACCCATCCGCCGTCATGGCTGACCACAGGGGCTTTACTAGAAGGCCTGTTACTAGAGTAAGTTCAAATAACTTTTTCGTTTATATATTGCAATAAAATGATTGAATGACATTCTGATTTGGTCTAATGATCGAACCTGACTGCAGAACCAGAGGTCAGAGAGGTCAGGTCAGAGCAGATACAAATATTTGTGAGATGAGCACGAGTATTTTTCTGTCTGAGTGTAATTTAGCTATAATATATATATATATAGAAATACATAAGTATGTTTATCAACAGTCTGGTTACCATAGCACAATCTCTTCTCAGTTTGGAATCAGTCGACCGTGTGTGGGATGTCTGAAGTTATTACAATATAATAATAATAATAATAAGAAATAGCATTATATTTCATTTTTATACATATACAAAAGAAATAATGGAAAATAAATAAAAAGAAAACAGAAAAACTCGATTCAATATCACTTCGCATATTAAATGAAATCTTTAACGTTTTCTCTAATGAGAAATAAAAATATACAGTTATTGCATTATTAACAATATAATAAAATACATGTTTATTAATTGCTATTTTGTGAATATCGATAAAGCAAACTATTGTTTCGGCATGTTATTATGTATATTGATACACAATTTGTAGTTTTATTAAGTGACGCCTTCATACAATTGAGAATATGAACATCTTCCTATAATCTATTGCAAACCGTAACCGTGTAATCTAATTGTCTAGAAATATATCTGTTTTTGTTTTATTTAAATCGAGATAATTGTTTCTAATTAAAATTTTTTGTATAAGGTTTATATTTGGCCTACGCAAATATGACCACGTATCCGAATACCGCAATTTGCTTAAGTGGCTCCCGATTCGCCTTCGTCGGAATACTCATATTCTTTCTCTACTTTATAACATATTGTTCAATCCCCTTACTCTACATTATCTAAAGCAACGTTTTAATTTCCTATGTGACACACATTCGAGGTTGTTGCGATCATCGGAAAACTCAAAACTGCAAATACCAGTGTATTCGACAAAGTTTTCTGACAAATCATACACAGTTGAAGCAGCACGGCTCTGGAATGCCCTACCTTTTCTTTTTTTTTTCTTTATGCGACCCCCTATCGCATAAAAAAACAACAAACGAGCAGACGGGTCACCTGATGGTAAGTGACTACCGCCGCCCATGGACACCCGCAACTCAAGAGTCACAAGTGCGTTGCCGGCCTTTTAGGTAGAGGTACGCTCTCTTCTTGAAGGTTTGAAGGTCGTATCGGTTCGGAAATACGGCAGGCGACAATTTGTTCCATAAGCTGGTTGTGCGAGGCGAAAAGCTTCTGGAGAAGCGCACAGTGGTGGAGTGCCAATCGTCCAGGTGATGGGGATGGATATTTTGTCGCGTAGGACGATGGCGGAAACCAGCAGCCGGTATAAGTCCGAACAATTCCTCGGAACACTCCCCATGATACAAGCGATAGAGGATGCAGAGTGAAGCTACATCTCTACGCAACGCCAAGGTGTCAAGTCGATCAGAAATATCTTGGCAGTCGATGATGCGAGTCGCTCTCCGTTGAATGCGATCAAGAGGGAGAAGTTGGTACTGGGGTGCACCGGCATAGAGATGAGAACAGTATTCCATGTGCGGCCGAACCTGCGCCTTATAAAGTTGCAGGCGGTGGGCCGGAGTAAAATACTGTCTCGATCTGTTTAGCACACTAAGCTTCTTCGAGGCTAATATGGCCTTACTCTCTAAGTGACCGCGAAACTGGACTTCGCTTGATATATCGACGCCAAGGATTCCGATACTGGCTGATGCAGTTAGGGAAGTGCTCTCAAATTGAGGTGATACGACCAATGGCATCTTTTTAGCGGTGAACGCGCAAACCTGTGTCTTCGTGGGGTTAAACTGGACTAGGTTAAGTCGACCTCAATCTGAAACTTTTGATAAAGAAGTTTCGATTTCAGACACAAGTTTGGATCGGCTTTCGATGATCTAATTCAGAATAGAAACGTTTATTGGCTTTTATTTTATTATTACATAGGGGGACAGATGAGCAGACGGGTCACCTGATGGTGATAACCGCCGACCATTGACAACTGTAACTCAAGAGTCGTAAGAGAGCTGCATGTCTTGGCAAGTGATAAAGGAGTGGAAAAGGAGAGTGGGATGAGGTCGCGGGGAGTTTACAAACATACATTGTAGTGGTAGAGCCATGCTTGCTTAAGCACGAATGGGCCGGCTCGACCGGTGCGATACCACGGCCTCACAGAAAACCGGTTGTGAAGTAACGCTTGCGTTGCATTTCCCCGAAATGAGTTAGGTCTCCGGAGGCCCAAAATCCCCCACCCCCCTAATGATAGCGCTGTTAACGAAAAGGATACCCCAGGGGGGTACCAGCGCTAGCGTTGGAGAATCCCCCCCTGGACGTCCACCCTCAGTACGGATTATGCCTGAGCGTGGACGCCCAGGCTGCCCCTCGTACTCTGGGGGGGGGCTCAACTGCGCTCTCAAAATCTGCTCGGGGCAAGAGAAGGCATACCATGGCACCCCCTGTCACGTTTACCGTGGATTTTTGTAACATCAGGGGCTTACATTCGAACCTCGACACTGTCCACCACCACCTTGAGACAACAAAGCCGGCCTTGCTCTTTTTAACCGAGACGCAGATATCATCTCCAGCGGACACATCCTACCTCTGCTACCCTGGGTACGGACTGGAACACTCCTTTGTTCCTAAGGCTGGTGTATGCGTGTACGTTAGAGATGATATCACTTCTCGCCGCCTCGGCAATCTTGAAGGTAGGGACCTCTCCATCTTATGGCTACGTGTAGACTGCGACGACCATCCCCGCATCTACCTATGCCTCTACAGGTCCCATAGCGGTGATGCCGAAACGGACCGACTCATCGACCAGGTCCAAATGGCTACAGACTCAGTGCTCCAGCAGGTCCCATCCGCAGAGATCGTGATTCTTGGCGACTTTAACGCCCATCACGCCGAATGGCTTGGTTCGCGCAAAACCGATCATACGGGAAGATCTTTTCACGATTTCGCCTTGGCATATGGCTTGACGCAGCTGGTAGCAACGCCTACGCGAATCCCAGATGCAGAAAGCCACGTGCCTTCACTGTTGGATCTTCTGCTGACCTCACATCCTGACGGCTACAAAGTATCCGTTGAGGCCCCTCTTGGCTCTTCGGACCATTGCCTGATTAGGAGTATGGTGCCAATCGTTCACTCGCTGCGGCCGCGTGTTACAGGCAGTCGCCGCGTATGGCACTATAGGTCAGCAGACTGGGATGGAATGAGAACATTCTTTGCATCCTACCCATGGAGGCAGGTTTGCTTCTCGCCGGATGATCCCAATGTCGTTGCTGACTCTGTCGCGGATGTTGTGCTTCAGGGTATGGAACTTTTCATTCCATTCTCCCTGATTCCCACAGGTGGCAAGTCCCAGCCTTGGTTTGGTCGAACCTGCAAAGCGGCGTCCCGCCGAAAGCAGGAATGTTACCAAGTATGGGCTAATGCAGCGACAGCACGGGATGTAAAGACCAGCACATTAAAGAAGCAATTTAACTTTGCCTCCAGGTCCCTCAAAAGAGTAATTGCTGGGGCGAAGTCGGCTCACATCGGCAGAATTGGCGAGAGACTAGTTAGTCTCCCCTCCGGAACTCGTGCATTCTGGTCTCTTGCCAAAGCTGTCCAGGGGAACTTTTGTATGCCATCCCTTCCACCTCTGCGCATAGGAGATAATTCGTTGGCCCACGACGCTAAAGAAAAAGCCGATCTTCTGGGCAAACTATTTGCGTCCAACTCGACCCTGGACGACGGGGGAAACGCACCGCCGACCATACCGCAGTGCGAGACCCGCATGCCGGAAGTCCGGTTTACACAAAGGGCAGTGCGTAAAGCGCTTCTTTCCCTCGACGTTCATAAGTCGAGTGGGCCCGATAGAATCTCTCCTATCGTGCTGAAGACGTGTGCTCCAGAGTTAGCACCGGTTTTAACGCGCCTTTATCGGCTTTCCTACTCTCTTGGCGTAGTCCCGAACTCATGGAAGACAGCTCTAGTGCACCCAATCCCTAAAAAAGGAGATCGCTCGGATCCGTCCAACTATAGACCCATAGCCATCACCTCCTTGTTCTCCAAGATAATGAAATCCATTATTAACTGCCAGCTCCTCCGGTACTTAGAAGACCACCAGCTCCTCAATGATCGACAATACGGCTTCCGTCAGGGTCGTTCAGCTGGTGATCTTCTCGTATACTTGACTCACCGGTGGGCACAGGCGATCGAGACCAAGGGGGAAGCGTTGGCCGTTAGTTTGGACGTGGCGAAGGCCTTCGATCGGGTCTGGCACAAAGCGCTCCTTGCGAAGCTTCCTTCCTATGGGCTTCCCGAGAAACTGTGCAATTGGCTCACCAGTTTTCTTACAGACAGAAGCATCAAGGTCGTTGTTGACGGTGCATGCTCCGACTCCAAGTCTGTTAATTCTGGTGTCCCACAAGGCTGTGTGCTATCACCCACGCTGTTTCTTCTGCATATCAATGACATGCTGCAGATTAGCAGCATCCATTGCTATGCAGACGATAGCACGAGTTATGCCCTTTACACCGGCCGCGCTAACATTTCTCGGGTAAACGTCATCGAAAGCCGATCCAAACTTGTGTCTGAAATCGAAACTTCTTTATCAAAAGTTTCAGATTGGGGTCGACTTAACCTAGTCCAATTTAACCCCACGAAGACACAGGTTTGCGCGTTCACCGCTAAAAAGATGCCATTGGTCGTATCACCTCAATTTGAGAGCACTTCCCTAACTGCATCAGCCAGTATCGGAATCCTTGGCGGCGATATATCAAGCGAAGTCCAGTTTCGCGGTCACTTAGAGAGTAAGGCCATATTAGCCTCGAAGAAGCTTGGTGTGCTAAACAGATCGAGACAGTATTTTACTCCCACCGCCTGCAACTTTATAAGGCGCAGGTTCGGCCGCACATGGAATACTGTTCTCATCTCTATGCAGGTGCACCCCAATACCAACTTCTGCCTCTTGACCGCATTTAACGGAGAGCGACTCGCATCATCGACTGCCAAGATATTTCTGATCGACTTGACACCTTGGCGTTGCGTAGAGATGTAGCTTCACTCTGCATCCTCTATCGCTTGTATCATGGGGAGTGTTCAGAGGAATTGTTCGGACTTATACCGGCTGCTGGTTTCCGCCATCGTCCTACGCGACAAAATATCCATCCCCATCACCTGGACGATTGGCACTCCACCACTGTGCGCTTCTCCAGAAGCTTTTTGCCTCGCACAACCAGCTTATGGAACAAATTGTCGCCTGCCGTATTTCCGAACCGATACGACCTTCAAACCTTCAAGAAGAGAGCGTACCTCTACCTAAAAGGCCGGCAACGCACTTGTGACTCTTGAGTTGCGGGTGTCCATGGGCGGCGGTAGTCACTTACCATCAGATGACCCGTCTGCTCGTTTGCCCCCTATCGCATAAAAAAAAAAAAAAAAAGACAAAGAACACAACGTCTCGGTATAATTGTAGATCATACAAATATTTGTCCCGTGTGTGAATCGAACCCCCGACCTCTGGTTCAGCAGTTAGCGGCACTAACCACTAGACCTACAGGCCAGTCATATAATTATGTATCCACAGTTTACGACTTGCTTAGTTTGTCTCCTCCAAGAGAGGGAGAGTGAGTAACTCCTGTTTGCTGTTGCAGAACTCGAACCTGCTCTCGGCGGTGCTGTGCCTCGTCAAAGAGCTGGACTACCCGAGTCTCGAGGTCGCCGAGATGGCCGTCAGGTAACATCAATGACATGTTGATTATGTTGAAGGTATAAAAACTGTAGGATCCCTTTAAATTAAATTTTTTCCATCACTTGACATGAATATATAATTGCATTATTATCTATATATTAAACATTATAAAATACTTCTCTGAGAAAAACTTTTACATTACAAATTACAACATCTTAATTCTATGATCTTCAATACGATACTAATTTAGACGATGCAATTGATCTGACATTACACTTCTCACCATTTTAAAAACATTTGACATATATAAAATTTACTTGTAAGCTGCAATGTACAGGAAGGAGGCTTAATTACATAAAACCTGTAAAATTCTCCACCAACAGATTAATGGGTGTAAAGTGTAGAAATGGACCATACCATCTCTAATTGGTTTATTTGGGTATTAAATACACAACTGCTTACCCCTTCGGGAATACAGGCATAGGCGTTAAAGTTGTGTCGGTTTAAAGTTTTAGGACATTTTTTCCTTATCTTTTTATTTGTATTATATGTTAACACAATGCTTAAAACATTAGAAAAGTCATTTCGGTGGAGAATTTAATATCTGGGCGGTAGCTCCCGACACCATTTGAGCTATTCCTTCTCCTTCTATTTTTTTCTTGAGATGGAAAAAAGGAGAAAGGAGATGAGGGGAGAGAAAAGGGGGGAGGGGGAATTGGGCCTCCGGAAACCTCACTCAATTCGGGGAAATGCGTTACTTCACAACCGGTTTTCTGTGAGGCCGTGGTATCGCACCGTTTGAGCCGGCCCATTCGTGCCTAAGCATGGCTCTACCACTGAATAAAACTTTACAAACATTCAAACAACGGACACAAAGAACACCCAGACTCAGAACAACAACTTGAGTATAACACGAAGTGTTGTCTCGTGCGGGGATCGAATCCACAACACTCGGCGCGGCAGCGTATTGGCGAGGTGACCACTTAAACCGCTACGCCACCCGTGCAGGCTGTTGCTTTCAATGTTACCTTTCCTCTCAATATACATATGTACACAGAGCCCCGTTGACGGCAACAGGCTCGGGGGCAAGACTAAAATATATACGTATTATACGTTAGTGAATCCAAATTCTGATCGGTATAGATCGATATTTATTATGTGAGTAATTTTATATGACATTTTACGGTACGTCTCGTAAAGGAAATAATGCAATATTTATCCTCAGATGTCGCATGGATGAGCTGGCGAACAGCCAGTGACGTCACGCCCCGGCGGCCGCGCCTGCGCCTTCCGCGCCGCCGCCGCACTGACGTCACACCCCGCGCTGACGTCACGCCGCACACGTCACATGAGCTCCTCTAGTCAGTCGCGCGCGACTACGTCGGCAATGACCTCCAATTATGTACATACACACTTCACTCCCTCATACCTTTAAATAAAAGGCCAGTAGTCTAAAGTTTTATTGCGGGTTTGAGTCCCGGCCAGTACATTTAACACTAGTAAAGTTTAAACGTTACTAGCAGTTTAAAAAACATGCTTCCTCTTATACTCAGACTTCCGTGCGTTGAGCTCACTTGATACACTCGTGGGAACGAATTTCGATTTATCGACATTATGATAAGGTTTAGAGTCACACAAATAAATTACCCGCCTCATGTGTCATATATATTTTATGTGCGCTTTTTAAGCAAGTGTTGGTTTAACCTAATGACTTTAAATGATCACATATCGCATATGTTATACACTAATACTACTTACTTTCCTCAATACTATTTGTGTAACACTAGCAAATATGTTGTACGCCAGCTTGTTGGCGAGCTTACTTGGCTGCTTGTTGAATAGTTTAAGGGAGTCCCTTGTTTTATTTTTTATCAACTTTAAAGTTGACACTAATGACAGCTGTGTAAAGAATATAGAAAATTAATAAATATTGAGTTGTTTAGCACTGTATTGTTTGCCGGAGTCTCGCGCGTGGAGCGTGACCTATGGACGTTATATGGGGTGCATGCATGCATATTTGTTAATACTAAGTATCTGTAGTCTATCCAGCGATACACGCGTTTATGAAGTTTTTGTTTATAGTCCGTTAGATTAACTTTGTCTGGAGAGTTTCTTGTTTCAGTCGAGGCCTGTTTTCGAAAAATGAGGCATAAATCTATTTTTATTATTAGTCCTACATGCAATATATTAAATTTGGCTTTAGTTAGGTGTAACATGAAAAGAACCTTCTTTAGTTTTCGTGTCCCGTTTTTTGACATACATTTTTTTGTTTTCGTTTTATCTACATTAGACTTGAATGTAGAAGGGATTTAGATATACACGTTTTCATTAGTATTATATATATAACCTGTAGTTCATATTGTTGAACTATTGTAGAAATTTCCGTTACTGTTGATATGGCTAACAATAACCTCAGTTTTCGGTCGTTTCTTGTTGTATGCCTCTAAATAAAAATGTTATACTATAAAAATGTTTTTGTTATAAATTAGCTGGATAGTAATAAATTTTTGTTTTACACAAAGTATTTGTTGAAAGTTTTATTAAAACAGTACTTATGGATGTTTTTTTACAATACATAAATGTACTTGATGTTAATGGCCGGCGAACATGTTGAAAGACTTGCACGCCCACATGCGCGGATACCGCTGCTATGAATTAATTAAATGAATAATGTAACTTACTCATTAATAATAATTAATTGTAATTAAATTAAATTGCCGTAACATAAGTTGTGTTTTATTAATCATAAATCATAATATTGATTAACTTACGCTAGTAGACCATTACACAATCAACCTATACCTTAACCTACTAAACTAAAAAAGCTAGTTCTTGTATAATTTGCAAGAAGAAAAGAAAACACCAACGTTCATCCCAATATGTTGAGTTTGCAATCATCATCATCATTACCTTATCTCAATTGTGAACACATTGCAATAAGTACCGATGGTGTAACGGCGCCATACAATTAATGACATTATAGATATGAGATTGTTAACATAACCAGTTGTGATTGTTAACATAATCTGATGCGTGATACTTATTCACATTATCAATATCTTCATTATAATTAATATAAATAACGTAGTGTGGCGTACATATGCCACGTACTCTAAAGCCCTAAAAATGCATCAAAACATCACGCATCCACTCGCACTGCATACCAAGCGGCGAATGAACGCGATCCTTTTTTTTTTTTTTTTTTTGTGTGATGTATGGCTGTTGGCCGCAGATGGCCTCGACAACCTTGCACGGGCTTACGGTGAGCGCTGAGGGCTCTCAACCGGTCTTTCTTTAAGCGACGTTGCCCAAGGGCACCCCCTGTGGAGTACGCACCTCGGCTTGGGGCATCGCTGGCAAACTAGGGCGACCAAGACCCACATTTAAATGATTAACGCGACGCGTATTCCGGCCCCGGCGGCGGGGGCGAAATCGCGGACGATTTGTGATAGCTTCGCGAGCTGTGTGCGCTCTACGTTGAGCGAGTGTGATGTTATCGTCTAGATCTCCGAGAGCATGTTTAGGTCTACGTATTCGTGATATATTGCTGGGTGTGTAATTTACAGCCGCAACCACTAAAGGGTTGGGGTGAGTCGGAGCAGAGTCAAAGTAGCTAAGGGAGCACTGCTTTATGAATTGCCTGATGGTTAGAGTTAGCACCGGTTTTAACGCGCCTTTATCGGCTTTCCTACTCTCTTGGCGTAGTCCCGAACTCATGGAAGACAGCTCTAGTGCACCCAATCCCTAAAAAAGGAGATCGCTCGGATCCGTCCAACTACAGACCCATAGCCATCACCTCCTTGTTCTCCAAGATAATGGAATCCATTGTTAACTGCCAGCTCCTCAGGTACTTGGAAGACCACCAGCTCCTCAATGATCGACAATACGGCTTCCGTCAGGGTCGTGCAGCTGGTGATCTTCTCGTATACTTGACTCACCGGTGGGCACAGGCGATCGAGACCAAGGGGGAAGCGTTGGCCGTTAGTTTGGACGTGGCGAAGGCCTTCGATCGGGTCTGGCACAAAGCGCTCCTTGCGAAGCTTCCTTCCTATGGGCTTCCCGAGAAACTGTGCAATTGGCTCACCAGTTTTCTTACAGACAGAAGCATCAAGGTCGTTGTTGACGGTGCATGCTCCGACTCGAAGTCTGTTAATTCTGGTGTCCCACAAGGCTGTGTGCTATCACCCACGCTGTTTCTTCTGCATATCAACGACATGCTGCAGATTAGCAGCATCCATTGCTATGCAGACGATAGCACGAGTGATGCCCTTTACACTGGCCGCGCTAACATTTCTCGGGTAAACGTCATCGAAAGCCGATCCAAACTTGTGTCTGAAATCGAAACTTCTTTATCAAAAGTTTCAGATTGGGGTCGACTTAACCTAGTCCAATTTAACCCCACAAAGACACAGGTTTGCGCGTTCACCGCTAAAAAGATGCCATTGGTCGTATCACCTCAATTTGAGAGCACTTCCCTAACTGCATCAGCCAGTATCGGAATCCTTGGCGTCGATATATCAAGCGAAGTCCAGTTTCGCGGTCACTTAGAGAGTAAGGCCATATTAGCCTCGAAGAAGCTTGGTGTGCTAAACAGATCGAGACAGTATTTTACTCCGGCCCACCGCCTGCAACTTTATAAGGCGCAGGTTCGGCCGCACATGGAATACTGTTCTCATCTCTATGCAGGTGCACCCCAGTACCAACTTCTGCCTCTTGACCGCATTCAACGGAGAGCGACTCGCATCATCGACTGCCAAGATATTTCTGATCGACTTGACACCTTGGCGTTGCGTAGAGATGTAGCTTCACTCTGCATCCTCTATCGCTTGTATCATGGGGAGTGTTCAGAGGAATTGTTCGGACTTATACCGGCTGCTGGTTTCCGCCATCGTCCTACGCGACAAAATATCCATCCCCATCACCTGGACGATTGGCACTCCACCACTGTGCGCTTCTCCAGAAGCTTTTTGCCTCGCACAACCAGCTTATGGAACAAATTGTCGCCTGCCGTATTTCCGAACCGATACGACCTTCAAACCTTCAAGAAGAGAGCGTACCTCTACCTAAAAGGCCGGCAACGCACTTGTGACTCTTGAGTTGCGGGTGTCCATGGGCGGCGGTAGTCACTTACCATCAGGTGACCCGTCTGCTCGTTTGCCCCCTATCGCATAAAAAAAAAAAAAAAAAATGTGAAGATCGACATTACGCACATACCACGGTGCTCCCGTAGCTTGGCGCATGAACTTATTTTGTAGTGTTTGTAGCCTATGGATCCTGTGTTCCCTAGTGTGTGCGAAAACTACACTACCATAGGTCATGATGGGTCTAATGCAAGCTGTGTAAAGTCTAACTTTACTCCTAAGCGACAGCTTCGAACGAGAGTTCACTAAGCTATGAAGTCGACCTAACACAAAGGCGGCCCTGTTACGAACCGCCTTAATGTGAGGTCCGAAGGATAGACGATCGTCAAGGATTATACCTAGATATTTGGCCTGCCTAGCCCAAGGGATAGGCGTGCCAAACCTCCTTATTTGTGGGATCTCCTCCAAGGGATACAGGCTGAGCTGTCTTCTGTGAATCAGTACCGCCTGGCTCTTCTCGGGATTGACCTCTATTCTCCATTTCCGAAACCACGCGCCTAGGGCGTTAGCTGCAGATTGGAGGTTCCTAACGACTGATGACGGGTTCATACCTGAGTAGTATATCGCTGTGTCGTCTGCAAAAAGTGCTGTTTGCACAGACCGGTGCAACGGGATATCGCTGGTGTATAGCGTGTAAAGGAGGTTGGAGAGCACGGATCCTTGCGGTACTCCGGCGAGAATATGGTGGGGGGTGGATAGAGATCCCTCCACGCGGTACCGGAAGCTACGATTCGACAAGTAGTCTCGTATGATGAGTACGAGTCTGTGGGGCACTCCCATAGTGAAAAGCTTGTAGATCAAGCCGTTGTGCCACACTTTGTCGAAAGCCTTCGCTACGTCGAAGAAAAGTATCCCCGTAAATAGGTTTCTTTGGAGCCGCACGCTGGTGTATTCAACGATGAGGTGGACTTGTTGGACACACGAGTGTTTGGTTCGAAAACCAAATTGCTCGTGGGGGATGAGTAGGTTGTCATCGGCATATGCTTTCAGCCTACTGTAAACTAGACGCTCATAGATTTTACCTAAACCTTTAAGCAGACTTGTCGGTCTATAACTGGTTGGGTCGGACTTAGGTTTGCCGGGTTTGGGTATTCCAATAACCACGGCTTCTTTCCACTGTTGGGGAAAGATGTTGTTTGCGAGCGCTGCGTTGAATATAAATGTTAGAAGGATTAATATTCTATCGGGGAATAGTTTGATAACTCTATTTGTAATACCGTCCGAGCCCGGTGCTTTTCGAGTGTGAAGGTCCTTGATAATAGTTTTTACCTCGTCTGGGGTGACTAGGGGGATGTGGTCCCTATCGTCTTGTGGGTCAGTCACTAGTGGTGGTAACGGGAGTGATGCTCTACGTTCCACCTCATCGTCTACCTCTAATAGGTGGCTATGGTTAATGTGTAGAGAGCTTGGCGTACATTGCGCCCCGAGACTGTCGGCCAGGCACTCCGACTTTTCTGAGTCGTCGAAGGCCGGAGGGAGGTTTGGTCTGTTTAAGGGAGGCATGGTGGTGATGATATCTTTACTCAAAGATCGGGACAGCTGCCAGAAGGCCAGATGAGAAGGCTCAAGCTCGCTTAATGTTGCGTCCCATCGAGATTGACGCATTTCATCCATGCGTGCCTTAACGGTTCGCTCGAGAGTCCGTAATCTAACCCTATGGTCTTCAGTAGGGTATCTGTCATAGGCACGGACGGCCGCGTTCTTCTGTCTGAGCAGTTCACGCACGTCTTCGGGTAGGTTCCAACGACGGTCTCCCGTTGCTGGGGCTCTCCGAGAACAATCGTTAAGTAACGATTGGACGTGATCTGTGAGCGCATCGATCGCGGTTGTAGTGTCCTCTGTACTAACTATGCTGTCCGGTATTTTGTCGAGATGTACAGAGGAGACCGACTCGAGTTTCTCCCCTAGCCGCTTCCAGTCTGTAATCATCTTAGTCGGGAGAACGCGATCCGCGCGACACCGCGGTTTTATACGATGCATTAATTTATACTCACGCACACATACAACGACAACAACAACGTAAGCTGATTGGTTGCGTGCATAGTAAATATTGTAAATATAGAATAAGAAATGTGATTGGTTAATCCATATAATGTGCGGTAAATTAACTCCATTACTTAATGGTCAAAAATGTAAATATAACTAGCACACTTTTAATCAAATACAAGCCGATTCCGACCATTCTCTGGTGTTTCACTTCAGCTACGGTTCAAGGACTAACCAGTCTGGCCGGCTAACATAGACACCTCTCCTTGCTCCTAGTATTATCTACTTAGCTACGGTTCGACGGCTTATACAGCCTGGCCGGCTAAGTATATAACCTCACCTCAATTAGCCAGCTGGCACAGACGTAGTAAAAGTACTATTTTAAAAACTTATCGGGTCAGCTACCCCAACAGCTGATCCCCGAAAGTAGGATTACACTCTGTTTGTAATTTATACTAATATAAGAAAAAATCAAGAATATCGTTTTTTTTTTTATTTAAATGCGCAAATTCCTAAAAATATTTACGTCACCAGTATAAAAAATTATTAAAGACTACGCACAAGAAACGATGCGAAAAAAATATGTTTAGATATGAAATCATAATACAAATGATAAGATGTATGTTTCTCTTTATGTCTTTTACAGACAAACAAAAACTGAATACCTACCGATGTATATACATATATATATATATATATATATATATATATATATATAAATGCGTACCTAAGTAACGCCATCTATCAGTATGTCCGTCACCTTGTCTCGGCGGCAGCCAGTCGTATAACTAAATAATGTATTTGTTATATTTATTGCGGACTTAGTTATTTCTTCTTGTTTGTTCCACTGTATAATTGTTCAAATTTCCACACCATTTATCACTGAATTATGAGTGTAGCGAACAATTGTAAATACATTAGTGGAGGAATAGTAGAGTAACTTAAGCTACTATTAATAGGGAACAATATTTTGTAGGCCTACAAATAAAACGAAATCCACCTGAAGAATATAAATTATATTTTCTAATTATAAGGTAAAAAATAGGTTTTAAAATAAGAAAATATAATTAGAAAAGAAAAAAAATAGGTTTACCTATTTTTTACCTTATAATGAGAAAATGTACCTAACATTGTTCAGGTGGCTTTCGTTTTATTTTTTAATATATGTAATACGTAATTTTTGTCACTTTGTTTTGGATGTGGCACTTCAGTAATCTATAATAACAATTAGTAAATAGTGTAGAAATTTAAAAGTCAAGAAAAAAATAAGTGTCCTTTTAATATACAACGAGTCCGCAACGGTTTTATGCGATATTCGTATTCGAGGTGAACAGAAACCAATGATCTCATACAACTCATACATATATATTCGATGTTAAATACAATAATTATAACAAATTGTACGTCGTTAGTAGTTGCCATTGGGGTAACAAAATATCTGCGTCGAGATGTACCTGTGGACACGAACATATATTTTTAAATCGTAATGAACATGAACACTAGATATCTTTTTAGGGACTATATACATACACACAAAGTTACGCCCAGATCCCCGAAGGGATAGGCAGGGACGTGTAAAATGCCCATATTTTTCCACCCATAATTCAGCTGTCATCGAACTCCGTCTACCAGGCACTGACTTGTTACACTATCAGATAGATAACACTCCAATCCCTAAGTCGCGTTTTACGACACTGGAGATTGGGTGGCAATAACAACAATATGCAACGTGAACCATGGTAATTATCACCTAGCTTGGTCTGAAGATTATTCCTTTGTGTTAAAAGGGTAGTCATAACCCACTATTGAGGGTGTAATACAAGAAGAACCTACCAACAGCATTACTGTAAATGTTGTATATATCCGCATATTTGTGCCACACTAGCTACCGCTCAGTGTCACATCATTTTTAATTTAATATTATGTGAGGATAGTCAGTCACTACCAGAACATTTTATCTTAATATAAATAAATAAATATTTACTTTCGGAATGTTCGCCAGTAACCCCGACATAATGCACACAGCGTTGTTTCGCGCGATTCATAGTGTCCAGCATGCGCGCCGGCATGCTCGCCGATATGTATGCCGAACCGCTCGGAGAACCGATGGTCTATAGGCGGCTCCACGCTCCGCGCTCGGCGTTTCAGCACCGGCAGCGCTTGTAGCCTTTTGGCCTGATTATATAACTGGTCAAACAAATGGGAATATTTAAAACCTACAATCAAGTTATTTATACACTTTATTACGAAAACTGTTGAAGAAGTCTACAACAACACAAACAATAACAACAAATTGTATACACTACCATGTTTTTCTGTAAGTCGTCCTAACTAAATATAATGCTGTTATCATTTAAAATAAAAAGATAATTGAACGCGGCTCACGTGTATAGGGTCCTCTAGGTCGAACCCGCACCTCGCATCACATGCGCTCCCGAATGTGACGGCACTGTCGCCCAACACAACCCTGCAACATTTACTCTATTTCTTAGCATACGCCGCTGCAGCAATCACTGCACTAGTCAAACAATGGTCTCAATAACCTTTGTCCCAGGTCAGTAAGTAAAAAAGCGGATTGATTTGATTGTCTTCCACTGCACTATGAAACAGATAATAAATATGTAATTTTCGTTATAATAATAATAATAAAATCATTTATTGCCTGGTTTTTACACGATGTTAATGACATTAAATAATGTTCAACATGTTTCGCAGATTCTCTGCATGCAACATTTTTTGTTTACAATATTTAGTTTTACAAAGTACTAACAATTTAAGATTAAAATAGAACAGTAAAAAATAAAATTAAAACCGAATTAAGAATATGAAATGTCAAATGTTAAATAGTCACCGATAAGAATAAATGCAAGAACAAAGATGTATTTAACCGATAAAACGAGATAACATATCCTATATATATTATATTTTACAATATCGTGCACCGCTATTAATATTACCAAGTATTTAATATGTCCAATCAATATTATCATTTTTTTTTTCATCATATATGCTAAAAATAAATTTAAAAAACGGAAATAAGAGTATAGTTACATGTTAAAAATGTGTACACGATATAATGCTTGCCATATTAATGTAATATATTCTGTCAAATCCATTATCCATGCGTATTTAATAGAAGAGAAGAAGCAGTGCTTACCTGTCAGTGTTGAGTGTGGCGCGAGGCGCGACGTGAAGTTCGCGCGTGTTGGTCAGGCGCTGGTTGCGCGGCACCTGCGCCATGGACGACACAGTTACTTCATATTGCGACCTGATGGGAAGCGGGAACCGTCGCTTATGGAGTCACATAGTTCTATGTCCGAGATTGGGCTAAGCACTGTCTTCTATGTAGAATAGTGATACACTTGCCTAAACACTGAAATATGTATATAAATACGGAAAACTCTTCTACATTGAATCGTTCCAAGTGACACGGAGATATGCGCGATATATCGTATACCAATGTTTTACTTTATAACAATTTTTATGGTTATAATTTAATTGGAGGCAAAAAGCCCATTGCCGTTATCAGGGTACTTTTAAAAATTGGATTGGAAAAGGATTATATTCATCGGAATGGGACGATATAAAGGGAAAGAAAGAGAAATTGTTTATACAGATGGTTTGCGGAGTGTAAGCAATACCTCGAACATGTCGGGGTTGGTGCCGAGGAGTTCGAGCTCTAACTAATCAGTGTATGTAAATAAGAAAGCATTTTTTAATGTATATGAATAACACATGCTTATTTGATGTACCCTTTTTTTTTCGTGCGGAAACCCCCCACGGATCATCTCCTCACCGGAGCTGACAGTGAAGTAGTATGTCGGACTCGAACCGACTAAAACCACACGGTGTTCCGTCACGAGTGGGTCTATTGCAAGGGACCTGGGTATACCCTAGGAGCGATGCTTCCAGGAACTCTTTGATGTACCTTACTGTGATCCAAAAATAACCTTATTGCATATCTAAGTCTATTAATAAGGCCTTTTGTAAATATTGTAAATATTTTTTTTTTATGCGATAGGGGGCAAACGAGCAGACGGGTCATCTGATGGTAAGTGACTACCGCCGCCCATAGACAACTCAAGAGTCACAAGTGCGTTGCCGGCCTTTTAGGTACGCTCTTTTCGGAATAATATTGTATGTTGGTTGTTTAGTGAATGTTGTCTATTTGTGAATGTTGGTTGTTTAGTTGCGAGCTACATTAAACACTATTCCGAGAGTTTTAAGGTCGCTATTTCTCTAAATGTAATCCACGATACGTTTGTACCTATTCTCTTTAATGATATAGTGTTTTGCCTAAACAAGAATAAGTACTAGCCAAACAAACAATTAGAAAAAGGTCGAATAAGACAAGGGTTTGTAAAAAGTATTAAGCGATTCACTTGCAGGAGTGTCGGCTCTGTGCTGACGAGCTTGTCACTGACGGATACCGAGCCGGAGGACGGGGGGAGGGGGCGGGATACGGCGGTCGGCCGTGAGGGGGGGGAGGCCGCCCGCGAAGCGAACAGCCGGTTCAACTCGTCCAACTTGTTCATTATTATCTTGTACGTCTTGCACTCTTCGTTCTGTGGAGGGGAAAAAATGTCTAGTTGTGAATTCTGTTGTTTTCAATTTTCTTAATCCTTTCAGAGATGTTGGTGAATGAAAATTAGGAAATAACAATGTAGCTGGTCTAATGGCTGTTCACGTAAAGATCTCGCCGATCATATTAAGGATATTAAGGATTGCAAAACATAATATAACTACTGTGGTCTCGTGGACTGGTTCTCTTAACTAGCCATAAGCACATTTTTTTCTGTGGAATACATAATATAGTAACATTTCTCTGAAATACACAAACTAAGATATATTACTGAAACTGAAACTTAACACATTATAACCCGAACACTAAACTACAGAAACATTGAGGATAAAAATGAGTTGCGCCTGCCGCGGCTCTTGCGTCACTTTCAATCGTTCAGCTCGTCTATATATGTATATACGAAAAGAAATTAATATTAAAAGATTTTAATAATTAGCCGATAGCAATACCCGGTGCTTGTCCTTCCTGCGTGGGTCCCGGGACCTGGAGGACGGAGTGCTGGAAGTCTCATCGGTGGAGCGCTGTGAGGAGGACTCTGACTTTTGGTGAGGGGGGGGCGGCGGAACCACCGCTGGGGGGGGCGGCTTCTGCCGTTCCGACAGCCGCTCGCAAAGCTCGGCCACGCGAGCTATTTGCACCTTTGGATACACAACCAACTGTGTAAAATGCCAGACTTGTGACATATTTCTGAGAAGTAGTAAGATTCGTGTTATGTTGTTACGCAGGCATGCAAAGCCGGCGCTATTTTATCTTATCAACGTGCGTTAATAAAAGTGGTTGATTTTACATATTGTAAACAAAATATGGTTAAAAAATTATAAAAAAATCGTAAATTCAAGAGAGAATATGCTATATGGTAATAAAATTGTTAAGTAATATATATAAAACGACACAGGAATTAATCCTAGTGCAGGCAGTGCAAACACGTAACAGGTTTTACTTTTCTAAAACTATATCTACATTAGCAATTAGTGCTTTCTCGTTTCAGGATCCGAATCTAAATTTATGATCCTTTTGCCAATTATTGCTCATAATTAATTACTTACACATTTCTCTGCCAGCTGTAGTCAACAACTTTCCAGGGGTCTTCCTCAATGTGTTGTTGTCTCTGCTTAAGATGCAATAGCTGTACTTACTATAATTTCCGTGTAAACAAACAGGTATACTTTGTGTTTGTTATAATAATGTATGTAAAAAGAACTAAGTAACTGAGAGGTCGGTAGGAAGTATTTTATAAATATTAATAGCGTATAAGACGTCCCTTCAAACAGTCTCAACTATCCTGTTCGCTCTACTTTGCGACAAAGTCTGTATGCCTGTCTACCTGTTGGTCCAGTAGCGCCCTCTCGCAGACGGCGCGGAAGGCGCGGAGGGAGTCGGATGAGGTCCCGCCAGCGACAGTGCGCGCCGCGCTGATGGTTTTACGACTCGCCTCGCTCACTGTCGCACGTCTGGATAGTTATTGCACTTATTACATACTAATGTTACAGGTTTTATATTAGTTTTGTATATATTTCATTTTCATAAGAGAATGTGGAACAGGCATGCTTAGGCACGAATGGGCTGGCGCGACCGTAGTATTTACCCAGGAGGCAGGTACCCAGGGTAGCAGGTCGCTAGGGGCGGCTCCGGATTGTAATATCCCGAACATGATTATTAAATTACTAAAATAAAACCGTCAGAACTCGTCATTAATATAAAACAGAAGAGTTATGTAAAAATACCTAATTTATAAGTAATAAAAAGTTCTTTTCTAAAAGCGTCTTCATGATTACATGTTAAATAAGATAATTCTATAGTTTTCTAAGAAACCTGTATTCCACTTTTCTAATTAATGACTTAACACTATAACAAAAATTACAGGACCAGGAACAGGTATCCTTGTTATGACCGTGTGTCCTTGATCCTTTGCCCCTGACAACATGAAAACATACACATTTACATTTTAATGTTGCTAACTAACCACGCTGTACTCATAAGTGTTAGTAGCTACTGACTCCACGGAGTCCCTGGAAGTGTATTATTATAGATATTATTAATTTCTTACCAATTAAAGAGGAGACTTTGGTGAAGACCTATGTACGGCAATGTACTACACTTGGCCGATTGATTGATAGGTTGAATAATGTAATAATAATAATAGACAAGCCCCGCATTGCCAGGAGGAGAACGACACGGTTAATTTTGTCCTTTTCCTCCGAGGAGAGTTCGGAGAGGTAGCCGGGAAGTTAGGACAACAAAGGATTAATTGAGTTACCTGAGTGGTCGCTGCTTCCTCTTCTTATAACTCCCGTCCGAGAGCCCAGAGTCGTGCGAGTACCGCTTGGCCTGCGGCGGGGGCAGAGTAGAGCGGCTGCTGCTGGTGTAGTCGCGCGGCATCAGCGACGCGGGACCCGCCAGCGGCGCGCCCGACAAGGTGGTGGGCGCGCCGGACCCGCCCAGCTTGACCACGGGCGCGACCTTGCGCTCCACGCCACCAGCGTCCACAACCAGTTTGTCACTACACATACACACGACATAGATAACACAATATATATCTATAATATCTTCAGACATTTTAAGCACGATCATCTGATACGAAGCTTAGCACAGTTTGCACTATATATTCTTAAATAAGTACATGTTAATTTCAAATTACACAAACAGGCAGATCAAATACTCGTACTAATTACAAATACTTGACGTGGGAATTGAAACCTCTTGTTTAGCAGTCAGGGTCACTAAACACAAGGCAAACAGGCAGGTCAATTATACATAACTTACATAGAAAAGAATGGAATTCAAATACTAAATTAAGAAACAATTATATTAATATAACACAGTTGAAAAAATCTACACAACACTAACTACTCTAAACTTCTAAAATAACTGCATCCAGTCACTTGAAGGAATTACCAAAAGTCACTTTATTATGAAATCAACTACAGATTAAATCATACGTTATTTAATTATAATAATAATAATACCTAGTAAATATATTTATTGCACATCCAAAACGTTACTGCAATTTTTACTCCATAAACAAATAAAATAAGGGGCTTCTTGTACAATTTAAAGCCTACACTCTTGAGCCTTTTTTATATATTATACAGAAAGACAGGCGAACAGACGGTTCACCTAATGGTAAGTGACAACTGCCGTCCATGAACACATGCAACTCAACATCGCCTTTAAGGGTGATGAGGGATAGAGGATGCGGGCAGGGAAGGGGGCTTAAGAGATGGGAAAGAGGAGAGGAGTTGGGCCTCCGGAAACCTCAATAATTTCGGGTCACTACCGGTTTTCACACAACTTTTAACTTAGTCTATACAATAGTGTTTAAGCCTTGTCTGCGAGTACTTGCTCTGACTTATTTCTTTATTTGTCTCAAATGTACTAAAAACTAACAAAATTCGTCAATAAATATAAGGGCATTGATCTAAATGAAGTCCTGGCCAGTTCTTCTAACCGTTATGTTTGTATGATTCTTCATTTTATTAGAGAGCTCGGACAACAGCAGTTCGAGTTACAAGGTAAGCGACCCTGACTTGCTGGAACTATTGCTTACACTCTACAATCTATTATTCCTATTAGGTGTCATGTTTGTATGATACTTCATGATAGTACATTATATAATATTGTGTATACTTTCTTCCGCAGCTTCGCTTCAATACCAAGTAACATTTAAAAAATATATAAACCCAACGGAACAAATAATGCTACTTTTTGCTAACGTTATCTGGATATATTATAGTCTGACACATACGCTGTTAAGGTGATTCAAATGGCGTCTCACATCAATCCATGGCTCTAGTCATTGACAAAGAAACATCATATATACATACATAAATACGTGCACCAGAAAAGCATACGTGCACCAGAAAAGCATACGTGCACCAGAAAAGTATAGCCATTCATTTTGTAAGGTCGGGTAAGAAGTAGCCTAATTTTTCCCCAGAGAGCAGTGTGTGCCAACTTCAATCAAAATCTGTTTTGCAGTTTAAGAAAAAAAAGCAGACAAATAGAGACAGTTATTTTAGCATTTACAATATAATTATAGATAGTATAGATTATATAGTGGGCAGGAGTTACCGCCTCGTCTCGGAGTCGTGTCGGCGGGAGGGTCGTACGGCGCCCCGCATGAATTTGTCGAGGTCGATGATATCTGGCTGCGCGCGCTCGTCGCCCGACCACGACCGCCCCGAGACCGACGTCGACCGCGCTGACATCCCCCACACTCTGCACACACACATACACCTATACAGCTGTACAGCAGGGTAACTGCTCTGCCTGCCCAGAGACGGGAGGAGAGAAGCAGTTTTTACTCAAGTGTCTAGGCGCAGTTCGCATCTGGCCACATTCTTTTCTATAGCTTGCTAGTTTAAGGAAATAGTACTCATTTTATACCTAAATACATACATATATACACTCATACCATTTCCCTGAAGGGGTAGGTAAATTTGTATTAAGCACTTCAATTAATTGGAATTTAGTCCTACCAACTTGGAAATAAAGATTGGAAAATTGGAAGTATACTATTGTAAAAGCAAAGCAACGTCAGGAATACTTGATACACGGATTACAGGCATGCATTGGAATGTTTAAGTAATTGCTCGAGGACATCAGGGTCGCATACCTATAACTCTAACAGGCTGTTGCCCTTATCATATCAGCTTGTTTCCACTCCTGATGTCTTGAATAAGTTCTTCTTGTTTTGCAATACAAGTAGTGGAAGAAGCAATGCCTCAATTCACTTTTGATCACCTTTACTGCTTCGTACTACCGAATACAGGCGAAACTCGCAAATGATTTGAATAATTCTGCAATTTGTGACTTCCTAACATCAGCCAGTTTGAGTTGTAAGTATCTTATCCTCATCTTTTCGACTCGGTTACACTTCCCAATCTATCCGTATAAGCAACATACCTTTTCTTCCATGTTATACTTCTAATTTTTTATCTTTAATTCCCAAAATTCCCCTTTTGACGGCATTAGGCTTGCCTATATCATTGTATGTATTGTGTGGAGAAATTTTCCAACTCTTTTCACCTAGTGTGCATTCTTTTGCATAGTTTGTCATGGTTTTACCATAGATTTAGGCTCGAAATAAATAAATAAATTTAGGCCCTTACACTAACAAGGCTCAGAAACGAATTTAAACCTACGTATTAGTAGCATAACCGAAGCCAAAACAAAGAAGAATGTTAAATTTCTTTGATTCGTTTGAAAACTATTGTCACTCAACTCGTAACACCAATACCGACAAGCCTATCAAGAAATGACCCGGTACTAGAAATAGTGTCGGTGGTTTTAAGAAAGAGTATCTTGAAAACCATTTTTCATAAAAAAATCCGATACGGTGACTCTGGACTGCGATCGTGGTAATCCTGTACAATGAGGACATCCCAAAATGGGTTAGTTTACTACAAAACTTGAAACTTACAAGACAAGAACAAAAAACACATACCAGGTATTACATACACATGACGAACACACGGACAGACGGCAAAACCATGTCTTATCGCCGTTTTGGATAGTTCTTCGACACTGTTTTTAGGAGCCGAATAGCGCGATTCGCGCTGTCACAGTTCGGCCATGGTGGCGCGTTCAGCCGCCGCCAGCATAGCGACTGACACTAACGCTGCACTGACATCTTTCCATGTTTGAATTTTAACCATAAATTAAGAAGGTTTAGGTATGTTATCCTCTTGTTGTTGTTTATTTTTTTTAATTAGATAGTAGGCAAACGCGCAGGCGGGCAACATGATAAGCGATTAAAACCACCTGTGGATACCCTCAACTTAATGTATTATCGTAATTTTGTACGATCGGCAATAGTTCATATATACATTCTTTGTTCTAACCAAAACAATGTTTTTGTAAGAAGAGGACCCGCCGTCTATATTTTCTGAAGTTATCCAAAATTTTATAAATTATATTATACATATACATATATATTTATTAGAAAGAGGTCAAGATGTTTCTACAATCTACTACGTCTATATAAAAACTTCGTGGAGATCTCTTCTGACAGCAGACAGTCATTTCTGGCCGAAATGTTCGTCAAATGAAGAACTAACTTAATTGACAGCAGAAGAACAAAAGAAAATTTCGGCCATGACACTCAAAATTACATGAGAAATTTATTTCAAAAATACAAAAAAATATCAGTGTTAACACAATGTAGTGTTGCTCCCGTGCGCTGCGACATGATAACTATGAATATTACCGGTTCTGCCCTTTGGTGGTTACTGTGCTTCTTTATTCAGGTATGTAGACTTAACCACTAACGTACGCAGTAGACTCCTCTTTGCTATGTTACCCTGGTACTTCGAGGGTGAACTCAGGGCTCATTGACTTGTAAAACGGGACTATTCAAGTTGATAACAAAGAAAACCGTGTGGTAATATTATAACTAAATTATCATTATTTTACATACAAGGTTATATCAGCTGCTTAAGTTTAAATATAACATTTCAGATTTGTCTCTAATTAGATATGGTATTATCAATAAGTAAGCAGTGGGTACTATATGGTCAGGTATATGTTTTTTTTTTGTAAATGATATACTAATATAGAAAAAATTAATACCCAAACAAGTTGCTATTCTTGTATTTTAATATATGGATTAAATAGGAATGGAGAGCCCATTATCCCTAAAACTGCAGTTTGCTCGATCGACGCAGGTCATCGCTCTACTTGACATTTTACAACTCAAGTCTTATAAGTAAAATGATATTTATCACGCATAACTTTTAGTGTATAGCGACTATCAAAGTTATCTTGATGCAACCCTGCTTCGCACGGCTACTTAGCCTGCTACCCGCATGTATTTGAACATGTTCACTAATTCTGTAATTTCATGCAAATCTTTGGAGACGTAGTGTAGGATGTCTTGCGGATAGCTGGAGTGACGATCTGCCGTAAAGGCGGGGAAAACTAGACGAGGAAAGCTTACGATCGAACTGATGGGCGTACATTATAAGAGGTCTATGTTCAGCAGTGGACGATGATGACGAAAGAAAACATTAATTAATACATTTTAAGCTTCCTTCTAAATCTCTCGATCGATAGGTGAAACCGAATGAAAATCCGTTTGGGTAATTATTGAGTCTCGGAAAGATTTCGATCAGGATATTAAATTAATAACTTCTCGTGACTATATACTAGACTATAAATATGTAATATTATTATGTATATTAGTAATAATATTTTTTTTTTTTGAAGTACCTGGAGGCCATGTGGCCCCAGGATATGTTACGATAGTAATGTATGTGTGGTTTTGTTTCTTTTAGTAATTCTTTTGTGCAGATTGTGGGCTCTCTAGCTTGTGGCAAAAAGGGGCCCAAGGCGTGTCGTCCACCTCGTTGTCCAGGCGGCTGCAAACCTAAGTACTGGTGATTAACGCTCCAGGGTTGTAAACTACCCGGTGTAGTTGGTGCTAAAAAGAGAGTCGGTGAAGAGCTTCGGTATTATGGTTAGTATCTTTGTAATCTTATGTCCTTAAGGTCTCTTCACATTAAAATATATAAATATAGTCCTAATTATTTAATTCATGTTCCTTCGAAGATTCGACAATTTTAATCACAGTCACAGTGAATCGATGCTGTATTTATAAACGTGTTTGTGCCCAATATACACGCAGCATGATATCCTCGAAAATATAAGAAAAACAATCTTTTATTTCGAGCACACATTTAGTAACACAATACAAAATAACACATTATAGGTACAATCGAATAGGATCTGGTTCAGGATTAGTAGACAATGTGGTTTTCAACCGCACCCTAGTTACAACTCAATAACAATCTGAAAACTACTTATTATAGTATAAAAAAAAACAACAAATATTCAGGCAACCAAGTCTCACAATTGTCATTTATGACACTATTGTTAGAGGAATTCTGGAATATTGCTGCATTGTATGGAGTCCTGGTTATCAGGTGCACATTGATAGAATACAAACATACAAAAGCGTTTCTTATACTGCTTAGCATTTAACAACAATGTGAGCCGCCAATTAACATCATATAAACAACGTCTCTTATTTTATGAAATGGACCCACTGAGTACACGTCGTAAGGCTGCTGATATCATGTTTCTCTCTCTTTCTGTTTATTTTTGTAAGCTTATCCATGGCTTAGTGGATTCTCCTGATGTTCTAGAGCGCATATCATTATCCGTACCAATACCATTATGCGTACAATTAAGCAAAACTATACATTATTTATAGTGAAATCTGTGCAGAATTACATATATCAACACCAGTAGCTGGGTTTCACTGTCGCTGTATTTATTGTATTTTTTGTGCTCGTTCTTCAAACCACTCCATAAAAATGTTTGCCACCACAGGGGCCAACGGTGACCCCATTGACACTCCTTCCATCTGCAAATAGTATTCTCCTCTAAAAAGGAAGTAACAGCTTCAAAGACAAAATTTAATGCACATTATATTTTTGTAAATTAAATATGAATTTAATTCAGGAAAATCGCGCTCTCAATGCCATAGACATTTTCTATGTCTTTGGTTTATGCACTAGATTAAAGTAGAAAAAAAAGAACGGTAGAAAGTATCAAAAATCAAGTTGATATATGTGAGTATATAAGTACAATACAAACTTTGTGACTTACATATGTATAAATATAAACAGTTAGCTTCCACCTGTGGCCTTGCCCCGGTAGTTTGTCAGTAAAAGGTAGCATATGTCCTTCCCTGGTATTCGAAGTATCCTCATGTCGAATTTATTCAAAATCGGTTTAGCTGTTCATATCTAAGAAGTCACATATAGAATGATAGTTACTTTAGCATATAGACGTGTAGAATATTGATGTAATGGTTCTGCTGGCTTATGCACATTTGCTCATGCCATGCTTTATTGGTGCAGCTGTCCGACTGGGTTTGGTCGTTGTGTTGGTGGTTCGTGTGGATGATGGTGAACGCGACGGGCGCGCTCGGCTGCAAGAAGAAGACGATCTGTCGACCGCCGCCCGGAGCCAGGCCTGGCTGCGGCGGCCGCGGGAAGTCCAACACCCCCTAACTATTGCCTTTACACCATAACAACAGACAATGAAGTTACCACGAAAGGACATACAAGGAACATCAAGGAAAATTGCTACGAAAGGTAAGCAGCGGTATAAAACCTCTTGGCTCTCTAGCCACTCCCGCAGTCTCACTTTATGCTTACTGCACCGCTCCAAAGGTCCGTCCCGTTTTAATTTATTGAAGAAGATATTTTGTATGTTTGATTGAGGGATGAAAAATACAGCTTATCACTGAAGAGGTAAGCAGAGGCGAATCATGACTGGGCTATAAATAGTATGGAAGCCCATGATGCTAAATGGGGATTTACTCGAGCGTCATAGAGATCTATTGGGTTGCAAAGCTTAGATGGTAAGGAAAAAATGTTATATAATATATACCTTTTCATCGGTGGGGGAAGCGGCTATAGATTTTTAAATATGTAAAAAGTACTGTTGCATGGACATTCTCGAGCGCGTCAGATATTGATAGCATCAATGCCCTACGTATTTTTAATAATGTACGTATGTTAATCTGATCGTTTGCTCGATCGAGCGCGTCAGATTTTCTAAGGGAGTGTTAAGTGCACCAAAAAAAGCTCTCATTCACTAATCTGACGAGATCAATGTGACGCAAACTCGCGCCCATTATTATAATGTGCAAAAAAAATCGCCACTTTGAAATACTCAAGCGCGTCAGATTAAGATATATGTATATATGGTACATCTTTGGTCTCATAATCTGACGATTATCTAAATTAATTGAAAAGCTCAGGAAATAGCATGCAAATAAATGTATGTTTTTTAAGTAAAACACTTGTATTTATAAAAAAATAATAAAAAAAAAACTAACACGTAAATAATATGCCACGAACGAGTCTCTATGATCAGCTGTGATGGCGTCATGGCAGCAAAAACCAGAGTGGGGACGGAGTGAGAGTAATAGATAGAGAAAGAGTGAGAGGAATTGAAACGCGGAGGGAAATATAGCCATCACGCAGCTGCACGCATTTAACTTTATCGAGGAATTTTTGTTATTTCGGCTTGCGGATGTCGTTAGTTATATATTATTCGTTGTCCTTGAATTATTTCCTTCAAAATAAAACTAAATTAGCTACAACTTTGCTGCCCTCCCCTTTCTTTACGTTACTCTCAAGTTGTCAGATTAGGGGAAAATACACTTTTTAGCATGTAAAAAAAAATACCTTAATCTGACGCGCTCGAGAATTTCTGATCAAATTTTTTTTTACTAATCTGATCCTTTATTCTTCACGGACGGCCTTATATATGGGGCTCATATTTGGTGGAGGTACTTAACCGGGTACAAGGTATCACCCCTGTATATTAATTTGCTTTAGTAAATCCCGTAATCCCCGCTTGGGCTCCCCTACTATAATAATATTGTATACTGTCGATAGATAATATTGTACACTGTCGATAGATAATTCCGATCCCTTAGTCGCCTATTACGACACCCACGAGAAGAGATGGGGTGGCCCCATTCGACTACACCAGGAACTGAATAAATGATGAAACGCAATTTAGGTTTTAACCAATTGGGCATATACACGAAGATATGATAATGAAGAATGTATGATACGTTTGTTTCAGGGCGCCGTCACCCACGCCCCCTGGCGTCCAGTTAGCGGACGTGCAGGTAGCGACACTTTCGACATTTTGATATTTAGTGATAGTGTTATACTTATACAATGTTTTCAGTCCCGACAATTGTTCACAATCGAAATGAACCCGGAACTTCTCGCCTCGCGAACCTCCCCAACTGGCACGAGCGAGGTCGATCCCCGATTCATTTCTACATTACATATTTTTGATTGAAAAATAAAACAAAATTAGTAAATTTAATCTTTTTTTATTTATCTTACATCTATAACACCTCAGTAGTTCCTGAAACAAAATGAAGATTGTTTTAGTGGTAGATGGTTCACTGATGCAGATATTGTCTCATACTGAGAAGAAAGCCTTGGTGTGTGTGTGTAAAGGGCAGATTACATATTATATTTAACTGGACTTAAAAATGTACAATTAGTGTTATTAGTGCCTTAAGTTTTAATATTAATAATAATCTTTATTTTCAGGCTGCATAAGCCCATAGATAAAAACATATATTAAGATCTATGTTAGTAGCACTTCACATCGCTTAACTGTCTTTGTGCGATTTAAGCTTGCCTACCAATATTTTCACTAACCTAACCTATTTACTTTAATGGTAAAATAGATTTTCAAACATGTAGTTCCCTATAGTTGCTCACAGCTGTAGAATTATTGAGCATGAAAGACAAAATCAATTGATAAAAAAATAATTAAATGACCTACTATATGGGTTCATTAAAGTAAGTATTAGATTAACTAATACAACTAATCATAAAAGTAAGAATTGCTTGGTAGCTGAAGTTTAACATAAGTAGTTATGTGGGTGCTAATTACACCTGTGTCTACCCTTTCGGGGATAAAGGCATGACTGTATGTAATTATAATTAATAACCCCACTTAACTACTCAATTATTATAAGTAAAAACACTACACTTACTTAGTCAATATGCCATCTTTTTTTGTGAGCCTAACTATGCAGTCATCAGACTCTCCCATGCGCCGGATGGCTCCGCACACCACATACATCTTGGCAGACTCAGTGGCGCGGCCTGAGGCAGGGTCAACATCTGCGATCACCAGCTGTACTGAAGCATGGTCCTTAGCGTGGATAAGACGGTTTGAAGCCGAGCTGAAATGTAAAAATAATCATTAAAACAATTCTACATATCCCTATTTTAAATTTAAATTAAACTTGATAAATTAACTGATGTTCATAGGTTTTAATGTTTGTTTGTTTAAGAAATAAATATAATGTATTTGCCTATAATATATACATTTACAAGCAACTGTGCTTACTTAGTCTATTAGCAAATGAAATAAATACCAAAGTTTATTATTGTGTTTCTGAACAGTTTGATATATACATATATATATATATATATAAAAGATTCAGACATGGCATTAGCCAGCTCGAGTTATAGGTATGCATTCCTGAATGCAATCCATCTGTATAATGCAATGTCCCTTCCCATACCTTTTTGTCGTCCCTTGTGTTGTTGTACTTGTATTCCAAATTTTCCCATTCAATTCCCAAAAGGTCCCAGATGATGGCAATAGGCTTGCCCTCTATTATATAAATGATACTAAATTACAATCAGCACAATGTGTGCGATAATAATGCTTCTGCCTACAATTTCGGGTATATGGGAGTGGGTATGTATAAATAAAATTAGGCATGTATGACTGACAGTTTGAGTGAGGTCAAGTTTAACAACAGACATCTCCAATAGACATGATGATAGAACAACAGTAACAAAATTTACTTCAAGGTACACAAATTGTCAGCTCCCACTCCTTCTTTATTTTCTAACTACTAAAATGGTGTATTTTGTTGATAGGTAATCTTATGTTTATTTGTTACTTGCACAAAGATGTTTTGACAAAATGAGGTTTAAACTAAAGAGTAACCGAAGTTGAACAGACATTTCTCAAAGATCCAAACAGTTACTCTATATTTCTAGTTTAGATTTATGTAAGTTTCAAAATTGAGTATTTGAATCTAGGCTGTACAAAGAATATATGATATACACATTTCTAAGTTAAACTAATCAACGTGGTAACAATATTTCAGTTTATTTTACTTCTACGATTATATCCAGTATATTTAACTAATAAATTTACTTTTGGACGGCATTAGCATTAAGACAGCGTGTTACGCAGAACAATGTGGTCAACAAGTTTAAATAACCTCAACGGGCTTACCATTTCCTTGGGCAGTACAAGTCGACGAATTCACCAGCGTCGTTCTGCATGTTGTATGTCTGAAACACAAGTCTAAAGTCACCACTAGCTACTTTTTTTTGTCTAAATATACAAATAATTTAAAAATTAAAGAAATAATCACCTACAAAGCACACCTAACACGGAAATGACAGATGCGAAAGAAAGAAGCAGACCAAAGACAAAGTATAGAGATACATACATATGTAACTAGTAAGCAGATCAGATCATTAGTATAAATTGTAATACTTACTAAATATATTTCTTTTCTGTTTAGGCCACACAATATATATATATATATATATTATGTATAGACTAATTAATTTATGTCTTAAATATTACAGTTACATAACTAGCGATTGTAGTTTAGAACATATTAAACACGATTTGACTTTATTTTTGTCAAAAGTTTTTTAAATTCCATATATAAGATATTTGACTGACTACTAATGTCAATTAGTTTACTAAGTAGTGCTTTAAATAGAAGTAACTAGAGCAGGTCGTCTTTTAGTTAAGCATAGACTAGACATCCTTACTGTGTTCACATTCACAGTGAATAACAATGACATAATGTCTATGGCAAAGTAATCGGGTTCAGATTATTTTAAGGTCTACTAGAGCAGACCTTATGTTATGAAAATAGATTTTGATAACATAAAAGGAATATATTAATGACCAAATAAATTTATATTCAAAGGCATTTCTAAGACTTTAAATAATCACTTTATAAAGTATAATAAAGCCTTTTTCTTACTGTCAGATTTTTAAAAGAAAACACTTGAAATACATAACATATTAAAAAGAAACATTATGAATTATTATTTCAATACAAATAATAAAAAAAATATTAATAGTTATGTAAGCAGATTAGAATGCAAATAATTAAGTATCCGGGATAATTTATCTTTTGGACGGGAGTATTTAAAAGAAATACAGAAACAAAAACTCCTGGCTCGTTTACTATTTCAACAAAATCATAGTATTCATTAAATATTCAAAGTATTATTCTTATGTAGCAACGGTGCGTATTTAGTTTTATTTCGGTGTCAAAACTAACGTTCCGGAGTCGAACGATAAGAACTCGTTTGTCAACTCTCAATTGGTTGTGAACACCAAAAATAATATCGTAGTCTGCGCTGACGGCGTGTGCCATCACCTAACTGGTGACATTGTGAAGAAGTTACCGGTTACGAAAGCTGATGTCGACAAGTTTGTCAAGAAGTTATTGAGTAGTTTTGGTTTGGATTAGATTTGAACATACAAATCTTACACACAAAGTACACAATAAATATACATATTAGGATGCCAAAAAAATAAAAAATATGACAAAGAATCCTCCCAAAAATTAGCCATGACAATGAGAGCTAAGGAGTCATTAAACACCCTAGTTTCTAGAATTATCAGACAGGTTTAAATTATTATTTTTGTATTAGATAGAGTATTTATTTACGAATAATATGTATAAGCTATATCTTGGGGTCAACGTGTGACAGGTTCTAAAAGAAGGCCGAGGTCTTTGTGAAAATAATCATCGAAATATATTCTGATTGAGAATATCCAAAAATGAACACAGGATGCCAATGTCATACGGGCGATGGGAATACGTGTGGATACGTAAAGGGTGGATATTAAATATGTATATCAAAATAATATATTAATATCTACTAGCGACATCTAGTATAATGTATGCAAGATTGCTCTTTTATCTATTCTGTGATTAACTGGAATAAATTTACTAGTCTGTGCAAAACCATCGTAGTTTTAATAGTGGAGGAGTCACCCCCGTCGATGGGGCCCTTACCTGGCCATCAAAAGTGAGGACACAGGTTTCTGTAGGTTTCAATTTCAATAGTAGTAAGTATGCTAGGTGTTATTTGTGTCCATTGTTTGAACGTTTGTAAACCGCGACACACGAATTATTCCGAGTGTGGGAGTTGTCTTTCTTATATAAAAAAAAAAAATATTGTTTTACAAAGTCCTTTACATTTTTCGCAAATCTGAGGAGATAATGTCTCCACAAAATCATAAACAGTAAATAGACGATTATGGTAAATTTTAGAAATCAGTACAGACATATGTGAAGCTTAGTCAAGCTCAGCCAAGTCTGTTGGTTTAACAGGGTTTTCCTTTCTAGGGTAGACCCGACCACAAGAAGCGATGATGGAACTCTGTGTGGTGCAACATATCACTTTACTGGCCCCGGTAAGGCGGGTTTCCGTAAGTAAAGAATGGATTCTCGGGCGAGAAGAACCGTCTCACCTTGTTCAAAACGCCGAGCTTACGCGAGGCCGCCTTAGTGACACTCTCGATGTAATCGCGCGGATTGAGATCCCGGCAAATATCCATACCCAGAATACTAAGCCTATCCTGCAGTGGCAGTTGAGTGCTCTGAAGAGTAGGAAGGGGAAGGAATGGAGACTTTTTGTTAGAGAACACACACGCTTGTGTTCTCTTGGCGCTGAACTCGACCAGATTCTCACAGCCCCATTGGGAAATGCGGCTCAAGACCCGGTCGAGCTCAGCGACAAGCTCCTGTCGTTTTTCCTCAACGTCTGCCAGCTTGGCAGTAGGATGCCCGAAATATCGCCCGTGCACTGTACTGTCGTCTGCATAACAATGTATATTGCGAAGGGCCAACATGTCATTGATATGCAGAAGAAACAGCGTAGGCGATAGGACGGAGCCCTGAGGTACACCAGCGCTTACCTCGTGGAAGTCTGAGGCCGCGCCGTCGCAGAGAACCCTAATGCGGCGCTTTTCGAGGAAGGCAGCAACCCAGTTGCAGAGTTTAGGTGGCAGACCAAATGCAGGAAGTTTGGAGAGAAGCGAGCGGTGCCACACCCTATCGAAGGCCTTGGCAATGTCGAGGCTGATGGCCAAGGACTCCCCATGCCTATCCATAGCCTCACCCCAAAGGTGTGTGACGTACGCTAGAAGATCACCCGTGGATCGGATCGACCGAAAACCATATTGCCGATCATTTAACAAGGAGTGATCCTCTAGGTGGCGGATTAGTTGGGTGTTGATGATCCGCTCGAACACCTTACAGAGTATGGAAGTGACGGCTATAGGTCGGTAATTGGCTGGATCGGAGCGGTCGCCTTTTTTGGGAATGGGTTGAACATTCGCTTCTCTCCAGGCCTCCGGAACAATTCCTGAGGAATAGGACAGGCGATACAAGCGCGTTAGTACGGGAGACAACTCAGGTGCACAGTTCTTAAGAACCACCGCCGGAATACCATCGGGTCCACTGGCTTTCCGGACATCGAGTGACCGAAGCTCCGCACGGACATCCCTCTGCCGGATGCGAATATCCCGCATTGCGGAGTCGCAGGACGCAATGGTGGGCGTGTGCGCGCAACGGTCATCGATTCGGGAGTTAGCAGCAAAGAGGTCAGCTAGTAGATTCGCTTTTTCTTGCGGCTCGTGGGCCAGTGATCCGTCAGGGTAGTTCAACGGCGGCAGCGAAGGTTGGCAATAGTTGGATTGCACGGCTTTGGCCAATCGCCAAAACTTACGGCTACCCGTAGGGTACGCGACGAGTTCTTGACCAAACCGTGCAATGCGCTGGGCATCTGCTCTGATGTAAGCCCTCTTGCATTCCCTAGTGGCTCTGTTTAGTGCTGCTTTTAGGCGATCAATGTCTGGGTCACAATGTGCGCGGGCCCTGATCCATGCGCGGTAGGCCGACTGCTTTTGAGCAACGGCCCGGATGCACTCGCGATTGAACCAGGGACGTGTCTTCGTGCTGGCGACTTCACTGTAGGGGATATAATACTCCATACCGACAGTGATTTCGATTTAGATTTATTGCGGTATTTATTTATATAACTATAATATAATAACTTACAAATTATTTTAAAGTTTTAACTGATACGACGCCGGCGCATTATGAATTCGCTCACTTTTCGGGTATCAAAGGTAGATTAACCCCACGGTATCTTTCATAAAAAAGAGAACGACATTGATGTTACTCTGTCATTTTCATCATTATAGAGTGAGCTGTTGGACTCTTAAGTACTCTTCTGATGAATTTATTTCAGTTTATGTTCATAAGTCGAATAACGTCAATTTTGAGTTAATTTAGTTAACAATTGATAACTAATTGATTTATTTATTTCTTGCTAATTTGCGACATATTAGTCTAAACCCTCAGAGATGCGGGCGTGATTGTAAGGGGACACGAGAGTGAGTATGCTGCGTTGTAATATTTATAGGAGATGTTTTGCGTTGTACAGAAATTCGCAGCTTGGCTCCTGCCGGCGGTCGCATGTTACGTTATTAACGCTACAGTACAGGGTGCTGATAGTTTCTCTGGGGCTTGCATTCAGAGAGAGAGACAGAGTGGAGAGCTTAATTTTTTTTTTTATATTAGCCTACCATAGTGACTCCACTTTGCCTGATGGAAAGCAATAGGTGGAGTCAAAGAGTGGTGGTCACCATCCTCATTGCATGTCTAGTCAATGCAGCATGGTGACCCACACTATGGCGGCCTGGTGAGATGCTTTTTCACGCCCCGCTTAAAAGACCCGGGATCAAAGTGGGAAGGAAACACGTGCGCTGGTAGAGAATTCCAGGCTTTTACCGATCGGCATAGGAAAGAAGAGCCAAACCGTTTAGTTCGGGTACGTATATTTTCGACGCACAAACGGTGACTCCTCAGGCCAGCACGTGTAGTCCTGTAGAGGAAGGGAGAAGGTGGGACCAATTGGAAGAGCTTATCAGAACACTCCCCGTGATGTAGGCGATAGAGGACTGCCATAGAGGCGACATCTCTTCGCAACTGCAGAGACTCAAGAGACTGGGTGATCTCAGGACAGTCGATAATGAGGACTGTGCGCCGAGAGCGTCAAGCAAATACTGAGCATAGCCGTCCCAGAGATGAGAGCAGTACTCCACGCAGGAGCGAACCTGGGTCTTGTATAAAAGACACAGTTGCTCGGGCTAGAACAACCGTCTCACCTTGTTCAAAACGCCGAGCTTTCGCGAGGCCGCCTTGGTGACACTCTCGATGTAATCACGCGGAGTGAGATCCCGGCAAATATCCATACCCAGGATACTAAGCCTATCCTGCAGTGGCAGTTGAGTGCTCTGAAGAGTAGGAAGGGGAAGGAATGGAGACTTTTTGGTAGAGAACGCACACGCTTGTGTTTTCTTGGAGCCGAACTCGACCAGATTCACACAGCCCCATTGGGAAATGCGGCTCAAGACCCGAACGAGCTCAGCGACAAGCTCCTGTCGTTTTCCCTTAACATCTGACAGCTTGGCTGCACGATGTCCAAAATATCTACCATGTACTGTGCTGTCGTGTGCATAACAATGTGTATTGCCAAGAGCCAACATGTCATTGATATGCAGAAGAAACAGCGTAGGCGATAGGACGGAGCCCTGAGGTACACCAGCGCTTACCCCTGGAAGTCTGAGGCCGCACCGTAGCAGAGAACCCTAATGCGGCGCTTATGGAGCAAGGCAGCAACCCAGTTGCGGAGTTTGGGTGGCAGATCAAATGAATGAAGTTTGGAGAGAAGCGAGCGGTGCCAGACCCTATCGAAGGCCTTGGCAATGTTGAGGCTGATGGCCAAGGACTCCCCATGCCTATCCATAGCCTCACCCCAAAGGTGTGTGACGTACGCTAGAAAATCACCCGTGGATCGGTTCGGCCTAAAACCATATTGCCGTTCATTTAACAAGGAGTGATCCTTGATGATCTGCTCGAGCATCTTACAGAGTATGGAAGTGACGGCTATAGGTCGGTAATTGGCTGGATCAGAGCGGTCGCCTTTTTTGGGAATGGGTTGAACATTCGCTTCTCTTCAGGTCTCCGGAACAATTCCTGAGGCCTGGAGAGAAGAATAGGGCAGGCGATACACGCGCGTCAGTACGGGAGACAACTCAGGTGCACAGTTCTTAAGAACCACCGCCGGAATACCATCGGGTCCACTGACTTTCCGGACATCGAGTGACCGAAGCTCCGCACGGACATCCCTCTGCCGGATGCGAATATCCCGCATTGCGGAGTTGCAGGTCGCAATGGTGGGCGTGTGAGCACCAGGGTCGTCGATTCGGGAGTTAGCTAGTAGATTCGCTTTCTCTTGCGGCTCGGGGGCCAGTGATCCGTCAGGGTGGTTCAACGGCGGCAGCGAAGGTTGGCAGTAGTTGGACTGCACGGCTTTGGCCAATCGCCAAAACTTACGGCTACCCGTAGGGTATGCGACGAGTTCTTGACTAAACCGTGCAATGCGCTGTTCATCTGCTCTGATGTAAGCCCTCTTGCATTCCCTAGTGGCTCTGTTTAGTGCTGCTTTTAGGCGATCAATGTCTGGGTCATAATGAGCGCGGGTCCGGGTCCATGCGCGGTAGGCCGACTGCTTTAGAGCAACGGCACGGGTGCACTCGCGATCGAACCAGAGACGGGTCTTCGTGCTGGAGACTTCACTGTAGGGGATATAATACTCCATACCATAGTGATTTCGTCAGTCACGGCAGACGCAATTTGTGACAGATCCCTGTCTTTAAAGCAGCGTTGAGCCCACGGAATGGATGCAAAATAATCCCGCATTCCATCCCAGTCTGCTGACGAGTAGTGCCATAACCGCCGCCTTGTTACCACGGGTCGTGGAGGGGTAACAAGAGGCACTGAGGTCGACACCAGGCAGTGGTCGGAGGATCCCAGAGGGGCGAGAACCGATACGCTGTACTGCGCTGGGTGATACTATATATATATAATACTGGCAGTAGGTCCAGCAAAGAGGGCGCTTGACCCGTTATGTCTGGTATCCTGGTGGGCTGGAGTACCATTTGGGTAAGGTCATGCGTGAGAGCAAATGCGTGGGCAGTTCCACCAGCGTGGTCAGTTTTGGAAGACCGCAGCCAGGACTCATGGTGGGCGTTAAAATCTCCCAAAAACACCAGTTCGGCGGTCGGAAACTGCTCCTGCGCTTTATCCGCTGCTTGACTCAGGTGGTCAAAGAAGCGAGTTGTCTCGGAGTCTCCGGAATGGGAGCGATAGAGGCACACCTAAATCCGTAGAGCCAAAATCCACGTGGAGCCAAAGGATGGAAAAGGATGTGTCTTCTAGGCAGTGCAGACGGCGACAGCAAACATCCGCCCTGATGAAAAGGCACACTCCAGCCCTTGCGAGGAAGCACTCCTCGAGCACGTAGCCAGGATAGTGGAGGTATGCCGTGTCGGCAGGGCGGCGTATTTGTGTCTCCGTAAGAAAAAGCATGGCCGGCCGAGCCGTCTCGAGGTGTTGGTGTACGGCGCTGAGGTTTGCTTAGTGTCCACGTATGTTAGTGAACTCCACCTAAAAAAGCGGGTTTATGGGAGAGGAGGATGCCGCTGTAAGACCACTTTTCTTTTTTTGTGCTGCCATGATAGAAGAGGAAGGGGGCGTAAAAGGCATGACAGTCATCGTGGCAATGTAAACTGAGACTAAAAATGCTGTGTCATCATGTATCGCTGAAGCATGACGGTGACCGAACCGTCGGACGGAAGGGCCCTGTAAATGTGTTATTTATTTTATTTTATTTGTTTTTCATACTTACAATAAATATTCTATTGAAAGGTATTCCTAGAAATGGTCACGATCATTATATAAAAGGATATTTAACTGACTTCAGAAGAGAGGGTATCAATGATCCACTGTGTTTTTAAGTATTTCGGGATCAGCTGTTGGGGTAACTGACCCGATAAGTTTTGGAAGTAGTACTTTTCCTACGTCTGTGCCAGCTGGCTGAATGAGGTGAGGATATCTACTTAGCCGGCCAGGCTGTATAAGCCGTCGAACCGTAGCTAAGTAGATAATACTAGGAGCAAGGAAAGGTGTCTATGTTAGCCGGCCAGACTGGTTAGTCCTTGAACCGTAGCTGAAGTGAAACACCAGAGAATGGTTGGAATCGACTTATATTTGATTAAAAGTGTGCTAGTTATATTTACATTTTTGACTATTAAGTAATGGAGTTAATTTACCGCACATTATATGGATTAACCAATCACATTTCTTATTCTATATTCACAATATTTACTGTGCACGCAACCAATCAGCTTACGTTCCTGTTGTCGTTGTATGTGTGCGTGAGTATAAATTAATGCATCGTATAAAACCGCGGTGTCGCGCGGATCGCGTTTATTCGCCGCTTGGTATGCTGTGCGAGTGGATGCGTGCTGTCTTGATGCATTTTCAGAGCTATAGAGTACGTGGCATATGTACGCCACAGTACCCCCCCTCAAGCAAAGCGTACATTGGGTTTGACTGTTCTGCCGGTTCGGGTGATGTAGGCGTCGCGGTGAGTAGCGGGAATTGCTGCTGTACTCGGTATTGAGGTGGTTCCACTTGCGGGTGACGTACTTGCGTTCGTTGTTATGTTTGTAGTCGAAGTATTTGTTTGTGAACCTGATTGTAATTTCTCGTCGTTATTCAGATGGGCTGGCTTCAATCGGTCTATGGATATGACTGTGGTACGGAGTGGTAGTTGGATTGTGAATTGTTTACCATTTGCACTTCGTTGAAACACTTTGTAGGGTCCGTCGTATGGTGGTGTGAGTGGTGGTCGGACAGTGTCGTTCCGTACGAACACGTGAGTGCATGTTTCGAGATCTTTATAAATGAATGTGTGCTGATTTGATGAATGTGATCTTTTTTTCGGTGATAGTGACGTCATGGTTTCGGTCAGATGGCGTACAAATTCCGCGTCATCCATCTTCGGCTTTGTAGGCACGAAGAAATCTGACGGGATGCGTAGTGTAGATCCGTAGGTCATTAATGAGGGGCTTACAGAGGTGTCCTGACATAATGCTGTACGTAGTCCGAGTAAAACAGTAGGTAGTTCTTCGCTCCATTTAATACTCGCTGTTCTTGCCATCAATGCTGCCTTGAGAGTTCGATGCCAGCGTTCTATCTGTCCGTTTGATTGAGGGTGGAATGCAGTTGTGCGTATACGAGTGACGCCGAGTTTTTTCATTAGTGCATGAAATAGTGATGACTCGAACTGTCTGCCTTGGTCCGTAGTGATTCGTAACGGACAACCAAATCGTGAGATCCATCCGTCGTACACGGCTTTAGCGATTGTCTCGGCGGTGATGTCGCGAGTAGGTATTGCTTCTGGCCACTTTGTGCAGCGATCGATCATTGTAACTAAATACCTATATTCGTTTGACGGAGGTAATGGTCCTACTATGTCGACGTGTAGATGCTCGAATCGCGATGACTGTTGAAACTCGCCGAGTGGGCTGATAACGTGTCTTTGAATTTTCGCGCGCTGGCATCCGATGCATGACCTTGACCAAGTTGTTACGTCTTTGTTAATAGAAGGCCAAAAGAATTTGGAAGTTATAATTTTTCTTGTCGTTCGTACGCCGGGGTGACTTAGATCGTGTTGAGCTTTGAAGGCTATAAGACGATAAGTCAGTGGTAGATATGGTCGAATGTTCGATGTTGATAGAGATAGATAGACTCCGGGTAGATTAATCTGAGTGAATTTGAGATTGGATTGTTTCTTGCAGGCTTGTAACTCTGTGTCGTTTTCTTGGTCTATTGCTAATTGGTTATAGTCGATTGTGCTGTTTAGAATCTCGATATCTGCAATACGTGATAACGCGTCGGCCGCTGCATTTCGTTCGCCGTGAATGTACTTAATGTTTGAACAGAATTGACTTATGTAGTGTAACTGGCGCTCTCTTCTCGGTGTGTCGCTGTTGCTTTGAGTTCTCGTAAGTGCGTAGGTAAGTGGCTTGTGATCGGTACATACGGTGAGTTCGTTGCCCTCGATAAGTCGACGTAAACTTTTGATAGCGGTGTATATAGCCAATAATTCGCGGTCGTACACGCTATATCTTCGTTGTGTGTCGCTCATAGTCTTCGAGTAGAAAGCGAGTGGTTTCCAAATATCGTTAATTTTTTGTTGCAACACGGCGCCTAATGTAGTGTCGGAAGCGTCGGTGAGTAGGCATAGTGGTGCGTTAGGTAACGGGTGCGTGAGCGTAGTGGCTTCGAGTATGCTTTGTCGGCATTGCTCAAAGGATTTTTCTGCCTCGGTTGTCCATTGTATCGGTGACTTGTCGTTCTTAGAATTATGTAAATATTTATTAAGTAGGTATTGATGTTCAGCTTGATGAGGTAAACAACTGCGGTAAAAGTTAATCATGCCTAAAAATCGTCTTAATTCTTGTACTGTAGTTGGTTTGGGATACTTTAGTATGGCTTGGATGCGTTCTTCAGTAGGTTTGATTCCGTCCGGTGTAACTTCGTAGCCGAGAAATTGAATTTTGTTTTTTCCGAACTCGCATTTGTCGATGTTGAGAGTGATACCGTATTGGTTTAAACGTTCGAGGACTGTGTGTAGATGTCGCTTGTGTACTTCTTCGTTATTTTCAGAATATATTAATAAATCATCTACAAAACAGTAGCATATGTCGTCGAGTCCGCGTAGTACTTCGTGCATAAATCGCTGAAATGTTTGACCAGAGTTTCGTAGGCCAAATGTCATGCAGTTGAATTCAAAGAGGCCAAACGGGGTGATAATTGCGGTTTTCGCGGCATCTTCTTTTGCCATAGGTATACTATAATAAGCCATCTTCATATCTAACTTAGAAAAGATTGCCTTGCCGTGTAACTGGTAGGTAAAATCTTGGATTCTCGGTATAGGGTACCTATCGGGTATTGTTGCGGCGTTAAGTCGTCTGTAGTCGCCACAAACACGTAGTGAGCCATCTTTCTTTTTGACGACGTGCAGTGGACTTGCCCAGGGGCTGTTTGATGGTTTGCAGATACCCACGTCCATCATTCTTTCGAATTCTAACTTCGCAGCTTTGTACTTGTCAGGCGGTAGAGGTCGCGGTCGTGAATATATGGGTTGTCCGGTGGTTTCAATATGATGCGTGACGTCATGCTTCGCTGTAGTTTTTAATGACATTGGTCGTAGAACATCGGGGTATTGTTTTAGAATATCGTAGTAAGCGTGATAGTGATTAACTGTATAGATGGATTGTTCGGTACTGCATACTTTGATTGCGTTTACGCTGAGATCTGTCACTCGGTCGATAAGTTTTTTCTGATGTAAGTCTACTAATAACTTGTGTTTAGCTAGGAAGTCTGCACCCAGTATTGACGTCTTCACATCGGCGACCGTGAATGTCCATTTGAAACTTCTACGTAGGCCTAGGTTAAGCTCTAGTGTGCGCTGTCCGTAGGTACGAATTTCTGTTCCGTTGGCTGCGTAAAGCTTGTATGAGCTTTCTATTGGTTTCGAGTATCTATTCTTTGTTGCGGCTAGGACTGATATGTCGGCTCCGGTATCGACGAGAAACTTCTCTCGGTTATTGCTGTCTGTAACGCAAAGGCGGTGGCTACCTTGATTGACATCGACTCCCGCCACGGCCGGTGTCTTTATTAGTTTTCCTGATGCTTGCTGGTTTCAGTTGTATTAAACTTTGCTTTGGAACAATTTAATTCACATTTGCGCGCGTCTTCTCCGAAGCGATAATGATAAAAACATAGCCTATCGTCGTCGCGACTACTTCGAGAGCGCGATCGCATACGGCCTTGAAAGTGCGGCGGGCGGTGTGGCGAGCGGTGCGGCGGGCGCCGGTAATCGTGATATTTATTACGAAGTTCGGCTATTTCCAATGATAATTTTTCTATTTGTTTAGTTATTAAATTGATTTGTAGGTTTTTAACTGTAGTGCTACTCGATTCGTGTTGCGAAAATGGTGGTAAGCGTGCGGGCAGAGAGATGGTGGCTACGTCGCTTTTGACGGATGTTTCGTGGTTGTCTTCGTTCGACATGGCGGTTAACGTAGAAAAGTTGAGCGGGGCGGTAGGTACTAGCCGTCAGCTGTGCGGTGGTAGGTACTACGACACGGCGATACTCGTAGGTACTTTGGTACGGTAATGTTCGTAGGTTTTTGCGGGGTCACCAATTTCGGGATCAGCTGTTGGGGTAACTGACCCGATAAGTTTTGGAAGTAGTACTTTTCCTACGTCTGTGCCAGCTGGCTGAATGAGGTGAGGATATCTACTTAGCCGGCCAGGCTGTATAAGCCGTCGAACCGTAGCTAAGTAGATAATACTAGGAGCAAGGAAAGGTGTCTATGTTAGCCGGCCAGACTGGTTAGTCCTTGAACCGTAGCTGAAGTGAAACACCAGAGAATGGTTGGAATCGACTTATATTTGATTAAAAGTGTGCTAGTTATATTTACATTTTTGACTATTAAGTAATGGAGTTAATTTACCGCACATTATATGGATTAACCAATCACATTTCTTATTCTATATTCACAATATTTACTGTGCACGCAACCAATCAGCTTACGTTCCTGTTGTCGTTGTATGTGTGCGTGAGTATAAATTAATGCATCGTATAAAACCGCGGTGTCACGCGGATCGCGTTTATTCGCCGCTTGGTATGCTGTGCGAGTGGATGCGTGCTGTCTTGATGCATTTTCAGAGCTATAGAGTACGTGGCATATGTACGCCACAAGTATTACTCATACGTATCGTTTGTTAAGCAGTTTTTCGGCCAATTGTCTACATTTTCAAATAATTTTTAATTGGTAAGAGTATATCTTCCTCTTGCAGCGGTCCCATTGTAACCAAATTAGACTGATTATTGGATACCAGGGAAGTGGGATGAAATTAGAGGGTGCACAGGGATTAGGTGCCCATTGTGTCGTTATTTCGATCCATTTGTGTCGTTACATATGTGCCGGTATTTTTACAATGGTTCTTTCTAATCGGTACTGTTCAGCCATTACACGTTTTTAATCACATCGCTGCTTTTATTTTAATATTATTAAGATATGTACAGTCTGTACACATCTATTAAATTAATTATGTTTAAACTCACTAACGGGCGTGGTTATAAGATAACAAATCAGTTTAATTACATTCGTAATTTATTTCTAATAATTCTTGTTTTTTTTTATTTTTAGGCTGCTTTTTAACTTCTGTTTTCTTTTATAGGATTTTTAGCGATCTTAGACTTTTTTATTTTGTTGCTGCAATAGCAGTTGTTGCACTTTTCGACTACCAAGTTGCGATCTCCTCTTTGTCAATATGTTTACCGCAACGGAGAGTAGCTGTTCACTAACAAATATTAACAATTTACACTCCACAGCTATGTATACACATACATACATAAGCACTCTACTAGTTTTACTACAATATCAATTTGGAATCACAACTGAGGTAAAAAATCAAAAAATTTTAACCTAAGTGGCAGGCGTTCATACCTACACCCTATAATATTCTTTAACTGTAATATACACAAGGGTGTGCTTTGGGTACTAAAATTTTGTAATTGAATTAGATCTTCCGATTGGACAGACCCTAAAACATACCTACGATACGACTATCCGAAAGGGACATGAAGTGTAAGCTTACACTTCGGGTCCGTCCGTGAGCTGTCGGGTAACTAAATGCGTGTGGTTTATGATCACGGTTCGTATCGTACTGGATGTGTTAATACCATAAAGGTATGTTCCCAGTATTTCGCTCCGTACCCTGACTGCGTACTGGAAAGCACATACTTGGTTTTATTACCTGTACCAGTATATACGCTTCACCTCTAATGGAAAGTCACTTCTTCATTACGTGACTATCAGGTCTTGTCGTAACATGTCTAAACCACCTTAAAGCTGTCCCGTGAGTGTTCATTTCGGACTTTATGTTTGAGGGTACTTCACCTGCCCAGCTAAGCATACGCATTCAGTGGTGTGTAGTTTTTGCTCGTGTATTTGCTTAGTAGCCCTCTTTTGCTAGTATAGAGCAGAACTGGTCTAACAGAGGTTATATAGTTCTTGTCTTTATTTATTATTAAATAATCATAATAATCAATCGATACTTAAAATGTTATTTTGATTAACTTATATACAAAACACTCGATCATTTATGTCAGCAACTGTTTTTGCGTGAATTAGTCAGTTGTCCTTGAGATATGGAAATATATATACATATATATATATATATATAGGTGGGCAAAACTGCGTAGCTTTAATATGCATGTATATGATATATGTATAGTAGAAATTAACTGGTGGCCGTTTTAACTTAACTGGTTATTCTTGGCTGCCAACATATGCTGTGGGGCATGCCGGTACCCCTCCTTTTTGATCTACTACTTGATACATTAGCGGTAGATCAAGAAGGAGGGCTATAAAATATTTTATTATTTATACATGATGAGTATTATTTATACATTAAAAATAAATAATATGAAACAGATATTTTATGAAAGGATGTTATTGTTTATTTGAGTACAATTCGCTTGTTCATATGCAGCTGTTCTAACAAATGTACAATACTAGTATTTAAGCACATTCACCGACACCTAGCTGTATTGCAGCGGTGCGACTCAAACTGTAAATACTACAGAGAATCTTTAAACACATCATTTAACACAACAGTTGAAAATGCGATTCTTACCGGTAAGTCCTTTCGTCTTATGATCTTTAGTTTATTAAACTTTGCCAGTCGACACTTGCCAGTCCCCCTGGTTCTCATATACTAAAAAAAGAACTGAGCAATGTACAGGCCACTAACAATCTCTACAGCAACCGGAATTATTTAGTTACTAGCAGGTACATTTTTTTTTACCAGTGGTAGAGCCATGCTTAGGCAAGAATGGGCTGGCTCGACCGGTGCGATACCACGGCCTCACAGAAAATGCCGCCACGCCGGATGTTTTGGGTTTGCTTCCCACACGAGAAAACACTTTGTGTAAACCTTGTTGAATCTGGGTGTCCTTTGTGTCAGTTATTTGAGTGTTTGTAAAGTCTTCTGCGATACAGGAATTGATCCTAGTGCGGGAATTATATATTTTTAAGAAAGATATATATATATACATATATTATTTTTGTATATATATGTATATATATATTTTTGTGTGTTCTTCAGGTTTCGGCTATTTTCCTGGTGACTCTCGCGTATTTCGGTGTCAAAGCTAACGCCCCGGAGTCGAACGATAAGAACTCGTTTGTCGAGTATGAATTGGTTGTGGCCACCAAGAATGGAACCGTAGTCTGCATTGATGGCGTGTGCCGTAACCAAAAAACTGGTGACGTTGTGAAGAACCTACCGATTACGAAAGCTGATGTCGACAAGTTTGTCGAGAGGTTCTTGAGTTCTATTGGTTTGTATTAGATTAGAACACACAATAAATATGTGTATACATTTCTATGTTTTGTCTATTATTCAGTACCTCGTTGCTAAAAAGAACTCCCCGCCTATAATTTGAAATATTCACGCTGACTGAAGTTAGTTCTTTTTTTTTCAATATAAGATTATAGTAGGATTTATAGTAATCAGTATAGGAAATACAGTATGTATAGTAGAATCTATTTACAATTTGGACTTGGTCTTCACTTACTCTGGCTTGTACGACCTTTTGGGTTGAAAAGAGTGTTAGGTTCGTTGATCTTAGGAGTGTTAGGTTCGTCGATCAATCCTGCCACACACAGCCATCACAATGAAAGCTAAGGAGTCTTTAAACGTTTATCACCAGGTGACCCGTCTGCTCGGCAGCAAAAGAATATATAGCATAAAAAAAAAGCCGAAGACGAAGCTATACAGAAAATATAAATTGAAACGCTGTTGGCTTTTTGTGAATATTTATTTCCAGTTCGTGTCACCATTACTTTAATATGTTATTAAAAAGTTATCCAGTAACCTGGCTGCAGGAGTAATACAATGTACAATAACAATTCTCATAAGTCATAAGCAAAATTCTGCAACTATAACACATACTTAAAACACATACTTATAACTGAAGGTTTTTAGCAAATCATAAATTGGTAATTTAGTATTAAGTATGTTTTTATCTACATAAACTGTCAATTAGCAAAAACGACACGTTAAGGATTTTTATATCACACCTAGCGCCACAGAAGTAACTATAACTATAAAAGTAAAAACTGAAACTAAGCAGAGTGCGTTCCATTTCCATCCCACACCCCAGAACGCATTCTCATATTAAATACACAGAACAGATGTTTCTCTATAGTTACCTTTAGTTAACACATCAGAAGCATTGTCTTACCGTTTACAAAACAACATTTTAATCTTAAATTATTTACATGTTCCTTTAAAAAATGTTGTCTAATGTCTATATGTTTATGAAGTGTATTATAAATCAGACTACACGGTTATCGGTTCGAGACTAGCTTTATTTTGCATACAACTGAATGTAGGTAGAATAATGTAAATCTACCTACAGTTACAATATATTACAGTTTCTCCCCTTTAAGAATACTTACCAATAAATCTTACATTAAACAAGTATAGGCGATATCAAGCCACAACATTTTTTTTGAAATTACATTAGTATTTAAGATAGGTAAACAAATAAGTGAACCAACCTCTTCTGTATACATACTAGATTATTAGTGTTTACTCGTAACATTTACACAATCTTGGTACAAAAATACTACCTTAGTGTTAAAAGACACAACCATAGTATGGCACATGTTATATAAAGTTAAATATCTCTTATATCATAATATATGCTTACGTACTACAACAATACATAAAGTGCTTTCTTCTTTTTATGCGGTGGCGAAGAGGTTGCGTCAGCAAACTGCTCATTCGCCGGTTTGATCCCGCTCGATATATAAAAAACTGTTGGTGTTAAAGAGTAGGTATTATACTGTGCTCAAATGACTTGTAATTTCATTACGAACAAAAGCTAGGCACATAAAATGCCGTAGTATATATTAAATGTATTAAGAATAAAAAAAAAACTAAATCGATTACTTATGCGTAATCTTACGTGGTCTTAGGTTATATTTACGAGGGTGAAATGTTTCAGTGGTGGGGATATGGGGCGAGGGGGAAGACGAAATAACATTGTCAGACAAAGGTGACCCAAAAGAATCCTCCGGTATTGTCGTGTTTAAACTTTTAGGGGGTGTTGACGAGCCCATTACTTGCGAGATTTTGTCGGATTGATCAGGTACGAGAGGAGTGTCCTTGTTTGCTACAGTCTGATCATGAGTGGTCTAGGAGTGTCTCAGCTTTTTCTTTGGTATTATTTGATCTATGTGCCTTGTGCTCACACTGTTACCAGTATTAACCGTATATGTTACTGCGCCCGTACGCTCGGTCACCGCGCCCTCAATTCATTTGTCGCCTTTGCCATAATTACTTACGAGAACCGTGTCGCCGACTGCGACCTCGCGCGCCCTGCCGCCCGAGTTCTCCACCTGCTTGCGTTGTGCCGCGCGCACTACGTCATGGTAGCGGTGGGGCGCAACCAATCGAGGCGTGTCCGCAGCCACCGTCCAAGCATCGCTACGGCGGGCTCCCGCTGCAGTGTGAACTGTTGCGATACTGCAATTAGAATTTACTTAAAGCACGATCAACATTTTCGCCCTCAGCTACCGCTTTCTTTATGACCTTTTCACGGTCTTAACCGCATTTTCGGCTGCGCCATTGCTTGATGGGTGGTAGGGGGCTGTCACAATATGATCAATGCCATTTTTATATAAACAATGTTTGAACTCTTGTGATGTAAACGGCGGGCCCCCGTCAGTGACTAACTGTTTTGGAATACCAAACCTTGCAAATAACTCCCGTAGTTTACTTGCTACGGGAATACTTCGATCCACTTTGAGTGGGCATCGATTACCATGAAATAGCATCGCCCCGTATGTTGCAAAAAGTCAGCGTGTAGGCGTGTCCAAGGCTCAGATGGCCAAATATAGGGCACAGGCGCTGCGCGCGTTGGCGAGTCCAGCTGGTCGCGGCACGCAGCGCAAGTGCGCGCGCGCTCCTCCAGCTCCGCATCGAGCCGCGGCCACCATACGTAACCGCGTGCGATTTGCTTCATTCTTACCATGCCTACGTGGCCAGCGTGCACTTCTTTAATTATTTGTTTACGGAGCGTACAGGGGATGACTATACGATAACCCCATACCACGCAACCGTGGTCGACGTGTAACTCCTCTTTACGGTGAAAATACGGCTTCTTACTTTTAATTTCCGTTTGGTACGGCCACCCACTCTCAATATATCCGAATATCTTTCTTAAAGTAACATCTTTTTTTGTTACTTGTGCCACATCCTTATGACTAAGAGGAAAACTGTCTTCGACAAAGTGAATGTACGCCGCCGCGTCGTCATCCTCCATCGTCTTACTTATTTGTGGCATCGGTAGCCGTGACAAGCCATCGGCATTACCGTTTTTTTCTGTAGAAACAAAAACTATATCGAAGTAAACGCTGCGTCAGTAAGTGTTCGAGAGGCGCAGCACACGATGCGCTCGCTGCCATCCGGGTAGTGGTGCGCGAGCACCGCGCCCAGACCATACGCGCTTCTGTCTACCGCCAGTACCAGCGGTAGTTCTAGCGAGTAGTGCGCGAGAGCCCCACTGCTCACCAGCTTCTCCTTGACCGACTTGAACGCGTTCTCACAATCATCGCTCTGGCGCCACTGACTGCCTTTCATTAATAGCTTGTAAAGTGGATTTAAAATAGTGCTTATATTTGGTATAAAAGGCGAATAATAATTTATTAAGCCTAAGGCTGCTCTAAGTTGCGATACATTTTTAGGGACAGGTAAATTTACAATAGCCGCTACCTTGCTTTTGTCAGTGTTAACACCGTATTTATTAATTCGATATCCTAAGTAACATATCTCGTCCATGAAAAATTCGCACTTTTCAAATTTTATACACAGACCAGATTCTTTTAAGCGCAACAATACTTCTTTTACATTTTGCATATGATGCCTCTTATTACGCCCGGTAATACAGATATCATCAATAAATGATACAATACATTCAATACCGCTAAGGGTTTCCTCAATTAATTTTTGAAACATTTCTGGGAGACATTTCAACCCAAACGGTGTCCTACGATATATAAAAATACCAATATGAGTTGTAATAGCGGTAAGTGGCTGCGACGTTTCGACTAACAATACTTGTAAATAAGCATTTTTAAGGTCTAATTTAGTAAATCTCTCACCACCACTTAAAGCTGCAAACAATTGCTCAACATGCGGTAGAGGATAATGAAACTCTTTCAGTAAGGGGTTTACAGTGATTTTATAATCACCGCAAATCCTTATCGTGCCGTCGCGCTTAATATCGGTACAATGGGCGTCCCATAGTCGGACCTATCTACTTTATAAATTATACCTTGTTCGAAGTAATTTAAAACATTAAGTTTAGTTTACATTCTGGTCGATAGGTGGCGATGTACAGAATTACTTTAGATTTAAGTCACGGTGTTAAGATTCTCCGTCATTTAATAACTCTAGTGATAGTTTGTTAAATAAATGAGCTTTCTTTGGCATACTTCCGAGTATTATTCAACCTTTAAAAGGCTAGATCATCCCTAAACATTTTGGTCCGTCGAGTCGAATCATTTATTCGAACTAGCTAGGGAGTACTGTTGCTGTGAAGTTTTTGCCTTAGTACACCGCGGCAACTGTTAGGGAACACTGAAGGGGTTGTGGATCGCAACTCAGGTGTTGGAAGGGTGTCCCGAGGAGGGAGACAACATCAGGTGACGCCGGAAGCGTGACGTCATCAGCCAGCCCTGAGAAGAGGAAGTACTGTCCAGACGAGCACTGACGTCAACAGCGCATCGCGACATTAGTGGTAGGTGACGTCTGTGAAGAACAGGTGAAATATTGTGTGTGGTGTGAGTGACGAAGATAAACTGTGAGTACATTTTGTGTCTTACTATCAGTGAAGAAATAGTTCAAATAAGTAGTAAAATTCCACACATTCCATTAACTTAGTCGTTTTCTGCATATCATGGACTTAAAGAAATCAATGCAGAAAATTTTAGGACTTAGATTTGTAAGCGAAAAAACGAGGGAACGTGAAAACTATGCCCGATTTCGCTCAGAGTTAAAGTTTTGCCAAACACTTGTAAAAATTTCAAGATTTACTTACTGATTTGGAGATAAGTGTTGCGGATTCTACTGAGCTTATTTTTACTTAAAAAATGGAGAAATACGGCAATTTGCAAATAAATTTAAAGACAATTATTGAAAAGTCGAGATTAAATTTTAAGAAGACACCTAAGGATCGTTTCTCTTATCAATACATTGATGCAAGTTTAGAGAAGTTGGAACGAGATTGGCAAGCATTTAGTAAAAATCACTTTGAGATATTGGAATTAGACAGTGCTATTGTAAAATCATTAGAATGTATTACGGGTGATGTTTATGAGGCGACAGAGGAAATATATATTAGTTATAAGTCAGAACTAAAGATCGCATTATGTAATTATCCCGTTCCAGTCAATGATACATTAGTTTGTAAGAACACTCAAGACGTTTCTATGCCTATGTCGTCTGGTTCTTCGGTAAGATTACCTAAAATAACTATTCCTACTTTCTCCGGGAAATATTCTGAATGGACGTCTTTTCGCGACTTATTTATTTCTTTGGTACATAGTAACCAATCTTTAGATTCAGTACAAAAATTACATTATTTAAAAGCGCATCTTGCAGGAGAAGCAGAACAATTGATAAAGTTTGTACCTATAGCAGCAGCTAATTATAATCAGTGTTGGTCACAGTTAGAATCTAGGTATAATAATAAACGATATTTGTCAAATTGTATTCTGAAAAGACTATTTAGTCAACGTAATTCGAATGTTGAGTCAGCTACAGCATTAAAGGAGTTGCTGTGGAGGTTTGGTTTTTTGAACAACGGAGTGTTTGCATGCATTAAAAATTTTTGAAATTGATGTAGGCTCATGGGACATTATTATTATTCACATTGTTACTTATAAATTAGATCCAGATACGAGGAAGCAATGGGAATTACATGTCACAAGTGACTACTCAAATGAGTTGCCAACATTTAGCCAGTTTTCAAAATTCTTAGAAAGTCGTTTCCGAGCATTAGAGTTCATTGAGCCTAAATCAAGATCTTTAGTTCAACCAACCACTTTACAAACCAAAGGTCACGTCAATAAACCAAAGGTGTTTCATATTTCTAATCAAGCAATGGCATGTGAATATTGTTCAGAAAGTCACAAATTATGCTTTTGCAAAAGGTTTGCAAATATTTATTATAATAAAAGGCATGACTTTGTTATGAAAAATCACATTTGTTTTAACTGCATGTACTAATCATTCTGTAAAACAATGCCAAAAATCCACTAGCTGTCGTCATCACTCACTTCTTCACCCAAACAATAGCTCGGCAACTAATGTTGCACAATATACTAGCAATGATCAGGTCACAAAGGTCAACTCGTCACCACCTGTGGCGGGATCTTCATCAAACGAGAGTTTATCAATTGTCTCATGTTTTTCGTCAGGAAATAATAATCAAGTATTGTTGGCTACCGCGCTAATCAATGCTGAGTCGAAATTCGGAGGCAAACAGGTCATCAGAGCTTTGATAGATCAAGGCTCTCAGGCTTCCTTTATAACTGAGGCCACAATACAATCGTTGGGCCTAAAAAAGGTTCACGCAAATAGTATTATTTCAGGTGTTGGTGGAGATAGCATCATCACCTCAAAATCAGTAGTGTCTTTGAAGATTCAATCGAGAGTTGATCCGTCTTTTGAAATCGTAGTCAGAGCGTATGTACTGAAATCGATAACTAGTCTTCTCCCAGTTATGAAAATAAATGAGTTGTAAGAGTTAGATTTACATACGATTACACTAGCCGATCCCCAATACAATAGGCCTAATAAAATTAATATTTTATTAGGTGCTGAAATTTATTGTCACATCATCAACAAGGACTTATGAAAGGACCTACCGGTACTCCAGTAGCTCAATGCACCTCTCTCGGCTGGATTCTGTCGGGGTCGGTATCTAAAAAACAAATTGATAATACTGAAACAAAACTTGTAGTTTTGAATACTGCCGTTAACGAGGACGAAGTCCTGAAGAGGTTTTGGGAATTGGAGTCCGATTGTTCTTCAAATTCACCTAAAAGGTTAACTGAGGAACAGCAGAAATGTGAAGAATATTTTAATAGTACAACTCGTAGAGCACCTAGTGGACGTTACGTAGTCCGATTACCTTTTCGCGACCTTGCCCTGCATGTAAATATGGTAGATTTCGGGTGATAGCTGAAAATAGATTAAGGTCGTTAGAAGGAAAGTTAAATAAAAATAAAGAAACGATAAAAAGATATACAGATGTTATGAAGGAGTACTTACAATTAGGTCATATGATTCCTGTTCCAGAGAACGATCACAAGCAGTCGGAATCTGTTTATCTTCCCCATCGTGCGGTCATACGAGAGGACAAGTCCACCACAAAGTTGAGGGTCGTCTTTGATGCGTCGTGTAAAGGTGTAAATGGCGTATCCTTTAACGATGCATTACTGATTGGTCCACCGTTACAACCTGAATTACGACATCTAATTATACGATGGAGAGTACATCCTATTTGTTTAGCGGCTGACATTATAAAAATGTATCGTCAAGTGCGAATCCATGATGATGATGCAGTGTTTCAGCGAATATTGTGGAGAGATAATCCTGAAGATAAGGTGCTGGAATATCAGCTGGGCACTGTAACATTTGGAACGGCTTCAGCCCCATACTTAGCAGTCAAGGCACTTCAGCAGGTAGCACTTGATGAAGGAGATAAATTTCCAGAAGCTGCAAAAAGGGTTCTGGAAGAGTTCTATATGGATGACCTTATGAGTGGCTGCGAAACGGTAGAAGAAGGCATTAAATTATTTAAAGAAATTAACTTGCTACTGAGCAAGGGTGGATTTAAATTGCAAAAATGGACAAGTAATGATGAAAGAATAATACATGAAATTAATTTAAAAAATAAAGAACAAGACATAGTAAAAGAACAGGATTTAGAACAAAATTTGGAAATTAAACTAGACTCTATAATGAAGGTTTTAGGACTCACCTGGAACTGTAGAGATGATGTCTTCCAATACTCTGTGAATCTTACGAAGGCCGCAGGATCTGAAACCAAAAGAACAGTTATATCTAATTAATCCCGCTTGTTTGATCCATTAGGTTGGTTGGCACCGGCGTTGATTACAACAAAGGTATTTATCCAAAAGCTGTGGTTAGCGGGAATAAGCTGGGATGCAGAAATTCCATCCAAATTATTAGACGAATGGAATACTTACTGTAGCGAGCTGTCGCAACTTTCGAAGTTCAAAATTCCTAGATGGCTAGGAACAAGGGCGACTGATATTACAGTAGACTTACACGGCTTTTCCGATGCTTCCAAGGTGTCATACTCGGCAGCAGTCAATATACGTAGAGTCGATATCACTGGTAACGTTCATGTTTCACTAGTCGCGGCTAAAACACGTGTCGCACCTTTAAAACAAATAAGCATACCGCGTCTAGAGTTATGTGGCGCAGTATTGGTGATACGTTTGCTAGTCGAGATGGCAGACGTTTTAAATATCCCAAAAACTAAGTTGCGGGCATGAACAGATTCTACGGTCGTACTCTCGTGGTTGAATAAACATCCAAGTCATTGGAAAACCTTTGTAGCAAATAGGGTTTCAGATATTCTTACAGCGTTAGACGTATTTCAATGGGCTCACATACCTTCGAATCAGAACCCGGCTGATTGTGCGTCCAGAGGAATACGACCTGTAGAACTAATAGATAATCTTCTGTGGCTACGAGGTCCAGAGACTTTGCAAAAAACAGATATAAATTACCCGAGGCCAAAAGAATTAGCAGTCGATTTAGAAAGGTCAATAGCAACACATTGTTCAACTGTAAATAATTTCATATGGGACAGGTATTCTTCTCTCTCTAAACTGTTAGGTATTGTGGCATATTGTAGACGATTTTTAAATTATAAAACAGATACCGATCGGACTAAACACTTACGTAAATATGCGATCGATGAGGCTTTAAATTGTTGTATTCGGCAATGCCAAGGGCAAGAGTTTGAGGTAGAGCTCACAGAATTAAAAAAGAAAGGTGAAGTTAAGTCAAAAGGAAGTAAAATAAGATCACTTAACCCGTATTTAGACGAGAAAGGTATACTTAGAGTTGGTGGAAGGCTTCAAAAGGCTCAACTAGAAGAGAAAACAAAACATCCAATTGTACTACCCTACCTAATTGTACTACTAATTAATCCTCAGAGATGCTCATATTAAAACTTTACATGGGGGACCACAACTCATGCTAACTTACATAAGATCAGCATAATGGATCCTAGGCGTTAAAAATTTAGTGAAATATCTCGTCCGTCGATGTGTTCCTTGCGTAAAAAATAGTGCGACTGTAAAGACTCAAATGATGGGTTCTTTACCATCTGTTCGTGGAACTCCGTCTAGAGCGTTCTTACACAGCGGAGTGGATTACGCAGGCCCTATAAATGTTAGAACGTCAAAAGGACGAGGACATCGGTCTTATAAAGGCTATATATGTTTATTTATATGTATGGCAACTCGAGCTGTACATTTAGAGATGGTTAGTGATTTAACTTCCCAGGGCTTTTTAGCAGCTTTCAGACGATTCGTATCTCGTAGAGGACATTGCACGGATCTATGGAGCGACAATGGCACTAATTTCGTTGGAGCGTCTAAAGAGTTGAAAGATTTACTGATAGCGCAGGAGTCCAACCCGACTGAGGAAATCGCGAAGATATTAGCTCTCATCGGCACAACGTGGCATTTTATTCCTGCACACGCTCCTAATTTCGGTGGATTGTGGGAAGCAGGAGTAAAATCCACCAAGTTTCATTTAAAGCGGGTCATAGGTAACTCTACTCTCACATTTGAAGAGATGACCACTCTCCTGACACAGATCGAGGCGTGTCTAAATTCCAGGCCGCTATCAGTTGCATATGGCACAGATCCAGATGAGTGCACACCATTGACACCTGGTCATTTTCTAATAGGAGAGCCAATACTTACCGTGCCTGATACACATTATCCTGCTACTACTATTAGTAACCTGAAAAGGTGGCATTTAGTGCAAGGTATGTTGCAAGTTTTTTGGCGTAGATGGGCTAATGAGAACTTGACACATTTCCTCCATAGATATAAATGGACTAATAAGATACCTGAACCACAAGTAGGAGATGTTGTTTTGGTGAAGGAAGAGGGCTTACCTCCCGCGCAGTGGCTTCTTGGTAGGGTTGTCGAAAAACACCCAGGCAGTGATAATCTTAGCCGAGTAGTTACATTAAAATGTAAAAAATCTTATTTAAGAAGACCCACTTCAAAATTGTGCGTTCTGCCTGTCACAGATTAGATAACGTATTCATTTGTTAGTTATTGAGAACAGTTTGGTTAGATTTAAGTTCAAGAATGTGATGTTATGTATGTTAGTTATGCATTTAGAGGTATCCCATCAAGGCTAATTTTGTATTCTTGTTGTTTGCATTTCATTGTCTGCCACGGTGGGCGGTTAATTTTTAAGGACAAAGGTCCTTGATGGGCGGTATGTTCGAAGTAGTTTAAAACACTAAGTTTAGTTTACATTCTGGTCGATAGGTGGCGATGTACAGAATTACTTTAGATTTAAGTCACGGTGTTAAGATTCGCCGTCATTTAATAACCCTAGTGATAGTTTGTTAAATAAATGAGCTTTCTTTGGCATACTTCCGAGTATTATTAAACCTTTAAAAGGGTAGCTAGATCATCCCTAAACATACCTTCTGTTTGTAAACGTTAAAACTCACGTTCGGCAGACGAGCGCAACGCTAGTGGTAAGGGACGGGCTTTACAGAATATCGGCGTGGTGTCTTTCAAATATAACTTAATCTTTGTTTTAAATGTGCCTAGGCCGTCTCCAAAAACCTCTGGATATTCAGCTTTTAAATTTAAAATTAACGATTCACCCTTTTGAACTATTTTATTGATTTTATTGAATCTAAATTTAATTTTCGTAACCAAATACGTCCTAGGAGTGGCGGTCCACACCTCGCAATAACAAATAACGGTAACTCAGTTGTCTCGCTCCCGCTCGACACACGCACCGCTATGTGCCCGAAAGGCATGATCGCTTCACCCGTATAAGATTGCAATTTAATTTTGTCTTTAATAATAGGTAAATAATGAAAATATTCATCATAAAATTGTTTGGACACCGCCGAGATTCTGCTGCCTGTATCAATTTCTAATAAAATATCAATATTTTCAACATGTAACTTACAGTGGTAGGGTCCGTCCTTGACACTATTTTTAACAGCTAAAATATGGTGTAACCCGTCACTCGCATCGCTCTCCGAGTCACTATTTTTAATGTAGTTTTGGAATTTTGACCGACCGCCACTTGCATTATACACATTTTTTGAACACATTTGGGCCAGGTGCCCTTTTTCACAGACGAGAACGCAAATCTTCGTTTCGAAGCCCGGACACGAATTGGTCCCTGATGTTTTCTTCAAAGGAAGTTCCAAAGTTGCAGTACGTGGCCAGATGTTTTAAATGTTGTAGAAAAGCACTAATTGTTTCTGTTTCTGTCTGTCGCCTTTGTCTGAACAGATGTCTTTCGGCTATCTCTGACCTTCTCGGTTCAAGATGATTACCAACTAATTCGACCAACTCTTCAAATGTCTTCTGTTCCGGATGTTCTGGGGCGCACAGATCACACATCAAGTCGTACATTGCGGCCCCGACGTGTGTAACCAACGTGGCCACGCGTAACTCATTTTTAATTTCGTTGAGCAAAATAAATTGTTTCACAAGTCTAACATATGCGTTCCAGTTATTACGATCGTTTAAATCAAATTCATGTAACTTTTCGAAAGGCTTTATCACTGTCTACACACAAATAACCAATACTCGTCGCCAGTTGAAGTGTATTATAAATCAGACTACACGGTGATCCGTTCGAGACTAGCTTTATTTTGCATACAACTGAATGTAGGTAGAATAATGTAAATCTACCTACAGTTACAATATATTACAGTTTAGACCTCGGTAGGTAACAATCATTAGCAGTGAGTTTTATGGCACTTCGGTTGTCGCCATATATGACTAGAGTGTGGTTGCACTGTCCGCCAAGCTCCCTTTGCAGTTGCTGCACAGCGCCTCACTAGCATGTGAAGACGACAGGGCCTCCTCCACACTTTGTGGATCTCATACACTTGTGTATAGACAACGCAATCCCATTCTGTCTTTATTAATCTTATTGCGTGGCCTCAATGTCACATTACTTGCCTGTTGGTTCTGTACTGCTAATGATCTCGGGGGCTGATAACTATCATCAAGGTCAGCTGAGTCAGTTTCATACTCACTAGAATTTTCATCCTCGGATCCTTTCAAAATAGGTTCAGTAATTCATCCACTTGACTGAGGAATGATGACAGATTCTTTCAGTTGCTTATTTTGTTCTGAAATAGTATGTCCTTGCTACTTAACTGACTCATCTTCAATTGGTCTGGCTGAAATTGAACACTCATTAGTTTGATTAAAATTTTCAAAGAAAATTACATCCCTGCTCTTTCTGACTTGATAGGTTATGGGATCCAAAATGCGATACCCTTTGGTGGTTTCACAGTAGCCAACAAATATCATTTCCTTAGATTTCTTGCCCCATTTTAAACGCCATTTGAACCAAATATCCTTATATGGTTCAGTCTAGGTTTCTTTCCTGTCCAGATTTTATATGGAGTAGTATTCCCCAGTACTTTAGTTGGTGATCTGTTGACAATATAAGCAGCTGTGGGTACAGCTTCAACCCGAACTTGTTTCTCTACCTTTGCATAAAATATCATGCACCTTGTCTTTTCTGCTAGCGTGCGATTCAAACGTTCTGCAAGGCCGTTTCCCTCTGGGGTATATGGGGTGGAAGTCTGATGAATAATGTCTCGGACACAAAAGGTCGCGCTTCCAAATCACTTGAAATAGATTTGTTTTGGAAAATACCAAGTCTGCTGTCATTTGTTTAACAGATCATTGGTTAAAAGATCATCAAATAATGTCAATAAATTATGAATAGTATTGTGTAATTAGCTTTTTCAGCTGAAAACATATGATAATGGCGGATCTTTAATTTTAGTTAAAAATTCTTTTAAATCTAAAGAACGAAAAGACATCATTGGGCTGGCCTGTTGAACACACCATTGAATTATCCTGTGTTAAGCTTGATAAGCACGTTGTAGTATTCGTCTACAGACCTTCAAGTTACCAGAATCAATCTTTGTTGGATTCTGTAATGGAAGATGTATTAAAGATACTTAGTACTAGTAGTAAGTCAATAAACATATGTGGTGATTTTAACATTAATCAACTAGAAAATAACTCAAATAATGTCAGATTATTAAGTCTATTTCGGTCCGGTTTGATCTGTCAAATGTTTTCAATGAACCAACCCGAGTGACAGCTACCTCTGCCACTTGTATTGATAATATTTTTTGTAACTGTGATTACCTTCACAAACAAATCTTAAATAAGTTGCCATCCGATCACAGTGGACAAACAGTAACATTTTGTTCCTAAATGCCTTTACAAAAAATTCAAATAAGGTTTAGGCCAATGACAGGTAAAACTTTAGTGAAATTTAATAATTCTTTGGCTAGTTCATTATGTGTTCAAATGAGTTTTACGCCGAGTTGTTCATTATTAAATACACAATTGAATAACACCTTCCCACTAAAGACTAAAACTATTTGCACAACGTTCTTATTTGTGTGTGTATGTGTGATTCGGCTGCTCCAGGTATTTGTAAAAGCAGGGAAAAACTTTTTGAACTCTGTGGACTAAAGCAACAAATGAATAATACAAACTTTAATGAGTGTGTTTCAAAATATTCTTTTAAAACAGTGCCCACATAAGTTAAAGTGCTTTATTTTAGTAATAAAATAAAATCAGCTGATTATAAAATAAAATGTACTTGGCAAATAATAAATAATGTAACAGGTAGAGAAAAAAAGCGTACTACTGAATTTAATAATTTAATAATAAAAACTGCAAATGAAGAAGCTCAGGAATTTGAAAACTTATTCGCTAATATTCCTGTAAAAACTACTGAAACTGAAAAAATCCTCACCCGCGCGTTCTGCTGCTTTACTCAGAAAGAATGTAAAGGTATGCTCTTTGGAGTTAAGGTTTGGGGATACCAACTCCCACGCTGTTATAAAAGCTTTTAAAGATCCTAAAATTAAACCTACAGAAGATCTTTGGGGAATATCTGTAAAAGTCTGTAGTGCTATTATCGAAACCATTGCGGCCTATTTAGCCATCATATTTAACACCAGTGTAGACCAAGGAGTATTCCCGGATCTCATGAAACACAGTGAAGTAGTTCTTTTGGCTTGTGTCAATTCTGCCACTTCTCGGTAAAGTGTTTGAAAAGTTGATTCTCAATCAGATGTTACGTCACTTAAATAAAAATCTTTTATAGGGTATAGGGTACCGTGGTAAATGTTGTAAAAAAATCCTTGTGATATAATGCAATTAAATGAAAGGAAATTTAAAACCCATATTAAAAGTACACTTTGTAAACAAGCTTATTACAAATTAGAGGACTATATTCAAGATAAGAACGCTTGGAAACATGCTGGTCCTGCTCCATAGGACAATTTAGAGTCCAGACAAAATCAAACTGGTTGTTAATCAACTGCGCTCTCAAAATCTGCTCGGGACAAGAGAAGGCATACCATGGCACCCCCTGTCACGTTTGCCGTGGATGTTTGTAACATAGGGGCTTACATTCGAACCTCGACACTGTGCACCACCACCTTGAGACAGCAAATGCCGGCCTTGCTCTTTTTAACCGAGACGCAGATATCATCTTCAGCGGACACATCCTACCTCTGCTACCCTGGGTACGGACTGGAACACTCCTTTATTCCTAAGGCTGGTGTATGCGTGTACGTTAGAGATGATATCACTTCTCGCCGCCTCGGCAATCTTGAAGGTAGGGACCTCTCCATCTTATGGCTACGTGTAGACTGCGACGACCATCCCCGCATCTACGTATGCCTCTACAGGTCGCATAGCGGTGATGCCTAAACGGACCGACTCATCGACGACGTCCAAATGGCTACAGACTCAATGCTCCAGCAGGTCCCATCCGCAGAGATCGTGATTCTTGGCGACTTTAACGCCCATCACGCCGAATGGCTTGGTTCGCGCAAAACCGATCATGCGGGAAGATCTGCTTACGATTTCGCCTTGGCTTATGGCTTGACGCAGCTGGTAGCAATGCCTACGCGAATCCCAGATGCAGAAAGCCACGTGCCTTCACTGTTGGATCTTTTGCTGACCTCACATTCTGACGGCTACAAAGTATCCGTTGAGGCCCCTCTTGGCTCTTCGGACCATTGCCTGATTAGGAGTATGGTGCCACTCGTTCACTCGCTGCAGCCGCGAGTTACAGGCAGTCGCCGCGTATGGCACTATAGGTCAGTAGACTGGGATGGAATGCGAACATTCTTTGCATCCTACCCATGGAGGCAGGTTTGCTTCTTGACGGATGATCCCAATGTCGTTGCCGACTCTGTCGCGGATGTTGTGCTTCAGGGTATGGAACTTTTCATTCCATTCTCCCTGATTCCCACAGGTGGCAAGTCCCAGCCCTGGTTTGGTCGAACCTGCAAAGCGGCGTCCCGCCGAAGACAGGAATGTTACCAAGTATGGGCTAATACGGCGACAGCACAAGCAATTTAACTTTGCCTCCACGTCCCTCAAAAGAGTAATTGCTGGGGCGAAGTCGGCTCACATCGGCAGAATTGGCGAGAGACTAGTGAGTCTCCCTTCCGGAACTCGTGCATTCTGGTCTCTTGCCAAAGCTGTCCAGGGGAACTTTTGTAAGCCATCCCTTCCACCTCTGCACATAGGAGATAATTCATTGGCCCACGACGCTAAAGCAAAAGCCGATCTTCTCGGCAAACTCTTTGCGTCCAACTCGACTCGAGCCACATGCCGGAAATCCGGTTTACACAAAGGGCAGTGCGTAAAGCGTTTCTTTCCCTCGACGTTCTTAAGTCGAGTGGGCCCGATAAAATCTTTCCTATCGTGCTGAAGACGTGTGCTCCTGAGTTGGCACCGGTTTTAACGCGCCTTTATCGGCTTTCCTATTCTCTTGGCGTAGTCCCGAACTCATGGAAGACAGCTCTAGTGCACCCAATCCCTAAGAAAGGAGTCCAACTATAGACCCATAGCCATCACCTCCTTGTTCTAGAAGATAATGGAATCCATTATTAACTGCCAGCTCCTCCGGTACTTAGAAGACCACCAGCTCCGCAATGATCGACAATATGGCTTCCGTCGGGGTCGTTCAGCTGGTGATCTTCTTGTTTACTTAACTCACCGGTGGGCACAGGCGATCAAGACCAAGGGGAAAGTGTTGGCCGTTAGTTTGGACGTGGCGAAGGCCTTCTATCGGGTCTGGCACAAAGCGCTCCTTGCGAAGCTTCCTTCCTATGGGCTTCCCGAGAAACTGTGCAATTGGCTCACCAGTTTTTTACAGACAGAAGCATCAAGGTCGTTGTTGACGGTGCATGCTCCGACTCAAAGTCTGTTAATTCTGGTGTCCCACAAGGCTGTGTGCTATCACCCACGCTGTTTCTTCTGCATATCAATGACATGCTGCAGATTAGCAGCTTCCATTGCTATGCAGACGATAGCACGAGTGATGCCCTTTACACCGGCCGCACTAACATTTCTCGGGTAAACGTCATCGAAAGCCGATCCAAACTTGTGTCTGAAATCGAAACTTCTTTATCAAAAGTTTCAGATTGATTTCGACTTAACCTAGTCCAGTTTAACCCCACGAAGACAGACAGAGTAAGGCCATATTAGCCTCGAAAAAGCTTGGTGTGCTAAACAGATCGAGACAGTATTTTACTCCGGCCCACCGCCTGCAACTTTATAAGGCGCAGGTTCGGCCGCACATGGAATACTGTTCTCATCTCTATGTAGGTGCACCCCAGTACCAACTTCTCCCTCTTGACCGCATTCAACGGAGAGCGACTCGCACCATCGACTGCCAAGATATTTCTGATCGATTTGACACCTTGGCGTTGCGTAGAGACGTAGCTTCATTCTGCATCCTCTATCGCTTGTATCATGGGGCGTGTTCAGAGGAATTGTTCGGACTTATACCGGCTGCTGGTTTCCGCCATCGTCCTACGCGACAAAATATCCATCCCCATCACCTGGACGATTGGCACTCCACCACTGTGCGCTTCGCCAGAAGCTTTTTGCCTCGCACAACCAGCTTATGGAACAAATTGTCGCTTGCCGTATTTTCGAACCGATACGACCTTCAAACCTTCAAGAAAAGAGCAACGCACTTGTGACTCTTGAGCTGCTGGTGTCCATGGGCGGCGGTAGTCATTTACCATCAGGTGACCCTTCTGCTCGTTTGCGACCTATCGCATAAAAAAAAAAAAACAAAAAAAAGCTCTAATTCAAGAAACCGTGTTTAATTTACTGTTAATTATATTTTGTGTTGTTTTTTATATATTAGCCTACCATAGTAAATAGTTAATGTTTATTTTTCGTATTACTTTAATGTTTCCGAATACATTATATAGCTGTAACGTGTTACTACACTAATTTATAATTTAGAGTTTAAATACTGATTCAGTCTTCGAGGGAGGCCTAGCCTAGTGTAGGATGTAAGTAAATTGTGTCAAACGTAACTAATAATTAATTTAAAAAGATTCTGCAATTCTGTTAATACAAAACATATTTATATAGTGGTTGAGCCTTGCTAAGGCACGAATGGGACCAATGGGACCACTCCTCTTTACCCTCCCCTCATCTGCCCTCTCCCATTTCCAATCTCCTCATCTTGCCATTTCTCCTTTCCCTCCACGCACTCTCAAAGGCTATTGAGTTATCACTAACCAGCAGATGACCCGTCTGTTCTACTGTCACCCTGTAGTAATCTACTATATAAAAATAAGTTATTCGTTTCCTAACATATGAAATAAGTTATTCGTTTCCTAACATTTCTATTGGAAACCATCAAATCAATCACGTGTATTGTGCAAATTTTTATTCAATTTCAACAGCAGGCATTTGTCTTTAAGGTGGTAAGTTGAACTGTGTAAATTATGTGGATCGTGCATTTGAGGTTAAATTCACCACTCTGTCAATAGTCCAAAATGCCTAGAGGACGACGTGCGAACATCGGCCGCCGCACAAGACATGCAAGCCAGCAACAAGTGTATTCACAGAACTTAAGCGAAGAAAGACAAAATATAATAAGAGAAAATGCCCGATTGAGAGAACGCGTGAGCACACGAAGATCATTGGCATTATACAATCGCTTGGCATTCCAATATGATCCCACTGCGAACTACAGTGATTATGAAAATTTAGATATTGGACCAATGACGACTATATGCCGATATTGCAATGCGTTAAAGTTCAAAAGAGAAACGGCTGGATTGTGCTGCGCAAATGGAAAAGTCAAACTGGATCCATTACTTACACCACCACAGCCACTGAAACCATTGTTCGATGGAAGTGATCCCGATTCCAGCCATTTTCTTCAACACATCCTTGAATACAATAACTGCTTTCGCATCACTTTCTTTGGAGCTAATACCATTCGAGAGGCGGCTTCATGCCGACTTGCAAGGTAAAAGATACAACACACATAACCAATCACTCACACCAACACAATGAATTGCTACACATAACAACTACATATACACCACACACTACACCATCGCACGATCAGAAGTTACACCGTATTCTTCAACAAATGATTGTTTCCAATTACAGATACAAGGACAAATATATCATTTGCATGCTTCAATGGTGCCAACACCAGATGAACCGCATCAATTTCTGCAAATATATTTCATTTCGTCGATGGTGGATCAGCTGAATGTGCGGTGCAGTATACAGGGAACACAACAGTTAAAGAGACCAATTATTGAACAGTTGCAAGCATTTTTTCACGCTAATAATGCTGTGGTTAATATGTTCAAAACAGCATTGGAACGAATGCCATCGGATACGCACAAATTTGTAATAAGAGCGGATTGTACCCCAACAGGTGAACATGTGCGAAGATTCAATGCACCCACCGTTAATGATGTTGCTGCAAATATTGTTGGCGATCCAACTAAATCGCGAGACATTGTCGTTCAGCGAAGAAGCAATATCATGCATCGTGTAAACGAGACACATCGTTTGTGCGCTGCGGCTATTCCAGCAATTCGCTGTCGACATGTATGTCAAAGTCGAGACCGAACGTTTAGCGTTCATCCGATTCAATCAGGCAAAGCTACGATCTGAGGACTTTATACACTTGCGTGGTGCTATTCATTCAGATGGTGATGTTCAGAATATTGGACGTCTGACGATTCTCCCATCTTCTTATATCGGAAGCCCACGCCACATGCACGAATACGCTCAAGACGCTATGACGTACGTGCGAAATTATGGAACTCCGGATTTATTTATTACGTTCACATGCAATCCGAAGTGGACGGAAATTGAACGTGAGTTGGATTCGGGCCAAAAACCGCAAGATCGCCATGACATAATCACTAGAGGATTTCAGCAAAAACTCAAGGTTATGATGGATGTGCTTACTGAGTATCGAGTTTTTGGTGACACACGTTGTTATATGTACTCGGTGGAATGGCAGAAGCGTGGACTACCGCATGCTCATATCCTAATTTGGTTGCTAAACAAATTACATTCAAATGAAGTGGATGACATATCAGCTGAAATTCCTGATCCAGTCACTGATCCCCATCTACACGACATTATGACGACACAGATGGTGCATGGACCGTGCGGTGTATTAAATCCATTATCGCCTTGCATGGCTGATGGAAAGTGCACAAAACGATATCCGCGACCGTTAGTTGCTGAAACAGTCACAGGGAACGATGGATATCCAGTTTATCGTCGGCGTTCAAAAGAAGATAATGGTCGAACTATCAAAGTTTAAGTTCAAAATCAAGAGATTGTGATCGGAAATGAATTCATTGTACCATATTGCCCGCTGCTATCACGAATTTTCGACACACATGCAAACGTTGAGAGTTGTCATTCGGCCAAATCAATCAAATATTTGTGCAAGTACATCACAAAAGGCAGCGACATGGCTGTGTTTGGTATTGCGTAGGAAAATGCGAATGACGAAATCAGCAACTTCCAAATGGGCAGATACGTCAGTACTAATGAAGCACTGTGGCGATTATTGTCATTTCAAATTCATGAAAGATATCCCACAGTTTTACATTTAGCAGTGCATTTGGAAAATGGCCAAAGAGTTTACTTCACTGAGGCTAATGCGGCACAACGAGCTGAGAGACCACCATCGACAACATTGACTAGCTTCTTTGCAATGTGTGAAGCAGATCCATTCGCAGCGACGCTGATGTACATTGAAATGCCCAAGTATTACACTTGGAATCAATCAACAAAGAAATTCCAACGTCGCAAACAAGGAACCCCAGTTCCAGATTGGCCACAGGTGTTTTCCACTGATGCACTAGGTCACATGTATACTGTTCATCCTAGAAATGATGAATGTTTTTATTTGCGGCTGCTGTTGGTAAATGTACGTGGACCAAAATCATTTGCGCATTTGAAAACTGTGAATGGCCACCAATGCCAAACATATCGAGAAGCATGTCAACTATTTAGTTTGCTGGAGAACGATTCTCATTGGGATTTAACACTTGCGGATTCAGTTGTTTTATCAAATGCGTACCAAATACGAACGCTGTTCGCAATTATCATCACCACATGTTTTCCTTCACAACCAATTCTGTTATGGAACAAATACAAAGACGACATATGTGAAGATATCTTGCATCGCTTGCGCATTCAAACGAATAATAATGACATCCAAATAACCGATAGGAATTATTGCGCCAAATCGATCGATGCACGATGCATTCCACCAAGAATTAAATCGAGAGCTGCAATACAATGTTGATACATTGCAGGAATTCGTTCGAAATAATGTGCCGTTGCTGAATGAACAGCAAAAACAAGTATGCGAAACATTAATGCAAGCGGTGGACAATAATACTAGTGGTCTATTCTTCCTGGACGCACCTGGAGGAACAGGGAAAACATTTGTCATTTCATTGATTTTGGCCACTATTCGATCAAGATGTGACATAGCTTTGGCATTAGCATCATCTGGAATTGCGGCGACTCTACTAGATGGCGGTCGTACTGCACATTCTGTGCTTAAGTTGCCACTCAATAACACAATTGATACTCCAACATGCAATATTTCCCGATCCAGTGAAATGGGAAAATTGTTGATGCAATGCAAGCTCATTGTTTGGGATGAGTGCACAATGGCACATAAGAAATCACTTGAAGCACTTAACTTCACACTGAAGGATCTTCGGCGAAATAACAACATCTTTGGCGGCTTGATGATATTCTTGTAAGTTGTCAGTAATTCCCCGTGGAACGCCTGCAGATGAATTGAATGCTTGCCTGAAGGCATCACCTTTATGGAATAACGTAAAAACATTATCGCTAACCACTAATATGAGAGTTCAACTTCAAAATGATCAAAGTTCTGCACAATTTTCCAAACAATTGTTAGCTGTTGGAAATGGAAAAGTCCCAGTTGATGCGACATCTGGATTAATTACTCTTACCAACGACTTTTGCCGATTTGTAGACTCTCAATTAGCTCTTATTGAAAATTTTTTCCCAAACATTAGTGAGAATTATCAGAATTATGCTTGGTTAAGTCAACGAGCAATTCTTGCCGCAAAGAATAATTATGTACACGCACTGAATTTCACCATTCAATCAAAAATTGCTGGTGATTTGGTGACATACAAATCCGCTGATTCCATAACAAATCCCGATGATGTAGTAAATTATCCAACGGAGTTTTTGAACTCTCTGGAGTTACCAGCATTTCCACCGCATAAGTTGCAACTCAAAGTTGGTACAGTTATTATGATATTGCGTAATTTGAATCCACCGCGACTTTGCAACGGTACTCGATTTTCGGTAAAAAGACTTATGCCGAATTTGATTGAGGCAACCATTATTAACGGAAAGTACGCAGGTGAAAATGTATGTATTCCTCGAATACCAATGACTCCGACTGATCTTCCGTTTGACTGCAAACGATTGCAATTTCCAGTTCGCCTTGCGTTCGCAATGACAATTAACAAGTCGCAAGGCCAATCGCTTAGTGTTTGCGGGATAAATTTAGAAAATCATTGTTTTTCACATGGGCAGTTATCGTTGCGTGTTCACGAGTTTGGAAACCATCCGCTTTGTTTGTGTTAACGTCAGACCAAAAAACAAAAAATGTGGTTTACCAAAGAGCACTTCAATGAAACGGATAATTTGCGGATACGTATAACGCTTCGATTCAGTATTTACTTGGGATTCACTTTCATTTACTTAGAGAATTTCAACTAAATAGCACTTCACTTTTGTAATCGAAATGAATTCATTACTGTTGTAAAATGAAATAATTTTTTTTTCCTTTTCAAATATAAAACAAAAAAAAATTTTTCTTCATCTCTTAATCACCAAACGAAATGTTACATAAAACGAAGCCATCTGGTGGCGAAACGGAGTTCGTCGGGTTTGCTAGTAATATATACATATATATATATATATTTAAAATTATAAGAAATTATGTCTAACCGGTATCGGATACAAGGGCCAAACTAGCGGTGTTTAGGGCGTCATAGGGCTCCAGAGACCGGAGGAGTCCACTATTTTTTATATTTTTAAATATGTATATATTTTTTGCGCAATGCTAGCCGTATCAAGTGGTTTTCTGTGAGGCCATGGTGTCGCACCAGTCAAGCCGGCCCATTCGTGCCTAAGCATGGTTCTACCACGTTACCTGCCGATGGACTGAATGGATCCGAAGGCTTACACTAGCCATGGTGTTTCCTTACAAGGTAGCTTGTTCAGGTCCTACATAAAGACCCTCGCTTCTACGCCCGAGCTACTGGACTAACAATCACGAAATTTATATCAAGTGTAAGTCAAGGACGTCGGCGTCGCATACCTGTAACTTGCCAGTAGCCAGACCTAGAGGTCTTGAACACTTGGGTACCCAATGTTGATATTTTTTTTTTTGGTGTCTGCCTTTGAAGTTGATGAGGAAAGTGAAAAGACGAGAGGGCATGAGGGGAGGTGGGACGAGGGGAGTGGAAAGAGGAGAGGGGGAATGGTGGAAGACAAAAAGGGGAGGATGAGTTGGGCCTCCAGTACCCGCACTCACTCATTAATACAATGCAGTCTTTGTTTGTCTATCGGTTTTCTATGAGGCCGTGGTATTACACTGGTCGAAGGTACATATACTCCTCGCAAAAAGGATGTATTTGTGTTGTGGCTCAACTACATTTGTACAAAGAGAGATAATTTACACAATATACAATTAAACAATACATACCTACATCATTAAAAATTTCGCTGTCACTCCTGCTATCAATACGATTCAAAAGCCACGTCACGTGTTGAAATTAGAAACGCTAGGGCTCTCGGCCGCCGCCACAAAACATGTAAACACATACACTCAGAACCATAGCCCTCCTTTCTTGCAGTCGGATACAACACAGTGCTTTATACATCACAATCACGTACTTCATGTTCTATAGAAAACTATTTTCTAGCTAGTATGTCAGTGAAAGTGACCTATGTCCTCCAAGGTTCGAAGTTTCCACATACTACATTTCATCAAAATCGATTTAGCCGTTTAGCCAGGCAAACTTCAATGACAGATAGGTAGATGGCCTTAAATATGCATTTATAATTTAAAAATATGGATATAAAAAAAATTGTTGTATGAGAAATCGGTGATTAGTTTTAACTCAATAATGAGTATTATTTACACTTCTAAAATCTACACAGAGAATCGTATATAAGATTATTATTGATAACAGTAATAAATAAGCGCGCCGCGGAGGCCCCCGCGGGAGTTTTAGCGTTATGTAGAGTTGTAACGTTTTGTTTCCTTATAATCAGACATATGTGGCGAGGTCATATCGGAGAGGAAGATATCTTTCAGTGTTGTGTGTTTATTGTATTTGAAACATATCATTTATTTACGACAAGTTTCTTTTTAATCGACTTTTAAAATTGGAAGGTTTTCGATTCTCTTGTAGGTTTTGTTCATGTTTGTAAACACCTAACTTGGGCATTTTCATTTTGCCTATTTGAACAAGACAAGACTTTTTAATTTGAAGAAGTACATATATATCCCGTTAGACCCATTTAAAGTAGAAGAAAATATTCTTCCCCTAAGGTAAACAACTAAACGATACTTTAAAACTAGTGTATCGCAGTGCCTTAAATTAAAAGTGATAAGTACTTAGTGAAATGTAGTGTGTGTGATTGCTCTGACTATAGGATATGTGAACTATGTGATTCACCTTAACAGAGACATAGGAAGTACTAAAGCTAATTAACCTTAAATCGGCCCAACCAACCGACATAAATTAGGTACCTCCTACTTGTGCTAGTCTATGGCAGGTACCTAGTGTTACTTCTAATAAAATAATAATAACGTAATAAAATGTGTGGGGTGTCTGGTCCCATACAAACTGAGCTTGTCATAGGGTATCGAGAATGCATACATATTTCTTTAGCATACATAATACTGGTAAGTACTGTACCTCGAACTGGCTGTAACCGGGAGGTGCGAGCGCTCTGCCTAGCTTATTCTGTTTGAAGTTGGTAATGAACTGAATCTCGAGGAGTAAGTACATACCCATGCCAAGAGGGTCAGTCAGTCTTGTCCGGTCTTTGATAATATCATTGACTATACTCTAACATTATAATCACGACTGGCTTATGTTTCTAGTGGTTAGTGATCACGACTGCTAAGCCAGAGGTGAGTTCGATCCAGGACAAGTTCCAGGACAAATAGTTGTGATCATTGGTTCTGTGGTGGGCCAGAACTTGGCAAGCCCAACATTCGTCTACATAGGTAGTTAGTAGTTACAGGTGAAGCTAATAAAATATCTTAATATAAGCTCCCTAGGAGGTATAATGTACCCTTTTTTTATGACATCATCATCATCACCATTGTAAGTATATTGTGTGCACAAAAGAGTCCCTGAAGTGGTTCGCAGAAGCGTATTAAACACACACATTTAGACAATTATATTTTGGTCCCTCTCACGTGATTAAGGACAAGCGTATTGATTGTAACCGGGCCGCTTAGTGTAGGTGTGGAAATTATAAGTGCATTCAAAGGTAAAGGTAAATTGGTACTGCTTATACGGGTGTATGTGGAGTACAAGAAGTTGCTCGAGCAGCTTAGGGTCGCATACCTGTACCTCTTCTTGTGATAACACTTACCAAGATGCCAGGGAACCCAAAAAACCCCCATGACTACAGTGTCTCCAGCGTTCCGAACGACCCCAACGACCCCAAAGTCTCTAGGGCCTCGACTTCTTTAACGATATAGTGTCACCAGCGTTTTGTAGATAGATAGATAGAAAATTCTTTATTGTACACCACGAAATTAAACAGTTACAAAGTTAAAAACAGCTGATAGAAGGCGGCATGCATGAACAATCGGCGGTCTTATCGCTAAGAGCGATGTCTTCCACACAACTTTTGTATGGAAACACTTGGTACTTAAATCAAAGAAATCCTCTTTAATATACCATCGAGGTCTATTCCTAATCCTGAGAAGATCATTAAGTAATTCTTATTTCTTTTCTTTTTAATTTGTTAGTTAATATTATATCTATTTAGTTTACAGAATGGTATAAAAAATAATAATTTATATTGGCGGCAAGAGTTAGAGCAGTCACCCTAAATTTGACGATCAAAACGTGTCATAGGTAATAATAAAAGTATATACGTAGGTTACTTACTAACTTATCGTATTAATTTTATGTTTATTTTTATTTAAAAAGTCAGTTCTAACAAATAAATTATTACAGCACAACAAGTATGTGCTTGGCTCCGCCGGAGATACACTTGTTTTTACATTTCTTAAAAGCAACAAATAGGAATCCAGTTACCAATTTTGATGACTAGAATATATTATGTGACTATTTGACGTTACATCCACGCTGTACATGTTCACGTATATGTTCGGTGATCGTGGCATTATTGACGGCTACCGTCACATGCCTGTAGTCACCGAGAATAGTGACACATTCTTCCTGCGGTTTCATATCCATCCTTATCAAAGAATCTTAGTTCACAGAGAGTCAGAGAACTAACGGCTCCTGATCCTGACCACTAAACAAGAGATATATACACAACTTTTGCCAACAGTAATTATTCAACTTGAACTGTAAGCATTCAAGTTTTAAGTTTGAATGACGTGTTAGAAGCTGGATTTGAGGTTTTTGACATAACAAGTCTATTACCGGAGACTAGATATCTCCTAAGACCGCTTAGTAAGTTGGTCTTAAACGAAAATCAAATGTACCAGTTAGCGTACTCTCCTACTAACCTAGTGCGTGGTATTCTCGGAGCACCTGATAAAATGTTTGAAACAAGAAGAACGAAGAAGAGAAAGACTAAGACGTACTTGAAAAAAGATGCTTTGATCACCAGTTTTCTTGATTGATCGTACAGTACATTACAGAAGGCTCCATAAGTTTTTGGATTGTAAGTACGAACCTGGGGCTTTTTATAAAATGAAAAAAAAAATACATCAAATACATATTTTTCTGCATTGAATCTTCCGCAACTGTACCTAGTCATGTCATAAATATTGTTATAAAGAAAAAACTATTTCTTTCTATTGCATACAAAATGTATTGCTGTAATCCGTGTAAGTTTATTACTATTTTTTTTTATTTATATTTTTTAAACTCTCCATTCGCTTGGTATTAGACGAATGTTTGTGTCCCAGACTATTAATTGATAGGTACAATGAAACTTTCTCTGTTTGTGACAGAAAAAGATCTGGCCTAGTATTCGTACAAAAAAAGGCGATCAAAGCAGTGAAGGAAAAAATTTATAGAAATCCAGCCCGAAATCAAAAGATTTTATTTTGGGTAATAAATATAGCACTTAGATTTATAAAATATTACTTAACACTTGCAACGTATAAGATACGTACTGGTACATTATTAAACTAACAATAACTGGGTGGTAAACCTCTGCCTACCATTTAAGGGATGTAAGCGAGAGGAAATACATATTTGAATGTATATACATATGTATAATGTAATTTAACAAAAGTTAATTACCTACTTACATTATTTCATACTTTTAAATAAATAAGATTGTTTAGTCGCATACTTTTTGTGGTTATTGGAATTATAACTTTTAACTACGTCGTGGCCATCGACGATGATGCCTGTGCCTAAAACTTGTAATTACGTAGATCTGTGGCTTACTCCGGAGGCCTCCGCCGTGGGTTCCCGCGGGCCGCACCCGTGCTGCTGATAATACGATACATATTGTAATATTCTAATAATATCAGAAGTGTTGTGCCTACTGTTGTAATAAAATGTGAGAGTAACATTTAAATAGCGAGTGATTTAATATCGATGTTCCCTACGCTATAAAGAACAAACAATATTTTGTAAGTATAACTATGTTTTCTTAAAAATGAAACATAACCTCTGTTTAAAAATATACACTAAGTTGTAAACGCCTATAAATATTATTTTCACATAGTAAAACTGAAGTGTGTTTTAAACGCTATTTCTGGAAGAACCGTATGTGTATTTTTAATTTTATTAACTGATTTTATTTATAAGTTGAAATCGAAGTAAAGGTCGAGTTCGGCCTCATATGAAGAAAGATTTTTGAAAAATTTAACTTCTGAGGTGAAACATTGCGGGATCAATTGTTTTAATATTTTTCTTTTTTTTAATAATAGTTTTACTTAAGCTTGGTTTAATGAGAATATTCCACTTCTAAGGTAAAAATATACACACATACATATATTATACTCACGATTGTGTCCCCGAAGGGGTAGGCAGTGGCGTAGTCAATACCCACATTTTGAGATAATAATGTAGTCCTATTTACGTAGTAGACTACTGACTAATATCGTTGTTTATTGAACATCACGCGGCCACAAGTAAGAGAGTGAACGAAAGTATATACATCATTACAAACATTTAAGTCTGTACATGTTTATTTACAATTAAGTTTATTCTGACATTACTACAATTAACGAGACTATATTAAATCATGACTGCTTCTCTTTTACAAAACACTATTACTTTTATTTAATGTCGTGCCTGTAAGAAACTGCTTTATCGACATTGCCCCCCATTATACATAGTGTTTGTGGTATTGCCTTGTAAACTAATTGTAATTAGTGTGTAATAAAGTCTTTCTATTCCATTCTACAGTTTTAATAAATTATTAAATATGGGTTGGTTACTTTAAAGGCGTGAATGCAAAACACACAAACGAATAAACAAGTAATTATTAAAATAAATATATGTTACCAGCTCCTGACTCCTCACACTGAACTAGCAGCATGATAACAACTCTTAGCCGTCTGCGTTTCCACTCGCTGAAAGGAGCAGACGTGGTACTTACGCATGATAACATAAGAGCGGAGCGAATCCCTCGCGAACACCCGTATGATACAGTTTTCGGGTTCGGCGGGCCTTATCTCGCTGGGTCGGCGGTCGTGTTTAGCCACAGGCCTATCGAAGTCGATGAGATGGTAAGAAATTAATTAGTATAGAGAACGGACTGTAGCACACGTTATCTGTAAATGTTATACCCAATGCCACTCCTACTCTTAAAAAAGTTCAAATGACACCTCACAAGTAGAAATCCATCAAGATGTGCACTTTAGAGCGTGACTACAAACATTAATAATAATTATTATTATTATCTAACCTTACTCTAGTACGTTATATTATACTAATATTTGAAAAGTATAATGAATGACTCATATTATTTACGACAGAATTAATAGTATAGGATAATTGTGTCTAATTTTAATAGGGAGGTGCATATTTATCCTGGTCAATTTCAAGTTTTTATAAAACTGTTCGTGTCAAAAAATTACAGTTTGTCACTAACAAATGTATATGCCTATTTAGTATATGTATATAAGTATGTTAGTATGTTGTTTGTGAGACAGATTGTCAAATAGGGGATGTGTACTAGTTTGTACAACACTTTACAAATCCAAAGTTCTTTATATCATTGTAATTTCAATCTATTTGACTGTTGTTGTGGCTGTTGGCCATTTCAAGTTATTTTTCTATGTTTAGTAGTATTTTTTTAATGTGTAGTCTCATTCTAGATTTGCCTGCGTGTCCAATTGCCGCACTATACGACACAAACAAGACTCGGCGCAGGAGTCACAAGTATTAACCCGAACACACTCACTAAAGCTCCGTGCAACAAAGACCTCATAAGTCTTGCCGGCTTCAGTATACAGAACACTGACAGTGACGGTTTCCTAAAATTTTACGTAGATTCTCTATCAAATCTCCACTACAGAGGTCACTCGAACTGCACTCTGTTTTTGGGAGAAGTCACCAGCTGCCTCTGGGTTGTTGCAGTCGTTCCATTGCCGTTAAATATCATGGAATTTCATCACCAAGCAACTACATTAAGTTCTCCTACACCGAAGATCTCCGGTCTCGACGGGAACTTGACAGAATTGCCCGGTTCCGTGGACTGTGTTGCTGAACCCGTAAGTACTAGCAATATTTCTCAAAAATATTAAGCGTTGTATATAAATTCACTTTTATAGTATAATGCAATAAGTATTTCTACACTTAACACTTTTCTACCTTTTCTAAATTAAATGAATGGCACGTCAAAAGCCTTGGCAGTTATATGAATAGTAGCCATACCTTGGGGTCAATAGATAGAAGAGAAGAGGTTAGTCCTAAGATAAGTTTTATACGCGAAATCAATTATTTTTAACAAAAAATGAAAGTTTTAAAAATAAAACAAATGACGTTTATTTGTTTTTACCAATGGTGCAACGTACCATCATGGCTGACAGTTCTTTCAACGTTTCTAGTTAAAAAGCGAATAACAGAAATGTTAAATTGAATTCATAAACAAATCTTGAACTTTTGTTCAATTACGTGGATATTACGGTTTTCTCGACCAAATAGCGTAGTATTATACGAATGTGTGCTACGTGTACCGCCAGATGTTATTCTATCACAAAACGAGGTTTCATTGTACCTATCAAAAGCCATGTACATAAACATTCGACTAATAGCTGTATATAATATGTATATAATTGTATTTGGCTCCATACCTACTTAGATTTTTTTATATATAAGTCTACTATAACGACTCTACTCTGCCTGCAATAAGTGCATTCCAAGAGTGGTGGTCGCCATCCTCATTGCAATTTTTATGCAGGATGGTGACCCACACTATGATGGCCTGGTGAGATGCTTTGTAGTATTTTTCACAAAAATTGTATTCTCTTTATAACCCCCTCCATTTTAATATCATAAAAATATTTGACACCAATTGGCACGAAACTGTGAACAATGAATATTGATGTAAAAATGACAGATTCCAAATTCAAATGTAATGTTTTTTTAAATAGTAACAGTATTTATGGTCAGACTTTATGGCCAGAATATAGTTAGATACGTTTGTTGTATACAGTGGATGTGTATATTTATGTTTATCGTATAGTCGTAAAGTTTTCAAATAGAAATAGACCTTCAACTACCGCTGTCTTTCCGCACCATGTTGGTCCACCCTAAAGTTGCCTGGTAGGAACTGCTCTTAGCGATAAGGCCGACCTTTTTATCAGGGTGAGAAACTGTAATTTATGATAGCTTTTTATTATTGTTACTTACCTTATTATGTTCTCGATGGCAGCAGCATGCTTGTACTGAAAATGTATACTCATCTTGGTGCTCAACAGCTGTTAGCTGTTATCTCCGTTACCAACCTTTTGCAGACTTCATTAACTCTACCGCAAAACGCTTACTTTTTTTATACCATCTTTAGCAATCATCGATGTCATCAACACAGATTTAATGCAGATATGTGTTGGGTGTAGGAATTACATTGCAAATGGGTACATGTAAGAAATAAATAAATAAATAAAATGATAACTTCATGTTCTCCCTGTTGGGCTTGTCTCGAGGGACATCTCAAAATATATTAAAATAGAACAAATCACCACTATTTATACAAAGAAGAACTCCAACACAGATTTTGTTGGAGTTTGGAGTCAAATATCGAATTGCCACTTTAACTTTTCGGGACAGTAAAAGTCTTTGATCGATTTTTGTTTAATTTTCAGGTTCAAACAAGAATGCCAAGGAACCAGAGTACACAAGTGCAACCAACAACGACATCAGATATACAAAGTTCAGCGAAAGCCGAATGTATAATATGCTGTGACGGCCCCGTCGACAGTGCGCTGTCTCCTTGCGGCCACATGTTCACGTGCCACCGCTGCGCGCTCGACGTGTGGCGCGGGAGTGGCCGCGCCCGTTGCCCCACGTGCCGGCAGCTCGTCACCAGCGTACTTCGCATCTATACAGACTGACCTGTATCAGACTCTATTCACAAATAGCTCACTTATAATATAATATATATATAATAGTTAGCCAGACGAACAGACGGGTCACCTAATGGTACTCCGGTCGAGCCGGCCCATTCATGTCTAAACATCGCTCCCCCGCTTTAATAAGTATGTGGCTCAGTCACATGCACGTTCTTATCATACATATCATACGGCCGTCATCACGCTACTGATAAACATACTTACATATTACTGAATGTCATGTGTATACACGTATTTTAGATACTTTTCACCGAGACACAGAACAAATGATCGCTCATCACAGGATTATGGTATAGCAGTCATCATCACTAATCACTGGTATGTAACCGTCTTCAACACGAAGCTGTATCTCTCATCCCTCATCCTATCCTAAATCTTTTTTCTTCCCACCAATTCCATTAAACAGAACAATTTTATATATTAAGTGGTAGAGCCATGCTTAGGCACTTGTGGGCCGGTGCGATGCTACGGCCTCACAGAAAACCGGTTGTGAAGTGACATTGCATTTCCCCGGAATAAGTGAGGTTTCCGGTGGCCCACTCTCCCTCTCCTTTTTCCTCTCCCCAGACCCAGAGCCTCTTTTCCCATCTCCTCATCACCCTCTCTTTCCTCTCCCCGCATACATCACCCGTAACGGCGGGCACTTGCGACTCTCGAGTTGCAGGTGTCCACGGACGGCGGTTGTCACTTACCATTAGGTGACCCGTCTGTTGGTCTGCCCCCTATAATATAAAAAAAAAATTAAAATAATAAGATGGGTTCACAATGAGCGAACATTAATAAATTAATGTTATTATTTTACATTTGAGGTGGGAGTAAAAAATACTCGAGTACCATCTATCATCATCTCATGTCGCTCTAAAATGCATGTACCTTTATGTACTTAGACGTTTCAAACCAATGAATTTCTCTGAGTTTGTTTGGCTACCAACATACGTAAGCTGATCTTTGTATAGTAATGCGTACATGCAGATAATATATGTAGATTGACAGACTTCGTCGTCACAACCCTAGGATTGCCACCTGCTGAACCTGTGGACCTGCTGCAGCTTTTCTATTCTGTATTAGGTTAGATAGACAGGATGACAGGAGTCCAATGCAAACAAATTCATTTCACAGACGGAGAAATCCAGAAAATGTATTATTATGGGTGAATCCTTGTTTCATTTTAATTATATAACAATTTATATATAATTTAGATGTACTTGTATTTACCAAATATAATTACAGTCACTGTACTCGATGCCTATTTCAGGGATATCTGTTTGTTTTAAGCCTCAATAGGGCTTCAAAGACATTTTCAAATATTTTTGTCAGCGGAACATGATAAATTATCATGTTGAAAGATTTTTCAGTAATTAGTTCCTACAGGTTTTATTACACTAAAGATCGATCGCTAAGCTATCGATGACTTACCTGTGACAATCCGACAAGCAATAATCTCGCACCAATTAACAAACAAACTATAATAATACGATTTGTATTATTGTGTAAATACGTATGTATATATTATAAGTTCATTAATATGTATAAAGTAAACCTCTTATTGGTACACTACGGGCTACCATCATCATTTATAACAGGATCCGCATCAAGATTGTCTACAAGATACCGCCGATTTCATGAATGGTTACATGTTATTAGCTGTATTGTGTTCCTGCTACTACTACGTGTAACTGTTTCTATATGTATAAAATGTGTGCTATAAACAAATAAAATAAAAATAAATACATATACTGAATTGAAAGACATTATTACAATTTAAACCTCCGAGTAACTTGTACAGGATTTTGCTGAAATTATTTAACTTTGGAATCGGTAGCGCTGTGATATATGATCGACTCGTTTGCCCACACTTTCGCAGCAGCACAGAAAAGCTTTGTTACTTAAACTGGCGAATAAAAGCGTTAATTTCCTAGAATACATAATGTTCCTAGAAATAGACCACACCTTTCTAAAATAACCTGTATTCTTATCTTTTTAGTGCTGGTTGTGAGCGCTTGCCTAATCTAAATAATGGTTTTACTTCCACTTGTTACATATTACATGTTATGTTACCTCCATTTTATTAGTTGCACGCATTTCATCCAAAGAGTTTACTTTGACATTTATTTGTAATGTTCCCAATCAGAACGAATGTTGTATGTTTACATTATATCAATATAAATATAATTGATAGTTAATTCTTTGTGAGAAATAAAGTTATCTCGACCTTGAATTAAAACATGTATTAATATACTATATATGTTTATGTCGAGGATACCATTTAGTATATTTATTACCATTATTGATTATAACGAGTCATACACATACACGTGGGTGGCCCCATTATACTCCACCGTGACCCACTCCGCGGTAGCCAAAGAGACAATAAACAATTACTATAAATCTTACATCTCAACGCATTTTACTATACGAAGGTATTTAGTAATACCAAACTTATTTCGCTCACTTAGACAATTGAAAATATAGAAATACCACTAAATTACTATATGAAACATGTGCAGTATTTAATAATCTAACTTCAATACGAGCTCACTGATTGTAATGTATGTAAGGTAACGTGGCGGCCTCTAATACCGAATATATAGAAATACATAAATTAATTAGAGGACAATTTATCTATCAATACAAAATATTTCATTGTTGCTTCTTGCGAATACTCCTTTTTAATTACCAATCAAAATGCTATTTCGTTATAAATCGTACGAGATATTATAGAAGAAATATTGAAGTACCCTCAGTCAGTTATTAAATTACAGTTTTATGAAATAAAAGGTTTTTTTATTTCCTATCAGACAGTATCAGCTTGCCATGTCAATTGCTTCAGTACGTGGTGCCCTGTTTAATGCTAAGACGTAAGAGCGAGCAGTGTCATGGAAACCCGTCAACATTACCCGTTAACAATAACAGTCATAAAATTTGAAAAAAAAAATATGAATGTTGTGTTTTTACACGAATTTCAAAAATCAGGTGTGTAATGTAATTCAAAATAAATCAATAAAAATACTCTTTAATGTACATATCGTTATCGCCTGTGAAATAATATTAATAATAAATATCTCTTTAGTATTATAAACATAAAATATATGTGAACAAGACTATCTTTTTGATAGTCTGAGTCATAAGCTGACTCATAAATTGAGACTAATTTAAAAACATAACGTTTTCATAACGAATTCATCGGAATTAATAACATTCATTGTATCTGTCTATATAAAGAATCATTTATACTCGTAATCAATGGAAATAGACGTTCATTGACTTAAAATGGTTATTTGACTAAATCGAGACTAGCTCGCACTAGCGATCTCTGGAGATCGACGTACCAAGATACAAAATTAGAGTGAATCTGGGCATTGACTTTCATAAGGCAATACCACATTTTACCACAGAATATGGTAATATTGATTAATATACACTGGTTTAGTTTATGATCATGTTAAGTGACATATGTATGTAGGTGACGAGCTAGTTAGTCACTTGCCTAATGTTTTAAATTATATGAAAAAAAAAAAATTGAATATGTTTGATACTTTACTTTACTACTGATATATGTATTAAAACTGTGTACATTTTAAGTGATTATGATTAGGTTTATATATTGGTTAGGCCAAATTATTTAGTGTAATACATTATTTTATCATGGTACGATCCTTTCCACAAAACCTACATACACACGCGCCGCCGGCAATAGCAGCGCGCCTGGCGGCATAAGGAAAGTTTCACACAACACAACACAACAAATGGACGAATAACTTAATATCAGGCCAAACGATATCGATGGTTCTTTTTTTATTGGAAAGGATGTATTTCCATTGTAGGTTAGGTTAGGTTTTTTTTTTTATATAAATACAAGCACCCGTCATCACAGGATGTTGCAACTTGTCCCTCCGATATTCTTCGGAGACTGCTTTTCTTTATATTTAGATTTGGCTTACATACAATATTATTATACATATTAACAAACTACACACATCTTAACTTCTATATGCTGATTTTATACTGCTAACGATGCCTCCTTGTGTACTTTTCTATGTAATTTATTGTTAGGAGTTTGCTATATAGAACTAGTTTCTATTGCTACCGTTTTCTTATTTCCTATTTATTTTACATCTATTTATTACTATTATTATCATTCTATGTTATTTCATACTATTATATTGGATTTAGCATGCCTTCTTATTCCATTTATTTCTATTGTTTACGGAGCATTTATCTTAACGACCCACCTACGATCAAGTGCGGCACCGTTTCCGGGACATCCGGGTCACAGACGCACGATGGGCTCTCCTTACACTTGAAGCGGTTCAAGTATTCAGAGAACCCACCGTGCCCCGTCATCAGTTGTGTTCGCACGCTTGTTGTTTCTTATTTGTCGCTTGTTGTTTATATTTTCCCTGGCTTCCACCGCTAGGGGGTGAAGGCAATCAGGGTTCGTCACAGTCTGGAGAGACACCATAGAGTCGCTAAAAATTCCAAAGGAAAACTCCCTGCGTTTCGCGACTTCCCGCGTAGCCCTACAAATGGCCAGGAGCTCAGCCTGGTAGACCGTACAGTAGCTGGGGAGAGCAAGCTTGAGGGCCCCGGTCTCCGCCCCGTTTTTCCTCAATCTAGCTCCCGTCTGTAAAAATATGTACCTCAGCATCGATGCAGAACAAGTAGCTGTTTAATAACTCCCAGTTTGTTCGAGGCCGGCCGAGGCCCATGTACTGGCGGCGTACAACACAACCGGTTCTACTGTAGCGACGTATATCGTTCTGATAACTTCGGGATGGAGGCCCCAGCTGACCCTTGCAGCTCTCGACAGCTGCTTATAAATGTTTACTGCCTTCCGACAAACGCTGGTTACGTGTGCGTTAAAAGTTAACTTTTCGTCTATTAGGACCCCCAAAAGCTTAATCTGTTGCGACATACCAATGCCGATTCCGCCCATGCCCAGACGGGGCGTGTCATACTTTCATTTGCGGGTGATGGTCATCGCAACCATTTTATGTGCAGCAAAATTTAATTTGTTAGCGACAGCCGACGCCCGGACATGCTTGAGAGCTGCATTGGCACTCACTTCAACTTCATACGCAGTTGCTCCAGCTAAAAGCAGCACCACGTCATCCGCGAAAGCCTTTGCATAATACCCGTGATGTTCCAGCTCCTTCATCAATGGGTCAAGCAGAAGGTTCTATAAAATAGGCCCCGCTATGGAACCTTGGACACAACCCTTGCTCGTCCCCCTCGTGACAGATTCTCCCGCGTATCGGACCTCTACCCTCCTATTACGGAGATAGCTGTCCATGACCCTTCTCAAGTTAACCGGACACTTTTCCTCAGCCAGACGGACCCTGATGGCTGGCCACCAGGCACTATCAAATGCCCCCTCTATGTCCAAGGACACTATTGTAACAATAAGTTTGTTGTCCAGATGTTTTCGAATGTTCCATATGGACGAGACTTCCAATTCTTTCATATGGTTGCTATTGGACAACAACAATCGGTTGCTCTCCGAGAGCAATCTCGAGTGTTTCTCAATTTTCTGGACCAGGCTTAAAGCTTGGTCACCGCTCTTCGAGGGGGTAGGGTCAATAACTGCGTTCTCTGGATCCTCGCGGCACTTGTTTGCGTCAAGACTGCCTTCTTTTTCTTAATTATTTGGTAAGGCCGGTCAATTACCTCAGTCAGCGATTTTTTTATGTCTGCCCTGATGTTTTTGGACAGACTGAGGTTCGTTTTGGCTTTTACGACAAGGCCCCTCGCTTCCACCACACTATTCACATCGGCCCTGGTCTCGATTTTCGGCGGATAGTGTGGTACCGTGGGTTTCTTGGTTTTGGCCGTGTGGTTCTGACTCTGCGACAAAGATACTAGCGGCTCGCTATGAGTCACCGGTGCCGACATTTTTGATGTTGATGCTCCACATCAACATCAAAAATGTCCACACTCACAGCCTCCCACTCTCCAATACTTCGCCTAACGCTAGGGTTTACTATCGAGGGTTTCGCAGGTGATTTCTTGGGGGTACGTATGCCAATGGCAAACATAGTTAATATAGAGGTACGGGTTAATCAAAATAAAAGAAGTAAAATTATATTTTATCCCTATAGTGGGACCACCGTCAGCACTCTCAGCAGTGTAGTCGGTTTTATCTGCGGGTTGTATAAGACCCTATTTTCAGCGTTCGTTTGGTCAATAAACCAAAGTCAACAAAGGAAACAAATATAGTACACTAGACTAGACTATATGTCTAACATCAAAATAATAATATGAATAAAAGAAGATGGCGTACGAATAAGTATAATGACACTTCAACAACAATTCAGAATAACACAACTACAAAGTTGTAACTTTTGTCTAACTATGCTATAAAAGTTTATGCTCTATGTAGAGCCGTTTATCTCCGCACGGCAGAGTTGTCGGTTCTTATAGGGATGTACGATCCCTGTCACTTAACTATTTTGATATAATAAAAAAAAGAGAATAAAAAATAATATTTATACATTAAGGTATCTATGTAGAGCCTTTAACAATACCTGAATAACCTTAAAATACCCCTGTAATAAACCTAAGAACTTAAGATTAAATAAAATAAAAAATATAAAAATTCCTCGGCTGCAAAAATTTAACTACGTTACTGCTCTACTACTGTCTCGTCTTGCATTCTGCATAGCTCTCTGTTTGTTTGCAGCTGACCTGGATCTGGGACCTCGTGTCCACGTGCTATTGTGAAAAACGCTTATAGTTTTTCCGGGCGTCACTGTAAAAATCTGAAAGGGGTCTCAAAAGATAGGTCTCCCCAAGACACCCTCTCACAACAGAAAAAATTAGGGTCGTCTTTCTTGATTCGGAGATATTAAATATTTTACACTATTTGACACACCATGTTCAAGCGCCTACGTTATTAGCCAGAGCAATACATCGCGTCCTTGTCCTTAGTAAATAAGTTATTTTTAAGTGTTCTAAATATATATATTTTTGTCTTGTCACCGTTCAATTGATTATAAAAGCTCACCTAAACTAGTCCACACGTTTGGTTTTTATTTCTCGTCCCTGGTTATTAACATGGTCCATTATCGAGCTGGATAATCCTAGATCGGCTAATATTATAGAAGATAATAAATTATATAAAGGAATATAACCAAGAAGATTTAATTGGATTGAGAAATTTAATTCACGTGAGTTAACTACCGGCCGTGTGGTTTGTGAAAAGAGTACATGAAACTTTGTGGTGTTAACTTTTACATATCATATTATATCGTTACCCAACACTCAATTCAGGTAATATATATAGTTAACTGTCGAAGATTTATCAGGTTAGTGTATTATTGCCAATTATATTGTATCAACTAGTGTCGTTTGTCGCTTAGGTGTACGGTACCTAGTTATATTATAATTGTTGAGTGTTATATTATTATTTTACTAGCAGTTAGATTGAAAATCATACTTATTTGTTACAATAGGTATAGTAATAATTAAAATTACGTTATTTCAGTTTGATTGTTACTGTTAAAAGTAAAATTTTAATGTCTGTGTAAGACTTATAACATTCACATTAAGTAGGTATTCGTGCGTAGGTATCGGGTAGGTATTACGATATATTGTAGTGAGTGTTAGATATTGTTTGGTATGTACTTTAATTGCTAATTGTTAACAATTCATTGACACATATTTGTTGCTTAGGCGATTATATTGTATTCTTTATTTGTTAATAACACTTAGTGAGTTTATTGTAAAAAATTAAGCAATTTAATTCTTGCGTTTCGCTTTAGGATTTGTTTGTGTTTAGCGTCTCGTATAAAGGATAAAGGTACTTAGTTATACCTATTGTTTGTTTAAGCCTTTATTATTATAAATTACAGGTTTGACTCACCCGATTCCCAGTATGGCCGAGGAAAGGGAGCTTGTTAAGAAGCGAGGTAGCTTCAAAGGCCGTCTAACAGCATTTATCAATTATCTAGATACCTTGATTGATCCTAAATCTATGAGTAGCTGCGACGTCACAGAGCTACAGCTGCGTATTGGCAAGATTGAGTCGTTGTACGATCAATATGATGAGGTACAGTTAAAATTAGAATGTATCGTCGATGATAATAAGTTACAATTATCTGAGCGTTCAGAGTTTGAATCCCTGTACTACAAATCGCTTTCTAAGGCTCAAAGCCTGTTAAGTAATTTGAATAAAGATAATGAATCTGTTCGTAGTGGTAGAAGTACCTGTATTTATAAGCCAGTCAAGTTACCTACAATTCAGCTACCTAAGTTCAGCGGGTCTTATCATAACTGGTTGGAGTTTCATGACACCTTTACGAGTCTCATCCACTCTAACGATGACATAGACGAAATAAATAAATTTCATTATTTACGTACTTCTTTGGAGGGTTCCGCTGCTGTGGTTATACAATCAATTGAGTTTTCGTCTAGTAATTACGCCGTGGCATGGCAGGTATTGTGCGAGCGATTCGACAACAAAAGGCTATTAATCCATAATCATGTGTCGGCTATATTCAATATTGATACGATCAGTAAGGAATCATCAGTCATTTTAAAAGGATTGATTGACCAATTAAATAAAAATTTGCGTGCATTAGAAACCTTAGGGGAACCCGTTCGGCACTGGGACACGCTTTTAATTTATATCATCACTCGCAAGCTAGACAGCAAAACGTTCCGTGAGTGGGAGGAGTGTAAGGGTCGGATCGACAAGAACAGTAAAGTTACTTTTGATACATTCCTTCAATTCATTCGTGCTCGCGCTGATTTAGCAGAAACATTAGAGTTGTCACGTAGTAACTCTCCTCAGGTGAGTATAAAGTCAGGTGCTAAACTAAAATCTATGGTCACTGTGCAAGGTACAACAAATTCTAGTTCGGATACAATTATTAAGGTCTGTCCTAAGTGCGAAGGTGAACACCATTTAAATAATTGTTCACAATTTCTCGCACTAAGCAATGACGCTCGTATCAAGTTATTGCCAAGTTACAAAGTTTGCTTTAATTGTTTTCGCCCGGGTCACTTTGCTAATCATTGTAAGAAGCCAGGTTGTAAACTTTGCAAGCGCAGGCATAATACTCTCATTCATATAGGTGAATTTAAAAATATAGCGACTATGCGTCAGGCTTATACGAATAAGTCGTCCAATAACTTGTCTCCACAGTCGCCGTTGCAGTCTTCGAGCACTGAGACAAGTAATGTTGCGTTATCGGCTAGCGTCACATCCTTTTCTGATATTAATTATCACGATGTGTTGTTGTCAACCGCTCTAGTCAAGTTACATGATCGTAGTGGTCGTGAACATGTCGTTCGCGCAGTGCTTGACAGCGGTAGTACGTCGTGTTTTGTAACGCAAAGGTTGTGTACACAGTTAGATTTGGTCACTAATCACATAGATAGGTCAATATTTGGCATAAATAACGTGACGTCACACGTAGGTAAAACATGTCGTATTAATATGACATCATTAAATAATTCTTTCAGTACTGAATTAATTTGTTTTGTTTTACCATCAATTACAAACGAAATGCCATGTCGTGATTTAAACATTACCGACCTAAATATTCCTTCTCATCTCTGTTTAGCTGACCCTACCTTTTACAAACCTGCTGATGTGGATATTTTAATTGGTGCTGATGTTTTTTGGGACCTATTGGGGTCTCAACGGATAAAGTTAGGTAACGGGAAACCAATACTATTCGAAACCAGGCTAGGCTGGATCGTGTCCGGTCCTATCAGTCGCAATTACATCACCTTACTTTCTAATAATATAAAGTGTCATTTTACTAAATTAGATTCAACTGATTCTGTAGATTTGGATGAAATTAGAACTGATTTAACTAAGTTTTGGCAGTTAGAGGAGATTAATGTGAAGAATTGTCATTACTCTCCAGAAGAGAAGAGGTGTGAGGAGCATTTTGTTAAGAATACGAGGCGATTAGCGAATGGTCGGTTTTGTGTTCGTATACCACTCAAGCAAAACCCTTCTGTTCTGGGAGACTCACTCCGTAAAGCTACACATTGCCTTCATTCCTTAGAGCGTAGACTGAGGTCCAAACCTGACTTTCGTAAAATGTATCACGAATTTGTGTCCGAGTACGAGTTGCTAGGGCATATGAAAGAATGCAAACCATCAGATTTAAGCCCTTCTGGTTATTTTATACCACATCACGGGATATTACGTGAACAAAGTAGTACCACGAAACTTCGTGTGGTCTTCAATGCTAGTTGTCCCACATCGTCTGGTATTTCATCTAACGATATACAGATGGTTGGTCCTAGCATTCAGGATGATCTCCTCTCGATTCTTCTCCGATTTAGACAGTATAAGTATGTCTTATCGGGAGACGTTCAGATGATGTACAGATGTGTGGACGTTCACCCATCTGATAGACACTTGCAGTGCATTCTCTGGCGAGACAAGGGATCAGATGCTATAAAGGTTTATAACTTAAATACTGTCACTTATGGCACAGCTAGTGCACCATTTTTAGCCACCAGATGTCTTTATCAACTAGGTATTGAATGTAAGAATAAGAGTGTTGCTGACGTCCTCAAACACGATTTCTACGTGGATGATCTCCTGACTGGAGGGGATGACTTAGATAAAGTAAGATTTACCCGTCAAGAGGTCACGAGGGTACTTGCCTCGGCTTGCATGCCCCTTCGTAAGTGGAAGTCAAACGAACCCCAGTTGTTGTCTGAGATTGCCCAATCATCGCTTGACTTAAATTTTGGGTCCACTGAGCCTGACAAATTGCTAGGTCTAGGTTGGTTTGCAAGTTCAGATGAACTCGTATTTTCAGTTAAATCGTCGGTGTCTTCTGCTAACCTTACTAAACGTGATTTGTTGTCAGCCATTGCAAGAATCTTTGACCCTCTAGGTCTGTTATCTCCTTTCGTAATCGTTATGAAAATGTTATTACAAAGAATGTGGCTTGATAAATTATCGTGGGATGAGCCATTAACTCATGAAATTAATTCACAATGGCAAGCAATTGTGACAAAGTTATCCTACATTAATGATCTTCGGGTTCCACGTATCGTCGTTTGTGAATCGTACACAGAGTTAGAACTTCACATTTTCTCAGATGCGTCTGAGCGTGCATACGGAGCTTGTGCCTATATTCGTAGCATTAATGATAAGGGTAAGCGTATGGTCAGATTACTAATGGCCAAAAGTAGAGTAGCGCCAATAAAACCAACCACAATTCCGAGATTGGAGTTGTGTGGCGCTGTAGTGGGAGCTCGTCTATATGAGAAAGTATCGAAATCACTTCGAGTTAAGTTTAGTCACGTGTATTTTTGGACCGATTCCACTATAGTGTTAGGCTGGTTACAGATGTTGCCTTCTAAACTTCAACCATTTGTACGAAATCGCGTTGCAGAAGTTTTAGAACAGGTAGGTCACTGTAGCTGGCGACATGTCCCTACTGATAAAAATCCAGCAGACCTAATTTCTCGAGGTGTGGATATCGGTGATCTTCAGGGTTTAAACCTGTGGTGGTCGGGTCCCGATTTTTTACTACAAGATTCCTGCAATTGGCCATCTTTAATTACAAGTGCAAAGTCAGAAACACTCCCTGAAACTCGACCCAATACGTCACTAATAGTTAGTGTTGACCAGAATAACATCGAGCAGTTGATAGACTTTACTCGTTTTTCTAATTACTTACGCATAGTACGTTCCATGGCTTATGTGCTGCGGTTTATTAAATTATGTAGAAAACAATCATTTACTTCTAGTTTTTTATCAAGCGACGAATTAAAAAAAGCTTTAGACGTTTTAGTTATACAAAGTCAACGTGAATCATTTTCAGAATATAAATTACTAGTCTCTAAACAAAAAATACCCAAAGGGAGCGTCTTATTAAAATTTAATATTTACTTAGATGATAATTATATAATGCGTGTCGGAGGACGTCTCGATGATTCAGATTTCAATTATAATAAACGTCATCCTATATTATTACAGTCCACTCATCATTTTACAAAATTATTATTTGATTTCGAGCACAAAAGATTGATGCACGCAGGCCCGCAGTTACTGTTAGCGTCTATACGTGAATCTTTTTGGCCCATAGGAGGCTTAAATCTAGCCAAGGCCTGTTACCATAGGTGTGTGCTCTCTCATCGAATGAAGGGCAAGGTTATTACTCCATTGATGGGTAATTTGCCACGGCAGCGCCTTCTTCCAGGCGGTTTTCCTTTCGAAAGCACAGGCGTCGATTATGCCGGCCCTATTACATGTGTTAGTCGCCCAGGTCGCGGTTGGAAGCTCGTAAAGGTGTACATCGCTCTTTTTATTTGCTTCACGACCAAAGCGATTCATTTAGAACTTGTCGGTGACTTGACTAGCAGTAGTTATTTATTGTCTTTGTATCGATTCATCGCAAGAAGAGGTAAACCCGTAAATATTTACTCTGATAACGGTACCTCATTTGTTGGTGCGTACAACGAGCTTTCTAAGTTCTTAAAAACTAGTAGTGATTCCTTAGGTGCTAGTATGGCCAATGAGGGAATCAATTTCCATTTTATACCTGCTTATACTCCTCATTTCGGTGGTCTCTGGGAAGCGGGTGTCAAATCTGCTAAGTATCATTTGCAAAGAGTGTTGGGTAATAGTAACATGACCTTCGAAGAACTTAACACCGTACTTGCACAAATCGAAGCAATATTAAACTCACGCCCTCTAACGCCACTGTCTTCAGACCCTGCCGATTTCACTCCGCTGACACCAGGTCATTTTCTTGTCGGCCGCCCGCTCATGGCCCTGCCTCAACCAAATTTAAAGGAGCATTCCAGTAACCATCTCAGTCGGTATCAGCGTATTGAGCAGCTCCGTCAGCATTTTTGGACTAGATGGAGCAAGGAGTTCATTGCAGAGTTGCAACAACGCGTCAAGTGGCGCTCCTGTAAGGATGGCCTGAAGCTGGATACATTGGTTGTTGTAAAGGAGGACAACCTGCCGCCACTGAAGTGGAGATTGGGAAGAATTACGGCTATACACCCGGGATCTGACGGAGTCGTCCGTGTAGCTGACATCAAGACCTCAGCTGGCACAATCCGAAGGGCATTTAACCGGATATGCCCATTGCCGGTATATTCGGAGTCTGGTTGAAAGTAAGACTTTCAACGCCCGGGGGCATGTTCAAGCGCCTACGTTATTAGCCAGAGCAATACATCGCGTCCTTGTCCTTAGTAAATAAGTTATTTTTAAGTGTTCTAAATATATATATTTTTGTCTTGTCACCGTTCAATTGATTATAAAAGCTCACCTAAACTAGTCCACACGTTTGGTTTTTATTTCTCGTCCCTGGTTATTAACACACCACTTAACCTCCAATTACAGTTTTTGTTCTGGGAAAATCCACAATTTTAATCCGATTGTAGCGCGGTTACGCTGTTTTGTAGCGCTTGCAAATGCGCATTTAATTATATATTACAGTATACACTTTTCAAAATTAAAACCACTTGTACGATTTTTATATCACCGAGCGACTTCGAAAAGCTGCTTACGTGTCAGTAAGAGGCACAAGACAGAGTTAGGTTAGGTTAGGTTCCCCCCCAAGTGTATCCTTACGTTGTAGTCGTCTCATCCTCCCCCTCCCCCGTTCCTGATGCCCAGTTACGTACAATTCGAGACGCAGTATGGCATGTGATAGACGGTCGCCTTGCAGGACTTGAGGCGAGGCTACGTTTAAGGCGTTTTCAGCGTTTAATCTACCCGCCAATCACCAGGTGGGACAGGGAGGCTGCAAGCCCCCTCGCGCTTCTCAGCAAACATCTGGGACTAGTCAGTCGACCCAGACAGCCTCAGATGCCAATCGTGCGTCTTCACCGTCGCCCATGGAGGACGCTGTACAGACGGTTCAGTAATGGACCAAGTCTCCAGCCTCCTTGTCCAGACGAACCTAAACCACTGTGCCGGTGCGCAGGACCTCTTCCTGCAAACCATGGCCGAGTGGTCGATTGGTGTCACCCTAGCTGCGGAGCCTTATTACGTTCCTCCCCGTCCAAACTGGCTGGGTGACCGGGACGGCTCCGTGGCAGTCGTCATCTCCACAGCGGCTCATTCCCCGCCATTGTCGTTAAGAGACAAAGGTACTGGATATGTTGCCGCTGAGTGGGGGGGGGGGGGGGGGATCACCATGTATGGTATCTACTTCTCCCCCAACCGGAGTCTGAGCGATTTCGAGGTTTTTCTAAATAACCTGGAAACCTCGATACGACGAGTAGCGTCTGGGCACGTTCTAGTGTTGGGGGACTTCAACGCTAAGTCCGTTGCGTGGGGTTCCCCCAGGACGGACCCACGGGGCGACGCTATACAAGAGCTGGTAAATTCGGTGGGCCTCCATGGGCATGTCGCTGCCTTTTGTGACGTACTTGGACAAATATTTGATTGATATGGCCGAATGACAACTCTCAACGTTTGCATGTATTTCGAAAATTCATGATAGCAGCGGGCAATATGGTACAATGAATTCATTTCCGATCTCAATCTCTTGATTTTGAACTTTAACTTTGATAGTTCGACCATTATCTGCGACCAGCGAATTGCTGGAATAGCCGACGGCGCTTCAGAATGACATTCTCCTCATGTGTACGAATCATCATACGATACGCATAGTAATTCATTGCGCTTAGATTTTTATTCGTTGATGAAATGAATTGTTAATGGAAACCAATAATAGCAATAATAGCAATAATTAGTGTGTGAATATTGTACCTGTAATTGGATCGACCATCTTCAACCTGATGTCGTATCCGTCTTGCTCTTGCCAATAAATGATTGGATATTGTAACGCATCGTACAAACGATGTGTCTCGTTTACACGATGCATGATATTGCTTCTTCGCTGAACGACAATGTCTCGCGATTTAGTTGGATCGCCAACAATAATTGCAGCAACATCATTAACGGTGGGTGCATTGAATCTTCGCACATGTTCACCTGTTGGGGTACGATCCGCTCCTATGACAAATTTGTGCGTATCCGATGGCATTCGTTCCAATGCTGTTTTGAACATATTAACCACAGCATTATTAGCGTGAAAAAATGCTTGCAACTGTTCAATAATTTGTCTCTTTAACTGTTGTGTTCCCTGTATATTGCAGCGCACATTCAGCTGATCCACCATCGACGAAATGAAATATATTTGCAGAAATTGATGCGGTTCATCTGGTGTTGGCACCATTGAACCATGCAAATGATATATTTGTCCTTGTATCTGTAATTGCAAAAAATCATTTGTTGAAGAATACGGTGTAACTTCTGATCGTGTGATGGTGTAGTGTGTGGTGTATATGTAGTTGCTATGTGTTGCAATTCATTGTGTTGGTGTGAGTGATTGGTTATGTGCGTTGTATCTTTTACCTTGCAAGTCGGCATGAAGCCGCCTTCTCGAATGATATTAGCTCCAAAGGAAGTGATGCGAAAGCAGTTATTGTATTCAAGGATGTGTTGAAGAAAATGGCTGGAATCGGGATCACTTCCATCGAAAATTGGTTTCAGTGGCTGTGGTGGTGTAAGTAATGGATCCAGTTTGACTTTTCCACTTGCGCAGCACAATCCAGCCGTTTCTCTTTTGAACTTTAACGCATTGCAATATCGGCATATAGTCGTCATTGGTCCAATATCTAAATTTTCATCATCACTGTAGTTCGCAGTGGGATCATATTGGAATGCCAAGCGATTGTATGATGCCAATGATCTTCGTGTGCTCACGCGTTGTCTCAATCGGGCATTTTCTCTTATTATATTTTGTCTTTCTTCGCTTAAGTTCTGTGAATACACTTGTTGCTGGCTTGCATGTCTTGTGCGGCAGCCGATGTTCGCACGTCGTCCTCTAGGCATTTTGGACTATTGACAGAGTGGTGAATTTAACCTCAAATGCACGATCCACATAATTTACACAGTTCAACTTACCACCTTAAAGACAAATGCCTGCTGTTGAAATTGAATAAAAATTTGCACAATACACGTGATTGATTTGATGGTTTCCAATTGAAATGTTAGGAAACGAATAACTTATTTTTTTAACTTTTTTTTACAATTTCACAGTGAACACAATACCGGTTTGTCACATGAAATTAACTGAGCAGAGAACAATGAGTAGCTGTCAAACAATGTATCACGCACCGGCGCCATCTACTCAAAATATTTGTTTGTAGTATTTACTCTTGGCTGTCTCAGCAGCCTCCAACCGAGGAGGTAGACATGGGGGCAAGCCGCTTTCGTGATACAATCACGCAAATCTGCGATGCGGCCATGCCCCGCGTTACAGGTCGTCGGCCTCCAAGGAAGGAGGTCTACTGGTGGTCCCAGGAGTTGGCGGATCTCCGTGCGGCGTGTATTCGTGCCCGGAGATCCTACACCCGCAGCCGGCGGCGTCGCCGCGAAGAAAGGGAAGAGGACCGGCTTGAAGAGGAGTACCGAGAGGCCCGGAAAACTCTGAAGCTGGCCATTTGCCGCGCCAAAGAGGAGAAAATAAAGGAGATGCTGGAGGGTCTCGATCGTGACCCCTGCTCCGCGCGTTGGGCTCCCCCCTTACCGAGACTCTCCAGCCCAGCTCCCTGCGAGAAGTGGTTGAGGGCCTTTTCCTGCAACGGGTGGAGCACTCACTCCCGTCGATGGCCCCCTTGGCTTGGTCATTGTCTTTCCTTCCGACCGACGCAGGTTCTTTCCGGGCACGGCTGCTTCGGGAAGTACCTGCACTCGGTCACTAGGAGGGGAATGAGACCCGTCTGTCACCACTGCGACTGTAGTGAGGACTCGGCTCAGCACACGCTTGCGGTTTGCCCTTCTTGGGCGTCGCAGCGTCGGGCCCTCACTGCAGTCATCGGAGAGAATCCTTCAACCTTCTGCGAGGACGTTATCTCGCGGAAGGAGGCGGCGGAGCGGGCCCGGGAGGACGATCTCCATTCCATGGGTTTTCCCCTCCATCCGCTTAAGGTTAGGTTAGGTTAGGTTAGGTTAGGTAAGTTTTTTTTTTCAATTGAATTTTTATTTTTCAGAAAGCCAGGTTTTGTTTCGCATTATGATTTATTGCGTCAGTTGCGAAAAAATGTGGTTTACCAAAGAGCACTGCAATGAAACGGATAATTTGCGGACACGTATAACGCTTCGATTCAGTATTTACTTTGGATTCACTTTCATTTACTTAGAGAAGTACAACTAAATAACACTTCATTTTTGTAATCGATATGAATTCATTACTGTTGTGAAATGAAATAAATTTTTTCCTTTTCAAATATAAAACAAAAAAAAAAATTCTTTATCGTTTAATCACCAAACGAAATGTTTGCTAGTGTAAACTATTTACTTGAGGTGTACCTGTATTTTTATAAGACTGACTCTTAAACCCAGAATTACCTTTACTGTCTAGAAATTCTAAAGCTCTATATCTATTTGTTAAAAATTCGGTAAACTGTGAGAATGAATGTGAGAATGAATAAATTAAACTCCCACTGCTTGCGGGATTCGGGATCCAACTTCAAAGTTATTATGTGTATTATTAATATATAATATATGCAACATGAATTCAGAGATCAGAAAGTGACTTCAAGCAGTCGTTGGTACCATCAGTCAATTCTTTAAGACCTACAGCTGATTCGTTTATTAGATTCCTTTGACTAAGTAGTCTTTTTAATATAAAATGCGACAAATACCTTTTATTGTTATACCGCGAATTTAGTATTTCCCAACACCGCTTATAATTAGCATCAGTAATAGGAATTTGTCTGAGTAACTGTTCTGGTTACCCAGATAAATATCCTTTCAAATATTGCATTCGCTGTACATTATCCAAGCTCTGATTATTATGTATAAGTGAATTGAACAAATCTCTAAAAGTAACCCAATCGGTGTACTGACCAGAAAATACGGGAATTACTGCAGTTTTGGGCCTTTCCTCTTTGTAAGCAATACTCTAGCAAGACTCTAGGACAGTTTCAAGTTCAAATTTGTATTCGTTGTACACTTCTTCTGCTAACTCATATATATTTTTCTTAACATAATCACTTGCTTTTATTTCTCCTGGCGTATGATCAAACAATTTGCTTGGTGCACCTCGAAGATTCTGAGGTCTAGCGGCATGAATTACGCCAGTGCCAGTGCAGCGTTGGTGGACACTGCCCTGAAGGCGCGGATGGCCTTTAACGCGAAGCCTCGCTGCAGGCTGGCCAGCTCTTTGCGTGCACTCTTTTTCACTGCCACTTGACCCCATATTCCCGCGGCGTAGGTGATGATGGGCTCTATGACGTGAAGGTAGATCGTGTGTGTATTTTCTGGGTGTGTACCCCAGGTTGGCCTAGTGTAAACGCACAATTTGTTATAAATGCGCGTGGCCTTACCTATCACGTATTTCAGATGTCGTTTAAATAAGAGTTTTTCATCTATTATGATGCCTAATAATTTAATTTCCTGGACGAATGTCAAGCTTGTGCCGTCCATGTTGAGCTGCACAGACCTGGCCATCGGCGTGAAAGCTATGACTTGTGTTTTCGCTGGTCCGAAATTAAGCTTACCTTTAGTTCCCCAGTTACTGATACCTGGTGGTGGTGGATGGTGTTTGATATTGTTTGCAGTTCTTTTTGTTTGTCAGCGGTGACTATCAAGAGAACGTCGTCCGCAAAGGCCTGCACGTGGCAGCCCGCGTGCAGCTGCATGTCTAGGAGGTCGTCCAGGATCATGTTCCACAAAACGGGGCCACATGCAGACCCCTGTATACACCCCTTCGTAAGTACTTTGCGCGCGCGCACTCCGGCGTGATCCAGCGTGACTGTTCGGTCCTTTACGTAGTCTTTGATAAGCCCGTAGATGTTTTTGGGTATATCAAGTTTGGCCAGACGTTGAAAGAGAGCAGGCCACCAAGCATTGTCGAACGCCGCCTTTATGTCTAATGAGACTGCGATAGCTAATTTTTTGCTTTCTTTTGCTAGGCGGATGTACTTTAGTGCGGTGTGTAAGGCTAGAGTAGTGTTCATTTGTTGACGAAAGCCAAATTGGTTTTTGTTTAATTTATGTTCCGTTTCTGCTTTGTGGACAACTCTTTTAATAAATAGTTTCTCCAATAACTTCCCGAAGACCGGCAGCAGGCCTATGGGGCGGAAAGATTTAAGATCCGTGTGGTCGTCTTTCGCAGGTTTGGGAATGATCTTTACGTAGGCCTCCTTCCATGCTCCGGGAAAGTATTGGAGTGAAAGGCACCTGTTGAAAATATCTGTCATGAGCCGGGGATAGATTTTTGTAAACTGTAGGCAAATGTCGGATGTAAGATTGTCTAGACCGGGAGCTTTTTTGGGATTTATGGAGTTGAGTTGCTCAAGCACCTCCTCCTCCGTGAAGGGGAGATCGTCCGGGGTGTTAATAGAAAAGTTGTTGAAATGCGTGCGCAGCTGTTGTTGTTCTGGTGTTTGGTCTGGGGATTCGTCAGGGTAAAAATGCTTGAGCAAAGCATTTGCAGTTTAATCTGCATTTGTTGTGTAGCTGTCTCCCACTTTTAATGTAGTGGGGGGTCTTCTGGGTTTAGTTTCTTTTAGGAGGCGATTGGTCAGGGACCAGACGTTTTCTTTAGTTTGCAGCTCACAAAACTTGCGGAAATTGGCAGTGGATTCGGCTTTGATTGCCTCACTGTACTCTTTCTTTTTAGTGAGCTGCTCTTCAAGCAGGGCATCAAGGGGTTGGCCAGATCGTTTTGAAGAATGTATTTTCCGGTGAAGGCTTATCACTTCTTCCTTGAGCCGTTGCAGCGTATCGCAAAAACCTCCTTGGTGGAGACCAAGGAGGTTTTTGCTTGGCTTTTCCACTTCTAATGGGCCATTCCTTGCAGCAGTCTCATATCAAGGATGTTATTCGATTGATGAGAGCCTCGAGTTCTTCTTTATCTAAGCTGCTTACGTCGCTCTCAAGTATGTCGGACAATGCTACCTCTTGCAGCACGGCATCCCTGAATGCTGCCCAGTTCGCTTTTTCGGTGTTGAACATGAAAGTTGAGGCGTTGCGTGTTCTGGATGATGTTGGTTTTCCTGTGTTTATATGAAACTCTATGGCATTATGCTGTGACGTGGTGCAGCATTCAAGGTTGACCCTCCACTCACCGACCATATTGAAGGCTTGGCCAGACGCTAATATCACGTCTATGATTAACGATCGATCGCGCCCATGCGTCACCGTCTCGATGTCGGAGTATCGCCAGTGTTGCAGACGTACAGATCATTAGTTTGGACTGATTCCATTAAGTCGTTACCTCTTTTGTTTGATCGAGTGCTTCCCCATGCTGGGTGCCAGCCGTTGAAGTCACCTCCAAGTATGCACTTATAACGCGATGTTGTTCTAAGGAAGTAGTCGATAGCCTCTAGCGTGGATGATGTATCGTCATTTGGTTCCACATAAGCGGATCCCAGGTACAGCTTCTGACGACCAGTTTTTACTTGTATGAAACAAAGATTTGCAGTCGATAGGCTAGACTCCATCAAAAAACCACACCGCGCCCTTGTTATATGCCATTATGTTTGGGCGGTGTCCATCTCCTCCTCATTCTGCAGCAGGGTGGGCGAGGGCGTGGGTTTCGCCCCACCTGCTGCTCTCCTTTTTGACCAACTGCTTCGGGAGGCCGCCTTGCATTCCGCCGACCCAAGCCGTTGGCCGGACGCCGCACCCTCCGCCGAACAGACGGGGCAATCGGGCGCCGCGGAGCAGGTGGCCGACTTGTGGCCTGCCTGCCCGCAACGGAAACAAAGCGCACTGCGGTCAGTGGCCGCAGAGCACTTGGCCCCGACGTGTCCCGGCTCGAGGCAGCGGAAGCACCGCGCCGGCCTCGATTCCAGGGTGGTCAGGCTGACCACTGACCACCCGACGACGATTCGGCGGCCATCCGTCAGCTTCTTGGCCACCTCAACCGGGCACCGCAGCCAGGCAGTGGCCTGTCGGCCAGGTGGGCGCTGTATGTCACCCACCTTAATGTGGTCGGCAGCACAGCCCCCCTCCGCCGCCAGCGACTCCGCCACCGACTCTTTCGAGGCCGAGTCGCTCAGCCCAGAGATGCGCATCTCCACGCATCTCTCCGGCCTAGCGACGCGGACCTCTTCCAGCACCTCCCTGAGTTTGGCAGCGAGCTGGTCGGCCTTTTGGGCTCTGTCGGCGCCAGCCACCTCCAGGATCCGACCTCCGGTTACGGCGTTGCGGAGTCGGAGGCCGTCGATGCCTAAGCCCTTGAGGTCTATCGACCTCTCGGCTTTGGACATCAGCTGCGCGTACGTGATGCCCTGCTCCGCGGCGCCCGGCTGCAGCGTGATGGTGACCGCTGCCGTTTGCGGGGTGCGCAATTTGCGGGGCTTCCGTTTCCTCCGCTTGGTGGCTGGCGCTACCGGAGTGTTAGCGGTTGGGCCAGCCGACCCGGCAGGGGGCGGTTTAGGCGCCGGTTTAGGAGCGGGGCGGGAGCCAACGTCGTCGAAGTCGAAGTCGACGGGGGCGACTGCCGCGATAGTCGGGCAGCCTCCGCCTCCTTCGCCGCGGCCGTCTTCGTCGTAAGGCACGGCCCTGCCTCCACCTGCCCGACTGGCATTGGAGAAGAGAGGGGAGGGGGGAGAGGCCCTGAGGGAGACGCCTCAGGCTCGGGCTCAGGCCCGCTGGTAGACCGTGCCTCATCCCTCTTGTCGGCCTGCAGAGGAGGACGGATGCGGGTTTCCGGCAGCAGGCGGTCCGCGATCCCCGCGATTCGCGCGTCGACGAGAAAGCCGATCTCGTCACGGCTCATCGGGGGCGGTGCAGCCTCCGCCTGCCGCTTCAAGGCCCGCATTTCAGACCGTACAGTGTACCACGGTGTTCCTCCTTCACCTTATCCGAGCCACGGGATAGTTTGCTCACCGCGACTCGGCTAGGGACGCCCTCTGTTTGTCGGGCTCTCCTCATGAATGCACCCCAGGAACACAGAGGGGCGCATTCCGCCACATTAGCATGGGGCAGCAGGTCCCCCGACCCACCGCCCGTGGCCACTCTCATTCAGGGACGCGTGCGAACTGCGCCCGCCGGCGTTCCCACCCAGGAACGCGTGCGAACTGCGCCCGCCGGCGTCCCTCCGCCGGTGGCCCGCGGGGCGGAAGAGCGAGCCCAGCCCACTCCCGCCCCAGCAGAGCCTCTCCTCGTGGCCGCCATCAGCAACGAGGCGACGGCAGCCCGACACTCATCGCCGCCGGCCATAGCCGGAACCACAGCCTACAGCGAGAGGTTCGCTTTTAACGACATTGCTGTCGGGTTTTAAAGTCTTTTCCTTGACGTGGGCCGGCCAGTTAAGGCAAGCCCTCCGGCCAACAGGTTCCCAGCATACCCTCCTGGAGCCACTAGTCAGGTCATTGTTGAGCCCCTGTTGGTTACGGATCGCGAGAGGGTGGCTAAGCCTCTCCCACCTCCCACGGTGGCACAAGTGCCCGTCAGCCCCCGCGCGAGCAGTGGGCCGACCCGTCCCTCGATCCCTAACACCGTCTCTCCCCTGTCCCCTCTGAAAGCAGAGGGATCACGGGAGCGACGGCGAGCCCTGAAAAGGGCTGTACGGATCCCACGACCCCCTCGTGCAATGGAGTCAGCTAGCCCTGATAAGGGCTGTCGGGTTATTAGTCAACGGCCAGCATACAGAGCTCGATCCCCTCAGAGTCAGAGTATACTGACCGCTGTCCAGGGCGCACCAGCCTCCACGCTTCTGCTCCCCAGGACCGTAGTCCAAGGGGGGAAGGAACGGGAAAGCCAACGTGGAGGTTACCCGACCAGCGCCCCGCCCCAGGTTAGGTTAGGTTAGGTGAGGTTAGGTTAGGTTAGGTTTTTTTTTTTCATCATCATCACGGGGTGTTCCATTTACCTCTAACATTGTCAGAGACCTTTCATACTAATTCTTTTTCATACATCATCTTATATATATTAGTTTGGGATTTGGGAATTAGGTGGGATTATTTTATTTTCTATGTAATTTACAGTGCCATTATACACACATCTTAATTCTGGCTTGATCTTATTCAGTACTTAACTTATTTTATTCGATTATTATATTATAAGTTTTACACTATTTCTTGACTTGGTCTATTTCATATCTTATATATTAAACATATTTATATATAAATTTACATATCATATGTGTTGTTTGTTGTTCTTAGTTTAGCTATTATTTCGTGCGTGCTTATTATTATACTTTTACATATATTTATGCTGTCATAAAATATAATCATTATATTTATACAGCATAACATTTTTTACTTATTTCTACTTATAACTTTATTTGCTACATTTTTACAATATTCTAAAAATTTTTGCCGCTCTTTTCCTAACATAATTTCATTTACATTATTTATATTTATACTTGTGCTTAATTCTAACTCTATTTCAAATCTTTCCCTGCAGTATACAGGACATTCGAAGAGGAGGTGTGGCACGGTTTCCACCACACCAGGTTCGCACATACACGATGGGTCCCCCTTGCACCCAAAGCGGTTTAAGTACTCTGAGAACCCACCGTGCCCCGTCATGACCTGGGTAATGACGCCCGTTACTTCAATTTTTCTAATTATTCTGTACGCCGCAACTGCACTCGGGAAAAAGATTTTGGTTACCTTCGCCGTGGTTCCGTTGACGTACCTAAGATTCCATTCGTCGAGCGAAGCCATACGAATGCTTCGCTTGACGAACGAGACAAGGCAGAGATCATAATCAGGCTTACGTTTGGAGTTTAGAGCGGCTTCTTTGGCGAGGAGGTCTGCACGTTCATTACCTTCCAATCCAACGTGGGCCTTTATCCAGTATAAGTTAAAAAAAATTCCTTGGATTTCAGCTTTTCTTAGGTTGTTCCTTGCTTGAACTGCAAGAGGGTGAGGGGACTTTAAGTTGGTATGGTCTTCCACAAGGCTAAAAGCTCAGCCTGTTAGACCGTGCAATAAGACGGGAGAGTAAGTTTAAAGGTCTTGGTTTCGGACGCGCCATGCCACATGGATAGCGCTGCTCCGACCCTACCCTCAATCTTACTCCCGTCAGTAAAAATACTCTGATCAGCAGGATGTGGAAAATCCACTACTTGTGACAGTGCCCGTTCTACTTCTCGATCTCCAAGTACTAGCTGGGGCACACCCCTTTTGGCCTCATACAATGATGCTGCCTCACGAATTCTTATATCGAGGGGGAGTATCCCAGCCAGGACCAGGGCTGCATTGAGAGAGACCGTTTTGTAGGATTTGCACATTTTTTTGGCAAATCCATGCTGCACTTCGTTCAGGTATTTGATGACTCCCAATTTACTTGCGGCCGGTGCCCATGCACTTGCGGCGTACAGAATCATTGGCTCTACTACCGCTACATAAATAGACCTGATCACTTCAGGGTTAAGACCCCAGTTAACTTTTGCAGCTCTGGACAGTTGATTTTGTACGGCTATTGCTTTTCCACATACGTTTGTAATTACGTATTGGTGGGCACTCATTTTTGGGAGCAAATGGTATTTTAACCGCCCCACCAAAAGCTTTTCGTATACCTTCCCAAGAATCGGAAGCAAGCCAATTGGTCTATACGATTTCGGAATTGTGTAGTTTTCCTTCCCAGGTTTTTTAAGTATGACCACAACGGCCCGCTTCCATTGCCTGGGGAAGCACTCGCAGTCTAAACACTTATTGAGGAGCCTCAAAAATAAGCTAGGGTTGTGCTTTATTGCGTGTTGGCATATGTCCGCAGTGAACCCATCGGCGCCAGGAGCCTTTTTTGGATTAAAGGTATTTGTCACAGTCTTTAGCTCCGTCATGGCAAACGGTGGATCGCATTTGTCATCATGGTTTTCACCGTTCACATCCTGTGCTAACTGCCTAATGTGACTATGATAAGGTGAGTCTGTTTCCTTCAAATCTTTCGTGTAAAACGCTTCAGCAAGTAAGATTGCCGATTCTTTTGCGTCCAAAACCTGTCCATCCCTAACCAACATTAGGTCTTCCTCTCTCTTCTTGGTTCTAGATAATACCCTATATATACTATCCCACACTGTTTCCCGATCCTGTCTTCTACAAAAACTCCTTCCAACTTTGAGTCTGTGTCTTCACTACTTTTTGCTCATATTCTGCTTTATGTTTCAGATACTCCTCGACAACCACGGTTCTGCTGACTGATGCAGCACATCTGATTCTTCGGCGCTTGGTGAGTTCCGGGTGTTGTATCACATCAATATTGGAGTCAAAGATAACGATAGCCGCTTTCACAATGCCGACTCCAACGCTTTGAAATACTCTTGTTCCCCTGTGACTCTTCATACATTTTGTTTTCCCCACATATGGCTGCTGTTGTTGTTCTGGTGTTTGGTCTGGAGAATCATCAGGGTAAAAATGCTTGAGCAAAGCATTTGCAGTTTCCTCTGCATTTGTTGTGTAGCTGTCTCCCACTTTTAATGTAGTGGGGGGTCTTCTGGCTGTAGTTTCTTTTAGGAGGCGATTGGTCAGGGACCAGACGTTTTCTTTAGTTTGCAGCTCACAAAACTTTCGGAAATTGGCAGTGGATTCGGCTTTGATTGCCTCACTGTACTCTTTCTTTTTAGTGAGCTGCTCTTCAAGCAGGGCATCAAGGGGTTGGTCAGATCGTTTTGCCGAATTTATTTGCCGGTGAAGGCTTATCACTTCCTCCTTGAGCCGTTGCAGCGTATCGCTCCACCAAGGAGGTTTCTGCTTGGCTTTTCCACTTCTAATGGGCATTGTTTCCTTGCAACAGTCTCGTATCAAGGATGTTATTCTATTGATGAGAGCCTCGAGTTCATCTTTATCTAATCTGCTTACGTCGCTTTCAAGTATGTCGGACAATGCTACCTCTTGCAGCACGGCATCCCTGAATGCTGCCCAGTTCGCTTTTTCGGTGTTGAACATGAAAGTTGAGGCGTTGCGTGTTCCGGATGGTGTTGGTTTTCCTGTGTTTATATGAAACTCTATGGCATTATGCTGTGATGTAGTGCAGCATTCAAGGTTGACCCTCCACTCACCGACCATGTCGAAGGCTTGGCCCGACGCTAATGTCACGTCTATGATTGACGATCGATCGCGACCATGCGTCACCGTCTCGAATGTCGGAGTATCGCCAGTGTTGCAGACGTACAGGTCATTAGCTTGGACTAATTCCATTAAGTCGTTACCTCTTTTATTTGATCGTGTGCTTCCCCATACTGGGTGCCAGCCGTTGAAGTCACCTCCAAGTATGAACTTGTAACGCGATGTCGTTTTAAGGAAGTAGTCGATAGCCTCTAGCGTGGATGATGTATCGTCATTTGGTTCCACATAAGCGGATCCCAGGTACAGCTTCTGACGACCGGTTTTTACTTGTATGACGCATAGATTTGCAGTCGATAGGCTAGACTCCCCCAAAACAACACCGCGCCCTTTTTTTACAAAAATGCACGCCTTTACATTAGACCCTCTCGAGTATTGGTAGATGTCAATTCTAGAAATCGGTTTCACCTCTTTGCCAGAGCCTATATAGGGCTCGGACAGCAAGGCGATGTCGTATTGGCCATTACAAAAATATGTAAGAAATTCGTGAAGACTATTTATAGATCGGTCGATGTTACACTGTAATATTTTAATGCGTTGCTTGTCCATAATCAGTACGGTTAATTATTTTGGCTTTAATTGATTTCACTCGAGGGCAAATGTTGGAGGTGGCCATGTGTCCGACGTCATGGGTGGTGTTGTATTTAGTATTGTGCTGTGAGCAGTTGTAGCATTTGGGTGCGCCTTTCTTCTCGCGCAGAGGGCAACTGTTGGTATCGTGCCCCTCTTCCGAGCAGTAAGAGCAGGGTGCCTGTGTCGCAGTACATTTTATTTTAATGTGACCGAACTGCAGACATTTCCTGCACTGGAGGAATGTGGAGAAGTCTTCTGCGTGTACCCGTTGATAATCCACGCAGACGCGCCCCATGTCTATTATTTTGCGCCATATGGCGGGCTTGGCGATAAGGACGGCGTTGTACAACTTAGGGTTGCGGTTATTTCGCTTGAATGCAAGCCGCAAGTCATCGCTGTGGACCACAAGGGCAGTCAGCTCTTCATTTTGACCGCGGATGACTTCGATTAACTCTTCTGATGGCGTGTCCAATGATATTCCCTTAAGAATAATCATTGGCCTCAATAGCTTGGCCGGTTCAGCAGTGAGTTGAGAGGACTTTTCTAACTTTTTAAGTATTTCATCGCGCTGTTGCTCAGTCTCGAATTCCACTCGTAACTTATTATTAGACACGGCCTGTATTCTAGACGGTGCGTAAGGAGTGGTGCGGAAATTGACTTCGTTTTTGAATGACTGCACTACGTTCTGACGTGTTTGGGACGTGCTGTCGCCTTGCGGCGCAACGATGAGGGCAGGTTTAACAGGCGGAGGTGGTTTAGTCACTGGACGAGAGGCCGGGGCGCTCGTCGCCTGCGCGTAAGTAATGGGCAACGGTTCGGGTGTGAGTGGTGTCGCGATCGTGGCGAGGTGCTTACTAATTTCCTCGCGCACGCAGGTAGCGATTTCTTGTCGCAGGTTTCCGTCTTGGGACGCGCAGATTTCCTGCGGGGCGGAAAAGGTGGGTATTTTAGCGGCCACGCACCGGATCTCATTCGCTGCAGAAGTAATAAGTCGCTTATTGACGGCCGTAACATTTTTCCCTTCGGCGATAGCAGCCGTGATGCACTCGGCGAGTTTGTTTAACGTGCTTATGCACGACTCGGTGCTAGTTGCATCTGCTGCAGTTGCCGGGAGAGACGAGACGTCGCCGCTAGACGGTGCCATCTCGGTGTCCACTAAAGTCTGTGGAACTCTGGGCGGGACTGGATATGAGAGATTTTATAGAAGAACAGATGTTTGCACGGTCGACTAGAAGTTATTCCGAGTTAAATTAGTGAGTCAAGAAATAAACGCTATTTTCAGTGTGGAGGTGGTTCCAAGCCGAGTACAAGGACGCCGGTGAGAGCAAAATTGTTCGCACCGGTACCAGGACACTCAAGGATTATATTTCCGCAACAAAAAAATTTTTTGAAGAATTGAACCGGAAGTGCTCTCCTCTTCCTATGTGCAGTTTAAATATGCCTGAAGGGAGGGTGGGAGAGCAAGTTTTTGACGTTTCGTGAGAGATAGCCGCACGTGAGTGGTGTCGTTAGAAGCGCCTCGGCGAGAGCTATCCAACAGTGTAATTATGAAAGGTATGTGTAGTATAATTTTTTAAAGTTATGGTCTAAAAACAGGTTTTTCAGTACAAAATTAACAACTATGTGGCCGGTAACTATTAGGTTAGGTTAGGTTAGGTTTTTTTTTTTTTTTTTTTTTTTTTTGCACCCGTCATCACAGGGTGTTCGATATACCTCTAACATAGTCAGAGTCCTTTTATACTACATTAATTTCCTTTCTTTCGTCATCTTGTATGCCAAGTGTTTGTTGATTTTTGGGTTTGGGAATCATGTTTTGGGATTAGGAAGGGATATTTTTTTTTTTTTTTTTTTTTTTTTTTTTTTTTTTTTTATATTACTTCTTAAGTACAATTATTGCTGTGCCGTTGTTAGATTTCATGTTACTGTTTAATTTATTTCCAGTTTCTTACGATTTTTGGGATGATTATTTCTCATGCAATTACATATTTACTTACATCATGAATTTTAGTATGCTAGTCATCAATATGCTTATCATATTGTTGCTACCATGCCTTATATATTTTTGTTTCGTTTGTTTACTGATAAAACAATCCCAACTGCGAATTTTAAAAATAATGCTCTACTTTGTTTATCTTTAAGAAATAGCGGTAGGTTCTCTATGGTTACTTTTAATTCCGTTTTAAGTTCCAGGTCTAATCTATTTTTGGAATATACAGGGCAGTCAAGCAGCAGATGTCGCACATTTTCAATTTTATCCGGTTCGCAGATGCAGGATGGGTCCTCCTTACACTTAAACCTTGTCAGGTATTCGGCGAACCCACCGTGTCCCGTCAACAGCTGACTCGTAGCATTATTAATATCTATTTTACGAACAATTCTGTATGCGTAACTAGCGTCAGGAAAAAACATCTTTGTGACCGAAGCGTTCTCACTCTCGCGGTACCTTTTGCTCCATTCCTCAATCGTGCCCTTTCTAATGACACGTTTGACGAATGAAACAGGACACTGGTCATAATCCGGTTTCTTCTTAAGAGTTTTGGCGGCCTCTTTTGCAAGTTGGTCGGCTCTCTCATTTCCCTCCAGGCCCGCGTGCGCTTTTATCCAGTACAAGGTGACACTCTTGTTCTGGAGTTCGCAGAGCTGTAAAGTGTTTCGGGTTTCCACGGCCAGGGGGTGAAGGGTGTTCCAATTAGTAACAGTCAGGAGAGCCGCCATGCTATCGCTGTAGACCCCATACGTGACCTCCTTCCTTCGAAAAACTTCAGCGGCTGCCCTGCACAAAGCCAGTAACTCGGCCTGGTATACGGTGCTGTATGACGGCAAAGCAAACTTGCAGCAGGCTTTGGTTTCGGTTGCACCCTTCCACACTGATAGCGCAGCACCGACCCTACCCTCAATTTTGCTGCCATCGGTAAAGATACGCACAGCGTAATCGCTGTGTCTGCGGTACTGTTCCTCGTCTGCTAAGGTTCTAAACTGTAGGCTGGCACGCTGAGCGGGATGTGGGGCATCAATAGCGCGTGCCATCCGCTCCACCTCCCTGTCCACGAGCCATGGCTTAGACACTCCTCTCTTGGCTTCATATAGCAACGCCGCTTCACGAACTCTGATATCCAGAGGAAGCATTCCCGCGAGTACAAGAGCCGAGTTTAGGGAAACCGTGCGGTAGGCCTTACACAGTTTTTGTGTGAAACCCCGCTGAATCACGTTCAGCTGTTTGCGCACACCTAGTTTATTTGTGGCTGTATACCACGCGCTTGCCGCATACAATACTATCGGCTCTACCACCGCTGTATAAATAGTTCGGATTATCTCAGGGTGTAACCCCCAACTAACCCGAGCCGTTCTAGATAATTTCTTGTATATTCCAATCGCTTTTTTGCAGACGTTTGTGACGTGCGTATTAAATGTGAGTTTGTGGTCTATTGTAAGGCCAAGTATTTTTATATGTTGTGACATTGTAATGTTTATCCCTTCCATGCTCAAGCGTGGTGTATCGTACTTTAATTTACGTGTAATTACCATTGCGCATGTTTTATGAGGTGCAAAGCTTAACTTATTTCGGATACCCCACTCTCGAACATGGTCGAGAGCGGCATTGGCTTGTCTCTCGATATCCTGGGCACTTTTGCCGTCAAAGACAAGTACAACATCGTCCGCAAAAGCCTGGACATAATTCCCTCGCTCTACTAATTGTTTCAGTAAAGGGTCCAAGAGTAGGTTCCACAATATTGGACCCCCGATTGACCCCTGGACACATCCTTTGGCTGCAGCTCGCCTATGTTCCTCTCCTGCGTACCTAACTCGCACCTCTCGATCACTGAGATAGCTACTAATGACCCGCTGCATGTACGTCGGACACTCTTCCTCAGCCAGTCTGACCTTTATGGCTGGCCACCATGCGTTGTCGAATGCTCCCTCTATATCCAGAGACACTAAGGTAACAATTCGCTTCTCGCCAAGCTTACTACGAATATGCTCCATCAGGGTATAGAGGGAGTCTTCGGTGCTCTTCTGGGGCATAAAGCCGTACTGGCGAGTACTCATCTTTGGTAACAGGTAATATTTAAGTCGGGATACCAGCATTTTTTCATACACTTTTCCCAAAATAGGCAATAGTCCAATAGGCCTATATGATTTGGGAACAGTGTATGTGTCTTTCCCCGGTTTCCTGAGCACAATTACTGTTGCTTCTTTCCAGATCTTTGGGAAGAGATGATGCATCAGGCATTTGTTTAAGAGTCTCAGAAATAGCGATTTACTACTAGCTACAGCCTGGGTGCATATATCTGCCGTAAATCCGTCGGACCCCGGTGCTTTCTTCTTGTTGAAGGACTGTAGCGAATTCATGAGCTCCCCCTCGGTGAACGGTAACACATGCTCATCATGGGATCCTTCGTTCATTTTCCGGGCTTTTACTCTAATATTCGTGTGATCGCTATTGTCTTCCTCTGTTCGGTCCTCCGGGTAGAATGTTTCAGCCAATATCTTGACTGATTCTTGGGCATCTAAAAATGTGTTGTTGTAAGTTAGGGGGAAGTCATCTTCTCTTACTGTGGTCCTGTTTAAAACCCTATAAATCCCTTCCCACATCCCTTCTTTGTACTGTTTCCCGCAGAATTCCTTCCAGCTTTCAGCTTGAGCCCTCCTTACTTCCGACTCATATTTTTCTTTCTGTTCCAGGTACTGCGAGACTACCCACTCTCTTCGGACTGGTGCTGCATTTCTGATTCGACGTCTTTTGGTGTTGACTTCTTTTTTCAGATCGGCGAGTTTCTCCGACCACCACGGCATGGTAAGTGTTTGTTTATTTATTTTCTTTGGAATGGTTTGGTTGCATGACTCTTCTATTATTTGGGTATATGTGTTTATGGCTAACTCTAAGTCCTGTATGTTATCTATTTTATCTATTTCTTCTTCGGTTATGCTCTTTTCTTCTAACAATTGGGTCATTTTCTCACGAAATTGACTCCAATTTGCTTTTTTGGTGTTATATTTTCGTGTGGTTCTTTGTATGTGCATACCTTTTGATTTTTGGAAGTTGATCTTGAATACCATACCATTGTGGTCCGAGCTTACTAAGTCCTCGTCCACTTTCCAATCATCGATCAATTCCAACATGTCACTGGTGCACGCTGTCACATCCACGTGGCTGCAATACCGTTTTCCTCCTCGGATGGTATCAAATGTTGGCGTGTCTCCCTCATTGAGAATCTGCAAGCCCAACTCTCCAAAGGTCCCCACAATTTCCTCGCCTCTAGAGTCTTCAGTGCTGCTTCCCCACCATGTACTTTTTGCGTTTGTGTCGCCTCCAAGAACCAGCCGTCTAAGTCCTATTATGCTCTCTATTTTCTTGACTTGTTCCAAGTACATATTTAAATGCTGATCTGGTTCGAAGTAAAAGGATACCAGTGTGATCTCCCATTTTTGCGTTCGGATTCCTAGCACCATGATGTTGTCGGTGCATAGTTGTGGGTACTGTACTACATCTAGATCTGGATCAAAGACTGCGATTGCAGCCTTAACGGTCCCTTCTCCTGTATTCTGGAATATCCTTACGCCCTGGTATCCTCTCATATGACCTGTCCCTCCCACATATGGTTCCTGTATCAGGGCTATTGTGGCCTTGCGTTTCACAGCTTCCAGCATAATTTCTTCGGTAGCCAGTTTCTTTCTTTGGAGGTTCGCTTGAAGCACTATGGTACCTGAACTCCTTGTTTGAGCTGGGAGGACTTTAGCAATAAGCCACAGAGGCCCTAGCTAGCCTGTCCCACCTTCTGCGTACTGGACATTCTTCACTGAACGCGTTATGTGCTGTGTTCTCCAATTTTGAATCTGAGCAGTTGCAGCAGGAGGGGGGCACACCGGCGAGCCAGTTTGAGCACTTATCTTTCATGTGAGGCCCCCCACAGTGTCCACATTTCTCTACAGTTTCTTTGCAGAAGCGCCTGCCGTGGCCATAACCTAGGCACATACTGCATTGGACGAGTGGAGACTGGTCCAATGCCCGGACACGCTGCAAGTCGACGTGAAGTGCCCCCAGGTCCGTTGCCCTTCTCCATATAATTGGTGACGTCTCCAACACCACATCAGATGTGTGGAGGTTTCTTGTCTTTTTCCTAAACTTTACACGCAGGCGACAGTCCTCCTCACTGAGGCCATGGAAAATGCCACCGTTCTGTTTCCTGAGCGCCCCAACCACATCATTATCAGAGTGTATGGCCAGTACACCCCTGAGCACCAGCAATGGGTCTCGGTTTCTCATGTCCTCAGTGGTCAGGTGTTCCCCTGATTTCTCTATTCTTTCCTTTAGCTTAGCTCTTTCTTCTTTGGTCCTACACCCCATGATGATCTTACGGTCTTTCACCTTTCGAATTTTCTCAATTACAACCCCTCCCTCTGTTGCTTTTACAGCTTTTCTTATTCTGTCGAGAACATCCTCCCCTGTCTCTTGCTCGTCTTTGGAGGTCACTATAAGCGAGTGCAACGCCGTGCTCTCCGGGACTTGCCTCCCGGGCTTGCTTGCCGCAACAGCCGCGTATGTCACTTCATTCCTGTTTGCTTCTATAAGATTCTGGAGCTTTTTTGCTTGTTCACTGTTTTCTTTGAGGAGAGTAGCATGCTCCCTAAGTCCCTGAAGGAGCTCGCTCTCTCCATCCGTTCGCGAGGGAATGGGTAGAGAAAGCGTTAACTCGGTTTTATCCTTCTTATGTTGTGGTGGTTGTCCCGATGCCTCGGCTTCCTTTACCAGCTGATACAGCCTCTCCACAGCGCTCGTTATTTCGTTCTTGATCTCGCCTTTCAGATTCCTTGAGCTATTCAACTGTAGTTTGGCCTTAGTCAACATAGCCTTCGCTTCATGTGTTCGGCTAGCATAACATATGCGCTGCTTCGGGGCTGCGCCAGTTCCAGTTTGCTTTTGCTTTGAGGGGGACACAGACGCACTTGCCTCCCAATCGCCAATACTTTTACGCACCCCACCAGTCTGTGTAGTATTCGAGGGACCGCCTGCCCTTTCTGCAAATTGTTTCGGCGGAGGGGTAGATTTCTCGATATTTGGAGTTTTTGAGGGTGTACGAATGCCAAACATGTTGGTTCTGGGGTGTAACTGATAGTAAGTAGGTAGGCAAGTGATAAGTTGGCGTGTTGTAAAAGGGCACGCCGACTAACAACTTTATAGCAGTAAAAGTAAGTCACTAGAAAATAAAAAGAAAATGCTCTATATAGAGCTCTGTCTTTACATAGAGAAGATAGCCGTCCTCAAAACCAGCACAGCGATACCAAATAATAAAAAAATGATATGAGTATATCGATATCAGTCGAGTACAGTATGAAGGTTTAACTTTAATCTACTCAGAGAAAAATGTTTTGCTCTATATAGAGACGTCTGTCTCCGCACAGCAGAGTTGTCGGTTCTTAAAGGGATGTATAGTCCCTGTCACTTATTTACCTAGTTTTAATAATAAAAAAATATAAAATTACAGCGAGTGTTTGACTCTCTATGTAGAGTTGTTTATAAAGTACCTAATTATACTTAGAAAGACCTCAGCGATATACCCCAGTACTTAAACAATAAAATTTCTCGGCTTCAAAACTTAACTCCGTAACTGCTCTACCTAGAGTCACTCCGATGGTAGCGCTGAATAGGTCTCAGTGCGGGCTAGTTCTTTGACATCTCGATTGTCCCGATCGGAGCAGTGGTACCCGAGATATTTCAGTCCGAAGTTCTTTCAATAAATGACTAATCGTAATTTAAAAATGTATTTGACCCCCCCCAAAATTTAAGATAGAAACTTTTTTATGAACCCACCTATTTCGTACGCCAAAAAAAATAGTTTCTGTGGTATCAAACCTGAAATCGTTAAGCAGGATCCCAAGTTATAGCCCCCCAAAGTTTTCGAAAAATTAAATTCAATTATTCGCTTAGGTCTCACTTAGGTTTCTTAAAACCTTAAATCTAAGTCACAAATTTAAGTTCTAAAAATATAGAAAGTTTGCCAGAATGTAGTCTAGGGCACAAGCCTACAGGGCCTAGAAAGATCTTACAGAAAAATATAAGTCTTATATATTTAAATATCGTTGGAATCTTAGGCTATTTTTAAACACTAAGTAAAACCTAGAAATTTTAAAGTCTTTTAACTCGTTAGTTTCTGGGCCAATTTTATTCAAAAAAGTTCCTATTTTGAGCGCTTTGTTAAGTCCTTAGTGTGATTTGGTCACCTTGTATGTAGGGGTTGTTTTTCAACCCTTATTAGAGTGGCCACTCTCATTCAGGGACGCGTGCGAACTGCGCCCGCCGGCGTTCCCACCCAGGAACGCGTGCGAACTGCGCCCGCCGGCGTCCCCCCGCCGGTGGCCCGCGGGGCGGAAGAGCGAGCCCAGCCCACTACCGCCCCAGCAGAGCCTCTCCTCGTGGCCGCCATCAGCAACGAGGCGACGGCAGCCCGACACTCATCGCCGCCGGCCATAGCCGGAACCACAGCCTACAGCGAGAGGTCCGCTTTTAACGACATTGCTGTCGGGTTTTAAAGTCTTTTCCTTGACGTGGGCCGGCCAGTTAAGGCAAGCCCTCCGGCCAACAGGTTCCCAGCATACCCTCCTGGAGCCACTAGTCAGGTCATTGTTGAGCCCCTGTTGGTTACGGAACGCGAGAGGGTGGCTAAGCCTCTCCCACCTCCCACGGTGGCACAAGTGCCCGTCAGCCCCCGCGCGAGCAGTGGGCCGACCCGTCCCTCGATCCCTAACACCGTCTCTCCCCTGTCCCCTCTGAAAGCAGAGGGATCACGGGAGCGACGGCGAGCCCTGAAAAGGGCTGTGCGGATCCCACGACCCCCTCGTGCAATGGAGTCAGCTAGCCCTGATAAGGGCTGTCGGGTTATTAGTCAACGGCCAGCATACAGAGCTCGATCCCCTCAGAGTCAGAGTATACTGACCGCTGTCCAGGGCGCACCAGCCTCCACGCTTCTGCTCCCCAGGACCGTAGTCCAAGAGGGGAAGAAACGGGAAAGCCAACGTGGAGGTTACCCGACCAGCGCCCCAGGTTAGGTTAGGTTAGGTTTTTTTTTTTTTTTTTTTTTTTTTTTACGTGGTGGAATGCGTTTAAGCACTTCGCTCGCCCCCCGGGGGGGCAGGGGGTTCGCTTCGTGTGGGACTCCTGACCTCAAAGAGAGGCCAGACTACCCACTAAACCACCACGGTGTTCCTCCTTCACCCAATCCGAGCCACGGGATAGTTTGCTCACCGCGACTCGCGCTGTATGTTGCCCACCTTAATGTGGTCGGCAGCACAGCCCCCCTCCGCCGCCAGCGACTCCGCCACCGACTCTTTCGAGGCCGAGTCGCCCAGCCCAGAGATGCGCATCTCCACGCATCTCTCCGGCCTAGCGACGCGGACCTCTTCCAGCACCTCCCTGAGTTTGGCAGCGAGCTGGTCGGCCTTTTGGGCTCTGTCGGCTCCAGCCACCTCCAGGATCCGACCTCCGGTTACGGCGTTGCGGAGTCGGAGGCCGTCGATGCCCAAGCCCTTGAGGTCTATCGACCTCTCGGCTTTGGACATCACCTGCGCGTATGTGATGCCCTGCTCCGCGGCGCCCGGCTGCAGCGTGATAGTGACCGCTGCCGTTTGCGGGGTGCGCAATTTGCGGGGCCTCCGTTTCCTCCGCTTGGTGGCTGGCGCTACCGGAGTGTTAGCGGCTGGGGCAGCCGACCCGACAGGGGGCGGTTTAGGCGCCTTTGGCCTAGCCGCCACCTCGCTCCACGATCCGCTTTGCAGGAGCGGGGCGGGAGCCAACGTCGTCGAAGTCGAAGTCGACGGGGGCGACTGCCGCGATAGTCGGGCAGCCTCCGCCTCCTTCGCCGCGGCCGTCTTCTTCCCCGCCTTCTTCCTCTTCTTCTTCTTCTCCCCCTTCCCTTCCGGCGGCCCGGTAAGGCACGGCCCTTCCTCCACCTGCCCGACTGGCATTGGAGAAGAGAGGGGAGGGGGGAGAGGCCTTGAGGGAGACGCCTCAGGCTCGGGCTCAGGCCCGGCAGACCGTGCCGCACCCCTCTTGTCGGCCTGCAGAGGCGGACGGATGCGGGTTTCCGGCAGCAGGCGGTCCGCGATCCCCGCGATTCGCGCGTCGACGAGAAAGCCGATCTCGTCACGGCTCATCGGGGGCGGCGCAGCCTCCGCCTGCCGCTTCAAGGCCCGCATTTCAGCCCGTACAGCAGCCAGCTCGGCCTGTAGCTTGGCCACCTCCTCCGATTCCGTGCGGGACATGAGAACGCGCGTGTTCTCCATGATGGAGTTGCACGCGGCTCTGAGGTCCCGCACGTATTGGCCCTTGAGGTTCGAGCTCTTTTGGGCGATGGTTTCAACCACCTTCACCGCCGCCTCTATGGAGCCCGAAATCTCCTCCACATTGAGGGACTCGGTGGCCGAGGATGCCGGTCCCGCTTGGGGCTGCAGACTGGGCTGAGGCTGCGGGCCAGGGGTCTCTCTAATGTAGAGAGCCCTTCGCCGCAGCAGTCGCAGCTCATCCGCGAGCTCCTCTTCGGCTTGAAGCTCGAGCTCACGCTGCTTGGCCGCGTTGAGCTCAGCCTTCGCCTTCGCTAGACCGACATATTCCCCCGTTTTCGGGGGACGGCCACGGCCTCTTTTTGGGCCCCCATCCACCGAGCCACCGTCGCTTTGCGAGTCCAACTCCGTGACGGAGTTGGTTCGCTTGCGCCAGAGTCTTCCCACTGCTGGGGAAGACGAGCGTGTAGCTCCAGGTGTGCTGTCAGCAGATGACCGCTCAAGCACCACCGCCGGGTCCATCCTTTCCATCTCCACCACTGGCACCAACACTGGCACCGTCTCAGTGAGAGAGACAGAGGACTTTGCGGTCTCCGTCTCCATCTCCTCCTCTGTGTTTTTGTATTGTTTTAATTTTATATCCATACTCTTCCCACGAATACGAGACGAACAAATTACACTTCCCGGGTGACGCTCATTCCAGGAAGCGGGGCACATACTATGGAGGTTCCCCGGTATCCATAGGTTTTAAGCGACTTGGCTGTCGGGTTTTAAAGTCTTTTCCTTGACGTGGGCCGGCCAGTTAAGGCAAGCCCTCCGGCCAACAGGTTCCCAGCATACCCTCCTGGAGCCACTAGTCAGGTCATTGTTGAGCCCCTGTTGGTTACGGAACGCGAGAGGGTGGCTAAGCCTCTCCCACCTCCCACGGTGGCACAAGTGCCCGTCAGCCCCCGCGCGAGCAGTGGGCCGACCCGTCCCTCGATCCCTAACACCGTCTCTCCCCTGTCCCCTCTGAAAGCAGAGGGATCACGGGAGCGACGGCGAGCCCTGAAAAGGGCTGTGCGGATCCCACGACCCCCTCGTGCAATGGAGTCAGGTAGCCCTGAAAAGGACTGTCGGGTTATTAGTCAACGGCCAGCATACAGAGCTTCTCAGAGTCAGAGTATACTGACCGCTGTCCAGGGCGCACCAGCCTCCCCGCTTCTGCTCCCCAGGACCGTAGTCCAAGGGGGGAAGGAACGGGAAAGCCAACGTGGAGGTTACCCGACCAGCGCCCCAGGTTAGGTTTTTTTTTTTTTTTTTTTTTTTTTACGTGGTGGAATGCATTTAGGCACTTCGCTCACCCTCCACGGGGGCAGGGGGTTAGCTTCGTGTGGGACTCCTGACCTCGGAGAGGCTAGACTACCCACTAAACCACCACGGTGTTCCTCCTTCACCTAATCCGAGCCACGGGATAGTTTGCTCACCGCGACTCGGCTAGGGACGCCCTTTGTTTGTCGGGCTCTCCTCATGAATGCACCCCAGAAACACAGAGGGGCGCATTCCGCCACATTAGCATGGGGCAGCAGGTCCCCCGACCCACCGCCCGTGGCCACTCTCATTCAGGGACGCGTGCGAACTGCGCCCGCCGGCGTTCCCACCCAGGAACGCGTGCGAACTGCGCCCGCCGGCGTCCCCCCGCCGGTGGCCCGCGAGGCGGAAGAGCGAGCCCAGCCCACTCCCGCCCCAGCAGAGCCTCTCCTCGTGGCCGCCATCAGCAACGAGGCGACGGCAGCCCGACACTCATCGCCGCCGGCCATAGCCGGAACCACAGCCTACAGCGAGAGGTCCGCTTTTAACGACATTGCTGTCGGGTTTTAAAGTCTTTTCCTTGACGTGGGCCGGCCAGTTAAGGCAAGCCCTCCGGCCAACAGGTTCCCAGCATACCCTCCTGGAGCCACTAGTCAGGTCATTGTTGAGCCCCTGTTGGTTACGGAACGCGAGAGGGTGGCTAAGCCTCTCCCACCTCCCACGGTGGCACAAGTGCCCGTCAGCCCCCGCGCGAGCAGTGGGCCGACCCGTCCCTCGATCCCTAACACCGTCTCTCCCCTGTCCCCTCTGAAAGCAGAGGGATCACGGGAGCGACGGCGAGCCCTGAAAAGGGCTGTGCGGATCCCACGACCCCCTCGTGCAATGGAGTCAGCTAGCCCTGATAAGGGCTGTCGGGTTATTAGTCAACGGCCAGCATACAGAGCTCGATCCCCTCAGAGTCAGAGTATACTGACCGCTGTCCAGGGCGCACCAGCCTCCACGCTTCTGCTCCCCAGGACCGTAGTCCAAGGGGGGAAGAAACGGGAAAGCCAACGTGGAGGTTACCCAGGAAGTGTTTGATGTCTCTCCTCATCTGAGGGTACTCATGAACTTTCGAGGGTATATCCTCGAAGGTCTTCATTATCTCCTGGAGGAGCTGATCACTCGGTAGTGCAGCGTAGTTCTGTTGCTGCTTTTTGTAGATGTCCATATTGTCGAGCGATCTCCTTTTGGCTTCTGGTCTTCTAATAAAAGTCCTAGCAGCGTCCTGCGCTGCTGCGGTTGTGGTGGAAGGGCTGGGAGTTGTGGGCTTTTTGGCAGCGCCAGAGGTTGTGGGTGTGCGGTACATGTTAATGTGTGAGTGTGTGTGAGTGCGGTGTGTAATATAGGTTGTGGTGGGCAAATCGGGGAAAGTTGTCCCTTTGTAAAAGATATGTTAGCCAGACCCTGTAAAAGGGGGTCTGGGTCAAGTATAAATAAGGTGAGAGATAGTCTCCTGTGTAAATACTAAAACTAAGTGTATCGGTCAATAGACTCGATTCACTTGCAGGGGTCAGCCAAGGGGAAGGTGTGTACGTGTGAGTGTGTGTGCTTGTGTGTGCGTTTGTGTATGTGCGTGAGTGTATATGTAAGTATGGTTTGTGTTAACCTTTTGTCTTCCTTTAGGTCAGGTAAGTCAGTTTATCAAAAAGATATAAGATAAATGAAATATAATAAATAAAAATAAAAATAAATAAAATAATTTTCTACTCTACATTGAACTCTACTATTTTATTATTAGCTTAGGGTCCGTTCCTGTACCTGAGTCAATGAGTGGAAATTTTTACCAAACAACAAAAATTTTTTTGTAGAGATGTAGAGTCACTGTGAGCTCGCTGGAGGATACTCTATACACTCCCAATGATTCGGAACAATAACACATACAAATATATAAAAATTTTAAAATGTGACTCTATATAGAGTTTTAGAGGTGTCTGCCTACCCCTACCTACTTACTACTAAGTACTTAACCCTATATTTACATTCCTATCCTATACTGAAAAGAAAAAAAAAAATTCGGTCTCTACCAGGAGACTCTAGCTTATGTGTCCTGAAAGTCCCTAAAATTCCAGGACATAAGCCGAAAACCGCTTCGAAATCGGGGCTCTGGTTCCCGAGTTATTATATTTTAAAAAAGTTTTCTATAATAACAAACACTTAAAATATTCGGTTTATAGCAAAACCGGGGGTCCCACTAGACTGGTCAACTCACAATAAATAGGGGTAGGGGGTTGAAATTTTTTATATAGGAGCGGGTTGGTTGGGTTTGTTGACGCAGGATGGGGGTGAGGGTTAGGTTAGGTTAGGTTAGGTTAGGTTTTTTTTTTTTTTTTTTTTTTTTTTTTTTTTTTTTTTTTTTTTTTTTTTTTTTTTTTACGTGGTGGAATGCGTTTAGGCACTTCGCTCACCCCCGCGGGGGCAGGGGGTTCGCTTCGTGTGGGACTCCTGACCTCAAAGAGAGGCCAGACTACCCACTAAACCACCACGGTGTTCCTCCTTAACCTAATCCGAGCCACGGGATAGTTTGCTCACCGCGACTCGGCTAGGGACGCCCTTTGTTTGTCGGGCTCTCCTCATGAATGCACCCCAGAAACACAGAGGAGCGCATTCCGCCACATTAGCATGGGGCAGCAGGTCCCCCGACCCACCGCCCGTGGCCACTCTCATTCAGGGACGCGTGCGAACTGCGCCCGCCGGCGTTCCCACCCAGGAACGCGTGCGAACTGCGCCCGCCGGCGTCCCCCCGCCGGTGGCCCGCGGGGCGGAAAAGCGAGCCCAGCCCACTCCCGCCCCAGCAGAGCCTCTCCTCGTGGCCGCCATCAGCAACGAGGCGACGGCAGCCCGACACTCATCGCCGCCGGCCATAGCCGGAACCACAGCCTACAGCGAGAGGTCCGCTTTTAACGACATTGCTGTCGGGTTTTTAAAGTCTTTTCCTTGACGTGGGCCGGCCAGTTAAGGCAAGCCCTCCGGCCAACAGGTTCCCAGCATACCCTCCTGGAGCCACTAGTCAGGTCATTGTTGAGCCCCTGTTGGTTACGGAACGCGAGAGGGTGGCAAAGCCTCTCCCACCTACCACGGTGGCACAAGTGCCCGTCAGCCCCCGCGCGAGCAGTGGGCCGACCCGTCCCTCGATCCCTAACACCGTCTCTCCCCTGTCCCCTCTGAAAGCAGAGGGATCACGGGAGCGACGGCGAGCCCTGAAAAGGGCTGTGCGGATCCCACGACCCCCTCGTGCAATGGAGTCAGCTAGCCCTGATAAGGGCTGTCGGGTTATTAGTCAACGGCCAGCATACAGAGCTCGATCCCCTCAGAGTCAGAGTATACTGACCGCTGTCCAGGGCGCACCAGCCTCCACGCTTCTGCTCCCCAGGACCGTAGTCCAAGGGGGGAAGAAACGGGAAAGCCAACGTGGAGGTTACCCGACCAGCGCCCCAGGTTAGGTTAGGTTTTTTTTTTTTTTTTTTTTTTTTTTTTTACGTGGTGGAATGCGTTTAGGCACTTCGCTAGCCCCCCGCGGGGGCAGGGGGTTCGCTTCGTGTGGGACTCCTGACCTCGGAGAGGCTAGACTACCCACTAAACCACCACGGTGTTCCTCCTTCACCTAATCCGAGCCACGGGATAGTTTGCTCACCGCGACTCGGCTAGGGACGCCCTTTGTTTGTCGGGCTCTCCTCATGAATGCACCCCAGAAACACAGAGGGGCGCATTCCGCCACATTAGCATGGGGCAGCAGGTCCCCCGACCCACCGCCCGTGGCCACTCTCATTCAGGGACGCGTGCGAACTGCGCCCGCCGGCGTTCCCACCCAGGAACGCGTGCGAACTGCGCCCGCCGGCGTCCCCCCGCCGGTGGCCCGCGGGGCGGAAGAGCGAGCCCAGCCCACTCCCGCCCCAGCAGAGCCTCTCCTCGTGGCCGCCATCAGCAACGAGGCGACGGCAGCCCGACACTCATCGCCGCCGGCCATAGCCGGAACCACAGCCTACAGCGAGAGGTCCGCTTTTAACGACATTGCTGTCGGGTTTTAAAGTCTTTTCCTTGACGTGGGCCGGCCAGTTAAGGCAAGCTCTCCGGCCAACAGGTTCCCAGCATACCCTCCTTGAGCCACTAGTCAGGTCATTGTTGAGCCCCTGTTGGTTACGGAACGCGAGAGGGTGGCTAAGCCTCTCCCACCTCCCACGGTGGCACAAGTGCCCGTCAGCCCCCGCGCGAGCAGTGGGCCGACCCGTCCCTCGATCCCTAACACCGTCTCTCCCCTGTCCCCTCTGAAAGCAGAGGGATCACGGGAGCGACGGCGAGCCCTGAAAAGGGCTGTGCGGATCCCACGACCCCCTCGTGCAATGGAGTCAGCTAGCCCTGATAAGGGCTGTCGGGTTATTAGTCAACGGCCAGCATACAGAGCTCGATCCCCTCAGAGTCAGAGTATACTGACCGCTGTCCAGGGCGCACCAGCCTCCACGCTTCTGCTCCCCAGGACCGTAGTCCAAGGGGGGAAGAAACGGGAAAGCCAACGTGGAGGTTACCCGACCAGCGCCCCAGGTTAGGTTAGGTTTTTTTTTTTTTTTTTTTTTTTACGTGGTGGAATGCGTTTAAGCACTTCGCTCGCCCCCCGCGGGGGCAGGGGGTTCGCTTCGTGTGGGACTCCTGACCTCAAAGAGAGGCCAGACTACCCACTAAACCACCACGGTGTTCCTCCTTCACCTAATCCGAGCCACGGGATAGTTTGCTCACCGCGACTCGGCTAGGGACGCCCTTTGTTTGTCGGGCTCTCCTCATGAATGCACCCCAGAAACACAGAGGGGCGCATTCCGCCACATTAGCATGGGGCAGCAGGTCCCCCGACCCACCGCCCGTGGCCACTCTCATTCAGGGACGCGTGCGAACTGCGCCCGCCGGCGTTCCCACCCAGGAACGCGTGCGAACTGCGCCCGCCGGCGTCCCCCCGCCGGTGGCTCGCGGGGCGGAAGAGCGAGCCCAGCCCACTCCCGCCCCAGCAGAGCCTCTCCTCGTGGCCGCCATCAGCAACGAGGCGACGGCAGCCCGACACTCATCGCCGCCGGCCATAGCCGGAACCACAGCCTACAGCGAGAGGTCCGCTTTTAACGACATTGCTGTCGGGTTTTAAAGTCTTTTCCTTGACGTGGGCCGGCCAGTTAAGGCAAGCCCTCCAGCCAACAGGTTCCCAGCATACCCTCCTGGAGCCACTAGTCAGGTCATTGTTGAGCCCCTGTTAGTTACGGAACGCGAGAGGGTGGCAAAGCCTCTCCCACCTCCCACGGTGGCACAAGTGCCCGTCAGCCCCCGCGCGAGCAGTGGGCCGACCCGTCCCTCGATCCCTAACACCGTCTCTCCCCTGTCCCCTCTGAAAGCAGAGGGATCACGGGAGCGACGGCGAGCCCTGAAAAGGGCTGTGCGGATCCCACGACTCCCTCGTGCAATGGAGTCAGCTAGCCCTGATAAGGGCTGTCGGGTTATTAGTCAACGGCCAGCATACAGAGCTCGATCCCCTCAGAGTCAGAGTATACTGACCGCTGTCCAGGGCGCACCAGCCTCCACGCTTCTGCTCCCCAGGACCGTAGTCCAAGGGGGGAAGAAACGGGAAAGCCAACGTGGAGGTTACCCGACCAGCGCCCCAAAGGTTTGTTTGTGCGGAAAAGCGCTTTGATATCGCTGCCCGCTTTAGCAGCGAGGTTTACTCGGGGTCTCTTGGTCTTCCAAGCGCCTGAACTTAATGGGAGCGGACCGCCTGTGGTGGGGCTGTCCCCGCTCCTGTCAGATCATAGCAGGCAGAGAGCCATATCTCCTAACAACACGCCTCAGAAAGCTTTCATGCTCGACTCTAGGGAAACCGTGACACAGTTTCTTTATCAGAGGCTCACGAGATTCGTAAGGCTTTATTGTTAAGAAACCTTGGTCGAGGGAGAGACCCCAAGGAAGCCCGCCCCGGGTTAGGTTAGGTTAGGTTTTTTTTTTTTTTTTTTTTTTTTTTTTTACGTGGTGGAATGCATTTAGGCACTTCGCTCACCCTCCACGGGGGCAGGGGGTTCGCTTCGTGTGGGACTCCTGACCTCGGAGAGGCTAGACTACCCACTAAACCACCACGGTGTTCCTCCTTCACCTAATCCGAGCCACGGGATAGTTTGCTCACCGCGACTCGGCTAGGGACGCCCTTTGTTTGTCGGGCTCGTCTCTGTCGAGGCCCCACCATCCGGGCCATCGTGCCCAGATGATGGGGCCTGTCCTCCTCATGAATGCACCCAGGAACACAGAGGGGCGCATTCCGCCACATTAGCATGGGGCGGCAGGTCCCCCGACCCACCGCCCGTGGCCACTCTCATTCGGGGACGCGGGCGAATTGTGCTCGCCGGCGCCCCCTCGCCGGGGGTCTGCGGGGCGGTTAGGTTTTTTTTTTTTTTTTTTTTTTTTTTTTTTTATTTTTTTTTATTTTTTTTTACGTGGTGGAATGCATTTAGGCACTTCGCTCACCCTCCGCGGGGGCAGGGGGTTCGCTTCGTGTGGGACTCCTGACCTCGGAGAGGCTAGACTACCCACTAAACCACCACGGTGTTCCTCCTTCACCTAATCCGAGCCACGGGATAGTTTGCTCACCGCGACTCGGCTAGGGACGCCCTTTGTTTGTCGGGCTCTCCTCATGAATGCACCCCAGAAACACAGAGGGGCGCATTCCGCCACATTAGCATGGGGCAGCAGGTCCCCCGACCCACCGCCCGTGGCCACTCTCATTCAGGGACGCGTGCGAACTGCGCCCGCCGGCGTTCCCACCCAGGAACGCGTGCGAACTGTGCCCGCCGGCGTCCCCCCGCCGGTGGCCCGCGGGGCGGAAGAGCGAGCCCAGCCCACTCCCGCCCCAGCAGAGCCTCTCCTCGTGGCCGCCATCAGCAACGAGGCGACGGCAGCCCGACACTCATCGCCGCCGGCCATAGCCGGAACCACAGCCTACAGCGAGAGGTCCGCTTTTAACGACATTGCTGTCGGGTTTTAAAGTCTTTTCCTTGACGTGGGCCGGCCAGTTAAGGCAAGCCCTCCGGCCAACAGGTTCCCAGCATACCCTCCTGGAGCCACTAGTCAGGTCATTGTTGAGCCCCTGTTGGTTACGGAACGCGAGAGGGTGGCTAAGCCTCTCCCACCTCCCACGGTGGCACAAGTGCCCGTCAGCCCCCGCGCGAGCAGTGGGCCGACCCGTCCCTCGATCCCTAACACCGTCTCTCCCCTGTCCCCTCTGAAAGCAGAGGGATCACGGGAGCGACGGCGAGCCCTGAAAAGGGCTGTGTGGATCCCACGACCCCCTCGTGCAATGGAGTCAGGTAGCCCTGATAAGGGCTGTCGGGTTATTAGTCAACGGCCAGCATACAGAGCTCGATCCCCTCAGAGTCAGAGTATACTGACCGCTGTCCAGGGCGCACCAGCCTCCACGCTTCTGCTCCCCAGGACCGTAGTCCAAGGGGGGAAGAAACGGGAAAGCCAACGTGGAGGTTACCCGACCAGCGCCCCAGGTTTTTTTTTTTTTTTTTTTTTTTTTTTTTACGTGGTGGAATGCATTTAGGCACTTCGCTCACCCTCCACGGGGGCAGGGGGTTAGCTTCGTGTGGGACTCCTGACCTCGGAGAGGCTAGACTACCCACTAAACCACCACGGTGTTCCTCCTTCACCTAATCCGAGCCACGGGATAGTTTGCTCACCGCGACTCGGCTAGGGACGCCCTTTGTTTGTCGGGCTCTCCTCATGAATGCACCCCAGAAACACAGAGGGGCGCATTCCGCCACATTAGCATGGGGCAGCAGGTCCCCCGACCCACCGCCCGTGGCCACTCTCATTCAGGGACGCGTGCGAACTGCGCCCGCCGGCGTTCCCACCCAGGAACGCGTGCGAACTGCGCCCGCCGGCGTCCCCCCGCCGGTGGCCCGCGGGGCGGAAGAGCGAGCCCAGCCCACTCCCGCCCCAGCAGAGCCTCTCCTCGTGGCCGCCATCAGCAACGAGGCAACGGCAGCCCGACACTCATCGCCGCCGGCCATAGCCGGAACCACAGCCTACAGCGAGAGGTCCGCTTTTAACGACATTGCTGTCGGGTTTTAAAGTCTTTTCCTTGACGTCAGCGCCCCAGGTTAGGTTTTTTTTTTTTTTTTTTTTTTTTTTTACGTGGTGGAATGCATTTAGGCACTTCGCTCACCCTCCACGGGGGCAGGGGGTTCGCTTCGTGTGGGACTCCTGACCTCAAAAAGAGGCCAGACTACCCACTAAACCACCACGGTGTTCCTCCTTCACCTAATCCGAGCCACGGGATAGTTTGCTCACCGCGACTCGGCTAGGGACGCCCTTTGTTTGTCGGGCTCTCCTCATGAATGCACCCCAGAAACACAGAGGGGCGCATTCCGCCACATTAGCATGGGGCAGCAGGTCCCCCGACCCACCGCCCGTGGCCATTCTCATTCAGGGACGCGTGCGAACTGCGCCCGCCGGCGTTCCCACCCAGGAACGCGTGCGAACTGCGCCCGCCGGCGTCCCCCCGCCGGTGGCCCGCGGGGCGGAAGAGCGAGCCCAGCCCACTCCCGCCCCAGCAGAGCCTCTCCTCGTGGCCGCCATCAGCAACGAGGCGACGGCAGCCCGACACTCATCGCTGCCGGCCATAGCCGGAACCACAGCCTACAGCGAGAGGTCCGCTTTTAACGACATTGCTGTCGGGTTTTAAAGTCTTTTCCTTGACGTGGGCCGGCCAGTTAAGGCAAGCCCTCCGGCCAACAGGTTCCCAGCATACCCTCCTGGAGCCACTAGTCAGGTCATTGTTGAGCCCCTGTTGGTTACGGAACGCGAGAGGGTGGCTAAGCCTCTCCCACCTCCCACGGTGGCACAAGTGCCCGTCAGCCCCCGCGCGAGCAGTGGGCCGACCCGTCCCTCGATCCCTAACACCGTCTCTCCCCTGTCCCCTCTGAAAGCAGAGGGATCACGGGAGCGACGGCGAGCCCTGAAAAGGGCTGTGCGGATCCCACGACCCCCTCGTGCAATGGAGTCAGCTAGCCCTGATAAGGGCTGTCGGGTTATTAGTCAACGGCCAGCATACAGAGCTCGATCCCCTCAGAGTCAGAGTATACTGACCGCTGTCCAGGGCGCACCAGCCTCCACGCTTCTGCTCCCCAGGACCGTAGTCCAAGGGGGGAAGAAACGGGAAAGCCAACGTGGAGGTTACCCGACCCAGCGCCCCGCCCCAGGTTTTTTTTTTTTTTTTTTTTACGTGGTGGAATGCATTTAGGCACTTCGCTCACCCTCCACGGGGGCAGGGGGTTCGCTTCGTGTGGGACTCCTGACCTCGGAGAGGCTAGACTACCCACTAAACCACCACGGTGTTCCTCCTTCACCTAATCCGAGCCACGGGATAGTTTGCTCACCGCGACTCGGCTAGGGACGCCCTTTGTTTGTCGGGCTCTCCTCATGAATGCACCCCAGAAACACAGAGGGGCGCATTCCGCCACATTAGCATGGGGCAGCAGGTCCCCCGACCCACCGCCCGTGGCCACTCTCATTCAGGGACGCGTGCGAACTGCGCCCGCCGGCGTTCCCACCCAGGAACGCGTGCGAACTGCGCCCGCCGGCGTCCCCCCGCCGGTGGCTCGCGGGGCGGAAGAGCGAGCCCAGCCCACTCCCGCCCCAGCAGAGCCTCTCCTCGTGGCCGCCATCAGCAACGAGGCGACGGCAGCCCGACACTCATCGCCGCTGGCCATAGCCGGAACCACAGCCTACAGCGAGAGGTCCGCTTTTAACGACATTGCTGTCGGGTTTTAAAGTCTTTTCCTTGACGTGGGCCGGCCAGTTAAGGCAAGCCCTCCGGCCAACAGGTTCCCAGCATACCCTCCTGGAGCCACTAGTCAGGTCATTGTTGAGCCCATGTTGGTTACGGAACGCGAGAGGGTGGCTAAGCCTCTCCCACCTCCCACGGTGGCACAAGTGCCCGTCAGCCCCCGCGCGAGCAGTGGGCCGACCCGTCCCTCGATCCCTAACACCGTCTCTCCCCTGTCCCCTCTGAAAGCAGAGGGATCACGGGAGCGACGGCGAGCCCTGAAAAGGGCTGTGCGGATCCCACGACCCCCTCGTGCAATGGAGTCAGCTAGCCCTGATAAGGGCTGTCGGGTTATTAGTCAACGGCCAGCATACAGAGCTCGATCCCCTCAGAGTCAGAGTATACTGACCGCTGTCCAGGGCGCACCAGCCTCCACGCTTCTGCTCCCCAGGACCGTAGTCCAAGGGGGGAAGAAACGGGAAAGCCAACGTGGAGGTTACCCGACCCAGCGCCCCGCCCCAGGTTTTTTTTTTTTTTTTTTTTACGTGGTGGAATGCATTTAGGCACTTCGCTCACCCTCCACGGGGGCAGGGGGTTCGCTTCGTGTGGGACTCCTGACCTCGGAGAGGCTAGACTACCCACTAAACCACCACGGTGTTCCTCCTTCACCTAATCCGAGCCACGGGATAGTTTGCTCACCGCGACTCGGCTAGGGACGCCCTTTGTTTGTCGGGCTCTCCTCATGAATGCACCCCAGAAACACAGAGGGGCGCATTCCGCCACATTAGCATGGGGCAGCAGGTCCCCCGACCCACCGCCCGTGGCCACTCTCATTCAGGGACGCGTGCGAACTGCGCCCGCCGGCGTTCCCACCCAGGAACGCGTGCGAACTGCGCCCGCCGGCGTCCCCCCGCCGGTGGCCCGCGGGGCGGAAGAGCGAGCCCAGCCCACTCCCGCCCCAGCAGAGCCTCTCCTCGTGGCCGCCATCAGCAACGAGGCGACGGCAGCCCGACACTCATCGCCGCCGGCCATAGCCGGAACCACAGCCTACAGCGAGAGGTCCGCTTTTAACGACATTGCTGTCGGGTTTTAAAGTCTTTTCCTTGACGTGGGCCGGCCAGTTAAGGCAAGCCCTCCGGCCAACAGGTTCCCAGCATACCCTCCTGGAGCCACTAGTCAGGTCATTGTTGAGCCCCTGTTGGTTACGGAACGCGAGAGGGTGGCTAAGCCTCTCCCACCTCCCACGGTGGCACAAGTGCCCGTCAGCCCCCGCGCGAGCAGTGGGCCGACCCGTCCCTCGATCCCTAACACCGTCTCTCCCCTGTCCCCTCTGAAAGCAGAGGGATCACGGGAGCGACGGCGAGCCCTGAAAAGGGCTGTGCGGATCCCACGACCCCCTCGTGCAATGGAGTCAGCTAGCCCTGATAAGGGCTGTCGGGTTATTAGTCAACGGCCAGCATACAGAGCTCGATCCCCTCAGAGTCAGAGTATACTGACCGCTGTCCAGGGCGCACCAGCCTCCACGCTTCTGCTCCCCAGGACCGTAGTCCAAGGGGGGAAGAAACGGGAAAGCCAACGTGGAGGTTACCCGACCAGCGCCCCAGGTTAGGTTAGGTTAGGTTAGGTTTTTTTTTTTTTTTTTTTTTTTTTTATACGTGGTGGAATGCATTTAGGCACTTCGCTCACCCTCCGCGGGGGCAGGGGGTTCACTTCGTGTGGGACTCCTGAGGCCAGACTACCCACTAAACCACCACGGTGTTCCTCCTTCACCTAATCCGAGCCACGGGATAGTTTGCTCACCGCGACTCGGCTAGGGACGCCCTTTGTTTGTCGGGCTCTCCTCATGAATGCACCCCAGAAACACAGAGGGGCGCATTCCGCCACATTAGCATGGGGCAGCAGGTCCCCCGACCCACCGCCCGTGGCCACTCTCATTCAGGGACGCGTGCGAACTGCGCCCGCCGGCGTTCCCACCCAGGAACGCGTGCGAACTGCGCCCGCCGGCGTCCCCCCGCCGGTGGCCCGCGGGGCGGAAGAGCGAGCCCAGCCCACTCCCGCCCCAGCAGAGCCTCTCCTCGTGGCCGCCATCAGCAACGAGGCGACGGCAGCCCGACACTCATCGCCGCCGGCCATAGCCGGAACCACAGCCTACAGCGAGAGGTCCGCTTTTAACGACATTGCTGTCGGGTTTTAAAGTCTTTTCCTTGACGTGGGCCGGCCAGTTAAGGCAAGCCCTCCGGCCAACAGGTTCCCAGCATACCCTCCTTGAGCCACTAGTCAGGTCATTGTTGAGCCCCTGTTGGTTACGGAACGCGAGAGGGTGGCTAAGCCTCTCCCACCTCCCACGGTGGCACAAGTGCCCGTCAGCCCCCGCGCGAGCAGTGGGCCGACCCGTCCCTCGATCCCTAACACCGTCTCTCCCCTGTCCCTCTGAAAGCAGAGGGATCACGGGAGCGACGGCGAGCCCTGAAAAGGGCTGTGCGGATCCCACGACCCCCTCGTGCAATGGAGTCAGCTAGCCCTGATAAGGGCTGTCGGGTTATTAGTCAACGGCCAGCATACAGAGCTCGATCCCCTCAGAGTCAGAGTATACTGACCGCTGTCCAGGGCGCACCAGCCTCCCCGCTTCTGCTCCCCAGGACCGTAGTCCAAGGGGGGAAGAAACGGGAAAGCCAACGTGGAGGTTACCCGACCAGCGCCCAGGTTAGGTTTTTTTTTTTTTTTTTTTTTTTTTTACGTGGTGGAATGCATTTAGGCACTTCGCTCACCCTCCACGGGGGCAGGGGGTTCGCTTCGTGTGGGACTCCTGACCTCGGAGAGGCTAGACTACCCACTAAACCACCACGGTGTTCCTCCTTCACCTAATCCGAGCCACGGGATAGTTTGCTCACCGCGACTCGGCTAGGGACGCCCTTTGTTTGTCGGGCTCTCCTCATGAATGCACCCCAGAAACACAGAGGGGCGCATTCCGCCACATTAGCATGGGGCAGCAGGTCCCCCGACCCACCGCCCGTGGCCACTCTCATTCAGGGACGCGTGCAAACTGCGCCCGCCGGCGTTCCCACCCAGGAACGCGTGCGAACTGCGCCCACCGGCGTCCCCCCGCCGGTGGCCCGCGGGGCGGAAGAGCGAGCCCAGCCCACTCCCGCCCCAGCAGAGCCTCTCCTCGTGGCCGCCATCAGCAACGAGGCGACGGCAGCCCGACACTCATCGCCGCCGGCCATAGCCGGAACCACAGCCTACAGCGAGAGGTCCGCTTTTAACGACATTGCTGTCGGGTTTTAAAGTCTTTTCCTTGACGTGGGCCGGCCAGTTAAGGCAAGCCCTCCGGCCAACAGGTTCCCAGCATACCCTCCTGGAGCCACTAGTCAGGTCATTGTTGAGCCCCTGTTGGTTACGGAACGCGAGAGGGTGGCTAAGCCTCTCCCACCTCCCACGTTGGCACAAGTGCCCGTCAGCCCCCGCGCGAGCAGTGGGCCGACCCGTCCCTCGATCCCTAACACCGTCTCTCCCCTGTCCCCTCTGAAAGCAGAGGGATCACGGGAGCGACGGCGAGCCCTGAAAAGGGCTGTGCGGATCCCACGACCCCCTCGTGCAATGGAGTCAGCTAGCCCTGATAAGGGCTGTCGGGTTATTAGTCAACGGCCAGCATACAGAGCTCGATCCCCTCAGAGTCAGAGTATACTGACCGCTGTCCAGGGCGCACCAGCCTCCACGCTTCTGCTCCCCAGGACCGTAGTCCAAGGGGGGAAGGAACGGGAAAGCCAACGTGGAGGTTACCCGACCAGCGCCCCCGCCCAGGTTTTTTTTTTTTTTTTTTTTTTTTTTTTTTTTACGTGGTGGAATGCATTTAGGCACTTCGCTCACCCTCCACGGGGGCAGGGGGTTCGCTTCGTGTGGGACTCCTGACCTCGGAGAGGCTAGACTACCCACTAAACCACCACGGTGTTCCTCCTTCACCTAATCCGAGCCACGGGATAGTTTGCTCACCGCGACTCGGCTAGGGACGCCCTTTGTTTGTCGGGCTCTCCTCATGAATGCACCCCAGAAACACAGAGGGGCGCATTCCGCCACATTAGCATGGGGCAGCAGGTCCCCCGACCCACCGCCCGTGGCCACTCTCATTCAGGGACGCGTGCGAACTGCGCCCGCCGGCGTTCCCACCCAGGAACGCGTGCGAACTGCGCCCGCCGGCGTCCCCCCGCCGGTGGCCCGCGGGGCGGAAGAGCGAGCCCAGCCCACTCCCGCCCCAGCAGAGCCTCTCCTCGTGGCCGCCATCAGCAACGAGGCGACGGCAGCCCGACACTCATCGCCGCCGGCCATAGCCGGAACCACAGCCTACAGCGAGAGGTCCGCTTTTAACGACATTGCTGTCGGGTTTTAAAGTCTTTTCCTTGACGTGGGCCGGCCAGTTAAGGCAAGCCCTCCGGCCAACAGGTTCCCAGCATACCCTCCTGGAGCCACTAGTCAGGTCATTGTTGAGCCCCTGTTGGTTACGGAACGCGAGAGGGTGGCTAAGCCTCTCCCACCTCCCACGTTGGCACAAGTGCCCGTCAGCCCCCGCGCGAGCAGTGGGCCGACCCGTCCCTCGATCCCTAACACCGTCTCTCCCCTGTCCCCTCTGAAAGCAGAGGGATCACGGGAGCGACGGCGAGCCCTGAAAAGGGCTGTGCGGATCCCACGACCCCCTCGTGCAATGGAGTCAGCTAGCCCTGATAAGGGCTGTCGGGTTATTAGTCAACGGCCAGCATACAGAGCTCGATCCCCTCAGAGTCAGAGTATACTGACCGCTGTCCAGGGCGCACCAGCCTCCACGCTTCTGCTCCCCAGGACCGTAGTCCAAGGGGGGAAGGAACGGGAAAGCCAACGTGGAGGTTACCCGACCAGCGCCCCCGCCCAGGTTAGGTTAGGTTAGGTTAGGTTAGGTTAGGTTAGGTTAGGTTAGGTTAGGTTAGGTTAGGTTAGGTTTTTTTTTTTTTTTTTTTTTTTTTATTGAATTTTGGTTTTTCAGAAAGTCAGGTTTTGTTTCGCATTATGGTTTATTTGCGTCAGTTTACGCGATTTGATACGTTTACTGCCGCAACCGAGGATGTCGCATTATTAAAACTTGATCTAAATAGATATGTTACAACAACAAATATAAATATACTTTATACATAGTTCACGTGCCATTGTAGGCTTTTAGTTTTGAGTAAATATGGCTCGTGAATTCCGTATAGCTTGCCAGCGCGTCCTCCTTCTTGAGCAATTCTGCCACACTATACGGCTCAATATCATAGTATATACAGAGTGATTCGTGCCGCATTCGCCGCGCAGCAAACCTCGGACAGTCTGTCAGCAAGTGCGTCACTGTCTGGGGTGTGTTGGTGTTGCAGGGACAGCAGTCATCTGGTGTAATGTGGAACCGGTGTAAGTATGTCTTGTGGAAGCCGTGGTTGGTGAGTATCTGTGTTGTGTGGAAGTGTATGTCTGTATGTTTCCGGAAGTGTGCGATGTCGGCTAGATTAGGGAATATGCTTTTGGTGTGCTGTCCCTGTTCGCTGGAGGTATAGCGCGCCTGCCACAGGTCCAGGCTACGCATGCGGAGCTTATATTTTTTTTTACGTAGGACATTGGGAACGAGCTGTAGTCCGGCGCCCTGTGAAGCAGGGTAGCCAGTTTTGCCTCAGCATCGGCAGCCTCGTTTCCAACATTGCCCCTGTGTGCCTTGACCCATTTTAATGTTATCTGTTTTGTGACGCGGTGTGTGTGTATAATTTTGTGTATCTGTGTGACGAGTGGATGTGTGTTACTTCTGTCTGCTATTGCTAGTAGTGATGCTTGGGAATCTGTGTAGATGACAGTGTTTTGATATTTGTGAGTCGCCCATTTGCAGGCCTCCAGGATGGCAAAGAGCTCAGCCTGGAAGACCGTGCAAGAATCGTGTAATTTGAATTTTTTGGTTATGGTCGGTTGTTCTAAGCCACCTGAGTCAAAGCACACGAAGGCAGCTCCCACAGCGCCGCTTTCTTGTTTGCTGCCGTCAGTGTAAATTTGGTGTATTTCGTCAGCTTCTTGGTGGTCTAGGTCAGATTTTGACACTCTTAGGGCTGGGTGTAGTAGTTCGCGGACAGGTGTAGGTCGCTCCAGCCTAACATCCTCCGGCAAAAAGTGAGTAGTGTTGGTGAGGCGAGTTTGCTCTACTTGATGCACCTCGAGGATTCTGAGGTCAGAGGTCAGGTAATATTTTAATGCGTTGCTTGTCCATAATCAGTACGGTTAATTATTTTGACTTTAATTGATTTCACTCGAGGGCAAATGTTGGAGGTGGCCATGTGTCCGACGTCATGGGTGGTGTTGTATTTAGTGTTATGCTGTAAGCAGTTATAGCACTTGGGTGCGCCTTTCTTCTCTCGCAGAGGGCAACTGTTGGTATCGTGCCCCTCTTCCGAGCAGTAAGAGCAGGGTGCCTGTGTCGCAGTACATTTTATTTTAATGTGACCGAACTGCAGACATTTCCTGCACTGGAGGAATGTGGAGAAGTCTTCTGCGTGTACCCACCCGTTGATAATCCACGCAGACGCGCCCCATGTCTATTATTTTGCGCCATATGGCGGGCTTGGCGATAAGGACGGCGTTGTACAACTTAGGGTTGCGGTTATTGCGGTTATTTCGCTTGAATGCAAGCCGCAAATCATCGCTGTCGACCACAAGGGCAGTCAGCTCTTCATTTTGACCGCGGATGACTTCGATCAGCTCTTCTGATGGCGTGTCCAATGATATTCCCTTAAGAATAATCATTGGCCTCAATAGCTTGGCCGGTTCAGCAGTGAGTTGTGAGGACTTTTCTAACTTTTTAAGTATTTCATCGCGCTGTTGCTCAGTCTCGAATTCCACTCGTAACTTATTATTAGACACGGCCTGTATTCTAGACGGTGCGTACGAAGTGGTGCGGAAATTGACTTCGTTTTTGAATGACTGCACTACGTCCTGACGTGTTTGGGACGTGCTGTCGCCTTGCGGCGCAACGATGAGGGCAGGTTTAACAGGCGGAGGTGGTTTAGTCACTGGACGCAGAATTACAATTTCCGTGCCTAAACTGGTGGATTCTAGGCGCACAAAGCGATCTAGACACCAGTCCCGACAGGTGAGCAAAGTTGAATCGCTAATAAGTGAAACTAATTAGCGCTAAACAATGGAATAACGAATTTTATCAAAAAATAAGGTTTTTAAGGAAAATCCAATGTTATGGAATGAATTTATTTTGTACCTAGACGGTATAGAACGCGTCTAGGGGTTGGAGAGAGCCACGGTAAGGTGGTCGGAAGCGAAAACGGCGTAGAATTACGAGGTTTTATCACAAAGTATCTTCTAATGTATGGCGGTTTTGTTCCCTACAGGTAAACTTTCGGTAAGTATGAAAATCAACGAAACGACAATTTCTCACGTTTCGTGAGAGATAGCCGCACGTGAGTGGTGTCGTTAGAAGCGCCTCGGCGAGAGCTATCCAACAGTGTAAATATGAAAGGTAAGTGTAGTATAATTTTTTAAAGTTATGGTCTAAAAACAGGTTTTTCAGTACAAAATTAACAACTATTTATGCAGAATTACAATTTCCGTGCCTAAACTGGTGGATTCTAGGCGCACAAAGCGATCTAGACACCAGTCCCGACAGGTGAGCAAAGTTGAATCGCTAATAAGTGAAACTAATTAGCGCTAAACAATGGAATAACGAATTTTATCAAAAAATAAGGTTTTTAAGGAAAATCCAATGTTATGGAATGAATTTATTTTGTACCTAGACGGTATAGAACGCGTCTAGGGGTTGGAGAGAGCCACGGTAAGGTGGTCGGAAGCGAAAACGGCGTAGAATTACGAGGTTTTATCACAAAGTATCTTCTAATGTATGGCGGTTTTGTTCCCTACAGGTAAACTTTCGGTAAGTATGAAAATCAACGAAACGACAATTTCTCACGTTTCGTGAGAGATAGCCGCACGTGAGTGGTGTCGTTAGAAGCGCCTCGGCGAGAGCTATCCAACAGTGTAAATATGAAAGGTAAGTGTAGTATAATTTTTTAAAGTTATGGTCTAAAAACAGGTTTTTCAGTACAAAATTAACAACTATTTATGCAGAATTACAATTTCCGTGCCTAAACTGGTGGATTCTAGGCGCACAAAGCGATCTAGACACCAGTCCCGACAGGTGAGCAAAGTTGAATCGCTAATAAGTGAAACTAATTAGCGCTAAACAATGGAATAACGAATTTTATCAAAAAATAAGGTTTTTAAGGAAAATCCAATGTTATGGAATGAATTTATTTTGTACCTAGACGGTATAGAACGCGTCTAGGGGTTGGAGAGAGCCACGGTAAGGTGGTCGGAAGCGAAAACGGCGTAGAATTACGAGGTTTTATCACAAAGTATCTTCTAATGTATGGCGGTTTTGTTCCCTACAGGTAAACTTTCGGTAAGTATGAAAATCAACGAAACGACAATTTCTCACGTTTCGTGAGAGATAGCCGCACGTGAGTGGTGTCGTTAGAAGCGCCTCGGCGAGAGCTATCCAACAGTGTAAATATGAAAGGTAAGTGTAGTATAATTTTTTAAAGTTATGGTCTAAAAACAGGTTTTTCAGTACAAAATTAACAACTATTTATGCAGAATTACAATTTCCGTGCCTAAACTGGTGGATTCTAGGCGCACAAAGCGATCTAGACACCAGTCCCGACAGGTGAGCAAAGTTGAATCGCTAATAAGTGAAACTAATTAGCGCTAAACAATGGAATAACGAATTTTATCAAAAAATAAGGTTTTTAAGGAAAATCCAATGTTATGGAATGAATTTATTTTGTACCTAGACGGTATAGAACGCGTCTAGGGGTTGGAGAGAGCCACGGTAAGGTGGTCGGAAGCGAAAACGGCGTAGAATTACGAGGTTTTATCACAAAGTATCTTCTAATGTATGGCGGTTTTGTTCCCTACAGGTAAACTTTCGGTAAGTATGAAAATCAACGAAACGACAATTTCTCACGTTTCGTGAGAGATAGCCGCACGTGAGTGGTGTCGTTAGAAGCGCCTCGGCGAGAGCTATCCAACAGTGTAAATATGAAAGGTAAGTGTAGTATAATTTTTTAAAGTTATGGTCTAAAAACAGGTTTTTCAGTACAAAATTAACAACTATTTATGCAGAATTACAATTTCCGTGCCTAAACTGGTGGATTCTAGGCGCACAAAGCGATCTAGACACCAGTCCCGACAGGTGAGCAAAGTTGAATCGCTAATAAGTGAAACTAATTAGCGCTAAACAATGGAATAACGAATTTTATCAAAAAATAAGGTTTTTAAGGAAAATCCAATGTTATGGAATGAATTTATTTTGTACCTAGACGGTATAGAACGCGTCTAGGGGTTGGAGAGAGCCACGGTAAGGTGGTCGGAAGCGAAAACGGCGTAGAATTACGAGGTTTTATCACAAAGTATCTTCTAATGTATGGCGGTTTTGTTCCCTACAGGTAAACTTTCGGTAAGTATGAAAATCAACGAAACGACAATTTCTCACGTTTCGTGAGAGATAGCCGCACGTGAGTGGTGTCGTTAGAAGCGCCTCGGCGAGAGCTATCCAACAGTGTAAATATGAAAGGTAAGTGTAGTATAATTTTTTAAAGTTATGGTCTAAAAACAGGTTTTTCAGTACAAAATTAACAACTATTTATGCAGAATTACAATTTCCGTGCCTAAACTGGTGGATTCTAGGCGCACAAAGCGATCTAGACACCAGTCCCGACAGGTGAGCAAAGTTGAATCGCTAATAAGTGAAACTAATTAGCGCTAAACAATGGAATAACGAATTTTATCAAAAAATAAGGTTTTTAAGGAAAATCCAATGTTATGGAATGAATTTATTTTGTACCTAGACGGTATAGAACGCGTCTAGGGGTTGGAGAGAGCCACGGTAAGGTGGTCGGAAGCGAAAACGGCGTAGAATTACGAGGTTTTATCACAAAGTATCTTCTAATGTATGGCGGTTTTGTTCCCTACAGGTAAACTTTCGGTAAGTATGAAAATCAACGAAACGACAATTTCTCACGTTTCGTGAGAGATAGCCGCACGTGAGTGGTGTCGTTAGAAGCGCCTCGGCGAGAGCTATCCAACAGTGTAAATATGAAAGGTAAGTGTAGTATAATTTTTTAAAGTTATGGTCTAAAAACAGGTTTTTCAGTACAAAATTAACAACTATTTATGCAGAATTACAATTTCCGTGCCTAAACTGGTGGATTCTAGGCGCACAAAGCGATCTAGACACCAGTCCCGACAGGTGAGCAAAGTTGAATCGCTAATAAGTGAAACTAATTAGCGCTAAACAATGGAATAACGAATTTTATCAAAAAATAAGGTTTTTAAGGAAAATCCAATGTTATGGAATGAATTTATTTTGTACCTAGACGGTATAGAACGCGTCTAGGGGTTGGAGAGAGCCACGGTAAGGTGGTCGGAAGCGAAAACGGCGTAGAATTACGAGGTTTTATCACAAAGTATCTTCTAATGTATGGCGGTTTTGTTCCCTACAGGTAAACTTTCGGTAAGTATGAAAATCAACGAAACGACAATTTCTCACGTTTCGTGAGAGATAGCCGCACGTGAGTGGTGTCGTTAGAAGCGCCTCGGCGAGAGCTATCCAACAGTGTAAATATGAAAGGTAAGTGTAGTATAATTTTTTAAAGTTATGGTCTAAAAACAGGTTTTTCAGTACAAAATTAACAACTATTTATGCAGAATTACAATTTCCGTGCCTAAACTGGTGGATTCTAGGCGCACAAAGCGATCTAGACACCAGTCCCGACAGGTGAGCAAAGTTGAATCGCTAATAAGTGAAACTAATTAGCGCTAAACAATGGAATAACGAATTTTATCAAAAAATAAGGTTTTTAAGGAAAATCCAATGTTATGGAATGAATTTATTTTGTACCTAGACGGTATAGAACGCGTCTAGGGGTTGGAGAGAGCCACGGTAAGGTGGTCGGAAGCGAAAACGGCGTAGAATTACGAGGTTTTATCACAAAGTATCTTCTAATGTATGGCGGTTTTGTTCCCTACAGGTAAACTTTCGGTAAGTATGAAAATCAACGAAACGACAATTTCTCACGTTTCGTGAGAGATAGCCGCACGTGAGTGGTGTCGTTAGAAGCGCCTCGGCGAGAGCTATCCAACAGTGTAAATATGAAAGGTAAGTGTAGTATAATTTTTTAAAGTTATGGTCTAAAAACAGGTTTTTCAGTACAAAATTAACAACTATTTATGCAGAATTACAATTTCCGTGCCTAAACTGGTGGATTCTAGGCGCACAAAGCGATCTAGACACCAGTCCCGACAGGTGAGCAAAGTTGAATCGCTAATAAGTGAAACTAATTAGCGCTAAACAATGGAATAACGAATTTTATCAAAAAATAAGGTTTTTAAGGAAAATCCAATGTTATGGAATGAATTTATTTTGTACCTAGACGGTATAGAACGCGTCTAGGGGTTGGAGAGAGCCACGGTAAGGTGGTCGGAAGCGAAAACGGCGTAGAATTACGAGGTTTTATCACAAAGTATCTTCTAATGTATGGCGGTTTTGTTCCCTACAGGTAAACTTTCGGTAAGTATGAAAATCAACGAAACGACAATTTCTCACGTTTCGTGAGAGATAGCCGCACGTGAGTGGTGTCGTTAGAAGCGCCTCGGCGAGAGCTATCCAACAGTGTAAATATGAAAGGTAAGTGTAGTATAATTTTTTAAAGTTATGGTCTAAAAACAGGTTTTTCAGTACAAAATTAACAACTATTTATGCAGAATTACAATTTCCGTGCCTAAACTGGTGGATTCTAGGCGCACAAAGCGATCTAGACACCAGTCCCGACAGGTGAGCAAAGTTGAATCGCTAATAAGTGAAACTAATTAGCGCTAAACAATGGAATAACGAATTTTATCAAAAAATAAGGTTTTTAAGGAAAATCCAATGTTATGGAATGAATTTATTTTGTACCTAGACGGTATAGAACGCGTCTAGGGGTTGGAGAGAGCCACGGTAAGGTGGTCGGAAGCGAAAACGGCGTAGAATTACGAGGTTTTATCACAAAGTATCTTCTAATGTATGGCGGTTTTGTTCCCTACAGGTAAACTTTCGGTAAGTATGAAAATCAACGAAACGACAATTTCTCACGTTTCGTGAGAGATAGCAGCACGTGAGTGGTGTCGTTAGAAGCGCCTCGGCGAGAGCTATCCAACAGTGTAAATATGAAAGGTAAGTGTAGTATAATTTTTTAAAGTTATGGTCTAAAAACAGGTTTTTCAGTACAAAATTAACAACTATTTATGCAGAATTACAATTTCCGTGCCTAAACTGGTGGATTCTAGGCGCACAAAGCGATCTAGACACCAGTCCCGACAGGTGAGCAAAGTTGAATCGCTAATAAGTGAAACTAATTAGCGCTAAACAATGGAATAACGAATTTTATCAAAAAATAAGGTTTTTAAGGAAAATCCAATGTTATGGAATGAATTTATTTTGTACCTAGACGGTATAGAACGCGTCTAGGGGTTGGAGAGAGCCACGGTAAGGTGGTCGGAAGCGAAAACGGCGTAGAATTACGAGGTTTTATCACAAAGTATCTTCTAATGTATGGCGGTTTTGTTCCCTACAGGTAAACTTTCGGTAAGTATGAAAATCAACGAAACGACAATTTCTCACGTTTCGTGAGAGATAGCCGCACGTGAGTGGTGTCGTTAGAAGCGCCTCGGCGAGAGCTATCCAACAGTGTAAATATGAAAGGTAAGTGTAGTATAATTTTTTAAAGTTATGGTCTAAAAACAGGTTTTTCAGTACAAAATTAACAACTATTTATGCAGAATTACAATTTCCGTGCCTAAACTGGTGGATTCTAGGCGCACAAAGCGATCTAGACACCAGTCCCGACAGGTGAGCAAAGTTGAATCGCTAATAAGTGAAACTAATTAGCGCTAAACAATGGAATAACGAATTTTATCAAAAAATAAGGTTTTTAAGGAAAATCCAATGTTATGGAATGAATTTATTTTGTACCTAGACGGTATAGAACGCGTCTAGGGGTTGGAGAGAGCCACGGTAAGGTGGTCGGAAGCGAAAACGGCGTAGAATTACGAGGTTTTATCACAAAGTATCTTCTAATGTATGGCGGTTTTGTTCCCTACAGGTAAACTTTCGGTAAGTATGAAAATCAACGAAACGACAATTTCTCACGTTTCGTGAGAGATAGCCGCACGTGAGTGGTGTCGTTAGAAGCGCCTCGGCGAGAGCTATCCAACAGTGTAAATATGAAAGGTAAGTGTAGTATAATTTTTTAAAGTTATGGTCTAAAAACAGGTTTTTCAGTACAAAATTAACAACTATTTATGCAGAATTACAATTTCCGTGCCTAAACTGGTGGATTCTAGGCGCACAAAGCGATCTAGACACCAGTCCCGACAGGTGAGCAAAGTTGAATCGCTAATAAGTGAAACTAATTAGCGCTAAACAATGGAATAACGAATTTTATCAAAAAATAAGGTTTTTAAGGAAAATCCAATGTTATGGAATGAATTTATTTTGTACCTAGACGGTATAGAACGCGTCTAGGGGTTGGAGAGAGCCACGGTAAGGTGGTCGGAAGCGAAAACGGCGTAGAATTACGAGGTTTTATCACAAAGTATCTTCTAATGTATGGCGGTTTTGTTCCCTACAGGTAAACTTTCGGTAAGTATGAAAATCAACGAAACGACAATTTCTCACGTTTCGTGAGAGATAGCCGCACGTGAGTGGTGTCGTTAGAAGCGCCTCGGCGAGAGCTATCCAACAGTGTAAATATGAAAGGTAAGTGTAGTATAATTTTTTAAAGTTATGGTCTAAAAACAGGTTTTTCAGTACAAAATTAACAACTATTTATGCAGAATTACAATTTCCGTGCCTAAACTGGTGGATTCTAGGCGCACAAAGCGATCTAGACACCAGTCCCGACAGGTGAGCAAAGTTGAATCGCTAATAAGTGAAACTAATTAGCGCTAAACAATGGAATAACGAATTTTATCAAAAAATAAGGTTTTTAAGGAAAATCCAATGTTATGGAATGAATTTATTTTGTACCTAGACGGTATAGAACGCGTCTAGGGGTTGGAGAGAGCCACGGTAAGGTGGTCGGAAGCGAAAACGGCGTAGAATTACGAGGTTTTATCACAAAGTATCTTCTAATGTATGGCGGTTTTGTTCCCTACAGGTAAACTTTCGGTAAGTATGAAAATCAACGAAACGACAATTTCTCACGTTTCGTGAGAGATAGCCGCACGTGAGTGGTGTCGTTAGAAGCGCCTCGGCGAGAGCTATCCAACAGTGTAAATATGAAAGGTAAGTGTAGTATAATTTTTTAAAGTTATGGTCTAAAAACAGGTTTTTCAGTACAAAATTAACAACTATTTATGCAGAATTACAATTTCCGTGCCTAAACTGGTGGATTCTAGGCGCACAAAGCGATCTAGACACCAGTCCCGACAGGTGAGCAAAGTTGAATCGCTAATAAGTGAAACTAATTAGCGCTAAACAATGGAATAACGAATTTTATCAAAAAATAAGGTTTTTAAGGAAAATCCAATGTTATGGAATGAATTTATTTTGTACCTAGACGGTATAGAACGCGTCTAGGGGTTGGAGAGAGCCACGGTAAGGTGGTCGGAAGCGAAAACGGCGTAGAATTACGAGGTTTTATCACAAAGTATCTTCTAATGTATGGCGGTTTTGTTCCCTACAGGTAAACTTTCGGTAAGTATGAAAATCAACGAAACGACAATTTCTCACGTTTCGTGAGAGATAGCCGCACGTGAGTGGTGTCGTTAGAAGCGCCTCGGCGAGAGCTATCCAACAGTGTAAATATGAAAGGTAAGTGTAGTATAATTTTTTAAAGTTATGGTCTAAAAACAGGTTTTTCAGTACAAAATTAACAACTATTTATGCAGAATTACAATTTCCGTGCCTAAACTGGTGGATTCTAGGCGCACAAAGCGATCTAGACACCAGTCCCGACAGGTGAGCAAAGTTGAATCGCTAATAAGTGAAACTAATTAGCGCTAAACAATGGAATAACGAATTTTATCAAAAAATAAGGTTTTTAAGGAAAATCCAATGTTATGGAATGAATTTATTTTGTACCTAGACGGTATAGAACGCGTCTAGGGGTTGGAGAGAGCCACGGTAAGGTGGTCGGAAGCGAAAACGGCGTAGAATTACGAGGTTTTATCACAAAGTATCTTCTAATGTATGGCGGTTTTGTTCCCTACAGGTAAACTTTCGGTAAGTATGAAAATCAACGAAACGACAATTTCTCACGTTTCGTGAGAGATAGCCGCACGTGAGTGGTGTCGTTAGAAGCGCCTCGGCGAGAGCTATCCAACAGTGTAAATATGAAAGGTAAGTGTAGTATAATTTTTTAAAGTTATGGTCTAAAAACAGGTTTTTCAGTACAAAATTAACAACTATTTATGCAGAATTACAATTTCCGTGCCTAAACTGGTGGATTCTAGGCGCACAAAGCGATCTAGACACCAGTCCCGACAGGTGAGCAAAGTTGAATCGCTAATAAGTGAAACTAATTAGCGCTAAACAATGGAATAACGAATTTTATCAAAAAATAAGGTTTTTAAGGAAAATCCAATGTTATGGAATGAATTTATTTTGTACCTAGACGGTATAGAACGCGTCTAGGGGTTGGAGAGAGCCACGGTAAGGTGGTCGGAAGCGAAAACGGCGTAGAATTACGAGGTTTTATCACAAAGTATCTTCTAATGTATGGCGGTTTTGTTCCCTACAGGTAAACTTTCGGTAAGTATGAAAATCAACGAAACGACAATTTCTCACGTTTCGTGAGAGATAGCAGCACGTGAGTGGTGTCGTTAGAAGCGCCTCGGCGAGAGCTATCCAACAGTGTAAATATGAAAGGTAAGTGTAGTATAATTTTTTAAAGTTATGGTCTAAAAACAGGTTTTTCAGTACAAAATTAACAACTATTTATGCAGAATTACAATTTCCGTGCCTAAACTGGTGGATTCTAGGCGCACAAAGCGATCTAGACACCAGTCCCGACAGGTGAGCAAAGTTGAATCGCTAATAAGTGAAACTAATTAGCGCTAAACAATGGAATAACGAATTTTATCAAAAAATAAGGTTTTTAAGGAAAATCCAATGTTATGGAATGAATTTATTTTGTACCTAGACGGTATAGAACGCGTCTAGGGGTTGGAGAGAGCCACGGTAAGGTGGTCGGAAGCGAAAACGGCGTAGAATTACGAGGTTTTATCACAAAGTATCTTCTAATGTATGGCGGTTTTGTTCCCTACAGGTAAACTTTCGGTAAGTATGAAAATCAACGAAACGACAATTTCTCACGTTTCGTGAGAGATAGCCGCACGTGAGTGGTGTCGTTAGAAGCGCCTCGGCGAGAGCTATCCAACAGTGTAAATATGAAAGGTAAGTGTAGTATAATTTTTTAAAGTTATGGTCTAAAAACAGGTTTTTCAGTACAAAATTAACAACTATTTATGCAGAATTACAATTTCCGTGCCTAAACTGGTGGATTCTAGGCGCACAAAGCGATCTAGACACCAGTCCCGACAGGTGAGCAAAGTTGAATCGCTAATAAGTGAAACTAATTAGCGCTAAACAATGGAATAACGAATTTTATCAAAAAATAAGGTTTTTAAGGAAAATCCAATGTTATGGAATGAATTTATTTTGTACCTAGACGGTATAGAACGCGTCTAGGGGTTGGAGAGAGCCACGGTAAGGTGGTCGGAAGCGAAAACGGCGTAGAATTACGAGGTTTTATCACAAAGTATCTTCTAATGTATGGCGGTTTTGTTCCCTACAGGTAAACTTTCGGTAAGTATGAAAATCAACGAAACGACAATTTCTCACGTTTCGTGAGAGATAGCCGCACGTGAGTGGTGTCGTTAGAAGCGCCTCGGCGAGAGCTATCCAACAGTGTAAATATGAAAGGTAAGTGTAGTATAATTTTTTAAAGTTATGGTCTAAAAACAGGTTTTTCAGTACAAAATTAACAACTATTTATGCAGAATTACAATTTCCGTGCCTAAACTGGTGGATTCTAGGCGCACAAAGCGATCTAGACACCAGTCCCGACAGGTGAGCAAAGTTGAATCGCTAATAAGTGAAACTAATTAGCGCTAAACAATGGAATAACGAATTTTATCAAAAAATAAGGTTTTTAAGGAAAATCCAATGTTATGGAATGAATTTATTTTGTACCTAGACGGTATAGAACGCGTCTAGGGGTTGGAGAGAGCCACGGTAAGGTGGTCGGAAGCGAAAACGGCGTAGAATTACGAGGTTTTATCACAAAGTATCTTCTAATGTATGGCGGTTTTGTTCCCTACAGGTAAACTTTCGGTAAGTATGAAAATCAACGAAACGACAATTTCTCACGTTTCGTGAGAGATAGCCGCACGTGAGTGGTGTCGTTAGAAGCGCCTCGGCGAGAGCTATCCAACAGTGTAAATATGAAAGGTAAGTGTAGTATAATTTTTTAAAGTTATGGTCTAAAAACAGGTTTTTCAGTACAAAATTAACAACTATTTATGCAGAATTACAATTTCCGTGCCTAAACTGGTGGATTCTAGGCGCACAAAGCGATCTAGACACCAGTCCCGACAGGTGAGCAAAGTTGAATCGCTAATAAGTGAAACTAATTAGCGCTAAACAATGGAATAACGAATTTTATCAAAAAATAAGGTTTTTAAGGAAAATCCAATGTTATGGAATGAATTTATTTTGTACCTAGACGGTATAGAACGCGTCTAGGGGTTGGAGAGAGCCACGGTAAGGTGGTCGGAAGCGAAAACGGCGTAGAATTACGAGGTTTTATCACAAAGTATCTTCTAATGTATGGCGGTTTTGTTCCCTACAGGTAAACTTTCGGTAAGTATGAAAATCAACGAAACGACAATTTCTCACGTTTCGTGAGAGATAGCCGCACGTGAGTGGTGTCGTTAGAAGCGCCTCGGCGAGAGCTATCCAACAGTGTAAATATGAAAGGTAAGTGTAGTATAATTTTTTAAAGTTATGGTCTAAAAACAGGTTTTTCAGTACAAAATTAACAACTATTTATGCAGAATTACAATTTCCGTGCCTAAACTGGTGGATTCTAGGCGCACAAAGCGATCTAGACACCAGTCCCGACAGGTGAGCAAAGTTGAATCGCTAATAAGTGAAACTAATTAGCGCTAAACAATGGAATAACGAATTTTATCAAAAAATAAGGTTTTTAAGGAAAATCCAATGTTATGGAATGAATTTATTTTGTACCTAGACGGTATAGAACGCGTCTAGGGGTTGGAGAGAGCCACGGTAAGGTGGTCGGAAGCGAAAACGGCGTAGAATTACGAGGTTTTATCACAAAGTATCTTCTAATGTATGGCGGTTTTGTTCCCTACAGGTAAACTTTCGGTAAGTATGAAAATCAACGAAACGACAATTTCTCACGTTTCGTGAGAGATAGCCGCACGTGAGTGGTGTCGTTAGAAGCGCCTCGGCGAGAGCTATCCAACAGTGTAAATATGAAAGGTAAGTGTAGTATAATTTTTTAAAGTTATGGTCTAAAAACAGGTTTTTCAGTACAAAATTAACAACTATTTATGCAGAATTACAATTTCCGTGCCTAAACTGGTGGATTCTAGGCGCACAAAGCGATCTAGACACCAGTCCCGACAGGTGAGCAAAGTTGAATCGCTAATAAGTGAAACTAATTAGCGCTAAACAATGGAATAACGAATTTTATCAAAAAATAAGGTTTTTAAGGAAAATCCAATGTTATGGAATGAATTTATTTTGTACCTAGACGGTATAGAACGCGTCTAGGGGTTGGAGAGAGCCACGGTAAGGTGGTCGGAAGCGAAAACGGCGTAGAATTACGAGGTTTTATCACAAAGTATCTTCTAATGTATGGCGGTTTTGTTCCCTACAGGTAAACTTTCGGTAAGTATGAAAATCAACGAAACGACAATTTCTCACGTTTCGTGAGAGATAGCCGCACGTGAGTGGTGTCGTTAGAAGCGCCTCGGCGAGAGCTATCCAACAGTGTAAATATGAAAGGTAAGTGTAGTATAATTTTTTAAAGTTATGGTCTAAAAACAGGTTTTTCAGTACAAAATTAACAACTATTTATGCAGAATTACAATTTCCGTGCCTAAACTGGTGGATTCTAGGCGCACAAAGCGATCTAGACACCAGTCCCGACAGGTGAGCAAAGTTGAATCGCTAATAAGTGAAACTAATTAGCGCTAAACAATGGAATAACGAATTTTATCAAAAAATAAGGTTTTTAAGGAAAATCCAATGTTATGGAATGAATTTATTTTGTACCTAGACGGTATAGAACGCGTCTAGGGGTTGGAGAGAGCCACGGTAAGGTGGTCGGAAGCGAAAACGGCGTAGAATTACGAGGTTTTATCACAAAGTATCTTCTAATGTATGGCGGTTTTGTTCCCTACAGGTAAACTTTCGGTAAGTATGAAAATCAACGAAACGACAATTTCTCACGTTTCGTGAGAGATAGCCGCACGTGAGTGGTGTCGTTAGAAGCGCCTCGGCGAGAGCTATCCAACAGTGTAAATATGAAAGGTAAGTGTAGTATAATTTTTTAAAGTTATGGTCTAAAAACAGGTTTTTCAGTACAAAATTAACAACTATTTATGCAGAATTACAATTTCCGTGCCTAAACTGGTGGATTCTAGGCGCACAAAGCGATCTAGACACCAGTCCCGACAGGTGAGCAAAGTTGAATCGCTAATAAGTGAAACTAATTAGCGCTAAACAATGGAATAACGAATTTTATCAAAAAATAAGGTTTTTAAGGAAAATCCAATGTTATGGAATGAATTTATTTTGTACCTAGACGGTATAGAACGCGTCTAGGGGTTGGAGAGAGCCACGGTAAGGTGGTCGGAAGCGAAAACGGCGTAGAATTACGAGGTTTTATCACAAAGTATCTTCTAATGTATGGCGGTTTTGTTCCCTACAGGTAAACTTTCGGTAAGTATGAAAATCAACGAAACGACAATTTCTCACGTTTCGTGAGAGATAGCCGCACGTGAGTGGTGTCGTTAGAAGCGCCTCGGCGAGAGCTATCCAACAGTGTAAATATGAAAGGTAAGTGTAGTATAATTTTTTAAAGTTATGGTCTAAAAACAGGTTTTTCAGTACAAAATTAACAACTATTTATGCAGAATTACAATTTCCGTGCCTAAACTGGTGGATTCTAGGCGCACAAAGCGATCTAGACACCAGTCCCGACAGGTGAGCAAAGTTGAATCGCTAATAAGTGAAACTAATTAGCGCTAAACAATGGAATAACGAATTTTATCAAAAAATAAGGTTTTTAAGGAAAATCCAATGTTATGGAATGAATTTATTTTGTACCTAGACGGTATAGAACGCGTCTAGGGGTTGGAGAGAGCCACGGTAAGGTGGTCGGAAGCGAAAACGGCGTAGAATTACGAGGTTTTATCACAAAGTATCTTCTAATGTATGGCGGTTTTGTTCCCTACAGGTAAACTTTCGGTAAGTATGAAAATCAACGAAACGACAATTTCTCACGTTTCGTGAGAGATAGCCGCACGTGAGTGGTGTCGTTAGAAGCGCCTCGGCGAGAGCTATCCAACAGTGTAAATATGAAAGGTAAGTGTAGTATAATTTTTTAAAGTTATGGTCTAAAAACAGGTTTTTCAGTACAAAATTAACAACTATTTATGCAGAATTACAATTTCCGTGCCTAAACTGGTGGATTCTAGGCGCACAAAGCGATCTAGACACCAGTCCCGACAGGTGAGCAAAGTTGAATCGCTAATAAGTGTGAAACTAATTAGCGCTAAACAATGGAATAACGAATTTTATCAAAAAATAAGGTTTTTAAGGAAAATCCAATGTTATGGAATGAATTTATTTTGTACCTAGACGGTATAGAACGCGTCTAGGGTTGGAGAGAGCCACGGTAAGGTGGTCGGAAGCGAAAACGGCGTAGAATTACGAGGTTTTATCACAAAGTATCTTCTAATGTATGGCGGTTTTGTTCCCTACAGGTAAACTTTCGGTAAGTATGAAAATCAACGAAACGACAATTTCTCACGTTTCGTGAGAGATAGCCGCACGTGAGTGGTGTCGTTAGAAGCGCCTCGGCGAGAGCTATCCAACAGTGTAAATATGAAAGGTAAGTGTAGTATAATTTTTTAAAGTTATGGTCTAAAAACAGGTTTTTCAGTACAAAATTAACAACTATTTATGCAGAATTACAATTTCCGTGCCTAAACTGGTGGATTCTAGGCGCACAAAGCGATCTAGACACCAGTCCCGACAGGTGAGCAAAGTTGAATCGCTAATAAGTGAAACTAATTAGCGCTAAACAATGGAATAACGAATTTTATCAAAAAATAAGGTTTTTAAGGAAAATCCAATGTTATGGAATGAATTTATTTTGTACCTAGACGGTATAGAACGCGTCTAGGGGTTGGAGAGAGCCACGGTAAGGTGGTCGGAAGCGAAAACGGCGTAGAATTACGAGGTTTTATCACAAAGTATCTTCTAATGTATGGCGGTTTTGTTCCCTACAGGTAAACTTTCGGTAAGTATGAAAATCAACGAAACGACAATTTCTCACGTTTCGTGAGAGATAGCCGCACGTGAGTGGTGTCGTTAGAAGCGCCTCGGCGAGAGCTATCCAACAGTGTAAATATGAAAGGTAAGTGTAGTATAATTTTTTAAAGTTATGGTCTAAAAACAGGTTTTTCAGTACAAAATTAACAACTATTTATGCAGAATTACAATTTCCGTGCCTAAACTGGTGGATTCTAGGCGCACAAAGCGATCTAGACACCAGTCCCGACAGGTGAGCAAAGTTGAATCGCTAATAAGTGAAACTAATTAGCGCTAAACAATGGAATAACGAATTTTATCAAAAAATAAGGTTTTTAAGGAAAATCCAATGTTATGGAATGAATTTATTTTGTACCTAGACGGTATAGAACGCGTCTAGGGGTTGGAGAGAGCCACGGTAAGGTGGTCGGAAGCGAAAACGGCGTAGAATTACGAGGTTTTATCACAAAGTATCTTCTAATGTATGGCGGTTTTGTTCCCTACAGGTAAACTTTCGGTAAGTATGAAAATCAACGAAACGACAATTTCTCACGTTTCGTGAGAGATAGCCGCACGTGAGTGGTGTCGTTAGAAGCGCCTCGGCGAGAGCTATCCAACAGTGTAAATATGAAAGGTAAGTGTAGTATAATTTTTTAAAGTTATGGTCTAAAAACAGGTTTTTCAGTACAAAATTAACAACTATTTATGCAGAATTACAATTTCCGTGCCTAAACTGGTGGATTCTAGGCGCACAAAGCGATCTAGACACCAGTCCCGACAGGTGAGCAAAGTTGAATCGCTAATAAGTGAAACTAATTAGCGCTAAACAATGGAATAACGAATTTTATCAAAAAATAAGGTTTTTAAGGAAAATCCAATGTTATGGAATGAATTTATTTTGTACCTAGACGGTATAGAACGCGTCTAGGGGTTGGAGAGAGCCACGGTAAGGTGGTCGGAAGCGAAAACGGCGTAGAATTACGAGGTTTTATCACAAAGTATCTTCTAATGTATGGCGGTTTTGTTCCCTACAGGTAAACTTTCGGTAAGTATGAAAATCAACGAAACGACAATTTCTCACGTTTCGTGAGAGATAGCCGCACGTGAGTGGTGTCGTTAGAAGCGCCTCGGCGAGAGCTATCCAACAGTGTAAATATGAAAGGTAAGTGTAGTATAATTTTTTAAAGTTATGGTCTAAAAACAGGTTTTTCAGTACAAAATTAACAACTATTTATGCAGAATTACAATTTCCGTGCCTAAACTGGTGGATTCTAGGCGCACAAAGCGATCTAGACACCAGTCCCGACAGGTGAGCAAAGTTGAATCGCTAATAAGTGAAACTAATTAGCGCTAAACAATGGAATAACGAATTTTATCAAAAAATAAGGTTTTTAAGGAAAATCCAATGTTATGGAATGAATTTATTTTGTACCTAGACGGTATAGAACGCGTCTAGGGGTTGGAGAGAGCCACGGTAAGGTGGTCGGAAGCGAAAACGGCGTAGAATTACGAGGTTTTATCACAAAGTATCTTCTAATGTATGGCGGTTTTGTTCCCTACAGGTAAACTTTCGGTAAGTATGAAAATCAACGAAACGACAATTTCTCACGTTTCGTGAGAGATAGCCGCACGTGAGTGGTGTCGTTAGAAGCGCCTCGGCGAGAGCTATCCAACAGTGTAAATATGAAAGGTAAGTGTAGTATAATTTTTTAAAGTTATGGTCTAAAAACAGGTTTTTCAGTACAAAATTAACAACTATTTATGCAGAATTACAATTTCCGTGCCTAAACTGGTGGATTCTAGGCGCACAAAGCGATCTAGACACCAGTCCCGACAGGTGAGCAAAGTTGAATCGCTAATAAGTGAAACTAATTAGCGCTAAACAATGGAATAACGAATTTTATCAAAAAATAAGGTTTTTAAGGAAAATCCAATGTTATGGAATGAATTTATTTTGTACCTAGACGGTATAGAACGCGTCTAGGGGTTGGAGAGAGCCACGGTAAGGTGGTCGGAAGCGAAAACGGCGTAGAATTACGAGGTTTTATCACAAAGTATCTTCTAATGTATGGCGGTTTTGTTCCCTACAGGTAAACTTTCGGTAAGTATGAAAATCAACGAAACGACAATTTCTCACGTTTCGTGAGAGATAGCCGCACGTGAGTGGTGTCGTTAGAAGCGCCTCGGCGAGAGCTATCCAACAGTGTAAATATGAAAGGTAAGTGTAGTATAATTTTTTAAAGTTATGGTCTAAAAACAGGTTTTTCAGTACAAAATTAACAACTATTTATGCAGAATTACAATTTCCGTGCCTAAACTGGTGGATTCTAGGCGCACAAAGCGATCTAGACACCAGTCCCGACAGGTGAGCAAAGTTGAATCGCTAATAAGTGAAACTAATTAGCGCTAAACAATGGAATAACGAATTTTATCAAAAAATAAGGTTTTTAAGGAAAATCCAATGTTATGGAATGAATTTATTTTGTACCTAGACGGTATAGAACGCGTCTAGGGGTTGGAGAGAGCCACGGTAAGGTGGTCGGAAGCGAAAACGGCGTAGAATTACGAGGTTTTATCACAAAGTATCTTCTAATGTATGGCGGTTTTGTTCCCTACAGGTAAACTTTCGGTAAGTATGAAAATCAACGAAACGACAATTTCTCACGTTTCGTGAGAGATAGCCGCACGTGAGTGGTGTCGTTAGAAGCGCCTCGGCGAGAGCTATCCAACAGTGTAAATATGAAAGGTAAGTGTAGTATAATTTTTTAAAGTTATGGTCTAAAAACAGGTTTTTCAGTACAAAATTAACAACTATTTATGCAGAATTACAATTTCCGTGCCTAAACTGGTGGATTCTAGGCGCACAAAGCGATCTAGACACCAGTCCCGACAGGTGAGCAAAGTTGAATCGCTAATAAGTGAAACTAATTAGCGCTAAACAATGGAATAACGAATTTTATCAAAAAATAAGGTTTTTAAGGAAAATCCAATGTTATGGAATGAATTTATTTTGTACCTAGACGGTATAGAACGCGTCTAGGGGTTGGAGAGAGCCACGGTAAGGTGGTCGGAAGCGAAAACGGCGTAGAATTACGAGGTTTTATCACAAAGTATCTTCTAATGTATGGCGGTTTTGTTCCCTACAGGTAAACTTTCGGTAAGTATGAAAATCAACGAAACGACAATTTCTCACGTTTCGTGAGAGATAGCCGCACGTGAGTGGTGTCGTTAGAAGCGCCTCGGCGAGAGCTATCCAACAGTGTAAATATGAAAGGTAAGTGTAGTATAATTTTTTAAAGTTATGTCTAAAAACAGGTTTTTCAGTACAAAATTAACAACTATTTATGCAGAATTACAATTTCCGTGCCTAAACTGGTGGATTCTAGGCGCACAAAGCGATCTAGACACCAGTCCCGACAGGTGAGCAAAGTTGAATCGCTAATAAGTGAAACTAATTAGCGCTAAACAATGGAATAACGAATTTATCAAAAAATAAGGTTTTTAAGGAAAATCCAATGTTATGGAATGAATTTATTTTGTACCTAGACGGTATAGAACGCGTCTAGGGTTGGAGAGAGCCACGGTAAGGTGGTCGGAAGCGAAAACGGCGTAGAATTACGAGGTTTTATCACAAAGTATCTTCTAATGTATGGCGGTTTTGTTCCCTACAGGTAAACTTTCGGTAAGTATGAAAATCAACGAAACGACAATTTCTCACGTTTCGTGAGAGATAGCCGCACGTGAGTGGTGTCGTTAGAAGCGCCTCGGCGAGAGCTATCCAACAGTGTAAATATGAAAGGTAAGTGTAGTATAATTTTTTAAAGTTATGGTCTAAAAACAGGTTTTTCAGTACAAAATTAACAACTATTTATGCAGAATTACAATTTCCGTGCCTAAACTGGTGGATTCTAGGCGCACAAAGCGATCTAGACACCAGTCCCGACAGGTGAGCAAAGTTGAATCGCTAATAAGTGAAACTAATTAGCGCTAAACAATGGAATAACGAATTTTATCAAAAAATAAGGTTTTTAAGGAAAATCCAATGTTATGGAATGAATTTATTTTGTACCTAGACGGTATAGAACGCGTCTAGGGGTTGGAGAGAGCCACGGTAAGGTGGTCGGAAGCGAAAACGGCGTAGAATTACGAGGTTTTATCACAAAGTATCTTCTAATGTATGGCGGTTTTGTTCCCTACAGGTAAACTTTCGGTAAGTATGAAAATCAACGAAACGACAATTTCTCACGTTTCGTGAGAGATAGCCGCACGTGAGTGGTGTCGTTAGAAGCGCCTCGGCGAGAGCTATCCAACAGTGTAAATATGAAAGGTAAGTGTCAGTATAATTTTTTAAAGTTATGGTCTAAAAACAGGTTTTTCAGTACAAAATTAACAACTATTTATGCAGAATTACAATTTCCGTGCCTAAACTGGTGGATTCTAGGCGCACAAAGCGATCTAGACACCAGTCCCGACAGGTGAGCAAAGTTGAATCGCTAATAAGTGAAACTAATTAGCGCTAAACAATGGAATAACGAATTTTATCAAAAATAAGGTTTTTAAGGAAAATCCAATGTTATGGAATGAATTTATTTTGTACCTAGACGGTATAGAACGCGTCTAGGGGTTGGAGAGAGCCACGGTAAGGTGGTCGGAAGCGAAAACGGCGTAGAATTACGAGGTTTTATCACAAAGTATCTTCTAATGTATGGCGGTTTTGTTCCCTACAGGTAAACTTTCGGTAAGTATGAAAATCAACGAAACGACAATTTCTCACGTTTCGTGAGAGATAGCCGCACGTGAGTGGTGTCGTTAGAAGCGCCTCGGCGAGAGCTATCCAACAGTGTAAATATGAAAGGTAAGTGTAGTATAATTTTTAAAGTTATGGTCTAAAAACAGGTTTTTCAGTACAAAATTAACAACTATTTATGCAGAATTACAATTTCCGTGCCTAAACTGGTGGATTCTAGGCGCACAAAGCGATCTAGACACCAGTCCCGACAGGTGAGCAAAGTTGAATCGCTAATAAGTGAAACTAATTAGCGCTAAACAATGGAATAACGAATTTTATCAAAAAATAAGGTTTTTAAGGAAAATCCAATGTTATGGAATGAATTTATTTTGTACCTAGACGGTATAGAACGCGTCTAGGGGTTGGAGAGAGCCACGGTAAGGTGGTCGGAAGCGAAAACGGCGTAGAATTACGAGGTTTTATCACAAAGTATCTTCTAATGTATGGCGGTTTTGTTCCCTACAGGTAAACTTTCGGTAAGTATGAAAATCAACGAAACGACAATTTCTCACGTTTCGTGAGAGATAGCCGCACGTGAGTGGTGTCGTTAGAAGCGCCTCGGCGAGAGCTATCCAACAGTGTAAATATGAAAGGTAAGTGTAGTATAATTTTTTAAAGTTATGGTCTAAAAACAGGTTTTTCAGTACAAAATTAACAACTATTTATGCAGAATTACAATTTCCGTGCCTAAACTGGTGGATTCTAGGCGCACAAAGCGATCTAGACACCAGTCCCGACAGGTGAGCAAAGTTGAATCGCTAATAAGTGAAACTAATTAGCGCTAAACAATGGAATAACGAATTTTATCAAAAATAAGGTTTTTTAAGGAAAATCCAATGTTATGGAATGAATTTATTTTGTACCTAGACGGTATAGAACGCGTCTAGGGGTTGGAGAGAGCCACGGTAAGGTGGTCGGAAGCGAAAACGGCGTAGAATTACGAGGTTTTATCACAAAGTATCTTCTAATGTATGGCGGTTTTGTTCCCTACAGGTAAACTTTCGGTAAGTATGAAAATCAACGAAACGACAATTTCTCACGTTTCGTGAGAGATAGCCGCACGTGAGTGGTGTCGTTAGAAGCGCCTCGGCGAGAGCTATCCAACAGTGTAAATATGAAAGGTAAGTGTAGTATAATTTTTTAAAGTTATGGTCTAAAAACAGGTTTTTCAGTACAAAATTAACAACTATTTATGCAGAATTACAATTTCCGTGCCTAAACTGGTGGATTCTAGGCGCACAAAGCGATCTAGACACCAGTCCCGACAGGTGAGCAAAGTTGAATCGCTAATAAGTGAAACTAATTAGCGCTAAACAATGGAATAACGAATTTTATCAAAAAATAAGGTTTTTAAGGAAAATCCAATGTTATGGAATGAATTTATTTTGTACCTAGACGGTATAGAACGCGTCTAGGGGTTGGAGAGAGCCACGGTAAGGTGGTCGGAAGCGAAAACGGCGTAGAATTACGAGGTTTTATCACAAAGTATCTTCTAATGTATGGCGGTTTTGTTCCCTACAGGTAAACTTTCGGTAAGTATGAAAATCAACGAAACGACAATTTCTCACGTTTCGTGAGAGATAGCCGCACGTGAGTGGTGTCGTTAGAAGCGCCTCGGCGAGAGCTATCCAACAGTGTAAATATGAAAGGTAAGTGTAGTATAATTTTTTAAAGTTATGGTCTAAAAACAGGTTTTTCAGTACAAAATTAACAACTATTTATGCAGAATTACAATTTCCGTGCCTAAACTGGTGGATTCTAGGCGCACAAAGCGATCTAGACACCAGTCCCGACAGGTGAGCAAAGTTGAATCGCTAATAAGTGAAACTAATTAGCGCTAAACAATGGAATAACGAATTTTATCAAAAAATAAGGTTTTTAAGGAAAATCCAATGTTATGGAATGAATTTATTTTGTACCTAGACGGTATAGAACGCGTCTAGGGTTGGAGAGAGCCACGGTAAGGTGGTCGGAAGCGAAAACGGCGTAGAATTACGAGGTTTTATCACAAAGTATCTTCTAATGTATGGCGGTTTTGTTCCCTACAGGTAAACTTTCGGTAAGTATGAAAATCAACGAAACGACAATTTCTCACGTTTCGTGAGAGATAGCCGCACGTGAGTGGTGTCGTTAGAAGCGCCTCGGCGAGAGCTATCCAACAGTGTAAATATGAAAGGTAAGTGTAGTATAATTTTTTAAAGTTATGGTCTAAAAACAGGTTTTTCAGTACAAAATTAACAACTATTTATGCAGAATTACAATTTCCGTGCCTAAACTGGTGGATTCTAGGCGCACAAAGCGATCTAGACACCAGTCCCGACAGGTGAGCAAAGTTGAATCGCTAATAAGTGAAACTAATTAGCGCTAAACAATGGAATAACGAATTTTATCAAAAAAATAAGGTTTTTAAGGAAAATCCAATGTTATGGAATGAATTTATTTTGTACCTAGACGGTATAGAACGCGTCTAGGGGTTGGAGAGAGCCACGGTAAGGTGGT